>CM020439.1:119873803-121117374 GCA_009819605.1 Sterna hirundo | reverse complement strand
ACTACACCAGGTTTTCTCCCTTTGCTGGAGTTAAATATTTGTGGGACCTCTTGTTAAAACATTGGGAGCACTGGGCTACAGCAGAGGACTCCGGCCATCACTGGCTGGGGTTCTTCACAAGAGGAGTCTCTCCTCATTTGGAAAGGGGTGGGTGACAGGAGGAGGCAATTCTCCTGCTGTTCTCCCCACCCCAAACAGCAGTTTTGGTCATAGAAAAGTAAAATCTAATGAGATACCATCTTCCTTGGAGTTGGACTCAATGATCCTTATGGGTCCCTTCCAACTTGAGCTATTCTACGACTCTGTGATTCCTAATACAACCTTTTAAATGGTACCTTGCCCATACTCAGTTGATGAGATGAAACTTTCTGGTTTCCAAACCAGAAAACCTCCTCACTTACTGCATCAAGAATAAATCAGATGCCAAAAGTTCCCCTTGAAAGTCCCCTGGGCACCTCTGAAACTCATCCTTAATTTGTAGGAGAGGCACCAGGAAGGGACAAGGCTAAATCCCAGGTCAGTTGGTCCAGGAAGGGCTTCGGCCCCTCTGAAAGCACAGTGATATAAGGTGATAGCAGCTGTGACAGCAGCCCTTTAGGGGCCACCAGTGCCTCCAGGTGTTCCCAGGCGTGCCTGGAACCTGCCTGCATCCTCTCCAGCCTTCTGCTGGCATTGTCTTATCCGAGCTGGTATTGCCAGGGCAAGAAGGTGTTTCTCTCCAGCAGGGTGCAAGGATCTGCCATAACCACAGCATTCCTAGCACCAGACAAAGAAAGTATATTTTTCTTAAACTTTATTTTAGAGGCAACAGCAAGCTAAAGTTCCTGGGAGGTGTTTTGCTGGTGCCAGACCCGTTCCTGTTCTCTCTCCTGAAAAGGGGAACTGTGTATTCCAGAAGCGCTCAGCACTAATTAGGAACTTTTATTAGGAACTCGCCAACATCTCACACTGCCTGCAGAGCTGCTGCTCTCAGCCCTGCATTTAATAACTGTTCACGTCTCTCAGATTTCTCTCCACAGCCTCTTTCTGTCTGGAGCAATGGAGTCTGGCAAGGCATGTTTCCAATTAAGATTATCAACCACATTATTAAATGAATTCAATGAGCACTTAAGATCTGGAAGTTTTTTCTGTGCCAGATAGGTACCAGACATGCTATGCAGACACTCTTGTGTCTTCTCAACATATGGCCTTGCTTTGTGCATTCATGATGTGCATCTCCAGTGACTAACTTAAAGCCTGACCAGTACCCATCACATCAAGATGCGTTAGACCAGTCAGTGGGAAACATCCCACCAGTGCCAGCAGTGAGATGGAGGGGGTTATACTGGTGGGCTGTTGATGCCTATGAGCTTGATGCTTAGATCTTCACTCAACTGGTGGTTGGCTGCCTGGTTTTACAGTCTAATTTGCTGTCACCACCATGTGCAAGCAAACCCCTCAGATACAGTCAGACTTTTTCCCCAAAATGGACCTCCTACCCAGCGGGCAGAGTCCAGCTGCAGAGCTTCCCTCCCCATGGCTGCTCCTCCGATCACACCCGGCAGCTCTCCTGGCCACACCTGGTTAGGACATTTTGATGCTTTCTTGTATCTTATTGTGTAATAAAGCCACGTTGCAACCTCAGACTGAGCTGAGCTCTTTCGAGGCTTTGCTCTGAGTCAGAAGACCTTTATGAGACCCTCAGTTATGGGCAGATTTGGACTTTTGGTCAAACTGTCTTCTTTGTACCTGTCGGTGTTTTCCATAAGGTGCTAGAGAGCATATCATACAGTCACAGACTTGAAGATAGATGCTAAAAATCTAAGAAAAACAGTCATATTTCCAGGGAGACCAATCCTGATGAGCAGCTTTAGTATCTTCTGGTTGTTAAAAGCTCATACAGTAACACGCTGAAGTCAGCGGCAGCAGGACTTTCACGGCAGCGAAGAGTCTCAGCTGCTTCCTTGAAAAAAAAAAAATGATTGCTCTCCACATCAGGAATTATCTTGTGGAAAAGAAAATATATGTGATCAGAGCAATGGGGAGTTCCTGACACAAGTAATGGGCGTTGAAAGGTATTGGCCCCGCTGCAAGAATCTCTCAATCAAAAGCCAATATCAAACAGCAAAGACGGCGGCGAGGAGGGAGGAAATTTGTAGCAGAGCTTGTCAGAGGGGCAGGAGCTGCAGGCACTTGACGGGGAGCTGGGCCGGTGCCAGCTGCCATCGGGAGCATCTCGAGCTGGGACACCCTGCGGGTCCCGAGCAGCAGCGGGAACAGGGGGGAGCAGGATGACGGCTCGTGGCGGGAGAGGGGTCCCCCGCTTGCTTGTCTCCCTAAAATTGTGATACTAAGATCTTGGAGTGGGTAACCGGCGATGAAGGAGCCCTGGATTTGTCCCAGAAGCAGCTCCTCCGCAGTAAGGGATACCTTACGGCATGCTGTGGTTGCTCCTGGTCTCTCAGTTTACACGTCGCCGTGGACACAGAGGTTTGGGCTGACCCTCGAACGGAGCACATTATCCAATAGCATATTCCCCCTTGGCTCCGTCTATACTGAATTGCAGGAGGAGAGACACCATCGAAGAGTGAGGGGCATTGTATCACAGCATCACATGTATCCCAAAAGAATGAAATAAAATCAGGCTGTATTATAACAACTGTATTGTATCAGGCTAATTTTTAATTAGGGCTATTAGAGGGATAGTCCTGCAGTTATTGAAGTAAACGGGAACTATCTTTAAGCCTTAACCTTTTTAATCATCCCCGCATGGCATGCCAGAGCTTGTGAATAGGAGCCTTTTGTTCCTCCAAAAACATCTAGCAGACAATCGCATGTGAAGGCATCATCTATATTTAATAGACAACCTGTCAAGAACCAGGCAGCTTGTTACCCTCAAACCACATGCCTAGATAAAGGAGAGAGTATCAGGCCTGATTTTCAAAGGCAAGTGTTCTCACAAAGGCGAATTAAAGGCCTTGGGAGCTGTGTTTACTCAGTACCTCTGAAAATGGTGGCCTGGTGGCCACAATCCAGGCACTATTGAATTCCCTGGAAGGGCTCCACCGGGCGTCAACGGGCATTGGATCAGGCCTTGTTGAGGCAGTGATGTCTCGAGGGAAATGTGACCTGAATTAATACAAATAAATAAATCTCTTTCTCTCTCTCACACACACACACACACAAACCCAACTGTTTAAACTGTAAACGAACTATTTGGGACTTAATGTGTATTCATGAGTCAGGCAATGGTGTGAAGGCTAACAACTAAACTATGCTGGTAAACCACAAATCCTCTGAATCAATATTGTTCAGTTTACTGTACTAATAATGGCGAGCGGTGCCATATGCAGTGTTATTGTGAGGTGCTACAGCAGGTTGGGCGTTTTTTGCCCTTTGCATGTCTGCAGTCAAAAAAGGCATCAAACACGCCTTGGAATCAAGGCAGGGCCTGACAAAATGATTTGAAGCATCATCATGGTTCTCCTCAAGAGCCTGGAGCTTCCAGCGTCTTGCTGGATGGATGGCACATCTCAGCTAGCTCCTGCCGAGGCTCCTACACTCAACGTTTCTCTTCATCGCACTCCTCCCAGTGAGCATTCATCCTCATAAGTGGAGGAATCTACCTCAGATGAAAAAGGAGAGACTTGATGGTCTTTCAGAGGAGAAAGGCTGATCACAAACAAGGTCCCGTTAAACCGTCTGAAATCTTTCTCTTTGCTCTTCCCCCTTCCTGGGTATACAGGAAGCCACAGCCCAAGAACTGATGTTTGGGGATGCTGTCCGCAAATGTTTGAGTCCCCTCCGGCAGCCGAAGCAGCAGAGGCATTCACAGAGATAAACCAGCGGTGAGGCACAGATGCTGCGGGAGTGGGAGACCCTGCTGGGACCAAGGAGAGTGCTTCCATCCAGCATCCAGTTCACACACCTAAAGCGCATTTTTGGCCATAACAGCTAAAAGACGTACCGAGAAAGCCATTTAAGTAGCTAGAGAGGTGGGCAAATGCTGGAAGAAACAGGCAGGCTTTGGAGAAACAGCAGGCTTTGCAAAAGACCAGGCACCTCACAATCTCCCGGTGTGTGGACGCAGGACCCCCTGCGTGTTGTGGTCGGCATCACTTGGCACTTCCGAGCACCGATGCCTCCATGCAGGAGAGTCCCGAGGGCTGCACCTGGCTCCAACATGGGGAGGACAGGGATGCTCAGGGTGTGTGAGAAGGAGACTGGGGCGTGAGTGACAAGGTGTGAATTTGGGGGGGATGCTTCTCATCCTCTCTTGTCTTTCCTTCACACCCCTGAGGTTTTGAGGCCCCCCCAGGAACGCGGCAGTAAGGGTGAGGAACAGCACGTATTTTTGCCTTACCACCAGGTAATACTGAAGCATACGCTAACGCGTGGCTCACCAAAAGTGTTTGAGAAATATCGAAATGATGCAGGTTCCCCAGCACAGGACTCGGTGACTTCTATACCTCCCCCAGGATTTCAGCTGATTCCATTACATCTATGTATATATATTTAATTTATTTAAAAAGGTAACTGCGTTGAGTTCTGAACTAAATTAAGGGGAAGACCCACCGGGGTGCCTGGAGTTTCCCTCCTGACCGCCTCCCCTGTAGGAAAAGCTCTTTGAAAGGCAAGAAATCGGCGCCCAGAATTAAACAAATCACGCTTCTTTCCATTTTTTGATTTATTTAATGTTTTTCTTTTGCTTGAGCAAGATCTAACCACGCTTCCCTAGCCCCCGTTTAAATGCAAACCTATTCCAAACCTGTGTCCTGTGTATCAAATTGCTTGCCGTATGCTCCCTCCAGTGGGCAAAGGACCTCAAAGCAAAGGCAGCAGAAATGCTTTGACATTCTGCTCCAGGACCCTACGGCAAACATTACCCAGCCAAAAGAGATGGGGCCAGTTTGGGTTTGACACCAAAAGGGCTCAGCGTGCTTTTCTGTGCTTGCCCTGTTAAAAATCTGCCTGAAAATTTTACTTTACCTGCAGGAGGAAGGTTAAGTTTTGCTGAGGTTTGGTCAGCGTCGGTCAATCCAGACCGATCCGAGGCCGGGAGGTCTCAGGCCACCCGTTTCTTCTCTGTTAATTTTCCCTGGCTGGTTTTAGGGTGCCTTTCTGGAATCCCTCACCCACCTATCCCCATGATCACCTTCAAAGCCTTAGCCAGGACCTTCACTGCCTAAATAAACCATCACAAACCGATTCTTCCTTGGAGAGCAAATATTTCATTAAAAACCCCTGATGTGCAACCTTCATACAGCTACAAAATCACCTTGTTCCTCCTGCCTCGGCCATAACTAACTTTTCAACACCCACAGCTGCAAAATGGGAACCTTTGGTTAATGAACAATGGGAAACCCATTGTTTGGCAGTTTTAGAGGCTAGGCAGAAAGAATGCACACTGTCAGCATGGCTCTGGGTCTCAGGGGGAACAGATTAAGAGCACAGTGACCCACAAGCTGCCATCCAAAACCAGCTTTCTCATTAAAGCAACAAGTGTGCTCGGGCCGGTGCTTTTACACCTCCAGGTTGCTCAGGTTTGTAATTTATGGCGCACTCAGAGCTAGAAATTTGGCTTGCGGGGGAGGTCACGGTGCCTAAGGAGGCTGAATATATTCCCAATCCACGTTGTACCCATCCCAATCCCACCACGCTGAAAATGGGGTGCACTTGTGAGATCCTCCCAGACACAGGTGTGGGGTCGGGAAGAGCACATCACCCTGAGGTGCCCTATACGTTTGTTTAGCCATGACTTCATCCCATCTTCTTCTAAACCGCTGATGTATTTGACCTCTTCAGGATCCCATGGCAGCAGATTTCCTAATTTCTCATCGGTATTGAAAGCACGGGGTTTTTTCAGTGCTCCCCCCAGTTCGGTGTGGTTTAGATAGGCTCCTTTCTCCGGGCTGCTCTGCCAATGTGGCTGGATGTCTGCAGACAGTTGGGTTTAATTGCGGGATCACGGCCTCTGTCATTACTCCTGGCATCCCGCGCTCCCAGGAACAATAGAGCTCCCTCTGCTAAAACAAGCACCTACAGCATTATTTAAATCAAAGCCCTTTCAAACTGACCGATCCCCCCCCAAGAAAATGCAGTTTTCCTATTAAGCCTGAAAGCAATTATCTGGGATTAGCATCAGATCAAAAGGGATTACTTCCAGTATTGTTTTCAAAACCCTCAGGGCTGGCAGAATTATGATACCGCACCGCTGCCTCCGCTGCTGGCACGCCGAAGCCGCAGCGCCCGTGCTGGGCTGCCGGAGGATGCCAGCCACCCGGCACCCCGCCATAGTGGGGGCTTCAGGTGTCCCGGGACAGCAGCGGGGCGATCTGCAGGGACCTCAGCGGGTTCAGCTCTGCTTTCTCTCCGCTTCCCCGGCGTGCTTCGGCAAAGGATGAGTCACAATTTTGCAGGCACCTTTTGCACGACGGTTTGCACACCCCACTACCCCTCTCGGAGCCGGGGACAGCAGCAGCTTCACCCTGAGTGTGACGACGCAGGGCTGCACGCAGAGGGCATGTGGGGGGGGTGGCATGGGTACCTGCCCTGGGTGGATATCGCTTTCGGTCCAAGCACCATGGTGTGAAACCCCTGCCCTGCAGACCCCGGAGCTGCACCCAGCTCTTATGTTGAGCAGCTGGGCTCCTCATGCTGACTGCCTCAGTTTCCCCACCCACGGAAGGGTCGAGGGCTGTGGCAATCGCCTCTGGAGAGCCCTTTGGGAACGCACGCTGAAGCACATGGCATAAAATCCAAGTGTTTTACCTGCCCTGCCTCAGATGCCTAATTAAGACACCAGAATGTGAAGGAAGGCTTCAGAGAGCAAAGCAGCCAAAGGTGCTTTATAATACGCGCATCTCTCCTTAATCCTGCCTGCAGCTCCGGGTGACTGGTTATTGCGTTGCCAAAATAATGCAAAAAGCAAGATCTGTGAAGACGTTAAAGCTAAAACGGATGCAGGTGTTATTTCAGGTAAGCTGCAGAGGGGCAGCGGGGCATCAAGGGCGAGGGGGTCCGACCCCTGGGACCTTGTATCCCACCGGCCCCACGCAGCAGCTCTCCTGGCTGATGCCGCTGGCTTCTCCTCCACGATTTAGTGGGGTAGGTCCTCGTGGGAGCAGGAGCCATAGATCTGCTGGAGGCTCGCTGGCCGGCAGGGGATAACATTTCATCCTCCGTCACCCCCCTCGGTGAAGCGGGAGGTGAGGCTGGTTCAGGGCGACGCGGCAGGAGGGCGACCTGTGAGCGAATGTGCCTCCTTCCTTTCCGTGAAGGAAAGGGTGTTGGAGCGGTGAAGTGCCAGGGGTTATTGTTAAACCAGCGGTGTCACGGTGCCTGCAAAGGTCTGGAGATATAAGCCACAGGGCTGTGAATATTTTTTATTGGGCAGCGGGGAAAAAAGACAGACTTTTGGGCTGGGTGAGTCGGGAAACTCGTGATTTCTGTGTTTGCGTCGAGCAGCCTAATGAGATGGCTCAACTCTTATTATTTGGCCAATTTTATTTTTAGAGTTTGTTCCTCCTTCCCAACGTGGACAAACTCCCCGTGGCCACACAAAGCAAGCCTGCATTTTAAAGGTTTGGGCGATACCACATTTAAAAACAGTTATTTTAGGAGCTTCCTGTGAATACTATATAATTCAGCATTTTTGAGGCAAGGATTAGTCTCGTCTTTATTAAACTTCTGGAAGTAAACAGAATATTATTAACTACTGGAGTCCAGGTCCTCCTGCGTGCGTGAACCGGAGGATGTTCACGCAGTGTGAACACCCCAGCATTGGTGATGCCCAGAGGGAGGAACCCGGGGGTCCTCACACACACACACACACACACACACACCCGGCAGCCAAATTTGCCAAATTTGGTAATTTCCAAATGGTGCGAGTCTCGTTCAGGAACAGCCGGAGCAGAGCAGTATGGGGGCGTTAGACCTGTCCGGAGGTCTACAGCATCCTGGTGAGGAAGGGAGCAGCCGCTCCGTGATGCTTTGGGAGTTGGGAAAGGGCTTCGCCTGTGACCTCCGGCTTTTTTCTTTCCTCTTACTCAGCAGATGTGAATTCTCTCCGTTTATAAGAAGGGCGTTTCTCTAGCAAGAAAGCTTTAAAAAAAAAAAATTAAAAAATTACCTTCTGAGGCTCAAAGAAGAGGGAATAGCAGGCCCAGGACATGCAGGGTTGTTAAAAGAAAAATAGGTAAGCCTCACATCTACTTCTGGATTAGTCACAATTAACCTTTCTGACTCAGGTTTAATGGCAGGGACGCTGGGTTTCTTCTCTTATCCCGCTCTCATATTTAGCAGTTCCTAGTTATCCGTCACAGCACAGTTAGTGATCTCTAATTTTTCTTCTCTCACTGAAAAGGAATGATTCTTCTTTGCCCAGCGCCGGCAAGGTAATGAAAGTCAGTCTAGTTTTTATTTTAGAAAAAGCAATTTTCATAAATGGTGTTCCACTAATGGCTCATGATCACATATAAGCCCCACAGCAAATTACTCTTAATCCAGTTTGTCTGTGTTATGTTACCTGAGGGAAATAATATCAATCCTTTCTCTTTGCTAGCAAACTGTTCGCCAGGACGTCTCCAATATATATTAATCCCATCATTTATCTTTGTCAACTGAGAACAAAAATAATTTGTGGGAGAGTAAACAGAAGAGCATACAAGACAGGAGCTCAGCATTATTAAACAGCAGAAAGCAGGTGTTCACAAAACCAAGCTTATTTTTATTGCAAAAAACTTGAGTAATTCTCCTTCTGCATCCGTGCATAGTAAACAAGAGTTTAGGGAGATTCTAATATTTTAGAGGAAACTGAAATTTCATCACTCCAGGAACAATGTACAAATAACCAAATACCTTATGCAGCCTTTTTATTTGCTGTGAAATTTGTTTGGGACAAAGGAATGAGACGGCTCCTCTTCTCCTGGCACGCTCAGCGGGCCTCACTTTTTAGAAGAGATGCTTGCTCCCGAGTGGGGTGAAGGCTCGGATAAGGCAGTGTTGGTTGCTCGAGCACTTTTCGGTGCCGTGGGGGTGACACCTCCGGATGCCCTGCATGCTGGGAGCACTCCTGAGAGAGGGTGTGGGGAATAGACCCCCTCCACCTGCCTTTTCCCTGTCGTCCTCCCACAGCTCCTGCTCCTGCCTGGAGGTCAAGCCCATCCCCAGTGCTTTGGTGACAGTGCTGGGTGCCAGCTTGCTCTGATCCCCTCCTCCCCCTCCCTTCCTCCCCTTCTCCCCGGGGATGCAAGTTCTTGGCTTCCTCTTCTCCTCCAGCATCTTCCATGTATTAAAGCATCACGTTGTTTCTCATTCCCCATCCATCCCAGGCAGGTGTGCTGAGACACCCCATTTAGGAGCTTTGTCTCTTTTTCTCCTGTCGGTGCTCTTTTCACTGGCACGGTGTCTCTGGACGGTAATTTCCAGGGCCTTCAGAGATAACTTGTTTGGGTTTCTGCAGTTCTTGGAGGAGGAAGCCCCTCCGTCAGCAGCACGCCTCTAATTGGGGCCGCTGACCTGCTCCACGCGGCAGAAAGAGCTATTTTTTCGTCTGGCTTAAATGGGGCTTTAAATAGAGCTTCATAATGAGCCTCATTACAGCAGGTACTCCGCTGTAGCGGGGATTAAATTACCCGCAGCAGGTATTCCCCCCGGCCGCAGCCTGCCCGTGCGGCTGACAGCTCGCACGCCCGCGCACACCCGGACTGGGGAGGACAGCCCAGGCGTCACCCCTCGCCCCATAAAGCACGGGTGAGGAATGAGCTTTCCCACGGGGTTGTCACCGGTGGTACAGGGGAGCTGAGGGTGCTGTCAGGGTGCAGGAGTTATGGGGTGCTGGGTGGCAGTGGGTCACACACCCCTCATTCACCGATGGGGACACGCGCCCCTACCCCAAATAACTAAATTAAAAAAACCCTGACCGTTCCTGGGGCATAAAGACCGCTTTATTAAACCGCAGCATCCATCAGCGCCTTTGATTAACTGCACTGGGGAGGGTGACCGAGCTGAGCGAGCAGCCAGCGGGGACGTGTCTCTGCAGTGCCATTGACTTGGGGACACAGCGGGCACCTTGCGCAAGCCGAGGGGCCACGAGAAAATCCCGGAGCTCCACCCTCCGACACTTCTATTTTTCCTCTCCAGGTTATGCTCACCCGAAACCTTGTAAAAGAAATCATAACGCAAAATCAAACCGATCTTTCATACCTAGCCGGCCATTTCACGCAGCTGGAGGTGCAGCGCTCGGCGCCACGTATTTCCAGGCTCTTAAAAAAACAAAGCAAAGAGAGGTTTCTAAATTAAAACTCGTTGCCAAACCTTTATTATCATTTTTTTTGCCAAAAGACGTTTTCTCCAGCTGTCTGCTCCCACGCCTCGGGAGCCTGCGTGCTCAAACCAGGGCGGCTGGAGGCAGAGCCTGGGTTCCCCAGTGTGGCTGGGGCAGGGAGTGCAAGGCTGGGATGTCCCCAGGCCACCTGGTGCCACCGGCCTGCAGGGCAGTGTTGGCAGCCCTTGCAGGGACTCGATGGCCCTGGGTGCTGGCGTGAAGGGCATCGCCTCTCGGACTGCAGCACTCAAGCTGCACATCCTTGTGTGCCGAGGGCAAGCTCTCGAGGGAGACCAGGAGACCATCAGCGGTGGCCCAAGCTCACTCCTGAGCCTGGACTCATCAGGCAGCTGAGATTTAAGAGGGAGTGGGCAACAGCAACCCCACAGACCGGGATCTGCTACCTCTTTGGCTTTAGGAGCGCAGGGGGATTTGGGCGATGCTGTGTGCCTGTCACCTGGGACAAGCAGGTTCATCCAAAGCGTGTACGAAGCGGACCCTCTGAAAGTGCAGGTCCTTCATCTTCAGAGTCACTAGGTGGCAACCTAAGGCATCCTTTGTGTTTGGAGAGGTCTTGTGGAAGATGAAATGAGTCCGCTTCTGCCTCCGACCTGCTCCCCCTCCTTTTCTCTCTCTCTCTCTTTTTTTTTTTTTCTTCTAAATCCTGAATTACTGACAGACACCATAAAAACATCTCTTCCCCTATGTTCTTCAGCGGCCGAGGGCGGAGGACGGCTCTGGATCTGCTTTATCCCAAGATTGCGCCCAATAACGAGGCAAAGGCAAGCAGGTGACCACATGTTGTGCAAAGCCCAGAAACGATGAGGTTTCCGAGAGGAAAGAAGTGATTGAGGGTAGAAAAGGGGGAGAAGAATCCTCGGCTGGTCTCGCTGGCAAACGGGCTGGCGAGGTAACAAACACTGGAAATCCCGGATTTGGGTCGCGCTGGGGATGTCTGTGGCCAGCTTAATAGGAATTGCTGGTTGGGTGCACATTCTCAGTGTGGTTTTGCCTTTATTCCTTGCCCGCATTTTGTGGGGTTTTTTTCTGGGCCTTTATATAGAAATATATGAAAATATTGATTTCTTTTCTTTGCTTTTTTTTTTTTTTGGTAAAAGAGGATGGATTTTTTTCTCTAAAAGCCTATATTTTCTAAAAGCCTGTTTACAGCCTATAAAATGCGGTCAGGATTAGAAGGGAGAATGCTTTTCTCCCCAAATTTCCCATCAGCATTGACGTAATTATTCCTCTTGTCCCTGTAAGGGATGGTGACTCCTTTTAGCTAAACTTGGACATGGAAAAGTCCCTTCCAGCTCAAACAGCAACCAGCTTCCCACCCCTCCGGGCCACTAGCGGTGTCCCCTGAAGGGGGAGAGCTGCAGCTCTGTCAGTCTATTACCGTTTTTTTATCCCACGATCTGTCACTGCTTAATCCCTCCGCTCTCACGACTTTCCCCCCCACCCCCCACCCCATTGCTCTATTTGAAGCTTCAAATTTGTCCTGCCATCACCTCGCGTGAGGAAAACACACGAGTTAATCCTTGGTGCTGCGAAAGGCACGTGCTCCTGCATCGCCGGGTCCTCCCTTAATTCCCTCCTGGTGCCCTTCTATTAACTTCTGTGAAATATTGAGTCCTTCTCCCTGAAACTTGGAGCCTCTTTGAAGCTCCCAGACCCACCAGCCTTGATAGCCCCGAGCAGAAGGGAAACACCTCTCTTTGGCCACGGGAGGCAGGAGACCCACTGCCCATCCTGGTACCCGCCTGGCCAGGGCACGAAATCATGGTCCCTTAGCAGCGCATCCTTCCTGGGCATTGCCTGCCAGCAGGAGCTGTGCTGTTCCTTCCCTGCGATCCGGGCTGGAAAAATGTCCACTGGCTTTACCATTTCTTCAGGCAGGGGAAAGGAATCCATTTACACCTTCCTCTTATTTAATTTGGCTCCCAGCAGATCTGTTTTATAGGGCTGTCTACTCTGGGAAGAGGGATTTTTCAGAGATTTGATTCTCTCCAGATGTTCTGACTGTCTTTGGTAACCCTGTTCCGGTGTGAATGTTAGACAGCGTCCTCCTCCTTCATGGAGTGTGATTAGGTAAGAGACAGCTTGCTCCTGGGTATAAACATTAATCACAAATAAAAGGGAGCCGTGATTCAGTGCAAAAGCTCGGCACAAAGTTTTTACGAGACCTCAAACACTTCCCCTGTCCTCAGAACTGTGCAGAAAAGTCAAAATCTCAAAGGAAAAAGTTGGAGGGGACTGACAGCTTGAAAAGATTTTCAGGTTCAACCACCAAGTGGTTCATTTTGAAAAGTTTCACTTGGAATTCAACCCCTTGAAAATATAATTAGGATGTTCACGATAATTGGGATTTGAGAAGAAAACAGCTTGGGCCAGTTGGTTTCCAACACCCTCGCCATACCTGTATTTACGGAAGCGCAGCTGGCTAGCCGGTATGGCTTGAGTTCAGGGAACAGTCAGGTCAGTCATCCTATTGAAGAATAACCATCTTAAGGAAAACAACAACTCAATACTTTTGTCCTGGCACGGTCTGCTGCTTTTTTTATCAGCCTTCATTGCCTAGAGGAGCCCATGCTCTAAACAGGTGAGGTGGTTTGCCCCCGGGATGCACAATGGCTTGATGGCAGACTAGGAACAACACCCAGCATTGCTCCAGCTTTCTGCTGGACCATGCTGCCCAAGCCTTACAGGCACTCATTTGTCCCACCGGCTCGGTTAAAGCCGGTCTCTCACTTGTGCCCCCCAGTTCATGCTTCAACGGCCAGTGCTCTTGGCCAAACCCGAGCCCCAGTGTAGACAAGATGAGGCACAACCGGAGCTGAGCGCTCCAGCCAGAGAAAACAGCCTTTGCTGGAGCTCGGAGAGAGAATGGCCATTTATGGGTTTCAGACTACAGAAACATGATCTTTTACTGGGTTTATAATGTGGAAATAGCCTGAAAAGACTGGGTCTCTCAGACTGGGCATTTGGCTTTTGGACAAAGAGCCCCACACATCGTTACTTTGGCTTTGGTTTCTCCTCCGATACAAAAGGCTGCTTTCTTAAGCGTGGCTCTTGCTCTGGGATGGCCGACCATCATCCAGTTTCTCACAGTAATTAAGTCACAAGAGTTAAGAGGTCTTGGTCTGTTATCAGCCAAATGCATCTTACACTTCGTTCCTTGGTTGTTAATTACGTTTCCCTCCCACACAACCTGAGGAAGAACAGAATAGGTAAAATACCCACCATACTCTTTCTTCCTTAGCCTTCGTTCATGTCTAGCTGGAGTTTCTAAGTCTTGCAGGCTTCACCGCTTGATATTGACTCCTTCCATGCAGCCTAGGTTAGGAAAAGACATGAATGACCACGGCCCCAGTCGTCTTCTGCCAAGAGAAAATGGAGTCCTCCGATGCAATGGAGATAATCTTGCTCCTGGCTGCTGTTAGGTGGGAGCTCAGCACCCTTGCAGGAACACATCGATGTTACAACCTGAGTCTTCTCCCACCTCTCTGACACCTGCAGTTGTGGGCCAAGGTCTCTGCTCCTACCCACTGCTTCCCTGCTCTATTTAAACCACAAATACTTCACGAGAGGCACCATCTCTCCGGCACACGAGGACCATCAGCACTAGGAGACGAAAGCTGGCAGCAAACAGGATCCCTTTGTGGAAACTGAGTTGAATTTGCCTGGTTTGGGATCAGTTCACTCATTAACAAGTTGGAGCTTGTTTTTGGTGATGCTGTATGCTTGCTCATTGAGTATCACCCAATCTTTCTCCTGCTGCTATGGCATGAATATTTCTATTTCCCTTCCCTGTACAGACCTGACTGCATACCTCAAAGAACTATTTATTTTATAGGTTTTTTTCCAGGCAGATCACTGAAAAAATATTGCCGAGCAGTTGGGCCAGGTTTCGGTCACCAATCCTAGGCAGAAGCACAGACAGCAGCTGTGGGACAATATGAATGATGTGCCAGAGTCCAAGCATGTTAGACAAAGCCCAGGTTGTGTCATCCTTAGAACGATGTGACATCCAGGTCCCTGAGCTGGACCAGAGCAGGTTAATTGAGCTCAGTGGAGAAACCCCACCATCTACAAGGGAAACTCTAGTTTGTATGAGCTCTATGCTTGGAAGGCCGTCCTTGATTCTTTCAACAGCAACATTACAGGGGAGTTTCAGCTGTCGGGATGCAAATAGAAAGATTTGTCATCTTCTGAAGATGCTAATTTTTATTAGAAACACATCACAGGGCAAGCTTGCTGAGCAAAAGCTTCTCATAACCCTCTTTAGCTTTGGGAGGAGTTAAAGTAATTTGTAGTTGGGTTAATAAAGAGCTGGCCATGATCTTAGAACGATTCAGTTTTGCTTCATGTACTCGTATTTATCTGACCTCAAAATACTGGCATGTGTGTGTATTGCATTGATAATTGTCAAATAGTTGTGTTTACAGAACCGCGTAATCCTGGGGCCCCCCTTTTCCTTTCTCCCGATGTGCTGCTTCCACTTGGAATTAGACACGATTGGCTTCAGACAAAGACATGTACAAACTCTCCTGGTTTTCTTTGTGAAACCGCATCATGTTCTTTTACGTCCTTCAGAAAGCTGGCCATCTGTTTGCGATGCAGACGAAACCCTTCGCTGAGGGCTAAAACTCCTGCCAGATTTTGCGGCCAGCAGCTGCAGGTTGAGTTTTTAGAAATACAGGTCTTCAGCCCAGGTAAGCAGGGGAAAAGCTCAAACGTGCACAACGAAGGTGGCAGCCACATTATCAAGCTGCAGTGCACAACAGGGGAGGGCTGCGGCCCAGCACAGCGGGGGCTGAGCGCCTCACACCCGCCTCATTTGTATTTTTGGTGATTTTATTCCAGCCCGCTTGGCTGGTGGGAAGACTGAGAGGAAGTCCAGGAGGAACCACAGAGAGCAGGGTGAGATCCAGAAAGCGTAACCTGCGAGGAAAGATCCAATCCATCAGTGCTGTTTCCTCACCAGGCTGAAAAAAGGCATGATAAACACGTAAGAAATTTATACATCTGGTGGGTGTAGGAGCATCGCCCCTTCTCCCGTTTCCCCTACGAGGATGGCAACCCACAACTGCCACAACCAAGACGGGGAAATTTTTATCCAGAGCTAAAAGAACCCATCGGGGAGTGCCAAGAGTGGGCTGGAGCCCCGGCTCAGTGCCTGGGGGCTCCTGCCCACTGAACCCCCGCAGCCGGCTGGTCCCGGGTGCCTGCGCAGCAGCCCAGTCCCACCAGGCATTTCAGGGCTCAGGGTTTCATATGAGCTTTATTGGCTTCAGCCAAGTTTTATTTCCTTTCGAATTTAGGAGACAGAATAAAACGTGATAAGCAGAATACAGGAAACTCTTGCGGCGGGAGGAAAAACGCTGGGGAAGAAGCGGAGTTCAGGGTAATGAAACAGCTAGCGGGTGTTAGCACCATCCCCAAACCAAAACCAGCCCCTTCCCCAAGGCCACGAGCCTGCAGAGGCTTTCCAGAGCGGCTGCTTTCCAGATCGCTCCCACCTGCGGAAAGCATTCGGGGGTGCTCAGTGGGGCTGGGAGTTTAGGGGAAGCCCACTATCCCGTGGCAATGTCCTAAGCTCCCGGGCTGTCCTGAAGCCCTGTGGACAAAGGGACGGGGACAGCAGGACAGTATCTCCATCCCCATGCTCTTGCCTGGAGAAGAGTGCAAGGGCAAGGTGGGGTGCGTGTGGCACTTTCCAGCTGTTTCTTGGGTTAGAGGTGGTTTTTGGTGTTTTCAGCCACCCCCAGCAGATCCCTGTCCCATCTGCCCAGCCTCCCCTTGAAGCTGTGGGAAGCTTCAGCAGCTACGATGCCCCACGGCCAGGAGCTGCGCGGGTTGGCGGCATGTTGTGTACGACTGCAGCCTGGTCCTCCTGAGTCCCAGCTCCTCAGCCTTGTGCCTCCTGAGACCCAGGTCTGCGTGAAGTTGGGTCACCTCTTTCCAGCTTCTCTGGTGTCTGATGCTAGGGCTGAGCTCATGCTGCGCGGCTGGACTACCCCTCTTCGGCTCCTCCGAAGCCTCCGAGCACATCGTACATCTCAGACATCAGCTCCTCTGTCTAATTCACTTGCACCGAAAGGTCCAGGAGTTATTTGGGGCAGGGGAAGGGGAATTACCGGCAGGCAGGCAGTGTGATTGCAAAAACCGTCCTTCCTTTGGAGACCCAGCTAACAAATCTTGGGGTGATGAACTCAGGGTTTCTCTCTACTTCCAAGTCCATAGGTATGTGCTCTCTGAATCATATTCCTCAGCACAAAAGTGAAAAAGATGTGTACTATCTTTGGCCAAAGAGAGAATGAAAATGGAAAAAAAAAAAAAAAAAGAGTCGGTGATGTGCCAGAACTTTTACTTTTTATTAAAAACTTAAGTGCAGATGACGAGGAACCCACCTGTTTTTCATTTTTTTAATAAAAAGTCAAATAATCCCCACAAACAATTCCTTTGCAATGGTTTCAATATCGGAACCATAAAGATGAACTTTAAAGGCGCTTGTAAAAGAAAGAATATTACAATAATTTTAGTGCAAAACTCCAATATCATATTTTCTTTTATTTGAAAGAAAAAGGGGAATGTACAGAGGATTTCTTTTTTTTTTTTTCCTTTCTCAGGATGCAGCAGTTTCAGATAATCTATTTACTTACGAGAAGGGAAACGAGAGGAGGAGGAGGAGGAGGATGAGGGAGCTGGGGAGGCGGGCAGATGGGAAGCAGGAGGTGCCCTGGGAGTGGAGGCACGCTGCCCGCCTCGCACCGGCAGCATCTTCTCCCTCTCCAAAAGTAGGATCCGCATCCTGGGCTTCCCTGTGACCGTGTGGTGTCTGACAGGGCCCGTGCTCCTTCATCAGCCTTGACCTGATCTAAGGCAGAAAGAGCGTCTCCCTCGCCTGCCCACGTCTGTGCTCTCTCAAGGCTGGAGTGAACTGGTATTTGGAGGTGCTCAGGCTCAGGAAATGGGCAAAAGGGGCTCAAAATTGCAGGTGCAGACGGGCAGAGACAGGGATGCCGAGGGGCTGTAGTGGCTCACCTCCCTCTCCCAAGCAGGGCAGGCTAGAAAGCCTAACGGCTTGAAATTCCTCCCTGAACTCTAATCAACCCAAAACACAACCCAGCTCCCCATAAAAGCGCAGTGCTATTGCTTCTTTAAAAAAAAAATAAAAAAATAAAAAAAAAAATGCATAACACTGAGAGAAAATAGCCTTACCCTAATCTGAACTTTTCCTCCCAGCGCAAAGTGCCAAGAAACATCATAAAATTTCTCGGGGAGTATCGTGCGTGGGGGATGCTCGGACCCTCAACCCACCTGGGATGCCGACAATCGGAGATGGGGACAGGCTCTGCCAAGGGCATGGAGGAGAAGCTGCCTGGGCCAAAGCCCTGCAAGGAGCAGCGGGGTTGCCAACCAGGGGCTGCAGCATCCTCGGCGGCTCCCGGCCCGGGGCTGTGGGGAGGCAGTTTGCCGGTAGGGCAGTCAGCCTTACTCTAACATCAGGATTTTAAAACGTATGAGAAGCGATAAAGCAAACTTTAATCTCCTTCAAAATGTATTTCAAACTGGGGAATTAAAGCCGGCGAGGATTAGGAGGTGGTCAAAGAGTGCATTTCAAAACCGCTGGAAATCCAAGGATTTAAAATATATTAGCAAACAGAAGCGAAGCTTTGGAAAAGCCATGCAGGAGGGACCAGGGCCGGGAGTGAGCGGCATCCTCGCACTGGCTCTACCTGGCCTGAGGGACTATGGGAGGTGTGGGAGATGCTGGGCAGAGGGGCTTTTGCCACCTTTGGTGCAGTCCGTAAAGGGAGAAATGAGAATATGGGCTTAACTGGGGGCAGAAATTCAGGCAGAAAGAGAAAAGCGAGCCTGAACTGCGCGGCGTAAGCAGATCAGGGCTCGGAGGAAAAATGCAATGCTGACCAGCAAAACGTGTTTTTGCCAGTGGTGGTAGAGGGTTTCTTGCTCTTTCATTCCCCAGTTCTCTAATTCTTTTTTTTTTCTCTGTCCAAAATTGGTTTACCAGCTCTGATTTCCTGTTTCCATTTTGGCAAAAGGAACGCTCACACAAAAATTCCTGCGCCGGGAGCCACGCTTGAAAGCATCTTCAGGCAGAGACTGGCTCTCCGCTGGGGTGAGCTGGCAGTCGTGCCAGAGCAGCCTTTTCCATCTCCTCCGGAGCCCCCGAGGCCGAACAAGCGATGGTTTACAGACATGTGAAATCACGGCAGCAGGGCGGCGGGCTCTTGCAGAGCTCGCTGTTCCCGAGCGTGGCCGTAGGGCCGCGGAGGGGAGCCGCGCGGCGCGACAGCGTGCGACAGGGGGAACCTCTGCAGCACGGCCCCTGCCTGGCAAGCCCCCCGGTCTTCGCCTCTCGCTCCTGCCGCCTGTGCCTCGAAACCTGCACTTGGGGCACCCATGAACCAGCACCTGGGCTTTGAAGCTTGATCAGCGCGGGAGGCCGAGAGCTTGGTGGATGCCACAGGGTGGAGGTGAGAGGAGAACGCTCTGCAGCGGTCGCGCGGCGGGAAGGGGCTGGGCAGAAACCTGCCGAGGGTGGATGGGCTGAGGAAGAGTTAACAAGTCCTTGCGGTCGGGTCAAATTCCTCCACGTGCCTGTAAGTGGGAAGCAATTTGCTTCCGGTGGTTTTGGGGCTATTCTCGTGATGTCCAGCTTTTTCCCAAATTTCCCGCTCCCGGAGTCATGGGACGATGTGTGAACTCCTGCCTTCAGACTCAATGATGTTCTTCACCCTACGAGTCGTGCAGGAAATTCTGGAAATAATTGAGGATGACAAGCATGAATTTTGCCAATGTGATTTATGCTTTATTTTTTTTATTTTTTTATTTAAATCCTCCTGATCTTCAGCCCTCCCAGATGTGTTCGGCTGCCCCGAGGGTACTGGTGGGGATGAAGGCCGCTGCCTCCGGCGGTGATGGTAACGAACTGCGTGCACCTTCTTATCCTTTCAACCTGCCCAGGCACCTGCGCCGTCCCACCAGCAGCAAAGACAGCCGTCCCACCAAAAATCATTCAATTATGGCCCCCGTAGAGATGTGTCAGCAAGCATGGGGAGCCCGGCCCCCTCTTTGGCAGAGTCCGCTGCCAGGGAGGAGTGGGGGTCTTTGCCCCAGCCCCTCTCTGCTCACCACTTGTCCAAATAGTCGTAAATCACCAGCAAATTCCTGGGTCTGCTGCGGGGGTGGGGGGGGGAAGGTTGGGCTTCAAAGGCGGTGAGGGGCAAGCAGGAACCTTTCATTAACTGTGGGAAAAGCCTCCCCTCACCTCGGACAGTGTGAAAAGTCCTAACCACGTATTTGCAGTGGTGGAAAAAGGGGGGAAACATGAAGAAGGGCACCAGAGACATCATAATCTGCTCGCCTGGAGCTCCTGTCTGATTTGCACTCCAGATAATTTGTGGAAGACGGCAAAGCGAGAGTGATGGGACTCCACATCTCTCGTGCCTTTGTATTGTTTGCATGTGTGTCGTCCAATTAAGTGGGAAGCTGTCCAGGAGCACTAAGCTGCTGTTCATTGCTTTTTCACCCTTGGGTTTCCTCCTTGTTTGGTTTTTGTTTTTAATATTAGGCTTTTTAACACTGCAGAGGAACCACGGGTTTTAACAGCAGTCCTTACTGCAAAGGGGTGACGTGGCGTCTTCAGCTGGGATTGTCATTTCCTTCCAGTGTGACCCCGGCATCAGATGTTTGACTTTTCAGGAATCAAGGTGAAGAAGAACAAACATGCACCCAGACCAGCAAAATAAAAAAATAGAGCGCCTGCGCCGCGCCGGTGCTGCAGGCAGATCTTTCTCGCTGCCAGCAAGCTGCTGGGGTTTGGAAAACTCATCAGCGGGCGGTCTGCCAGAGCTAAACCTTGGCGATGGGTGGTCACCAACAAAAAGCAGAGAAAGAGAAAGGAAAAAGCCGACAAGGAGATGATTTTCCACGAGGTGATGGGTATCTGTTTTACTACGCGGCTTAACGGCCGCCCTCCTGTTGAAAGACGAAATTATAGTGATGTAACGATGAGCCGTAGAAGGGTCGGCTTTGACCAGGGTGGGACGCCTGCGGGTCCTGGATGCCTCCCCAGGCCACTTGCAGCTCAGCTGCAGCAGGCTTGGTGTGTCGGGGAGGCTTTGACCTTGTCCCCGTAAAGAAGCATGGTGGCACCTTTTTCAGCTGCATCTCCAGGGCCACCCAAAGTGGCTGAATGGCGATGGGGAAGAACTGGCAGTCACCTGCTTGTGTCCCTGTACTCTGGCGTGGCTGTACCACCCAGGGCAACACCTCCCACTGCAGCCTTTTGCTCCATATATTTACCTCATATATGTATTGTCCCATATATATACTATATTTATATATTTACTATATTTATAACACAGCTTGGAGCTAATTCGCACCTGGAGCTGCAGACTGTATCAACCATGTTCACACCTTCTCTGGACTGGGACTAACTTGCTCAGTTCCTAAACTCCCAGCCACCTGGAGTCAGTCTGGAGCTAGGGAAAGCTCAGGCTCATCAAACTCTCCTGGGAACAACCCAGCCAAAGGGGTTAATCCTCCCACTCACCACACCTGGGTCTAATCCACACCTTGTGCCAGGTGGCCTTGGAGCTTACTTAAACCCTCCCTATGATGCTTGCTGTTAGTCTTGATGCTGCTGGTGGTCCTTCCTGGAAGTTGGTTGTGCTTCTGCCTAGTGATGCTGGGGCTCGGCTGAACAGCCTCTCCTGCAGCTTTCCTTACAGGAGGCACGCTAAGGGTGTAGAGCTCAAAAGTGATGAGTGGAGGCTACTGAAGGTGCGGTGGTGGCTTAGCAGGAGGAAAGGTTTTGAAGCAAATGACGCTGAAGCAGAGCCTGAGCAAGGGTAAGACATGAAGATACAGAAAAAGGGAGAAGCAGGTGCAGGGAGGCCGCAAAAGAGCCAGTGGCTAGGCTGCTGCATGTAGTCAGGCTGGCTAGGAAAGTCTGAACGTGGCTTTCTGGTGCTGGTTGAGAGGAGCAAAGTCACTGTGCTGCTTCCATGGGAGCTGGTCTTGCCTCCAAAAAACACCACTGAAGAGCTGCTGGCTTGGTAGGGGGGAGGCTGCAGCTCCTCCGTGTAGATACACGCAGTAGGTGTCGATGCTGGTGTTGCTTCACGTTGGGAGGAGCTGGGCAGCTTGTTCCTACGGCTGGCAGGGAGGGGAGATGTATAATAAAACCTGAGTGCTTCATGTGTTAGTCCAGTCTGGACCGTTCTGCGTTTCATACAACCAGCAGGCAGCTTTCCAGCACAAACACCTGAAGCTTAAGAAAGACTTCAGGCTACTGTCTTGCAGAAGGCAGAGCTTAAGCTGTGTCTTCTTGCTAACACAGCCCCTTTTGCAAAGCCTTCAGTGCTGATGACTGGCTGGTAGCATTGGGAGGACACCCAGGTCTGTGGTGGGGACACTGGGAGTGCTCACGGGGCATCAGTCACCTGGGCAGGGGATGACCTGGAGAGCCAAGGCCACTGTGAGCCCCTGGAAATCCTGCTGCGCTGTGCATGGGGCTCCTGGATTTAGTCTTAGTTTTGTTGGTGAGCAACAGTGCTGTGGACCCAAATGATGTGTTTTTTTTCTGGAAATAAGGAGCAGTGACTTCACCGAGTTTTTGGAAGCTGGCCCAGGGTCTCCAATGCACTGTTGTACGATATAATTGAGTTTATTTTAGCAGACCCTATCATCTGAGAAGCCTGGAGCCCTGTGCGCTTGCACGCACGTGTGTAAGGGTACCCGGTCCCTGCAGCTCGGCTGTGCTGCTGCATCGCGTTTCCTCCTGGCCCTGGGATTTTTCCCTTTGCGGGTTGAAAAAGCACGTCATGAAGCGTAACCTTTCTGCTCCAGCTGCCGAGATCCCCCGGCCTGCCTGATGGGTGCCAGGGCTTGGCTGCTGCCTGCAGCAGGCAGGCACAGGGGAAATGCCGCACTTGGGGCGGCGGGACTAAGGGAGCCCCATTTGGTGGAGATTTGTGTCTTTAGAGGGATGGCAGAGGAATTGCAGGGCTGCTTTCCCTCTCCCTTCAGCAAATCCACGTGATAGCTCAGCAAGCGAGGGACGGGCCGTGCTGGGGCTAACGGGAATGGTGCGGATGCTGTTGGCTCTCCGGGATGTGTACTCAGCATCCAGCTGGCACAGGGCTGGAGAGTCCCTTCCCTTTTAGCAAGAGCTGTTATATAGTCTCTCTTCTCTGGACGATTGCCGGGTTTCATTTTATTCCCCCCCCTAATCTGTTGAGCTCTAATTCTCTTCCCTGTCTGGCTGGAGCTGAGCAGCAGACTGAAAAGCTACGGGGAGAGACTTTGGTTTTGATGGAGAGATGTACACTTGAGAGATTACACAAACCTCATTTTGTTGGGAAGCCAGGCTGAAAACCCACAATACTTATTTTCTTAGAAAATAAACCGCTCCAATACATCAACTGTCTGCGCATAGGCGGGACGATCACTGTTTAGCAAAATAACTATAATTTTCCCTTTTCTGTCCTTCCAAAACTACTCTTCTAGGTTTGGACCTCAAGCAGCCTGTGAAACGCAGCTACCAAAAAAGCTCAGCGTATGCAGATGCTGTTTATTACATTATTGCTGAGTGCTGCTGGGTCAAAGAGCTCTGAGTTTGGGGAAACGGGGGCAAGCGGGATTTTTGTTCCAGATGCGTTTAGTGGCAGCTCTGAAACCTTCCCCTGCGGGGGCCGAGCTGCCTGCGTGGGGGCTGTGGGCGTAGGGCAGCTCCCTGTCGTCGGGGTTTGCACCCGCGGCGCGGTTAACGGGCAGATGCAGCACAAGCGCTCGGCTCCCGAGGGACTTATTCGCACAGGAGCGGCGCCATGCGATGTGGCTGCGCTGCTGACAGCTCTGGTGACTGTCACGGAGCCTCTTCCCTGCCATGTGCGAACCAGGAGTTGCTCAGCTTTATCTTTCTGGGAGAAAGGGGTGGTCCAGGTCAGGAGGAGAAATCGATTGTCCGGACTCGCCAAAGTCCTGTTGCTGATCCTCTGTGTGAGAATTAATTTAATTTGCCACTCGGCATGGACATACCTGCACAGACTTCTAGTTTCCCATAAAATACTTGTTGCAGTAAACATTAGGGAGATGATACAAGCCGTCTTAAAAAAAAAAACCAAACAAACCCAACCCAATGATATTTGTTATTGGTTTGAAGGCAACTGGGGATGACGACTTCTGGCACTTCACTTGAAGCCTGTATTTCTGATTGCTGTCCAGAAAAGAAATTGTGGCTTTGTTAGGTTTTGTGCCGGTTCTGCATTGCTCCAAGGCGCAGCACAAAGGGGATCCTTGCCTTGGAGGGGGGGGAAAAAAAAGGGGTTGCAGACCACCAGGTTCAGAGTGGAGCTGAACTCGGCTCTGCCATCTCCTAGCTGATGAACTTGACCCGCAGCCTGGCTTCGAGGTCTGGTGTTGAGCAACGATTTCTTCCCCCGTTTGTGCAGGCTTAGCCCTGACCTGTGCCTGACCCAGTGGCAATTGGCTTTGGTTTGTTGGCTACCAGCTCTGCCCCCTATGCTGCTGATCCCCAGTCACTGCCCACGTCCCCCATCCCAGGCACGAGCCGTGCCTGCAGACGCCAATGGGAGCAAGACGTGTGGAGAGGGTCCTTTTAAGCTCCCCAAACACCAGGAAAATTTGCCTTTGGTTCTATTCAAGGGCTCGGGCCCCCGCCCCCCCCAAACTTAGGTGCTTGAACTCTTGTGCACCCAAGAAATGTATTGGATCTCGCCCCAGATTGGGAAGGTTAAATGGGCTCCCACACACGTGCTCCTTTGACTTTATGTGCTTGTAACATTCTAGGTTGCTTTCTGGTCCCTGATGACTTAATTCATTCTGTTTTGTATTTGGTTTATAACTTGCAGGCAGTTAATGTTATTGGCAAAAGAGTAAATAAAAGGTAAATGGTGCCTGTGTTCTAAAAGTAAAAGCCATGCTATTAAAAAAAAAAAAGAAAGTATATAGGCACCCCAAAATCCAGCTTCCCTGGGTTTGTCCGTGCGGAGGCTGAGGCTGTGCCTGGCCTCCTGCTTCTGAGCTGCGTTTTGTACCTATTCTCATTTGCCCAATTTAACCGCAGTTATTCATTAGCCCAGGGGCAGCTGGTTAATGGCAGTGTGAAATCAGACTCTCCCCGCTGTCAGAGGAGGAATGTCTCCAGCTCTGGAGGTGGGATTAGGGTTTGCTATAGCCCTGCCTGGTAGGAAACCTCCTTCCTGGCAGCTTCCACCACCCCGCTCGGCTGCGTTCGTAAAAGTTGTTTCTGTTATTTATACCACTGAGCTTGGAGGGTAGTTGCTCTACGGGCTACTGAAGAGACCCAAGAGGCTCTGGTATTTTAAGGGGGGGGGCGGGGAGGGGAAAGGTGAGGTTGTCTAAGAAAGTGCGAGTCTGGCAAGAGATTTGAAAACAAGGCAAATAAAAGTAAGTGCTGCTCTTGGTAAAGCTGTCTATTAAAATTTCAATTTACCAACTTCAGTCCTTCATTAGGGCTAATGGACAAAACCATCTCAGTCTCTCTTCTTGCTGCCCTGTTTGGTGTGTCTGTAGGCTTTTTTTTTTATTTTTTTTTTATTAGATACCCCCTTTGCACCACTAAAACCTGAATTTTCGCTATGTGGAGCTCCCTTTGTGTTAAGGGTGAGACCGTGGCCCGGTGACGTCAGGGGCTAACTTGACATTGATCTCAGTAAAGCTGGGATTTCACCAAAACCAGCATACTATATTCTCTGGATTTTGCAAGTAGGAACTCACATATGTGTGTGTATATATTTGTAAATATAAAGCCTACTAGCTGGCATTGCTGCATTGAAGCTTAATCTTTATTTTTGAGGCCTTTCAGGACACAAATGAGATACAGAAATGCATGCGTGCGGTTGCTCCCGGCCTCTTTGACTGGTTAGGCTCACGGGCTCCAAGTCGGGTCTCCATCGCTGGGTGCCACAGGGAGAGCAGCTCAGTTTCTGCTCAAGCAGAATAACTAGGGCTGTAGTTATCCAGTCCGAGGGCCGGAGGGTTTCTAGATAGTCAGAGCTAGGTGATGACTTCCACGGCAGGGGGGGAAAAAAGATTATCTGATCTAGCTTCTGCTCCATCATCCAGCTAGATTTCTCTTCAACCCAAGAGATATTGCTTATATTTACCTTTAGAACCTCATATATCCGAGTAGTATCCGAAAATACCCATTTCTCCCTTGCCCAGGATGGAGCAGATAGGCGATTTGTACAAATTTGCAAAGTCCCCGCCTCAGATGTGCCCTTCATTTTTTTTTTTAATTTTTTTTTTTTTTATTTCTGTTTGAACGCTTGGAGGAGCAGGCTGGGACCTGAGGCATGCGGCGCGAGTGCCTGCAGGAAATCTGTGTCAGGGCTGGGCTATGAAACAAGAGCTGCATCCTAGCCTAGTGCTTTAACCACAAACCCACGCTCTCCAATAGACGATTTTTTTCCTTGTATCCAAAACCCATTCAAGTGTCTGGAGCAGCTGAAACATCTGGTATTAACTGCTCATCCCAGCACTGGGTTTTGGAAAAAGAGTTGAAACCACTGGAGTAGTCATACCCCAAACAGATGAGTTTATTCCTCTGACTGTTCCATTCCAGTTTCTTCTGTGTTTCTCACACTTTTGCTATCTGTCCCCTTCCAGGACCAGCCAAGCAACGTTTTTGAATGACGGGTGCTTTCTGCTGGACAAGGGGTAGGAGATGATCCTTGCTGGAGGTACAGTCATTACGGACATCAGGTAAAGTTTTATTTCCCTTGTCTTTGCTGCTGTTGTCTTTCTACCGTGTTAAAAAAATAAAAAAAAATAAAAAATAGCTCTGTCTCAGAGCAGCAGTTGGTTCAGCCCAGCATCCTGTGGCTGATGCCGGTTGACAATAAGAAAATGAGGGGCTACGCGTAAGAGACACCGGGTCCAGGGGTTCTTCCTCTCCAGCTCCATGCTGTGGGGTATGGGCAGGAGCTGCTGCTCTCCCCTATCCCAGGCTGAGCACATCAGGCTGTTGTGGTCCAGGAGGCGTGCGAGTTACGGTGGGTGTGTGCTTGAGCCGATACCTCCAACCTTGGGGCGCGCATGCTCCTCGCTGTTTCTGCTGCAAAGGCTGGTGTCCGTGGGAGTTTGCCGGCAGGCGTGATTTGCGGATGGGAATAGAGCCGCGTGGTGCACCGAAATAGCAAAGAGAGGAGCTGGTGTCCGAGCCAGGTCTGTCCCGGTTTGGTGAAAGCAGTACGACGCAAGGCAGGTGCCACCAGCATCGAGTGCTCTCACCCTGTGTGGAGCCCAAGGTGTGCAACAGTGTAAAGGAGTAACAGAAAAGCTGGGATTTTACCATACAGCAAGCAGAGTCATTTCCATCTGGTGGGAGTTTTTGCATTTTGATGTTTTTCGCGCTAGATCAGAGCGGAAAGTCAAGACGTATTTGTTTGGTGGCACAAGTTCAGAATTCTGTATGCTACAGGAAAGTCACCCTGTTTTCTAGACAACACGTTTTGGAGTATTCAGGCCTCGAAACATTTGGGCTCGAGTGACATTTCAAAGTGAAATATTTAATTTTAAGATGTCTTCTCGTAAAATAAAGGAAGACATGGTTGAAGTCAGGTTTTTCCCGCCGAGATGTTGATTTTGATGGAACTGCCTATTCTGACGGAAAAGCTTTTCAGCAGGAAGTGTTTCACCAACGGGACTGCTAGGAAATACCACTCTGCACTTCTGTGGACACACACCGTTTGAGCTTTAAATCGCTCTCTTCTGGATTCAAACCTCATCTTAGACAGGCAACGCTGTGTGTGCGCACTGTGCCTTAGGGAGCTGGAAGGGAGCGTCGCATCGATAACAAGATACACCAGGGCTTGAACTGTGGCTGGTGTCTGTTTATACAGTGTGCTTCTGTGTTTTAGTGAATAGGATTGCGAGGATGCACAAGGGCGACAGGTATCAAATAAGAATTAAAATTTTGCCTTGATTTTTGTTTTTTATATATACCTTGCTTTGAAATAGACATCATCCCATCATCAGTCGGGGTCTCGGATTTAGAGATCTCTATTCATGGCCTTCCAAGTAAGAAGGTGGGAAAACATCTCTGCCAAACTCTGCCTTGGGTTTTCTGTGGACTTTTATGGGGACAGGATTTCACCCTCTGGTGTGAGGCCATACTGGAAAGTCTTCCTGGGCATAGCTTTTGAGTCTCATTGCTGCTTTACCTTCACCCTTGTTAAAGCTGAGGCTTGACTGCCTCCCATCTGGAGCTCTCCAAGCCCAGTTTCTTGGTGTCTTCTGCCTAGTGCTTCTTCCCAGTGGGGTTTCACCAGCAAACAGCAGAGCGTGGATGAAATCAGGCTGGGGGGGGGTTGCAGCATTGTCAGGTGGGGTTTTTTTTTTTAGGCGGTAGATGTTGCCGCATTGAGCTGTGAGTGAGTCAACTAGGATTCCCGCCAGAAGGAGCGGATTTACCAGTGGGGTGATGGGGTGGGATCCTCCTGTCACCATTTAACGGCCGGGGACCGGTATGTTGATGTGATCCTTGCAGCCTTTTTATCACACCGCGGCCCTGCCCAGTGACTCTGAGCAAGCAAGTTTGAAGCTAACAGCAGATACAGGATTGCATCGCTCTGCCTGTGATTCCTTCTCAAAACAAGGGCAAATCTTAATACCGATAGACGGGAAGACCTCAGAAAGACACCAGTAAAAATAAGTCCTCCCCACGTTCTTGTCCCAGTGCAGATGCTTAAGCCTCTAGGAGGGAGGGAATGAGATTATTTTTTTTTTTTTTTTTTATTTAGAACTGAATGAAACCCATGATCTGGGCAGAAAGTGCAGTTGAGAGAATGATGAGTGATTTGGGAAGCAAGATTCACCAGTACCTCTCCTGGAAAACAGTTTTTATTTAACTCGAATAACATGCCAATAACAGAAAGCATAACTCATCTCCTGAAAGTTATGGTTGGCTGTAAAAGAGAATACAGAAAATTTTCCTACTCAAGATGAAATGTTTTTCTTTTAATTCTTTGGTATTCTCTCTGCAGCGCTATAAACTCTAATTCATGTCTTGGCCTGGGCTGCAAGATCTAGCTGTGCTTAGCAGAACGGGGTCTACTTTCAAAATTTTTGAGATTTTAAGTCACACACCTTCCATAGCATTAAAAAACACCATATGTCAGTTGGGGTTTTTTTTGGGTATGAGACCTACAGCTTAGGGGAAAGGCAAAGAGGAAGATTGGAAGGTAAATAGCTAACTAAATGGGGTTTAATGCTGCATGTTGTTTTAAATATCCTTTAAAAAACCTTAATATTGTAAACTGAGATGGGCTCCAAGTTCAGGGGATTGCAGATGTCATTTATTTTCTTTCCAGGTAGTTCTCTTAGACCATATAGTTCCGGCTGTGATTTAACGTTGAGAGGTTAAATGGAACCGTATGCAATTAGCCATTGGGCAATATAACGATGTGGATTTCAAGGCATATGGAGCCTCCCCCGATTTTTGTTAGGGAATGACTTCCTGTGAAGGTCCCTTAGGTGTTTAGAGCTACGTAGCCAGTCGGCCTCATTTTCCCCTGGACCACTACCATAGGAAGAAGGCATCTCTGCAGATACTGGGCTTCCCTTGCAGGACAGGGCTTGTTGCCACACAGGGGTGGGGATGCTGGGTCTGCTGGTGGAGCTGGGCGAGGAGCTGCTGCCCTGCCTTCCCGTTCCAGCCCCGCCACCTCCGGGTTGGACTCGGCACTTTGTTGGACGTGTCACCCTCTTGGGCGCTGTTGGCGTTCTGAAATAGTGCGAAACAAATGCTTTGGAATCTTCCAAGCAAGAGAATGAAAATAAATAAATCCCAGTTATATTTTCATTCTGGTTTATTGAAACCTACAGTATCATATTTGATTTTTTTTTTTTTCTTCAAACCATTACATATCAGGCTATCACTTCCACTGGAGCATCTACTCCCTTTGGTAAGACACTTTAATTCCCTGAAAACTGTCCCGTTTCCTGAAAACAGGCTCTGATCCACACTTTCCAGTCCACTCCACATACAACATGTAACGTCCTTACTGGGTGTATCGAGTATAACTCCCAATGCCCTGGAAAAATAAACACAGAGCATTAATTGTGGCTCGCTCTCTAGGCGGATGGTAGTTGCACATTATTACCGTGCTCGCAAAGTCAAAAGCTTGGACGTTTACTGTACAAGTTAACAGGACTTATTCTGCAGACTCATAATAAATCTTTATAACCACATGTGGCTGAGTTATAAATATCTGCAAAGAGCAGGAAAAAACCCCAAGCAGCATATAGAAAAGGGTCTTCACGGCTTTAAAGGGTTTGATGCTATTTTTAAGCGTTTGATAGTATTTTTGAGATGTCATACTTTTTTTTTTTTAGTGGGAATGTTATGTTTCAGAAAGTAAAGGGGCATTTCCTCAGCAATCTGGCAAATTGGGGATGTTGACAAACAGCCCGAAGAAACGACAAAACACAATCTGTAATATTTCAAAAAAACGTAAGCTCCTTTAATTTTAGTGACCTGAAGAAATCTCTCTCGTGCTTCTGGCCTGAAAGCCGCAAAAGCCAGAAGTTTAAAACCTCGGGGACGCACAAGCGGGAGAGCCCCGGAGCCCTGTCCTTCCCTGGGTTGGGTTTTTCTGCATCCAGCGACCAGGTTGGTGCCACAAGCCCATGTCGCGGCTTCACCGCTGCGGGAGTAGCTTCTTGAGTCTTTCAGTGCTTTGCTTATGCTTGGGGGGAGAGGAACCAACAAAACCTCCGGGATGTCTGAGCGCTTGGGGGGGCGGGGGGGGGGGATAGAATAAAATAAGGAAATACTGATTAATTTATTTTTTTAATTATTATTATTTTTTTAAGGGACTCGCTTTTAGGCTTCCTTCTTCTGGGTTGGGTGACTGTAAGTGCGTTTTTGCATGGCAGCTGCCTCGGGGCAGGGGCAGACAGACGCGTGGCAGCACCCGCCTGCCTTCGCGCGCGGAAGAGAACTGGAGCGAAGCCTTTGATACCACGTTCTTCACCTTGCAGACGTCTCCCATCCAGGAGAGATGTCTGAGCATAAGGTTTCGTAAAAAAACCTGCCTGGACCCCGGACCCTTTCGCGATATATAAAACTGACAGAGCTCTGGTTATTTTATTTTGTTTTATTTTTTTCCTGGTTAAAAAATATGGTCCATTTGCTTTCAGGAGCGAGGTTGTCCTTGCAGACAGTCCCCTGGACGTGCTGCTTCTCTGCTGCTGGATGGCCGGTTCCTTGTTTTTCCAGTGACAGCTCATAGCTAATAATAATGAAATGAAGGCAACAAAGAGCTCTCCTATAAGAAAAAAGAAACGGCGCAGGCAAATGCTAGACAGGCCAGACAGCTATTCATCTGATGTTCATAATTCATAAAATATAGATCGTTTGCAAAGTAAATGATTTATCATAGAAAAATAAAGCACGGTTTCCTATAGGCTCCTTGTCAGAAACCTCGCATTTATTTACCTTCTCAGCATGGCTGTTTGGAAAATGTATCTCTCATGAAATATTAAACAGGCTTTCTATTTTTGAAGAACTGTCAACATTTTGGGGGAAATAGAATTAACTAAAAAGAAATCTGGAAAACTGCAAGTGAGGGAGAAAAGCTGCAGGTTTTTCTGTCTTTTAACAGGGGCAAATTTTGCAAGTGTCGGTAAAATGTTTTGGGGTTGGGTTTTTTTTTTTTTTGGTGGTTGTCCCCCCCATCAGCCACGGTTTAAAAGACCGAAACGTGTTTGTGCAGGATGGCTTCTTCAAGGTCTGATATTAGTACCTTATGCTGGAATACTATAATCCAAAATTCCCTGGGTGTGTTTTTTTTTTTTTCCTCCCGATGCAGCCGGTGGGTCTGCGGGGCAGTTGGGAATGTGCCGTGGGAGGATTTATGGCACGCGCTGCCTGCCAGTATTCAGCTGAGAGTAGCTCTTATTTTAAATGATAGCTGGGTATATTTTATCCAAAGTATTACAATAATAGAAATACAACAGCGCGTGATATTTTTTTTTCCCTTTCACACTGGAGCTAATCAGGGCTTTTAAAGGCAGAAGAAAGTTTTGTTTCGGTGAGTTGGGTACTCCTTTCCAGGTGAACAAAATGCTCTTTTACAAGGGCCATTTTTAGCAAACCTGCAATTATTTAACTACTGAGAGAAGCAGAGCTGCAAGTAGAATACAATTTAATTTGGACAAATGGCTATGTGACTTGTTCATGGTTTTTTTTCCCCGAAGATATTTCCTCGCACATCCCGAGTTTGTATTTGCACAGTGTTACATACCTAATTGACAAGCCGCAAGGAGCTCAGCAGCGTGAAATAAATACCACACGCTATTAATGTTTGCCTTCACGTATGATCTAAAATGTCCTTTCTGGGCTGTTCGGATAAGACCCTCCAGTTGGAACTTAATAGCTCCCCGTCCTTAATAAATGTTTATTATTTTTATAATTTCTTAAATAAGTTTTTTTTTAATGTTTATGACATCTGGGAACGGCACGTTTACTACATAAGGCAATCGCCTTCTTTCTGGACCGTGGGGTTTCTGCCTCGCCAAGGCATGAGCAAGGCTGGCAGAGGCAGGAATATCTTCCAGAACCGGGAATTGCCTGGCGGCGGTGGGTTTAAGCTGTTTTATTCGGTGTGTAAATATTGTGGATTTCTGTGGTAGAGTATGGGCTTCTCAATCTCACAGATAAATGAAAACACTATCTGATGGCTAAAAGCCCCTGGAAATGTCTGGGAGGCTGTATTTGTCCGAATGGGGTTTGCATCAAGCAACGCAATGCCAGGCTGGGAAATCGGAATTTTAGGATTTCCACTCGCTCCTCTTCTATGCCTTTACGTTAAGTGATGCTAATTACTGCCAGCGTAGCTTTGTTCTGCCAACTGCAGCCTTTCAACGACAACTGGTTTCAGGGTGTTTTTTTTTTTTTAAGGACCTTTCGCATCAGACTGAATTCAGAATATTGCTCGGAGCAATATTTTCCAAAGCACGTACTTGCGGGTGGGTGCGCTTCCTTGCTGATGTAATATTTCTCGTGAGCGTTGTAATGCTATTCTTCTGAAGCCCCAGGTCTCGGAGTCATGTTATTTGGGATTTTTCTCCTTTCACTTTAAAGTAGCGTTCCAGTGATTTTTTTGCTTAATAGAAATGCAAAAAGCGGAGAGGCTGGAGAACCGGAGCCTCTGCCATTTGAAGCTGAGCTGAATCCTTTGGGTGATGATGGATGCACTGCTGTGGCCGGGAGCGTAATGCAACCGTGCTGCTCCTACCTGCTTGCCCGAACCGGGACCGAGGGCGATGTGAACGTGTGGAGACATTGTGCTCAAACAGGGCAGTGGATTTCTCCTGGAGGAAGGCTTTATTTTGTATTGGAACTGCAACATTTCCAGTGAGATAGTTTGGGCCATCCAAAGTCAGGGATTTGTTATGTGCTGCTATTTGGAGCCTGGGCACTTCTTTCCCCTCACTGTAATCAGTGCTGGCTGTTCATTCCCCGCTGTAGCTCTGTTTTTGTTTCTAAGAATGATTAAGGCAGTGGAGACTTTTTTTCCGCTCAAAGATAGGTTGCTGTATGCTAAGGAAGAAGAGGGACCGTTGCTGATATTTTTCCTGCGGTAATCTTGCATCTGGCTTTGCACGGCTTAAAATCTTCAGGAATAGGAAGGGAAAAGATTGAAAATAAAGTGAAGTTGCTGGAAGGCAGCTTTTCCCCTAAATTGCAGAGAGGATGGCCTGTTCCCAGGGCCTCGGTTGTGCATTTTCCTCAGGGGAACGTGAATTTTTGCCCAGGTCCTCTGCGTGCCGGCCAGCTGCCTGATGGGTTGCACTGTGCCACTCGTCTGCGACTTCTCCATTAATAAACAAAAGTCTGGTCCTCTGGGCAAAGCCTCCCTCAAAGCTGCTGGGATTCTTTCGGGAGCTGCCCTGCGCATCTCCTTGGGGCTCCCGCAGCCACTGGGCACGCCGGGAAGTAGTTTCTGAGCTGTCGTAGCTTATAGCTGGTGTGTTAAAGTAAACTGGCTCTGATTTCAGTTTATTTTAAAACTCCAGGCTGTAAACCGAAGCCGTTAAAGTTTAATCTACTGACAGACGTGAATCAACACCCTGGAAGGCTGAGCTCTGCGCTTGGGGTAGCCGAGGTACGAGCTCCCTGCTTCCACCTCTGCTTCCAGGACGTCACCCCTGCTCACAGCTGTGATGGAGCCACCCCCCCCTCTCCGGGTGTCACACTGAGCACTGGGCTGCTGAGAGCTGCCCTGCTGCCGAATCCTGCTGGCAGGCAGGGAAACCACCCCAGGGGAGTGAGAAGGGCTGATGAGCCTTTAGCCACCCCGGTTCGTTAGACCTCAATCCCTTTGCTGCTGGGATGTGGCCGCTCCAGCCCTGAGGTCTCCGTTATGCGACACAGGTGGAGGACTCTAGTTTGGGGTGGTTTTTTTCTGGTTTGTTTTTTTTATTGGTGGTTTTTTTTTTTTTTTTTAGTTCAGTTATTTGTTGGATATTGATGAGATCTGAACTGATGCTTTGGAGAGAAGCTGGCTTCTGCAGGAGCCGGCTCGAGTCAAAGCAGCATTGAAGATCGCGTGTTGCGTGCACCCGCCCAGCCCTTCGATGATGCGGGGGTGTCTTGCTTACAGTCTGTTATTTACAGACGTTGCCACACATGTCTTCCTACATACATTGATTCATACTATGAAAAAGCAGAGTCATATTTTAACCTTAGAGTTTCTCCTGTGCTGCGTCCAAAGGGATTCACTAGGTGAGCTTAGACATGCATTTTGTGCACCTTGCCGTCTTGAACTGGTTAAAAAATGTAAATGTTACGTTATCGGTAGTAATAACAAAAAGTATTCCCCCTCTTCTACCCACAAGCGTTCAATCTGGGAGGTTTCAAGTGGGTGCATCTTTCAGTTACCCTTATTTCCTTTGTCAGGCAAAGGCATGGGGAGTGTTTTACACTTGAGCTACGCCTGGAAAAAGACGCTGCTCAACACCCGTTAACACGTGTAAAGCAGAGGAGATGACACATTTATCTGCTTACATTTGGATGTTTCATGTGTCTGCGGAGATAAGCATCAAACGGCTACATCTTGACTCCTTTGGACAAAGGCAAGACTGCTGGAGTTTGGGGTCATGGGGAAGGTGGAGGTTTCTCAGCTGCTGCCGGTTGCGTGGGCTGCATCCAGGGTTTCGTCTTCCCACCTGGAATCCCACCACGAGCCCAAGCTTCAGCAACGTGCCTCTTCGGCTCCCCGCTCTTGCAAGCAAGAAGGGAGCTGTGCTTTCTGCAATCTGGAAGGCTGTGCTAATGAAGATCTCTCCGGGCATATGGATCCCATTTGTAAGCAGCGGTGAGAATATCCAGGTCAGCCTGGATATGCTGGGGTGTCTGTCCGTCCATCTGTTTTCACACGACTGGCGAATGATGGAACCCTCCAGACCCAAAGGATCGTAAATCTCGGCGATGAGCGTGGCTGCTTTTCCCATCCGTCATAAAACAATGAATTAAATTCATGCCTGTCAAAATACGCCGCTGCGAGCTCGCCTTCTCCTGCGGCCGGAGGAATACAAAGCCCCATCTCATTGCCGTAATTTATGGCCTCCTGGGGAGATTTGGGTGATTAGGGCTTGGCCCACCAACACGCAGAAAAACAGTAGGAACTCCAATAACTCCAAATGGAAATCTTGGGTCAAATTTATCAAACAAATCAGAGAGAAATCTATTTCTGTTTGGAGAAGGAGGAGATATATTACATGTTTAGTAGACGAGTACAGCTCTGGAACATTTGGCTATTCGGTATTTGTGAGTTTTGGAATTTCTAGCTTAAATAGTATCACCAGAGGACATGTGATGTATTAGACACGAGCACATTTTTAGCCAAATAAAATATACAACTGCAAGCAAAGAGGTTTTTCAATGTTAACAACAACATATTTGTGCAAATGATGTAACCGAAAATTTTCTAGGTAGGACTTAAAAAAGCAGAGTTTTTTAGTACTGGAAAAATACATGGCGGGGGGGGGGGGGGGGGGGGGGAGATAAAATATGTTAGAAGTGGATGACAACAAAACCAGAGCTGGGGGGAGGAGAAGGTGATAAGGTGCCATTATTTCACTTACAGAGGTTTATACTGTCCGTTATTACTTGATATTTGGACAGACTGGGTTTTTTGTTTTGTTTTTTTTTTTTTTTTTTTTTTTTAGAGCAACCCTTTCTTTTGCCCAAACGAGACCATTAATCTGAAACATGCACTGGCCATCCCGAAAATATTGCTTGCTGTTAAGAGATGTGCTGAAAAACACACAGGGATAGAAGTGGGGGCGGCGTGATGAAAGGCACGTGTCCTCCCACTCTGCTGGGGTGACTTGGCACCCACCCCCATGCCAGGGCTCCTTTCCGACTGCCCAGGGATGGTCCTGGCATGTCAAAGCCCCCCCTTTTCCCCTCGGGCGGGCAGGGCGGTGATGCTCCGGGATAAGCTCGTGCAATAGCTGCTCTGTTGCAACTCCACTGCTCTGCCAGACACGGGATGTTATTTGTAAGCGTTTTGACAGCAATGCGCGTGTATGTTGACAGCGGAAAGGGGGGAAGCTGCCGGTTCCTTCCAGGGCAGGAACAAATTATGGGGAAAACAGTGGGGCGAGAGGGAGCTCAGGGCAGTGCCCGGGCACGGCGTGTGCCGTGGGGCTCAAGATGACTGGGGGACACCCTGTGTTGCAGGCACGTGCACTTGAGTATTTGCCTTAAGAAATTGTTTAACTGGTGGAACCGCTTACCATGAGGTGCTCGAGAACCAAGTGAGGTTTCACTGAGGAGCTGGTATTCAAACAGGCCGTGAGGATGTCTGTACAGCACGCAAAAAAAAAAAAAAAAACCAAAAAAAAAACCCAACAAAAAAACCCCAAACGTTAAAAGGGTTCTGGAAGGATGTTTGTTTGTTGGAGATTTATTGCTCTCCGTTGCCCTGTACCTGGACTCATCTCTCTCATCCATAATCTATTAAAAACGCCCCGCTGGGTTTTCTCTTTGAGGTGGATGGGCTTTGGACTTCTGTGCAGCTCCAGCATTCCCATCAATGGATTTACTGGAATAGACCTGCGGTAACGGGCTTGTCCAGCATCTGCATGTATTGCAGGCAGATTAAAATAACACTTGAGGATGAAGGGGGGGAGGGGGGAAATCTCTGTCCTAATTGCACTCCATTAGCCTCTGTAGGAGAAGTAACCTGTGTAATCTAAAGGCACTGGTTTATTGGTTCGCACTTCATAAAATAAGTCGCTGTTGGTTTTATGGCAGCCTTGGATATTCTGTTGCATGGAGGGAAAGGTAGTTCTTCACATGCCAGGCTCCATTACCTGTCCAAACTGCACGCAGGCTCTGCGCTGCAGCCCGCTCAGCTGCTGGTAAGGGGCTGCTAAATAGGAACACGTGTTTGGAGGGGGGAAGACTGCTTTCGCCATTTCTGCAAGGCTACTTCTTTGCAAAGGCAGGGGTTATACGAGCTACTGCGCTCGCACCTCAACGAAACCGCAACAGGGAACCCAGACAGGGTCCTGGGACTTAAGAAACAGCAGGGGGGGGGAAAAAAAAACAAAACAAAAGCTGGATGCGTGGCGTAGCGCCGCCCTAACACAGGTGGGAGAGTGGGGTAAGACAGCCCGGAGGATGCGCTGGCTCCCGCTGAGTCGCTGGGGCTCAGCGCTTTGGGAATAGAGGCTGCTTGTTTACGTTTGATTTACGCAAGGTAGGAAATGCGTTTTCCCCGGTAGAAGTAATATTTGAATATGGAAATGTTAGTCTTGTCCTAAATTGGGATTAAAAGTTGATTTCAAAATAGCTGTCACGCCCACAGGTTTTGAAGAGTAATGGTTCTGGGTCACTTAAACCGCCGATCGGTTCAGAATGTCTGCCTTCGCCAACCCCAAATTATTATTTTTAGCGTATGTAATTACCCGACATCTAAGAAGGAAACTCCTTTGAAAACCAAATGATGTTTTTAGAAAGTAATGAAATAAATAAGATCGATATTTTTATTTTCAAAAGTTGTTTGTAGCTGGGGGGGGGGGGAAGGTGTTGAAACTAACCCTTTACCCTGAAAAATGTGGTTTTCAACAAATTGTGGGTTCCTTTTGAAACCATGTCTTGTTTGACTTTCCTCATTCAGGACGAGGGAACAAAAGCTATTGGGAAGGGAACAGAAAATCCCGCTGGAGAGGTGTAGACGACCCAGGAAGCAGCTATCGGCTCTTGAGTGAGATGCTCTGGGTATACGTCTGTCTGCCGGTCCGGAGAACTTGCCCCAAATTAGCTCCTGAACCAATCAGTGAAACACGAGGGAGATGAGGCTGAGGTGGTGCTGAGCAGGTGCCACCAGCTTCTTTCAGAGCAGTTTATACGCGCTCTAGAAAACCTTCCCTCGACCTGCCCCACCGGGCCCCAGGGTACCACTGCCCAGTGGGGGGCTGTTCCATCGCGGGCTTTCTGCCTCACCTGGGAGTCGTTGCTCTGCGCAGCTCGTGGCTGGGTTGGCAAAGTCATCGCAAACCCGGCTTCCTAACCATCGCTTCTGTACGTGCATGCTCCCACCTTGTTCTCTCCCTCCCCTCGGGAGAGGAAAGCAGCTGTGGGATTTTTTTTTTTTTTAAATTTTTTTTTCTTTTCTTTTCTTATAGTGAGATGGAGCTTCAGAAGCAAAGAGGAGTGATGAAATACAGTCCTGCATAGTTTAGATTATCTGGGAAGGAGTATTTGCCTTGGGTGTGTGTGTGTGTGTGTGGTTGGGGAGCGAGGTTGCCGCAGAAGACCAAGGCGATAAATTTTTATGCCGAAAGGAATTATTTGCAGCGGTGAGGAGAAGGGAGTACAGAAAATAATTACAAGCGCTATCAGGCAAGGAAACATACCTCTGCACGGCTTGAAGCCCTGCTTTGTCTCTCGTTTACCAGCGAGCCAGCGTTATCTTGCAGGTCTGTGGCGCACAGGAGCACCTGGTAGCTAACCTGTGAATTACGTTATACAAGGCATCAGTTATTTACGACAGGCATCTCCGAAAACGAAGGCAAGGGTCCCGCGCCTGGCAGTAATTTCAGTATTTCGGAAATAGTTTAAGTGTATGGTAGCCACGTGGAATCAAAGCCGCCACAAATCATTGCCAGCTGCCCCGGAGCAGCAACCTGCGCCGACACCTCCAGCCAAGGTGTCCTGCCCGTGACCGCCCGCGGGGACGGGGACAGAGCGAGCAGCCTCGGGGCAATCCCAGGGGGTTTCAAGGTTTGGGTGAACACGCATTCATTTCGATCGGACTCTAAATTTGCCGTGCTTTGGGTATCCCCTCTCACTTTTACTTTTCCCCACTGAAGTTCAAGCTGGTGGCAATTGTAGAAGAAAAAGTTTGGGGACCGCAAAACACAGCGCGTTCTCTATTTCCATGGAGTTGTTTGATGTAAATATCTCTTATTCTTCACAACAGACCATGTGAGGGAACTAAAAAGCCCTCTTTAAATAGCTACAGATTTGTTCGCGACCTTTAAATTAATCCTTTAAGGATTTGGGGAAGGAACCAAATAAGGAAAAAAGAGCTTCACAGCCTTTGAATACGTTGAGGCAGGTTTTTAGCACGGGCCCATAAGAGGCAGTGCTCCGCAAACCACCGGGATTTATCTCCGCTCAGTGCCTGACGTGCCGGCGAACGTGAGGAAAACCACCACAATTTTGAAATCTTTGTCCTGGATGGCAGCTTACGGCATTTTAGTGGTTTTGCTTTGCGCTTGCTTTGTGTGTAACAGGGTGCAAAACAGGCAAATATTCACTCTTTTCATGGGTGTCTGGAGTTCCCAGGCCCTCCCTGGGGGGTGCAAAAGCTCCGGGAGAAACTACAAGACCCAGTGATGAAACCTCCGCATTTGCAGCGTTCATTTCTCTACCGAACAGACTGAGGAGGCGGAGGGGCACTGGCGAATCTCTCAACTGACAGACCTCAGGGCATCTTTGCATTCGTCTTTTAGACGATTTTGTCTTTTTTTTAGGGCGATGATGCGATTTTAGTATTGCTTGTGCTTCCGCAACGCATGCTAGCTGTCCCATAGGCTAACAAAGCCATGGGTGTAAACGGTTTTCCAAGCTTGCCTCCCATGGGATTTTTCAGACCCTCAGCTGGGAGGAAAAAAACCCACAGCCTTGCATGGCTTCCTTTCGTGCTTTTTCTATAAATTCAAACGCATATATTTAAGTTCTCCCTTGCCAAGGGATGCAATGTGTGCCCGTGTCTCCTGGACCTTCCCTGCCCGCATAGACAATGCAGATGCTTTGGAGTATCAAGGATGCTTTACGTTCAGGGTAAAGCCCTCTGAAGTCAAGAGAGATAAAAACAAGGGAGCAAAGCTCATTCCGACAGTTATTTTTAAAAATAACGCTCTATATTTACCTTTCTTACGTTAAACCACAGCAGAAAACACTTGTAACTCAGTGTAAGACACTTACACTGTTCAGCTTCAGTCATGCAGCTCAGGCGTACAAACGAGCTCCAGGTTTTATATGCAGTTCATTCTTCATATTGCCTTTCTTGGCTTGTTTATGTTAGCTTAGCCTCCATCAAAATGATGTCTTAATTAAATCTGAAAAATGGACATTTGACTTTATTTTAAGTGATGATTTCATTCTGCCATGGGTATAAATTCAAGTTATACATAACAGACATGCACTCTGCACAGCTCGTTCCTGTTTTATATATGTTATTTAAACGATAGCATTTTTTCTCTCCATATTTTTCAACTATTCGTTTAAAAAAAAAAAAAAAGCCAAGAAAACCCAAGCCAACCACTGCACTTTCAGCTCTCATTGAAATGAAAATCTATCCAAGATTTCTAGCCCTATATCCGAACGACGGTTCTGTAATGTATGGTGTAATTCAGTATTTCTTTTGGAGATTAAACCCTGGGAGTAACGGTACGTGTTCAAGCTGTCTCTGCTTGTGGACCTTGAGTTATCTCCTGTGCAGAGCATTAGCGCCAAGGTGTCGGGTCTCGTAGGTAATGGGGAGCCCCAAAATACCGTGTCTGAGCTGCCTGTTTGGCTACTGGTCGCTGTCACGGTCCCCCCAGCCATAGGGCTAATCCAGTTTAGGAGGATTTTTCACGTCCTGCGATGAAGGAGATGTCCATGGACCTTGACGAGCGGCTTGTGGGAGGAGGCGCAGCATTGCACCCTCGTTGAGGGCTACCATCTAGCCCTGGATTTTGTTTAAAGATCATCCCATTTCAAGCCAAGCACCTGGCTAAAGGCTTTGCTCTACTGTTCACCCGATTTGTGCATTTATGAGAAAATAAATGACCCAGCTACAAAGTGCCTCCCCTTTCCCCCCCACCGCTATCCAAGTCCTGTTTGTGGGCATTCTGGATTTTATGTTTCCAGCAACTGTGTCTGCCGTGCCTCTTGAATGATCCCTCCTCCACCAAATAGAGAACAGAGGCCTTTAAAATGTGGAAAATTAAGAAAATGCAGAACACATCATTAAATCATATACTCAGGAAGCTGTGGCAATCTTTCCTTCCACTCACAGAAGGTCCACTATAAATGAAATCTATATTTTAATGATTTCCAGTTTGGATGCCCCCAACGTGCAATAGCGAACCTCCACTGTTTGCCGTAGAATGAAAGGGAAAATTGGGTGGTAAAAAGAAGAATGCTGCAGCTAATGCGGAACAGTTGCACGTTTATATTCCACATTGCCCTGAGCAAAACTCTTCCTTTTATTTTGGAGGAAAAGAAATTGCTTTCCTCCCCGGGTACAGCGGCTCCGCTCACGTTATGTTTACTCATCGGCTCTGACAGGTTTACCCGGAGCAGCTTTTTGAAGCAGCTGCCCTCCCAACATCCACTGGCCGCGTAACTCTTATTTACGTCGCGAGGTGAAAGCATATAACAGTCCTCCGGCCTTTCAAGATGCCAGGCAGGCAGGCGGTGGAGGCGGGGGGGACGAGGACTGCTGACATATTTTATTTTTTTGCGTAGCGTTTCCAATTGCAGAGGGCTGGAATCGCTCCCAACCCGGTTTCGCTGAAGGTCCATCGCGGCGCGCAGCGTCCCTTCGACGGCTGGGGCGAAGCTGCTGGCCTGCAGGCACAGCCCTGCCTTATGTCAAACAAAATATTGTCACATCCGATACTGCGGGGTTCGGGTTGAGACGTGGTCTACTGCTCCGGTGCATTTAGTAGTCGAGTACAGCGGGCCTGTGTTACAGGCTTATTTCTGCCGATACCCTTTTTCTTTTTTTTCTTTTTTTTTTTTTTTCTGGCTTTTCTATTCCGGCTGGCTAATAGACCATTTGGTTTTCTTCTCGGCGTGTTGGATGTTGCCAAAGATTTCCCTTATAAAATTAAGAGCGTAAAAAGCCTTTTTTTTTTTTTCTTTTCTTTTCTGTTTTCAGACAAAACAATTTATTAGTCGCATAAATACATATTTATGTATGTAGACATACAGGCATTTCTTCACTCCCTTTTCCCAACCAGCTGAGATCACAAATATTTATCTCTTACTAACTGGAAATTATCAGATATGCAAGCATCGTGTCTGATGAGGAATGGATGTCGCATTGACGCGTGCCGCTAGCTGAGGAAAGGCTGTCAGCAGGGAAAAAATGTAAATTGGAAAAATGAGTATTAAATACCCTTTTACTAAGTTTTAACGTTAAGGTATACTTAATACAAAGAGTAAAAATTGAATCATGGTCACAGGGGCATGGTTTATTCTATTTTTCTCACTATTTCAGTGCAAACCCATCCCAATTTAGTGAAATGGCGCGTCTGGGATTTAAGATTTAGCCACTCTAAGACTGGAAATAGGGCTCAGGGGCTCGTAGCCTGGGGAACATCCCGTGCATCCTTCCATTTTGGAAAGCACTGCTAGATTTACGGCTTACTCGCTGCTTTGTGCTCTCCCGGCGTCGAGAACGTTGTCTCAATTTCCAGACGGCTCCATAGAAACAAAGTACTTAAAAAAAAAAAAAGAAGCAATCACATTCTTTTTTTTGTGGGGCTGTTGTATCTAAGTTCATCTCATATAACCGTGCTGCATAGCATGTTTCCAAAGTTTTTGTGGGCATGCACGCATCCAATCGCTCTTGGGAACATACAATTAGCTATCCTCGCCGCTACTTCCCTTACTGGAAACCTCCACGACTTAGCCTCGTCTCTCTGAGCCCGTTTGTTTCCAGCCTCCGTTTTGGGATAGAACTGCTCACTTTCCGACAACCCCATCGTCCTTACGCTCAACCCCTCGGGGTTATTCCTCCCGCGAAGGGGGTGTAAATGCTGCTGCTGTCGTAGGCTCCGTGGGCACGTTCCTGACGTATTTTTTGCGGCTCCGAGCTGGGCTCCGGTGTACGGCTTTGTGGGGAAAGATGGTCTGGGGCTTTTCCCTGCTAACTGGGCTCGCATGCGAAATACGGGACTGCGCTGCCACCCTCCGATGGGGAGCCGAGGGGGAGGGATCCCACCCCGGGGCCGGGGTTGGGGCGGGAGTTGGAGGTTATTCCCAGTATTTATTATTTGCGTTGCGGTAATGCCTAGAAGCCTCCGTCATGGCACATTGGGCTTTGTTTTTCATTCCAGGCAGCTTGGCAAAGGCAAGCCCGCTCTGCTGAAAAAATAAGGAGAGGCGGGGGGAAGAAAAAAAAAAATAAAAAAATAAAAAAAAATAAAAAAAAATAAAAAAAAGCCAAACAACTCAGCGGCTGGATTCTTGGCTGGTGTAAGTCAGAACAAACTGATTTATATCAGCTGAAGGGCCAGCCCCGTGCTTCTGGCAGCCTGATGACGGCTTGGGGGTTTTTTTCTAGGTTTTGGAAATCTCAGGTGCTAGACCGAAACTTTGCCTTACCCTTGGCTGCCGATTTACCGTGCCTCCTGGCCCTTCCTGGCTTTCCTGGCTGCTTGCTGGCACTGGCGAAATAAAAGAGCGGGGAAAGCGGGCAGGGAGCATTTTTCTTCGCTTTGTGGTTAAGTGCGTTGCTTTGGGTCCCAGGTGGGTGTAAATCAGCTCCATGCCAGCGTCCCCCCCTCGGAAGGCACGGCATGCATGCAGTGGGTCTCCGCCGAGCCCTTGGCTATCCTCCTTCTCCCTGTTTCTGCTTCATCTGCTCACACACAAAACGCGGTGGGAAGCTGAAATGTCCAGAGGCTCCAGAAATGTTAAGAAGTAACCTCTTGACGAGCAAAGTACTCCTTCACCCATTAAAAGAAGAAAAAAAAAGGCAGATTTTTGGGATGAGAAGTTACTAAACGGGAGGGAGGATTGTGGATATCTTCTCAATTCAGGGGTTTTGGATTTTTTTTTTTTTTTTATAGTGTTTCTGCTGAAAACCAGTCAAGAAATCCAAGTTCTGTCTCACTGTTTGAAACTTGTTGTTTTCTGTTTTCAGGTCAATTGAATTCTTTCTTGTTGAGTCCCTAACCTTCCTCTAAAGGCCAGATGGAATAAAGACTCTCTCTTCTGTCCTGTGGAAAATTACACGAAACCCAGAAAATTGATTTTCCGGGGCTTGTGCGGTTTTGTGTAAAAGCCAGACAGTTTTCATTTAGCCTGGCCCTCGGCAACTGGAGTTTGGTCCTGAACGACGTGATTTAATGATGATTGCTCAGCAGCATCTCTTCCTCGGCTGGTGTAAATCAGCAATTCCCCACTGGAGTCGATGGGGGTGCGCCAGTTCCCACCAGCCGAAATTTGGCCCTTAGAGATTTCTGTAAAATGCAGGAAAAGACATGGGAGGTGGTGGGTCACTGTTTGGAGCAGAGGAGAGGACCTCGGTGCTCTCCCATCACGGGCGGGAGCGGTGGCGCGTGTGGGACCAAAGCTCCTGTGACGGTATGTGTGGCCCGATGCTGCTGGTGGTCATAAATGGAAGGCTCTATTAATTTACGACTGTAATAAGAAAGAAGTTGGGGGAAGCATATAGTTTAACATCTAGACCCCTCGTGTATTTTTCAGTATATTTTTTGAATTCCGCCAAATACCGAAAACTTCCTTACCCTCACGCAAGGTGTTCGAGGTAGGGACCTGAATTTGCTAGCGAGTCTGAAAGTTGGGCTAATTATTTCACAAATAGCAGGTGTTGCAACAGAGAGTCACTAGGTAAATACTCGTTTTTAGGTCTAGATTAGAAGCCAAGTGTCAGTTGTCCTAATCCAGAGAGAGTCAACAGAATTAGGTTGGATTTTTGGGGCTGGATTTCTGCATTCAGCTGCATACAAAAATACGGATGGCAACAATATCTGTACCCGAAGAATCGTCTCGTTCTGTTTGAGGTCTCTAAGAGCCACCATAGGATAAAATGGGAGATAAGATTTTGATCAAGGCAGAGCGCCGCCGTGTTTTCTTGTCATCTCATGCCACTTCTAACCACGGGCATCTCCTGTCTTCCTTAGAGAAAACTGCCTACTGCTTTTTGGCCGGGTAAGCTGCTGGTCTCTGGGTTAGCTCCGCGTGCTAGCCTCTGCTTTTCACCAGGCTTGCCCTTGAAAGGGTCCTTCCGAAGGCCAAATAGTTGCGGCTCTGGAAGAAATACGGACCTGGACATGACGATTTTAAAAATTGTGCTTTGGGTTTTGGTATTTTTTTTTAAATTAATTAAAAAAGCATAGAGACAAAATTCTATCAGTGACTTAAAAAAGAAACCGGTTTGAGATGCTAGACTTTTCTGAGTGGTTGCTAGAAAACTCTGGACTTGAAAACAAAACCTTCTTGGTTTAGTATTATTTCCTCTGCCTTTTTATGACCAAAAAGGGAAATGTTCAAAGGAAAGAGAGGGAGGGGAGGCAATGCAAAGAAAAAATTATGTAGCTCGTGTCCATAAGAAAACAGATTTTTTTTTTCTTTAAAATTGCTTTTTACGTAGCTTAAAGACTCCTTGGATTGTGCTGAAGTCAAGACACATTTGCAGTCGTACTGGTGCACTGTTCCCTTTTCTGCGGCTGCTCGCCGGCGAATCCCCTTAACTTAAAACACAGCAACTAGACAATAATGGGGAACAGAGCCAAAAATTGCCCAATGACAGAATATTTAGTAGCAGATAAAAAAAAAAACCCCAAGGAACAGCTCAAAGGAACAGCTCATCTTAAACTTATTTTGGCCCAAATGTCATCTGCTTCACAAAGTCTTTTATGTCGCAGTTGTTTTCTCATGTCGTTCCTTCTCTGGCAGATGTAAGAATTTCTCTATTCCATCTCGAACGTGTTATCTAGCCGGCAAGCACCGTCCGAGGTCTCTGACATGTCCGCTTCTGCCATGAAACTTCATTGGAGCCGAGTGATGCATTAATTTGTTGGCCAGATTTTGTTCTTCCCCTTGTAAACCCATCCCCTCCCGCGCTCAGCACGCGGCGTGGTACCTGCTGAATATCTGAGGGGCCGGGGATAAATGCAGCCTTTGATCTTTAACTTGTCAGAGGGGTGTCGTGTGGTTTCTCGAGATTCAAGACAGATCCCCGCTCTTGGCAAACCGCTGTCCTGCACGGGGTTAAAAAGATTACAGCACAAATGCACGGACTCGGAAGGGGAGGGAGGGCTGAGTGTTTGCATAAGCAGAAGGGCAAAATGTCCATGGGAGTTAAAAAAGAAAACTGAGCAGCTGATGACTTGAATTTCACAATGTCACTAGGATCTGTTCCCAGCTTTACGTTTTTAATGCAGAAAAAAGTCTCTGCACCCTGGCTGTGACACGGTGTCTCTCGGATTCGTCTGTGGCAGCTTAATAAGCTATTTTCCACAGTTCCCAGGGCCTCCTCTGTTGCATGGATCGCTGTGCTCCTGGGCTGCGTGGTGCGGCCACGCTGCCTTCAGCAGGAGGAGCTGGTGAGATGCAGAGCAGGGCTGTCCAAGCACGTGCTGAATTAGCCCAACCTAAACGTGTCCAGGTTTGAGCAAAGCGAAGCTGCGCGTTTGCCTCGGGTGAGGATTTTCAAGAGCTTCCATGAGGCAGGGAGTTTAGCCCAGCTGAGCTGGTACAAGTGGCAGGGAAAAGAGCAATGCCCATGAAGGGCCAGCTTTGGCTGGGATGCTCCTGTCCTGGCATCCCCCAAAAAAAGCTTCAGGATGCTGTTATTATTCTGGATCTGTATGGAGACGGGGGGTTGTCCCGTTAGGGTATCTCACTCCAGCGCTACGATGTGGGAGCAGCAGGCAGGAAGCTAGGTCCGAGCTCCAGCTTTTTCCACCGGGACACCTAACTCTCAATGCATGAGGCACCTTCCAGTGCAGGGGGCTTCAGCTACCTCCCCTTTTTTGGCTGACAATTCATCCTGGAGCACGTAGGCTTATAAGTGAACCGCTATACATTGGACTTTGCATGAAGCAGAGAAGAGGGAAAACTCAGAGTCTGCAATCTGGACTTTTCGGAGGTTGGTGGTATGCCAAAGAGGTATAGGCTACCATGGGCTACTCCCTAATCCAGCCCTGGAAAAGACACCTGGAGCAGGGGCGAGGAAGATGGTGACAAATAAGACTGATGCTCTTGTAGAGGTAGTGTAATTTATGGCTTGTCCTTGAGGATCTGGGTATCTCAGAGGCATGCAGGAGAGTTTGTACCCTGCCTCCTGAACTCCATGGCAGGGCGAAAGGCTCTGGAAGCATCACTGCTCTGGAAACCTTTCAGCTCAACAGCTCGGATGGTGTGGGCACCAGGGGTCACGAAACGAGCAACCGCTGGAGCTTTTGCCTCCCTGCATTTTGCTCCCCAAAGTCCTGTCATCATTTGCAACTCTGCTGCCTCTCTAAGTCATTAAGGCTCTTTTAATGGCATCGAGCCTGAGCTGGAAAGATGTAACCCAGTCCAACAGTAATGCAGTCAGATCAAACCTGGGTGGAAAGCTGCCACTGAGAGCGCAGCTGTGGAATACGAGTGCCAAATGGTACAGGAGGTTTTCACTGGCTACCAGGAGAGCAGCTCTGCGTTGATGAATATCTGCTCCAAAACGCCGTCGGGAAGGCACTTGCCAAGACGTTTGCACGAGACTGGGAAGCAGGTGTTGCTCAAAGGGAGAGGTGAAACCTCAGAGCCAAAAGCAACAGTGGGGGCAGAGAAGAGCCTGTCCTTCCCCGACACGTGCCCGTGTGTCAGCGGCAGACGGTGGCGGTGTCCCAGCGTAGCCCACTGGCACCACCTCACCCCGCTGTGCTTTGCTAGGGCCGGACGCAGACGGATGTGGTGCCAGAGAGCTGAGTAACAAAAGGCACTCATTTGCACATTCCTTCCACCTTATTTTTTCGCACCGTGGTGACCAAGAAATGCAGGATGTGCCATAACACGTGTTTCAGAGGCTCAAATTTCCATTTGGCGCTGCAGGTGTAGAAACCAAAGCACCGAAGGGGCTTACGCGGCTTGTCCCAGAGCAAGCCAGGAGGCGAGAACTGACGCTGTGTTTGCTGGGTCTCTGCCTGATGCACCACCCACGAGCCCCCACCGTCTCCGCCGTGGTACGGGGGCATGAGGACATATCGTAGTGACCCGTGGAGACACCCGCAGCAGCATCGTTAATGTTAGTGGTGCTATTTCAGGGGACCGGGCTTAACCAAAACAGTGCCAACCGTTGCACTAACCCTACAAAAATAACCCACGCTTATATACCTGCCCGCAACCATTCCTGCGCCCGAGCGCTCTCGGGAACGCTGCAGTCCAAGCTTCCGCGACTTTAGCAAGTGCCTTGACAAAGTGGGGTGTGTTTTTTTTTAAAGCCCTGGCTTTTGAGGCGCGTTGTTACACACAACTTTGTTTTTAACAGATGAGAGCCTCTACGCTTCGCAGCTATAGAGGAAAGCTTGAAAAGACCCAGAGTCAAAAATTGGGAAGGAAAATGAAAAGAGCCCAGGATTTATTATTTTCATTATTATTATTTGCCTGGTTTCTGAGCTTGTCTTCTATTTTCTTTGGACCTGGCTCATGATTTTTTAACTCCTGGGGCTGACAGCACTAGAGCTGGGCTCCAGCGAAAGTGCCTGACTGCTGCATTTCTGCTCAAGCAGCTTTTACGGCCTGTAAGCAGGACAAAACAAACACATTTATATTATTTCTGTTTTACTAGAGGCTATACAAGGGAGTCAGCCTGTTTCCTCAGGGCTTTCTTTCCTGGTCGTAACACCCAACTTCCATCCCTATTCCTCCACGTTAAATGCAAGACTCCTCGTCCCGCTGTGACTGAAGGGAGTAAACGCCTTTGTAAGCTTTGAATCTTTTTCCTGCAAGATGCCGAACGTCAGCAGGTAACGCTCCCACAACTGAGAATTAAACTGACAACCCCTAACCTCGAAAATGAGCCAGCAAGGCATCTTCTTGGGCCGTTGCTCTGGGATGGAGGGAGCTGGAACCCCAAAGCCCTTGCTGGGGTCCCCAAGCACCCAGCATCTGTGATGTGCCCACCTCTGCGTCAGCTGGGCAGGGTCCCACGGCATGAGCTGGTAGATGAATCTCATGGCACAGTTCCTCCCCAAGCGGGGACCTGGCTTGCTCCTCTGCCCGTCCACACGTCTTGAGATGAACCTATATTTTCCTACACTTAAACATGGTTAATCTGGACCGAAGCCCAAAAGTACATAATGTTACAAAATCTGCCAGTAATGCGGGGGAGACATAAGCAAATCTACTACTTTCCTCTGGTATTTTTGTTATGAATCATGTTCATTACAGGACTGCTCACTGGAAAGCTTCAGGCTTTTCTTTTTTTTTTTTTGGCCACTTTGTAGGTTTGGCAAACACCAGTGTCTTTCAGGAGGGTGGAAGGGTCAGAGAGAAGACCAGTTGCTGTCCCTGGAGCTGTAGGAGCTAAGACGTGATGGAGAAATGCAGTGAGGGCTCAGCTCAGGATTGGCGAAACTATTAAAATACCAGTCTGTTACCAAAATGACTTTTTAAAGGTCGCCTCCCAGCAAGCTGGGAAGTGGATGCATTGACTTTCCGGAGGCTGGATAACGGCACCTGGAAACGCAAGGCTTGGCTGGGTTTGAAGACACATGTCTTTTGCAGTTACGGGGCTCGGGCAGTTGGCGCTTTCATAAGGACACCAAATAGTTCGAGGTGCTCTGCAGAATTATTTAATGTTGGATGCGTTCATTTCAGTGTCCGGACTTATGTATTTAGCATGCGATGCAGGAGACATCGTGGTGTGAGAACTGGGCTGCAGGGGGATGCCCACACTTTAGGTCCAGTGAAGTAGTGTGGGTTTTAGAGCAATATTTGATTTGGCAGCCTCTACATCCTTGTGATCTCCTGGATCCATTTAAGAAACCGTTTCGGCTGGCTTCCTCGACCTGCAAGCTGACCCGAGTGAAAGGATCTTCCCTTTTTATGGCAACTTCTTTTGGAGTAGTAAAACCCATTTCTAGTTCAACTTCGCATTAATTTCCCTTGCGTGTCAGTATGACACCTGACGTTTAAATGGAGGAAAAGAACCCAAGTGAAGGCTAAATGACAACTTCATTGATTTTTTTGCTTAAATTCTACAAGAAAAAGCCTGGAGCTACAGGACCACGGTGCCAGAATGCCTTTTTACCGCCTCCACACCTAGATGCGTGCTTGGCCCGGAAAAGACATATAAAGTGCAATAAAGGAGTTGTCCCTCTATGAAAGGCCATTGGAGGGACAGGGGAGGACGTGCCCAAAGGCAGATTTATGGGGAGATATAGAAGCGTGGTAGTTTATACTACATGCACGCTTTTAAGTGTTACTGGAGGCAATTCCGTGCCTATGGATCGTACGGTTTGGAGAGTGAAGGAGAAAAGCAATGAGCGTGTAAGCAGAACTGAGAACAGCAATGTAGATCCAGCTGAGGATCTTGGGCTAATTGAGGCATCGCAGTTGACAGTGGCACATATGGAATCAGTTTTTGCAGATGCTAAAAATCAATTATTGGATGTTTTCACAGCTCTGAGCCAGGCTCGGTGTTGGGATCCTTTCTGCGGACTTTGTCTGCACTAATCATTTTTATTGTCACAGCAAGGGAGGAGGAGGAAGAAAAATGACCCCTTTACTACTGGTGGTGGGGATTTCTTAAAATATAAAGCTGATGCAAAAATGCCAAGCGTCACGCAGTAAAAATGTACGCTACTAATAAAACAGAGTTAATGTTTCACAGTGCATACGTTTCTCAGTGTTTCCTGCTGATTTCAAGTGACTTTGCTTTGGCCCATAAATTTAGCCTGAAAGCAACATTCAGTGATTGCATTGTGATGAAGGTATTGGTCTATAACAATAAGCGATATAATTGTGATAGTGACTCGTATCAGTTGTTTTATTGATGCCATGAGCTTTGCCAAAAGCCCCAAAGCCCATTGTAGAAGACCCTGATCCCAGGATGGTTTTGCCTGACCGTACATATTGTGATTAGCCCCCGGGGAATCCACAGGCACTGGCACAGGAGAGGGTCCACTCACAAGGAGTAGGGACAAGTTGGAAAATGACAAAGAAATGCATAAAAAAATAAGATATTTGTTTATTTTAATCCAATGGGTACCTTAATCGGCTCTTATTTCAGTATTAAGGGGGGGACTTTTCCTTAAAATCATGAGCTGTATTCTTATGACAGGTCTTGAGGTGAATAGTTACCTTCAACATCTATTTTTTCTTCCATTACTGAGATCTTTACCCATCATTTAATTCGCAGTAGGCTGCAACCTGGCAGTCGGGATATATTTCTTCTAATAGGGCAGAAAGTTTCTTTAAAAAAAAAAATAAAAAATCTTAAGAGTGTTTCCTTGGACTTCCCACTTCTAATGTTTCTTTGCAGGATTTGAAAACAAAACAAGAAACGACAACAAAAAGAGCCTCGTGCCCCCTTTTCATGCAGTAACTGGCTAATTTAATAAATTCGATCCTCCCTCGGGAGGGTTATAATTCCGTATTAATTTTAAACAGGTTCTCTGTGGTGCAGCTACTTTTAATAATAGCACTCTGCGAGACGTGCCAGCGCTGTTCGTTATGAGCCCTCGCTGCCGGGTGGGCAGAGCCTGAGGAAGGGGGAGTTTTAGGGCAGCTGGAATGAAAGAGCGACCTGAAATATTACTGGGGGGCAGATGGAGCATCACCAGCCAGGCGTGATGGTGGGTCCCCGTGTTGCCCCCTGCCCTGGGGCAGGGGCTGCTCGGAGCACAGAGCTTCAAGGCTGACAGTGGTGTCTCCATCCGAGCTAAGAGAGCTTGGGAAGGACCAGAGTGAAAAATGGAGTTTCTGGCTGATGGGAAGTGCCATTTTATTTCTTTTTACATTGTTGGTTGGCGGTGTTCTTTTTTGCGACAAGAAGTCGAACCGTCGCACCCGTTTGCCAAACGGAAAGTCTCTTCCTCCCCAAAAGCAGAATTAATTTCGGAAAGACTGAAATGTTTTGTTTTGGCATTTCCGATCACCGTGAAATGCTCTGACGTTTCCCCGCAGGAGGGGTTTTCTCCTGGATTTTTCCCTGATTGCGTTGGGTGGAATTTTCCATCCAAATCCACAGGAAAAAAAAAAAAAATCAACTTTGGAAAAAAGCAAGCCTGGCCCTGGGAGCAGCATCTGGCTGAGGTTGGAGAGACCCGCTCCCCTGGGAAGATCCCGGGAAAGAAGCTGTCCCCAGGAGGGCAGCAAGGTCCCCGACCCCCATGGGGACACCTCAGCCCTAGAGAAGCTGCGATAGCTGCCCGCTGCTTTCCAAGCATCCCTATTGTGTGTGTATCAGGACGCGCTTCCTTAAAGTTTTTTTGAAGCACCAAGTTGTTGGCAGCGAGCAGTGGGCGCTGCCGGGCGATGCCCGTCTCTTCCCTTTCTCCTTGGGTTTTCGGTGGGGCGAGATGGGATCCTTAGCAGGTGTGAACTGGCACAGCTTCATTTCACCTTCAGAGTTTCTGCCAGCATATCCTTTTTGGTCATCTTGTAAATAAGTATACGTGCATCTACAAAATGACCTCATTAAAATCGTTACTGGTCCAGCTCATTTGTCGGAAGCAAGGTGAACATGTGCTTTGTTTACTGAGGTAAAATTGCGGAGTCTGCTGTTCTCGACAGGAAAAATAGCTTTTTAAATTTTTCTTTAAAGAATGCATTCAGCAAAGATTGTCTGGTAATAAGTTGTTGGGTTTTTTTTTCCCACTAAGATTGTATTTTCATTTTGTTTCGTGATCAAATGGTTTAGGAATCTCAATCAGCCTGTTTCAAAGCCCTGTCTGCCTCCTTCAGCTGCCCTGGCATATTAATGCATTTGGAGGAAATTGCTAGAGGCTGAGCTTTGTGTATTCTTGCTCTAGATCAGTTATGGTTTTGCTTTATTTAGTACCAGTGGAAGAGATAGAAATACCAAATCATGACCAGACTGTAGTTTTAAAACATGCCAGGGAGGCGAGAAGGTGTTTAGCTTTCCAGTGCAATGCCAAACTCCATTCCTTTTCTTTCCATCGCACGCATCCAGACGGGGAACCGGGGGTCCTTTAAAGCAGCAAGAAGCAAAACGTGGTGAATTATCTTGGCAAAAAACCTGCGGGCATTGTGTTGGCTGCGGACAGCCTTTCAGCCGTGTCAGTCGGGCAGAGGTGGCATCTGGTGGATGGAGAGGTCGAGGCGGGGGTGCCTGTCCCATTGAACTGTGCTGAAATGCCTCCGGAGCTGCTCTCGCCCAGCTCCATAAGCCTCTCAGCAGGTCCAAAGCTGGTCTCTTCGGAGGCTATTTGTGCCATGGGTGTTTCTCCTTCTCCTGCTGGACGCTTTCTTTTGAAACACTGGGCTCTTGAGGAGCTGGCTGTGTTCTGGCGAACGCAGACAGTATTATTTGGCACCTGACTAAGACAAGTTAAAAAAAACAAGGGGAAAAATTCCCATTAAGACGCAGGAGAAATTAAAAGGAGAAGTATTCTGAGCACACAGAGTTCTCTGAGATAATGATATGGAGCGTCTTCTGTGAAATCTCAGCTCTTTCTGGACGGGGTTCAGAGAAGAGAGCTGAAAAGGATCAAAGAGCTCGAAAAATGTTCCTCTGCAGAGAGAGTGAGATGCGTGGCTTTGTTAATCCGGAAAGGGAGGTGAATTGTAAAGCAAAAGTAAGAACTGTAAGGCAAAAAAGAAGAGGATTGCCCAGGAGGAAGCATCTCTCGTACTGTTCATGGTGTCTGTGCTGTTTCTCCTTCTGGAGCACTGGTCCGTCTGCCGTGACAGGGTTTGCATCGGGAGAGGGATGCGAAGGAGTACGCAGGGGCTCTGGGAAATCCGCACAGGCTCCCAGCGTCAGACCCTCCGCGCCGCGCTCTGATCGCTTCAGCAGAAACATCCCTTCACCTCTGTCGTCGCAACCCTACCCAACCCTACCCCGGCACACAAAGAAATACGTTGGGTGGTAAACGGGAGGGAGGCGAAGCCCACGAGTGCATGCCCCTGCTTTCTCTGGGCTCAGCTGAACTGGGGAATTTCATCAGGTTTAGGCTTGTATTACCGGACAAAAGAGCAAGTACTCTGGTGAAAGTCAGAAAAAGTCCGTCAGGGCTGGATTTACACCAGCTGAGAATCTCATTCAGACCCCCCTCCACCCCAAAATCACGCTCTTGTGTTCTCCCATCGCCCCTGCTCTAGCTGCAAAAATTCTAATTATTTGGGGGTCGCAGAACAAATCTAATCCACTAACTTTGAGAGCTGATGTTACGTCCCACTTGTCCGAAATGAGCATTACTGGGTTGAGCAGCATCTACAGGCACGTTCTGCTGTTCCTTTATCCCTTTGGGCTTCTCAAATATTTACTTTCCTTTGCGGCTGGGAGGTAGGGAAGCCTCTGGCTGCGCTGAGGGGCGATGAAGTGGAGGAATAATGTGTCTGCAAGCTGCGTGTTGCAGCTGGTACCATGGGATGCAGACATCCAGCACAAACCACCATTGGCCTGGCCTTTTCCCAGTGATGCTTGTGTTTCCATATTGTTTTCCGCACTGGCCAGGCACTGCAGCTTTGCTCCTAACTGGAAGGGATTTGTGAAGCGCTCTGAGTTCCTGGATGTCAAGCTCAGGTCGCAAATCAGAGCACGGCATCTCTGCAGTCATGCGTCCACTCATCTTATGGTTAAGCTTCATCTAAAAACTGACCTATTCAGCTAATATTTTATTTTTCCCTGCAAAATATTTAAGCGTGCTTTGACATTTTTAGACAAAAACTTGGTTATTTAGAGATAGGCGAACGGAGACACGGGAAAATTCTGCTCAAAGTTACGGTGGTATCGCTCTGGAGTGACCCGTCTTGAGTTGAGGACAAAATTTGGGCTCTGTAGGTATGAGTTGCTATTATCCTGTACCTCAAATATGCCCGGCCAGGGCTCACCCCATGGCCTATGGCTTTAGATGAGAAATGCAGTCTCAGCTTCAACAGAGTTTGGATCAGCCCCCAGACCAGCACATTTCTTGTTTTCATTTCACTTCCTCATTTAAGATTAATCGATAATAGTTCCCTGCTCGGTGCAGGAATGAGGGTGGAAGGGAGAACTCAACTCAGCTTAACCCCCAGTGTTGAAATCCGTGCAAGGAATGCCTCGTTTTATTTTCCTAGCCTTTCTTATCCTGCTTTGCTCCTCCTGGGAGCTGTTTGCATGAGTGTTTTGGTGTCGTTCTATTTTTGCTAGCCTTCTCCTAATCCACCCCGCTCTGTGGGGTATATGAACATTTAACATAGTTTCGTGTCATTTCCGTGTTGATCTTGCACACTGGAATTTTATTTTAATGAATTACATGTATATTTTACTCATGAAAGCAGGCAAAATGCAGCTTAAAAGTGAGACAAAAAAACCCTAAAAAAACTCTAGATACAAAGTGGGCAAAGTTTGAATGTTTTTGAACACACAACCATTGCCGTCTATATTTTATCCCTTGCGTTATGGTTACGGTTAAAGGCATCTGATCGACCTTTGGATGCATTTAATATGTATTAATTCCCACACTGAAGAAAAGAAAACTGTGGAGGGAACTTACGCAATGGTACGTGCTGCCGAAGTGTAGGCGTTTTTTGAGGCACAGACCAAGACCGGGGCTGATTTATAAGACGTTGTAAGAATACAATTGAGAATATATAAAGAAAGGAGAAGAATGTACATTTTTGTGGTCCCAAACCTGTTTGAACAGCGGAAGTTCTCATGCTGACTCCAACCTGGCTGTGAAGTACTGGCTAACCTCTTCAGGGCATTGCTCACTCGTGATGGTCTCCTGTCCTCGTGATGAGCGGAACCTCTTAGCAATTGCCCCCCGCGTTTAGCGGTCTGTGACTGCACTGGAATCCTGCAGTCGGGAGAATGGTCCCCTGGGGGTGAGATGCTTTGAGTGCATTCATCTTCTCTTTCCCTCCGATGAGGAAGAGGAGGCATATGGAAGTAAGGATAATGCATGCAGCGGATTTTTTAGCTCTCGCGTAGAGTTGAACATCATAGCAAACCACCGATGCCGCTTGAGGTTTTAGAGCAAATAGCCCCGCTCTGCGTGGACTTGGAGGTGTCACGACAGTGTCTGTCCTCGTGATGCACGGCATCCTTCCTCTCTGCCCACAAAGCCTTGTAGATGGTAACATGGATACAAATATTTGGAGATGTTTCCTATTAGTCACTTTGACTGTTTATGGCAAGTACAGGTCCCTCCGTGTATTCGAGTCTCCTTAGCCTCTCCTCGCTCTTGCGTTGTTCAAAAGGGAGATGGCAATGACAGTGCAGTGATCTGTGTTAATGCTAAGTTAATGAGAAAACATCTCCTGTCAAAACCGTTCACATCCTGTTGTGAAAATCAATTCAACAAGATCACTTAAAGATTTTTTTCAAGCTTGATTGGGGTTTGTCATTCTGCATTCATGCCTCATTTCCTAATAAAAGTCGCTGTAAAGACAATTTTCAGGAGCTTGTGCATAGTTTGAGCCAATAAATACAACTGGCATGAGCAGAATGGCAAAGTGAAATGCAAATCAAATAGGGGTGGATGGGAAAGATCATTGTTCTGTCTGCCGGAGAGATGGGAGAGCTAGGACGTTAATTAGGAGAGAGGAATGTTTGTAATGATGTTTGATCCTTGCCTGCTTCCCCTTCTCTGACTTCTGAAGTTTTGGCACTCTCTTATTCAAATTAGTAGCGCAGGAGTGGTACGTGGTGCTGCAGCACCCACTGGGCAGCATCCGTCGTACGTCTGAAGTCATTTTGCACGTGGCAGCTCTGAGTCCGTGCACTCCTCGTGGCAGATGGCCCCAGGCACCTTTGTCTTTCACACATTTTCCCTGCATGAAGTCTTGTGAGAGGGGTGTGTGCTGTCACCCATCTCACAGTTGGGTTGGTACCCAAGCGTGGTACGCCGTAGTACACCCTCTTTCCTCCTCCACGCATGAGCAACAAGCCAGCTGGCCAGGCTTATCCCAAATTTCTGCCCCGAAGTCCCTTTTCTGGCCTTGGTAAGAACTCTCCGAACTTTCCTGCTCTGTTGCCTTGGCAGTATTGGGGATGCTCACATTTATCCTTTGCTGCCCTCTTTTGCTTTCCAATAACCTGATACTTCAGCAGATTTATTTGATGTGCTCCTGAAGCGCGCTTTTCTTACAGGGTAACAAACAGAATTTTTTAAAAAGAAAGAAATTTGGACGCTAGCAGTGCTTTTAATTTAAAATGCACGGATTACCTTAATGGAGCTGCCTGGGACACCTGGAATAGTTTGAGACTTGGAATAAGAGCATCTTCGTTTAGAAATCTGCCCAAACCGATTTAATGCATTGGTGATAACAATATTGAGGCGTTGCAATTTCTGTGACCAAAATTCTCCCTGGAGCCGGACTGTGTCCACTCTCCAGTCTCCAGGTACCAAACGCAACCAGGGCTGGGGCTCCTTTGCAAGCTCAAAGCTGCTCTCTCGCCCTGAGGCTGTACGTTGCCAACGCACGCGGTACAGAGATGTTCAGCTGCTTTACTGGGGGGTATGGGGGGATGCTTTGAAAAACATTGCTGGTCCAACCATTTTTTCAAGTCACGAGCGGCGATGACGTTTTTGGCTTGCAACTTGACTGCAGCTGGGGGAATTTTGGAGGAGATCTCACCCAGCACCTCGCTTGTACCCGGCGATGTACCTTTGGGTACTGTCCTGCGGGGACGTAGGCATCTGCTGAAATATTACAGGAATACCAAAACTATTGTGATTCAGGCCTCCCTCCTGTAGGAAATTTTGTTTAATGATTAAAAAAAAATAAATCATTAAGCGAAATCAAAACGCCCTTTTGATGCTTAAGCGGGCAGGGTGTCGCTTACCCAGTTAGTAAGTCGCTGTTACGTTTGCTGCTCCCTGTTTTGCAGGCTGGATGAAGACACCAGGTACCTGTTGGGGTAATTTACTGTCGCTGTGTTTGTTTTGGGTTCAGGCTGAGGTGACCCATGAAAGGCTGTGGCTCTCTTGGGGCAGTGGAATAATAAAGTACAGCCCTTCTTAAAGCTTTTCTTCCCCCCCCCCCTGCTTTTTTTTATCATGCAGTTATTTCTCACCATCCAGCACCATGTTAGAGAAGGCAACTAGCTCTCCTGCATGACGTATCGTGTTTCTCTTACTTTTTTTCATTCCTCCCCCCACCCTTTTCCCATTTGCCAGATGAGATGCTTCTTCCTCAGGTTTCTCTGACTTTTATTTGCATTTCCTGTCCTCCACGGGCCGTGCTGTTTCTTTGCAAAATTAAAGGGTGCTCTGCAATATGGAGGATTTGGGCTGGTCTCTCAGCCCTGTAAAAATGCACCTGTGCTAAGCAGAAGTGTTTGCTTAACTTTGTGAGTACAGGAGGTTCGCTCTGAGGTTATAGATGAGCAGGCGGGTACGTTTTTGCAGCATAAATCCTCAAAAGTGCGAAACAGAATAAGCAACTCTTATTCTGTTGGGTTTTGCTGATGTTGGAGAACAGAACAGTGGCTTCCGAAGAGCTTTCCAGGGGTTGCAGCCCCAGGGTTTTTAGAAAGGGCACTGGGGAGAGGACAATCCCCCTGACCAGAGACAGAGACGAGCCTGTGGCATCCATTTCTGAAAGGCAGCAGTACTCCCAGGTGGAAAAAAATGCTTAAGGAGTTTAAGAAAAAAAGTAAATTTCACCATCCTAGTTGAAAATAAACCAACTTTAAGGAAGAGTCTTTTTTTAACCTTGGTCCTCTGCACGTTATGGCCCCATGAGCAGCTTTGGAAAAAAATCAGGGGAGCTGTACTCTCAGGTGGAGGCAGGTGTCAGGAGAGTCTTCGTCGCACTGAATGGTGATGTTAAGTGGCTTCATCGTACAGCAATTTTACCCATGAATTCACACAGATAATTGCAGAATGGGTCTGTAACTGGCTTGCAGAGGCACGTGCTTGAGTTCTGCCCATAAAGCAAAGCGGGATGTTTCTGTTCCCGGACATAATGCATGAGGTTTTGTCCATTAGTGCTCCAGGGAGAGAGACTTTACGGTGTGAAACACTAAACACATTTTTAAACGTTTCCATATATTTATTGGAATTATATTTCCACATATTTCCGACTGCAGTTGTCCCTCTGTAGCAGGAAACATGTCTTCATTTGGCCTCCGCAACATCTTTTCTTGATGGGGCAGGTTGGATGTTTGTGGGATGTTTGTTGGTTTTGTTTGTTGGGTTTGGGTTGGTTTGTTTGGGGTTTTTTTGAAAGATCAGCGTGGGCGACTCAAGAAAGTCAGTGAAGTTGCTACAGCATCTGAGAATGATGCTTCCATCCTACCGAGCAGACATGGAATAAGCCGCTCTTCTGTTAGGGAGAGAAAATAAAGCTCTTTCTGCATACTTCTGCTATATTTGTGCAGAGTGAAATATATATTTTTATCCCTGATTAAAGGCATTGTGGTAACAAAGAGTGGAACGAGCTTTGAGGTCACCGTGCAGTGCTGCAGACCTTGCAACAGGAGCTAACTGTAACATCTTTCAAAGTGTTCTCCTGGGGTCCATATGTGTAGACTGGTAAAGCTGTTAACGTTCCCAATTAGGTTTTAATTTATCTTAGTTTCCTCAGCGTTGCCATTAAAAGTCACACCATACAGCCATTAAACCTTAACGTTACAGTTGCAGAGTTTTGTCAGGTGCTGGCCAGCAAATCTAACTATAGGCGGGTGGCAGAAACTGGACTTTAATTCCAGCTTTAAAAAAAAAAAAAAAAAAAAAGTTTAAATGGGTCAGGAGAATTTACCCTGGACATCTGTTTGACGTATAACGTGAGGATATTTAAAAGTCTTTTAAGAAAAACAAATAAAGGCTTCCACATTCCCAAGGACAGAAACCATTTAATCTACTTGTACAGTCCTTTCAAGAATTTACCATTTTGGCAGGAGATATATGTCATTAAAGAAACAACCAATAAGATTTATTACGGCTAATTTATGTCTGTAACAGCTAAGACATGTTTTTGGGTAGTAGAGCTCACCACGGGCAGTATTTTCCTTCCTGCACATTCTTATTGTTTTAGTTTATTACAGCAGCACGTCTTGTGAGATCATTTATTGCTTAGCACGATGGTACGACAAAGCCATTTATTACTGGGAGACATCAACACATTGAGTGAGATCACTCCTTTTCCTTGGGGTCAGTGTACTGGAGGTGATGAAATCATGTATTTATCTACAACTTATTAGATGCATTTGATTGACTGGGGATCAATTTTTGTGTAACCAACTGTGCTGATGAGGAAGTTTCTCGGTGTACCACCGCAATGTTTCAAAACAGCCGTTAAAATAATTATCATAATATGGGACCATGGGGCAGCCCTGTAACACATGTTTGCAGCAAGAAGAGGACAGTTCTAGCAACTAAAAATATAAGCCAGATGGAAAACTCATCCAGCTCCGAGGGGGGAAAAAACTCAACCTGTTGTAGGTTTTTTTGTAAATCGGGAATGGTACAGTAAATGTTTGGGATAGCCCAAGTCACCAGTAGGTCTTTCCTGCCATTGGTGAACTTCTGACCTTATTTCCTTGGAGGGCTGTTAAAATGAAGTCAGAGGGCAAGCAGAGTTATTTGCCAGCACCGTTTTCACTTGTGTGGTCTAGAAAGTTAACAGATTTTTTTCCCCACCACCACCACCCTTCCATGAGACAGACGTGGTGATGAGGGGAAAGAAGAGATAGCTTAATTTACCTTCCCAACTTATTCGCAGAATCAGGAGCAGCAGAGACAAGTCTTTCGCAGCATCCTGCGGGATGCCGGACTTCTCTGTGATGGTTTCAGCGCGCAGGCCGGCTGGATGACATACATTACTGGAATGGAAATTGCTATTCAGTGCCTCCCTTGGTGCTTCCCAAATGGTGTTTCCATCCCAATGAGGAAGATTTGTTTGTTGACAGTTGAGGACGGCGCTTTATGAGATTTTTGAGTCTCCCTGGTGGTTTGATGGTAAATAGTGACAGAGATTTGCTGCTCTGGTATTTCAAATAGAAGTCTCTGGTCAGGAGAGATTTGGTTGCCTTCATACTCACCCTTAACTTGCAGACTGGCCAGAAGGGTGGTTTGCAGGAAGCTGAGCATCTCAAGGCAGGAAAAGAGCATCACGATGGACAGGGTTCTCACTTCTGGAGTAAGGCTAGAGCTGGTGATATTTTTGACAACTTGGCCTGAAAGTGACAGTTTACTCAGTAGCTGGACAAGGAGTCAAAACAGAGCAAAATGAACAAATAAGCTGGAGTACATCTCATGATGTCAGAAGATCATCTGAGGGAAAGATCTTGTGGGCTGGAGCTGGCCTGGAGGTTGCACCAGACCTCAGTGTCTTCACCCCCTTGACTGCAACCTCTCCTTACATCTCCTTCCTGCTGATTGCATTGCAAAGTCTTTTATATAGAATCTTCATGGTTGGAAAGGACCTTGGAGATCATCGAGTCCAACCAAACAACCTACAATCTCTGCCACTAGAGCATGCCCTGAAGTGCCACATCCAGACGTTTCTTAAATACCTCTAGGGATGGTGACTCAACCACCTCCCTGGGCAGGCTGTTCCAGTGCCTGACCACTCGTTCAGTAAAGTAATTCTTACTAATATCTAATCTAAACCTGCCCTGCCGCAGCTTCAGGCCATTTCCTCTGGTCCTGTCATTATTCACCTGGGAGAAGAGGCCAACACCCACCTCTCTACAACCTCCTTTTAGGTAGTTGTAGAGGGCAATGAGGTCTCCCCTCAGCCTCCACTTCTCCAATCCAAACATGCCCAACATTCTGGGCATGATCATATGCCCAGCATATGATCCTGGCATTCCTGGGACCTTGCCCTGAAACAAACTTTGAGTGTTCACAGAGTGTCACATTAATAATGATGGCTATCAAACCCTAGTTTATGCTTTTGATATCTCTGTTGGAAGATGACACGGCATGGAGATGATGTTTCTGCATGGTCTTCTGCAAGATGACACCTCAATCAAATTCATAACCATCCTGCTCCTTTGCAGGTTGGTGTCTCTGACTCAGCTTTTGGGAAAAATGCAGCCAGCCACCTTTTTTGCTTTGTTTAGTGCTACTTGGCATCTCCCTCAGAAAGTAGAGACCAAAGAGCAAGTGTCTGTAGTTCTATTTCGCAAAGACTCGTTACTCCAGGCTTCTCTGGAAATAAAGAACTGTTGATGGCCAAGGGTGATAATCCATACTTGGGTACCGTTTAATGCATCTGCTGCCGGAGAAGGAATGTGACTTTGTTTCTGGAGACCAGAGACATGGGCAGAAGGAAATGAGGCTGAGTTGGGGGGGATTGTCCCATGCTGGGGTAAGTGGATGTGTTTCCTAGGGGAGGCTGGAGCAAAGCAATAAAAGGAAGGCAGATATCTACCAACGTCTCCATTCCCATGGCAAACTCATTTAAGGAGGACGCTTAGAGAAGAAATCATTAGCCATTAGCTTTCCTATTCCCTTCCTTCTGCCCTCGAAGCCATGCACTGGGAGACAGCTTGGGCTTTTGTCATTTTGTTGGAAATCCTAACTGCTGCATGCCATGGCTGGTGTCAGGTTCACCTGAGCTTTTCTTCCTCTTAACTTTTTGGCACGGTAATTTTCCCTGTTACTACTCTGATAGCCTAAATAAACATTACCAGCTTCTCTTCAATGTGCATCCCATAGTTGTGTGGACCTCTCTACTTAAGCCCTTTTTAAGAGGAGGGGGTTGCTTTTCCTTTTTAAGAGACTTTTTTTTTCCTACTAAAATCGGATCATAATTAAAGAATCCACATGTGCATACCATTCCGCAGATTGATTCATGAACTGCTACATTAATTGCTTCCTACCAACATGCGAGTTCATTGTCTTTTCGCTGCATCTCAACCTTGCTCTGAGCTCATTCCCTGGGTTATGAGGGCAGGAAGACAACATTCCTGGGGCTGAAATTACTGTGCCGGCAATATCGGGCATCCGACGCTGGGAGAACGTTCGCATCCAACCAGCGCTCGCGCAGGTTAATATACTGCTCATCTATGCCTAATCGCACGTGATGGTGACGAATTAGCATGAAAAGCAGTGGCAGCAGGCAATCCAAAATGGAGCTGAAGGCTAAATAACAGGCAGCATGTTTCATTTTATCGCTGCGCTCCGGCAAACAGCAGACACATGTTCCCTGGCATGATAGAACTCCACAGCCCGACGTAGATCATACGAAACACCAACTACTTTCAGCTGTGCCGGTGCGATGAAATGTTTCAGACATATGCTCCCAGGGCTAATCCATACAAAGGCGATGCCTGGAAATGGGGAGAAGGCGTTCGGGAATGAGTGGTACATGTAAATGGATTCCCGGAGTCAGAGGCACATGGGGGGCTCTGGATATTGGATGGGGGGGAAATCCTGCTGCTAAGATCATGGTTCAGCAGTTTGAGGATTCAGTGGCAAACTTGAGTATTTCCCCCCCCTCCCAAAAAAAACCCAACTCCCCTGCTTCCCCAAAAACCTAAACCCCCTGCAAAGGATGAATTCTCTCCTTCTCTCCTAATGTTTCAGCCCTGGGAGAATTCCCTCGGGAGCGAAGCGATCGAGTGACAGCTCACTAGGACATGCAAGAGGTCCAAAGGTATCCCAGTGCCTTGCCTCTGGGTGTCACCAAAACATCGCAGTCCCAGTACAGACACCAGGCATTGCACCTTCTTCACATGCATCGTTTTGGGGAAAATCCTGTTGGTTTGGGGATCTGTTGTATAAAACAGACGGCTTTTCCAAGGGTTTGCAGAATTACAACGCAATGACCTCTCTCTCCATCTGTAGCAAGGGAAGTTTGGGTGATTTGATGCCACAGGGAAACGAAGCAGAGCCAAGGAGTTGATCTGGGGCATGAGCCAATCCCCGCTTCTTCCTACTGCCCTCTCGGGACAGCCTGTCTAGCCCAGCCAGTTGACTTAGGTGGGACTGGAAAGACCCACAGGAGCAACATCCAGTGGTGAAGGCTTAGGGAAGAATGTGGAAACTAAGCAAGTAAATATGATTTCTCTTCTGTTTTTCCAGCCCCCAGTTAATACACTAGTGTGTATTTACTCTTCCAGCTGCATTACACAGAAGATCCTACTGTAATGCTCTAACGATGCCTTATGACCTGAAAAATAATTTAAATTACCTGGTTTGGAGTGGGTGGTTACAAATTTGCCTGTCTCTGTGCATACCTCTCCTCGTAGCTTTGTAAATCCGAGAGTTTTGTGGCTTGAAGGTCTCAGCCATGCTTTGATGGATTTAATTTCTCATCCAGACCGGTGATGCTCACTGGTCTGAAGGCAAGTTCTTAAATCAGGGTAGCTGAATATTCCTGGGGCACACTTAAATCAGCTTTAAGTGACTTAATTCAACTCAGGCTGATTCCTTATCGATTTAAATGACTCATTTAATCTAAACTTTAATGTCAATCAATCTTTCTACCTTGCCGCTCTCATCTTCTGAGGCCAGAGAAATGGGATCCAGCTGTTTGTGTTTAGGTCTGTGAATGGCTGCCAAGGGAGAGAAATGTGGGGTTTTTCGGTGTGCAGTTATCCAAACATTCCAGAAGGTTAGCTTACCAAGCAGGGAGACGCACGGCATGGCATCCCTGACATACAGGACTGGAAGGGGTGTGGAAAGGTCTCCTCATCCAGCCCCACCGAGGAGCAGGCTTGGCCTCACCAAGCCCCTTCCTGGCACTTGTATCCAGAGTCTCCTCCTGCCACAAGTGATGGAGATCGCGCTGCCTGCCCAGGCAAGCTCTTGCTGAGTTTCTTTAACAGTTATAGAAGGTTACTGAGTATCTAATCCATATCTTCCTTGCTGCAACTTAAAACCTTGACTTCTTTTCTTGTCCATAGTGACCTGCAGAGGCTTAGTCCTTTCCGTTTTGCAGTAGCCTTTCATACTTAACTGATATCCTGTCTCGTCTTGGTTGTCTCTAAGCTGAACAATACCGTTTACTCCTTCCTTCCCCGGGGGTCGTGTTTTCCAGACTTCTGGTCATTCATAGAATCACAGAATGGTTTGGGTTGGAAGGGACCTTAAAGATCATCTAGTTCCATCCCCCTGCCCTGGGCAGGGACACCTCCCACTAGACCAGGCTGCTCAAAGCCCCATCCAGCCTGGCTTTGAACACTTCCAGGGATGGGGCATCTACAACTTCTCTGGACAACCTGTGACAGCGTCTCACCACCCTCACAGTAAAGAATTTTTTCCCGATACCTAACCTAAATCTCCCCTTTTTCAGTTTAAAATCGTTACCCCTTGTTCTGTTGCTACACTCCCTCATAGAGTCCCTCCCCACCTCTCCTGTAGGCCCCCTTCAGGTTCTAGAAGGCCATTATAAGGTCTCCCCGGAGCCTTCTCTAATCCCAGTGCTCTTCACCAGCAATCTCCAATGAGTCCGTGTCTTTCTCAAAGCACAGGACCTTTGCAAAGCACGCAGTACTAGCCCCGCTTTGTTGATTTGAAAACTGAGACACATCAAAGGGTAAGGACAAAACCACCACAAATACAAATGCGAAATGAAGCGTTAGGATTTTTAATGAAGTATGAAAAAAAATACATCTCCAGAAACTCTTCCCTGTGCAGACTCAGGGGCTTCACAATGCTTCACCCCCAAAGCATCGACGTCCAACACCAGACACCCACATCTTGAATGTTTTGGATAGATGGACAACAGCCGAGTCCCTCGCCGGAAGAGGTCAGTGCTCAGCCTGGCAGACTGTACTCGTTTCTTGCTGCCAAAGATAACAGGACAGACAGCGGCTCATTAATTTGGAATAGACAATAGGAAACTTGTTGAATATTCCTATTGGCATCTTGAATAGCATTATCCACTGGCACAGGTGGGAACTGTTGGAGAATATCCAGAACCCTTCAGGGAAACAGCTGATAAACCCATCCCAAAATGAGGAGTCAGCTATGTATTTCAAATTCCAAGGAAAACAGCAAATGAGGAAATTACCTCCATAACTGTTGTAAAGAATTAGCAACAAGTGGCCATATGTATCACAACGAAAAAAAAAAAAAAAAAACGAACAAAAAAACCCAAATAAAATCCCGAGGGATGAATTCATCTAGGGTCTTGCATCAGCCATGAGCTGAACCATGATGTTAATGTTGTTCCCGGGAGGCGTCTGAGAGGGTGTGCTGAAGGCCATGGGATGGCACGCATGCCTCCGGCTCTGCACCAGCTGATGTACCTCCCTGAATGGGGCCGTCCTGAAACTTGAGAGCCCCCTTTCTGTTTCTCGGACTTGTGGCAGACCTCCTGAAGCCGGTTTCAATTGTGGTTGCAGCAAGAAGCACGCTTGAGTTGCAGCACTCTGCCAGCCCAGCTCAGATAGTTCTGAGATGGCACTTCTACTATAAATCTGTAACTCCCGTTCTCTCTCTGGCATCCAAAAATGCCTTCTGAGCTGAAAATTGGCACATACGGTCTTGGTTGGGTAAGAATGTTTTTCCACCAAATTTGAAAGGGAAAAAAATTAGGTTCAGCTGGTTTTGATTTAGGAAATCGGTGGAGGTATGTAGGTATTAAAATGTTAGAAATCTCTTGTCTACATACACCCCTCTCTTGCTTGTTTGTTTGGTTCTGTTTTGCTCTGAGCTATTGAAACATATGAAATATTCCCTGGTTCATGCTGAGGAAAAAGGCTGGTGAGGTGAATCCACACCATCCCTCCAGGCTGTGTCTTTGGGGCAATGTAAATCCTTCTGCTACCAGTACAGTCGCTGAAGCATTTCAGTCTGTTATTTTGTCTTTATTCAGGCAAGGCTGTACAGTTCTCCCTAGTGGATATGGGGCATTTGTTTGTTAGCGCTGGCTGAATATGCATTTCATACATGCATACAAAATATTTCATATTTCAGGACAAAGGACTGAATTTTAGTTTCTTGTGCCCAGCAAGAGCACTTGTGGGATCTGTAGGATCAACCTCTGTCCTGGTCTTGGGTTTCGTGGCCTCTCAGAAATTTAATTTTGGCTAAAAAACAGTCTGCCAGAGAGTCATCAAAGCACCCCTGCAAACCAGGATGGTTAGGATGCTCGCACAGGATGAGCGATTCCTGGATTTAGGACCTCAGGTTAAATCAGCCATGTCCCGGAGTAATGATCTGGGGGCTATTTCAGTGAATCGGGACCCTAAGGAAAGGACGGGTAGGGTTTACTGGGTTCATAGCCACTTCTCCCCGCAGGCTGTATTCCTCTGGGCTGTTCCCAACAGCCTGCTGCTTTCCAGTCCCATCTCCTCATTAACCAGTGGAGGCTCACCAACTTCCCCAGTCCACTTCTTGGATTGCTTCTCCATCCTTAGCCTGCAGCTTTATCCGTGATTTATTGTCCCATCAACCATGGACCTAAATATGGATGGTTGCCTTCCTGTCTGCATTCACCATTCGCATCTCAGAAGGTTTATTGCCATGGTCACACCTGGGCTGCTCTGAAAGAAGCTGGGCTCATTCCTTTCGTTGAGCAGGTCAGGGTTTTATGGGCTCGGACTGTTCTCCATCCTTTCTTCTGGCCTCAGTACTACATCTCAGACCGCTCTGGTCTTGAGCAGAGCCCCATGTCTTGTGGCAATGCTCTCAGTGACGGATGCAAATGTGATTGACTGGTTTTTGCGGGTTGGTTGGTTTGTTTGTTTTCCTTTGTTTTTAAGCAATAGCAAGGTATATTCCTCCTTGGCTCCATCAGGTCTTGCTTTTGGTTCTTCCGCAGACCTGCCGCTCTGCCAGATGCTTCCCCTCCCTCGTTTCTGCAAATGATCTTGAAAAACTGGAGTAACAGCCTTAAAAAATGGCACTTGGTTGTGTCCTTCAGGCCCAGACACTGGGTACCGATGCAGCGTGCAAGCCCAGCCAGCGGCAGGAGTTTGACCAAGCTGGAGCACAGCCAGCACGGAGGAGTCTCAGCGATTTTATTTTTGGCATGGGCAATTAAAATAGTCTGTGTAATTCTAATAGTTCTCCAAGCTATATCATATTTTATTTGTGAGCTCTTAAAATTTTAGACTCTTTTGTCTTCAGTCCATGTGAAAAGTGGACAGTGCTGTATTTTAAGTATAATTACGTGGATTTGAAAGTTTCCTTTTTCATTCTTTTTACTGTCGGAGCCTTAAACGCGGCATGGGCTATAATCAGCTGCAAAACGGATCCATGTGCAATACACATGGCAAAAGTATTTCTAACTGTATCTCCATCCTAACAGCACCGCTGCACTCTGGAGCAGCCGGAACTTGGATTTCCGCTCCAGAAGAAATTCTTGCCTTTCACATGTTTTTTTCATGCTCAATCAGAAAACAGCAGGTTTTTTGTTGGGTTTTTTCTTCCACCACAAAACATTATAAAAGCTATCTTGGATCAGCCAGAGCATTTTTTAGACCAAAAGTGAATCTTTTATGTTTTGATGTTGGCTTTGTTTTCATTTAGATATTTCAAAATGGCCAAAGAGGCCATCGAGGCATCCTGCTCCAATACGTCCTCTTCGTTTTGGTGTTTTATAACAAACTTTTCAAAGGTGGGCCGTTCCAGCAAGTTTCATTTTGTAACAAAATGGCAGTCGCTAACGGAAAACACTCCATCAAAATCATCTTGACAAACTTCAACTACATTCTCCCCAATTGCTGCTTCTGGTTTTAGGTTATGACTGGTATCATAACTGGTGTTTATTTAATGCTGTGTTTCTGAATGGCTAGTGGAAGAAAATATCTCTTTGGGAGAAGAGCATATTAAAACAAGAGGAATTATTTACTTAAAAAAAAAAAAAAAGGGTTAAAATACAGGCATGTGGGTATGTCACTTGGGGAATCCTTATGCTCCAGGCACACACGTATGTGTGCTCAGGCTCCCTTGGAAAGAAGGAAGTTCCCAAACTATTTAAAACCTTCCCAACAGACCTCCCACAAATGATAACTTCTTGAAAGCCCAAACGTCTCCAAAGATGTACGTGGCTTCAAAAGGGAATCCCCTCCAATGATTAGAACCGTACTGCCTCCCATCTGGATTCGAGCTCCAATAATAAGGGTCAGGACCTTGTCCATACGTAGTAAAAAAAAATACTGTAAGAAAGCACTTTTTTAGTATTTCCAGATGTAGGGAGAACATTTTTCTTTTTGAAATACAATGAGAAAGCTTTGTCAAGCTTTTTTCGAAACAAATATATAGGCAAGCCCAGCGAAGAAAAACATTTTGCCAAATAGTAAAGATACATTGAGGCAGGTGAGTTTAGGAGTTGGCAGCATGACGAGTTACCAAAGGCCAGCATATTTTTGAACTGTACTGTAAATGGGATTTATTTAAATCAAACGGGGAATCACATTTTAAATAGATTCATAGATTTTTCAGGCCAGAAGGGATCATTAAATTTTCTAGGCTTTTCTCCAGTATAACCTAACCCATTGAATTTCCCCTCTCAGTTACTCTTGAAGACAAAATAGAAGAGAAAGAAAGAAAGAAAGAAAGAAAGAAAGAAAGAAAGAAAGAAAGAAAGAAAGAAAGAAAGAAAGAAAGAAAGAAAGAAAGAAAGAAAGAAAGAAAGAAAGAAAGAAAGAAAGAAAGAAAGAAAGAAAGAAAGAAAGAAAGAAAGAAAGAAAGAAAGAAAGAAAGAAAGAAAGAAAGAAAGAAAGAAAAGAAAGAAAGAAAGAAGGAAGGAAGGAAGGAAGGAAGGAAGGAAGGAAGGAGAAAGAAAGAGAAAGGAAGGAAGGAAGGAAGGAAGGAAGGAAGGAAGGAAGGAAGGAAGGAAGGAAGGAAGGAAGGAAGGAAGGAAGGAAGGAAGGAAGGAAGGAAGGAAGGAAGGAAGGAAGGAAGGAAGGAAGGAAGGAAGGAAGGAAGGAAGGAAGGAAGGAGAAAGAAAGAGAAAGGAAGGAAGGAAGGAAGGAAGGAAGGAAGGAAGGAAGGAAGGAGAAAGAAAGAGAAAGGAAGGAAGGAAGGAAGGAAGGAAGGAAGGAAGGAAGGAAGGAAGGAAGGAAGGAAGGAAGGAAGGAAGGAAGGAAGGAAGGAAGGAAGGAAGGAAGGAAGGAAGGAAGGAAGGAAGGAAGGAAGGAGACAGAGAGAGAGAAAAAGAAAAGAAAAGAAAAGAAAAGAAAAGAAAAGAAAAGAAAAGAAAAGAAAAGAAAAGAAAAGAAAAGAAAAGAAAAGAAAAGAAAAGAAAAGAAAAGAAAAGAAAAGAAAAGAAAAGAAAAGAAAAGAAAAGAAAAGAAAAGAAAAGAAAAGAAAGAAAGAAAAGAAAAGAAAAGAAAAGAAAAGAAAAGAAAAGAAAGAAAAGAAGAAAAGAAAAGAAAAGAAAAGGAAAAGAGAAAAAAGGAGAGGAGAGGAGAGGAGAGGAGAGGAGAGGAGAGGAGAGGAGAGGAGAGGAGAGGAGAGGAGAGGAGAGGAGAGGAGAGGAGAGGAGAGGAGAGGAGAGGAGAGGAGGCCCCAATAACTTGCATTTGGTTGACATTTTGGAAGCCCTGCTTTAATCAGGCTTGGTATCACAACTTCAAAAGCTGCTAGGTCCACCACTCCAGCCAGTCATTCAGATGGTCAGTCTCCACATGCTTTGTTTCCCCATTTGGGTTTGCCTGGCTTGAGCCTTCAGCTGCTACTTCATTTTCCCTTTTTCTTCACGATTAAAAAAAACCCAAACAACAACAAACCCTTAAGCACGTGGTACTTTTTATTTCACAAAGATATTTACGCATCGTAACCAAATCGCCGCTTGATCTTCCTTTTGATAAGTGAAACAGCTTGCGCCCCACAAATCCCTCTCTGTTTTTAACTCAAGCCCTTGAATAGTTCTTCCGGCTGTCCCCCGAATTATGCCATTCAGGCGCGATCTGAAGCGCAGGTATGACTTCCTTTCAAAACGTGCCGCGAGGAACAAAGCTGAAAGAAAAGGGCACTTCCCTGAGAAAAAGGAATGTATCTGCCACTCTGCAGACAAGATAATATTGCACGCATTTGCCAGCTTCAGACGTGCATAACTGGATGCACATGGAAAATAATTCAATTTCCTTGAAAAATTAAAATAAGCAAAATATTTTTCAACACATTTGGAATTTGTCCTTGTTTTTTTTTTTTTTTTAAAGCAGCTGAAGTAGAAGTATTTTCTTAGCTTCATTTTGTGGGGTTTTATATTTCATTATATACCACATGTTTTGCTTGGATTTTTTGGTTCGTGGGGTTTCCCTCTGCCTGTTTTTCCTTTATTTCCATTTAGAGAATTGGAAAAAGAAAGGAAAGAAGGAAAATTAACAATTTTGTGTGTTTTTAAGGGAAAGGAAAGGGACTTAATGCCTCTGTAAAAAAAAAAAAAAAAGAAAGAAAAAAAAAAGATTGGTTTCTTTAAAAAAAACACTTTGGTTGGAGGAGAAAGAGCATTTTAAGGAATTTTTTAAATTTCCCTGGTTCTGGCTGCCCTAATTGTTCTGTGAAGCCCAGCAGTAGCATGGCAGGCTTGTCTGGGGTTTGGTCGTCGCACTGGGAGGACAAGACCTATGGAGGGGCTGTACTGCATCTTTCTCCTTTGATCACCTTTGCTGGAGCATCCTCTTGCCCTTAATACTGAGCTTGAGCCAGAACATGGGAGATCTTCTCTGATGTGGGCTGGTTGAGGTCTTAGAAAATTTCATGTGAATTTACTTTTGTTCCTTTTTGAATCACTTTTGTTCCCTTGAAGTGTACCTCTAGGGTCTGTCCCTGGACTGTTTGCAGGGTTGAGGTGGGACCAGGATGGCACATCATCGAGAGCACATCCCAGAACCATCACCGATCTCCATCCCCTGTTTCTCAGGAGGAAACAAGGCTGGGATGCTGCAGCAGCTGTGGTTGAGCACCATGGTTGGTGCTAATCACATGGTTGGATACCAGCTATAGGTAGAACTGCTACAGGTCCAAATAGTCCCAGATGTATCCAGTTTTTCGGCCTGGGAATTAGGATGGAGGCTTTATGGATGTGGTTGTGAGTTTATGCATGTCCAGTGCGGTAGTAATTCCTGAAACAGGGCTGTGAATCTGGAAAACTCAAATATATACATAACGCAAGGGCACCGAAGAAGAATGACGTGTCTTCTACAGGCAAATTTAGCACAATTGGCTTAGCTCAGGAATTCATTTGCTCACTTGGATGTATTGATATCATCAGCTCTGGCAGTTTCGCACCGTATTGCTGTAGGTGGGGGATTTAATGCGACGGCTGGTGGGGCACAGTCGCGAAGGTGAGATGAGAAAATGTTGCGACTGCTGAAGGACAAGTTAAAACCGCTTCTTTCACATGAGTCTAGATAGCTTCTCTCTATTTTTAAGGCAAGAGCAACAGGAGTGAAAGGGCCTGCCGGGCCACAGTGTGTTTATGAAAGCTCAATTTCCTGGAAGCGTGGGACCTTATGAGACTTTTGGTTTTCATTTTTAAAAACACCGTGTTTCTAGCCCATGTGACTGCCGAGAAAAACTCAACAATATCATCTCTGTGGGTTGGTGAGGCTCAAAAGGCACTGGAGAGTGAAAAGAGGAGCCTTTCAAGTGCCTTCACTCTGCAGCTGATTCCATGAATGTTTGGGTCCTGACTCACCATTTTGAACATGTTTAGACTTGGCAGTGCACGTCTAGTAAAGGCTTTGTGGGATTCAATTCTTTCGGAGACGGTCTAGATTTTCCTAGTGTTTTGCTTGGTTTGGAGGTTTTTGGTTGAATTTCTTTCCCTTTTTTTTTTTTTTTTTTTTAATTTAAATCATCTTTGAAGACTTCATGCTCTCGTCAGCTGAATTCTTGATTACTAGCAAGTACTAGCGGAATATCTAAAGGAATATCAAAATCGCTGGGCAGCTTTTGCAACCTCGAATGAGTAGTAGTAACCTGTTGTTGATAGCCCAAGAGTTTATTGCAAATGGTTCATTTGTCTTGCCTGTTTCACATTGAACGGTATTCAGGAAAAAACTTTAATTAGCAGTGTATAACTGCTTACATTTAACAGAAAATGTGCCAGAAAAAGTAATGTGACATTCAAAGGTACTGTACCGCTTACCTGAGTTCTTCTCTGCTTCCATCCATCCCGGGCTGGGAGAAGAGATGTATTAATTAATCCTGTGTTGTTAACAGCACTGATTCTGCGTCCCTTTCGCTATCCCGCACATCTGCGGCAGGAAGAGAGATGGGGCAGGATGGAGCCGAGCGGTTCTCCGAGCAGCATGTGGAGTCCAGTTTCATCCATCATGTTCTCTGCAGCCGCTAAGTGGAAGCACATTGCGGAACCCCGAGGCTCCCCGCCTGCGCCAGGGTGCTGCAGCGACACAAGCCCTGCCGCCGCTTGCCGTACAGGGAGATTTTTATTTAAAAAAAAAAAAAAAGTCTGTACAACTTCCTGGCCTTTTTATTTGCCACAGTCTCCGCAATTCTGGTATAATCCAAATGCTAGATTACTCAGTTTTGCTGCGTGTTAGTTATTTGGAACTGTTTTGTGCTGATAAAAATAATTATCTTTAATAATTAGCTTTTTTTGAATGTGAGGCTTTTAGTTTTGCTTTAACTTTTCCATTAACTTGAGAAGTGACATTCTGAACTGCCAGAACGAGCCAGCCATTCTTGCTCATCCTGGGAATTAAATCTCTCCCATTCAGGCTATCCCTATGGTGCACCCCGGTGACTGCAGCGTCTTTACCCCTCTGATAAGTATCCAGGCTTCTCTGCCTGCATGCCTTTCCCGGCCCCGTCATTCTGCGTTCCTGAGCCTCCCTTCTCCCTCACATCCAAGATCCTGGTGGTGGTGAGACTCTCTTCCTGCCCTTTCCCCACTCACTCCCTCCTCTCCTGTTCAGTGTCAGGTCAATAGATGCACCATCACTTCCCAATTACCTTTTGTGCTTCCTCCTCGCCCTTGGAGGGGTTGGTCTCTATAAACGTGCACCAAGCTACTCCGCTAAGGCCTTTTGAGACCCTCCTCAAAACACACCGTGATACCTGCAGGAGGCTTAGCCTGTTGTACAGCTTTTTAAAACGCAATTGGACGTGGTCTCAGATGCTCCTTTAATTATTTTTATGCTATTTAAGGAGAGAAAAAAAAAAAGGAAACAAAGACCCAGCTGTGTGGGTTCTCATTCCACTTGCAATGCGGCTTTCAAGCTGGGAATTTGGTCTGCCGAGTCCAAAAGGTTAAATACCACAAAGAAATAGTTTATACCCATGTCGATGTATCTAATATTTCATTATGGAGTAGTTATGTTTGCTAAAAGCTCAAACCGTGCATCAGACAAGACGGCAGAGGGTAAGAAATGGGAAGGTACGTTGTCTAGTGAGAAATCCACAGAAGAGGCAGTGTTTGCACACCCAGCTGTGGCGGCAACCACCATGGCAAGAGGTCACCGGTGCCATGGCCCCCACCACTGGCCAGGGATGTTATCTGCTGCTCCGGTCCGGCACCATAACTGCTTTTTGTGAATATTTGGAGGCTGGATTAGCTCAGCAGCTCCAGGTTACCATAAACCCTCCATGAGTTAAGCCTCTGCCAATGAGTTCTGCTTGGAGTAACCAGGAGGAGCTATGGTGGTGGATCTCAGGAGGCAGCAGCTAGATTAACCACGGATTAGCTTTGACAAAACCACCTCAACACCCATGAAATACATTAACCCAACTTTGCCCTTGTCGGGACACCCTGCCTCCAGCAAGTACTCTCCAAATACACTGTGTCACTCTATGCAAGGGATTTACATTACGTTTGCCCCTTCTAGCAGCGGTACCAGCTGCAAGCATTTGGAATGGTCCTTACCCAGACTCCTTCCAGACTTAAGCCAGACACGTTCGGTTCAGCGAGAAGCGCTTGCATCTTCTTTTCTTGTTTTCTGACCTTTATTGCTGTCAGTCCCTGTTACTGGAAAGGCCCTTACCTCTCCAGAAGAAACTAATTTAGCTCAAGCTCCTCATCTCAGAGGTAGCTGTAAAAGAGTAGAGGTTTTTTAGAGTAGCCATTCACCATGAATATCACAGCTTTTTTTTCTGTAGCCTCCCAAGCCTCCATGAATCAGCATCTCGATGATGCAGAGGGCAAATAATTGCAAAAGTAGGGTGTTTTTTTCTATACGTGTTGCCATGTGCACTGAGCTGAGTTTTTAACACGAGCAATGGAGATGCAGTTGTTTCATTAGCAACAAGTAGCTTGATTCTGCGAGAGTTAAAAGAAATACCCAGATTTTCTGCATTCCACTCCTTCAACTTCATTTCAGCCTGTCTGGTTGCCTAGTCATGGATGCATTTCAAACTTTTGATTGAAATATGGACAGTATGTGATTTAATCGGTACTTGTTTTATCTGCAATGCTCTGTTTGAGCTCTTTGTAGCATGCTGTATCTTGGCGTGCTCAGACATGCTTCAGATTTGCCATCTGGTTTTGGAACGGAGTACCTGTTTCTTTTACGGTTGCACTCCGTATCCCTCGGGGGGGAGGTGTCTGTTTGTTTGCTTTACCGTTTTTTGATTTGGGATTCCGCTAAGGACAGAGCCCTCCTCTATCACACCCGGGGAAGCAGCACAAGGGCAGCAAAGAGCTGCGCGGGGACCAATGGGCAAACCTCAAAGCCTTTTTGAAGCACGGTTCGGATCTGTGTCCAAAAGTCGGGATGCTTTTCTGAAACTCATCCAAACATATCTGAGACTCTTTGGGTTAGGAATTGGGTTAAAACCCAGGAGAATAGTCGCTTTTTATTCTTTAATCCCCTCTCCAGCATTTCTGTACTTACTGGTTCTTGCAAAGCCCGGGCTCAGTGAAAAATCATAACTCATGGGGGAACTCAATAATTCTCTTTCTGCTCTTGGAAGAAGTTAAGATGACCAAATGTGTGCAGTCATTGCGGATGGAAAAATAGGATGAAGTTAGCCCAACAGTTTTCCCCCGCTGTGTGGACTGTAACTGGGACCTAAGCCACAGCTGTAGGATGCAGAGATGCCCCCCAGCATAAGCCATCATCTCCTCTTTCTCTGCAAGCTGTGTGTTTTGGCATCTTACCACCAATAAATCACTCTCCTATAGTTACTTCATGCACACACACACACACACACGTGTGCATGGGCCCTGGGTCTGCCCTGACACCTGCAGATCATCCAACCTGGTGATCTGGGGGGTCCTTCACCCCTTGGGTTGCTCCACCAGACCTTGTTTGGAAAAATGTGTTTATCAAATACAAGCGGCGCGATGCTCCATGGCAGAAACCTGCTGGCGTGCCCCAAGGTCCCTGGTGCCACCAGCAGCCTCAGGGCTTAGCGGGACCAGCACAATCCAATGGGCAAACTTCCATACCTTTGCCTGCCCTGGCTAAAAAAATGTAACTTGGAGACGAATCGCACAGTCAAACCCAGAAATTAAATCGGGTAGAAAAAAATACCATCATACTCTCCAAGGCTATGGCCCAAAGAGCATCTATGTGATGCTAAAATCCTATACCAAACTCTGCGGTACTGATATATTAGCCCACGGTACTGATATATTAGCCCACAGTACTGAAATATTAGCCCCAGGCAGCGTAAATCAGAACTACGTTGCCGAAGCTCACAGAGCCCTGCTGATTTACCCCCTTATTGCCCGGCACGCTGACCTGCCCGAGGGTTTTAATCAGGTCTGAAGCAACTGAAGTATATAGCCTATAAATTACCATGCGCTCTTTGATAGCACGGCAAAGGTTCCCCGGTTGAAGAGGTAGAATATCTGAAATCAAACCATCAAAATACGGCCTCGACGGTATTTTACCCCTTCAGCCTCAGTTCATCAAAAAGCCAGTAAAAGCCTCTGTGGATACCGCCTGGCTGCTACTTATTCTCCTCCTAATGAATGTGGAAATATCCATGGCAAGTGGAATTTATGGATGAAGGAATTCCAGTTACCATCATTTCATCTCCGCTGTAATAAGGCGGGCTGCGGCTGACAGCCTTGTAAAATACTGCCAGCTCGCCGAAAAAACCCTGAAAGAGGGTCGTCGGAGCCCGTCCAGCCTGCATCCAGAGGGGGGAAACCACCTCTAAACCTCCAGAAGATGTTTATAACATAGTGCAGCTCCTGTTCCTTCACAGGCCTCTTCTCGAAGCCAAATGAAGGTGAACCAAATACTTTATTGAGTGGGCTCTGATGACCTTCGCTTATTTATTTTTTTTTTTTAAATGAGCAGATCTGTTTAAGGAAAAAAAAAAAAAAGTATATGAAAAACACAAACTAACTTCAGATGGGGAGTTTAACCTCCAGTGGTCTCGTAGATTAAAAAACATTAAATCTTTTTATCTAAATTCTAATAAAAATCATGTCTCCCATGGTTTTAGTGACTGCTTCTAACTACACTTTAAAGCTTATTATTTTCAGGTCAGGTAGTGTGCGCTGCAAAACTTTTGGTATTCTTTTTTTATAATTTAAATCGTTAATTTAAGGTTTGCTCTTGCTATGAAAAAATACTTTGTCAAATATTCTTGCCTGTCACAGTTTCACCTGGGAAAAGCTTCATGTTTAAATTGAAGGAACACCGAGTTTTAAATAATAGAGAGAATTTTAACGACAAATCAGACGCAGTGCGCGTTTACTTACCTTCTTTTGTACGGTGTTACAAATATCCCATATTTCAATGTATTAGCTAAGAAAAATACTTTTTTTTTTTTTTTAATCTAAAATTAATAAAGCATGGAAAGGGTCAAGGCAACTTGACTTCATCCTCAGGTAGAAGTGTCGCCAGGGGTGAAGCCTAGTTGTTGATTTCCCTGGCTGGAAAAGCCTCCAGAGCCAAAGGAAAACACACGCATTCTCCAATAAAGGGAAATTCTGAAGGTTTTGGGGGGAATTAACTGCAGATCATGGCAAAGCTGAGATGGGCACAACTTGCTGGCTGAGTAGGCTATTTTCAGTTGAAACACTGAAAGTTTCAGGTGACCACAGCTATTCATTAATTTGCTCTGAATTCGGCAGAGCCTGCTGGCAGTGGGGGCAAAATGAGGAAAACAGATTCAAATCGTCAGTTTGGGGGTGGTTTTTTTGCTATTTTTTTGGTATATGTTTTGAAATACGTATTAGTAGCTTGAACTGTAATTCCAAAATGATGTTTTGAGTCAAAATGTAGTTAAAGTAAATGTTTTTGTTTCCTTGCTTGTTTGCTTTTAGCATGCAAAATGGGGAGAAACAACCCCCAAGATGAAATGACCTTGGCAACAAGGCATTTAATTCAATCCAAACTCAAACGTTGCTTTCCTTCTTTTTTCCTTTTTTTTTTTCTTTGGGGGGAGACTCGCTGGGTTTTTTTTTGCTTCTAGTTGATCAACAATAATTTGGGATATGCCTGAGGTTTCAGTTACTATTGTTCCCTGGTTTGCCCACACAACTGAAAACGCGATTATTCCGGTGGCTTTGCCTGGTGTGGGCAGGAGGGAGCTGAGATGAGCAGGGAAGGAGCAGCGTTGCTTGGGAGCGCTGCACTTGAGCCTGCCTGGGTGGGAGGTTGGTGGGGTAAAAAGACTCGAAGACTGCTGGGTGGGGGAGAAAATCAATCCAGCTCTCCGTGCCAGCAAAACTCTCCCCCACTCACACCCCAGCCAGGGTCTCTGATGGCTCCTCTAGCCACTTTGGACCTTGTCCTTTCCTCCCCATGGCTAGAAGCAAAGCTCTGGCACTAGGTGGAAATCATCGTTAGGAGTTGGGGTGGCTCTTCAGCCAGCTCCTTTCAAACCGTTGCCCCCCAGTTAGCCTGCTGGTTGTGCAACGCTTTATTGGAGCAGTTCCCGTTCAGCATCCCATGCTGGAATGGAAAGCCTTCCATCACCATCCCCTGCTCTGACCACATTTTCTGGCGATCGCCAAAAGGCAAAAAGAAATGTCTCTTCTCAGCCTCTCCCAGTTCCGCATTTAGCTTGGAGAAGAGGAGGCTGAGGGGAGACCTCATTGCCCTCTACAACTACCTGAAGGGATGTTGTAGAGAGGTGGGGGTTGGCCTCTTCTCCCAGGTGAATAATGACAGGACCAGAGGAAATGGTCTGAAGTTGCGGCAGGGCAGGTTTAGATTAGATATTAGGAAGAATTACTTTACTGAACGAGTGGTCAGGCACTGGAACAGCCTGCCCAGGGAGGTGGTTGAGTCACCATCCCTAGAGGTATTTAAGAAATGTCTGGATGTGGCACTTCAGGACATGCTCTAGTGGCAGAGGTTGTAGGTTGTTGGGTTTTTTGGGTTGGTTTTTTTTTTTTTTTTTGTGTGTGTGTATGGTTGGACTCGATGATCTCAAAGGTCCTTTCCAACCATGAAGATTCTATGATTCTATGGTTATTGACAATTTTGTCATTTTCATCTGAACAGAGCAGCCCAACCACTGGAATTAGATTTATTCCTCACCTACTTTAAAAATGCCTTTTTAATGGCTTTAGCCCCGCCGGACAGGGTATTTTCCTTGTATCCTTTTGGTTCCCACGTCGATTTTGTACAGTTCTGAGGTTGCTGATGCACCTTGCTTACATTTATTGCTTCTCCTTCTCTTTTGTGGTAGCTAAAATCAGAACGTAACAAAGGGCGGCAACAGTGCAATGCACCAAGCTGCGTTGTACTTCCATCACATATAAGTTGTTTTTTATGGAAAATATAATATCACAACCGTAGTACTAGTGAGTATCATACATTCAGCTGGTAAATCTGAAGATATTTTAACATCGCCGCTGTTGTTAACACAAAAATATTGGGCTATGCCAATGTAAGCCGGTGCGGTACCTCTCAGAGCAGTCGGTTGGGGCAGGAGCAGGAGGGGGTTCTGGTGACACCTCCCTCCCTTCACCGTGGGGTGTCCGGCACCTTTTGAAATACTCTTGGCTGCAGCAAATCCATAAACCAAGAGCTAAGTCAGGCTGTTTGGGCTCTCCCTTTCCTCAAAAGGAAGCAAAAGTTCGTGGGAATAGTGAAGAATCTTAAAATAATGGGGTAAAACAGGCCGATGCCCAGACCCCCCCCTCTCCAGTGCAACTTCTGACCATTTCAGAAACCAGTATCTCCCTCCGTAAACATTGCTATTCCAACAACTAAACAACCCTTGCACTCGATGGAGGCGTTTTGCTGCCAGAAATATTGGGGGGAAAACTTCTGACTTTCCATTCAGGAGAGCATTTAAACAACACTTTACATCAAAGCCCTTTCATTCCCCGGCCAGAGGAGTTATAAATGGGGCTCGGTGCAATCGGTATGGCTCCTGCCTCGGGACGGAGGGCTTCAAGTGCCTCGTGCTTTCAAATGCCACAACATTAATATCCACCATCCTGGAAGTTAAAAGAATATTTATACACGTACACATCACATTAATAATGCATCGATTGACTGCTCTTATATTTAGAAACTAATATATTAAAACAAATTACCAAGTGACAAAACTTTCTTGACAGGGGATGAAATATGTTGGTCTGCTTTATTGTATGTTATATATATTATTAGAAATCAAGTAAATTCTTCCCATACTGTGACTTTTTAAAATAAAGTCTTCGTGTCTGATTCTCATTTGTGCTCCAAGCTCTGTATACTCCCCTGCTCGTGTGAAGTGGCAACGGGGCAGATAAGAACGAAGTCTTTCAAAACCGAAGACTTTAAATCTCCTTATTTAGGATGTACTTGATGGGAGAAAATAACCTTCCGCCCTGCATGTAGCTACAGTGAGGGTTGGATATCAAACGCTAAGATTTCAGGGCCCAATACAAAATTTTTGAAAGGTCTTTAGCGTAATCCTTTAATCTGTTTACCATTAGATACAAGAGAAAATGCTTATTTACAAGAGTAAACATCTACTTCCATTTCAAATAGGAGTTTAATCTGTTTAGAGAAAGGCTTGGGAGGAAATAATTCAAACTACTTTAAAGATTAAGGTTATCGTCTTTTTTTTTTCCTTCAAAGGAGATCGCAGGCAACCTTCAGAGGAAGCTGTATTCATTAAAATTAGCCTGAACGTGTTTAAAACACTCAATTGTTTGACCTCGTCGCAGTAAACATAAATGCAAAACGGGCCAATTTTTGCCCGTTTTGGAGTGACGGCAATGGAGGCTGTAAAGTGCGCGGCCCCGCATCGGGGGCGCGTGGGGGGGGTCCATTCTGCGAACATGTGTCTGGTTCCAGCTGTTCTGTTAAGCTTTACGGGCGGCTCTAACACAGCCTAATTTTCAGGAGACTGCGTGATTGTGATACCATATTCCATCTTCACTCCTGTATTTCAGCCATTAATATGTTCTGCAGTAAACATTAGCGATGCTTTTGAAAGGGCTCAGTGCTTAAATGCTTGGTTTTCTTTTGAGTTTTTATTTAAATATATTTTTGATTAAAAACACCCGTCCTACCGGGCAGCCCTTCCTCGCACCGTGCATCGATTTCCATTGCAAGACCTTCTCCTGAGGACAGAACAAATCGACTCCTGTTTACTCTAAATCTGCTTACCCTGGTGAAAACGGGGCGAAACTTATTTTCAGAAGCAAAGGTGGACACTGAGTTCCCAGCAGCTCGGCAGGGGACAGGGACGGGGTGAAGCAGAGCTGCAGCACTGGTTCGGTGAGAAGGAGCTGGGCTTAACCCAGCGGCTTTGCTGCCCAGCCTACTTCAAGGAGGCGGAGGGAATAAGTCGCCAGCTCCAGAAATTTATCTCCAGCGCTTAGATGGGGCTTGATCTTCCCAGGTGTGCCAGCACTCCCTGCCCTTAAGCTGCTGGAGCGCTTGAGCACATGCTTAACGTTTGACTTTGGTGGGTCCGCTCATGGGCCTACGGCCAAACGCGTGTTTTCACCACCTCTGCAAGACCAAACCCTTGCAGAGACAAACTTGGGCTCTCAAAGTCCAGGTTGGTGCTTTCTCCTTCCCATCCCCCCCAAAAGGGGATTTTAACTTCTACTGAAAGGCCCTCCAGAAATGATCCTTTCAGGCTTAAGGGATGTTCTCCTTTAGGCAGCAGGGCTTGTGCTGGGTGGTGAAAGCCACCCTCTGCATATGAAGGGGCTTTTCGCTACCCAGGATGGTCTCTGAAGTTTTGCGACTCTGCGGAACTAAAACACGAACCCTGCTCCTCTTCTTCAAAACACCACTTTGGTAACATGGGACAGCAGCAGCGGGCATGTCGCGCATCTCCCACAAGGCAGTGGTGTAGCACCAAGCAGCAAAGATCGTGATTAAACTACCCGCGACAGAGAGTTTAGAGGCTGATATAACATGAGCTGTCTCCTCTATTGACCGGTGTCACATACATTTTGCATACATATTCTAAGCAATTCCCTTTAACCCTACTCGCCGTGGGAGACACAGCAGTTGTGGGTGAGTACCTGTCCACTGAGATTCCTCAGCCTTTTGTTCCTGACCCTTTTCCCATGCAGTTCAGACACCTCCAGAACCTCTTAACCCTCTTGAGTCAACAGTAAAACTGCCAGGAGTCCCAGTAGGGACAAGTTTTTAACAGGATCTCTGCAGAAGCAGCCACACTACGATCTATCTCATGGTCTTACGTTCAGCAGAAGCAGTCACGTCCCTTTACGTTATATTTGAATTTATCCCTGATTTTGCAGTCCTCAAAGTTCAAGTAGTGCTCTCCCGTCTCCTGGGTAGCTCCCTGCTCGCTTCACGTCACAGAGCTGCCTTGTCCCGCAGCACATATCAGAGTGCTTTAGAGAGGAAATCACATTCCCCCACCACCACCACCCCCAACTCCTTTAGGTCAAAAAATGGGTAGTTATAAAAATGAACAGGAAGCACTGATGCTGACACATCCCAGATAAATCAGATACCTTCCAGCTTGCTCCTCTTGGCAGCTCCAAAGGTCAGGGCATCTTCCTCCAAGAGCCTTCAGGAGGAGGACATCGGCGGTTATTCAGAGGTGTTGTTCACCGTTAGTTCAGAGATACTCACCCCATGTGTTGGTTTTCAGGCTTTTGTGATGGATGAATGCTTGTGTTTTTCAGGGGCAGTTGTAAAGCAAAAAGGATCAAACCCAGTTTGATCTCCATCCTTAAAAAGTGATTTCCTTTTCTATTTCTTTCGTGGGGGGGAGGGAGGCACCAGGAAACGTACTTAATAAAAAAAATTAAATAAAGAATGTTTGGTTTCATTTGATTGAGTTTTTATAGGCATGGAAAGTACCAGCTTTATTTTATTAAGAGTGTGAAATGCCCTTTGATTTCTGCTCTGAATGGATCGTTCTTCTTCCACCCCAGAGAGAGGCCATCGAGCACCACCGAGGGACAACCACAGCAGAGGACGGGACCATCAGGCGGACTGCCCGCCGTTCAGGTAAGTGTGGTTTCCTTCTTGATGCCCACCTTTCCAGTTGTAGATGTTGCACCTAAGGATGGCTCACAGGGTGTTCACCTTCCCATGAACTTTGGATGCGGTAGTCCTGTGCCTGGCATTATTTTATTTCCGTTGTAGTGACAGCGCGCTTGTACCGAGAGTCAGCACCAGGCAGAAACGGGAAACCCTGAGGAATGGCAGTAAGTTCTTGGTAGGGGTCAGACAGTTTTATCTATTCCCACCCTAAAAGTGGCCAACACAGATAACCAGAGGCAGCAACGTCAAACATTAAAAAATGAATTAGAGTCAGACGAAGTTTGAAACTAGTTTTACAAGTACGAGATTGAAGAAGCTGCTATCATTAGCACTGAAATTATAAAAGCATTTTGAAAGGCTTTCTTGCCAGTCTGGGCTAAGGAGGTAATTTGGGCTGAGCAGGCAGAGAAGAGGTTTTCCAGTTCCAGCTTCCCCGGACGCCCTGTAACACTCTCCCGGCTTTTATAGACAAGGCAAGGAAGCACAGTATTTCCAAGCGAGAAATTTTCATTTCATTAAGTTGAAACAACAGAATTAGGTGACCAATGGAGCAACATCTGAAAAATCTGGCTGGATGTAACAGGGGAGAGTTTTCACTGTACAATCTTGGGAAATTCAAAGGGTACGTGGAACAAACTCGTGAGGTTTTGATGGTAGAGTTTTTGCAAAAAGCCCTCAAATTCAGATTTCCTTTTTGATGGACGTTTCAATAATTCATGCCCATCTCAAATGAGTGCGGTCCTCACTTTACAGCTGTGAAGAATTCCCCTTTGAAGCGTGATCTAGCTCTTCCAGAACAAGTGGTGGAGTCAGCAAGGTGCAAGTTAATTTCTTTGTAACGAGGGTTTAATTTAAAACAATTATCGCTATGTTAAAGAAGCAGCATGGTCCATTATTTATTTACAACATGGGCATTAAAACGCTTAACCAGAACTCAACCCTATTAAACCAAACTGCCGCATCAGCATATTATTTCGTAAGTTTTCCAGCCTCCTCAGAGAGGCTAAAGTGATCCTCCTTTTATTTTTTTAAATGCAGACCCCAAAGTCACACTGATGTCAGTAAAGGATTTCTTACAAGGCAGTAAGTTATTCGCACTCTTATCTGAGCCTAAAATCAGAGCAGAGCAGCAACGCACTTTTAAAATGTGCAAATATGGAATATTCACATGTAAGCAAGCACAGCTGGGAGCGTGCGCCAGGTTTCATTTTGGTTTTGGAGTCAAGTAAGAGCAATTACAGGGTGTGTGGTATTGTGGAACCCATCCAGATTTTTTTTAAGAAGGACTGCTGATGCTTTTTTAAGCCACGATCCTGCCCTGTGAAAGGAGCGCCTTTCTCCACCGGCTCCCCTGTAAAGCAAAAGGCTTCGTCTCTGGACAGTGCCAGTAACAAAACAAGAGGAGGGTCTGGTGTCAGCTCCCCGTGTCAGAAGAAATGAGAGGTGAGTCTTCCTAAGGCTTTAAAATTCAGCGGTGGTCTGAGTGAACATCAAACACTTTAGATGGTAAGTTCATGTTGAAGATCATCCTCGGTTTTACGCAGGAAATTAAAACACCTTGGAACAGCCAGAACAGTCCCAAAACACAGGATTCTGCAAGAGTGTTCAGCATGCTCTTTTTGTCTGATTTTTTCCTTACTCCCCATTACAAACCATGGTCCTGAGTACTCATCCTTCCCAGACGCACGGCAAAAAATGATGAAACTCATCCTGTGCCCACCCCTAAGCGAGTTCCCGTGGCTCAGGATGGGACAAGGTCCTGTCCGTGGGAACCGCGCCAGAAAGCATGCCAAGTTTTGTCTTGGAGATTGGCTTTAATCTCATCGCTCTAAGCACAGGGGTTATTTCTAGGCACCGATTTCCCAGCATCCCGATGAATGCTACAGGCAAAGCAGGCAGGCACATTTCTTATCTGCCTGGGGAATGGATATGCAGGTCTATGTCACACATGCCCTCCTTTTGCGGTAGCTTAGTTAATGTGCAGGGCAAAAAACCTCCACCTCTACTCTGCAGAAATGATTTTCCAGTGAGTGTAAATTGGTGGCTACTGACAGCCCCGAGGGACAAGTGACATTGCAGGCAACGAGAAGGGGCATGGGCTGGCTTGTGCATGGCAGGGTGTGGGGTCAGCGGCATCCTCAACACATGGAAAAGTCCTTATGGAGCAAGGTCCAGCACTCCTTATGCCAGCTTCCAAACGAAGCCGAGCTGCAGCTTGTCTGGCAGCTGGGCAGCAGCAGGCAGGAGGTGCTGATGCACAGCCCAGAAGCCCCAACACACCCATCCTGCCTGCGGGGATGGGGCAGCCTGGTATGGGCATAGGTTTTCCATGGAGAATGGAAAGAGGAGAAACCATCTTAAATTGCAGCAAGAACAATCCCTCCTGGAAACGGGTAACGGCTGGCTAACGGCAGCGGAGAGGAGTACGAAAGGAAGCGGTGACACTTCCAGCTAAACGTTTGGTTAGTCCTCAAGGGTTATTAAGCCCTGTCAGGAAGAAGGGTAGAGCTGGTCCTGGTTTGCCGTTGAGGGCTGAACCCCTCCCTGGTTTCTGGAAACCCAGCCACCCTTGTTCAGTGGCTGCTGCCTTCTGGCGTGCGGCCGCTAGATGCCACCGTGTCTCCCTGGTCAACACCCAGAAGAAGGTGGAGCACAAGCCAAGCGCCTCTTCGCTCCTGCGCTTCCTTCTCGGCGTGCTTAGGACGCTTTGCCGTTCTGCACAACATAAAGACTCTGTAAAACCTCTGATTCTGCAGAGCATCCACCTGTCCTAATGGCGAACGAGACGTGCTGCAAAATAGCAAAATTGTCATGGAGCCTGCAGCTGTCACCCCAGCCACGAAGTTAATTCTCTGCGCCCCTTAGACCTTTTTTCCTCCTGCCCAGGCTCGCTGCCGGCTCACCGAGGACTAACTCCGCATCTCAGACCTCTCTATCTCAAAAGGGTTTCTTCAGCAGGGGCCGGAGCACAGGAAACCCAGGCTTGGTCCGCCCGGGCTTTTCCCCAACGTTTGACAAAGTGCGTTTGTGGCCTTGCGTTAGTCGCAGAATTAATCACGCCTGACAGGCCAAGAGCAGCCCAGCGCGAAAGGGCAGAGCTCCAGCGAGGCCAGCGGCTCCTGCCAGCTCTGCCCTGGCCTCGGCCATCTGAAGCCGTTCTTTGCAAACACTAATTTATTTTCTAGACAGAGCGGGGGGGACTCATTTTTGGTATGTCCCCTGGGCGGGTTTTCATTTTTTAATGTGACTGGCAGGGTCAAGTGACAGAAATGCTTTTCTTTAGCGATGGACAGCAGAGAAAGGAAGCCTTTGTCAGCATGGAGCTGCCACTCTCTTTTGGTGACACCTTTCTTCCAGGCCTGCCAGCGAGGGTGAAAATGGCAGTGATTTGTTTGGTAACTCCTTATGGACATGCCTCTATTTCCACCAGGCAGGTCCATTTATAACCTGAGTTTGTAACCCTAAGTCAGCCCCCAGCTGTATGTAGCCTACCTATGCCATTAGGCTTGGAAAAGGTTGCAGCAATAATTGTTGGATTTTCCTTTATTTTTTTTTTTTAATTTGGCTGAAGTTTTAGTAGTGTAAGTGCAATGTTGCTATTCTTTCTCTTCTTATTTGAGTTGCATAACTCTCATTCTCTGTGTGTGTGTGTGTGTGTGTGTGTGTGTATCCCGTGGCACCAAGTACCCGAGCTCTCTGCCTGTGCAGAAGCCGGCAAGGTGGACAGACTTTGCTGCGACAACGTCTTGCAGCAAAAGCAACTTGGACTACGCTCTTCCTTCTTCCCTGCTCCCTGAAATGTAGCGGGCTGGTTCATTCAGATCACGACTTGTGCAGTCCGGGAGCCTGAGTCCTGCAAAGGCTGTGGCTGCCACAACCCCCGGCGTCCACCGGCTGTGTCACGCTGCATGCCACCGTCCTGTCCTCTTGGCTTGCCTCTCCGGGCAACCCCTCCATCAAATCCAGGGTTTCCAAACACCTAAAACCCTAGCTATAAGCATTACTACTTCTACGAGCATGGTCTTTGATCAGAGCTGGGATGGTGGGTCTGGTGGGTTGGGTTTGCTGAGCAGACAGGGAGGGCTTCTCCAGGCATTGGCTTTAGTGTGGTCTACCAAACTGGCTCTCCTGACCACCAGGAATGGCCAGAGGTGTCATCCTCCTCAAGTGTAAAGGCTCCGTGCACGGTTCCTGTGTTTAACTTGACATTACAAGGATTTAAGTGCGCGCCCCCAGTAAAGCATGCGTTAAGGCTGAGAGGAGCATGACATTAGCAATGCCTTGAGTGCATAACCCATTTCTTCGGCTGAATTTTCCCTGGAATAAAACCTTTCCTTCAAGAAAAAATGGAACCTCTCTCACCTTCTGTGCAACAGGGAACGTCATTTTCTCATGTGTCAAACATCAAATAAAAACGAGAAGTCCCAGGAAAAATATCCTCTGAGTTCTCTCTCTGTAAACGTCCTCCCTTCAAGCATGCCTTCTCTTTTTAAATGCCTGCTAAACCCACCTCCCTGCTTTTCTTCATCATACTCCCAGTCCCTTTCCTTCTCCAGAAATAAATCTGAATGTCTCTTGAACTCATTTATACTGCTCGGTTGCCTTCCCCAGCCTAACTCGTTCCATATGGCTATTGCTCTTTGCGTGGAGCAGTTCTGCCTGGGTTCCCTCATTTACTTCCAAGATTCTTAATTTTATGAACAATTTCCTAACAATCAGATCAATTAGAATGTGGAAAAGTCCTCCAAGGGAAGCGGTAGGATCCCTGTCACTGGTATAATGCAAATTTGGGCCAGACAAAGCAATTCCGCCCATCCTCTGCGGAACAATCCCTTGGATGGGCTGATCTAATAAAGCAGATATTTTCCATCTTTGCATTCCTGGGGCCTGATCCTCCTCCCAGTGACACCAGTGGCCGCGCTTTCCCGACTTTCCAGGGGAGAGGCTGGGTTCCCTCTGCCCGTCATGCTGGGGCTTTGCCTTCTGCGCGCAGCTCTGCCTTTTTCCAGCACAAGGGTCACATGATATAAAATCACTTTGGGTTATTTAGGCTGGCTTTCACAATTATAGCTGCTGCTGCTGCTTTGCTATTCTTTTTCTTTTTTTTTTTTTCCTTATTTATTCTGAGTAATGCCTGACACATGCTTATTTCATGCTTCGTACCAATATATTTCAACGAAAGGCAAACATAAAGAATGAAACCAATACAGTTTTAATGGATCAAATACCATCCTACTAAAAACCACAATTTTCAAATCAACATTTTTATTGAAACAGACTTTCATTCAGAGCAAAGCAACCTACTGAAACCCAACATTTTTTTCAAACTCTTGTCCAACAGTCTCCTTTATTTTCCCATCTCAAACAGGTAATTTTCCAATCAGACCTATTATACCAAATCAATTTACATTTACCAAAAATATATAATTACAAGAATTAGCCCAAACCAATGTATTTTTTTAATCCTTCGCCTGTTAACTCAAACCACATATATCTGCAAGTAGGAATTCTTTTGGAGACCAATGGAAATGTATTCCAAACAATGCATTCTTATTCAAATTCTTATGCATTTTAATCAAAAAAATCTTGTATTATCTGCAACCAATATCTTCCAAGTCAGCCCATTTTATTTTGTTTAAGTCAGACCACTTTTACTAACCCCCTCGTTTATATGGAATTAATATAGTATGCGTATTGAATGTGATGCCTAATGACTTTGATACAATAACACAAGCAAGTTATTTTCAGTATATATATAACGAATGGCTATATTGCTGATATTTACCAAACCAAAACATATTTTTATTGAAAACAGGAGGGATACCCAGCAAGGACTAGCTTTTTTCCTGGCCTTGCATCACGGCTCAGGGAATTGTGATGGAAGAGTGGAGGACCAAAGGGCAGTGCTCAAGAGAGAGTCTTCCCACCCTCCAAACTTCTGCTGTCTCAAGTAGTGTAGAAGAGCAGGGGACGGTGAAAACATCTTTGCATTGGAGAATCCCACGTGGTGTTATGCCTTCCATAAATAACCTCTCAAAAACCACAAATGTGGGAGTTTTTATGGCCACAGCTTGTATGGGAAACTTCTTCGGCACTGTCTCCATGGATGGTTGGGAACCTTCTTCCAGCTGTGGACCAGCAGAGATCCACCTGTCTGGAGCCAGCGCTGGCCTCGCTGGGTCTTCTCCATCCCTGAGATGTGGTTGTTGATGGGAGTTATATCTGCTCTCGGCTTTCACTTCTCTTGGCTAAAAGACAGGCTCTCCTTTCTCTGGGGTATCTTGGAGCTCTTCTGTGTTCTGGCTTTAGCTCCAGCTGAGCTTCCTTTTACATGGATGACCAAATTCTTGAATTCTCTAATAAAGAAGGTCTCAACAGAGTCTTATAAAGCAGCAATAAAATTTTCCTGTCCTGGGTAGATTTGCGCCATGTGATATGTCCCCTCAGCTGACTACCTTTTCCTGCGTATGGCTGAAATTCCAGCTGTTAGTTCCCATGATCACACTGACCTCACCTAGCTCTGGCAGCCATCTCAAAGTGAAATATTTGGTCTGACCTAGCATGGGAAGGAAAGGTGACTCCACAGGGCAGGTCCTCTGCTCTTACTGCAGCTTGGGTCACCCTTGGGAGGTGCTGGTCTTCCTCCAGGGCTGCGAGAGGGAGCAGGTAGCAAGAGATACCTGCAGTTGGGTGGACAACCGTGCACCACGGGACTTAAGGGGTGTGCTGGTTGCCAGCTAGCTGGCACATGGATGGTCCCACCGATGTGGTGCCTGGGAAGGGAGAGAGGGGCGGGTGGGCTTCGCGGCACCAGCAAGCCCTGGTCTCCATCCCTGCCACGGCTTTTCCCAGTGGCTGATGAGAGGATTGAGATGGGGCTGATGTTTCGGTCCCTGCCAGGCAGCAGGGAGGCTGGCCTGGCAAAACTCATTTACTGCTCTGCTTGCTCCTTTATTTATTGAGGGGCTGAGCAGCCTTGGCAGTATTCTGGTATTTCAGCAAAATTAGATATTAATTTTCTTCTAAATGCTCTATAATTTTATTTTATTAAAACTTTTACAAGGAGAGAGAGGGTTTCCTTGCACCATCCCAAATGGGTGCCAATAAAATCTTTATACCCTACCGCAGTCTCAGGTACTCTGTATTTGCAAAGAAAAATACGTTATACAGAGAAATTATTTTTTTAAAAATATATATTGGAGAAAGGATATAAAACTTTATTAGCACTGTATTTCCTACCCCTCTACTTCAGAAAGCCAACTTTCTCAAGTACTGTACACCAAGCATACAGTCCTGAAAGGCAGGAAAGAGGGAAATAAACCTTTAGGCAAAGGTGGGGATCTGAGAGCGCTTCCAATAATTTTTACTGTGAAAGTAATACCCTGATTTTAAGGTCTGGTGCCTTAGGAGCCGAGACAGTTTTAGAGGAGAGCAGCCTAGGCATCTGCCCCTGGTTCGAGGGGCTGGGAAGACCATGCTGGGAAGGTAGAATCCCTTGCCAGGCAACGGGACTTTCCAAAGTACCCGTGCAAGATGAAGGGTTTTCCTCCAGCTTTTTAATCGCAGAGCTTCTGACCCACTGCTCAGGACAAACTGTCCCTTTGCCTTTCAGACCGCGGGGGTTTTGCACCAAAAGGCCAATCGACGGCTTGGATAAAGTGGGGTAGCCCTGCTAGAGCCAGATGATCGCTCTTAACTGAAACTAGCCAAGAATCTGGTCCAGCTTTCTAGTCTTTATTGGGGAAATTTGTTTACGGCTATGTACTGGGCAAAGGAAGCTTGTGCAGCCCTTCTACGGCATTTATTCACACAAAGCTTTAATATTTGATAATGTTATTTAATAAAATCTGTTACAAGGTTCTTAAATAACTCTTTATGACCCTTTTATGATTTATGTCATGACACATAACCTCGGGTGTATATATTTTATGTTATTACAGATGTGTAAACTGATATTAATTGTACACATTTTCCCCTGAAGTATAAGAACTTATTTTTTTCTCTTTTTCCCTTGGCTATATAACTAGACATATAATAATTTCTACAGAAGGTAAAACCAGCACATATAGTAAAAAATGGATGAAAAATGTTTGTGCAGCTCTGCCTTTCATTTTAAATGAATATAAATGTTCGTATATGTCATAAATTTAAGCTGCGAGTAAATTACTGCCAAGTTCTGAGCCCATCTCATGTTTGAATCCTGGAGCAAAATAGAAAACATTTGTTGAATCAGTTTGCTGAAAGCAGCAAGGAAATGATGTAATGTTTATGAAATATGCAGTTTTGATACAATCCAATTAGCACTCTCGGTTGCTCTCTAGCAGGCTTGCAGCAGGTTTGCTGGGGGGACGGGCCGTGGAAAGCAGGGATGTCCCCCGCGGCAGCAGGGATGCATGGCGTTCCTTAGGAGGGTGCCCGAGCAGCTCCCTGCAGGTTATTGCTCACAATGCTGGTAACGATACCCCCAAATACAAGAGTGTTGGTCCAGGTGGTTGGTTTTCTGGCAAATGGGTGAGAAAAGCCCTGGTGGGTGTTTTACTCAAGAAAAAGGGACAATTTAGCAGTTTTTCCCTTTTTCTTGACTAAAACACCCATCAGCAGCTGCCGCGTTGCCATGCGATAGGGACGCCACAGCGTCCCCTCTCTCCAGGGGCTTTTACAGGGAGAAGCCAGGGAACTCACCTGGTGTGGCCGTGCCCAGCGAAATGCGGTTGGGACATGCGTTGGCATCCCAAAGTGGAAGTGCAGCACCAGGAAGTCCATCCTGGTTTTCTGAACCTACAGGATTTTCCACCCCGAAATCAGTCTCTGCAAATGATAACCCCAGCAGAGGAAGTCACAGCATCAAAAAGAAGGAAAATAAAGCCAAGATACCTTTCTCTTTAAATGCAATTTATAAAACATTTCAGCATCTGGAACAAGGGACATTAGTTTTGATTATTTCCTTATGTTATTTATTCAATTTGTTATACTTAAAACTATTATTGTTTTCTATTCTATCTCTCCCTCACTCTGTTCTTCTCTTTCATCCCCATATTTCTGTTCATTTGTCAAGCACAGCTAAGGAAAAAAAGTCAGCAGCGGGGGAAAAAAAAAAAATCAAAATATGTCATCGATGTGGCCTTTTTTTTTGTTTTATGGCATTAAATGAGCTGCCAGCCCAGGTAGAAAAAATAAAGCAAGTATTTGAAGTTTGACATTATAACGACCAAAAGTGAAGCATGAAAGTGAGCCAGTAATCAAATACTTGAGGAGCGTATTTACCCAAACCTCTGCTAATGATGGTGTAATGCCACTGATGGATGCCCACGCGTGTCTGCCCTGTCATGGGCTGCAAGCTTACGTGAAATTAACTTGAACTCATGTTGAACGTTATATTAAAGGTAGCCATGCTCGGATGGCACAGGGACACAAGCCTCACTCGAAGCTTTATAAACCAGTCCAAGCTGCAGAAATCAGCCCAGAGATGCTGGCAGATGTTCTCAGCAGCTGGGTCCGGTGACCGCAAGTCTTGTTCTCCACCCTGCACGAAGACAACTGCGTTGTCCCATCGGCCAAGGGGGCTCCTCTTGCCCTTCAACACGCCCATCCCGAAGAAGGAGCAGCAGGGATCTCTCCCCACCAGGGAGTCTGCGGAAGAGCTCCTCATCAAGCTGGGCCGATAATGGATTTTTTGGCTCCCTGACCAAACCAGAAAAAAAAAAAACCAACCACCAGCACATGTTGAATCTCAGCTTTTGGGGGAAAAACATAAAACCCAGAACGTGTCATTTTGGGTCAACCTGAAATATCATCTTTGATTCAAATCCGAAGTACTGTGTTCTGCTTTGCTGAGTTATTTAACTCTTTTGTTCTAACTTTTGTTTTTTAATTTAGGTCAATTTAGAAATAAACAAATGCTGTTTGGAAACAAAAGGCTTAAAGGTTTTGCTTGGGAAATGTCAAATGTTCTAGCAAGTCTAAAGTGAAATGTTTTGACATTTGGGAAAAAAAAAAAAAAAAGACAAATCTGTGCTTTTCTCTAGCTGAAATCAATAGCTGAATTTGACCTGAAAGTGTGAAGAGTTCCTCTTTTCTCCTAAAACTCCATTTTTAAATGAAATTATTTTCAGTGGCAAAAAAAATAAAAAAAATTTAAAAAATTCCCAAGTGTAGTTCTTTTCTCCTGGTGCAAGAGAAGCCTCGGAAACCCTGTGCTCTCCTGCTCAGGTGCCCAAGCTGGATGCATGCATCCCACAGGACTAGGGCACTTACGGATCTTCCTTTTCCAACCAATTCAGACATAATAAAAATGCATCTGTTAATAAAAACTCGGGAGATGGCTCTTCTTTTTAGAGTAAAGACCTTGGCCAATACATCATGTGCAAATCGCTTCAAATCCCTTCTTGTTCCTCCCGGGTGCCCTTGCTCTCTTTAGTTGGCCAGCTGTTTTGTCCAGGGAATAATCAAGGTTTGTGCTGATTTTGGTGGTGTTTGCTACTTAACTGTATTTCTGAATCTGATCCTTTTCTCCTCCTCAATGCCCGTACTTACTAGAAGTTGTCCGGTCGCTCCATCCTGAGCGAGCAGAGTTTATTTAAGTCGGTTTACAGTGGCATGGGCTACAGCTGGGTGTTACAGCACACACTTAATAAATTACCAGCTGGTAAGAAATGCGTTTGGACAATGGGGAGAGACAATAGCCGAGATAAAAAAGAGTAAAAGTCATGCCTGCTTTGAGGAAAGCAAACACAATGCTGCTGCCAGCAGCCATCCCACACAGCTCTGAGCTTGCATTTCCCACATCTCCTACGCCTGGTCCAGCTAACCCTTTCTCTGGGCATCACAACGGCAGATCGGGCTTAGGGTGTGTGAGAAACACCCCTCAAGGTCAGGCCAGTCCCCTTCGCTACGTGAATGCAGAAGAAAAGTCCAGCCGGGCTGGCACGCGTGGCCATCAGCCTACCTAGTCCGATGGGACCACGCACCTCCTCTCCAACCTCACCTGGTGCAATGCAGCGAGCTTTGATTTTACGGCCCCAGGCGGGATTTGTAATGAAAGGGCAGCAAAACTCTTGCAAAACAGTTTTGCGCCGATTGCAAGTTAACCCTGGCACCACGAAACGCCGGTGCCAGTGCTTGGTCTCACCCCCTCCTCGGTCAGCCTGGGCGCTGCAGGGGTCCTGGGACCTCTTTCGGCCGCCTGCTGGAGAGATGCGTGAGGCTGCTCTGCTCCCCACCCAGGCAGAAGTGCAATCCCTCGGCTCCCGGCCGCTGGGAAAGTTTACTGTGGAAACTGATACCCTCCTAAAAGTCCTCCTTCGCCCCGGTGTCACTGCAGGTAGGGCTGGGTCAGAGGATTACTCTGGGGCTGCCCGCCACGCTCATTGTCCTCTGAAGCATGAATGAATGGGGTAATTTAACCCCGAGGAGATAACGAACCGCAGTGTCTGTACCAAGAGTTGTTATTAGCATTTCCCATGAAGCTGCCGGGTGTTGGTCTTTTAACAAATTATCAGGATATCTGGCTCCTTCCAGGTGCTGAGTGTCTGCGTGACTTGTCTTCTCTCTGGTCATCAGCTAAGAACGGAAGGAAGGCAGGAAAGCTTTAATTACCTCCAGTGCTCGTTACACGCCTGTCGGGAATTTGAAGCAGGGCTGGCGGGCGGTGGGTACCACCTTTTACACTCCAACACACATGGTCCATCCTGATGGAGAAATTTTGCTCCTCAGACAACACCTGCACTCAGGGGGCTTTACGAAGCGTTTCTCCGCTTTTCTGGGTACGCGCCAATGTTTTTCCTTCAAAGTGGGATTTAAATAGGTAACAACTGTAACGGTTTAAAATAGTGACGTTAATGCTTGTACCAATCTGCACCAAAAAAATATGAAAAATGTATCAGTCTAAAATTATACCAGTTCAGTCAACTGGAAATCAGTTGTCCCCTTTGCCAACTTTTATGGGTGGACATCTTCCAGAAGCAGCTGGGCATGTTAGTCCAGGCTGCTTAGAACAGGGCGGCAAATTTCTCAGCTGATGATAGGAGAGAGGTTCGCTGGAACGCCTTGACTGGTTAGCTGCTAAGTGAATGAACCTTATGCAAAACGTGATCATCAGCATCCCATCCTCGCTCTCTGCTCATTTACTGCATCTGCCCAATCTTCCTTTGATTGCCACCGCTCTGGAGCAGAGGAAAACCGGCCGTGGATAGAGGGGATGGGTGGGTTCGCCAGCAGCAGTGGGCTTTGGGTCTCACACTGCTGTGGAATAACTGGTTTTGGTGGGCATCTTTCAGCTGTCTGAAGATGCGAAGCTGTTGCATCAATATCTCACCCAAGCCCACCTTGCACGGAGCCACCCTGCATGCAGGGTGTCCCACTGCTGGGGGTCACATCCCAGCCGCACCCAGCTGCAGGAGCTGGGGGAAGGGGGGACACAGCTGCAGAAAGTCCCTTTGGATCTGCTGCAGGAGCAGCCACATCTCCTGCAGTTCCTCCTGCCTCCTCACCTTCTGTGTCCCTGCTCTTAAGCCCTGTTCTCCCTGGAGCAGGGATCCCTGGCTCCCTCCGCCAGCTGTCTCGTAGTGCCCCTGCTCTCCTGCGAAGGCGAGGGGAGCTGGGTGGGTGGAGGCAGCCCTTCCACGATGCGGGTGTCCCCGGCGTTGGGGCCGAGGCAGCCCTTGGTATCCTCAAAGTGCAAGCCACCCAGCCGCCCAAATTAGCAGAGCGGCACACGGGCTCCCGTTTCACACGCCATCCCTCCCTCAGTGCCGGGGTTCCTGTAGCACGCCAGCCTGCGGCTGGGATGGCTCAGCTGCAGCAAGGGGGGCTCCGGGGACCCACATGTTCTCCCTCTCATTTTGGGAGGGCAGATTGTCATGGCTCGAGCCGTCGCAGCGCAGCGGTTCTTTTTTGGGGCTTTCGTGAAGGCAGCTATTTTTTTTTTCCCCATGGATGAGGCTCTGTTGTGTCATTTCCCCAGAAATAACAGCCTCTCCTTTTCTGCTTTAATTGCTGTGTCATTTTTGTGCGTGTCCAAGGGAGGCTGGGTGCAACTGGTGGGGTGAAAAGTGCAGGCTGTGATTGCTCTATCCGGCCCCTTATCCTTGAGGGCCACATCACCTGTATCCCAGGCTCCGTGCCCAGCCAAGACACCTGGTAGCAGTCATGGAACTTGGGATACTTCATTTATCTGCGGGCAGAGGATTCAGCATTTCAGTACCTATCTTCATGAAAGGCTGCACACCTTCGATCAAAATTTTAATTTTGCCTCCCGTCCGATTCTCCAGCAGATGAAATGCATTCTGCTCTGGGAAGCCATCTACCATTGCAAATGTCCAGCATAAAACAGCATATCAGTTTTATTAAGCAGGATGCTAGGCAATTTAATAGCCTGGTTTAATTTGGTAGACTTCATCCAGCTTAAGTATTTTTCCATCTTCTACTCAACCTGTTTTATGATTTATCAATTACCTATTTCACATATATCATGGGTTTCGCTTTTTCACTCTGTAAATCATGTTCCTGGCTGAAGAAACGGTTGGGTATTTTTTTACAAGCAAAAAAAAAAAAAAAAACCCACCACCACCAACTCGTCTCTCTATATGAGAGGCATAATACTTTCTGTGAAATATTTAAAACATCATTTACAATAGATGCAATTCAGCAATGAGTCAGAAGATTTGCAGGATGTTTGGGAGGTTATGGTGACCTTTTGAGGATAAACTGTATTAAGTATTAATCTTTCCTACAAATAAACCTGATTTCCATCAGTAGGTGGCTCTTTTTTTTTTCTCCCCCTGCTACGCCACCCCTTTTGGAGGAAGTCTCTCCCCGTAGCATCGCTGGTGTCTCAGATGGTTGGAGAGGAGCTGCCCTCCCATTCAAACGCAGAGATGACTTTTCATTGACGATGGGAGGTTTGTGGGTGTCTCCCCCAGAGCCTTATTTTGTAAAGCACTTACTGAAACGCTGCCTGAAAAAACAAACATGAAGCTTAAATCCCTCACCCGCATCCCGAGGGGACATCTCCATTCACTCCGGCGGGCGCTGGCCCAGACTCCGGCTGTGCAAAGGCACAGCAATATAATTGCAATAGGCCCTGCAACAGCACTGCCAAATTAAAATTAAAATTTTGTAATTCTTCTCTTTTAATCGTCCATTGTATCCGATCCTGACCAACTCCCGAAGACTTTAAGCCCATGGAAGTTTCTGCCGTTGACCTCCGTGAAGCCAGGATTTTACCCCGCGGTCTGGTTTTTTAATGAGCTCACGGGCTCTCCCCACGCCTGTTACGACTTTATTTATGTTGTGGTTTAATGAACGATTGTCTAATGCAGATGTGTAAATGACTCCAAGTGAGACCGACATCCTTGCGGTGGTTGGTGCTGCATGGAAATGGAATATTAGGCTGTCTCTGTCCCAAAGACCGGGGGGCGGTCAAGAGAAAAAATGAGGAGAAAATACAATGAGCCACCTAGGAATTTTAACCCAGGTGGTAAATTTGGCCACGTTTGTGGTGCCACTCCTCCAGCTCAAACCCACAGCGTCAGCAGGCAAAAGGGAATTCTTACTTTGCAAAAATTCCCCCAAAAAAGCAACAAAGTCATGCAGGAAACCTGCGGCAGAGAGGGTAAAGGCTGAAGCCCACCATAGAACCCCTGTTACTTGGTGATCACAGCTCCTTTTTATGGTCAGTAATACTATTGATCCATCAGCATCTAATCAATGGGGACCAATTTAATGAACTGATGTGATAATTAAGCAGGGGGTTTATGGATTCAGACCGGAACGTGACCGCTGGCAAAAGTGCTTTTGATTCAAACTTTTAACATGCAAAATAAACCTTGCACAAAAACAGAATCACCCATTAAAGTTGATGATATTGTGAAAAATGTTCATCCCCTCCTCAGAAATGCACATCCTTCGTGCTTTAAAGAAGTATAACAGAAAACATTATCAAGAGCATTACAGGGCTGCTTCTCTGCCAGGAACCAGCCGGTTGCAAACGCTTTCAAATGGAAACAACCCAGAATTTTCAAAAATGTTTGCAAAAAAAGACATTTTCACTTTTCAACCAACTCTGTTATTGATTTTCCAGGCTGAATAAGGAATGCTTGTTGAATTTTATGGAAACTGATAGTGGGACTATATGAAACTGGCCATAAAAGATAACAGATTTTGTTTTAAAGTCAGATAAAAGTTATAGTCCCATGTTATTTGGCATATGAATTTCCTATGATACCAATAAAAATGTTAGTTATAAAGCATTTCCTGAGGAATGGTTGTAACCCCAAATGATCATGGTTATTTGCTGAGGAAAATAGGTTTTATTCCGAACAATAAACCTATGCAGATTTATTAACCTGGGAAACACACAGCCATTTCTTGTACCAATCCGGTTCAAGCTGATGGAATTAATAACACTGATATAATGAAAAATATCTTTTACACTCCAAAACCATTGCCTGCATAATGTCACACATAAAAGAGTTTACTTAGCAGCCCTTTAGCTCTATTTTCCTATTCTTCGCAGAAGTCTTCATTCACAATGGATTGGTTCTATTTAAATGGTGATATTTGCTGTGTATCATGTTACTGCGGCGCTATTCCCTGTAGATGAATGAAAGCCGAGCATGAACTAACAAGAAAAATACTCGGAAGATGAAAATTCGAAACAACCGAAAATGCCTTTCATGCTTTCGAGGTGATGGCGAGCGAGCCCGACGGGCGCTCGCGGCACCTCCAAATCCTCCCTGGCACGCTCCGCAGCCGGAGAGCGCTTTAGCTCGCCTTCGCTGCAAGCATAAATGGCCTGAGCACCTCCCCCCGCCCCCCGGAATTCAACTCAGAAAACAAATGGGGAGAAGATTAAATGAAGAGTTAAGCGGCGCTTGTTCCACAGCCCTCTGAGCTCACCTGGGAGCCCTCCCGCTGACTCGGCGGAGGGCCGGATCGGGGCCGCCATGAATATACGGAGGCTGAGCGCCCTGATGGTAGGTGTGAGGAGCAGCGCGGCGGGTCTCTCCTGCTGAGATCTGTATTTTCCCCTCCCCTTTGAGACCAGCAGCCCTAACTGCAAAGCATAACTCTATTAATAAAGCCGTACCGGAGGATGCACCGCCGTAATAGCTTCAGCTGTCAGCATCGTCTCTTCTGCTTAGCTGGCGGCAGAACCGTACAGCTTCTGTCCTCCCCGAGTTGTTCTCCTAATCCAATGAAGTTTTTCTCATTATCGTGTAACTTTATGATCTTTTTAAGGTAGGAATAGCTGTCTTAAACTAAGAGACACTCCAAATTGGCTCAGTTGCTCACCAGCTATCAGCTGCTGGAGGTGGGGGGGAAGGGAGCGGATATTTTTGGAGAGCAAAAGCTGAAGCTAGGATGACAACTCGTCTTTGGGAAAGAGGGAACAGAAGTAAATCCTGAAACAGTGAGCTGAATATAAGGCTTCCTTTAATTAGGTATTTAAGCCACTGCAAAGATAAGATTCGGTTAGAAGAATGAGGCCTGTTTTTCCCCAACGTTGCTTCTTTTAATTTTTTCTTCGTTTTACCCTGAAACCAGCTACCACTGTTTAATTCATTCCACATTTCCCAAGGTCAAAGACCGCCATCCCAAACAGTGTTCTCCACAAACGTTATTTCTTTCGGAGCACAGAAAAGTAAGTGGTCTATCCCATCCACTGCCTTTGCGTCCTGGGGATGGATAGCAGCAGTGTTGGTGGGCCAGCAGAGAGCTGTTGGAGAAGGCCGCCCTCACGAGCTCCATCCCACCTTGGTGTGTGAATCTGAGGGAATGAGAAAGAGGGAGTGAGAGTGTTTTGGGGAAGGTCTGGCCCCAGTACTCCTCGTTTCAGGCCAAGGAGATACCGACGTGGCTGAAGCAGCACCCCAGAGCTGGAGATGCTCAGTGCTAGACACCCTCTCCACGACCTCCTGAGGGCCATAAGACTGGGAAAGCCAAGTCCCACCTGTGGACTCTGCCTTCCCTCATGCAGAGTTGGCACCTCTGGGTAATCTGCCTTTTCAGAATAACTCGCCTTAAAAACGCCTCTGAAACCAATTAGGTGGGAAACTCTATTTGGCCGGACTTTGGCACCTCCTTTCAGAAACTATCGGCTCTACTGACGGCTGTATTTACAGAGCTCAGCGTTTCCTCCTTGCGTTCAGCTGAGCAGCCTTGAAAGCGGCGGTGCCCCACGTGCGGGCAGAGCACTGACGCTCTCAGCCCGTGGACCTGGGATGGGCAGGAGGACACGCGGGACACAGCTCCCACCCGGCCCCAGGGCCCAGACCAGCTGAGGTCCAGCCCGGCACCTCCAATGCAGGAGCAACCTCTGCAGCACAGAGTCACATACCCCCCCCCGCCTTCCCAAAATATTATAGACTCACCTGACATGTGATGCTTACAGACAGGAGGGAGAGGGTTAACAGAAGGATTTAGGTTTTGTACAAATCAGCACATTCTGCCTTTATAGATATATGTATCCATATATAGAGAGAGGGGTGAACACGCTGCCTAAATTTTGCATTTTTATAAAGCAGAACCTAAGTCTACAGGCCACGTATTAAGCCAAACAGCATGTTTTCAGGTAATTACTGTTTATAATCAGTTTGTAAAGCTAAAGTGACTCCAGATCACAATGCACTCAAGAAAAAAAAAAAAAAATGTAGAAAGGACTTTTTTTTCCTTTGCGTATGCATGCAAATGCCAAATTAACATCTGCATACAATATATGCTCTGGTCAGACCCAAAATATTGTTGTGGTTATGGCCAATTCACTTAAAAGCCTATATGTTTAAAACCTCACATTAGTATGGATGAAATGTTTTCTGTTCCTTTAACTTTTTTTTAGGGTTGAGGGTTTTTTTTAAGTTAAAGTTTCACATTAATGGTACTTATAAACCACAGCTGTTTCACTGTACTATATAACAATAGTGTTTTGTATCTCAGCAAGTTTGGAAATCTTCATGCTTACTCAATTCTTCCAAAACCAAAAGCAACCCCACTTGTTCCTTGAAATGGAAGAGGTATCTGTAGTGTTTGCAAAACAATTAGATTCTTGACAACTTTTCATAAAGATGATGTTTTGTTATTGCTTTGGAGATGAGATGAAATTCAATTTCAGAGTCAGATGAAATTTGACAATTTTGGCGCTGGGACCTTTTTTCTGTTATTGCTGCGGAGAAGGGAAGGCTGAGCAGGCTACTTCCCTTGCACCAGTGGGCGTCTCCAGGGATGGAGGCGCACCTCAGGGCCTGCCGAAAGGCAAGCGGTGCCCCTTTCCTCGCCGGGGAATGCAGCTGAGCCACAGCTGGTTGGGTCATCATATATTGGTTATAGCACCTATGCATGCTTTCACAGTGAAAAACACGGCTCCTTGGAGCTCAAGCCGGTTGTGCAGCTTCTGGGTGAAGCTGTCAGGTAAACCGCCTCCAAGTTCCCCGTGAGGAACTTCAGCAGCAGGAACCAAAGGTCTGCAAACACGCTGTGACTAACGGCTTTGAAATGCAAGGCTTTTTCCCCACACGGTCATCCTCATGAACGTGGTTTTCAGATGAGGGCTTGGAAGAGCACTTTGCCCTCCCAGACTGTTTCCATTATGCCGTGTTTGCTCTTCCCTGTCCTCTTCCGGCCCTGGCTGGCCTGGTTACATTGCCCAAGCCAGCATGGCAGGGTCTGCACAGATTTTCCCTGCGTCCTGTGAGGCTGCTGCCTGTCTCCAGCAGCTGGAGATGTCCATGCACACCTGCACGCGACCCTGACCCATCCACCTACTGCATTTATCCTGCAGGTAACCTCCGTCTTGGCTAGTCACCATGGGTAGTCCTCAGTAGAGTCGGGTAGTCTTCAGTAGAGTCGGGTAGTCCAGCTTTGGCCAGTGAAGGTGGCTTATTCATTCCTTGCAGCGGCGTGTTCATGCTAGGAGCAGAGAAGGGGATATTAATGAGGTGGAGAAGTTGGTGGTGGTGGTGGTGCAAAAACAACTGCCTGGGCAAAGTGCCACAGAAGGATCTTGGGAGCAGCCCAGCAGTAAAACGACAGACGAAATTCAACAAACCTACAGCAACACCATGCTTAGGTGGACACGCAGATGGCTGCTGATAGCACGGTAGTTTCTTACCTTCGTGTTCAGACTTGCTGGTGATCTGCAGCCCGTCCTGTAAGACCCACCCAGGACCCAGGGTGGGAAGCCCTCGTGTACGTACTGCTAAACCTGAAGTGCCTTTGCAAACCCACGCGGCCACGGGGCTCACCGCTGCAGGCTCCGGGTGTAGAGCTTGGCTTGTGCTCTGTGGCTCTGGAGGTCACTGGTGACCACAGAGAGCGAGGGGCGTGCATGAGGACGCAGGCAGGCAGGCAGGATACGTGTCGCTCTCCTGCCAAAAGCAAGGAGAAGATCAAGTTCCTGACAGAGGGTATTTCATCCTCACTTTCAAGCAGATTATGAAGCAGTTTGTTGGGCGTGGGTTGTTTTTTTTTTTTCCCCCCCTCAGCACATTTCATCTCTTTCTTCAAACCTCCAGTTTTCCGGGAGAGGTTTTGAAGTGGCCTCATTTGTAATCTGACCTCGCTTCTTGTCATATTTGCGTCATCGGCTCTGGGGGCCATGCTAGGATGCTGACAAGTCCTTCTAACTTTAAAATATGACTCTTTGGCAACGCAAAGAAGAAAAAAGACAAATACCCTGCTGTCTTCGAAGTGTTTCTGCAGAAAAGGGTTGAGGGTTCATGGCACAACACAGCTGCAACCAAGATTGTCCAAAGTTGCCTGGATCCCACCCTTTTTTATTCTTGCTGGTTATTGTGAGCCCAGTTATTTTCTCCCGCGGGTGAGCCCCTAAGGGCCAGGGAACTGCAGCCCAAGAAATGTGAGGAGCTGGCCTTGCTGCACAGGGAGCCGTGGATCCAAACCCTGCACATCTCCACAAGCCTCCTGTCTTCTTCCGGGGGTCAAGTGGGATCAGAAAAAGGCTAGAGCAAACCGTGGTCCTCTCCTGGCAGGTATCCTGTACCACCCCACAGGACACAGACGCAATCAGAGCCTGCGCGTGGCCCCGCAGTCCTGTTCAGCCATGGCTGGCTCCTGGGTGTCGCACATCCCAGGAGCAGCAGCCCTGGGGCTTTATGTAACTGCATGAGGTTTGGCAGGTCCAGCCAAGGCCACCGCAGTTGGGATCAGCTGGCCAGACCTCCTTTTTGGCAAAGGGAGGTCTTCCCTGTGGGAAGGGGCACAGAAACAACACTAGGGCAGAGCAGAGGCAATTACAGCTCCTAAGAAATAAGAAACTATTTTAAGGCCACTTCCCAAGGCTTACAAAACCAACCCTGCCCATCAGTCCCTACCACCTCCCTTTCCTCATGCAAATACCTTCTGGCTATCACAGCCCTGTGTGCCTGAGCAAGCGGTCTCGTAGATGTCTCCTTTTTCACATCTCTCATGAAAACCCACTGCCCAATGGCTGTTTTGACCCAAATTAGCATCACCCAGAAGACAGGCAGGCAGGGCTCGCTTGGCAATAGCACACAGCCACATAACCCTGCCTTGGCTCAACGGAGGGAGAGCAGGCAGGGAACAGCCTAGCTCTTAAGGGTATTTAATAGCAATCTGATGTGCAGGGTGCTCCTTCAACCTTCTCATGCTCTCACCTGTGAGCCCAGGTGGAGCTGCTTTCTGACCTGCCGAATTCATCCCTGTGCTCATAGAAGACCTGCCTTGTAGCTTACAGCAACCTTAGAGTCTTGTGTTTATCTTCCCCTCGAGACTGTAAGAAATTTTACACGATAAGTAACACTTTCTCGCTGTTTTCCCAACTGTGAAGGGAAATCTGTTAGACCTTTGCCAGAGACTTTCTTTATAATAAATTTAAAATACCTGACGTGAGATCTCGTGCTCACAAGGAGACGCATCCTCACTGAGTCAGTGGGGCTACACAGATTTTTACAATCTTGATGTTGAAAAAAAAATTTAGGCCTATGTAGATTTAGAAGTAATCTTTATTAATCCCTCAGTTCTTCAAGAGACTCTTCAAGAGTTTAGGGCTTTACATGCGTGTAAGCATCTGCAAGGTTGAAACCAAAAGATGTTTCAGCCAGCCTCAAAATGAAAAACGTAAATATGGAATATTAAAAACAGATCTGCTCTAGAGAAGAACTTTGACATTGCCACAAATCTGAAGAAGAAAGGGAAAACTCTGGCATATAAATTCAGGATGACATCACTTTCTGAGAACCTGATGCCAAAACAGTGCTATCTCTGGGAGAGCTTCAGTGAAAGCTTTTGTCATCTTTGCCAGGTTAATATAACTTTGAGATAAAAAACACTTTCATATTTATACTGCAGGATGGGGGGCAGGGAGGAGGGGGTATGTTTTCCCCGAGGGACATATTGCATTCATATCTGTAGTATCAAGTCAAGAAACAGAAGACTTGCCGTCTTTGCGTAAGTCATCGATCTTCCTTCCCCAACTTGCTCCAGAATCCATTGACACACGATGCTTCTGAAAGGAGATCAAAAACCACAGTGCTCCTTGGTGGCCGAGTAACGCTATACTTAGGGCTTGGCAAATTTTTTGCTCCGATTTATCATCACCAGCCTCCTACGAATTATCAAGAGGAGCCTTTGTCAGAAGTCTCACACCACTGATATCCTTTAGTTCTTCTCCTGCGTCGATCAATTTGGGGACGGGGTCCAAAAAGATAGAACGAAATGCAAAATCGTAAACCAACAATTTTCTGGAAGACACCTTCTTACCGAGTGCAATCTTTGCAACTCGCTTTCTGCAGGAATCCTGCCTCAGCCCTGAGGTTGTTCCCTTGCAGCACTCTCTGTCCTCAGGAGCAAGTGATCCGTGCTCCGTCACGAGTCACTGCAGTTGTTGCTCAGAGAGCTGGCAGGGACAGGCAGCCCTGGGTCACCTCTGCGAGCGCTTCAGCGCTGCAACGAGGTCTGAGGCTTATATGCTGGGGGACTCGTGGGTAATAAAAGAGCGGTTCACGTCTTTACCCTGGAATCCAGGGAGGAAATCGGGTTTGCTCTAGTTGTCCGCAGCGGACAGAGCTCGCAACGCGTGCATGGTCTGTACGCAGTCCCAGAGAACCTGCCGCAAAGGAAAGAAAAGCTACAAAAAGCTTACGGACCCCCCCTAAGTGCAGCACTCAAATACAGGCCAATGCACGTGGCGGATTTGCAGCCACGCTCGTTTTTCAAGCCGGGGCTGTTTGCTGTGACTGCCTTTGGTGACCTCCACACACCACAGACCAATTCCTGATGGTGGTAGGTCCTTTCCCTCTAAAGCTTCAGATTAGAAACGTCTCTCAGCACCTCCAGGAAATAAAAGCCTGTTCTCCAGCCTCTCGCTGTCGGAGCAGACGTCTTGGATACCAAGCAAGCAACATAAATATTGCAGCTGTACTAGGTGCCGATGTTAGCAGGGGCTTACATGAGCAGAATTACAACAGCGGAGATTATTGCGGTCACCTTTGGGACGCTCTGGGTAACACATCTGGTCCGGCAATGCGCTGCATCTCTCCGTATAGGGGCTACATCAGCAGGGCTGCAGCCTCCGGGGATTTCTGTCCTAGACCTGTCCCGCAGGGAAGGGCAGAGCTCACTAAGCAGACATGAGGTGGAAGCTCTCCTCGGGGTGACATGCAGCACCACGGTCATCTCTTTCTTGGGAAACTCTGGTTTTGCTCAAGCTAACGCCAAAATTCCCATTGGCATCCAAAGGGGCTGGGTTTTCACCCGGAGCTCTCTTCTCGTCCGAGAGCTTTTTCGGGAGTGGTGAGGAGACTGGGTTTTGGCTGCTCCAAGGAGATGAGGAGAGAAGGTGTCAGCCAGCATGTGCTGCCGGGCAAAGCTTATTCCTGTTGCCGAGACCTGGGGTGGCAGCAGCAATGGTAGGAGGGGACAGACGGGAGATTAAATCCACTGCGTACGGCAGCGGATGCGGTTTCACAACCAGCCTCTACATGCACGTGTTGATGCTGCTTTTTCTCACAGGCCAGCAGCAACACCAGGGCGGACTTTGTAGAGCGGCATTTAGAGAAACAGCTAAGGGGGCTGTTAAAGCTTCGGATGGAAAAGCCATCCAAGATATCTGCCCAGGACAAATCCCCCATCAAAAATTACTACCTTGGGAAGGCTGAAGCGAGGATGCCAAAGGTGGATTGCCTGAAGCGAGGCAGAGATCCTGCTCGCTACGCGAATGCATAAGCTTTCTGGCAGAGAGCGGCCGGCGCAGGCACATGGGAGGTGGGTTTGTAACCAGAGCTGCCGGGGGATGGACAGCCTAAGGAAGAGAGACCCAACAGCGGGGGCCAGGTTTCAGAAGCGTGAGTTTTTACGGGCTGTAACCCAGCCTGGGTAGTGTAAAGCTCGTCCCTGACTATCAATGTCTGTAGCAATGCTCGTCCGCGGCACGTTCAGGTTTCATCACCCCGCGTGTTTGGATTCTCCCCCTGTCAAATATATTTGCTGCTAATTAACACAATTCAAATGAGGCTGGGTGACTGTCAGCGCAGGGATACGTTGGGATAGCCCCTGGCGTGGGAGACACATCTGCCGTAGCCCCAGGGAGACGAAGAAGAGGAAACTTGACAAGTAGAAAGCCCTGGAGGCTGCGAGACATGGCTACACGCACCAGTGGGGCTTTACCTGTGGTCTGGCTGCAATCTAGCCAAGCTCACAAATCAAAGGGGTGGGAGAGGGAACTGCCTGGGAGGAGGATGAAAATTGCAGGCACATGGGTTCCTTGGGGAGGAAAAGCCGATTTATTCATTTGGTTCAGGTCTGGAGTGCAGGCTGCCCACGATGCAATGATTTTAGTGTCCGTATTATTTTATTTACCCTGCTGAGCTCCCGCTCTGGAGCTCCTGGGCTCTGCACAGAGACCTACCAGATCTGGATGTCTCCCCAGAAAGTGGTGGCAATGTAAGAGTTAACCGTTAGACTGGTGGCTCCTAACCTCAGTACCCTCTCAATATATCAACGTCTCTTCTAGAAGACTCATTTGGCTTTGGAGAGTTATTGGGCATCTCAAGCTGTGAAATGAGGAGCTGAGCCCAGACCTTCTCCTTCTCCACAGCCACCAGCTGTGGCTGGCAAGAACGGCTTATGGGGAAGGTCTCCACGGCAGTCGGCATTGTGGAAACCTGCTGGTGGGCAAGGCTGGGCCCAGTCCAGTCCCTCACCTAAACCAAGCGAACTGAGTCCCCAAAAGGCTATTTATTAAGAGGAAATGTTATGAAGTGCCTGAGTGATTTGGGAATCAAAGTCCCATTTCCAAAAATGACTTGAGCAACTGTGGGAAGGTTTATAAATTTGCAAATGATGGTTTGGTTTGCAGCTTCTTTTGAGAACCAGTGAGAGCTGGGCACATATTCTTGTGTGTTCGCCTGCAAATGCTCCTTTAGGAGGACGAGGATTTAGTTACAAAGAACGTAAAACCCTTGAACCAATCCAATTTTGAAAATTTTATGTAGGCTGTTTTCAAATGTAACTAGCATTTACTGAAAACTGACTCCCACCTGAGGGCCAGGTCTTTGACCAGCGTAACCTCCAACCACACTGCTCAGCCAGGTGTCCCTGGCCCTCCAGGGTGAGTTATTACCACGGTGCCACAAAAAAAAGCCAGGCTGCTGCAGGGAAGGTTCCTAACAAAACCTCTCATAAGGAGAAAATGTCTAGACAATAAGAGTTCTATCAAATCAGTCTGAAGTGTCTCTTCCTTGGTTATTTTCCACTTGGTGCAATAGGAAGACCCTAAGTGCAAGGAGTCAAACACGGGGATTGTCACAAGCTGGCGTAGGCAGGGACGGGATCTGTGTACGTAGGTATATATACATGTGTGTATATACACACACACACACATATATACGTACGTGTGTGTGTCTATGTATATACACATATGTCTACATGTGTATACGTATCTATGTATGTATATATCTATATGTATGTGTATGTGCATAAATATTCTCTATATGCTTCCCTAAGTACCCACCACTGCTGCGGTCAGAGCCAGAGCAGGGAGGCAGTTGGCTCTTTGAACATATCAGTTCTTGGCTCTTAACAACAAGCAGAAGTCTGGCTGTCACCCGCTGTTGGTGACCTGGGCTCGCCAGTCTGGATGTGGGACACCCAGGGTTACGAAGGCCGAAGGAGGTCTGTTCTTTCCTGGGCTAGCAGCAGCATCCCTTGATCTCTGAGGGCACCACCTCTCCTCCAGCCAGCTCCCGTTGTGAGCTGCACCTCACACTGATAAATAAACCAGAGGAAGGCGAGTCGCGCCGGGACCTTGTCCAGAGCCGGGCGTGCTCGGCGCGCCGCCCCGCCGCGGAGGAGAGCTCGAAGCACCGGGCCATGGGGAGGCAGACCTTGCGAGAGCAGCCCGCAGTCTGTACTTATGCCAAACATCTGCAAGCCCCACTTCCACGGCACGGCTTGTTTCTAACCAGAGTGACGTTTTTAAATCTTTATGATTCTTAACGTGCTAAAAAGAAAATAAATATGTGGTCCACCAGCGAGTCTCCAGTAACAAAGCGCAGGTCTTTGAATGAGGTCTGTAACGTTCTCCGTCCTGCTCCGCGCTCTCCAAAGAAACTGTGCTAAAGATATATGGGGCAGGTAGAGCTGATGGAAACAGTTTCAACCTCATTTTTTTTTCCGTCAGAAAATGCCATTTCATCAAAATTGACATGTTCAGAGGGATGGTATCGATTTTGACAAAACCGTCGCTGGAAAAGTGTCAGAGAGGATTGTTTCCACCCTCTCGCTTTGTTCCAATAAATTCAGAAAGTTCCGCTCTGATCAAGTCCGGTTTTCTCTGGATTATGTCAGTCTACCTGCCGCAGAGAGGGATTTGCTGCGAGGCCGGGTTGTGGAGAGGCAGAGCAGCACTTCATGTCACCCTGCTTAAGAGACTGACTTTATTTTGGACTTTGTTTGAGGTCTTTGCTCCCAGCAATTTTCTGTGATGGGGAATGATTTAGCTGAGGTGCGTGGGGCAGCCACGGAGTTCACCCACTTTCCGCGGGGATTCTTCACGTGGCCACTGGCATTAAGGCAGGACTCCACCAAAAGGCAAAATAACCCCTTGCTGTCCCCAGTCTTGCAGCCAAACCCTGTGAATTCACCGATAGAGGAGGGACTGCCCTTCAACGCTGGCTCCGGGAGCCAGGCAGCAGCTGGCCGGCTGTAGTCCGTGTGTGTGGTGTGTATGCAACAAATCCAGCACGTCTACCCCGCATGAGGCGCGTTGGAAGTTGCTCTTTCACTGGAGAACTGACCTGCGTACGCCCAGAGGCCGGTTCCCAGCCTGAAGGCGAGCAGAGCCGCCGCTGCGGATGAGCAGCCACAGTCCTCCTTTGCCATTCAAAAATGCCATCTGCTTCCTTTCTCTTTTTATGGAGCAAGCGAGGCAACGAGCCATCCTCTCAACTTCAGTAGGTCAGCAGGCAAGAAAATTCCGTATTAGCTATAGCCCTGGGAATGTTTCAAGGTGTGAATTATCCACTTCCCTGCAACTTCCAGTCCCTCCACCCCTCACATCCCCTCTAAGTGCCCCCCCAGCCCCTCTACGTTCCCCTTTCAGGCCGTCTGCCTTCGGATCGGCCTGATTTCCCTCTGAGCACAAGAAGGAAAGACTGAGCACTGGGCAGGGGTGGCTTTCCCCTCCTCAGTTTGGATGTTCAGACCAAGGTTTGAACCCTGAATATCCTGGACTTCCAACCGGAAAGAGCCATGCCCAGCTCCAAGGAATCAAGTGACAGTAATTATCATCATTACCATTATCAACATGGGCAAAACAATGTATTTTTCCTCATTTTCTCAGAACTCAGTGACCTACTGCAGCTGGAGCTCATTTTCCTTCCTCTTCACACTATGTTTTTCTCCACTGCTAAAATATCAGCCTTAGGAAAGTGCTTGTTGTGGCAAATTTCACGCCACATAATATACTGTCTATTACATTTCCAACTGGAAATGTCTAAATTTCTAACTGGGAGTGCCTGGTAATCCCAGTAACCTCTTGCTGCCGGGGCCATCGGCACTTGTGCCCTGTTGCCGGCACCAGGACCCCTGTTTCGGTCTCGTAAATGCATCGTTTTTTTGGAGACCTCTGCTCAGTCCAAGTCCACTTGTCCCACTTTAGCCATGCTGGGCTGAGCTGGGTGCCGCTGTTTTTGCAGCCGACAAGATGCAGTCTGTGCCACAAGGCTCGCATTCCTGCGGCAGCATGAGGCGGGGAGCATGGGGCTTGCTCCTGGGAGGACACAGGTACCAAGAGTGTTTTCCCACCCAGCAAGGTTTCTCCTTAACCCTCCCCATTGGGAACACCCAGACATGGTGTCCTTGACCTGCTTCAACAGGTGACGGTGGGTCCGCATGGGACGGGCCACTGGGTTTTGCTTTTCGGTTGCTCTGCCCACACCAGAAATGCTGCCAGGCAGGGAAACGGGGGGACAGGCTTCTAGGGGAGCAGCTGCGGGTCTGTGCGTGTGTGTGGGCAGCTGATCCCAAAACGGAGACCCTCTGCAATAACAATCGGTCAGGATGACTGACCCATGGCTTCGTCGTGAAAGCTCTTCTCTCACACAGCAAAGCACGGGGCCGGGGCTGGGACAGGGGTTGGGGGGGGGAAGGAAGACAGCTACCAGCTTTTAAAGACCTGAGTTAAATCCAATAGCTGAAACGATCCCCCCAGAAATTCTGGTTTTCTGTTTGTTTGGGGTTTTTTTTTTTTTTTTTAATGATAAAGTCCCTTCCCTAATCATAATTGTTAAATTTGCATTTTTAATAAAGGCTACCGACAATCAACCGGTCAACAAAAGAACAGAAACCAGAATCCTGACCGTACAAAAGCCACTCCGCCGTTACCCAGCGTGCTTCGCCCTGCTCCCCACACCTGCCTGCCTTCGAGCAGCATCCCACCGACTGGCGCGGCAACCCCTTCGTGGCACCTCAGCCCCTGAACACCTGCGGAAGAGCAGGTTTCTGCTGTGGCTCTGCCTGTCCGTCTGTTCCTGGCGGGGAAAGCGGAGGCTCCTGGCCGGCTGCAGCAGGCTGCCGTTACGTGTTTGTGGAACAATAGGGTCTCCCTCTGGTGGCAAATTCCACCCGAGGTGTGCTGACATTGCAGGCAGGGATGGGGCTGCAGGACAGAAGAGCTGGCTTCCAGCCGGCTGCCAAGGCATCGTGCAACTGCGCAGCCCCCACTGGCTGGCTGTGGGGATGAAGGGGCTCATGGCCCCGCCACCGCTCTCCTCTGCCTGGGCAGGGGGTCCCCAGGATGCCCCAGGCAGCACCGCTGGCATGAGCTTCATGCAGAAGCCTCTGGAGGACTGGGCACACAACGCATCCCATCACACGACGCATCCCACCACACGACGCATCCCGTCATCGCATGGACGGGGCCCAAACAGTCTCAGCCCTGAGGCCAGGTCCCCGAGCTCGGGACACGGCACCTTGCCCCCCACGTGCAGCACTCCTCCGCCTGCCTTGCCTGCAGCAAGCGCTTGCAAAGGGATGTCTTTGCCTTGGGGCTGTGGTAGACGCTAAGCGTCGAGTTGGTGTTTGGTGTTTTGGCAGGTTTGTGACAGTCTTGGAAGGGAATAACTCAGGCACTCGCACACCATCCCGGCAGGACACTAATTAAAAGGATTGGACTCTGCGCTATGTCTCTGTCTGACCCCAGCACTCGTGTCTCGCTCATCCCAGACATCCATCAGAGCCCCCCGGTCCTGTCTCCGTGGGGTGCAGGAGCGCTGCCCCATCCTGTACGGGAGGGCTCACAGCTGGGTCACCACACAGCAGGGTGCTGTGAACCCGGCTAACAGCAAATACCAACGTGAGCATGGGGTGCTGGGAGATGGGGGGATTAGGGCGCATCCAGCCCTGAAGCACCCCAAGGACCCGGGCTTCAGGAACCTGAAGGTGCTGCAGGGCTAGACGTGGTTGGCGGAACAGAACAGCAGCCTATGGGACACAGCATGGCATTTTCAGGCTATTTCAGCCTTTTGACGATGGGCTGCCACCATCGGGCGGCGGGCATTCCCACTTAACCTAGACCCCTCCACAGCGCAGGACCTCAGCATGGGTAACCGGCTTCTCCCAGCTCCTCTGCAGAAGGGCTTTTTGGCAGCCCTATACAGAGGATTGACTAGTTTCTTCAGGCTCGTAAGCAGTAAGGCTTCGGCTTTGTCAATACGAAGGCCTCCTCCGACCTCCCAGATCAGCAGAGTCCCAAGAGAGACAGAGCTTGGACTGTCCCCATGCTCCCCTCTTCCCTGGGAGGGGTTGTATTTCCCCAGCTGCTGCAGCGTTGGAGTGGACAAAAAGGCCGCGCGTGCTGCGTTCCGGCTTTAAGGGTGTTACTGTCAGTCATCTTTTCCAAAGCTGCTCTGCCACGTACTTGAATGTAGCTTTAAATGGATAAAACTGGCAGGGCACTAGCCAGAGCCATTAGTCATCTGTTTCAGGTGACTCGTCTGTCCTTGCATCCTTTAAAATGTAGTCAGTGACTACATTTTAGTCACCATAGTTTGGTGGCGGATCTTGCCCTGGGACAGTACGCTCGCCTACTTAAAATTCCCTCCTTTCCCTCCCGTGCTTTGTAGTCAGTTGCAAAGACCAGCTCTAGCTGGAGGCTTTGCAGCAGCAGAGGCAAAACTGAACTTTGCCACCCCGAGGTTGAAGGCAAAATAATTTCCTGGGGTGGGATGTCAAATTTGGCATCCTTCTCGCTCCCTCCCTCCCACAAAGACACGCTCTCTGCAAAAAGCCAGGCGTGTATTCTCCTGCCAGGATATTTCCTCCCTGCCCCACTGTAGGACCTTCCCCTTCTCCAGACAATGAAGGGACCGAAGCCAATGGCAGCGGCTGGTGGAGCCAGGGAATGCAAAAGCCCAGTGGAACCCATCCTGAACGCGCCCCAGCCGGCTGGACAAGAGGGGAATAACGAACCCTGGTGGGTGGGCTGTGAGGGGAAGCCCTGCTGCCGCCCCCCCCCGCTTGCCTATGGCCAGGTGAGGCAGGTGGGAAGCTGGCCCAGGGCTGGGGAGCAGTCGCTCACCTCCTCTCCTGTGCCCACAATGAGCCTGTAGCCCCCTAGCATCAGGAGTCACCCAGCGGGGCCACGGCCACCCCGATGCAGGAGAACCCCAAATCTGCACATGCAATTAGGCACGGGGAACAGGGCTGCAGTGCTCTCGCAGCAACACAGGGGCCCCGGCCTGGTGGTTGCATGAATCCAGAGCTGGCACAGAGCGATTCCTCCCAGCCGAGTGCCCCCGAGATCCCACTGGGTCTCTGCTGCTCGCAGGTAACCCGCAGATGCCATCTGAGGCTGGGGGACACCGGGAGAAATGATGGTGCTCTGCCAGACCTCAAGGGAAGGTGGTCAGCAGCATGTGCCCACGGTAGTCGCTTTTTATTAAGGTTTGTAATTATAAAAATATATCATAAAATGTTGTGGCACATGTGTCCATTTCCGCTCCGGGGCAGAGGAACCCGAAGGTTCGGACGGAGCAGGCTCCATCACACAGCTTGTCTGGCTGCGGCGTGGGGAAGCCAGAAACAACTCTCAGGAGGAAACGTGCTCCCTTGGGCAGGGACAGAGCCGCGGACGCTCCAAGCAATGTCTAGGGACAGAGGGGTTCGCTGCCCTGCATCCAACAGTCTTCAGAGACATGGGAAGGAGAAAGAAAAACTGAAAGCAAGAAAAAAAAAAAAGACAAAATAAAGAAGGAAGACTGAGTCTCTTCTGTAACGTTTTTCCAATCCGACGGAGGTAAAGCATCCCTCTGAGCAGTGTAAGTGAACGTCCCGACTGCGCTCTCCTGAGCAGGGATTTGCTGTGGGAGGATGTCACCTCTCACCACTGGGCTGTCTCCTTGTTGCCGCGGGCACCTGCTGGAGGCAGTGGCACTTTTGGTACAGTTTGGTACCACTTCGGGCTTCGGTTACAGTTTGCAGGTGCTTATTCCCAGAGTCACTGTCTCTTGACTTCTCTGTGGCTCTAGGAAGAGGAGGCTGGGATAGAGAGTCCATGGATGGTGTTTAGAGGGTCTGGAGATTTCCCCACAGGGCTGGCAGGTTTTCTGTCCGCAACTGCAAGAAGGGTAGAGGGGGAAAAAAAAAAGACAACAACAAGGCAGGGGATTGACAGACTCCAAACGCATTGCTACAGCCGGGCATGTTTCACATCTGCACGCACACGGGACCTCTTCCAACAGCTCCCCAAAAATAGCTCTGCCTCATCAGACCCCTCCATCTCCCTGCCCTCAGGAAAACCATCCCTTCAGAAAGGGACCGCCAGGCTCCGTGTATCAGAGCTCTGCACGGGAAATGGAGAGGAAAGGGGGGATACATCCCCGAACAACAGGGATCTCGATGACGACAGACCCCCTTGGCTATTGCCGGAGACCTGGATCTGCCTGGAGATCCCAACCACACAGAGAACACGTCCCACACGCTTTCTTAAAATCTGTTACTGGGTTGCCCTGAGAGCAGACTGTGCTCCCAGTGCCGGGAAGGGGAAAGGGTCTGCACACCGTGCCAGCTGTAGGTAAACTCCTATTGAGCTTCTCCCCAGCCCCAGCTCATCCCAGGCACGGGGCTGGGCCAGGCTCCCCGTATCCCCCCCACACCGCCCACGCACGGGCCTTGGGGGCAGGGAGGGGATGCGAAGTGTCCCGGGGCTGCCGTGGGCATTGGAACCAACAGGGAGATTTTTCTGGGGAATAAACGGCTGTGAAATCGGAAAAGACCTGAACCGGAGGGCGAAGTTGCCCGGCTCAGTTTGTCCTTTTTTTTTTTTTTCCTTCTCTCTTTCTTTATTTCTTTCTCTCCTTCTCTCCCGCTTCTTTTCCTTCTCTCTCTCCGGACGATGCGGGAGCCGGGAGCGGCGAGCCCGGCCGCCCGCTTCGGGAGCGGAGCGGGGGCCCCAGCCCGCCCTGCCGCCCCCCGCGCCAGGCGACCGCCCTTCCTCCGCCAGCCCCCTGCTCGGGGCGGGGGGACGACGCGCGTTTTGCCGGATAATCCAATATTTGCTTTGTCCCAGCAGAACCAAAAAACCGATCCGAATAAAATCAAAAAGAAAAAAAAACCCCAACATTTAAAGGGAAAAAAAAAAAAAACAAACCCAAAACCTCCAAACAAAACCGCTTAAAGACAGTCTGTGGGCCTTTCGGCAGAACCAGCTTGAAGTTTGGCAAATTAGAAAACTCAGGCTCCAAGACACTTAAAATGTGAGGAAAATACCTCGAAAAATTCACTAAATACGCGCGAATCATCTTTCCTCCTCCGTTCGTTTTCTTTCCTTTTTTCGTTACTTTTTTCTTTCCTTCTTTCTCTCTCTCCCTCTTTCCTTTTCTTTTTTCCCTTTTTCTTTTCCTTTTCTTCCTCGTTTTCTCGCGCTGTTTCTCTGTTACTATTTTTTTTTCAAATAATTGGTTTACGATTATCTATTTTCATCCATTGATACTCGCAATAACTTAACCTCGGCACAACTGATGTTATAACTCGCAGCAGATTGCCATAGTTAGATAGAAATGGTAAAGGTTCATATTAAAAAAAAAAAAAAGAATAAAAACATAAAACCAATAAAAAGTGGACTAATAAATGGGAAATTAATTGCAAATGTGCAAAAGAATAGAAAGTCTAATACCACGGAAAAGGAGAAAGATATCGATGGGGATTTTATATTCAGAACAGATGAGCTGAGATTTTTAAAACGAAACCGCCTATTGAGGAAATAAAGCTTCCATCAATGAACCGAAATAATTAGCAGGAGATAAAAGAAACAATTAACAGCCTTTAGTATATACGTTGAAATCAAACCCATGTGATTCTCACAGGGAGTTTATCTTTCGGTACTCCCCACGGCGGGGGATTTACAATGTAAATAATTCCTCGTCGAGACTTCTGCCTTTCTGCTTTATCTGCAAGGCTCCTCGGTAAGATGGATGCCGTTAGTACCTCTTTTTCTCCTTGTTAATATTCGGAGGACCTGGGGCAAAGCCTCCGACGTGCGGTCCTGCCCTGTCCCGCCGCAACCCGCAAATTCCGTCCAGAAAGCCGTCCCTGGACGGCGGGGGGATGAAAAGCCGAGGATTCGCCCTAAATCTTCCCGCTTCCCCGGCGATTTCCAGCGTACACAAGCGCAAATGACGAGGAAAAATGATTTCCAGTTTATAATCCCGATGTGCCGGCTGAGGCAGGGCGGGGGGGAGGCTGGACAGGGACCCATCGAATACTGGGGCGGGGGGCAGCGGTGGGGTCACAGAGGAGGACCGGTTCTGCCTGAGGTGTGGGCAGCAGCAAAGCAAACGCCGGGGACCGCAGCCGTCAGCCCCAGAGCCCTCATGGTGGGGGGGAAATACTATGAATATTTAAAATATTCAGCGAGGTAACCTCTGCCTGAAGGTGTAGGGACCCGCACCCGTCCCTTAGCCCCCACGTTGCTCTCCCGCTTGCCGAGCCGCCCCCATCGAGGCCCCCGAGGGGTCCGCAGCCACCCCGCGCCCCACTCCTGGGATGTCCCCCGCCGCCCCCCGCTCCCCTGCCTGGCTCACCTTCCCTCCCGGGCTGCTTGAACGCCATCGCCGTGGCCAGGTCGCCTCCGTGCACCGCCACGCCGGGTCCGGGGTGGGCCAAGGGGCTACCCTGCGGCTGCCAGGGATGGCCCGGGGGGATGTAGCCGCCGGCCGGCCCGCCGTAGACGCCGTGCTGGTTGGAGGGGGGGTAGGCGCAGGCCGGGAGGAAACTGCCCACCGAGGAGAGCCCCGGGGCGGGCTGGGGACAGGCACAAAGAGACATGGGGTTACGCAGGGGAGCATAACTGTGCGGGGTGGCGGCACAGAAAAACTCCCTTGTCCCCTCCTGCCCCCCGCCCCCGCCACCTTGTCCCCTCTTGCCCCCGCTCCTTGTCCTCTCCTGTCCCCCGTAGCAGTTACCTGCGGGTATTTGATATCTCCTTCCATGGCAGCCTTGTCGATGCCGTTGACCGCCTGAGCAGGGGGGAAGGCCGTCCTGTTCACGCTGGGCCAGTCTTCCATTTTGGGGGGGTAGGCAGAGCCCTCTGTGCCAGCCAGAGCCCCTGGGGAGGAGAACGCGGCGGCTCCGTTAGCGTTACCCCCCCCCCCCAGACCCGGCCGTGGCCCGGCCCCAGCAGTTTAGTGCCCCGGAGAAGGGATTGGGGCGAAACAGGGGCAAAGCCGGGGTCTGCAAGTGCCTGTTCGGATAAACCCGATGCGGGGGGACGACAGCTCCGCCTCGCCTCCCACTCTCCACCAGCATCCCGGGACACAGCCCGCTCCCCCGCCAAAAGGGCCGGGGCGGCCCGGGAAAGGCTCGGTCCTGGCGGCCGAAATTAGGTGTACCCTGGTTTGGTACCCCACTGGGGGAAGAGGCTGGACCCCCCTTCAAAACACAGTCCCTCGGCCCGGTTCTCCGCACAGTCCACCCGCCCCCCCCATCACTTCCATGCTCCCGATAATTTAGGAGGCCCAATTTCTCTTCTGACGAAGGAGATTTATAAAAGTGACATCGGAATTTTAAAGATAAATGATTGCACGGAGGGAAACGCATGCGGTTGATTTACTCGGGCTTTTGGGAAGGATAAAAGGACTCGCAACCCCCCCCCTTCTTCGCCATGTCCCTCCCGGGAGCCGTCGGGGCAGCCGGGCCGGGGCCGGGGAGCGGGGCTGGCGCTGCCGGCGCTTTCCTCGCCTCCGCCGGCCGCCCGGAGCCCCGGCCACAGCGGCCCCGCGGCGCTCCGCGATTCCTCTTCCCCGGCTCGGTTTTTAAGAAAACCATGGCGATTTCTCGGGGGGGATCCCAGAGAGCACCGTACCCGTTTTCCGAGGTGGCTTGCTTGCCTTCCTCTTTCCTCCCGCCTTTTCCTCTCCCCTGGTTTGTTTTCTCCCCCTTTTTACCCCCCTTCCATATTTTTTTTTCCTTTGCAAAGAGAAATTCAGGGCTCCGAATTTGCGGTCGGCAATCTATCATCCCTACGAAAATATTTTCCACATTTTTCATAAAAAGTTCAAGATGTCTGAGCCTCGCCGCATCTGGCCCCGCCGCCCCGTCCTGCCGGGTGCAGCGATCAGGAAAAAAAAAAAAAAAACCAAACGAAAAAAACAAAACAAAACAAAACAAAAAAAGGCTTCCCCCCTCCAAAAAAAAACGGGGTCGAGGGGCGAAAGAGCTGCTGGCCGGGAGGGGAAGGAGCGGTCCCTGCCCGGGGCTCCGGGGCCGGGTTTGGGCGCGGGGCCTCAGCGCGGTACCCACCCGTCTGTTCCACGAAGGTGCGGATGCCCAGGATGTTGGTGACGGAGTGGGCCGAGGGCCAGGAGCGGGGCAGGCTGACGTGGGCGGTGGCCACGGTGGCCCCGGGGTGGGCCCCCATCTTGGCGGCCGGCGAGGCCATGGGGCTGGGGTAGGGGTACTGGTAGATATGGTTGTAGGGCAGCGCGGGCTGGGGGGGCGGCTGCTTGCCGCCGTCGAAGGGGCCGGGCTGGGAGAGGCTGCCGATCTTGTTCCGCAGGATCCTGCTGATGGAGCTGACCGAGGGGACGTTGTACTTGTCGCAGACGCCGTCGGCCAGCAGCCGGTCGCGGATCTCCCAGGCGAAGATGCCGGGGTCGCCCTGCTTGTAGTCACGGATGTGCTTGACCACGTTGGGGGTGGTGACCCGCGGCTTGCTGCCGCCGATGGCGCCGGGCAGGATGGAGCCGGTCTCGTTGTACCGGGCCAGGATCTTGCTGACGCAGCCGTGCGAGACGCGGAGCTGGCGGCTGATGTCGCAGGGCCGGATCCCGAGCTGCGCCAGCTCCACGATTCGCAGCCGGATGGCGTTGGGCAGCGGCCGCCCGTTGACGAAGACGCCGCCCAGCTGGTTCACCTCCCCGTAGGTGTGCTCTGCAGCGGGCCGGCACCGCCGGCGGGCAGCGTTACCGGCGGGCGGCAGCGGCGGAGGGACGGGGATGGGGACACGCCGCCGCCCGAGTCGCGGCCCCCGCAGGCTGCCCGGTCGGCGAACGTATAACCGGCAAGCGGGCGTGAGAGAGGGAAGGGGGAAAGGAAAAGGGAAGGGGAAAAGAAAAACGAAATGAAAAGGGAAGGGGAAAAGTGGGAAAGGAAAAAGGAAATTAAAAGAAAAGGGAAGCGTGACAGTGGGGAAAAGAAATTAAAAGAAAAGGGACGGGGGAAAGTGAGAAAAAGGAAAGGAAAGGAAAGGAAAGGAAAGGAAAGGAAAGGAAAGGAAAGGAAAGGAAAGGAAAGGAAAGGAAAGGAAAGGAAAGGAAAGGAAAGGAAAGGAAAGGAAAGGAAAGGAAAGGAAAGGAAAGGAAAGGAAAGGAAAGGAAAGGAAAGGAAAGGAAAGGAAAGGAAAGGAAAGGAAAGGAAAGGAAAGGAAAGGAAAGGAAAGGAAAGGAAAGGAAAGGAAAGGAAAGGAAGAACGAAAAAGAAAAGGAGTGCAAAAAAAAGAAAGAAAAGGAGAAAGAAAGAAAAAAAGAAAAGGCGAAAGGAAGAGAGAAAAAAACGAGAAACAAAGAAAAAAAAAAAAAAGACGGGGGAAAAAAAAGAGAGAGAGAAAGAAACAACGAAACGGGAGAAAGAACCGAAAGAAGAGAGCAGAGCGAAAGAGAAGGAAGGGAGTGGGGACGAATGGAGGAGCCGAGAGCCTTCCCAGCCGGGCACGTCGTGCCGGACCCCCGCCCGCCGCCACGACGGCCCGGAGGCCGCGCCGCCGCCCGGGCCGCTCGGCGTGGCCGTAGCGACGGTGCCGGGTCCGGCGGGCGGGGGTCCAGCCCGCCGCCCCCCCCCCCCGACCGGTTTGCCCCCCCCTCCTCCTACCGCGGAGCCCGTCCCGGAGCCCTCCCCGCCGCCGCCCGTCCTTACCCATCGCCCGGCGCCGGGGAAGCGCCGCTCCGCCCGGGGAGGGGGCACCGCCTGCCCGCCGCGCCGCAGCCCCGGCCCCGGCCCCGGCATAGGGGTCCCGGGGAGCGGCGGAGGGAGGCCCGGCTTGGCGGCAGCCGGCGGCGGGGGTGTCCTGGCGGAGCCGGGCCGGTTCCCCGCTTGCGGGGAGCCCCCGCCGCTACTTGGGATCAATTTGACGTGGGAAACACGTCAATCTCGGCCGTCACGGTGGAGGCGCCGCCGCGGGCCGCCCATTGGCTCCCGCCTCGCTCCTAAATGGCCGCGGCCGCCGCTCCCCGCTGCGGAGAGGGGGGAACGGGGCGGGGGGGGGGGGGGGACACGGCACCCTCCGCCCGCCCCCGCGGGGCCGAGGCTGCCTGCACCGTCCCCACGGGACGCAACACCCACCCCCCCACCCACCCCACCCCCGCCCCGCACGCCCCGGGCCCGTTTTAGGGATGCTAGAAGGCGGAACGGGGTCGACGGTGGGGTCCCCACGTCGTGTGTCCCCCTCCCCTCCTTGAGGCGGCAATGTCCCCTCGTCTCGTTCCCACGCGGGACGGAGACACGGGCACCCGTCACGCCTCCGACCCCGACGGCCGTCGCGGGGCCGGGACCCACGGGCGAGGACATCGCCAGGGGATACGGGACTGGGGCGGAGTTGTGCTTTCGGGGGGAGCCGCCGGCTGCCGGAGCGGCCCGGTGGCGAAGGGATCTGCTCCGGGCCGGCGCCGGACACCTTCCCCGCCTGGCTCCCCCCGCAAACCTGCTGCCGCCCATCGAGCATCGAAATCCGCATGTTTTCTTACCCGAATCATAACGCGCGAAGGCAGCTCAGTAAAACGCGGATGGGGCGAGTGTTTGGGGGATTTCTGTGCGGTTCCCCCTCGGCCCCCTCCCCCGTCAAGAACTGTCGGTGGGAAGATCGTGAGTGTTTCTCCGCAAACGACTGGAAGTGGAGGGGGGGGAGACAGAGGGGAAAACTGCCTGGCAGCCAGCCGCGGGCATCGCCTTTGCATCCTCATCGAAACCCCGCTCCTCCTCGGGTTTTGAATTGGGGGTGCTGGGGGGGCAGATGGGCAGCGGCGGCGGGCAGCGGCGGGCGGGCAGCCCCCCCGGCCCGGGCTCCGGCCCCACGCCGGCAGCGCGGGCAGCGGCGGGCAGGAGAGGCAAACGGCTTCTCCGGCCAGGGTAGGGCATCCGTGCGGGGACGGGCACGGGGGAAAGCCCCCAGGCGGTGCCCACCCGGCCGCCCCCTCCTCTCCCCCCCCCTCCCCCGAGACGTGGGATGAAACCCCTGAGCGCCCGCCGGGGTCGAGGCAGACGGTGCCGCCTGAGCGTTGGAAACCAGTCGTCGGGAAAAGAGTGCGGATCGATTAAAAATCAGCTGAGAACCGCAAAGAGATGGGTGCCTCGTGTTTGCCTTCCCCTTTCCCCCCGCGGCTTCCCCCCCGGGGGACCGCCATGGCGATGAATTTGCCGCCCTCAGCCCCGGGCGGAGCGCGACGGGAGCGGCTGCCGGCAGCCCGCGGGCAGGAGGCAATCGAAAGGCGGCCGAGGAAACCAGGTGTCTTTCTCCCTGCCCTAGCAATCCAACGAGACGATTTTTTCGGGGCATGTTGGGTTCTTCTTACCACCAGCGGAATAGCCTTTTCCCCCGGGAACCGTGTCCAGCCCGGAGCCGGGCTTGCCCGCCGCCGCTGCCCGCCCGGGGCCGGGGGCTGCCCTGATGGCCTCTGCCTCCGCAAGCTTTGAGCCAGAAAGGACAAGAGTTTGGCATCATTAGAGGGGTCGGGAGACGTGGCCGCGGGGCTCCGCGGCTGCCTTGTACCGGCGGGAGAGTGTCCTCCCCGGCCCGGCCGGGTGCAGGCGTGTGTGTGCGAAAATAGCGGGGAAGGAAAGTAAGAAGAAGAGAAAAAAGAAGAAAACGAAAATGGGAAAGGAGAAGAAAATAAAGAGGAGAAAATAAGAGAAAATAAGAGGGCAAAGGAAAAGAAAACGAAGAAGAAGGAAAAGAATAAGAAAGAAAACGAATAAAGAAAAGAAGAAGGAGGAGGAGGAAAATAAGAATAAAAAGAAAGCGAAGAAAGAAAAGATGCCAACCCGGCTGACCAAACGGGCGATAAAGTAATTAATAATACGCCCCAAATGCCCTTCGTGTGCTCAATACCCTGCGGACTGATGGGGGCAGAGCATCGGGGCTGCCCGGCACCCCCAAACCTGCTGCCCCCCGGGTTCAACCCCTCCCGCCCGCCCCCCGACCTTGCTCTGAGATGGTTTTAATTTGCTCCGGCTTTTTTTTCCCCTCTTCCGTCCCCTCTTTCTCCACTCCTCTTTCGGCCCTCTCGGTTTATCGGCTCTCCCTCCCGCCTCCGGTTTTGATTTAGCGTCGTGAGCTCATGGTCCGGCATGGAAAATATTAAGCTGGGGCTAAAGTGAGGGGGGCGGAGGGAGGGAAGCCCCTGTCGCCCCCCGGGCGAGGGACAGACTGTCCCAGACCGGGAAACCCTCCCCGGGAGCGCTCGGCTCGGGAAGGTGTGCTGCCGCTACACCTTCATTGGCACTTCGCTGGGACCATCGGCACACTGGGAAACAGATAAATACCTTTTTTTAAAAAATAAATAAATAAATTACTTTCTTGCTACTGCTGTGATGGAAAGCTCAGAAAAGTCCCCTTATTCTAACCATATTTGCATAAGCTGCCGGACATTTGTGCATATTTTTGTGCTGTACCTTCCAAGGAGCTGAGCTTCATGTGGCAGATGCACGATTTTGCATTGTTAGCTTTGCTGGGGGAAAAAAAAAATTAGATATATCTGCAGTGAAGCAGGTAGCTCTGCAAGCTTTTTTCATTTTTAAATAGAAAAATCAAAAATACTCCTCTACTGCAGCAGCTGCCAATTAGTATAGTTAAAGGTAGGAGTTTCCATGTGTTTCACCATTATTTATTCTATACTCATTAATGATTCAGAAACGTTGTGGCTCTTACTGGGGATATTTAGTTTAGTCATGGTTATGGAGCTCATTTTCTGTCACGAGCAATCAAAATTGGAAAATCCTATTGCAGCGGGTTCAAAACGAGCGCCTGTTCACAAAAGGCATGCTGCAAAGCATAATGTTTCTCCCTTGCAAAGTGGAGTGCAATATTATCTGGGTGCCTGTGCGTGTGCTTTTTGTGTCAGAAGGATCACAAAATTACTTCTGACAATTTTTTTTCTTGAGCATTTTGACACCGGCTAAATACAGCACGTCGAACAATCCCGCTGTCATGACAAAAAATGCATTCTGTTTTCTGAAGAAAAGGCTTTGAGAGCTCCAAAAAATAAAATCATTCTTCAAAGCTTAATGTGCTGTCTGAGCCATTTTTTTTAATCATATATTTCAGCTTGGTAAAGGCCACAGGTTGAGTAATTAACAATAACTTGGTTTCATTTGTCAAAAACAATTTAGCTGGATAAAATATATTCCACTGCAAACCAGAACGCTCCTCAATTCCACATGGAGAGAAAAAAAAAATACCAAAACCACTGTATTTTTAAGTTTCGATTTTTTTTTTTCCCTAAAGACTAAATTTTTGATCACAGATTCTTAATGGGAAAATGATAGTGAGACCCTGGATCCTTTATAAATTCTGTCTAGTTCTCGTGTAAAACATTGTTGATCTGAGGGCAACGCAGATAATTTAAAATTATTCTCTTTGCTTAAATAAATAGCAGTGGATATATCCTACCTTTCCTTTTACTGACAGTATCACTGTTTTCTTCTCTTTTTCTGCCTGTAAACCATTTCAGATCACTTGTAAGTCACTGCGTGTGAATCTGAAATCTCTTTTAATGCCCTGAGAAGCGCGCAGGCAGCGCGAGGGTTTTTTAGCTACGGTCTGGATCCGCCTGTCTCCCATCAGCTATCGAGGTGCACAGCTGCAGGCCATCACCTTAGCTTACCAGGTATTGAAGTTTTTAAGATACAAAGCAATTTGAGAACAATATTAAACAACTCTCAACACTAACGGCACGCAGAGGTCTCGGGGCAGGGGAAGTTTGCGGGCTGTCAGTAGAAGCGGGTGAGCGGGACGGGGGCTGCCAGCTCTGGCTGAACTGTGTCTCAAAGGAGGGGGCAAACCAAAGCCTCTTCCTTTCAAAAGCTTAATACTGTGAAAAAGACATCTGTCAGACGTATGCGAGGGGGACTGGCTCGCAGGAACGGCAGGGTCGGTATTGCAATTCAGTTCAGCTGCTTGGGAATGGACCGGGCTGGACTTCGCCGGCTCCTCACTGTAGGGGAGGAGGCTGCAGCTGTGGGGTCTCCGAGGGCAGGGGGCAAAGCACCATTGCGTCGCAGCCTGGCAGCTCCTTCGCAGCAGAGGAGTTTGGGGAGGATGAAAGCACGCGCCCATTCTTTCAAAAGCAGGTAGGAAACTCGAATTCTGCAGAGGACAGCACTGCTCTGCCCCTGCTCCCACTGCTGGCCACAGCAGCATGGCTTGAGGGGCAAAAATCCCGAGACCAGCAGCTGAGCACCTCTTTTTCTAGCTTAAATTCAAACCATCGCGAAAGCCGCACTCTGGCATGTAATGTCATTGCGTGGGCTCTGGGCAGGTGCCGTATCTGCTCGCAGGCAGCAAGTTCGTCCCTGGATCCCCAGCGTATATGTCAGCGCCTGCCCTTGTTTCCGTGGGTAGGAAACGAGGTCTTGTGCCACAGCAGTCATTTTGTGTTATACAGCCTTCACGGGGGAATTCAGAGCTGAGAGTGCCACTCAGCTTTTTGATTTCCTCGGTTTGCTGAGCCCATTACCAAAAGCCACCTCTCAGCTGCTGCATTCAGGTCCTTTCCAGCTTGTTTTTAGGAGTACTGAAGACATTGTCTGCACAGCCCCCTCCTGTGCTCTTGCCGGGGCTGGGGCAAACATCCATCCCTCTCCTGCAAATGCTCCTTCAGCCACAGTGCCACAGGGCGCTGAGAACCCACAGTCCCTGTGACTTTGGTGGGAGCCGGAGGTGCTGCGAGAAACAACCAGTGCCTTCTCAGATGAAGTCCTTGTCCCCTGCCTGGCCAGCTGCTCCTGTTGACCGCAGGAGTCAACGCCTGTCTCTCTGTTCGTTTCGGTGAATGTTTCATTGGTCCTACAGCGCACTGAAAGGGAAACAAAAAAAAAAACCCCAAATATTTTCCTTTAGATTAAGCTCTTGCTTAGTGTTAAACCCATATGGAAGTCTTTGCCTGAGTGTAAATCTCTGCAAGATCAGCTTATTAGCTTATGCCCAACTTTGCAAACAAACGCGGCACGCGCTTGCCGACAGAAGGGATGAAGGGCTGCTAAACCTATTCCTTTGTTTTCTTATTGCAATGGTTTTCTCATGACCATAATGAAGTGGGAAGGCCGCACACTTGGCAAAGAAGCGGATGTTAAGTTGTGCTGCTGGAAAAACACATCGAGTAGGCTGAAATAGCACCAGGTCAGCTTGTTGCGTTTGGCACCACGCGGCCGGAGAGCGGCTGCACGCTGAACGGCATGCACGTGGCCCCGGGGGAAGAGCGGGGAATCTCCTCCTCGTGGAAAATACTTCAGATGAGATTCAGATACCTTCACTCACGCTTAAATCAGCCAGGCTTTATGGCACGGGTCCATCCGGCACGTCACCCCCTGGCTCTCAGACATGGTCCTCCATCGGTCTGGTGGGGGATCTTCTCATCCCTAGGGAGTCCTGGAGAAGGACCATGGGGGAAAAAGGAGGGGGCGTACATCTGGGTGGCCTGAGCCAATGGTCTGGAAGAAAGGTAAAATAAATAATCCAGATTTTACAGAGGAATAACCTGCCCTGCCTTTTAGACATCAACGGCCTCCTTGATGCCACCTGATGCCAGGATCTCCACCTGCTGCAAGAGTCTGTGGCCAGCCAAGGGGCAGCTGATGCAAACGCCAGTTGGAGCAGATTCAAGTGGCAACCCTGGCCCCTGCCTCGCGTGTCACCTGCTCCACTGGCTGCAAAGATGTACCTCACAGGCCACTTGCTGGCAGCTGGGGCAAAAGAAGGCACCCTCCAGACTAGTTTCCAGTTTGCCTTGCACATTTTGCGCAATGTCTGGCTTGGCGTTAGGGGTGGCGAAGGATGCAACAGGTTTCATTTTAGAGCACTGGGCTACGAATATAAGGTATCTTCTGCAGCTCTTTACGACCTGGTGCCACACTTCATAGCTCTTAACAAGAACGCTGTATGAGGTATGCACTCAGCGTGTTGTTCCAGCAAGCCAAGAGCTGTGTTTCACGGTGTTGTATCAAAGCATTTCACAGATTTCAGAGCCATTTAGTGGCAGGTAAACTCTTTTCAGGGATCATTTCACAGCAGAAACTTGTATCAGTATGAAAACGCACTGAGGTAGCAAGGCAAGAGTGAGGTGAGCAGCAGAGAACATTATAACCATCATAAAGACTCTGAATAATCATCGCAAAACTCTGTTTATTTCTCCCTGTATGTGACACGGGGGATATGAAATGGGATTTACAGCCCACAAAGCTATGAAGAGCTGCCTTGTCCATTCTAGCTGGCTCCTTCAGGCCTGAAGCACCTCTCCAGGGACTGCTCCGGTGATGCTCCCTTTGCTTCCCATTCCTGCGTGCCTGTGCTGGCAGCGTGCTCCTCGCACAACGCCCTTAAAACTAAAGACGAGGTGGCGGAAAAAACCCAACCTTATCTTCACTGCCCTGCAAACTGAGCAAAGACTAAGAATGGGCACTGTGAGCAGCAGCCCGCCTTGCATGAAGGCACAGCCCTTCCTCCTCCTCCTCCTCCTCCTCCTCCCATGGGCACAGCAGCTAAACCCTGCAGTTCACCCCACGGAGCTGCAGGGCCAATGCACTCGCTGTCCTGTAGTGTTTGCCAGCATCAAACATTGCCAGCTCCTAGAGCTGATTCGCCAGATTTGCCCGTATTCTCCCTCCCCGCCACCTGGCCACAACACCGCACCGCGACCTGGGCACGAAACCTTCGGGGGCAGCAGGATTTTTCTCAAGGCTTCGTCTCAGCCAGGATCTCTCCAGCAGGTCATTTGGTGCAACTCCAATGCCAGAGCCGTGGCGGGGCGAGCTGCAGGTGGTGCGACGGAGACCTAAACCCTCTGACGGCAGGAAGGGCCACCAGTTTCTCCCATCCTCTTTGTTCCGAGGGACACGCTGTGCATTGTGGTCCTTGGCCAGACAAAGATGGGGCTGGTGGTACAATGGTGGGCCATTTCCCCTCCCAAAGAAAAAAGGGGAAGCCTGTGACATGGGTGGCAATGCTGCTTTGGAGGATCTACTTCCAATGCGACCGGCAACAGCTGGAGCCCAATATTAGAAGATGAGCCTGTGTAAGACACTTTTCCATCTTTCTTGGTGAAGGCTGTGTTTGCCCTGGGCTGTTACTGGCTTTATGCCCTGCTGCCTAAATAAAAGCACCCACAGATAGTGATGGGCGCTGCACGGCACGGGTACCAAATGGGGTCATGCTTGGCGTCAACTATTTTGGAATGGAAGCTATTGCTCAGTTCCCCTTGTCTCCCTGAATCTACAGGGCTGGCAAGAGACGATGAAAATAAACAAACAAAAAAAAATAGTTATTTATGTCCCTATAAATTGTTTTCATTGAAGTCTTTTTCCAGAGGGAAAAAAAGTCCTTTGAGCAAAATGAGTCCTTTTTCTTTTTTTTTTCAGGGGTGGGGCGTTGAGTAGAAATGTTTTAAGATGCAAAATATGGGTTTCTGATTGTGTTTTTTAGACAGATAAGCAAAAATGGCTAGTCCTGTATGGCTGGAAAAGTTTTAGTTTCATTTCAGGAGAAAGCCAAAATACTTTTTGATCTCTCTGGTTTGGGTTTGATGGGAGGTGCTCTGTTAGTTTGCTTTGAGAGGGGGGAAAAAAAAAAAACCTCCTGGCTTCTTTCCTTTCAGTTTTTTTCCTGGAAAACAGACACGACATTTTTGCAGTAAGCTCTTGTAAAAAATAAATTTGTGGCACCGCTCTGCAGCTGCGAGGGCATATGGAGTGGGAGAAGAGCTGCTGAATAACACGATCGTGTTTTCACAGCCACTTCTCCAAACCAGGACATCGCTTTCAGTTGTGCCCCTCCTCCTTGCCCCTCTTCACCTCTGCCTCCGTGTTCATCCCTGCCAGGCAGAACCCAAGCCCGGACCTGGTTTCATGTTGGGATATATTTAATACAGATGTCATTTGAAACTGGATGTTGTGTGAGATTTGTTGCAGCAAGTCAGATAAAAGATGCATAGCCCCCCCGTCCCCAGAAATGGGCATAAAAAGACCCTTACTTGCTCCATACCCTCCCAAGCAAACTCCAGAGTAGAGGGACTTGCTGATTTTTATTATTTTTTTTTTTTTGCATAACGCATCAATGCGTTTAACCTACGTAAATTTGTCTAATCCTATGAGCATCTGGGGGGCGGGGGGGCGGGAGCTGGGAGATGAAAGCAGACCCGACCAGGAGCTGATTGGGACTTGCAGTAATTTCATCGTGCAGGAAGCCAGGCATCTTCCAGGGAGCCTGCGTGGAGCTGGCAGCTCCTTCTTTCTGTTGAACCCGCGCCCGTGATATCAGCTCCTAAAGATTTCAAACAACAAATGAAACATGTCGTAAGTTATGTGAATGCTGCTGCTGCTTTCTGATAGTTTTCCCGGGACAGCGGCAGCAGGAAGGAGCAGGGCGTGCTGGAACGGGAACAATCTGCATCGCTGGCTGCCATCATCGGGATGGGGACCATGGACCGCAAACAAAGAGCGGGGCGGCTCCTTTCTGGAATGCCCCTTCTAAATCAAACGCTGCTCCTGTAGGGAAAGCATACAGGTTACTTGAGTTATTGTGTGTTATTGGACATACGCAATGCCAGAAGAAACAGCAGCGTAGCCGTTTGCCGTTCCTGAACCTAACCTGAACAGCCCTGCTCTCCGGGTTAAGATTTATTTGTGTGGTGTGTAGTATGTATGGTCCTGTCTTCTGGCACAAACCTTATTTCCCTCCGTGCTCCCTCTGCCTTTGTTCAATCCTCCTTCTCCAACAAGGATTTAGGGGGGTTGGCAGCGCCCCTCGCTGCCCCCGTTGCCGTCGGGACCCGCGGTGCTGCCTCAGGATGGGCAAAGCCAGCCCCGGCCCCCATGATGTGCCAAATCCTGCCCTCTTCTCCCCACCCCAAGGAATTCGGTACCGCCAACACAGAGCGGGGTTCCCCCTCCACCCGGGAGCGGGCGAGTGACATCCTTGGGGATGGCCCGGCCAGTAATTCGGGTAAAATGTGAATGAAACAATGTAAGAGGGAAATGTAAGTACAATTTGTAAAGGCTGCACACAAACAATGCTTCCTGCTATTAATTCAAAGGCATCAATAGCTGAGTGCTTTCAGGGCACAGTATCTATTCTGTTTTCCATTTATATGCTAGAATTGTGGTAGATGTCAGGAGAATTTAATACACATGATGTAGGCATATGAATAAGCTGGATCCTTTTCTGGGAACAAGTATTCATAAGTCTCCATGTGGTTCCACATCTACAAAGACATGGGTATTTATTTCATGAGATCTGGACTCCATTTCAGGCAAGAAAAATCCCACTGAAGCCAATGGGGAATCTTTCTGTTCACGTCAATGGATCTCAGAGCCCCAATTCAGGAATGCACTTAAAACACATGCTTAACTTTAAAGCCTGGCTTAAGTCTCACTGAAGTCCATTAGATGTAAGCGTATGCTTTTGCTGAAAGACGAGGAATTTAAACAAGCATTTATGTGCTTACCTGAATCAGAGCTTGGCTCGCGCTCACAGCAGAGCGACGCTGAGGCTTGTAAAAGAAACACTACAGAAACGGCGCGCATTTGAAGTTTCACGGGTCCAGGCTGGCGGTCTGTGTTATCCGGCCAGCGCGGGGGGAAAAGGACTCTTTTGCAGACGAAGGCAAGGTGCGGCACGCGTTTTGCATCTGCTCCCGTTTCCCCGCATTGTCTGGGTAAACGCCGCCGGCTTGCGCAGCCGGCAGCGAGATTCGGTGCGTGGCCCCGCGCACTTGCCAGCAGCCCGGCCCGTTTTCGGGATGGCTGCCCTGCCCTGTCCTGCCCTGTCCTTCCCCTCTCAGCCACCCCGAGAGCCAGCGATGCTCGGTGGGTGATTTTCAGCACTCCCACCTCAGCGCCCCCCCCCTCCCCCCCCACCCCATCCCTTCTCTTGCCATTAGGGTTTGCCCACGCTTTTTCATCAGAAAAAGGCGATTTGTCCAAATGGGTGCGCTGCCCTACAAAATGTCAGGTTTTTAGGGGGGGCAAAAAGGCCCTGCTGACCCAGGGCTGAGTGCGGGCTCCCAGTCCGCTGGGGGCTTGTGCCTCCCCATCGCACGGCCCGGCACAGCCCCCTCACTTGTGCCGGCGCTGCCTCACCGCTGCAGGGAGGAAGACGCCTCTGTCTTCTCCCAGCAAGCATTCGGATGTCCCAGGTTCACTCCTCGCCAGTGTGAAAACACCGGTTCCTCCCTAAAATCCTTCCTCCGAAGCAGCCTGGCTTTGCCTGAGGAGCTGGAGGAAGCCCCAGCAGGTGCCGCAGCCCCGCCAGGGTAATGGTCTGGACCAAGTTATTGCCCCCCCACGCACATGATATCATTTGGGGTGAGCAAAGTCCTACAGGAGCCCAATGGCTCTGCATCCCCGCTTCGGTACAAGCTGCTGCCAGGCAGGTTGCAGAGAAACGGCGCGCTATCCCTAGCAAATAACATCGGCAGGGCAAAAATTGAGTCTCCAGCTTGGGCAGGGAGAGGAGGGGATTCCCTGGGCTGGCTGCAGGGTGGGACAGAGACACTGAGAGAGCACAGGAGTGGGAAACCCTTCACAGAGATGGACATCACCTTGTCCACTTCTGCTGTCTATTTATTTTTCCTCTCCCGAGGTCTCCCTCTGGTTTTTAGCAACCCGCGGCTGAATGAGTGACCTGCTCTGGGCTCCAAGATTCAACATCTGCAGTGATTAATTTCCTCAGGATTAAGTTCCTCTGGTTTAAAACAACAGATAATGGCTAATAAGGGGAAACATCCCTATCATAAACACTGCTTTGGCATTTACCATTTGAAATAATTTATATTCTCTGGTCTAGTGGGTTTGTATCACCAGACTTAATGACTGTTTCTGTTTAATTTTCAGATGCTTAATTGCAGTAGAACACTTCAACACCATTAAATTAAAACAAGCTACCAGCTTTTCCTTGCCTATGCTGCTGGCCTGGCTCCAAGTGACATTTAAAGCGATCTCAGATGTTCTATTCCTGCCACACAGGCTGCTCGCTTACGAACAAAAAGTGTGTGTGCGCATCGGGGCCGGGGTGGGTGGGGGGGAGATGCAAAAAGCCACCAACATGGGAGCATTAAAAACAACTTCCAGGCAGAAGAGAATTGGGATGAGGCTCGGTAGCCACAACTGCTTTCCCTTCTCCGGAGCGGATCTGCCGTACCTGGCCGTGCCAATGGCCGAGCTGTCCCCGGGTGAAGGGTTTGGGGCACAGAAGGACCCCAAAATGGGAGCAGACCCCAGAGAGGAGCCGTCAGCCCCCAGCCTTGGCAGGGCTCTCGCTTCGACCCAGCACAAGCTCTGCTGGGGCTTCACTGGAAAAGATCCTGCTAAGGGGCTTTATCTCGGGCAATTTCCCATCTTTGAGCAAATTTTCCAATGTGGAAGTACTTTGGGTTTCAGGTACCTATTAAAAAGGAGTAAGAGGAAATGGAGTTCCTCTATAAGTTAATATTCTTTCGTAATGGATGTTTAGAGTTAGTATGTGTCTTTACAACATCATTCATAGGGGTATTGTTTGCTTCTGACAGTTTTTCTTTTAAGATTAATGTGCTTATGAAAACCTTGTGCACTGCTCCATGAGGCAAGCTTGAAATCCATCAGCAATACCATCGCCATGACACAATGCTGGGAGAGCAAAGCAAATGACAAACAGAATCTGGTTTTTCAGAGACCAGTGTGTGTTGAAGAGAAATGATCTGAGGCGAAATTTGGCCTCTCTCCAGCCACCCTTCCTGTTCTGCTGTTGGCACTACCAGCGAAGAGGGAGAGAGTAAAAATACATGCGAGGGAGTGAAAGAAAACAAAATTAATTGGGGGGAAAAAAATAACTCAAACCTGCTAGTGTTTGGTCTCTTTTTAGCAAACAAGCATATGGAAAATTCATATAAAGTTTAAAGACTATTTCAGCCAAACATGCTTGTTATACATATAAATAATTTCATCAGAGATCAGCGGAAACAATGCAATTAGAGGCGAGTTGCATTTAGCATGTTGGGATTGCATCCAGTTGACGTGCATCCTTGTGAAAATTCAAACATCATGGAGCAGCCCCTGAGCTGCTCTCCACTGCCAAAGCCGTGCTGATTTTTTTTTTTTTTTTCATGGTTTTTTTTTCCTATTTGCTCACCCGACCCTGATTAGACAAGACAAGGGTCTGGCCCCCCTGCTGCAGGAGACAAACCAGCACGCAGCACGAACACGCTGGGTTAAGTGTTCCGTGCTGCGGTTGGACACGGGGGAGCCGAGAGCCTCGCAGGAGGTACGGAACCGTCGCCGGTAGGTAATGGTGGGACTCAGCCTGCCCTGGCAGGGAGGTGCAGAAGGAGGGGGTGCTGACGCACCACTCTGGGCGGTCAAGTCCTTCCCACAGCCACCCAGACCACCCCGAGGTTTTGGTGGGTGAAAACGGGCGACATTTGGAGGGAAAAAAAGAAGGTTAAATGTTGCTCTTACCTGGGCCAAGGTGGCCTTGTATTCACACCTGCGTCCTGCTCAGCTGTAGCAGGAGGAGGCTGGTCGTGGCCCAGACAACCCAGGGGCTGCATGAAGGCAGCACCCTCCGCTCGCCCCGCTCAGGGATGGGAGGGACTGAAAAAGCCTTCAAACAACATTTGTGCTGGGTTGTCCGATCCCAGCACTGGGACGAATGCAAGAATAAGCCTGGATTCAGCCTCTCGCGCTCCTGTTTTGATCATTATCTCAAGAGGAGACACAATGCCCTATTTTTCTTTCTATTACAGCTATCTGAAGAATAACACTTAAAATCAATTTCGTTCTCCTGGGTTTTCTAGCAGAGCAACGAGCAAATACAGGAGGCGCAGACCTGGTCCTGTGCAGCTCCTCGCAATGAATCTGCTTTCCTGATGAAAACTTGTGACGCTGTGTTTAGTAAAGTCTCTAGCAAACCTGAACGTGCTTCATTTTCCTCAGAAAGACCGAAGGCTGAAATCACCCGGGATCACCTTCCCATCTCCTCTAGGAGCCTGAGCAGCTCTTTCAGCTTTCTGAGGGAAGGAGACTGTCAAGGGCATACCATCCATCCCTCCCTCCATCTCTCCCTCCATCTTTTTGACCCCTGTTGCTCAGTGCCCGCTCGCACACTTCGTCATCCTCTGGCAAACGTCAACAGCAGCCTCGAAGATATTAGTTTTCTACTGGTGAGACGCAGGGGCTGCAGCAGATCCTGGGCTGTGGCCCCACCCTGACGAAGGAATCATAGAACCATAGGGTGGGAAGGGGCCTCTGGACATCATCTAGTCCAACCCCCCTGCCAGAGCAGGGTCACCCAGAGCAGGTGGCACAGGAACGCATCCAGGCGGGTTTGGAATGTCTCCAGAGACGGAGACTCCACCACCTCTCTGGGCAGCCTGTGCCAGGGCTCTGCCACCCTCCAAGTAAAGAAGTTCCTCCTCATGTTTAGGTGGAACTTCCTATGCTCAAGTTTGTGCCCACTGTCCCCGGGCACCACTGCAAAGAGCCTGGCCCCATCCTCCTGACACCCACCCTTGAGGTATTTATAAGCGTTGATAAGGTCCCCCCTCAGCCGTCTTTTTTCCAGACTGAAGAGACCCAAATCCCTCAGCCGTTCTTCGCAAGAGTGGTGTTCCAGGGAAGGAGCTCCCCTGAACAGCCACGAGGCCATGGGAAAAGCCCCCAGAACTGCTCCTTATTACTCTGCCTATAGTAATTTTCATCAGACCAGGTTCAGACAGCCTCCTGACCGTGGCTGAAATCCACAGCCCCACCAAAGAGGAGGCTCCATGCCAAAGAGCTTACCTGGATCAGGAAAAGAGAGAAGATGAGCAGAGAACCAGAAGCCCAGGAAGCGTGAGCAAGTGTCCCAGGATCATTTATGAGAGGGAAAAAAAAAAAAAATGACAGAGGAAACGGGGAAAACTCCCTTTCCACCAGCCCATTTTATTTCTCCATGGTCAGCTGCTGCTGCCTTGCACAGCACCAACACCATTGTCTCTTAATTAGGGTGCTTGAGTCCCCAAATACAATTTGATGAAGTCACAAACGCCCATTTTCCTGGACCGCTTTCCAGGGTGGGACATTCGCATGAGGGCTCTGGTTTCTGCTCTTCATCAACCGCTCTGTCACTTCTTGCTGTCACCATTGTCGCTTCTAGGATGGATGTTTGCAAAGCTGGACTGGTGCAGGCAGGGGAAGCAAGAGGAGATGAAAGCCACCACGTCCGCACGTCCAGCTTCTGCCAAAAAGTAACAGCAAGCAAATGCTGATTTGGTAGGAAAGGGTCTCCTGAAGGGGATATCTTTCACCTCTTTGTGACTTCTTCCACAAATACATCGTCCTTCAACACCTTTTTGTTGACAAAATCTCTGTCAATATAGCCTGAACTTCAAACTTGATACCATCTCTGTATCAAGAGGAACCGGTTGCGCCACAAGTGCTGTTGTAAGAGATGTCTGTCTGGAAACCCAGCCTCCTGCCCCCAGCCCTGATAGCGGGGCTTGGCATGTCGTTTGCTTTGCGGAAGGGCGTTTCTCATGGCATACAGGCGCAAATTCAACCAGCCTGGGTGCAAAGGTGGCCAAGGTTCTCAGAAGTGGCAGGTGATGTGGAGTTGCCCCGTGAGGGTATTTCTGACATGAAATGCCTTTGAAGTACCCTGTTTCTTTGACACAGCAGAGCACAGGGTAAGCCCACAGCTTTGAAGGTGCCATGGAGGTGCCTTGTAGGGCCCCGGGACAGATCCTCAACCCAATGAGAGCACCTGTAGCCTTCCTTTCAAAAAGCAGAAGCCAGCAATAAGATCAAATGCATCCATGTAAAGAAGGAGATAACAGAAAACTTACCCAGGGAAGAGCAGCCTTCAGTACACCGAACACATCGCAATACCCCAAAAAAACAGGCTCTGTCATGCTGCTTGAGACTATTCTGCAACAAAAATACCTGTACGCTGCAGCACCTTCATTCATTGGACAGATGTGGGTATTTTTAAGAGAGCCACAACCCAGACTGTACCTACAGGAGCTTGGGAAAGCCATGGCTGACAACAGCTATGTGCTACACATCCGAAGCCTTGCGCTGACCTCAGTGTGCACCATGGCCACACACCCACGGAGAAGGGCTTTTGCCCAGCAAAGCATGCCTTTTTGATGGATCCCCATTAGTCCGGTGGCAGAGGGGAAACCTCGCCAACCACCTAGCGACAAAGTCAGAGTGAAATAGCCACAACTTGGTGCCCAGAGTCAAGAAGGAATTTTATGAACTGTCAGACCCCAGGTTTCCCATCAAGATTCGCCCAGGAAGCATCTCCAAGGAGCCACAGGTGGTGTAAGAGGGGCTTGCTCCCACCCTGCCTGAATTTTGTCACAAGTAATCACAGACCGGAGGCAGCCACGTGTCGAAGGGACCAGCTCACAGCAGCTGAACACCATAGAGAGTCCTTGAGGGACAGGAGCAATGCCATGGGAAAAGCCCACATGAGCAGGAATAAAAGTGCTGTTCATTTCTTTAAACCCTCACTTGCTCAAAAAGTTGCTGAAAAAGGTACATATATTTACAATAAAGCTTTTTTCTTTTGGGCAACGTTATTGAATTTAAGGGGGAATGAAAAAGCAGAGATGAAGGAGGCATCCTTTATCTTATCAGACATCATTTTTTGAAACCCAAAGGTCTGAAAATTGAAAATGGAGATAAAGTTCAGCAGGGTTTCTTTGGCAAAAAAATTAGAAAAATTTATGGATTGTCAGCACTACCCCCCCCCCACGTGCATTTTCAGCAAAGCTTTACATTTTTAAAATAAGGGGGGGTTAAAAGTAATTTTTCTCAAAAAATAATTTCCCAGATGAAAAAAAGCTTGGGGCTGGGTTTGGGTTTGGGGTTTTTGTTTGGAGGAGAGTCTTTGGGAGGGTTACCAACCCTGCGAGCCAGCTTGTCTCTCCACATACATACCTCTGGAGCAGGTCAGGGCACGCCGAGCCGGTTGTCAGAATCGACCGAAAAGTCTTCCCAACTGGAAAAAGAGGGGAAAAAAAAAATTAGGAAGAAAAAAAAAAAAAAAATGAAGGAGAGGGCTGACAGCCTGGCCCGGAGCCTGCGCAGCCCGGGGCTGTGCCGGCGAGGGGCCGGCTCCGGCTCCCTCTAGTGCCGCTCCCGAGAGATGCCGGGAGGGCGCTGGGTACCAGGGGATGCTCTTATCCCTTATCTTGGGGCAGCAACTTTCTTCGGGGGCGAGGGGCGTTGGGGGTGTAACGGGATGGACAGTAAGCAGAACTCGCCTCAAGTTACATGCAGACCCAACTGCTATTCCCTGCTGGTAACTTGCTCCATCCCTCAAAACTCTGGTTTGCAACCTGGTGCAAAACTCATTTGCGAGCTGGTGCAACAAGATCACCTGGAAAAGAGCTGCAGGGCAGCCAGGGCCTTCTCCAGCTCCTTCGTGGTGACCCTGAGAAGCAATGGGTGGCATGGCTCTTGTCCGACACGTACTCCCTGCCACCGTCTTTCTGTGGCAATTCCAATAAAGTGTTAAAAACCATAGGAAATGAGAAATCCAAGCCCCGGTTTACATACCTTATTATATACCAGTGTACTTGCCAACACACACAGAAGTGCTACGTATCAAATATTTGCCCAGGGAATCTGATTCAGTTCATCTGCAAAGAGGAACTGAAATGAATGAGAGGGGCTCACGTGTGCAGTCAATATGAACCGCAATAACCACCTGAACCAAAATGAACACAGCTCTGCTGATTTATTTATACGAGACTCAAACCCAGCACCTAGCAAGAGGCTGCTTCGCCCTGCTCCACGTGCAGCCTCTTCAGTCCCATCAATGTCCCCTCCAAGGCAGAATTTTACAGCCATCAAGACCATCATCTTGGATCAAGGGAAGGTGTGATGTACTAAAGCGTGAGCCCTCCAGGCCACTGGCAGAGCGTTTGGTGAGCAAGTTGGAGACTGCTCCAGACCGTAAATCTCCTTCCCAGTGAGAGCAGTCTCAGCCCACTGGGCCCTGCCTGCTGCACACCCAAAGCCCAGAGCTCCCAGAATACGCAGAGCTGCCCTGTTACGGGGCCAATCTCCCTGCACAGTGCCATCTCTACCCTCTCCCTGCACACAGCCCATACCACACAACTCTCCAGGATGGGAGCTGGCCGCAGGTTTACGGGAGGGATGCCATGCGGAAAGGGAGAGGATGCTGTCACGAGCCGCCGCCAGCCTTTCCCACTCCAAAAAGTGCTCTCTCTTGATCCCTCCTGCTGAGCTTGGGTGGCATCCACATACACCTGAACAGAAAAGCTCGTGGGCAGAAGAGAAAGCCAAGATGAGAAACGATCACCAAGAGAGCTCCTCACATCACGGCGGGGGGCTGACATAAACACAACTGCATGTGACAAGCGGGGAAAAAAACCACGGGAGAAGGACACCGAGGTCTCCCCGAACCATGGGGTGGGGAAGGTGGGTGCCCCCGTGGGACCTGGGCCCTGCGAGGGTGCTTCGCCTGCCGGCGATGCGGCGGCAGCACCGTGCAGCTTCGCGGCGTGCCGGGAGATGGCAATCTTCATCTTCCCTCGCCCTCCGCCTGGGAAGGGAGCTGCAGGCCTGCTACCGAAACACTCAGGGAATAAAGCTATTAAACTCAACAGCCTCGCAGATAAGTCCTGCGCGGGGAAACACCTCTTAAACATTTTTAAATGAATGGGGATTTATTTTTGTATTTAAAGCAATAACGTGTATTTGCCCTGCAGCACATTATCTCCCTCTATATTCTCGAATAAACTACAGAAAATTAGAGTGTCTCTGTTATCTGTTTGCTATCTGCGGTAGGATTAGAGGCGTCATGAACTAAGCTTTGAATCAACAATGTTTTATTGGTTCATGTCACTAAAGGCTGGTTACGACCGAGCTAAATAAGACATCAAGCCTCCCTCCCTCCCTCCCTGCTGCAGGCAGCCCGGGATGAAGCACTGTGGATGCTCGCGCGGGTGGCCACAGCTTCTCTTTCTGGGCAGGGGAGAGGCGAAAGGGGATTGCACCATGATTTCCCGGATTCCCTCATTTCTTCAGAGGCCGAAAGAGGGGACGGCGCTTCTCCTCCTGGGGAGGGAGAAGGGGATGGCCGTGAAGTGCTTGCAACAGCCATGGCCAGGCTGAAAAAGCTTAAGTCTATCCCTATCTTAAGTCTCTACCTTAATCTCTAACAAGTTTCTAGAAACAGGCTTAAATAAAATTTTTAAAAAAAAAAAAAAAAAAGCAACCTGGGAATCTGCACCCCACCTTTCAGAGGTCTCCCATCACGCCAGGTCCCTCTCCCCTCTGGAAGCTGGAGTAGAAGGGTACGTTGCAGACACAACCTTACTTGTACTTACAGTGCAAGTAAACACTCGAACCACAGCAAAATAGGAGGGAAAGGGATGGATTTTGTGCCCTCTGGAGATCTCTCTGACCATTTGCAATGATCAGGACCAGCACAAGTGGGTCTGCCAAAGCCCAGGGCCATGTGGCAAACTGGTCTCCCCACCCTGCTCAACTCAGAGCAAGTTTTGGCCATTTTTTAAAAAGGTGGCAAAAGGGTCATCCCTTGGGAAGTGCCAGCCCTGACCTACCTTCAGCAACCACAACTCACAGGCCTTTTCTCCAGGTAACAAACTCATGTTTGGTTTTAAATTACTACTATTTGTAATGACCCAGAAAGAGGGAGATGGCTCGAAAAGGGCAGCTAGGTCTGAGGCCAGGATGAGTACTTCTGTCAGCCCCGGTGCCGCACAGACCTCAAGGGCCAGGAGCAGGGACATGATAAAGCAGCATGTTTGCTTTATTCAGCCCTGTTTGAGCAGCAGGGAGGCTTGGCTGTGTACCCCCCGCCCCGCTCTCCTGAGTTTCCTAGGGGAAAAGAAATGCGGAGATTTCATTTAACCATTTTCACATCCAGCCTTCAAGTTGACTTGGCTTCCAGAAAGAGAGATGGACAAAAAGCCTCTTAATGGGGGAAAAAAAAAAACGGCAAATAAGCTGACTGCCATAGGTTTTCCAGAATTATAAAGCAAAAGCGTACGTTTTTAAAAAAGGAAACAACATCTCCACAAGTGAGCCCCAAATTCCACCCCCAGCGGGACTGCGGGCTGATGCTGATTCCTCTGACGCTCTAAAAGAAATCAGACTTACAGCTCCAAGGGACACAGCCCACCTCTGCGCTCACACGGGAAAACCCAGTCGACGCATTTGGCACAACTTTGACTTTTCACTTCCATTTTTCCTAGTGCTGATGGCTGAAGGACCAAGGACCTTTGGGAAAGGAAAAGGAACAGATCGCAACAAAAAAAAGGGGAAGAGTGAAAAAGAAGAGTGAGGAAGGAGACATGCCCAACTACCCCGGTAACCTGGCAGAGCTGCTGTCATTTTGGTGCTGATTCCATCTGGAGGTGCCTTTCCTCCCTCCTGTGCCGTGCTCGTCCTGTTTTCAGGCCCAAAGAGGACGAATGATGCTTCAGTCACAACACAACCTTCACCTCAGCGGGACGCCCCCGGCTCTCCCCTGCCTCCCCCCGCACCCAGCCAGGGCAGCCCCTCGCTTTCCCCACATTCCAGCCCCAGGAGGGGTTTGGTAACCCGTTGCCTCGCAGCCGGAGTATCTCCCGCCCAGCAACGTGAGACTTCGGGTGGTTGCAAATATAAGTTACGTCTTCCTTACCCGGCTGAGGGGAAAGAGGACACTTATTTCCAAAAAACCTGGTGCTGTGATTCTCCTTTCCTCCTTCCTACTAGTTGTTTTTTTTTTTCCTTTAATGGTATAAATGCTGTTCCGTCACCCCATAAGCCACTTGGAGAACAAAGTCAATTGAGGGGTGACAAACACGCGTGAGAACCACAGTGTTCGCGTTTGGGTATTTATGCTCAGTGCATTGCACTAGATAGAGTAGTGAGTTTTACTTCGCTTTAAATAACCTTTGGTTCTGTGCATATAAGAAATGCAGTCGGGCTGTTTCCTCAATAAGATGTCCTTACTTAGTTTTTCTATTACTGTTATCAGAGGGGATCAAAACAGACAGATGCATTTACTGTTTTCCATCAAAAGATAATAAAAAGAAACAGTTTATAAAATCAGATTATATGAAAAATTGCCTAATGATTATAATTTCTAAACCCATTGCTGAATAATGATGTATTCAAGAGTTGTCATCGAATGATGAAAGAAACCTAATATGAAAGATTTTCTCTATGAAGAATGACTACAGATGAATTGCACAGAGATACAATCCTCCGATAAAGGACAATAAGAGCCTCTAGAACACTTAATAATAGACTACTCAGGATGAATTGAGTATTGCAATAAAAGCCCATAAATTAAAAAGTTTCAAAATGATTTCTGATAAAAGACATGCCAAGGTGAAATAAAAAAAAAAAATCCTTGAAATCAACAGATACACTGGCTACAGCACATTAGGTAATAGAAAATGCACTTTATAAACTCAAAATAATTGATTTTAAAGAGAATGCTATTGCACCTTACACACGGCAAGCTTTTCCTTGGAAAATCTTTTATGTAAGTCAAATCAGGGTAAGGATGTACGTGCGCTGGCTGCCTGAGGGGGGGGGTTCAGCTGCTCCTGTGGGTGGGAGCAGATGCACTTCTGCTCTGCTGCCGAGCCCCTGGCCCGAGCTGGCGCCGACCTGGGAGCTCCAGGTCCTTGCGAGGAAGAGCCTGAGGGTGAAGCTTAGATGTGCAAGCAAGGAGGAAAGCGGTGTTCAGGCATCAGACAGTCCCTTGGCCCCCAACACAGCTCTAACCTGCCCTCGAGTCACTGAAACCCGTTAGTCTTCGTTGGCTTTTAACATTAAAGATCTTCCCTGCTCCCTAAATCTTTCCAGGACCATCTCAGCCAGCAGCTGGGCAGGTGAGCACAGCGGGGCTGCCTTGGCAGCGCTGGGATGCTCCCAGGCCAATGGTGTGCCCCAGCACCAGGGAAAAGCCAAACGCAGCCACATCCATGACCCTCCACCTGGTGATGGACCCTCCTGGCTGTGACGGCCAGGGAAAGGCCAGCGCTGGGCAAGGAGGCAGAGCCGGGAGCCCACACTCTTCAGTCTCAGTGGGGGGGGAAGTAGGACTGAAGATTTACCCTTCCCTTGGGCATCTCCTGCCCGGCTGATGTGCTGATCCCAGCAGGGGAGATTTGGAGGCAATCCTGGCTCGTGCACCACGCTCTGAGCCGGTGGGCCTGCCGACAGGAAGGTAGAAAATGGTTTTACGATGTTAGACATGGTCTGTATTGCAGAGGGCCTGGACTCAAAATAGCCCTGCTCACTTGCTGTTGCACAGGGAACCCAGATGATTTATTGTAAGCTGTGCCAGCATATATTATTCATGTTGGAAGCAAGGAAAGGTCTTTGATATGTATCTGAAAAAGCTTCAAATCCATAAAAGAGATAAACTTGTATGAATAGTGTCGCCCAGAGTAGAGATGAAACTCTCAGACACATCTTCATATCACATAGCGTGGTGTAGGACTACTATACTTATACAATCTGTGCATTAATTTCACTTAGAAGAGAAATTCATTACCATCTCTCTACAGAGGGAGAGCGGACCCAGCCAGGGCTTTCCAGGCGCATTATTAAGCCTTTGTTTGCTTTTGATGCACGCCACAGCCCGTGTTGGTGTGCACACCCCGGGAGCCTTGCTTACCGTAAATTTCCCTGTCAAACCCACCATTTTTGGCTCAAAATCACATCAGTCCGCCCCAAATCCCACGTCATTTAGGCGGCGAGTGAGGGAATGACAGGATCTGTCAAGGATCCCCTCTCTCCAGACTGAGTCGTTACATCCCTGCAGATCTCCTGCCAGCACTGGGATTAGACTGTGACTAATTACGGCTTTATTTCCTTTAATAAAGAGACACCCAAGTGTTCGGCACAATTGTGGCAGAAAACAATAATCATAAAGTCTCCCACTAAATGTCTGCAATTAGAGCATTCACTATTAATCGCGCTAATTAACCTCGCGCACAGAGCAGCTGGTGGAGCGGGCGCAGGGAGAAGCGGCTCCCGGGAGTTTCCCCGGCCGGCGGCAGTGCCGTGCACCGGGGCTGGCAGCATCGCGGAGCAAAGCTCCCTGAGGCATCCTGCTGCTACACGGGATCCCCCCCAGCCCACGGAGAGCAATGGCAGCCCCTTCCCCAAATTGCACAAGTATAAAGTTGGGGAGAGAGGGCAGGGCGGGTGAGGTGGATTTGGATGCTTCTTATGGCCAGGTGATTTTGCTGTCACTGGTTGCTTGGGGAAAATTATCACTTGCCCGCGACCATTCGATTAAAAGTACTTCTTTGTGGAAACAAACTCAGGCCTACAATACCTGAGAACAGGCTGGACTCCTTACAGAAACCAAGCGCCAAAAGGAAGCGGAGCAGGGCAGTGCATCTCCATCCAGCACACCCCCCCTATCAGACACCCTACATCTTCAGCTCTCCCTTCCTAGATTTGCTCTTGTTCTGTTTTGGTTTGGCTGGGGTTTTTTGTTTTTTTTTTTTTTTAGTTTCTCTCAAATTATTTCTATTTTCAACTTACTAAACTCCAGGAAAACCTTTTAACTTTCCTGTAGGTTCTCCAAGTCTCACAGCTCATTCCCAGAGCATACCACGCAATAAAAAGAAGACAAACAAAAGTCAGGGAGACCAAAAGCCCGAGCATCTCTCTCAGCAAAGCAGCCATTGTGCTTTGAGTGAGAGCAGAGCCCCGTTTCATCTGGCAGCCAGGGTCTGAATTAGAGGAGAAGGAAATGTTTTCTAATTTTTCCTGTCTCCAGAAGAATCTAGCTTTATGTCACCTCATTACTGCTCCTGCGCAAAACTGCTACCAAAACCCACCACACTGAGTTGTAGGCAGGCAGCAGAACAACATGAAAAGGGAATAAGAAGGCCTGCAACAGTTTCATCCCAAACTTTCGGCTTTTGCTTGCACTACCAGCCTTAATTCACTCACAGCACACAGCCACAGGATTTTCTCCAGCCAAACGCTTTTAATCCAGGGGTGCCCGAGACACAGACACCCCCACATCCCCCAGCCCATGGGGAAAGGCACTCTGCAAACAGTGCTGGGCACATATTTCAGCTTTCCAGCATGCACCAACTCCACCATGTCCTTTCCGAGCCCTTGATGCTCCAGGAGAGAGGCTGCTCTGGCTTCAGACCGGTCTCAGAGACGTTTCTGAGAGAGGTTCAGTCCCTTTCTGCTTGGCTTTCTCAGCCAGAATATTCATATTTTCCCATCTGTGCCCTATTTTAAAGCCCTTTCTCTCCCTTCTTCCTTTTTGACAGCAAATGTGATGCTTTTGTTCCCATTCTTTCTCTGGCCCTGATCCTGTGAAAAAAAAAAAATGCCACAGCATCTGAAGTGGCTGCACAGTGGGTAAAATCCTGGCTCCCTTGAAACCGAGAGTAAAACACCCATTCATTCCCCTCCGCCGTGGCGCTCACCCCGTGACTTCAATGGGACAAACTCACAGGGCATAAAGTTGTTTGTTGTCCCTTAAATGGCTCCATTGTCTATTGTTGGGGCTCTTTCCTGAGCTCTAAATCTTCCTTTAGCTCTGCTCTCTGCCTGTCCGAGGGCCCTAAGAGGAGAGATACCCTTCAAACACAGCAAGCGCCTTCGCAGGGTCCTGGAGTTGCTCTGAGCAAGAAGATATTTGTTTCCCTAAATACATTTTCTGCCCTGTCAGTGAGGTGCTGTATAAAGGTGTCCCTCCCTTTATTAATGGTTTTTTGTTGCAGCAATAACATGTAACTTCTTTCCCCCCCCCCCCCCCCCCCCCAGGAAGAATAAGGAGCCTGTTTTGGCAGCAGGCTCAGCAGCTCCCTACCTGCCTGCCTTGTTGCCCCCAGCCCCATCCACCTGCAAACCAAGGCAGGCCGGCTGCAGCAGGGCTGGCAGGGACTTGCTCTGCTCTTCAGGCTCCAAAACAGGCAGAGCTGAGCTTTACAGTGCCAAATCCTCGTGACTGGAAGGGACTAAGGAGAAAGAGCTTTTTCTAAGAATACATGTAGTTGAATACATTTAGGCACGGTTCCTCTCCAGAGCCTCGTGCCTGCTGAAATCAGAGATAAAAGGTCCCTGTCCTTCAGAAGTCAGCTTGCATTCAAGAACGTGGCACTTGTGATAATTGCAAGAAGGGGGAAATAAAAATATCTCCCATCACTTGGGATGATCCAGGCCGGCTTTTCTGGGAAATGCCCGAATCCGCTTCATTTGGAGGGACTCGGGAATCTGGTGGAGCCGTTTCAGTACAGCTGCGGGGGAGCACAGCCTGCATCCAGCACCGCACGCTCTGTCCCTCCGCTGAATGACATTTGTCTGTGCTCAGAAGGTATTTGGAGAGAATTCGGGGCGGGGGGAGGCGGCGGGGGGGCGGGGGGGGGATGTTTAAATCCCCATTGTTGGGCGGCTGCAGCTGCCGCAGCTGCCGGGGCGGAGATGCGGGGAGCGGCCACACGGTGTCAGCGCAGATCGCCGCATCGCCGGCCCCGCACCGGCTGCTGGCCCAGCCCCAGGGACACCATCGGCGGGGGCAAGAGGGTTCCGCTTTGTTCCCGTGCTCCCGATGAGCCTCCCGTCCCGACCTCCCGTCTGCTTTTCCCCGTGGTCCCTTTGGCTTTGCTCCACCCGCGCTGAAAGATCCCGGGGTCCCACCGCTGTCTTTTGCCGGTGTCCGGCGGCAGATGCTTCTGGCAGCTCCGAAACAGAAAGAGTTAGGGACCAGCAAGGCTGTCCCGGGCACACAGAGGTGGTCGTCCCTATCCTGTGCCAGCTGGCCCCAGATCAGGTACCAGGCACTTAGCAGTGCAATGATAACCTCTGCCCGCATTGCCGGCTCTCTGGTGATTCCCCCTACACCTCCCACCCACCCCCTTTCCCTTTTTCTGCCCGCTTCTTTCTATTCGTTCCTTCTCCTCCGTACTTCTTGTTCCATCCCTCTTCTGCTGCCAGCATCCCCAGCCCTGGCCTTTCCTCCATGTACCAGAAGGTTCTTCAGCGTGGGGACACAGCCCATGTGGCACAGCACAGGCTGTTTACTTGCTGAGCAGTCTTACTCCGGTGCTCATCTTTTGGTTCTTGGGTACTTACACGTTAAGCTGGCTGGTCGGTTAGATCCTTGAGCCTGTTTTAATGGTGCTACACTGGCGTGGTGAGTGCTAAAGATATAGCCCTCCATTTATATCGTTACTGATTTGCTCCAGGACTGAGTGGAAATATAGGTTTGAAATGCAGCTTCCCAGTATTTATCCTCGCCAACCCCACATTGAGAAACCATAAGAGGCACTGCAAAACGGACAGAAGTTTTCAAGCAAAGTGTTGCTTTATATACTGGCTTTATTCTGGCACCACCAAAGCACTGTTAAGAGAAAAGGTCAAATGGTGAGACGATACTTTTTTTCTAGGCAGAAGAGACTACATAGCTGGCAACATGGGGTTTGGTGGATATTTTCCTTAAATGAGATTTTTAGCAGTACTGACCAACACAAAGCAGCCCACAGGAACACTCTCCCGATGCATATGGAAGCTCAGGCAGGGCGATGCCAACACCTGAAAATTCATACCCAGCTTGACCCTAGCTGTGCTGTCACCGTGGTCTGACTCCTGTGGTCCCACACCCTCTCCAAGGTGGGTCATGCTCACTGCCGAGCACTGGGAACATCCATCGCAGCCAAGGAGTCAGTCTTGCTCTCCCCAGTAAGGGATTTCCCCTTGACAGCAAGGAAGAGCTTCTCCCCAGGCTTCCGCTTTGTAACCCGCACCACAACTGAAACCACATCCAAAATCAGCCCCGCATATTTCCCTGACCTGCTGAAGCGAACCGAGCCGTTCCCAGTGCGTGGAGAGAGGGAAGGCTGAGCACTGACCCACACGAGCACCTGAACTGCCCGTGCTTTCACACCACTCCAACTTCATCCCTCGCCAGGCACCTAATCCTACACTGGCCTCCAGTGCGCAGTGACAGACAGGTCCCCCCCCCTCTGCTGTCAGGGGGAGATGTTCAGAGGAGCCCCACGTCAGCCAAGGCCAGACAGTGGCTGCCTTTTCCATCCACTCTTGTCCAAACAAGTAATAGAAAGCAATGAAAAATAACGAGTTCTGCTTCAAACATAACACTATTTTTAAAATGCAGTAGGTTTCTCTACACTCATCTTCAGGTGTCCATGCCCTTTGAACACACCTACTTCAGTTTTTCCCACTACAGGCAGCAGAGCTAGCAATTTTCCTCCCCCTTTAAACCAGAGCAGAGATCACACAAGAGTGTAACAGCCAGAATCCAACAAATGAGGCTCTAAAACTAGATGTGTATTCTGGGGTTTCCAATAAAATGGATCAATAAGCCCCAAGTATGATTTTATGGCCTTCTGGAATACGAAACTGGTTCAGCTGGGGCATCTGAACAGACACTTTGCAATCACAGAGAGACAATTACTAAGAACGATTTGAGAGATTAAATAAAGGCAATTGCTCCCTTTGGCCAGAACTGCACCACCTCCAGCACCGCAAGGTGCCAGTTCATACCTGGGTTCCCAAGTATTAACAAATATAAAAGCCATTAAAGCAAACACGGTGACAAATGGCAATCACCAGCATAACCCTACACTTTGCTATAGTGAAGCAGCCCACATTTACACCAGGTAGGAGTGTTTCGTGAACTTTTTTTGAAATTTTGGAGTTTTCCTTCCACCCAAACTTCCCTTTCCCTGCCAGCTGCCTTCCCTGTGCTCCAGTCATTTTGGCGTCCGGGTACGGGCCAAAACATTGTTTTCCTGCAAAAAGGACCTGGACTGCTCTGTGTAGGAGTGAAATCTCAACTCACTCTTCCTCAGACTGGGAGAAGCCAGGGCACAGCAGGCACTTAAAGAGCGTTGGGCACAAAATGTGCCCTGTCACAGGCTCCATCAGCCATTCCCCTGATTACTGCTGTCCTAACCATCCTCTGGGCAACTCCCTTACACACCGAGACCCATCACGCAACCACTAAACATGGAGATGGCGGTGTCAGGATTTCCCTCCTGGCTGCGCTGTTGCCAGCTGCTCCGAGCGGATGGCTCCGAGCGCAGGTGGGTTAGATGGGATGGGATGGGATGGGATGGGATGGGATGGGATGGGATGGGATGGGATGGGATGGGATGGGAGTCGCACGGGGCAGCAGCCCTGCGCTGCTGGGGGGTCCCCACCTAAGGGCCAGGGAAAGGTGACCAGTTTGCTCTGAAACATTCACTAGAAACGGAAAGAAAAAGGTCCATATATCTTTCCAGAACAAAGAGCAGGTGTTTTACAGAAAACACAATTCCGTTTCAACAAGAAAATATATGTATTTTGGTTGGAAAAGTTCTCTCCACGCAAAATTTCAGTGGGCTGAATTGGAATTTTCACCCCGGGGCAGACAAGCAGTCGGGATGGTGTGAAACACTGCAAAGGGAGAGGAGTGGAAAACCGGGCTAAGCCAGAGCAGAATAATCTTTTGGTGTACCCACTGGGACTCTCTTCTCTCCGACGCCAGCACAAACACACTTCACATAATGCTGTTCTCAGGCAGGAGATTATCGGTGCGCTCGCGCAGGCATAAAGAGGAGCATGTCTGCTCCACAATGAGACACCTTGAACAAACAGCCCGCTGAACCCTAACCTCCGCCGGCACGGCGCGCCGAGGAGCGCTGAGCGCAGGTCAGCGCCGCTCCCGCCGCCACCCCTGAGCTCCAACACAAAAGTTACAGCTCTGGCTTTACTACTGAGCCAGCCAGCAGGAAAACATTTACACCAGTGAGCGTGGAAACAAGCTGCACCCGTAGAAGGCAGGCTGCTGTGATAGGAGTTACGTTATTGCGGCCGTTTCAGCCCAAAAAAAAAAAAAAAAAAAAAAAAAAAGAAAAAAGCGCTCTCCAAATCAAAATTGTTATAGCACTACAAAAGCGACATCCAGAACATATACCTGTTTATAGGGGGCAAGAATTAAATCAAAGCGTGCTGCCTTCGCCTCGCAGAAAGCTGTTGAGCTGCTGGAATTAAACCCAAACAATCTTCCGGACAATAAAAGAGTATCTTCAGTTATTAAGGAAGAATATAGCTTTATAAAGCCTGTGTTGTATGACAGGGCACTGGGGCTGGGAGACAGAGTTGATGGCAGGAGATTCGGGCCATCTTCATGGACTGCGTATAGCTACTTACAGAGCAGCCACACACGTACTAGAGGGAAAATTTTAAATCCGCAGTGATTAATAGGTGGCAGGACTGCTATCGGTTTCCTTCCGTCTAAACGAGTGGGTTCCTAGTCCCATGCCATCCACCTTCTTCCTCCCACCCCTGGTCCACGTCTGAGCCCCTCCCCCCCCCCCGCCCCATCCCCCCCTTTCCCCACCGCCTTCCCAGCAGTGGGGACTTAACGGGGAATGTGTCAAAGCGCATTTCAGAGTAATATGGCTGGAGAGCCGCATTCAGATCGGCGTGTTGTAATGTGTCTGACAACATTATATTCTGATCCAGCTCTTCACGTAACCTTCAATTTATTTCTAAGCCCCTGTGTTTATTTAACCGAATCTGCCTTCCGTCGTTTGGAGCAGTAGCACTCAACCTTTAAACAGCCCAAGAGCCACTTCAGCCTCGAACAGATGCAGAGAGCTCCCGAGTCAGGGAGTCACAAAAGAGCCCCGCGCATTGTGCTGTGGGCGCCGAGTCGCACCGAGCCCCGTATTATTCACCGCACCGGCACCTCGGCAGAGGTTGCGAGCCGCTCGGCTTTGCTGGGCGCTGGGGAAGGGAGTGGGCGTTTCAAGGCTGGGTCCCGCCAGCCGAGCGGCACACGGGGGCTCGGGTGGGCTCCAGCACAGCGGGAGCTTGGGTAGGGAGGTACGGCACCTCTGCAGCTGGAGGAGCGTAAGACTGGGGCTTCGATGCGGTGCCGTGGATCCCTCCCGCATCCTTGGCGAGCCGATCCCCAGCATTTCACAGAATGGGAGGGGTTGGAAGGGACCCCTGGAGATCATCTAGTCCAACCCCCCTGCCAGAGCAGGGTCACCCAGAGCAGGTGGCACAGGAACGCGTCCAGGCGGGTTTGGAATGTCTCCAGAGACGGAGACTCCACCACCTCTCTGGGCAGCCCGCGCTCGGCCACTCTCAAAGTAGAGATGTTGCTCTCAAAGTAGAGATGTTCCTCCTCATGTTTAGGTGGAACTTCCTATGTTCAAGTTTGTGCCCGTTACCTCTTGTCCTGTTGCCGGGCATCACTGAATGCTATCCCATCCTTCACACAGTTACAGCTCCAGTCCCACCAAGGCGCGTACGCAAGTGGCCACCAGCACCAACCCACCAGCAGCTTTTGCAGAGGAAAGTCACAGCACCACCGCCTCCCTCCAACAGCAGAGAAGATCGCTGCTTGCTCAATTATTTGTGAGCACCATCGCATCCTTGCGATACCTTCATCCCAAGAAAGGCCCCCTTTTCCCCAGCCTCTCCTACTACCCAACGCTTCCCAACTGCAAGAGGAACCCGAGTCACATGCCCGACAGGTGCCAGGTTGGAGCAGCCCCAAGCGTGGTGCCGTGGCCTTACCAATGCCCCGACATTCAGCAGTTCCCCCCACCCTGCTGAGGCAGCCAGCGTGGCCCCAGGCACCCAGCCCACCCACAGGTACCCCCTCCGCGGCAGCAGCAGCAGCACCCGCATCGGCACACGGGCCAAATCCTTCAGCATATCGGTCGTTTGCTGCTACATTCCCTGATAGCACGGGGTCACCAAGAGCCCCCAGAAAGCTGGGAACCCTCCACAGGTGTTTTCCAAAGCCAGCGGCTGCGGGCAGCGGGATGAGCCCTTCCTTTGCGGGGGCTGGAAAGGGGACAGGAAAACTTCGTCTGTGACGAATCCATCTGCCCATGTCTGTGCACTTGTCACCCAGAGAACAAAATCCCGATGGTTTCCTATTGCTTTGTCTTTCAATTCACCAGAGTTTTGTGCTGGCTTTGGGTTCACCACATATCGTTTAGAAACCTACTGCAATTTATAGGAAAAAAAAAAACTTGGCTTGCTTTTCTGTTTACTGTTCCCAAGCATAATGAAAATGTTAAAATGCTAAGTCACTTGACACCTGCCACCCCAGTAATGCACTTGCTTTACTTTTTTGTAGTTACAAGAGTTGGTGAATATATTTAAAGCTCTTCAATTCACTTAAGTCGAGAAAGACATGCTGCATATTCAATGAAATGCCACAGTTGTGACATGTTCCGTATCCTCCGCTGTGTTAAGTCTCTTCATTTATTCTTTTACAGACAGTCACAGGATTTATTCTGTTATGAATAAAATTATCTCTGATGTCCTTCAGAAAATAATGTAGGGCTTTTGACTGAATGCAGGAAGTTCAAGGAAAATATTCCAGGTGTCCAGGACATGAAGAACAAGTCATTGAACCTCTTTCATTGAGCTGTCATCTCTTCCTCCAGCTTGCGCGCTGCACCCCTGGCTCCAGACAGGCTTCTGCCTTAGTGAATAATGATTAACAGCACCGAAGCCTTTAGTCTGCTGAATGCCAGCCCCGTGCACCAGAGTGATGTGGGTTGCTGCTTAAAAAAAAAAATAAAATAACACCTGTGGCCCAAGTTCTCCTCTAGTACCACTGAAGCACTTTGCCCAGTGAAACCACAGGGATTTATAGCGGCAAAGAAACCATCTCTGTTTGTTACTGCACTGCACGTGACAGCTAACGTTTTGCATGAAAATAGTGTTTTGGGTTGGCTCATTTCTTCTAAATCTTTTCAAGAGCCAGCCGGAGGTTCCTGGCCACGCGTGGGAGCCAGCCGCTTGCAGCTTCACCCGATGTATCTCTTACCTTTAGCTTTGTGTTGGTTTTAGTGCTGGCCCAAAATGAAATACCCAGGGAAGCAGAGACAAGGGAAGCATCCCGAGGATGAAAGCAAACCCCCAGGAAGGGGGAGAAGTGAGAGTGGGGTAGCGACGGGAAGGGCGCCAGCTCGTCATGCCACGCTGATTACTGTTCTGGTGGTCAGGTAGCGCACAGCAGACGAGCGATTTGCCATGGACTCACATAAGCCGGTTTCTCCTGAGGAGGAGAGACCACACCACCGGATGAGGGACCTACCTGGGGGAGGCTGGGATGGCGTGGGAAGTAAGCATCCAGGCTCCTTGAGGACTATAGCACCCAAGCTGCGAGCGTGGGCACCCAAAATGTAGGTATCGCATCAGAGAGGAGGCCGGTTGTGGGTAGTTGTGGCTCTGAGCCTTGCAAAGAGGAGCACAAGTGCCTCAAGGCGAGCCTTGACTGGTGACTCTGCAGAAGGCCAGGGAAGCGATGCCTTTCCTTGGGTTTCTTGGGGTTTTGGTTGGGGTTTTTGGGTTTGGGATTTTTACTTTTTTTTTTACGTACGGATCCTGAGTCTGAGGATATGAGTTTGGTGAGAGCCAGGAGGGTAGAGAACTCCCCCCAAACAAGCACGTACATTCCCCACTAGGGATGCACCGCATGAAGCAGTGCCTAAATGTCTTTAAGCTTGGACCAGCTTTATAACCAAGAAAAGCCACACTTTCAAGTACCCTGATGCCTACAGACTGTCCTCCACTCACAGCTTCAGCTGAAGCCTCCTGGAAGTCGGAACAAGAGTGGCTGGAGAAACGGGAACCAAAGCGGCTGATTTTCAGTCTTGGGCTTTGGAAACATCGACCGTTTCTTGCTACTGCCTGAAGCATTCCCTTTCCCAGAGAGCATCTGCTTTATACAGTTGAAATCATGTGCTTTCCTACCCGAGGTCACGAGTCCCACGGTGCTTCCAGCTATTTAATGTGACCGTGTACTTCTGTCTTTTGTAAAAATCTGAGCAAAAGTAGCCCAAGCGAAAGTTGATCGTTGTACTATTTTGGAATAGGGATACGTAGATGCTCTCTGAACAGCAGAATAAAGATGGGGATATGGACTCATTTTTCCGTGCCTCACAATGTAATTTCTTCCTCTATTGTCAGCATCATTGTTGATCCTGAAATTATAGTGTCTGAGGAGTTATTCAACAGGAGACGTTCAACATGAAAAAGAGAGTTTCAGAAAATAACCGCAATGAGAACATTTAAATAAACCCAGAGATTACAGAGGCAAAATACAAAAATGACTCCAAGAAGCTCATTTGGTTTCATTCCACTACATTTGAGTGTTATCTCGGAGAGGGAGAAAAAAAATCCCAAATTGGCTAGGTACGATGAGAAAAAGCCCAGGCATCTCTCTACCTACATCACAGCCTATTAATTACCCTCAGATTATAATGTGGGTCAGGCATTCAGCATTCAACTAAATCGCTAGTCAAAAGCTTTATCAGCTTGCCTGCATCTCTGCTCCATGGAAGAGCTTGGCTTTTGTAGAGGACTAGAGTAGAATTGCTCTTGTATAGCTCACAGGGAGGTGTTGGGTTTTTTTCTCCCCCTTTTTTTCAGTTAATCTCCTCATTTTGAAGGCCTGCCGATTTTTCTTTGCCCACTTAGCAGTAGAAGTAGGATGTAATTCCAAGTTTCCCCCTACACCCTCAAATAGTTGCAGCAAACGGATTTGGTAAGCCCTGGAGACAAAGCCAGGGTTGCCGATGCTGCTCTCCTCCCAGCGAAGCCAAGCAACCGGCACCTCCACACACCTAGCGATGAGCTTTTTAAAGGTACCCAATTTTCTGAGGAACCCCTAAACCAAAATCTCCAACCTGGCTGATTCCTACCCAGCAGCAGTTTCGCTCCTCTCTGCCTCTCGCTTGAATCAGAGTTTGAGAGACTGCAGAATGCTCTCCGGTTTGCCACGGGGGAGGCAATCAGACTGCTGCTATTGGTGTGAATAATATTTTGTGATAAGTAAATCTTTTGGGTTTACTTCCAATTATTTTTTTTTTAAACATCAGGCTTTTATCTTAAAAAAGAATCAACGTTTCTCCGCCTTTGAAGAGCGGAACCCTCCTGATATTCATTACTTGACTCAGCTGTTCACTCAGGTCTTTTCCTTTGATGAAAAACTTTGGTTTACAGACAGTATTTAGCATCCTGATTAGTACGTAATGTGACCTACTATTGGAATAAATGGGGTATGTAGCACTATCTCATAAGCAGAAGAGTTGATTTAGTTGCACAAAGAGAAAAAAAAACAACACACCCTTGAGAATCATTATCTAACATAACTACTTACTAAAAAAAAAAAAAGGAGGGGAGGAACAACAAAAATGGACACTTTCTCCTTCCCGTCTTGCTTTAAAGAAAAGGAGGGTCACAACACAACTTATCACCGGGCAAAGACCTGCTGGCCAGTTGCTTGTCCTACTTCCTCCTGGGCTTGGAGTCCCAGATACTGGAGTTTTAGGGGGGAATAAAAAAAGCGCAAATCAACAAAGGCGTCTCTACAGCAAGAAAAGTCAGAGTTACACCAGGGAGAAGTACCAGTCGATCTATTTTTTAATTATTACTGTGGCCAGGCTGTGTTTAGCAATAGCTACAACAACGCCATTGGTTTCAGTGTGTATATAAAGGGCAACCACGCAAGCAGCTTAAGCCTGAGCATCCAGAGGACGCAGCACAAGTTCGCCATGCCACTAACAACTCCAGCAGCTCAGTGTTTGCAATTCCCCTCCCAAACATGACCCCATGGACCAGGCAGCCCAGCCGAGCAGGCAGGGGAAACACTTGTGCCTTGTTAGCCGGGCTTTGGCAGGAAAACAGACTCGGTGTGAGCTGACTTTGGTGCAAGAGCTCCCCAGGGTTGCTTTATGCCCACAAGGAAGCATTTAGGGGCACTAAAAAATATTTACCCGTAAAGATCAAGACCATCACATACTCTCCCCAGCATACACCCCCTACCTCCACGGGCACAGCCCCCACCTCACTGAGCCACCCTAGCTACTGGGACATCCTTGTGGAAGGGAGCAGCGAATATCTGGGATTACACATTAGCCAGAGCAGCCGCACCAAGGTCCCCAGAAAGAGGAACGGTTACGAGACAGAAGGAAAAAAGCAGTCAGTCACACTGTTAATGTGTAACGTTCGTGCCACCTTTACCTTGCCTTCTGCTTGCCTGCGTTTGGGTGTCAGCATCTGCCAGAAACCCCAGGGAGAGAGCAGCCTGGGCAAACCCTCAGGCAGGGCTTACGTACCTCTTGGGGGACATGCGGGTGGGCAGAGGCAGGTGGTGAGGGAGGGTGGGCAGCCTCATGTGGCACCTGGCTGTGCTCTGCATGCAAGGAGGACCTTTTCCCTAGGCCCAGGAAGGGGCTCTGATGAGGAAAACCTGGTCAAGTTTGCTCTCGGGGAAAGGTCCCTTGCATGCTCTTCTCAAGGTGGTCCTCACTATGCAAACTCCTTCCTGGGCTGTCATAGACCTCGGAGCCTCCTCTCTCTCTTCCCGCTGTTTACAGAGCCTTCTGCTCCCCATTCCCTCCCCAGATTAGCTTACCCAGTGTTGGGCTTCAAGGTGCAGAGCTGTAGGGAACAGGGTTTGTCCATCCCCCCATCGGGGCAGCCCCCACAAAAGCTGCACTGTTCCGCTGGGGACAGAGCTTAACTTTTCTTATCGCTAGATTTGTATCACGTTTCCATGGAAATGAAAGAAACGGGGCAGTAAGCCCCCTATCAACCCAACTTTGAACAACCCTTGCAGTATTCTCTGTCACACTGTCACTTTGGATTTGTCACGGTTTTCCCAGGGAAGTCCTTGAAGTCCATGGTGCTGTTGACCTGCTCAGGCCAGGGTTTTGCCGCTGCACGTCAGCCTGCCAAGCCCTGGACGTGCCCAGGAAGGTCAGCAGTCGGTGCTTCCATTCCATTCCAAAACCTCCACACTGAGGTTTTGCATAGTGAAGCCCAGGTAACATCATTAGTGATAGGGAAGTTCAGTTGAAAAGTGATGAAAACAGATCAAAAATTAACTAAGCAGCACTTTATTTCAGCTCCTACATCTCCCAGGGTATCTCTGTAGCCAGTGAGTCCCATCTCCACCAGTGTATTGGGGATGATATCAGGTTAAATTCTCCCTGGGCACTTCCCAGGAAGCCACTGAACAGGTGATGCCACCCCGATCTTACCAGCTGCTCCTGCAATTTCTCCTTTGATGCCAGCCGGCACCGCAACCCATGTCAGCAGCATCCCCACCAACAACCTCCCTGATCCCTACTGACAGTGATGCCGCAGCCATGCTCCCATCCGCTCCTGCTGCACCGGGGTCCGCGTGCCTGGAGATGGACGAGTGATTGATGGGGCGCGTGCGATACGCCATGATACGCTCCTTATCTTTGGCTTCCCAGTTGGTTCCCATGTCGCTCGCAGGGTTTACAACATCAATGTCACTTCCTTTCCCTTGGATTTCTTTTTTTTTAAACGTGCTTTGGTTCTTTCACACCTCTTCACGCACACCAATGAATCTATTTCATCTTCAGGATTAGTAAAATTGGGCAAACTAGTTTAGGAAGGCCCATCTTTCCCTACTGCCCGTGGGAAACAGGAGAGTTTGAACATATGGGTACATATTTTTCATGGCAGGTCCACTGAGAGCTAAATCCATCTAAAGGATCTTCCGTAGGAATTCTTAATCAAACATCGCAATGGCAAGTGTCATCCAAAAACTTGGGTGCAGGTAGAAAGAGCAAGGTTAGCTATGAGCAAAGACAAGCAGATGGACGGCCTTTGTTAAGAGGGGAGAAGAAAATCTGGGAGGGAAACATTACGGGCATCACCAGGAGATCCCTCCCTCTCACCCTTTTTGGACTGACAGCTCCTCCTCACCATGGACATGGACCTTCACTTGAAAACACTGGGAAAATTCCCCCTTTATATGTGCAATGAACAGCAGTGACTTTGCCAGGAAGATGAGACCACCAGGAAGCCCACAGCATCCCCAGGGAATCTCTCCAGAGCTTGTGCAAAACTGCCAACGTTACAGGACCCCTCTGCTCCCCACCAGCCCCCCAGCACACCGTCTCCCGTGGCCAAAGGCTGGTGTCTGAGCACAGACGTCGTGACTTGAGGCTGATGTGTCCCCATCAGCCCTCCCAGCACCAGCCTCTGTGCCCCACCAGCTCTCACCCACACTGGGCTCCTGCTCCTCCCCATCGCAACCCCCAGGAAAAAAATAACATAAAATAAGAAAACAAAGGATGGATGCCCACTTCCAAATCAAATCTGGCCGAAATGGGCAATTCACATCTACCTCTCCTTAGGCTTCACCTTCTCCCCTCTTCCAGCCAGCCAAGACACTATGGACAAGAGCCAGAGCAAACCCCCATCCCGGAGAGCGGGCTTTGCTGCTGCCAGATTGTGCTGTGTGCTCAAACCCACAGGGACAACCCGCGGCCATCTGTTAATCCCAGGTGTGTACACGCCACGGCTCTGCTGGCAGAGATAGTCTTCTCCTGGCTCCTCAAACACACCGGTCGCCCGACTCAGCATGCGTGGTTGTTGTTAAAGCGGCTGCTCCCCCATCCCCTCTCCCATCTCCTCCCTCACTGGCCCTGGCATCAAAGACCTAGGTGGTGAACAGGTTGTCCTTTCTATTCATTATGAAAAACAGGCTGGAACAAGGGACAATTCAGTACAGACTTCACAGAAACTATTCCTGCTCTTCACCGAAACACAATGTCTCCTGACACGTGGTGCTAAAAGAACACCTTCTCTGAGCTCTTGTCCTCTCCAGGGGAGAAGGTCCTTCTGGTCATTTGGAATGTCTTCACATTTGTGAAAAGGATTGGGCATGTGCGTATGAAAAGTGGAAATATATTCCTTCAGCCAGGGAAATCTTGGGTTTATTTCACCCTACCTGATCCACCCTGAGCATCCCAAGCCCAGGCACCAACCCTTAGCACTTCCCTTTGATTTGCAAGAAAAGATCTGTCCCCAGATTTAGGGACCTCTCGGGAATGCTTGGGTTCATGTCTGCCCCAGCTTGTGCAGACAGCCCAGGCTCTGGATCTGGACCTAACTGGCACGGACGCCCACACACTCCAGGGGCCACAGCCCAAACCTCAGCCCCTGAGAAGGAGCCTCCCTGGAGCCTGTCGTTGCATGACAGCAGCTCACACGTCTTCAGGTCCCCTTGGCCCAGGGTTGTCACCTTACCCTTTGAGCAATCAGCAGGAGGAGGGCACGCAGCTCTGCCAGCCCCTGCAGCTGGAAGAGCCTGCTGAGAAGTTGGCTAAGCCTTGAAATGGGAAAAGCCCTTTTCCCTCTTCTGGGACACACAGAGATTGGTAACTCATGGTCCTGACCACAACCAGGGGCATGTGGACTCTGGCCAAGAGAAGCTGAGGCTGTGACTGCAGATACTTGGAAATAACCAACCTCTCCAAACTGGGGTCCAACTTGTCCACCTTGCACACCCACCTCTCCGGGAGACTGTGAAGGTTCTTTTAGGGGAAGGGTTTTCCACTCCTGCCTTTTCCAGATGGGCAGTGTATTGGGTTGTGGGAGGGAGGGCAATGGGGATGGATGGGGGAAGCAGACATCTGCTGTCCCACAGACCTGCTGAAGGAGCAGGAGATGTGGAGGGCACCAGACCACGGGTGGAGGGTTGAGCAGCAGCTTATCACTGGCTCAATGTTATTTATTCTCTCCCTGGAACTGGAAGGGATCTGGTAGCTCTTCTCAACGCACCCTCATGGTTTGAGAGTCCAGCCTTCTCCAACAAAACTGTTACAATTACTGGGGCTGTTTAAGGAAGAGAGCACAATCCCACATAGAAAAGGTATCCTGACCCCTTCCACCTTTTTTCCTGAAGCAACATTTACCCATGAATCTACAAACAAATAAGTATCTAAAAAGCCTCCCCCCACCTCTGAAATACACCCTCTGATAAAACCACCCAACCTGTTTTTACTCACCAATAAAGACTTAATTTCCACGACTGGGCGAAAAAAAGCCACACGGATTTGGTGTGGAAATCCGTATTGATCACTTTACTCTCCTTCACAGGACGTGACGGTTTGGCTTTCAGCAGTTCTAGGGGATGGGTTGGACACACACATCAGGTGCCCAAAAGCTCTCCAAAAAGGTTTGCTTTCAGTAATGAATACAAAATGGTTTCATTAATGAAATAGTAGCTGCATGGTTTACAATACTCTGAGAGACAGCTTGTCACTGTCACTGGGGATATCTGCAGGGCCTGGACCCCTGCGGTCCATTGGACTGCAGAGCGCCGTCGGTAAGCAGGTCCCATGTCACTCAGTCACTTAGTACCCAGCAGGCTGGGGCTAAGAGCCGTACCTTGTCTGGAGGTTGGCTGTCAGTGACCGGGCAGGAGCAGCCCCTGGAACCCAGGCTTGAATCAGCCTCCTGAAGGCACAGCTTGCTGCTCCTGTAGCTATGGACCATCCTTGTCCTCTCCTCACTTCCAGCCCCATCTCCTCATCCAGCTGCTCCCAGCCTCCTTTTCCCTCCCTCCTTCAGTTCCCAGTTTGCTCCCCTTTGACCCTCCCTCACTTGCCCCAAATCCAGCTGTTGTGCCCTTGCCTTTCTCCCACGCTCCTCCTCCTGCTGCGCTGTGCGGCTGCCAGGGAGGCAGGAGCCACAGCTGGGAAGATGATGGGACCCACTCCCACAGCCCAGGACACTGCCGGCTCTGCTGCAGTGGGACCTGCATGCACAGTGTGTCTGCAAGCTCACACCTCTTATACAGGTTTATAACCAAATGTGTAGAAGTGCAAGCTCGGATTCCCCCCGTGCAGCTTTCCCTGGGGATACAGAAGACATATCCCAGACATTCGGACTGAATTTCTTGATATGGAAGATGAAGGCTTCACAGGTATGTAAATAAAGAGCTAATTATTTACACTTGTATTTTTATGTGGGCAACAGGATATTTTTTCCCTAATTTCAGTCCCTCCGTCAGCAACCTGGGCACTTTTTTATCCAAACAAAACAAGCTTGGCAAAGTTGTTAATTGCTCAGAACAAGATCTTTATTGATTAATATAAGGATCAATCACTTTATCTGCAGGCAGCTCTGTTAGACCTGCCTGTGACCGGGGTATTTAGCTAAAGAGATATGTCTTGGGCCCTGGGGAGTTTCACAGAGGAGTCCAAGGTCTCTCCAGTGCTTTAAAAAATACGACAGGTGGTGGAGAGAATTCAGATGAGGTGAGATGGAGAAGGGTCCCTGTGACCTTCCCTCTAGCTCCACTAGCCACCAGTGAACCCTCTCCTCCAAGAAGACTCTGTGCTTCCTCCTAGAGAGACATGGGGTGAGGGGTGATGTGGGGGGGTGGGGGGGTGCTGTCCTGAAAATGTCTGAAGCATGCCTCAAGGGTTACGCTGCTGCGGACCCTGGGGGTTAAAATACGGCAGCACAGCCTTTCACTGCATGGGGCTTGGATTCCAGGGAGCTGCCCTGACTTCACCTGGGCCCGATGGCGTGGACCCCTTCGGGGTGGGGGTTGGAGGGCAGCAGCCGCAGGGCTCGCCTTGCAGTGGGGCTGTGATGGTGATGGTGGCAGTGGTGGTGTTTACCTAAGCCACAGCCTTCGGAAGGAAGATGGACTGCCAGGCTTGGATGCCCAGAAAGCCCTTCTGGCCAGCTGCAACCTCTTCGTGTTTCTATCTGTATTGGCAGGGGGTCGTACCTTTTGCAGGAGCCTCTTGCAACCAGGTATCACTTTTCATCCCCATCCCCAGTCGGACGGCGCCACTCTTCTCCCCCCGCCCCCCCACCCCCGTCACCTTTTCTTCGTCTGTCCCCTTAAAAACCACACACAAATAGATAAAATTACCATTATAAAAAAAAAAACCAAAAAAGGAAAAGCAAAATGGGGCAGAGGAGGGGGGCTGCAGCTGGAGCCGTCTCTGGCAACCCAGCTCTAATCTCTCGCAAACCCCCGCTATCAAAGCTTGGATCAGCATATCTAATGTAAACGAGCTTTCACACATAAATAACGTGCCACATCTGGCTATTTGGTTTTTATAGCGTCTTAGCTACCGAGCGATTTATAGAGGGCGAGCTTGTTAAAGAGCAGCCCGGGCTGGGCCAGGGGAAGTTGCGGGCTGCCCCGAGGCGAGGGAGGTGTGAAGAAGCGAGGTGGGAGCTGGGGGCGAGGGAGGATTTGGGCAGCGCCGGGTGCCGAGGAGGGGGGGGGGCCGGAGTCCCCGCGCCGGCAGAAAGCGGCTTCTCCGCATCTTTGGGGAAGGGGGGCCGGGGGGAGGGCTCTGCCCCCCGGGGGAAGAGGGGCCGGCTCAGCGGCAGGGCCGGGGCAGGCTTAAAAGAGCCATCCAGGAACCGGCGTGTTTGCGCTTATAACCAATTTATTACCGCTGAACATATGGCCAGTATTTCGCCTGGCGTCACTCGCCGGGGAGGAAAGCAAACAGACCGCGCGATGTAAAGCCGGAGGAAGGAGCGGCCGCCCTGCACACGCCGGAGACAATGCGAGAGGCGCGGAGCCGCCGCCGCCGCCGCGCTCAGCCCCCGCCCGCCTAGGGACCCCCGGCCCCCAGGTGGGACCCCCCCGGCCCCCAGGTGAGCCCCGCCGCGGTGGGCAGGGGGGCGGCGGGGTGACCCCGAGCGGCAAGGGTCCGCCTCGGTGACAGCGGAGGGAGAGGGGGTAAAAAAAGAGGGGACAATCCGGCGGAGAGACGCCTTGGGGAGCAGCAGGTGGGAAGGGGCTTGCGTGGGGGGGAAGGCCCGTGGGGGACGCAGGTAGAAGTTGATGCTGAGCGGCCGCTGGAGGAGCGGGGAGGTGGGGCGCGTCCCCCTGCCCCGACGGCGGGGCTCCGCCGGCCCGGCCCGCCCCTGGCCCCGGTGAGCGCCCGGCCGCCCAGCCCGGGGAGGGGAGAGACAGGGGCACTCCCCCCCCACCCTCCACCCCACGCTGCCCCGACGGCGGGACACTTCTCGGCTGCGACGGCAGAGTACGCCAGAGGACCGGGAATGGCCCCGGCCCCCGCCCGGCCCCGGCGCTGCCCGCCGCCCCGCTCCCCCCCTCCTTCACTTCTTCCCTTCGTTTCCCCGGCGTTGCCCACGCCGCGCGTGTCGCCCCGACTCGGGACCGAGTACTTGGGTCGGGTCCCCCCGGGTGGACCCTTCTCCCGAAAAGAGCCTGACACACACGCCCCCGCCCGGAGCAGGGCGTGCGACCAACGCAGTCTTCCTCGGGGGACTAGCGTGGACACGACACCCCACCCCACCCCCCGGCACCCCCACTCGCGACGCGCACCCACCAGCTACCTGCGCGGGCTCCCCGCTAAGCCCTCCGTGTTGTGCGTACGGGTGCGAGAAGTAAATTCAGATAAGAAAGTGCTCTCGGCCGTAAATCCCCCGCATTCCCATCGCCCGCGGCGGAACGGGCCGGATTTTCTTTCCCGAGGAGAAACATTTCTGACAAAGCTTAATCGCGTTGGGACACGTTTAATCATGAGAGAGACGGGAACGAATACAGCCGGGGGGTTCGCTGGGGGGGGGCGGGGGGAGGGGGGCACGAAACGTTTGCCCGGCAAATAGAACAGTTTATAATAGAGTGGAAGGGGAAGGCAGGCCCCGGGCTGGGCTTAAAGCTTCCAGCGGGGAAGGGGGGGGGGTGGGGGTGGAAATTAAATAAGACAAACAAATAACTGGGTCGGGATGCGGGGGGCTGCGGGCTGCCGGCTTTGTGCTCGCACGCATGGCCTTAACAAACTGCCTCCGCCACTATTGGCAATATTTTCAAAGATCTCATTAAAGTGCATTTATCAAAGCCCTAACATGTGCCCTCCGGCTCTGACATAACCCCGTTAGCCCCCAGGGAGGAGGGGGAAAAAATCCCAATTTCTATTACAATTCGCCACCTCGGGAGGTTGGTTGGAGGGCAGGCTAGATCTAGATCTACAAATTTATAAGTAATATCGGTGAATAGTGAGGATTTCTCCGTCTTTGAAGCTTCGGGGGGAAGGAGATAGAGTAATCGTGAGAATAGGAAAGCTTATTTAGATTCCTATGTCCTGGAGAAGATTTAATTGTCTGCGGGAAAAAGGCAGGCCGGCGCCGGGATTTTGGGGGTGGCAGGGGCTTTCTCTTGAGCCTCGGTAGAGAAAGCTCGTGTCGGCTCCCCTTCTATATGCGGGGGAATCTTCCCACAGTTTTTCCCTTCTTTTTTTTTTCTTTTTTTTTTCTTTCCCCCCAAAGCATCCTTAACGCCTTTGTTAATGCTATTTTTCCAGCCATGAAAAGAGACGGGAATTTCACCCCGCAGAAACTCCGAGCCCCGCACGTTACAATTAAGTTCTTGAAAGCGACGGCGGATTCAGCGGGCTCTGGTACCCCCTGATCCTAGGAAATACGATTTTTTTGCACCCCCTCCCCCGGCCAGGGTGCCGGTGTGCGAGACAATCCGGTGCCGTGGGTTCCCCGTCCCCGCTCCCTTTCCCACGGCCTGGCGTGGCCGCGTCCCCTCCGAGCCGGAGCCGCCGCCGAGCCGGCAGCATCTCTGCGGAGCTGGCGCTTTATCCCGGGAAAAATGCAATTTAAAACCCTCTGTGCGGGGCTCTCGGGAGGTATATTTAGAAGCGACAGTTTTGTTTTGATTTTTTTTTTTATTTTTGTTTAGTTATTTTATCACCAACAAAAGATGTCCTCTGTAAAGACGCGGCTCTCCTTTCCCCTGCCACACTTTAAAACAAAGAGAGTGTTGCTTACAGGGGATGCTCCCGAGGTGAAGCTCCTAATAACAATTAGCAGGAGCGGCATGGGCTGCGCTTCCCTTTCCCTATTTATTTCAAGTGTGGCTCATTCTGAAAGGTAAAATAAACCTGTCCCCCTAACAAAGGCTTTGTGTGGGCTTCGCTAATCCGCACCGAGCGGCAAGGTGCAGTCCTCCTTGTTTATTTATTTGTGGTCTGGAGTGAGGGAAAACAATAGCTCGCACCTTTGGTCTAATCAAACAATAAACTAATCCACTTGACGGCTGTTATCGGAGATGCGATGCGGGGATGGGTTAGAGGTCAGGGCGAGCAAACCGCGCTGGGAGGGGGGAAATAGTGGAAGACTCCCGCCAAACACCCTTTTATTCATTTTATATAAATAGATTGTATTATTATCTATGATATATGTATATGATATCGCTCGACAGAGAAGGAAATGAAGTCGGGGGCGTCGGGGGCTTAAAACAGAGGGAGAGACCCGGCGCCTTGCGGGGAACGGGAGCGCTCGGGCCCCCGGCCAGAGGAGAAACTCATGAGAGGAGAAACAAGGCACCGCGCCGCGTAAAAACACGACCCACGGCCCGCCCGTGGCGTGGGGAAACCCCGCTCCGCCTGCCTTCCCGGGCACCGCAGCCGCGGAGAGCCGCTCAGAAGGGCTCTTTCCCTCTCCTGTCCCCCACCGAGTGTCTCTTCCTCCCTCTTAAGAAAAAAAGAAAAAGCTTTAACGCGGCTAAAATCAACACCCACCGCCCGTGGGGGGCGGGGGGGGCCGCTGCCCACGCAGATGTGGGGGGGGGGAATAAACAAGGGAGAGGGAGCGGAGGCGAATGGCGGGTGTTTGAGCTACCTGTGAAAGTAAACAGGTAAACACTCCCCCGCTAGCAGAGGCACTTGTCCTGAAGTGCATCCACTCAGCCTGTGTACACGCACCGCGCCGCCGGCCTCCCGTGGGCTTGTGCAAATAACACCCCCCCCCCGGGCGAGCCCCCAGGGGCAGCGGGCTGGGGGCCACCCCGGCAGGCTCTGTAAGAGGGACACAGCAGGTGGAAAGGCACGAAGGCTGGCGGGCACCCCCCGGCTCTGTCGCGATAGTCACCGGGCTGCCGTCGGGTTTTCCCCTTCCCAGGCAGCTCTGGGCACAGGCTGCGTCCCGGCCCCGCGACCCCACCTGACGTCAAAGGACCGGAGCGGCTCTCACGTCATCCCCCCGCCGGTGACGTCATGGCGTCCCGGAGGGAGAGCGGTCTCGCCCCGCAGCGCTGCCCGCGCGTGGGACATCCCACCCACCCGCCGCTGCAGGGCCGCGGGGAGGCGTGGGGCTTTGTGTGCCCACCATTGTGGCCGGCCCGCGGCGACCCCCGGGGCCGTGTCCGTCTTCACGGCCCGGCCTCCTCCCGTGGGCACCCCCCGCTCCCGCCGCCCCGTCGGGCCCCACGTTGCGAGGGGTTTGCAGGACGTTCTGCCCGTGTTGTGGCATTTGCGCGTCTGTTTGGGTTCGTGTGGGGTTGTGTTGTTATTGTTGTTGTTATTGTTATTGTTATTATTTAACGTCCGTCCCTTCACACCCCGGCCGGAGGAGCGGAGCTGCCCGAACGGAACGGGCCGCCAGCTCCGCCGCCCCGGAGATGCTCTGCCCGCTCCCTCCTCGGCTTGGCTTCTTTATTTCGGGACGTTGTACGGTCGTCCTGCCGCTGTCGCGATTGTCACTTTTATTCCGTCTATTTTTTTCCCTCTCGGGAAGGAATTAAAGCCCCATCCTGCCCCATGCGAGCGAAACGCCGCCGCCTCCCCCGCTCCGGGCAGGTCGAGCCGCGGGGGAGGGGGGGGGAGGGGGGAGGCGGGAAATAAATCAATCGATAAGGCCGAGATTTGCTGGAAATTAAAGCTCTCTGCCTGGTGCGTGTCTCAAGCCCCTCCCGCCGGGGAAAGGGGAGCGGAGCGGGGGAGCGCCCGCCCGAGTGGTTCCCTCCATATCGAGGAAGGACTCCGAAATGGATGAAGAGATAGCCATTGAGTGCGGTTGAATACCATGACAACTAGGAACAACCTCAGATTTATTCCCAACAGTTAGGACACATTGAAAGAGGGCGTCAATCACGTATTATTTCGCCACTGAAATAAATGCAAAAACTGCGCCGAGACAAAGGGTTCCAACAGAAGCCGGACATTTGTCTACATTGCGGACATTGTTTCCAGCTTAGCCATAGGGTTGTATTTGTGTTTGCGCGGGTCCGACCACCCAGGATGTGCTCAGGGGCTCGCTTAAAAAAAAAAAAAAAAAAAAAAAGGGGGGGGGAAATCCCTGGGCATTGTCAGCCACATCACATACTTTATGGGAGGCAGGCTGGGGGCTGGGGGAGGAAAGATGAGGGGAGCGCGGAGGGAGAGGAGGGGAAGGTGCGAACACATTGATCGGCAAACAGGAGGATGTCTGAGGGACCGTCTTCCTCCCCTTCCCACCACCAGCAGCACCATTCCCGCTCCTGCCTCCTGGAAGAGAAACTCGGCCAACTTTTCTTTCCCAGAAATAAAGGTGGTGGTGAGAAGCCCCTTCCCACATTGTAGCCCCCCGCCCCGCACCATCATCATCCCCGAGTACAAGCCCGTCCCGGGCCGGGGTCCGGCTGCGGGGCGCTTCGGGGAAGGGAAAGGGGAAAGGGAAAAGGAAAAGGAAGGGAAACGGTAGGGGCAGGGGAGGAGGAAGGGGAAAGGGAAGGGGAAAGGGAAGGGAAATGTCCGGGCCATGCCCAGCGAGGGTACGCACGGCCAAGGGTCCTCGGCGGGTGCAGGAAAGGGAAGGATGAAGGAAAATGAAAATAAAAGTTAGTGGCAGACGGATAGAGAGGGAAGAAGCTGGGGGGGGGGGGGGGGGGGCGGGTCTGCAGCCTTGGGCCGGGCAGGGGGAGCCTCTGCTCCGCGCCTCTGCGCAGTCACCCGCGTCCGCGGATGCTGCGGGGCTCCGCGGCTGCCGGCGCTGTGTGCGCGTGTGACACCTGGAGATACGGCCTTCCAAAACGCCCTTTGGAAAGCAACCCCTGCTTTATTCCCCTCCTTCCCCAGGTCCTGGAAAATAAAGGAAAAAGAAAAAAATGAATTCAGTCCAATTTGAAAGTCCATTGGGCTGCAGCCCATTAAATTAACCAAACGGTCTGGGTTTTATTCCCCTGGAAGAAGGAGGCAAAATCAATGAGACCTCTTCAAATAAAGCCCCCCCCCAAGTAATCACCTCCCGGATCTCCCCGGGTCGTGACTGACGATCGCATTTTGCCAGTTCGGTTAATTTCGGAGCAAACTAGAATCAATTACTTGCTGTTTAATTTCCAGCGTTCATCCCTAAGCCTCAACCAAAATATTGACCTAGGCGGTTTAGATAAGTTGGTCTCTTGCCATCTGAGCCGCCTCTCGTTTCGGTCCCGCGCGGGCTCTGAGCGCGTCCCCGCGCAAAAAAAAAAAAAAAAAAAAAAAAAAAAAAAAAGCGCTGCCCCCGGGTTTGCGTGGGCGCTCAGCCTGCGCGGGAGGGGTGGGAAATCGCGCACCCAGCCTCCCTCGCTCCTTATCGCTCCCCCCCCCAACCCCAATTTTTTTTTTTCCCCCTCCCTGTTTTTCAAGGCAATCGGTGGAAAACACACTTTGGAGCGTGCGGAATATCGGGCTGGTGTGCGAGGCTCTTTGTATGTAAATACTGTGTTTAAAAAAAAAGAAAATCACACCCTCCCTCTCTCACTGACACACACACACACCCGCGGAAGGGCCCTCCCCACGCCGGTAATTAACTGACACGTTATACCACTCATCACCAATGGTGGAAGCTCGGAGCTCGCCCAAAACCCGCAATTTCACATCTGCAAACACTGTCTTCATCCACTTGACTTCCAAGACCCGCCCACACGTGGCCAACCTTTCCCGGGTTTAATGTATTTTTTTTCTCCCTCCTCTCGGCAGGTTCATGTGTGGGGACCAGCCTTATATGGACTGTTCGCTCCAGCAATGGCTCGGGTTTTTCAAGCGGCAGGCACGGGTTCGGGGTGTTTAAGCAAGATCCTGAAGTGTTCTTTTTTTTTTTTTCCTTTCTTTTTTTTTTTTTTTTTTTTTGGCGTGTCTGTCCCCCTTTCCCCTGGAGTTACAAACTATTTCCGAAGCCAGCTGCTGCTCCCGCTCTCTGAATTTCCCCCGTGGCAGAACAAGCCCGTAGAAACCACCGCCGCAGAGATCCACCGCTGCGGCCGGGGCTCCGCTTCTTCTTTTGCACAAAACCCTGCGGTTATTTTTCTATAAATCCGTATTATTCTTTCTTTTTTTTTTTTTTTTTTTTCCCTCCTCCACGCGTGCCGCCGCCCCCGGCTGCCGTGTGCGTGTGCGGTGTTGCCGCCGCCGCCGCTCCGCGTGTGCGTGTGCGCCCGTGACACGGCGGATCGGCGGAGCCGCTCCTCCAACTTTCCTCGCCTAAATTTGGCCGGACCATGTCTCTGACCAACACAAAGACGGGCTTTTCGGTGAAGGACATTTTGGACCTCCCTGACACCAACGATGAGGACGGCTCCGCCGCGGAGGGCGGCGAGGAAGAGAGCGAGGCGCCGGAGCCGCCCAAGAAAGCGGGAGTTTTGGGACAAACCCCCTTGGACACTGTTCAGACGCTGCCTTTGAAGAACCCTTTCTATGATAATAGCGATAATCCCTACACGCGTTGGCTGGCGAGCGCCGAGGGCATCCAATACTCCCGTGAGTACTGCACAGCGGGGACGGGGACGGGGCAGCGAGCGGCTCCGCGCCCGCGGGGGCTTCCCCGGGCGGCGGGGCGATGGGGGTGGGCTGCCGCTCGCCACGGGTGGCTGAGCCCCGGCCCGGTGCCTCCATCCATCCCTCCTCTACGGCGGGGGAGCGGCCGGGCGGCGGGAGGGATGCGGGGTCAGCGGGAAAGATGCGGGGTCGGCGGGAGGGATGCGGGGGGCGGCAGGGATTGCGCAGCGCGGACCTCCCCCCCCCCCCCTTCCGCTAACGGGACTTTCCGCAGTGCACGGGCTCACCGCCGGTGGCGGTGGCCAGGACCCCTCCGGCAAGTCGCCGGAGCCGTCGGCCGACGAGTCGCCCGACAACGAGAAGGAGGCGGCGGGCGGCGGGGACGCGGGGAAGAAGAGGAAGAGGAGGGTGCTCTTCTCCAAGGCGCAGACCTACGAGCTGGAGCGGCGGTTCCGGCAGCAGCGGTACCTGTCGGCGCCGGAGCGGGAGCACCTGGCCAGCCTGATCCGCCTCACCCCCACCCAGGTGAAGATCTGGTTCCAGAACCATCGCTACAAGATGAAGCGGGCCCGGGCCGAGAAAGGTATGGAAGTGACTCCTCTTCCCTCCCCGCGGCGGGTGGCCGTGCCGGTCTTAGTCAGGGACGGCAAGCCCTGCCACACGCTCAAAGCTCAGGACTTGGCAGCCGCGACTTTCCAGACGGGAATCCCCTTCTCCGCCTATAGCGCCCAGTCTCTACAGCATATGCAATACAACGCCCAGTACAGCGCTACCAGCAACCCCCAGTACCCCACAGCACACCATTTGGTACAAGCTCAGCAATGGACTTGGTGAAAGCTGGAGGGGAGAGCGCACACACTACCCACACACACACACAAAAAAAAAAGGAGGAAAAACAAAAATAATAAAGAAAGAGAGAGAAAGAGACAGACTGATGCTCCAAAAATAAAATCAAAACTGCGGGGGAAGGAATGGAGAGGGAAACGCTATTATTATTATTATTATTATTGCTATTATTATTATTATTATGGTTTTTTCCCTCTCCCGTTTCTTTTCCCCTCCATTTTTGGGGGGGGTCTCGGTTTCATTTCGGGGGGGGCGGGGGGGGAAGGGAGGGGAGGTGTTTTTGTGCGTCATTGTTTACAGAAATTTTTGCGCCATTCAGAGTGGTCCTGTCTACCTACAACTAAAATAAAAAAAGGGGGGGGGGTAAATCGTCACAATTAAAAAAAAAAAAAATAAAGAATAAAATCCCCCCCGCTGCTCCTGTGGTTTTGTGAGGCAGGTGCGTGCGCCCGGAGCGCGGCCGCCGTACCCCAACACGGAGACCTCGATCGCTTCCCGTTCTTAGGACGATTTTCGGTCGCCTGTAACCCCCGACAACTATTAGCGGCCGTATTTTTATATCTCGTGGTGATTATCGCTGCCCTGAGTAGCAGCCAGGGCGTTCGTTTTGTTTGATCTTATTTGGGGTTCGCGTGCAACTATTCCCCAGTAACCACGAGCAGAGGAAAAAGAAACGCGGGTCAAACACACAGCGGCAGGAAAGCGGACCCATTGTGCACAAACCCAGGCTTTCGATATTTTGAGAAGAATTTTAATTTTTAAAAAGCTGTGTTTCGAGGAAAAAAAAAATAATAAGAGAAGGAACCGATAACAACGAGGAACCGGTTTTGTTCGACTTCTCGGTGTGGCCGGCGCCAGCGGCCGCTCCCTGCATCCCCCAGCGGCATTTCGGGGGGCTCGGCCTGGCGTGGGGAGGGGGGTCTGTGTGGAGACACGGCCGACCAGGTCCCCCCTCCTCCCCCCGGCCCGCCGCCCCCGCGCCCGAAATTTCTTTTTTAGTGGGAAAGCGTTTTTTTTTCGGAGCAGTCGGGTTCAGCCCGACTCCTCCGACACCCGGAGCTGGCAAAAAACGAAGGGCGGGGGGAAGAATTATTTTATATTTGGGATTGTGCTTTTATACACCCCAGTGCCCCCCGTGCAGCTGAGGTCCTCCGGTTGCCGAGTTTTGGGTACCAGCATCACCTCAACGCTCCCTCCCCGGGCTGGGGACAGTTTGCGCGGGGGGGCGGGAGCGCGGAAACTTCGGGTGCAGCCCTCGGGGATGCCCCGGCGGCTCAGGCGGGTCGGGGGAAAGGGTTAACACTCTGGGGCACCCCCCCAGAAAAAAAAGGGGGGTGGGATAAGGGAGAAGAGAGAGGCGAGGCGGAGCTGGGCGGCTCAGGCGGGGTGAAGCGGGGACCGAGCCCGGCCCCGGTGAAGTTACGGCCCGGTTTGGGGCAGGCGCAGCCCCAACTCGGAGCAGGTTTGGGCACAGCTGTGTGCCTCCTTGCCTTGCCCTGCCTTCTTAGGATGGTAAAGGTGCATAAAAAAAAAAAAGGCGGGGGGGGCCTTCCCGGTGTGATGGGGCAGCGCCTGCCCCTTCCCGCCGGGCTGAGCAGGACTGAGCCGCGCCGGTTTCGTCCAACGCCCAAAGCAAAGACACGATCGGTACCGGCTCTCAACACCCCAAACCGGCCGTGCCCCGGCGCAGCCTCCGCCGGCCCCAAAGCCCCGGGCACAGCCTCCGCGTTCGGGCTGTTGTTGTTGGGGTTTTTTTTTTTCCTTTTCCTCCTTTTTTTTTTTTCCTTTTTTCTTTTTTTCCCTCTTTTGTTGTTCCTCCTTCCCTTCGCCTCCCCGCCGGGCGAACCCTGAATCCAAGCCACCCGTGGCCGAGGAGCTGCTCGGCTTCGCGGCGGGGACGGCGCCGGTAACCTGCTTGCGCACCGGCGGAGCAGCCCCGGCTTGTTCACCGGGGGACAGCCGGCTAAGCAGGAGCAGGAGCCGGCTTTCCAGACCGGGGAGGCTCCGCCGGGGTCCTGGACCGTCACCCCAGTCTCGGGCGGTACCAGGTTTTCCCTCCCCAGCGAGCCAGCCAGGAGCGGGAGAGAAGGAAAATGGTCACTTTTTTCTTCTTTTTTTTTTTTTTTTTTTCTTTTCTTTTTCTTTTTTTCTTTTTCCCCCTAGGCTCTGCTAAGTCTATAAAACCAGTTGTGTGGCCCTAACCTCCGTGGCCTTATATCTCCCATGCTGCCGGGCCAGCTCCGGGCAGTCTATCTTTGCACAATATACAGTAGACTTCACAAAACAGCACAATGGGGAAGGCAGGGAGGTGAGCATGTTAGAGGCGTGCATATTAAAGAGACGGAGGCAGAGGCAGCCACGGCTGGGCCGGGCCAGGGGTGGGGGTGTGGGGGGGAAGAAAAAAAGGAGAGACAGTTTGGGGGGGTGGGCCCCCTCCCTGTGCCTTCCCTCCCTTCTTCTCCCCCCCCCCTCCACCGCCGCCCCCCTTTCCTCTTTTTAGGGCCATTCAATTCATTTACGGGAGGCAGTCCATCCCGGAGTCAGGGAGCAGTGTCCTTTGCGTTTTGTTAAGGCTGTCACTCGTGCTCATTGTTAGGCATGTTCTACATGTTGTATCCCATATGGCCAGCTGGGCCGGGGGACCCCTCACAAAACCCAAATTGTGCCCAGCTTTCAAAACCAGCATTGTTGTCTGTGAAAGGAAGACGAATTAAAAATTCGTGCTATATCTATTCTGGAAAAAAAAAAAAAGGGGGGGGGGGGGAAACAAGGAAAAAGAGTCCCTCTCTCTTTCTCTCCCTCTCTCCTCTCTCTCCCTCTCTCTTTGAAGGCTAACAGAGGCCCTCCTCTTCTCCCAGTTCCCGCTGACAAGTTTCTCTCTCATTTCACAGGAAATTAGACTGCCCCCCCCCCCTCCGCCCGCCCCCCCAAGACCCAAGCGCATCTCCCCCGTAAAACACAAGGCGATGCCCGCTCCTGCGCCTCCAGCCCGCCAGCGGAGCTGGGCTGGCCGCGCTGGCCGCGCTGCGCGGAGGGCAGCAGAACAAGGCTGCATTCAGGGCCGGTAATGTTATGCAGGCTGCCTCCCTGCGCGGCCCGGCCGTACCGCGCGGCGGGCTGGCACGTCCCGCTTCTCCCCCGGAGAAACGGCTCTTTCTTGTCGTAGCTCCTCGTTGTGCAAGGCAGGCCGTCAGAAGGAGAGAGAGAGAGAGAGATAAAGGGCCGGGGGGGGTGTGGTGGGGGTGGCGGCGGAGAAAAAAAAAGGAAAAAAAAAAAAAAGAAAATAGTAAAAGGATAAAGAAAATAGTAAAAACGTAAAGAAAAAGAAGAAAAAAGAAGGAAAAAAAGAAAAAAGACAAAAGAAAAAAAGAAAGAAGAAGAAACTAAAAAGAAGAAAGACGAAAGAAAAAAGAAAAAAAAAAAGAAAAACGGAAAAAGAAACAAGAAAAAGGAAAAAAAAAAAAAGGACGGGAACCCCCACACACCCCAACCCTCCTTGGCATTTTCAGCACCCCAGGCAGAGGCGGAGGGATGCGCAGAGCTGCGCGGGGGGCGTTGCTGTGACCCGGAGTTGATCCGGGGTGGGAGCGGGCCCGCAGCGCAGGGATGAACCTTCACCTGGGGGCCCGGCACCCCCGACCCCCATTCTGCCTGCAGCTTTGGCAGCAACCCCCCCCAGTTTGCCCCGTCGCCGGTGCTCCCCCTCCCCCGGTGAGCCCCTCACCCGCGCGGCGCGCTGCGAGAGTCACCCGTCAAGTTTGCATCGCGACACGCTCCGCGGATCGCGATTCGGGGCACAATCGGGCGCTTGCTCGGGGCGGGTGAGAAGTTGAGCCCGGCCTTCAGGCCCTTCTTCGCCCTGCTCCTGGGGTTCCTCTCCCTTTCCCTCCCCCCCCCCCCCCCATTTTTTTTCCCCCTTTTCTCCTTCCTCCACCCTTTTGTAGGGAAGAAACTATTGAGGCGCCTCAGATAGATACCCTGATAATGAGCTGGAAGCCCCGTTAAGCCCTGGAAATAACTTACTTTCGTCACCTATTGACTGTTTGGCTTAGTTTGGAACCGGTGTGGATTTTTCGGGTCTTTTCAAGAGAGCCGGTCAATGAAAAGCTAATCCAATATTTACAAAGTATAAGGGCAATTCTCGGCGGTGTTCATTAAGGGGCCGGTGGGGAAGGGCTGCGGGGGGACACAGGGGGGCCGATCCCCCCCCCCCCACACCCCCGGCCCCGGCCTGCCCGGGGCGGCTGGAGCGGCGGGGATACGGCCCTGGGCGGTTTTTCAGGAATACTTGTGCACTTGGGACTGCAGGAGCTCGGTGCTCTTCCCGCATCACCTCCCCTTATCCCCGCAAATACCCCCACCCCCACCCCGCCGCAGCCCTTCCCCAGCCCCCTCTACCCCAGCGTCCCGCCGCTATCTCTCCAAAAATCAAAGAGTTTATGGGTTTATCGCTTTCTGCAGCGGGAGGGATGTGTTTTATACTATCGCCCCCCCCCCACCCCTCGCCTCCGCGGCGCTGGGCCCGCGGCCGCAGGGCGGCAGCAGAGCCCCGCGCAGACCGGCGGAGGACGGGGCGGCGGACCGCTACCGCCTCCGCGCTCGCCCGGGGCCGGGTGGAGGGAACCGCGGGGAGGCGAGGCGGTGGGCACCGGCCCCCGACAGCCCACCCCACCCCCCCGGCCCCCTCCACGCCCCGTCGGAGCGGCCGCACGGCGGCGCTGCTGGATAAGGGACGCGCCGTCGTGGCCACCACACACCCCCGGGACCCCTCGCCCGGGATCCCTCCCCCCGCCTCCCGCTCCCCCCGTCCCCGGAGGGGTCTCGATCACGGCCAGGATCCCTGCTCGCAGCGTCACCCCGGGGGAAGGGGCCTTCCCAGCCGCCCGGTGACACGGCCGTGGCACGGACAGGGCGGATGGAGCAGGGGGATGGATGGATGGATGGACGGACGGACGGACGGACGGATGGGGAGCAATCCAGGGGTTAATGGGATGGGTCCTGCCAGCATCCTGCTTTGCCCCGCTGTAGGAAATCCCTTTGAAATACAACGCAGAGCTCAAGATGTGAAGGCACGGTGTGAAAATATCTATCCCGTAATCCTCACGTGGGGCAAGACACCATAGAAGTGGGAACTCCTGGCCCTTCTGCCCCCAGCAGCACCCGGGGTCAAGCAGACCCTCAAAGACCTAGGAACCCATCTTTTGGGCAAACTGCATCTCTGAGTGAGAATGCTTTGGTGTAAAGCATTCACCTATTTCATACAATTACGAGTATCAACAACGCCAGAAGAACAAACCAACCAACCAACCAGCGAGGATATCACAGCATTCCAGAGAACTGAAGAGGAAGTGACAGCGCACGTACCGTTTCCTCCCAGCACTCCATCTCTTCTCCCCCCTGCATGAAATCAGAATGTTGGCAGCCATGGGGATGGCTGCAGCTGCCTTACTGCTTTTGAATGCACTGGGAGCACTTACAGCTCGCACGCCCAAAGGTATTGAGGCATCTAAGCATAGCAGGTAGGTGCTTAAGGACATCCCTTTTTTTGAACGATCCAACTCAAAAGTGCTTTGGGAAAGGCCAAATAAATGGTAGCCAGTGGGTCCCCTTGCTGCTGTGCCTTTAGCACGTCTTCCCACCACCAGCAGACAGCCCACCACACTGTGCAATAGCCACAGGCACGCTCAGCTGAGCTTTTTTCCCCTCCCTGAGATATTCAGTTGCTGTGTTAGCCAAAACAAGCTCTAAACAAGTGTCAATAGTCATGTTTTGTGTCAAAAACAAGAGTCCAAGCTATGGCTTTGTGCCCACTTCTGGCCTTTGAAAGTATCTGAACAACAGGTTAGAGCTCATAGTGAGCAAGTCAGGATGCCTTTGTAACAACAACAACAAAAATGAATCCAATTCTGGGAAAGGATCAACTCTTATTCCCAAGAGCAGCATTGCATGCTCACCCCTCCTTACAGCAGCCTCCCCAGGTTGACCCCATTAGGAAATGCTTCAGGAGAAACAGATACAGCCCCCACTTAAATAAAGTGTGAGGACGAAGGCTGGCACCGCTCACCTCCATGCTACAGCCCCACTGGGAGATGGCTGGGGGTGCTCTGCCGTTCTCTCTGGGGTGGAGCACGACAAGCACTCTCCAAAACTCCATTTCTTCCCCAGGAGATAACCCATTTCCAGCTCCAGAAAGCTCTGTTTTTCTTCACAGTCTCATCCATGCTGTGCGTATTCCTCTCCAGGTGGTGCATCCCTAAATTTTGTCCTTAATTCGTCAAACAGCAAGACTTTCATTCAGCAGATTCACTATCCAATGATGGTGAATTCGCTGATTTTTGCAAAACAGCTGTTGACTAATGATACTTTTATAGATAAAGAGCCAACAATTCTGGCTCTTTTCTTTTTTTTTATATGTATATACACACACACATGCATATATATATATATAAAACAACACCTAGGAACAAACACAACCGTGCCCATTGGCTGGGGACACGGGGATGAAGACCTCACTGGCCATCCGCTTCTTGGAGGTGCGCCCACCTGCACTCCCCCCCCGCCCCCCCACGCAGGGCTGCTCCCACTTTGCCCAGCCAGGGCTGTAGCTTTGCAGACAAGCTGGCCTGGCAGCCGTCACTCACCTGGTGTGACACTCCAGCATTTGTTCTTCCGCTGCTCCTGGGTGCTCAGACCTTACCCGAGAGGTGGCTGTCACCCCACTTCCCAATAAAAAAAGGCTTCAAAGACAGCTTCCAGCACCAGCTCACCACACCAGGTTTCTCCATGCTGCCCACACCAGCTGGTCCAAGGGGTTGGACAGGAGGGATTTCCCCTTTGGTTTTCCCCACCGCATCTCTTTCAGGCAGCATCCCCTTTCTCCCTCCCTTCCTGGCCATACCCACGGCTGGGACAGGTTGGTCCCCTGCAAAACATTGGAATGACCAGCGGGTTCAGAGGTCTTGGGGTGCTTGCAAAGGGACAAGTGTTTGGTTGGAAACTAAAGGATTTAAGCCTGAAACGTGTGTTACAGCTTGGGTGCAGCACCCTTCCCTCCCGCAGGCTCCCAGGCTGACCACACGCTCCACAGCGCTCTGCGAGTCCGGCCAACCACAAAAATTAAAGTCTGTTCCATGGATAAAAAAAAAATGAGCATCAACATGCAGCTCCCTCGAGGCACCACAGGGATATACTGGCATGCAAGTCCGACAATTTATTATTAAAAAAGTTTTATCCATCAGGCAAAAATAATTTGAAACACGAGTTATCACATCTCCATTTTAATGTTTAATACATTTTATTGTTCTACACAAATAAGGTTTGAGCAGTTTGAGGTAGCTGGGGGGCTTATAATAGGCCCTAGTTCCACTTACGTATTTGGGATTTAACTGCTAGAAATCATGTCAATGCTATCAACAGAAAACATTAGAAATATGATGTAAAAATCCAAGAGCCCAGAGAAACTTGCCTTGAATTGTTGCAGATTCACTTAAACAGAGCCTCTTGATCCTGCATAGAGATCTGCTGCATTTCATGGGGTTTAGCACCGTTTCAGGGAGAAAGTTATCCATGAGATAAAAACTGCAAGCAAAGCTGCTCAGAATAAATTGTGTAAAATCGTATTATCACCACCACGGCTCAGTCTGATCAAACAGGCTGAACTGTGTCAACTATTTAAGGAAAGAACACAGTGGAAAGAACGTGTGTGCAATGTATGTCTATTCTAATCATCATCATTATTATTATTATTTAGTGCAAAGAACACAAACCGAAAGCATACCAATCTAATTCTGAGGAAAAAAAAAAACATACAAAGCATCTTAACATACCCAAACTCACTCTGACCACATGGAATGGATAGGATGGGGAACGAGGTTTGGGGGACTTAAAGCACAGGATCCTTTCAGCATCTAAGGTTGTATCCGTACTAGTAAACTAAAGGGCACTGGTGATCATTCCTTGGAACAGTGTGCTCTAAAGCACCAAACGGCCAGAGGAATCCCTGCCTTTTCCCAGCGTTACCAGAGCACGGTTTCAGTGCTGCCCCCGAGGTCGCGGCGGGGGCTGTGTCCCCCAGCCTCCTGCCCCGCCGTCACACTGCCGATGCGAGCGCTCACCAAGGCTGATGGAGATGCGCGAGTTGCAAACAGCGCACAGGAGAGCTGCTCTCTCCCCATGACCTTTGGGATGTGTTGCACGCATCTTGCACGGAAGTGTCTTTTGCAGGAAAAGAGTTCACCTTCTGTTGCTCAAGACCGTCAGAAAAACCCTGAAAAACTTCCCCCATCGTGGAGCTATTTTCTTATTCAGACATTCCCTCCCTCTTACCCCCAGTTAAAGTTGCCTCACAAAAGTCCGAAGACCACTGACTCCCTCTAAATAAAAATAACACACACATGCTTTGTTACCCAAGATCGGACCAAGTAATTCAACTTCAATATTCTTTTGATAAAAGTGGCCTTAACTTCCCCCATCCTCTCTCCAAGCCTCAGCCCAGCCTTCATCCTCCACTACACCATGGAGAAGGACCCAGCGCCGCATCTCACAGGGTAAAACAAGCTCCTGACCCTCTTTGGTGCAGTTACGACCTGCCTCGCTCCACGTTCAGCAAGCCAAAGAGATACAACATGGTGCTGCTCCCCGGGGAGCACGGAGACGGGTGACACTGCAAACGGAGGGATGCAACAGCAATGGTGTGGGACAGAAGAGGCGCCTGTGGTGCTCTTTAAAAATCTCTCGCTGCTGCCTGGGCACAGACTCGACCCACTCCCCACAGAACTGCGGCGTCGGGGCACACGGCTCCCCCCTGCATCTGCAGTGAGAGGTCCCCCCGCTCGTCAGATAACACAGCTCGTGTGGTGCAGCGGCCATTGGGTTTGCTTATTCCTCTTCCTCCCTTCTTTGCCCTTCCGCTTACGTAATTGCTCCAGGGGTTGCGAAAATTCGGTCCACGGTGCAGCTTTCCTTCCGCAGCCTATACACAAGTAAAAATATGCTTAGTTAGGAAAATATGGCAGGAATCAGCCTGAAATGTGTGCTTTCAAAATAAAGCTGCAGCAAAACAACCCTTGAAGTTTTTTTTTCCCCAGGTATATTCCCCAAAAGCCAGCAACAGCCATAAGAACCTAGTTAAAAGTATATTGTAGCCCACTTGGCTGAACCCGGCGTAAATCACAGCCCACGGCGTGATCCTAGTAGACCCATTTGTATACAAAACAAGTGACTTGTAACTTGATCTTACTTTGCCCTGGAAGTGGGATGAGACATCGCCTTTGCTGAGGCATGTGCAGATCAGCATGCATCATGTATATCCAAAGATTTTTGGAATTTCCACACTGTCTTCCTCCCAGGTGGACAGAGACGGTGGCTACATGTCAGACCCACCACCTTCACACGCAGGTACCATGATGACGGGCGAGGAAGGAAAGGGAATTACTGGTGATTTCAGAGGTTGCCACAGAGCCCAGCTCAAGGGAATATCACACCAGCACTTCCCCTCTTGCACACGTGTTGCATGCCAGGTAACCACATCTTCAGCATCTTCCAGTAAACTGTTAGAGATGTTTGAGGGAAACCCCGGCTCTGCCAGAGACCAGCCCAAGTTTTGCAGAGCTGCGATCTCCTCCTTCCTTCAACTCACCTCCTGGGCATGTGTTAATTGCCTGTGGAAAGAAGACACTGGCTAGCACTGTCGCCTCACCCTGCATTGCCACACTCAAGCTTCCATCGCCAGCAGTGGCCTGAAGGCTCTGGAGAGCCAAGCCCACCTTCCCAGGTAGGAGGTGGGAAAGGGCATCCTCAAACCCACCAAATGGATTAAGGGGAGAATGGTGGTGTGCACTCATTGCCACCCATTCCACCCTCACAGATCCTTTGCCCCACTCACTGACGCTGCCTTCGCACACTCACCCATCGTGACCACCAACAATCTATATCTGTATGCGCTCATACGTGCATGAATTTACACACACACCTAAGAAAGGCAAGGAAAAGGGTGCTAGCAGTGCTAGACGTCACATTAATTTACTCCTGCCATAGAAGCATTTCAGCCAGGGTAGAAACATGCTCGGTTCACGCAATTCTTATCACCAATTTCCAAAGACAAAGGCTTTAAAGGTCAAAAGAAAAAACTCACTCATGGCTTAGGGGATGCTTTTTGAAGTAACGGATAAATGTGGAACTTGTCTTTGGTAGCCCCTTTCAGAGTTAGGCAACAGCTGGATGAAAATCCACTACAAAAGATAATTCAATGTTGTTATTAGCGGTGACTTTGGATAGCAGCTGTTTGATGCATTTTTCAGAAGACTACTTGATTTGTCCCTCTCAAGTGAGTCCACTTAAAACTCCATATTATGGGAAAAAAAAAAAACCGGCAACTGAAACATCCCCAGCTTTTTGTGTTTTGGCTCTCTTAAGGTAAGTGTTTCAGAATGAGGCAAAAATAAAACTCAACCCAGAGTCAACAAAGAACAAATCAAGCTGATTAAGCTGAGGAGGGAAGGAGAAGTGAAAAAGGTACGGTCACCCAGCCTGTACCAGCAGGCATCCGACCACCTTTGTGCATTTTGTGCTGGGTACTGCCCATTTGCAGTAACTGTGACACCCCCCAGCCCCCATATAAAGACCTGAGGAAAATAAATCCATGAAGACAGGCGGGCTACAAAATTAATCTAAAGTGACAGAGGAACAGTAATATTGAAAGTCATTTTGCCTTTTTGCAATCCAAGACATTCAGGATTGTTTTTTCTTCTTCTCTGTCCTTCTTGAACCAAGTCCTTTTGTGTTTGCAGCCTGCAATTATTAACCTGATTATTAAACTGCAGCCTCAGTGCTGTGTGCTCAAAATTGACAGAAACCTGGTCAAAATTTGGTCTGTCCAAACGCACTGTGGAACAAACGAGCAGCAAACTAACGCTTGCCAGTGGGTACACACGACCACAAAGTCACGAGCTCATTGTCTTCAGTGCGAGCCTAAGTTTTCAGAAGGGATTTAAAGACGGAAAGGATCATGGCAGTGGTGTATCAGCTCTGGGAAAATGCTTCAGCAAAAAGCATGTGAACACTTACACTGGTACATACGGCTCCATCTTCAGCTGATCCCAAGCCCACCGAAGTCTGAAAACACCTATTAACCTCATTAAAGAATGCGTTTGCCTTTGGAAGGCTTAGACTTCGGAGAATATTTTTTTCTGGGCACCCCATCATCTCTAAAGGAATAAATCGACTCACTAGCATGGTTTAAGCCATCTGACCTAACATACGCCATCAGTTTTTTACCACTTTCATAAAAAACCTCAATTAGTCTAGGCTTTCCATTCATCTAAAACCACTGTGCAAGTATTCAAACAGGAACCTAAAAGTAATCACTGTTAAACTTTGTCTCCCTTTCAACTCACATGTAAAGCTGAAGCTTGGCAGTAAACAAGGTAAGACTATTTTCCCATAACCAGCCGATTTTGTCTGGCTTAAACTAGAATTCTAGGGCTGCCTTTTCATTTATAGCCATGCTTTGTATCTGGGTTAAGGACTTTAAAGTATGCTAAAGACAGGCTTTTGTTCTCCATCTACTTGCTTTTACCTCTCAGTTACTACTGAGGTCAGATCTTCAGCTGGTGCAAACCAGTGTCTCTCCATTAGAGCCCGTGGGGTGTAACACTTGCTTCAGCTGAGAGCTAACTGCTACGAATGTGCTCTCTCCTTCACAAGTCCCCACAGGTCACAGCTCCAAAGGAGCTCCCGGGCAACTTTCTGTATAATTCATGATTGCTTCCTGGAGTAAATAATGCTTTCTGCCCTCCCCATGCGCCTTCGGTTATTGTGTTCCTTCAAAGGCCCCGACAAATAAAAGTTTGATGTTTATTTTATTTTCAGAATGACTATTTACCCATCTTCCCTATTCTGCCTTTATCCTGTTTACCTCTTACAATAGCAAGAAGTCACTGCCAGGTAACCCCTTTCATTTCAGCCCTCTCCTTGGTAAGCAAGGATGCGTAGCCTTCAGTTGAGCTGGCTGCTCTGCAGCTGAGCTACGCGGTTTCCCTGGGAGAAAAATATACCACACTTCCTTCCATTCTCCAGGTAAAGTGCTGACACCTGACCCTTGTCGTGTCTCCAGCTTTCCATTGGGTTTGATCCGCCTTCTTACCCTTAAAATCACATTCACCGCGTACACCAGTCAGGACTTCATATTTGCCAAACGTCCTTCATTGGAGAGGGGGAATGAGTCTGGCCAGGGGCCAGCTTCGTGCCAGTGGTGGAGGTGACAAAACACCCGGGACACAGGGCTGGTGGCAGGTGCTGGAGGTGCTGGTTGGGGATCTGGGGCCAGCTCAGACTAAGAACAGTTCATCAAGTGAGTGCAGCTCCACCGTCACAGCTCTCGCTCACATGGTGATTATTTGGGTGCGTTTTGTGTCAGATGAATATTAACATAATTGAGAAACAGAAGCAAATGGGTCTTTACGTGGGTCTTTCCAAAACAAAGGTTTTGGAAACATGAAGGACTTGGTTTTCAGTAGCACCACCAATAACATTTAGGTCGTTGCATCTTCTGAAGAGACATGAGAAGTTTCTGAAGAGACATGAAAGCGTGAGAAGTTTAGTCCCGATGTCATCCTCTGCTCACACTCTGGCTACATCAGGTAAACGCAGAAAGTGGCACCTACCTGGTTTTTGGGCGGTTCCTGTTCCTCAGCCACAAAAGAACTGAAGAACTTTGGTTTTCCTCCTCCAGAGCAATGCCAGAGCAGGGCTTGGGTTTACCCTCAAGAGTGGGCTTCTTGGCTGTTGCTGCACTGATGTGACCGCGGCTCTCGCTGTGTCTCTTGGCATCACAAGAACAGGATAAGCAACCTTCTCAGGATAAAGATTATCTGCATATGTTCACCACCCTCACCCATACCCATCTCCAAAACGTTTTTTCTCCAAGCCTGGAGAACACATGAAAAAGCAATCAGGAAAAATAGCCCGCTCCTTGACAAGAAATCCCACTGCAGAGGAGAATAGCACTATACCGTAACCCCTTGCCAGAAACGTGAACAGAACGCTTTTCCTCCCCCTTCAAGAACTGGTAGTGGAGGGGGCTAACCAGCTCTATCAAGGGCCTTTTGTTCACATTAAATGGCTGTTCTGAGCTTGCTGGATAGGATGCAAGCGTTCACCAGTGTTTTGGCAGGATGCAGCCCTCCGTGGCTTCCAGACAGGTAGTGCCACAGGCACCAAAGCTGTCACATCGGCTTGGATTGGCTGCTTACAGCCTATGCGAGGGGATGGAGGATCCAGTCAGCACTTCGTGCTGCCTTCTGAAACAGAGGTACTGGGGTTTCATGAGTTACCCAGCTTGCAGACACATCCACATGGGTGTGAAAGAGACCGAGTGGTGAGTATTCTTACTTAATTTATGATAATTTTCACTTTGAGGGGGGTGAGGCACTGGGAACAGGTTGCCCAGGGAAGTTGTGGATGCCCCATCCCTGGAGGTGGTCAAGACCAGGCTGGATGGGGCTTTGAGCAGCCTGGTCTAGTGGGAGGTGTCCCCCACTAGGGTTGGAACTAGATGGTCTTTAAGGTCCCTTCCAACCTAAAGCATTCCATGATTCTATAAACCATTAATGTAGCCAGGCTGGGGGAGATCCCACATGTGCTCTTCCATCAGCTCCTGCTACTGGTCACTGCCAGGGACAATGGTAGGCCGTGGGGACCTCTCACGTGACTCATACAAACAGCGATTGCCTTCCTAAATATTCAGTTTCTACTTTCTTCAGCTTGATTTTAAAGGCAAACAACAGCTTTTCTAGTTTTCATCAATTATTCATAGACCACTTCAGATAGCCATCAAATATATAATCAAATTAAATTAACATATCTTGAGTTTTGTAACCCAAGATTTCCTGTTTCAGCCCACAGGACGCCTGCTTCTGTTTGGGTTGCCACTTAATCATTGCATAATATTTGTTTTGGCTTCGTTGTGTGTAAGAAGAGATTTATACCATTCCATCTGGCTGCAGCATGTTAGTCATCAGAGGATAAAAGCTCCTCCATAGGCTGTGTTAGTGTAACACTGCGCTGCTTTATGACGCTTTGGAAATGAACACCAGAACGGAGAAACTAAAGATACATATGACTACCTAGTTTGCCCCACTATTTATCAACCTTATCAGTCTTTACTAAATAATTCGTGCCACTTGAGTCTTTTCCCACCTCCTAAATTGCCTACGCAAAAATACACATGCAGGCACACGCTCTACACCGCTCTCTCAAAGAGGCAACTTGTAGTTATAGTAATCCTGGTTTTGTCTATGCCCCTCCAAAACCGAGATATAAGATGTGGTGTGATACAAGGGTTTCATCTGAATTTATTTAGGATGATTTCCCTGTTATTGTTGAAGCAGCTCTTAGGGGTCCCAAGATGAATAAGGGGCCCATCATACTTGGTGTACGACACTCAAAGGTGATTCAAAGACAGTGCCTGTCATCTGAGTCTAAAGAAGAGCTTGACTTGACATCCACTGGAATCAATGGAAAGACTCACATTGACTTCAGGAGACACTGAATCAGGCTCTTGAAGTCAAGCTACAAGAAGTAACTGATGGATATAGGCTTCACATTTATTGGCACTTGGAGATGTAACAAGGAGTTCTGATAAGTCACAGATGTAAGAAAAAAAAAATCAACAATAAAACTCTACAACATCATCTCTAATCAAGTGTAAAATAAGTGGAAATAGCAGCAGTTGCAGCACAAAGTGCTTCCAGCAGTACTTGTTGCAGATCTGCTATCAACACGTTGGGGTTACAAAGGATAAGAGCCAAGACATTCACACAACAGAGCTGGATTTGCAATGATTCAGACACTGCAACAGCTCTTCCAGGAGGGGAAAAAAAATAATCAAAGGGAACATGCCTTCCTGTTAATCCTACCCGCCACTCCTGACCGATGGCGTACAGCGTGACTGCCTTGCTACCAACCCCCTGATGGCACCCGCGTAACTGAGAGGCTCTTCCAAAGACACCCTTACAAGGTCCTTCAAATGCGGTGTGACCTGAGGGCAAGGGGTACATATGTCCCTGTTTTATTTCCCCATGTTATCTGTCATTAGCAGATTCTAGCCATGGCTGTGACACAAGCAAAAGGACAGACACTCAGAGACCATTTTAACACGATGTCCCTTCACGCCAGTTTTCTTCTGACCGGTGGCAGCACTTACCACATCTCTGATATCACCACAGGGCGCTTGCAGGATGCTTTCCTCCACCACCATAACACACACGTGACTGCAACTGACCTTCCTGCGACAGCACTCGGGTGTCACCTAAAGGCATCATGCCATCGTCTCCTGTTGTTGGCCAGAGAACCATGGCGTTTGTATCAGGTCTGGAGCAGCATGAATTTATCTTCTCTCCAACTCCCGACAAGGTGAGTTTGTAGGCAGGCTCCTCCTGCTGATACCGCAAAGCAGCACGTTGTGGAGCACTTCAGATAGATAGCATCTTCTTCCTAGCATCGGCTCCACCCTCCACCAAAGAGGGTCCTCAAAAGTGAAGCTGAACCTGGGCCTTTGACTGCAGCCACCCGTAGAGGCTAGGACCCCTCCTTCTAGCAGCTCACTTGCAGACTCCTGCAAGACGAACATGTCAACCTCACATGCCAGAACAATCCAGCCTTTCCAAAACCACAGGCTGGGAGACACTGTGCACATTTCCACAGGCCGCGCACAGGTTCCCCTTCCTTTACGGTGTGCTCTGGGGCGATCCGTGGGAGGTTCAAGGATCACTGGGCTCCAGTGGTGGGTAACAGCAACCACCCTCCTTTACTTGCATTCCCAGCAGAGGACCACAGGCCAGGAGGCTGCACCCACCCAAGCTTCCCCTCCAACCTCTCAGCACCGTATGGATGGGGATTTGGCTTCTTCACCCACCCACGTCACTGGCTTGGACAATTCCATTGGCCGTTGCATTGCATGGACGTACACCTGATAAAAGGAGGAGAAAGTCAACCCACATCCACCTGCCGGGTCAAGTACAGAGGATGAACCAGGCTCCAAATGATTAAGCGCAAAGAAAGAGCGGGGCAGGTACCTTGGTACTTTCTCCTGCGGGATCACGGACGCCTTCCTCAGGGGCTTTGCACATCAGCTCTGGGGTAAGCATTGCATCTGTGTACGGATAGAAAAGTTCCTGAAAAACCTCTTACCCTTGGTATTCTTGCCTGGGTCCATCGAACCAGCACTTTATTTCCTAGGGGAGGAGAGAGAGTCAATTTAAAACGTTATTTTAAGGAAAGGAAAGTAGATACCATCAGGAGGCAATTCACCGAGCTAAGTAACAGCTGAACAGGAGAAGCGGTTTTACTCATTGAGTGGCATTTTAGGTACAATGGTTTACATTTTAGATAATTCAGTGTATCAACTGTACAACAAAAGTAATTCAATGATACCATTTTCAGCCTTTGAGCAGAATGGATCTTAATTGCCAAAGAGACATTTTCCTTCATATCTCTGGATCTGTACTTCATGATTTTTGTACTTTGAGCCTCAGAAAATTGCTGCTCTCTCCTGATTAAGTGCTTAATTGTGGTCAGTGCTTTTCAAAGTATTTTCAGCAGTTAGCTTAAGTTCCACTTCAGACACCCACCGTTATCGACTTCTTTATCAACTCGCACAATTTCCCGGCATCAAATGCTTTCTGGAGTATACTTGGTGGGCCTTGATCGCATCCCTGTTTCGCGGGGACTCAAGTGGAGAGCCAGATGCCCGGGGAGCCGGACAACACTCACTAGCTTGGGCTCCAGCAAGCCATTTTCCTACCTTCCTTCAAGGCTTTTTATCATCTGAAGTGGCAGAGGTGCACTTCACCCGGGGAAGCACGGGCAGAATTGGCAGGCAGCTGCCTGCAATGCTGCCTGCCCGGCATCCACCACGGGATGACACCGTGCACTGACCCCTTGCCTGCCCTCTGCATACAGAGAGGCAGCAGATGAATCCCGACTATTCAGCTGGATTTGCCAGGAAACCAAAGGAATTTAGCCAGGACTTTAAAGCAGGAAATACAAGCTACCGTGGGATGTGCTGGTGAGCAGCTGAAGTCTATGGATGCAGTGCTGAAAGCACTCCCCAAGTTTTAAGACCTTGCTCTAAAATAGGAAGTATAAGGGCTAAACCCCTTTTTTTCCCCAATTCTGAAGCAGTTGATCAGTTAATACTGTCGGTTCCTCATGGTGTGGGAGCTTTTGCAGGTGCCCAGCGAGTCCAGTCTCCAGCTGCCTGTTCCAAAAGGTCTACATGGGCTGGGAGTGCCCTCCGGACAAGAGTCTGGGTAACCCTCACTTGAGAGCCCCTTCCAAGATAAGCAATCAGCTTTTTTTTCAGGTATTTCAGTTTCAGGCTGACAGAAAGTAACAGGGAAAGTGGCATTTGCCTTGATGTAAAAAGGTACCTACCCCTTTGGCCAGGGTGCTGCTCCCAGGGCCGTTTGCGTCCCGCAATACCTATAGCCCTGCTGTCACCACCTTCATTGCGACGGTCCATCTGCAGCCAAGGATGATCTAAGAGCTGCCCAAAGAGCAAAGTCTGGTTAGCACCAGCCTTTCAGGCTGATATCCAAAACACCGGCTGGACCACAACAGACTGGCTTACACCGATATCCTCCATATATTTTGGCGTTGTGGGTGTCTTTCTCCATGGAGGAGGACAAGCCACAGCTGCTCACCAAACAGCACCTGCTGCAAGCACTGATGCAGCACCCCGTTGATGGGAGCAGACCACCACTGTGCATCAGGAGGTGCCAACAAGGCCTCACGACTTTGTTCCTGCTTCTTAGGAGGCCATGGGAGCACGTTATTGTATTCCTAACGTCACAGCACTAGGAAATTAAATGTGATGTTGGAAGTCTTTTCTAGAAACCTTGCAACAGGTCTCCACGGATCACTGTCACACTTTAAAACTTTAATTGGGTATTGTACCACTGTGAACTATCAAGTTTAGATTACTTTTGGGGGTGAAATCCTTCAAAGATTTCCACTTTTGTAGTTTTCACGGCTACGTGGTAAAAATCACACTGCATCTCTGCAGCACAGGGCTCATGCTGTAGCGGTGGCCAGGTGCACCTACCTGAGCTCCACCTCGGCTGGGGACAGGCTGCTCCTCGCGTCATCCCACGAGTAACACCGTGTGGACAGGCACACAACACCTGGGAACCGCGCCAGCCTCTCCACACAATTATTTGCCTTCTTTCCATTCTCCACACGAATTTGCCAGAAGCTCTTGAAAGGTTTAATGGCTTCTCTGCACCGTGGTTTCGGATGTAGTGGGTCGAGAACCAGCCCCAGCTAAGATCAAGTCTCACTCTGGGCACCCTGGGGTGTCTCAAGGGGCTCCGTTCAACTGCACAGCCCTGAAAAGTTTTCCATAAATTAGATGTCAGGAATGGAGTTAACCAGACCTCAGCTACTTGTTCAGCCATGAAGCCTTGAAGAGCCTCATCATTTCATGGACACTTCATTATACTTGAGCCAATTATCACCTGCTAGGAAGAGCTGCGCATCTCATGTGTCATAGTTGCTGAATGAGGATCACCCACAGCCCCCAAAAAAGTTTCCAGCTGTGGGAAAACTTGTGAGGTTTAAGTCTACGGAAGCAGCAGATGACACTGCAAGCGATGCCACTGGTTGACGTTCAGACAATAGAGCCGCTAATGGTTAATATAACAATATTTTCATTTCGTTGTACATGAGAAAAGATAATTACTTTCAGGATTTAAGAACTGGATGTGTTGATCCAAATGTAATCTCTGTATTTTAGCATTTGATTATTACATTAGAAATACAAATGTCAATGGGCTGTAGTAACCTAAGTTATCAGAAGAAAAAAAAAAAAAGCGATGTGTTACTTAAATTTCGGAACAGAAGGAAGAGCAGAAGCCAACAAAGGACTTGTAACTTTTGTTAATTAAAAAAAAAAATACTTCTGAAAAGCATTTCAGGAGCTGAGAGCTTTTGTTTTTCCTAAACGATCCTTTTGTTGCACCTGGAACAAGCGAAGGCCAGGAGGATGCAACCAGAAGGGAAACCGTGGATCATTTCTATTTCTTGAATGCCCAAATCAGAGATACGAAGACCTGAATGGCTCATCTTCCGCAGCCAGGAAGATCCATGTTTCACAGCCATTTGGTGACAGCGTAGCTGTAGCCACCTACCCAGTTGTCATGAGTTAATATGGGAATGCCAAAATACACTTGGAGATTGAGGCCATCGACAGTTTCGTGGGCTCAAAGACGGAAGATGCTTTTGTGTTTCCATTCCTTATCTTTTTGGGGTTTTTAGCAATCCATTTGGCATCATCTGGCATCTTCTTTCGTGTTTGTAAGCCCAGATGGGCTTGTTTGTCCCTCTTATCCTGAACCTGCTCTAATGAATCTGGCACGCGAAGAATTTTCTATACAACCCAGCCCAATTCAATGCAAAACCGATGCAGAGCCTAACCAGCCGCCCCCAACAGAGCAAAGCCCATCTATTAACTAGTTTAGAAACGAATCATTGTCCTCCAGGAAGAGATCTCTATTCTGAACTTCTTGCTAAAAGCATCTAACACAAACTGGAAGCCAAGACTGTGTGTAATAGTTAATAACAAGAGCGTGCTGCCAAGAATTGATTCAAATTGTTATGATTTGCTGTTGAACAAGCTATTGCCTTGATTTCTTAGCAAAGTTCAAGTTTACAGCAGACTGATTAGTCCCGCTAACATTCCTGAAGCACCTACCGTTGTATGAAATTTTATTAAATTGCCAGCATCGGCGGCTGTTCAAAGTTTGTGCGCCTTATTGCAATTGATGACAGCAAAATACGGAAATAAAGAAAGGGGGAGGGAGGGTAACTCTGTTTGTTACGGCTTTTTCTTTTTCCTTTTCAATAAAATGTCAACTCCATTATATAGATGTCAACTCCATTACTGTAATGCTCCTTCTGTAACCTCAACATGTAACTATCTGCTAATAAAACAAGTTTCTCAAAGGAAGTGCTGAGGGCAACCAGAGCCACTGTAGGTTTCAATCTGTTTAAGAAAATGCCTGTTTATCGCTGGAGGCACAAATACCATTTCCATTATCCTGTTTCCCTGGTTGTCTTTGTCACCCCCAAAATAAAAACCTACTCCTTATCCTAAGGAGCCTGCAGTGGTCACAGACCTGTTCTTGTTATAGGTGAAGCCAGAAAATACGAAGAGCAATGCCCAGTGTGCCGGTGTGGCCACAAAAAAGCTGTATTAGACGCAGCAAAGATAGGAGAAATAGAGAAGCAGCTGCCCATGGGTCCTGCTCCAGCTAGGAGACCTCTGATGTGCTGCCAAACCTTCCAAGGGATATGTCCCCAGGCAAACCTCCCCCCAGACATCTCCCCAAACCTCCCCAGGCAAATGTCCCCCAAAACCGGCAAGATCTGAAAGCCTGGGCGACCCTGCAGGCAGAACACGCTGCACCCATCAGCCCGGGAGTGCTTTCAGCCGTGTCACTGAACCCCTCGGCGGGGGCTTGGACAGGTTCGTGTGTTGGTGAGGTCAGGAAACATTTGGGAAGAGAGGGCGGGTGTATGAAACCAGGGGCTGCTTGTAAACACCATCCCCCCGCCCTCCCCAGCTCACTTTTTAAAATAATCTGGTTTTAAATAAACGCAAACATGGTGGGGGAAAACCCTCGCCCCTTTCCCAGACAATAGCTGCAAGCAGCCTGGAGGAGGACAGGTTTCCTCCTGCAATCCCAGTTTTGTTGGCTGTACGCATCAATACGAAGACAAAGATGAGTACATATTTAAAAAAGAATAAAGAAATCCATTCCGGAACGGGAGCTGTTTAGATAATTGATTTCCCTTGGACTTACAAGCACTAAATAACACCCACTGAGCCACATCTCTGAGATAACCTTTTCCTTCAAATCTCTCTTCCAAAGGATTGGCCTTTGACAGAGGCATCTTTCAAAGTGCAAATCTAGCAAGCTTTAAGCCAGCTCATAGGTAAGACCTTTCTGAAAGAACGCGATGATGATTCCTCAAGCAATTATTTTTTCTTAGTATCCTTTGCATAGAGAGAGCTAATTAACTGCCTGCCAGGTTCTGCAGATTCACAGTGGAAAAAATGAAGTAGTACAAATGTCATAATTAATTAGCAGTTTAATGCTAGAATGAACATAGCAAAGGTGCTATAAATATTCAGGCGACAGGGCCTCCACACCAGCGTGCGCTTGCTGTGCAAGCCTGCCCCGGCGGGGAGGTTTTTGGGGATTTCATATGCCAGGGACCACACAACGGGGCCCCCAGGAATCACAAAGGAATGAGGAATAATCTGTCATCTCCCACCGCCGTGCCGTTGGCTGTCTTCCCCCCGGGATGCACGCAGGGGAAGCTCGCCCCAGGCAGTGATCTCCACCGCTTGGACGCCCTACGCCACCTCAGGCTCTGCCCCGCTGGGTCCCAGGGCAGCCCCAAACCCCCACCGCTTTCCAGAGAGGTAAGGTCACTCCTACCGTTCCCCCTTCCTGCCATCGGGACATTTTGCTTCTGTATTTTTAGGGAGCACAACGGTGACAACGGACGCCAGCCAGCTTCCCAGGGCCTCTCGCAACACAGTTCCCACCTTGCACGGGGTAGATGTGACGACACAGCCATTTTTTTTTTGCGCGTAGACCTGGAGCCTTCAAAAGCCTCACGTGGGTTGCAATCCCATCCCACAGACGGAAAAAGAGCACGTCGGCACACCGAGTTACCAGCTTCCCCACGGACAAATGCAGACAAGGGGGGGGGGTTTAGACCCGAGCCAAACCCAGTGCCTTACACCAGACATGCAATATGAATTAAAAGCAAATAAATTAAAAACCATCGAAATTGGCTCTTGGGAAGAATAAAAACCCAAGAAACCCTCTGAGAAGACACTCAGCCCCACCCTTGCCTCTCGAGCAGACATGCCCAGCACTTTGCTGTCCTGGTTTCAACTGGGATAGAGTTAATTTTCATCCTAGTAGCTGCTGTGGTTTGGATTTAATACGAGGATAATGTTGATAATACGTATTGGTCTAGTTGTGGACTAAATAATGGACTTTTTCAGCTTCCCACAGAAGCTGAGAGGGAGCACAGGCCGGACAAGCCGGCAAAAGGAATATTTCGTACCACAGACATCATGCTCAGTATACAAACGAGGGCTGGCCAGAGGGCAAGAATCCGCAATCACTGCTCGGTATGGGATGGGCAACCGATCATCAGGTGGTGAGAACAATTGCATTGCATCATTCATTTTGTATATTCTTTTACTGTTACTATTATTTTATCTTCCATTACTTTCTAGAATAGGAATAGGCTGGAATAGGCTGCCCAGGGAGGTGGTGGATTCGCCGTCCCTGGAGGTGTTTAAAAAAAGGGTAGATGGGGCACTTAGGGACATGGTTTAGAGGTGGCTTTTGTCAGGGTAGGTTAAAGGTTGGACTTGATGATCTTAAAGGTCCCTTCCAACCTCAGCGATTCTATGATTCTATGATTCTATTAAACTATCTTTACCTCAAGCCATGACTTTTTTTTTTTTTTCTTTTTCTCCCTCTTCTCCCTGTCCCATTGGGGATGGGGGTGAGCAGAGTGAGTGAACGGCTGCGCAACCGTAGTTGCCAGCTGGGGTGAAGCCATGACAGGAGCGTACTCACCCATACTTGGAGCCCAGGACAGGACAGCTCTGCAGAGGACACCCCGCGTGCTGCTGCAGGCTCTGGTCCAGCCCTCATAAGCCTACGAGGCATGATGGAGCAGCCCAGGCACGGTTCCCACTCTGAAAATAAATGGCTCTGGAGCTCAGACATGGTTCCCGACCTGAAGGGTCCAATGGCTCTGGAACAGAACAGACCCCGGCAGGAAAAAAAAAAAAAACCACAAGAAGGGAAAACTTACAGGTGTCCATGGCTCCTCTCATGTGTGGTGTCCAGGCACCCACAGCTCCCCCCCTCTTCCCCATCCACCCGTAGGAGATCTTCAGGGGTAAAGAATAAACAGCTAAATGAAGCCACTCTGCCAGGCACCCACCTCCAGAGCATCCCAGGCAGCGATGCCATCATTGTCATCTGCTCTGCTTTGCTGGTTATGGAAGGCTATGCTGCTTTTTAAGTCTTTTTTTTTTTTTTTTTTTTTTAATGCCGCTATCGCTTTGCAGACTGCAACTCCATGGTGACAAGCACCACCAGGAAACCTGTGACACTCGCAGGTCAGAGCCTGCACAGCATGGGCGGCAGCAAAGGAAGAAAACAATGAACGGGAGCAGTAACCCAGGGTACAAAAAAGAGGATAGCCTTGAGGATGAGAAAACACCTAGCAGTGAAGAGAAGGTCCTTAACTTAAGTTTCCTCTTTTTTTTTTTAACCTAATGAAATCTTTTATTAATACAATCTGGAAGAGGCCAGCACCTCTTAAACACCTGCTTGGATGTTTTGTTCAAGTACCAAACTTCTCTTTCCTTCGTCTCTGCTGTTTTAACAGGCCTGGCCTGTCAATGGCATATTTCAGCACTTCAAAAATGTGATGTTTTCAGGCTTCCCCCCCCTCCCCCCGCCAAAGCGCTGCCTCCTGCAGGTGAGAGCAGTGAAATAATGGCTCGGTTGTGTCGATCAGTCATTAGGGCACCGTGCACCGTGGAGCTCAGCCTGCGACCACCATTCCTCGGGATGCATCAGCCTATTCCAGAAGCTTGGAAGGCACCAGCAGGGCACCCGCCTTCCCACAGACTTCCAAACGCCAAAGGTAATTTCTCTGTGAAACAGCTTTGGATCTAGGCAAATGTGGCTACTGCAATGGGGATTTCTATGGAGGGAATCTGGGAGATGCCTTTCCAGGGTGCCTTTTTCCACCACTCGCTCATTTGAGGGCAGCACTACTCTCCTCCAAGTTCACATCATTCATAAAACTAGTTCAATCAACTCTGCCTGACACAGCCTCGACCTGTGCTGTTATTCCCAACTCCGGCTATTCACTGCACTGCTCTGCTCGCCTGGATTTGGATCACCTTCAACCTGGCTATGCCACAAGCTTTCAGGTGCGGGATTTATAAAGTTATTTCAGTACCTGGAGACGCAGACAGGCATCCAGCAAGACACAAAAGACCACTTGGCACCTGACTGCAGAGTGCACGATGCTCTGGGTGTGTTGGAGTGGACCAGCAGCGTCAGACTGCAGCCCGGAGTCCCCGACGCCCTTGCAGAGGCCACATCCCATTTTGGAGCATGACTCCCATTGATTTTTTTTTTATTTTATTTTTTTTTCCCCCACTATGGTTTATGGTCCTTTGCGAGGTCTGAAAAACCCCACTGGCATCATGCAGACTGTCAGACAGCCCATCCACCCCCGAGCAGGCGCGGGGCAGCCTAAAGGGAAACCTCCCTCTGCACAAAAGGGCAGAGAAACGGGACAGCCGGGGCACAGAGACTCCCTCTCCCAGCCAAAGCCCATCTTGCACCCCACCACCGGCCACCCCCTCCCACGCCAGCCCGGCTCTGCTTAGTCCATGCGACTGAGCATTCAGACCCAAGCTCAGTTCGGTTAATTAATTTCAAGTGTTGCCTTTTGATTCCTGATAGCCAATACCATAAGTCATCTTAACACCCGTTGGCTTTCCTCAGTGTAATTTAATGAAAAGAAAAAGCTGAGACATGATTTCTTCTTTAGAAAACTCTCTTTTCTGGTGGCTCCATTATCCGTTTATGATTTCTTGAGAGTGTTTGTCCTTTTATTCTGCATATTCCAGCCCTCCCATAGCAGGAAGCATCACCCTGGGTAACTGCCCAACCCCAGCAATCCCGGGGACCCACACGCAGAGACCGGGGGCAGCCCGGTCAGAAAAGCTGGCTGGGGCGCCAGCGATGCCACACGCAAGCTCAGGTGCCCTCTGCAAGGTCCTGCCTCGAGGTGATCCAGCAGCAGGGCTGGCTGTCGCATCCCAGCTCCCGCAAGTCTATCTCAGCAAGAAAGCTCCGACGTGTCCGATCTGTGGCTCCTGCCACACCAGGGGACAGGGGAGCAAGCCCCAAAGCTGCCATGGCGGGGAGGGGGGGTGGGGTGGGGGGGGTACTGCTCTGCTGCGTGCAAACCCCATCACGTCCCCCCACCGGGGTAAACATGCACCAAGAGAGGGAAGAGAGATTACCATATTTCTACCCTTTGACCCACCGTTTTTGGCAGTCAGTCATGACCCTATTATAATCCCCGTCTCCCAAAACGGCCAAATCCCCCTCGCCATCAGGGAGGCAGCCTCACCTCAAGCACCCATGCTGCCCCACAGAAACGGCCATGTCCCCCTCGCCCAGGAGAGGCAAGTGGGTGTTTCTCCTCAGCTCCCACTCATTCATCAGAGCAGATGGAACAAACCTTCCCTCCACAGGCAATCAGTGTGTGTGGGGGGGAAACATCCTTTAAAGCCCAGCTTCACAGCTGAGTGCCATTTAACACCGTCACCCACACCTGCACTGCTGATGAACCCAGCCCCGTGGACCAGCTCCCCTCCCTCTCCACATCGCTGGGAAACGAAGCGTTTCCCCCATGCCCCGTCCCGTCCTGGGTGTTGCACCCACGCTGCCCAACGGACACGGTGGCTTGCCAACCCCCCAGGGCTTGCACAGAAGCTCTTCCTCCAAAACTGTCCCACCTGAGCTCAGTCTATTCCACCAAGATTTGTTTTCTTCCCCCTCTGGTTGTCTCCTTGCTCTACTCAGGCACCTGGAGCCAGGGCTCTGAGTAACTATGGTTACTTCTAATTGTCCGGGGAATATTATTCTGACTTCAAAGGTAATGGAAAGGATCCTTCAGGAAGCCCCTCTACTTTGTGATTTCCTCACACGGTGTCTAAATCTAACCCAAAGGGTCACCTTGACCACACGCTGACATAAGGATGCCAACAAAAGAAATCAGGAGATGTCATCAAATGCGTATGGAGAGGCTTTTTCATCTTTTTTTTTTTTCGTTTCCAAAGAAAGTCCACGTGTTGCTCAACGCCTGTCTGGGTTTTGCATGGAGCCAGCTCTGTGTCTGGAGACCGTCTTGCTTCTCAACCCACTATCCAGGCTGGGTACGGGCAGCCTTTGACTCTCCAATCCTCCCTGGTAACGTAGAGCATTTTGTACCGTTTGCTAAATGAGCCGTTTGCACCAGGGACTCCTGAACGTGCGTGCAGACCAGTGTTCGAGGGCCTTCCCTGCACTCCAGAGGAGTTTGGCCTCCTGAAGGGAAGGGAACACGCAGAGCCATGAAACCCTCCTGCAGATGAGGGCCCAGCAGCTACAGCAAACACCAGTACAAACTGGGGGTCAGAGTTTCGCAAGCCCAGCAATGACGTCAGACCTGTTAAAGAGCTCAGCTCCCTCCTGACCTGGGTGCAGTAGAGGATGGATACAGGGAGACAAAAGATTAGTGTTAAATTCGTCAAATATTTAAGTAAGGGGGGCTTAGGGGAAACACTGCGCCTTCTTCGGCAGAGGGAAGAAGCCACGTGGATTTGGGTAGCCTCCACGTCAGCAGAAAGGTCTCTCCTGGATGACAGAGCAGGACAGGAGAGGCATTAATAAAATTCCCCCCGGTTGCCACAGAAGTATAAGAGAGCCCCGGCACCCTCTGCGTGCATCACAGCCCAGGCCAGCTACTGCCTGGGGACAAACAGGCATGTCCCGTGTGAAAGGGCTCCTCTTCCAAGGCCAGAAGCGATTCCGAGCAACGTGCCCCAGGTGGAAATTTTAAACAGCGACAGAAAACGACTCAGGAGCCCAGATTTTACCGGCGTTCCCTCGCGGAGAAATCATCGAGCCACACACAGCGCAGTGACAAGGGAAGCCGGCCTCGTTATTCAACCCTACTAATTAAAAAGGAAGGGAAAACAATATGGAATAAAAGAACACTATATCAACAAAGAGAGAAGGGGAAGTTGGCCAGGAGACCGCGGCACAGCACAAAGGAGCCAACGGCGGCACAAGCCCGCTGCTAGCCAGGAGCGGCGCAGGGTTCAGCGAACCTTGCAGAAAAGGCTGGGATGCCAAATAAATATTTACGTTCCGTTATTTGAGGAGAAGCTGGATGAGATGCCACCGTCACGCAGCACTGAGATATTTTCTACCGCGTCAATAATTAGGAAAACATTAAAAGCGGCTCTGGGATATTTCACTTAACCAGGAGGACCCCGGCACCTGGGAGCCCCACCGGAGGCAGCTCCGTTCGCGTTACCGCGCACCACCGCGTTTCTCTCGCCAGAAACTTTTCCCAGCCGGATCTGAGGATGCAAGACGTTTACCTGGGGTGTCTGTAGCTGGAAACACCCCGTTCCACAGGCAGGAGGAAGACTGGCTTGTACTCCCATGGCAGCAGCCACCCAAGCCCTGGTGCAGGCAAAGCAGAAGGGGGGGCAGAGCCCAGGGCAGCTCCTTGGGAGCAGCTCGCCCGCTCACGGGTCTCAGAGAACTTGTGTGTCTCCACGCAGGAGTCAATCGAGGCTCCCAGTGAGAGCCCACATCCGTGCCAGCCGGGGGCAGCCGGCCGCCATCACTCACCCCCGCGGGCTGCCAGCTCAGTGATGCTCCACCGCAGGGCACCAACAACTGGCATGAAATGCAAGGATCGGGAGCTGGCAGCGGAGCCGGCGCCCGTTAATGTGCAAAACACATGGGGGTGAACAATCTTGTCACTATTTCAAGGAGAGGAGCGCACGTTTAGCAGAGGTAACTGCTGCTATCACCTAACCCAGGCCCAAGGGATTCACTGGATACGGAACCAGCGCCGGATGAAATCAACGTAATCCTCATTAACGGGATCGGCAACTGATCTCGGGCGGTAGCTGCACCTACTGCCAACCCGCAGGGTGTTTCTACAGGGGTCTTGCGCTGCTTAGCATCTTTTCCAGCGTTTTGGAAGAAAATCTGAAAGGACCATTAGTATTTTCAGCCACCCTCCAAATTAACAGCACGGTCAACGGCTGCGGGAAGAGCTTACTTCCAAAAGGTGACCGGAGCCATGCAGCGCCCAGCTGTGGTCGCGCACCGTGGGTGTTACGCAGCCAAACACGGCATCCGTGTGCCTGGGCACCCAGGGCGGAGGGGGGGGGATGAACCCTCGCGGGCTCTCTCTCGGGGGCACAGCCAGCACCCAACCAGACGACGGGGTAAGCACTGCCCCCGAGCCACCGAGGAGGATGGGGCAGGCGCAGACAACCAGATAAACGCGCCCTCGCTCTGCAAAGCCGTGCCTCCCGGGAGCCGCAGGTGACGGGACGGACGGACGGATGGATGGATGGATGGATAGCTGGGGGGTCAGGAGGTGATTTCAGCCCAACACGCAGGATCTGCGCGGCACTGCAGACACCCTGCCCGCTGCGGGAAAAGGGCAAGAAACGTTCCTCAGCAAAATGCCCCAGGGAGAAAAATCCATCTAGCAAGCAGGACTTTCGGTGAAGAATTTGAGAAGTTCAATATGTTTTAGCGTTTTGGTTGTTTGTTTTTTTTTTTTTTCCCCAAAATGTAATGTAAGGAAAAATAGTCACAAGGAAAAATATTGTAAATGGTGACTGTTTGATGATAATCGTCTTCGTGTAAAGAGAGGCAGCATGAAGGGAACCTTAAGGGTGGACAGATGTCAGGTGCAGCAAGAGTAACACACACCCACACACCCCCCCCTAAAGCCTGGCATTGACTTTAGCAGACGCAAAACCCTCAAACCTGCGACGCCTCTCGCAGCGGCCGTGTCCCCCGTGGTGGCACCGCCAGGCGTTCCTGCCGGCAAGCACCTACCTCACCCCCCCCCCCGCCCCGAGCAAACACCCCGGCCATTAATTCCTGCCCACAATTACTTTTTAAGTGCTTGATTTCCCCTGGAAAGGGAGACGCACACCCACCCAGGCGCAGGCAGCGAGACCAACATCTGCAGCAGGAGCAGAGATCTCTTTACGCCGCATAAATATCTTTCTTTCCCTGTGAACAGGCCATTTAGTGACACTTAAAACTACTAAATCTGGGGTTTACGTGGAAATGATTTTAGAGTGCACTGGAAACCCCAGGTTCCTTTTTCAATCTAACAACGTCTTTAGAAAGCAATTCTTTAAGCCTCCGTTTCCAAGACTCTTTTAATCTCTGCAAATTATTGGTAAGAGCTGAATCAAGGCAAACTGCCATCAACTGTGATCACAACACTGTAACTCGGCAATGAGCGACTATCGCTGATTATTTAGAAGAAACTATTGCTTTTAGGCAAGCTGCTACAGAAATAAATTAGCATTTATACCGGATTATTGAAAAACGCCAAAAAAAAAAAAAAAAAAATCAGCCTCTATCTATATGTCAATTGTGTCTCGCCAAGGTCAATATCTGTACTGTAATAGGCACGGTCTCAAATAGCAAGAACAACTTATGTGTGGAAATGAGCCCCGTACGGCCAAAATATGTCATTATTATCAGAAAGACAAACTGAGCTCTCAAATAACATCTGCACTCCCACAGCCTTAAATAAAGGTGACCTTCTGGGGAAGGCGTGTCATCAAGAAGCTAGGAAAATAATTAAAAAAAAAAAATTAAAACCTAATAGTTTGGCTTCTCGGTAGGTTCCTTCCTGTCGCTGTCGGCCTTATTACATTTGTTATGTCTTTTTTGAAAAATCTGCTTTTGAAACTACTTTGCTTGAAATCTGCAGCTTGATCTTCCCGGGCTATGGAAAGACACGGTCCATTTTTGCACGGTACTTCTAGGTAATGATTGATTAAGTTAGAAAAATATACAATCTGTAAACGAGGACGATTTTAAAGCATTTTTTTGGTGAAACATTCGCCATACCAACGGGATTTTATTTAGCCCCAGTCAAGCACGTTCTAATGAAATTAAAAATTTTCTCCCCGTCAGAAAATCCAGTCACTGAAGTTGAACTGGAACAAAGGAGCGCGCTGGGTTTCTGCTAGAGTAAAACAGCAACGGGGAAAATCACCTCGATACTTCATTTCAACGGGGACCAAATATTTGATACTGACCCTGCCAAATGGCTCCCTTTCAGGAAAGTTACAATGCCCGGTTCAAGAACTGATGAAATACTTCGTTACAATGGTATGCTTTTTATAAAAAAAAATTTAAAAAATAATAAAAAAAAAACCATGGTACTGATGTGGGAAAAATTCTGGGGTGTTTTCAGTGTAAAACAAATGCGAGGAATTTTTTGGCTGCATTTCTTTCAGCTACCCCCAGGCTGTGCTTCCCCTTTGGCTCTGTAAGGGGCTGCCGGGAGGAGCGGCCTCTGTCCCCAGGGAACCCGGACAGGGGTGTCCCCCGGGGTCTCTGGAGGAGCCAGTGGGTGGGAAATCTGGGTTAGTCCCTGCTGCGCCCCAAGGGACACACCACAGACCTCGAGAGCCCGTCCCAGCCCTGTCACTGGTGAAACACCTCGTACCGCTCCCCGTCCCAGCTCCTCTAACAGGAGTTCTGGCCATGGCTCTTGTGTTCAGGGTCATTTTCCTACCGGCTCACCCTTCCTGGGCCGCTCTCCTGCTGGGCAGACCCGTTGTATTTCACTCCTTGTGCACGAGGTCCCCCGTTCAACACCTCGGTGCGTAAGCAAGCATCTCAGTGCATAAGGTGTCTGGTTTGTTACCAAAGCAGCACCGAGAGATCAAAAAACTCCTCCTTGTCCCAGAGGTTTGCAAAGAATCATTCTCCAGGGCACCACGAGCAGCCTCCTTCCCTCCTGGGAGAGGAGCAGGAACACCCCTCACTGTCTCTCCCAGCCGATCTCCATCCATCCACCTCCTGGGGGTCTCACCTGCACAAGAGCCGGGGCCGCTGCGGGGTCCTTGGTTTGCCAAGCTGCAGGTTAACCCCAGGGCTGTTTCCCTGTAGGGCAGACCGGGGTCCCCCCTCCCTCCTCCTGCCCATCCGGGGAGGGCTCAGGCCCAGGTCCCCATCCACCGGGGCAATGCCACCTGCCCTGACAACAAAAGGGCACCTCTCAGTCTGGGAGGACGGAGTTTCCAGCAGCGCCAAAAGCGACAGAAAACTCTCTTCAGGGGAAAAAAAAAAAAAAAAAAATAATAAAAAAAAAAAATATATATATATAAAAAATATAAAATACAATACAAAAAATAAAATAAAATAAAATAAAATAAAATAAAATAAAATAAAATTAAATTAAATTAAATTAAATTTAAAAAAATAGTATAACTGTCAGCCTTTTGAAGAAGACTCTGGCAAATGAAAAACTGAGCTCAGAGGATGCCCAGCACAGAGTGCAGTGCAGCTGTACCCTCGGCACCTGGAAATGCCCAAACTGGTGGGCATGGGCAGTGGGGGCTCTGCTGGGGGCACCCCGTCCCCTCAGGGTGAGCAGGCAGGAATGTGTCCCTCCGGGGCCGGCCCGACGGGCAGGTGGGTCTCACTGGTGGGTCACCTCCAGCCGCAGGCCCTCCACACTGCTCCCAACGGCAGGCAGTGACGGAAGGGTTCTTTAAATGTTTTTTTTTTCAAGTGGGAGGGGAGAAATAGGTGCAGGAAAAAAATAATGCACACGCCAGGAATTCTGCCTGAACTGTGGGCAAGTTGTAATTGAATAAATTGTCGCAGGTAAAATTGATGAGGAGTGGGAGTTTCGGGCAGTCGGGCAGCCAGGGCAGCAGAGCAGGCAGAGGTCTGACCATATTTAACTACTTCCCTGCACCGGGAGTTTAAGCGGGGGAGCACAAACTTTAAGCAGCAGAACTGTCCTCTCCCTGACTTTTTATCTTTTGTTTTCCTTTGATAATCACCCCAGTGTTGGAGATGCTTTCCCCAGCAATTCTCACTAAAGGGATCAAGGAAAGGATGGGGTTTAAAGAGCAGACGGCAGGGGAAGGAAAGGGTCCGGTCCAGAGGTGCGCGACATCCCTGTCTCCCCAAAATACGGATGCATGGAGAGGGTGGTCAGTGCCTCCCGGGCCGGCCCGGGGACAAACACCGGGGGGGACGGCCGCACGGCCGGGGGGTGCTGCTTATGGTTCGCCCGGGCGCGCACACCTATAGCGGTGCATAGGCGGAGCGCGTGTATCCGCGCAGAGATGCGCGGACCTCCCGCAGGTCGGCACCGCCCGGCCGCCCCGTCGCGTCTCCCCGGGGCAGAGCGAGCAGGGACAGCCTGCAGCTCCCCACGGCCCCCCGGAGCGGTCAAGCGCCCGGCCCGCCTCGGCCCCGCACGGCCCCGCGGCGCGGAGCTCCGGTGCCCCGGCCCGGACGAAACAGGGGTAAAGTTTGGCCGCGGGGTCCGGCCGTGCCCTGTCCTCTCAGCCCGCAAAGGGCCGCCGAAGCTTCCCCTCAGCTCCCTCCCGCCCGCCGAGAGCGGCGGGGGACGGGCAGGAAGCAGCCCCGGCCGTTGCTCCCCGACGGGCGCCGGGTCCCGCCGCAGGAGCGTCCGCAGCCGCTGCCCAGGGCGGGGTGAGCGCGTCCCGCGTCCGCCCCGGCTCCCAGCCTGGGGCACGGGCAGCCCGGAGGGAATATTTCGTTGTCGCAAAACCAACGAACAAACGAACAACGACCAAAAAAAAAAAAACCCCAAACCCACAACCAACCAAACAAAAACCCACACCAAACCAAACCGCAAACGAAGCATCATCCCTAAAAGGGCACCCGGCGCTGCGCGGGTCCCCGCCCGGGCCCGCACCCCGGCGGGAGAGGCTCGGGGGAGCGGCGGCCCCGGAGCTCCGTCCCGCCGCCCCGAGGGGCCGGGGAGAGCCCACACTGCCTTGCCTCGGCTCGGGGCCGCCATCCCGCCGGGGAACCGGGCCGGGTGAGAAGTTTCCCCAGCTCCTGCCGCCGGGTTCAGGGCCGCGCCGTCGGGTTCAGGGCCGCGCCGCAGCCGTGGCGCTGCCCCGAGGGCGGTTTATTTTGGGACAAACGCACACGGAGGTGCCGTCCGCGCCCCCCCCGGCCCGTGCCGCGCAGCGCAGCGCACCGCGGGGGGGAGCGGGCAAGTACTTACAGGCGAGGACCGCGGGGATCGGCCCGGGCCGGGGCCGCTCGGAGCCGCTCCGGCGCTGCCCCGGGGCGACCGGGCTTAAGAGCCGTCCGGCGGGCGTAGGACAATGGCCGGGAGGAGGGGGCCGGGGAGGGCGGCGGGAGGCGGGGAGGGGACGGGGCCGCCCGCCGCCGCTCTCCCCCGCCGGCCGCGCTCGCTCCGCCCCCCCGCGTCTGGCGTAAACCCGGCGCCGGGCTAAAAGAAACGGCGAGCTACCGGCGCCGGGGGCTAGTGGCCGCCGCGCCGCGCCTCGCCCGCGCACGGCTCGCCGGTGCCGGCGGCAGCGCCCGGCCCGGCCCGGCCCGTCTAGTCCCGTCCCGCCGCGCCATGTCGCTGAGCCCCAAGCACACGACGCCCTTCTCGGTCACCGACATCCTCAGCCCGATGGAGGAGAGCTACAAGAAGTTCGGCGGCATGGACGGGGCGGGCGGGCTGAGCGCGCCCCTCGGGCCCTACCGCCAGCCGCCGGTGCCCGCCGCCGCCGCCGTCCCGCAGCACGTCGTGGCGGGCCCCGCCGGGGCGGCCGCCTACCACATGTCCCACGGCGTCTCCCAGTTCCCGCACGGCGCCGTCGGGGGCTACTGCAACGGCGGGCTGGGCAACATGGGCGAGCTGCCCGCCTACCCCGAGGGCATGCGGAGCGGCGCGGCGGCGGGAGGCGGCTGGTACGGGGCGGGCGGCGACCCCCGCTACTCCAGCAGTAAGTGCGGGCGTGGGGCGGCGGGTGCGGGGCGGCGGGAGGGAGGGGGCGCGGGCGGGGGGTGCCGCTGCCCCCGACGGGGTGTCCGTCGGCGCTGAGCCGCCTGTCCCGCTCAGTCTCCAGGTTCATGGGCCCGTCGGCGGGGATGAACGTGGCCGGGATGGGCGGCCTGAGCGGCATCGCCGAGGGCGCCAAGGCCATCGTGCCGCTCCACGCGGCCCCGCGGAGGAAGAGGAGGGTGCTCTTCTCCCAGGCGCAGGTCTACGAGCTGGAGCGGCGCTTCAAGCAGCAGAAGTACCTGTCGGCGCCGGAGCGGGAGCACCTGGCCAGCCTCATCCACCTCACCCCCACCCAGGTGAAGATCTGGTTCCAGAACCATCGCTACAAGATGAAGCGCCAGGCCAAGGACAAGGCGGCCGCCCAGCAGCTGCACCCCGACGGCGGCGGCCTCTGCCAGCAGCACTCTCCGCGCCGCGTCGCCGTGCCCGTGCTGGTGAAGGACGGCAAGCCCTGCCCACCGCCGGGCAGCGGCACCCCGGCCCCCGGGCAGCCCGCCCCGCCGCCCCCCGCCGCCCCCGCCGGGGCGCTGCCCGCCGCCGCCCCCGCCGCCCACCCGCACCCCGGCTCGCTGGGGCAGGCGGCCGACCTGGAGGAGCTCTCGCCCAGCCCGCCGGCGCTGCACGGCCAGGTGGCCCCCCTGGCCCCCATGGACTCGGCCGGCGTCGACTACAATGGCGGCATGGTCAGCCCCAACCTGCTCTACGGCAGGACGTGGTAATCCCCCCACCCTCCTCCGCCCGTCCCGCCCCGACGGCTGCCCCGGTCCGGCCCGGCGGCACCGGCCTGCGGGGAGCCCCGACGGCCGCCCGTGAGACCCCGCCGCCCCGCCTCGTCCGCGCCCCCCCCCCCCCGGCCCTCCGGCCTCGCTTCGTTTGTTTGGTTTTTTTTTTTTTTTTTTTTAGACTTTTCCGGGGTTTTGGAAACTTGGACCCAAAGGCAGAGCCGCGGCGGGGAGGGCGGCCGAGTACGCGCGGGCGCAGGCACACGGGTGGGCGCAAAGCTGCGGGCGTGTTGTCTGCGCGGCTACTTGCGTGTGTTCGCGGCTCCGTGTCCCGGGCCGCCTCCGCGCCGGCCGTCCGCCACCGCCGGGGGCCCGCCCGGCAGAGCCGCCCCGACGGGGCGCCCGCCCGGCCGGCGGCGGGGGGCGAGCCGGGAAAGGGGGGATACGGCCGGCGGGGCGCCGGGCTCCGCTCCCGGCCCGGCCCCGCTCTCCTGCGGCCGGGCACCGGCAGCCAAACCCGAACGTACCCGGGAGCCCGCGCCGGTGCGCGTATACCTTACAGACCCCTTGAACGCGAACAATAAATCTTCTGAAGTGCAACTTATCTCAGCAGAATTAATTTTATAAGGGTGCCCCTGAAGTGCAATTTCATTATTATTTGATTGAAGGTAAATTGAATTGTAACTCAAGGTCGAGGAGGCGGCGAGCGGGGCGAGCGGCGGGCAGCCGCTGCCTTTTTGGAGGACGGGAAGCGGCTGGAGGAAGAAAATAAAAGAAATCCAAGCCCGGCAGCGGCGGAGGGTGTTTCGGCAGAAGAGCTCTCGACCGCCGGCGCCCAGATTTAAGTGGGAAAATCGTTTTTATCGTTATTATTAATTATTGCTTAGTTAAATGAATGTACTCGCGTGGACACGGTGCGCGTCCCGGGCGACCGCCGCAAACCCCGGCACTTCGCTGCGCTTCCGACGGGCTGCAGAGAGCACGGACACCCCGGCCGTTCCCGGGGCCGGACACCGCTTTCCCGCCGGGAGAGAGGGGGGATCGGGCCCCGCAGCGACCGTGGCCGCCGGGCTGGAAGAGGAACGACGGAGAGCGGTGGGACGGATCGGGGCGGCGGAGTTTGTCCCTTCGCCTCTTCCCCGAGGAAATCCAGCGCACCGGGAAAAGCATCTGGGAAGTTTCCAGCAATTTTTCGTTCTTTTTTTTTTTTTTTCAAATTTTTTTTTTTTTTTTTTACAATAAAAGGAAACGTTGTTCTCAAGAGTTGGCTGCTTCGTTCTCGGTGTACGTACGGATGCAGTTTGACCGCCCCCGGACAACGCCAAAACCCCCGTTTTTCCACCTCCCTCCCAGCCGCGAAGAGGATTTCGTTCCGCGCCTCCCGGCTCCTCCATCCCCGGGGGGGTCCGCTGAACCCCAGCCCTTCCGGGGACCCCCCCAGCCTCGGGGACCGCCGGGGCTGCGCCGTGAAGGAGCGATTCCGGGGCGGAAAAAAAGGATTTCCGTCGCTGTCAGCCCAGGGACCGGCTCCCGGTTCCCGGCCCCTTCCCAAGGGCCGGGAGAGGAACGGCGGGGATCTCCCCCTTCCCCTCTCGGCGGCTGCCGCACTGGGACCGCTCCCTGGGGGGGATCCCCACGGTTTTCCCCCCTCCCGCGGCCGGGGTTCCACGGGGCATGGCTTGGAGGTTGTGGCTCGGAGTGCCCGGGATGGCCCTTGGGAAAGAACATACATATATATATATATATATATATATATTCAAGTAGAGCAGCTCTAGGACTGTCACGGGGATCCTGTCCCCAAGGGCTATCCCCAAACACCCCAGCGGCTCCAGGTGCTGGAGAGGGCTGGGATGCAGCAAGGCCACACGCCTGGGCAGGGGGATGCAGCCAGCAGAGCAGTGATGCTCCACAGGCAGGTCCCGCACCCCATCCCTGCTTGACGGTGCCGAGGAACCAGAGGCCCCAGCCAAGCGCGCTGCTCTAAGCCCCGATCCGAGGGCACCGCATCTCCCAGGGCCAAGGGCAGGCTCCACTCGGAAACGCCGTCAGCTTTGAGACTTTGGAGGTAAAGAGCTGGGCAAGGGGAAATCTGCAGGGACCGGCCATCCCCAGAATGTTTATCCAGCCCCATTTTCATACCCCCCGCCCCCAAACACAGGGAGCAAGGGACAAAAGCCCACTCACATCCCAGGTTCACTCTTCGGAAGCAGGGGCTCCTTCAGAGGTGTGAGGATGAGCCATCCCACTCCATGCTCCAGCCTCGAACTCAGCCACTGCATTTGCATGAAAATTCACATTTGCTGCTGGTTTTGTTCTGCTCGAAAAGCAAAATTACTTTTTTGAGACCCAAATATTTTCCCGGCCGAGGGAGAAGGCCATTGGCAAGGGCTGATGGCGTCTCCCAGCTCCAGGCAGGATGGCAACTCTTTGCATTACAATGAAGGATTCCGCTCCACCCTCAATCACTTGAAAATAATGAATCCAGTTTCATGATTTCTTCCTCCCAAGGTTACATTGGTCTGGTCTTTTTCCGCGTTGCTGGTGATTAACAGCTGGGCCCTCGAAGGAAGGGGCTGAAAAACTCCTCACAGGAGCGCTGCGTTTTGCAACCTTGCATAGGGGCAACAGCAAAGCTTTGAAGTTTTCTGATGTATACATGTGTTTAATGGAAAAGTCGGAAAGGTGTCATATTAGCATTAACGCTGCTCATTTAACTGGATGCTCTTGTCATATTTTTTTTTTTTTTGATTAAATGAAGGTTTTAAATGCTATTGTAGAGGCTGCGTGGAATTATTTTCCAAGAAATTAATATCAGTGTGTGCACAGAGGTACAGATCAGAGATACAAACACCTTCTGGAGGGGGTTGGAAATAAACCACTCGATACTGCTCAGAATTTCAAAAGCCACTTTATAAAGCAAATAAAAATATTTACTGATTTGGTACACTCACATGGAAAATCCCTAGAAAGAGTGCTAAAAATGAATGGAAACTCTGTACTTTGCAGCTATTTTAAATTATATATCAAAACAGACAAATACATCTTCCGTGCTTGTTTATGTTACAATAACAAAGTCAAAAGCAGGCACAAGTTGTAAAAGTTGAAATGTTTTACTTCAAAGTCCAAAAAATCTCCTCTCTTTGTGAGAAATTCAAGGAAGCAGCTGACAAGGAATACCGACAGACATGTCTTTAAACACCGTGCTCCGCAGGCTGCCTGCTGTGTCTTCCCCAAGAGTTAATAAAATCCGATTTCTATGCATTCTTTAAAACTCTGTGTCTGTGTTCAGGCTCTTATGCGTGGAGTAAAGGATGTTTGGAGTTCAGATTGACAGGCACAGCTAAGCACAGCTTGTATACGCAATAAAGACAAAACAGCACTCCTACCTCATCAAATGTCTCACAGGCAAATTAGCAAGTCTAGTTTACTCAAATTTTGCAATACGCTATTTCCAAGCAACATAGCTCCCCACAAAAAAAAAAATAAAAAATAATCAGTTTGGTAAGAAATGTGCACATTTAAAACAAATATAATCGTTTAAAAACTACCGGTATGTTTCTTAAGGATTCCTTCCTCCCCCCCCAATAATAAAAGAACAAAAACATAAATCCCAGACATTTTCTGTACTTTAAAAAAAAAAAAAAAAAAGTCAAGAGCTAATTCCAGCTGTATCTTCCTGAGGGAGGTGGTAGCGGGTAGGGCCTCCCGGGGCCGTATGCCTGCAAACAAACAAAAGCAAGCATTTATTTTTTGGATTAACATCACAGTAAACAAGTTAGCCGAGCTTCAGGCGCCATACAAAAAATGCGACAATACATCCTTTGCACAGAAAAGGTACCGCACGCAGGCAGAGCCCAGCGCCTCTTCACGGCGTTTACAGACGCTCTCCTGAAGACACAAGCTTTAACTTCCACCAAGGGAGAGCGGTTCCGTACGGCCCCGGCTCAGCTTCCAGCCGTACCGCGGGAGGAGCGACGCTTCCAAATCAGAAATAAATTCACCAAAAGACAGCGCTGAAGACAAGTTAATTCCAAGCTTTAACACCTCGGCATATTCCTTGCTTTCGGCAATGCCAGGAGCAGGAAGGTACAAAAATGTTAAAGCCACGTACATATATACACACACAGACACACACCTGAAGGGCAGATTTGAAATGCAGATTTTTAATTCCTACAGAAACGTGGGCTTTGCAGTATGTACACTTACGCTTTGCACAGAGTAATGGTGTAAATGTCATTTTTGCGGACTAACTACAGTATTAATTTGAGATGCGTCGCCGCCTGTACGCTGTTAGCAGGATTAGTCAGCTTTACTTTTTCAGAGGAAAAAAAATAATTTCCCTCAGTTTCTGTTTTAGTTGAGAGCAATCTTATGCTAAAGCAAGGCATGCATTTTTACAGATCGGTTTTTAAGGAAAAAAATAATTGTGTTTGTTATGGAAGCAGCATTTTTCAGCACTCATTCATTTTAATAATAGGTGAAAGATGCCTAAACCCCACCTTGGAAATCATTGCAAATTAGGTATCTTTCTGTATTTAAATTTAGATGAGGCATTCTGTACGCCAACTATCCAGTGAAAAATCTGTTGGAAAAATTTAAATTTCATAATAATTTAAAATTATTTCAAAATCTGATGTATTGCAGCGACCAGAAAGTTAATTAAAGGCGATGCACTAATGACAGCTATAGGGCTTTGTTTGTTTCTTACTTGTGGGTTTTTTTGGTGGGTAAGAGGGGCTTCCTTTCATTTCTTTAAAAGAGAAACCCATCTTTATCCTGTCCCGCGGGGGCTCAGAGATAACGGCTGAAACCGAAGAGACAGGGAGCAAACCTGTGACAGGGGAGTGAGTCTCACTTCAGCCTGCTCGGGTCAGGCAACCCGAAACGACTTTCTGAGCAGAAACCCATTTGTTACCCCCTGTTTTTAAAGGACTCTGAAAACGCCGTGCAGAATACGCTGTTTCCACTACCAGGAAGGTTTTAAGTTTGTTTTCAGGGTTTGATTGTAAATAAATTAAAAAAGGAAACAAGTTGACTATATGCCTCAAAAAATCCTTCCAGTTACACAAATAGCAGCAATCCCTGCACAGAACTACAATTTAGAGGTCTTGCAACAGTTGCACAAGACATTTATCTGGACATTCAGTTGCGCATTACTACAGACTAAAATAGAAATGTCAAACACCTGCACAACAGGATCAAGTTTATTCTTTAGTTTTCTGGAACAGCTGGAAGACACCAACAAATACCCACTACCACAGAGCAACCCATATCCATGGCAGATGCATTAATTTTGTAAGCACTTTGCAGCAGCACGTTTATTAACCTCTTCAGACCATGTTCTGTATGCTGTAAAAAAAGAATTCAGAGGTGAAAGGGACCAAAGATAATTATTTATGCTGCTATGTGTCACCACTTCCACTTGAATCCCTTTTCAAGGCTTTAAAGCTTTGAAATTTACAGGCAGCAATGCTAGATTCAATTATTGGTTTTGCACCCTAAACCCTTTAAGGTAGCTTCTAATTTTGCTCCAGTGCTGTCAGCCCCGAGGAAATAATGACATCTGAGAGTTCATTTAAAAATACACCCAAAAAAAAAAAAAAAGAAAAAAGAGGAAACAAAAATTTAAAAGGAGATAAAAAACAGTTGGAAAGAGACTTCCGCAGAGGAAATTTTTTAAGGACGCAAATTTACTTGAGCTGAAAAATTTGTCCTTAATCATCATTTATGTGCATACAAATAAAACCGTTGTCACTGCCCAGTTTAAACATCCTTTCACGATCCAGCAGACATGTCCTACGCTAGCGACAAGTGAATTACGTTTTGGGCGAGACTACAACATCACCAAAGAGCAATATGCCTCCTATTTAATCATTCCGGTGGCAAACAGCTGGAGAGCTGCGAGGGCAGAGGTTTTATGTCACTGCCAGGCTGTAGATGTCCACGATGCTCTGAGACCCCCCAGTTACGCGAGAGCTTTCCAAACGTGAAGTAAGAAAGGGGTGCCCTCCCTGAGCCCACACTGCAACCATTTCTGGAAGACAATTCTTGTTCACCTTTGTGATTCCAGCCGTAGCCGTTAAGCATGAAGATTTAAGGTTGGGAATGAACTATGCAGGATAAAAGCTAGAGCAGAGTATGGCGTAGCAGACAGACTTTTTTCAAGGATCTATTTTCCAGCCCTAATTAAATACCACACAGACTCCACCAACATCAAAATCCTCCACCGATTTTTCTACATTATTACAGCAGCCCCTGTTATGGATGAGTGCCATTATGCATTTATTCCTTTGTCTCCAGTGTTTTAGGTAAACCTGTGTAAGACAAAATGAATGATTTTTGAAAACTGATCCTATCAATACACCTCATCCAAATTTGAAATATACTTAAAAAAACCACTGGGGACTAGTTGGGCAGCATAGCCAGGATTCAGGCCCCACTGTTTCCCCAATTAAGCCTTATGTGATCATAATCCACGCTGTCTAGTTTTGCTTATAGCCAAAACCAGTCCTGGAAGGATTTACACTGGCAATGCCTCCTCGCTACACTCAGAGCAAGAGTGTATGGTGGCATACTTGCCTCTTTTTCCACCCCTCTTTCTTGCTGCAACACCAACACACCAACGGAACAAGCTAAAGACAAATCTTACTCCAGTCTTAAAAAGCCTCCTCTGCACTAAAAATGCTTCAGAGTAGGAGTCGGGGAGGGGCGGAGAAGGGAATCTCACCGCTGCTAACAAGGGTTCAGCTGAACAAGAGTTTAAGAGTTGGGAGCGCTGGGGCAGACTCCTTGCCGGCTATAGATCTTTTCAGCAGCACCATGTAATCCTGCAGTCGGCAGACAATGCTGAGAACCGTATTAGCAGCTCACAGGCTGTTTCTGCTGGGCTTCGGCCCTGACAAGCTGAATCAGACAGAGAAGCACACGGCACTCTGCAAAAAGCTTCCCCAGCAAAGGCCAAAGGCTCTTCTCTTACAAACTTGGTTTGACAGTATGTGTTTTTATTGTACTGGTTGCCTCAAACCCCCCCCCCCATAATAACGTCACGGTGCAAAAGTGGTTGTGATAGATAGCACTACCTGAGTCTCCCAACCAGCACAGAAATGAAAAACAAAGCACAACAAGAATCAGAGAAGTGGTAAAAATGCTTTAAGACGACTTTCACACATGCTGCATGACATTACAATTTAATAGATTGTACTTGCAGTCCCTGCTGTATAAGCAAAGGAGACTGGGATACCACCCAGTACAAACACCGCAGGACGCAGGACAAAATTTATACCTACGTGAAAATGACTGTATGCTGCCAATAGCATGGAGAAACAGCCACAAAAACCAAACACCAAATTTGACTGTGTTTGTGCTATACCGTGTAACACAAACGTTGGCGCCCTGGGGAGATGGGCAGATTGGGAAGAAGAAAAGAAAAACTAAGAGTATACACTAAAAAGTCACTTGTCGTGAGCATGTTCATGAGAGCTAGCTGAACCAGGTCCCAGCAGAAGGCAAATTTCAAACAGTTTTGTGCCTTAGTTTCCATATAAAGGATTGGGAAATAGTGCTGTTACTAAGCAGCTGAGTGCTCTTCCTCCTCTTTCCCTACTACTGGTCACTAACCTCCCCACAGCTAGGTAATAGTTCTGACTTACCAAAACAGCAACAGAACTTTAATACGGATACCTGAGATTTATTTTAAACTAGTACATAGCATTGTAAATACTCAAATTTCTAGTACAAGAATATATGCGGATTATGTTTTTACTGGGAAAACACATGCACAAAAAAAAAAATCACAGAAACAAAATCACCTGCTGCTTTCAAGAAGTATTTTCATTCTGTGGCATTTTCATAAACTGACGACAAAGTCACCTTTAATTTTGGATGAGGTTCTGCTATCACGTTCACTTGTTCTCATTTAAGCACACAGAGGTATTTGCATGTGTACTTTCACAGACATGTTTATTTCTCTGTCTACTAGAATCCAATGTTTGCATTTAAGTAGTTTTTCAGCTAAGAGAAAGCCAACAAACATTCGAGGGGAAAAATTAATGAAGTCGTAAGAATCTATGCTTTAAACAGACCGGGGAGAAACTCTTCTTTTCTCAAAATGTGCAGCTGACAGATTTCCTTACAGAAGAGGAGGACTCTTCTTCTATAGAAGAGGTTGAAATACTTGCTTTCAGATTATGTTTTCTCAGGCTGCAAGAAGTGTGTGACTTTGTAGCATGTTTGATCTTTTAATGAAAAGCAGTGGCGGCATTATCATGGCATGGCCATTTTCCAGGGGTACACATGGAGGGGCTGGACAAGGCTGGGAAGCTTACCTGTCAGTGCTTTCACTGGCGATACAGCTACTGGGCTAAAACCAGCTCAGGAACACCTACCGGTGCTGCATTCACTCTCGACAGCCACGCATGAAGGAAGCCTTACACAGGAGGAGAACAAAATGTGCAAAATGGGGCAACATTTTCATACCTGTCTTCCCCTGTCCATCCGATCTTCAGGTCTCTGTGGGTAATTCATTGGTCCACCCAGCCCCTGATACTGATTGGGCTGGAACTGATTTTGGGATTGCAGCATGCGGTTCCAGGCAAGAAGAGGAGCAGCCCCAGCATTTCTGCGTAAAGAAGAAACACATTGCAGCATGAACTTAGCTCCCAGAGAGCGCTTCACACCACAATTCAAATTTTTATAGCCTTGTATGATAAATGATTCGATTTCCCTCAGAGTTAAACGCTGTTGCATCCAGCTATAGTACTGCAGATGGCCACGTCATTAGAGACAAATGGGGGGGGGGGGGGGACGGAAATAATCTTCCAAGATTCTCCTACCAAAAGGCCACATTTGCTTATTGCTTCACCACAGCTCAAAAGCTACAGAACCAGGTACTATCACAAGCAGCAAATTCAATTTTACAAACCAGAGATTTATTCAAATTCCTTGGAAGGATTGTGTCCATCTTTTGTTTTAGGGGCAAATTTGCCGCTTCACCCGCACTGATCTTGAACGTAGGTTAAAATCCAGATATCACCAAGTTAGCTAAATGTAACACACCATCCAAAGAGTAAACATGTGTGATACAGGAGAATGAGGCTTTCTTTTCTAAATGTCCAGACTCTTTCTGGGAGTCCATTCTTTCTAGTTAATTGCAGGTTGCAAATGAATTCTTACTGCGAGTATTCTGAATCTAGGGTAGGGGCCTTGGCTGCTTTTTCCCATCCATTATTCTGCTCAATATGTCAGAAGGTCTGATCGGGAAGAAACCTTTTCAAGTTCTATTGATGCCGTTTTCAATTGACCACGGTGACCTAGCAACATAAGCACTAATTGGCATGGACTGACTGACATTTGGTGTACAGTTTATATGGGAACGCAAATTCAACATCCATTATAATGTAGTTTGCCATCCTAGATTACTAACAGCAAGAAATGTTTTAATTGCCTTTAAGTACCTATTCTAACATTACAATTATAAAGCAACAGGTATAATACATCAAATCATTGTTTGATTAAAAATATTTAGAAAAACGATATAGCCATGATATAGTTTTTAAAGCTGAGCACGGGTAAGGGTACAAATCCTTACAGAATTCATATCAGTTATGTTCCGCAGTACAATGTATTGTTGTAAAGGAAAAACACTGGATAGTCGAGACAGTTAATCTTTTCTGACCCCTGTTTAAGAGCGAGTCAGTTGAACAGCGTGCGGCCAGCCTGCTGAGAGACAGGACTAGCGGAGAGCACGAGCACTGCATCTCGTATGTACCTGCTGCACCGCTGAACTGAAAGTTACTCTGTACGTCTTCAAAGAGCCTCTGCCTAGATTTGCTGGATTAAACTGTAACACACCGTTCTTCAGCCTCAGAGGAGTAACCCTACCCAAAGGCTGATATACTCTTTCAAGCGCCCGCGCAGTTCAGGGAGGAGGTATGACTTTCATAACCAAGGGAGGATTCACAGCCAGCTGTACAATGTCGGGCAAACCGAGCTTTGAGCAACTGAGGAAGCGATGCTGGGAGAGGAAGGTCATTTAAACACACATTTCACCAGCTGGAGCAGAGGCAAAGTTGGAATCAAGACAGGTTAAACGTAAGATTAAAATGAATGAAAACAGGCTTTTTGGACGTGAAGGCTTTCTGATTGTGCATGCAAATTGCTTTTGGTTTCACACTAAAGCCTGCAAGACAGCTGCTCCACCTGGTCAGATTAAGACCTGCCTGAATTTTAGAAAGGCAAAAGAAACTCCTACCATCTCCAGAAAGAAAAATAACTTGATTCCTGTTTATAAAAGCATGAGTCTTACTTGATAAATATGTAATTGGTAAATATGATGTGCAATACATGTACTAAAAATGAACACGCACAAAAGCTAAATGGTAATACCAAACTGCGTGGTTTTCTTTTTACTTCAGAGGTATGTCTAGAAATGCAAAGTGTTATCCAAATCATTCATTAGGAGGAGCAATATTCTACTTAAAGTTAATAGCACACTATACTTTCAGGGACTAAACACTCAAAATCAGTATTCCAAGTATGATATTCCTTTTGATTAAGTATTTTGAGTACTATTTTTTTTCCCCCATCGTTCCTAGAAAACAGCAGACTTTCCAGGAAGAACACGCTACTCAGCCTTAAGGAAAACTACAGTGAATTACCTACATAGCCCCAGCTCTAGGACTTTCGTCAACAGTCATTCTGTTTCTACAACTTTGCCAACATGCTTGTGATAAATACCCTCAGCGACTGACGATCACAGGCCAACACTTGCTACATGCCTGGAACAGGGAAGTTTGACACAAATTTCATTTGACATTAATATGTATTTGGCACAGAGTTTAAAATTTTTATTTTAATAAAGTGCTGCTTAGAGAAGAGTTGGAATATTTAACAAATAAAACACATGAACACTAATATCCCTATTATGTTGGGGCATTTTTGCTTTGAGGCCATCTGAGTGAAACTGGTGATTTTCAGTTAGGGCCACTACATATTCTAGAGGATAAAGCTAGTAGGAAAGGAAAAAGAAAAGCTGCAATGCATTTTCTGGTCTTAAAACCAGAAATGCAGCTTACACCTTTTTAGTACTCTTAATTCACAGAACTAGGTACTATTTTTAAAAACCAAAGTTTTAGATTTTCATCTGGTAAACAGAAATCAGGAAATTATGAGTCCTCGCAGCACTTGACTTCCTGTTCGTCTAGTGGATGTATTAATTGGCGATTCAAATTACCTGAGGGTGGAGATTTGTACGCAGCAAAGCTGTGCCTCTCGGGTAACAAAAAAAGAATGGTGCCACTTGGAATATCACATGAGTTCACATTGCCAGTTACTCAAATGCACTGTCCAGAGTTATCTCAACTTAGGATTAAACTAAAGCATATACATACAGGGTAGCTAAAATTGCAACTTCAGGAAACCTTATACAGCAAAACATTTCTGTGTTCCAAACTTAGCCTCTCTGGAAATCTCTTCTACTGGCAAGTTAAGCAAAAGGATTTGCTTAACCAGACTACAAATTCCCATCATCCAGGAAACCAGGCAGCAAATATATATAACCTCTGAAACATATCAGATCACCAGCACTAAAGGCAGAGGATGAAATAATCTTCTGCAATGTCCAGTAATGCAGCCCAGTCAGAGCAGGGCCCGAAGAGGACATGCTGAAAGACAACCTGTTCAACGGCAACTCACCAATTTTATTTTACTTGCTGCACACTGAATTGCATCACTAAATATAAAAGTGAGAAATCTTATGCAGGAGACAAGATCATCTGGATTATGAAGAAGCAGCTTTACACTACTGGGGTTTTTTCCCACCCAGGCCTGTGAAGCAAGAGCTAGTTTAGTCCCTGCTGCAATATCATATCCCCAAAACAGCACAAAGGCTCAAAGCTTTCCTGGCAGGGACTGGGCTCTTTGCTTGATGTCGCGAATCAAGGATATCGTAGCCTCCTGCCAACCCACTTCATCTGAAAAGGCTGGAGCAGGGGCTGGCATCTCCCTCAATTACTTTCTTCTCGGGAGCAGAGGTGATGGAGAACAGAAATTCCTTGCCACTCTCCCCAGTAGCACCATGTTACTCCTGGAGCACCTGAAGCTGCAGCAGCAAGCGGGGACAGCCTTGGCGGCAGCGGGACGGCAAACTGACAGCTCCCAGGAAGTTAACTGGGAAACTGAAAACCTCTCAAGGGGGTTTCGGTTCAACAGGTTCAGCCATTTTTTCCTGCACCAAGCCTATCTACCTTTATGTTTCTGTTTCAACTTTGGCATAAGCCTCCATGCTTATCTCTGTATGGCAACTAACTCAACATCAGCCCTAAGCATCTGTTCGATCTGTTTCCCCAAATCGAACACCTTCCAAGAACACGGCCAAATTACTTATCCTCAGCAAGGAAATTGGCAAGTTAGTGATTTTCATAAACCAGTTTCCTCAAGTCGGGGAACTGAATAGTGAGGTCCATACCACAACACTGGAAGCAGCAGGACAGGTTAGCAGATCGGATCAGGAACACTGTCTATCTGCAAAAAGGCTCTGAAGTACCTGGGCAGTGTGCGGTCACTTCTAAAAATATTAGCACAAACCAAGCACAGTAACCTTATCACAGGATTCTGATTAGAGACTGTCGATTATTACAATTGTAATAATAATTTTAAAAAAAGTGTATTTCAAGTGAGAAACAAACAGAATTTCTGTCTGAAAGAAGTTATTTATATGCGAATTGGGAAACTCTTCCACTTTGCAAAAATAAACAGCCTGGTAAAATGATAGAAGTATAGCATTGTAAAAGTAATGACAAACTACAGGCCTGTAGCAATATTTCACAAAATGGTACTATATAAATTGGATTTAATTAAGGTGTGGGAATAGCAACTCCCACAGACAACGCAATATTAAAGTTTGTAATGCAAGATTCATTTATAATGGAATATTCCACACTGATGTGGCACAGGACAAGGGAGCCAGACTTATTTCAATAGGGATCAAAATGGTTGCCATGGAAAGCGTGATTGCGGAGAGCTCAATAAATTCTCTCAAAGCTGATATTTTCAATGGTTAACATTCACAAATAAAACCACGAAAAAAAAAAGTTGCGCCTCAGAGCAGAAACTTCAATGATCTCACATACGCTCTCACTCCTCCATAAACATAAATAAATATCATTATTCATAGCTTTCACAGGTACGCTGGAGTTTATAAAGTCCATCTGACTTAAGGACATACAACCTATCAATGAAGGAACGCATGTAAAACATCCCTTATTATCAAACCATGTCACATTCCTTCTATTCGATGGCACTTATTGGACTGCAGATTCCATAATCCTTCCCTGAGTCCCTTCTGCATTTAATTCAGTTCAGTCTTAAGTAGTTAAAGAAACTGTTTTCAGTGGCAACTAATAACTACTGACCTACAGTGACACTGCCCTACAATAGGCTTGTCAGGCCTGAAAAACTTGTACCAAAGAAGCTGATTAGGACTTCAAGAGGTTTGTAGCAAGAATCAATGGCTAGTCTGTACTAATGCTGCGGTTGCGGCACAGAAATGATAAAAGTGGAACACCATTAGTTATGCCTCATTAAGCTCCACAGCCCTCCTAAAAAGAAATTTGTTTAGCCTGTCCAAAATCTAATGCAGTTTTAAGCTCTCTGTGTTCAATTTCATAGTATCTCAAAAGCTTCAATAAGATAAAGGCCAAAGAACCAAGAACGTACCAAAGCACCAACAGTAAAGTTAATTTTGAAGTCTGAGTTTTAATGGAAAGTGTTTTTGCCTTCTTTTTTTAATACAAAGTACTCAAGCCTTTTAAAGGATGAACACCGCATAGTGCACTCACAAAATATAAATAAATCATGGACATTAATTAACCTTAAAAAAACCTGCTGTTCAGCATGATTCAAACAACGAAGTTCAAAACAAAGAGGAAAAAGCTGTGAAGCCCGGCAGAAGCAAGTACATCCCCCCGGGCACATTTTACAAAACTTCAATCCCTCTTGCCTTACCTCTGTGGTGTCTGCTGGAACAAGGGCGTAGGACCTCGCCAAGACTCCTGGGGTCTAAGATCTAGAGGGTAAAACAAAATGTTAAAATGAAAAAGAGCAAGGATACCTAAAGAACTGTGTTCCACCATTTCCAACCAAGTTGCTGGTTACTATTGCTGATTTTAATAGAGCCCTAATGTCCATCAGTTGCAAACTTAGTACTAATTAACCAAAGGCAACTTTTTTTTTTTTTTAATATGTCAAATAAGCTTCAAGTTGTAAGAAGAATGAATTTTAATTGCTGGAACTAGCATCAGTTAGTGCTTGGACACTTCACAGGTAGCTTCTCTTGAATGATTAAAAATGCAAACCCAGGTATGTCTGTTACCGTAACAACTGAAGACTTCACTTAATTTTTACATTTCTTAGAAATACATTCATCACTATGCTACATGAAAAAAATATAGATACATATACACATATGCACACTGCTGTGTCATCAACAGAACCCACCATGTTTGTGAGAAACAAATATTTAATACTCAAAATATGTGCAAGTTTCCCTCCGATTAGGCTGAATTATTCCATAAAGCAAACTAAAAGAACGCCCAAAGCACTTAATAAAGCAAACAATTCCACTTTATTCATGTTATATATATATAGTTATATTTAGGATATATTTAAATATAGTAAAATATATTTAAAAGTTAACCTAGACAATGATAACAGAAATCTAAAATGATACTATATAACCTCTAATGATAATATAATAATAAAAATCTATTAAGGATCTATCCGATAGCGTAATCAGACTGAATTAAACCTTTTCGTGTACAAACGTGGCCAGAGACCTATCGCTGCAGTTATACGAAACTGCAGTGCAAAAGACCACCCAGTTCTCAATTGTTTCTTCTACCCAAACTAACTCTTTACAAAGATGTAGCAGCGACAACATTGCTTTAAGAGGACATGCAATTAAACGGTTGTTGTCCTTCTAAATAAACTGGTCAGTAAACAGGATAAAAGAAATCGCTAATCAATAGCTCCCCAGTCAGTCCACAACACTCAAATTGTGCATCAATCAAAAGCTTCAGTTTCAGTGACACCTTTGATTATTTTCAATGGTGTTTAAGTGTGACCTAATTTCAACAGCTGGTTCCAGAAGCTGTCTAATGGATGCACTGCGATGGGACAGCAACGCCCTGCTAAACTGCCAATATTCAAGTACACTAAAGCTTTGCAATAATTTGAAAGAAAAGAAAAAAAAAAAAAACAGACAGAGGAAAAACCTGCACCTCTCTCCTAACTCTGTCTGGATTGTTAGCAGGCTGTCATGGTCTGACCCGGACAGAAACCTTTCACGGCAGTGCTCGAGCGCGCAGGGGAGGGTGCAGGCAGCCCCCATGGAAGACAACACCGTTTCATCAGGGGAAATAAATTCTGACGCCCAGCAGCTCTGCCGTTCCTGCCCGGGCCTCCTCTGGGCAGAGTCATCCAGCCCACCCAGCCCAGCAACACCCCGAGCTGCAGAGGGGTACACGCTGCATTTTATTTGTTCATTAAACATTGCATATATACGCACACATCAACCAACACATACAGACACATATATTGTTACCAACCGATGCTCATAATGAGGTATAACTGGCTGTTTCATATACACTGTAACCAAACCAGTCGAAAGCATCACAAGGACTAAAGATGGGTACGTGGCACTTTTATACTGATCAGTCGGTGAATTACAAGGACTTTCACAGGCATGAACAGGCTGTATGAACACGATGCTTTAGTGATGATGTGTCTGCTTTTGAATACAAGATTAGCGCAACACAAGAAAACCCAGGCCCACAGTGGCGTCTTCAGCTACTCTGGGGAGCGATTAAGACACAATGTTAAACTGAAGCTTAAAAAAAAAAAACACCCAAGTAAAAAGATGAAATTGCTAAAAAAAAAAAAAGTATAAATTGGTAACGCCTCAGAGTGTCACTACTTTCAACCCAAAAATAACTTAAAAGGACTTTATATTTCTAATAATTTCAAAGTTTCACAGACACCAGCACCGCAGAAATACATGCAATGTAGCGGAACCACACTCTGCTAAAAACGCTTTCTGATGCACAAAACCGCTCTGTCTGTAGCTGCTAACACCTGTAGTTCTTCATCTGCAGCTGCCACGATGAGGGCTAGGTTTTGACTCCGTCGCCATAACCAGACCTGCAGTTTTCCTAAGCCTGTCTCAGTTCTTTTGCTTGCTGGGAGACACAAACTTCCAGGAAAAAACCCAACTATATTCCATGGACAATATTGGCGATTATTCCACCCTTCTCCTCTGTGCAGGCTGAGCTAGGCAAGAACCCCAAGTATCCGGACAATTATACGACTAATACAGCCTCTCCCTCCCTGATCCTCCCTGGTCAGAACTTCACATTTTAATTGAAGTTTATTAATACATTTTCCATTCCACTGCCAGGGTCAAATGGTGCTCTAGTGAGAAACCCGGTGAGATGATGCTGGTCTCACCCTGGTACAGTGTTTCCCACTCATACAGACCCCTGCTTGAGGGCTAGTTAAAAACACGTGTCCTATTTAATCACTTTCTTTCCATCTGAAAAAGAAAGGAACCAGCTCTCCTGCCATAACCACATCTTTTTTGCAGCTCTAGGGAATGGTTTAAGAAATAGTTTAATGAAATCATCATAAAAACATTTAAAGCTACCTTATTACTATTCATTTGTACAGCTCTGGCAGAGAACAATCTTTGAGGGAAAAAGCTTGGAGCAGTGAATTACACTTCAAAAAAGCACAAAATTGGAGAAGAAATGACAATTAATATTTTCTTCAGTCCTCAAAACTTAGGCATTTCCTAGAGCTATAAGGCCAAGTAAACTGCCTTCTGTAGCAGCTCCTCAAGTAACAATTTATCTAATCAGCGTGGCAATCAAAGATGAGATTTTGTGTTTACTGATTGCACTAATCAAAAATCACTTTTCAAATGCAGCTAATTGACAAGTTTACTGACTGAAATGAAAGTCATAAATCAGATATCGCGTGCTGCAGAAACCAAATATGCCATTCACAGAGTACTGACACACTGCACTTGACTCTCCAAGTTATCAGCACAGACAATTATTCATCAACTGAAAATTGGCACATCAAAGTCAAATCAGAGAACAACAGTAAGGAACACCCACAGCAGGCTCTTGAGGAAGAGATGGCACTTTGGTTGACCGCATTGCCCTTCTAGAGTCTAATTTTACTTCATCATACATATAAAAACATAATACATAAAACGAAAAGTTGCTCTGCATCAATCCCACAAAATGTGGGAATTTTAACTACATCAGCTCTAGTTTTTCAGGAACGTATGGGTTCCAGAGGCTTCCCAATCCAATTATGCCACAACACACGGCTGTTCTCTCACAATTATATAGCTGATGAATGCAACTCTGACACAAGAGAGAACCCGCCCCTTTGAGAAAACTCAGCTTATGCCTTCCCATTCCTTCTAGTTGAATTTCTAGTTGATTTTCTAGTTGAAGATAATCTGTGCTTTGACACAGACATTTGCGCTTGAACTGAAGGGGGTGATTGCAAAAGGCAAGAAGATAGTTGTGCTGTCAGATCTAGGGACACCTTTTGCTACTCCTAGACAGAACATTGTCTGAGTGAAACTGGCCCACGTGCTCAATTCCGACCACAAATTTCCCTCAGATGAAACCCACTGTCTGTGCAGACTGTTTATGTTCAATAAGATGGCCACCACCTACTGCAGCGAGGTTCAGAGAGTTGCTGACATGCTCCCACCTTGACAGGTTTGCTTCCCACTCAACCCACAAAATCCATAATCCAGGATGTGTTACGGTATCTAGGTGTGGTCTCATTTCCAAAAGCATCCTTCAGTGTCAATGTCAGAAAGGCTGATTTCAGCAGAAATGTTGGGCTATGACACTTGGAGGTATCATTCCAACAAGGGTTTAACTCTTTATCCAGGTCTCTACCAGGGTCTCTACCTGGGGAAAGTGGAGTTAAGACACATGCAGCCACTTGGCATTGATTAAATCAACCACCACTGTTGTTAGCTGTAAAGACTTCACATTGCAGCCAGTTTAAATCAGAAGTTAATTAGAGTTTAAGACTAATCTCCTAGGACAGCTTGCTATCATCAGTAGAAGAGGAGGAGAAACACAACAAAATTAACTGACAAAGAATACATTTGCAGCACGTTGCACTGCACTCTCCCACAAAAACAGAGTGTGCCAGGAACCAGCCTCCCAACTTTGGGATGAAGAGCCCTGGAGAGCAACGGCAGGCAAACAACCCTTGCTTTGTGAAAAAGCCTTTGTACGACTGCTGTCAGCGGCATGTGAAGCAGTGCACCGCAATGGTGGCTAGAGGCACCAGCAGGTTGACCTGGTCCCTCTTTTTGCTACACGAACAGGGAAGCACAAGATCAACCTCTGGAAAAAAAAAACCCAACACTAAGGAAAGTGGCAAAATGAGAGAAAGAAGGAAAAAGGAGGAGGAGGAAAAAAAAAAGAGAAAAAAAAAGGCCTTGCTTTCAGATTTGCCAGGCACACCTGCAGAACAGCAACTAGGGATGCCTGAGGCAATTTGAGGGCGAGGAAGAGGCAGAAGATGAGGGGAGGAAGGGATGGGTAAAAGAAAGCCACCAGACAGTTTTTCTGAGGCCAACAGATGGACTGGGATTTCATACCAATCAGTGGATTCAAGCCTCCTCAATCTGAAAGAATGATGGCATTGGGGCATATTTTTGCACATGAAGTGCTTCATATACAACACAAGGTGCTCAGAGGACGACAGCTTTTTAAGTACCTAATTGGCAAGATCAGCTCCATGCACATAAAGCAGAGAAAACTGCTTTGAAATAAGTACTTCCCACAAAGCATCAAGACTCAAGCTTCAGAAGACCTGAACAGCAGTATAGGGACTGATGGTCTCACGATTACTGTCTCTCTCCCCAAAACCATGCAGACTTTCTCTTTTTGGAGATTAATAAAAAATGTGATGCCTATCTGCTAGTTCTGCTTTCCCATTCCCCACACTCTCCTTTTTAAATCATATCTCTTGTTTGTTTAAAAAACTCTTGTTTTCCTTTAATCAAAGTCCAGGCTCTCATATTCAATCCGTTTCTCCACTTAAACCAATCTGATTCCTTGCACAAGAAAGCTTCTGCACCCGCTACGCTTCATCCACTTTGGGACTGGAATAAGTTTAATTCAGAGTGGCCATCAATATTATTTATTCGCTGTTTCATATGCAAAAAAAAAAATGCAAGTCAAGTATAAAAAGGCTGACAGCTTCACTGTGCAGTAATCTGGTCTTCTATATGTGACAAAACGTTGGAGTTCAAACTTTATCTGTGTCAGCTGTTAAAACTTCAAACGCTTGCATAATTCAATATTGCAAGAATTCAGCTGAACAGTGAGAACTTCTTACTTTAAAGCACCTTTTTAGGCAGCTTATCCAAGTTTCCTCCTATCTCAATCCAACCATTACAGAAATGCAGCCCCTGATCACAGGTGAAGAGACAGGACTCTTTCACTAGCATCCTTTTTGGGAGCCCTTCGTACAGGCATTCCTTCCCATGATGAAGAACTCCACTTTAGGTCACACAGGATTTATCTTACCATTCCCAGTGACCCACTTGTTCACCAAGCCAACAGCAGTGGCATCCCTGACCTCCTGACCATCTCTTACCACCTCTTTGCCAGAAGTCGCAACACCTACTGCAGGCAGGAGAAGCCAATACAGGCCTGTGAATAAGCAATTTCGGTTTGGTCTGGTGTCTCAGCACCAACCATAGCTCTGCTGTCAGTCCTACAATCTCTCCTGACGTGCCACCATGCCTTGTGCATTAGTTACTTTCTGTGGCCAGCACCCTCCTCTTGTTCTCTTCAGACACAAAGCACCAAGCTTCTACTAAGTCTGATGACGCTGGTGATATTGAGTCTCAGCCACATACTGAACACATTCCAGATAACAGACACCAGGAACCCTTAGAAGACAAAGTGCTATTTTTCCTATTGCATTTGAATACTGGGCACAGCATTCAAAATAGGATCTCACTTACAAGCACATAATTACATTTTAGTACATTTCACTACAGCAATTCCATAAAGGAAGAGCAATAGAGAAGAGCAACACAAGGTTAAGGAAGATGGATGCCCGAATCCACTTTTTATTTGTAATAGTACAACAGACCAAAACAAAACCGTAATATTTTTCAAACTCTGAAATGCAGAAAGCAGAACCCACTTACTTGACAACAATTTAGGAATCTGCTGCTGCCCACTCATAAGCGGCCTGGTGTATGGGCTCCCGTAAGTTCCAAGAGGTACTGCATTGGCATACATTCCTGGCATCCCTCTTTCCCTTGGCATTGTATGGCTATTATGTGTAAGAAATGGAAAGAAAAAAGAATATGAACGTCACGTTACAGCACAGCTGCTACCCAGTCCATCAAACACCCCAGCTCTCTCCAGTGAGTCAGTGGAGATGCGCACAAGCACAATGCAATGACTCACCTACAGATCAGGGTCCCAGTCACACCACAAACAAAGCACACGCTTTGTGAGCTGGTCCCAGCAAAAATTCAGAAGGTTCCATAGCAAGTCACAATAAGCAGAAAAAAACCCATGCATTTCCTGCAAATTGTCTAAGAGTTCAGTAAAACTGAACTGCTGTCACATTTCCCAGAAGTGAGAGCTGATAGAGACGCGGGACCTGCAAAATATTGGCGTGCCAATGTTTGCCAGGCCTTTACTGTTTTTCCTGCACAGAACTACATTCACATCAAAACTTCGATGCTTGTAATGTCTATCCCTGGACAGCAATTTAATGAGACATCACATATGATCAATAACACAGCTATAATTTTTTTTTTCCTAATAACTATGACATGGAAGAACAGAAGATGGTTCCAAGCGTACCACTGGGTGCAGCACTGGAACAATTATGCTTTCCAACACACGAATGGAGGGAAGGGTGCTGCTCTTTCTTCTTCCAGCTCCTCCAGAGCCATAAGATGAAGAAGAAAGTATTTTCTTCCTAAACAGACACTCGCATTCAGTTGCTCACAGAGTTTTACTTGCTAGTAATACAACCTCCTCTAAAACATTCTCTTTTATGGCTCTGATAAACATATTGCTCCTTGCCCTCCTCAGTAAGGAAAAACATTTAATTTTATCTGTTAATACATAACCTCAGCTCATTCTCTCATCCTGCACTCAGAAGCATGCTTGTACTACACCGCAGCATGAGAAAGTTACTTGGACTTTTGGAGAACTAATAAAAACTAACTGTGACAACATCTTGAAAAGTGACAATCAAAGGGATTGCATGGTGTAACACATACTTCATACACGTGTTTTTACAACTTCTTAGTTTTTAAAAGCATAAAAGACAATCCTGTCTTCATAATAGTCTTAATTATCACTTGTGTGCAATATTCTCACTGTACCTTCTATACTTCAAGCAAGTAACCCCCAAAAAAGTTGAAAAAAAACCAGTGGGAAAGCTAGTTAGAAATATTTAGTAGCACCTCCCCCCAAATCAAGAAGAATGCAAGGCATTACTGCAAAATTATAGTAATATGCAGTTTTCATCAATACTGAATTTAAATATCAGATGCCAAAATTTCCAACCTGGAACACCAGCACCTAACCTCTGACAGTCCATCCCCACCCGCTTTGTGTTGTGGGGGTTTTTTGGTTTTTGTTTTTTTTTTTTTTTTAAATTTAGAAAAAGCAATAAATGAGTATTCATACAGTCATCGCAGCGAGACAGTCAGTAACAACGTTACCAATCTTACCCTAAAGTTCTAAACGCTGACTGGTCCAAATGGACTGGTTTTCTGTCTCGGTTAAAACCAAGCTGCGGTCTCCAAGGCCTGCCATCATTGTTGGTTTTTTCCCAGTCTCCTGGCTTCAGAACTGGAGCAGGTTTCCTTAACATTAAAAATAGTTCCATAAATACTTGTCAGAGCAAATACTCAGATTAATGAAAGAAAATGGAATTATTTGAAAATGGACAACTGATACTTACTTTGCACCAGGTAACACTATAGCCTTGAAAACAAAGTCTTCATCAAATTGTGGATCTTTGAAAGAGATACTAGGAGAAAGTATTTGAGGATTAAGTTTACTTGATAATTAAGACAAGCAAGATTAAGAAGTAATTGCTGCTTTATTAACAGTGACATACAACACAGAAAAGGTAAGACTGAAGAACCCACAACTTAAACTGCAAAGTGCATTTCTTGCACACGGATATACTGACTACATGGGACTTGGATGCCTCAATTATTTTCCACAGGGCGATCTTTTTCCTCCCCTGTATCAATACCGAGCCCAAAAGAAAGTTTAACTGTTTTCTAGACATTAGTCCTATGTATGGTAATGAGTATATTCTGCAGACCCTTGAGCACAAATCCTCTAGTCAAAGCACTGATTGTACTTGATTAAGTTCAAAGGCTGCCATGGTACAGACAGGAAGGGTAACAGCTTGCTATGTAGTCTAGTCAAAAGTGTCCAAAACTTAGAAGTGGGATTTCCTGGGCCAGGGAGTTTTTATCCTGAAAGGCATCTTTGCAGTTACATGCAGTTCTCATGGAGGGATATACACATATTTTCAGTGACATCTCGCAGACCCTGCATTTTGACCTGCCTAGAATTAGACAAACTTAATAGTAATAGAGTAAAAAGCATCTGAAAGCTTAATTTCTGCTGGTACAACGCATTATATAGCAGTTTGGGTTTGTTCTAGGAAAATTCATCCACGTTCCTAGCAATTCCAATCTCCTGGTGTACGTATCCAGGTCTCAGGTAGGTCCACTAGGGACGTTTGAAGTACACAGCACCAGCCTGCTTCCTGTTCTCTCACTACCTACCATTTGATGTAGAAGAATGCTTGGGATGCCAAGAAAGATAAAAGCAAACAACTAAGCAGAATAATCTCACTCTTCCAACCAAAATACATCTGTTTTCCAGCACGGAGAATGAATGAGACTCAAAGGAAAGAGAATAATGGTTCTTTGGAAAATTCAGCCAAAGTCACAAGAACTGAAGAGCAGAATCATGACTGCCCATATTATCTCAAAAGACAGGAAGAAAAATCCTTGCAACAGAGAAACGGACAGAAGCGTAAAACAATTCAAACCTCCTAACAATGGCAGATGGAAAGCCAAAAACTACCTTTAACTCATCACTCAAAGTAACTAAATCCCCATTTCAAAACATCCTTTCTACCATATCCTGACAAGCCACAACTTAGCATTTCTTACTGCCTGTAGACAGTTGTTCTCGTTGAACCAAGTTATGCCTCCTTGGTGGAAAAAATTATGCAGACAGATCACAAGTGATTTTCAGTGTCTCAAGTATCTTATGTGGCTCAAGAAGTGAAAGGTTATAGGCTCAAGCATTACATACCCATTATGCTGTGCCAAATTGAGTGAGAATGACATACAACACACTAGATCTACAGAAATTTGCTGTCACGTGCCAGAGTAATTAAAACCTTCTGCAACCACAAGATTTACTCTTGGAAACCCTGCGTTGTTTTTTATTCATTAGGAAGTTGCTTATTCTCCCAAACATCCCATTCAGCCCAAGTTAGTATCACTCCTTTACTTCTTAAAGACATGAAGCTTATACGCGCAGGCATCCTCTGGGAATTGCTAGGAATAAAAATGGATAAAAATCTAAGAGGCACAAGTCAGGAGCTGGAGGGCTTTTAATCAATACCCAGTTCTATCTCAGAGGGTTGCTCTCATGAATGTTTTGTTTTCTTTAATTTAAAAGACTTGATACAGACTATCAAGTTCTGCAGGTGTTGCTCTTTGCTTGCCAAAGACCCAGAAGACCCAAGAGAGAGCAAGCAGAAAAGCAACAGCAGGAAAGAGGAGGTATTTCTGAAGGGATGAAACACATTGGGTTTGATGCACTGAGAAACAACTATTTTGGACACCCCTGCAGGGCACGCCGCTATACGCACTCTGCTTAACCACCCTAATCCAAGCCCACTGTGTTACAGCATAATATTCTGGATTCAATTTTCACAGAAAACCAGAAACATTTAATGTAAAAAGCTTCAATTTTATTGAGAGATGGATTCTGTTGCCAATTCAATGAACACAAACCATCAGAATAAAATGAGTGTTGGCTGCTCTGTTTTGTATGCCATTGCATTAAACCCCAGAGTTTACTTACTTACCTGACTGCAGAATTTTGTGTAAGATCACGTAACATTGGAACAGGAGACTCCACTGTCCTGGTAAAGAAAAAAACCCCGTCAAAATGTCATGTAACATACTTCTCCCCATTTGCTCCGCTTTCTCTGTTGCTACTGCTCCCGTTCATCTGTCAACTAAGCCAGGGACGCATAAAAGGGACTTCAAACTCAACTTGCCCTTCCCCTAAATCAAATACTGCTATAAGCAATGGAATTACTGGATCCTTATTTCTTAGTGTCATTACTTTTTCAGCTGATCTGTGTGGATTCTCTAGTGTCTAACAGTGGGTTCACACACTTCCCACTACCCAGCCGCCTGTTTACAAATCTTAGTACTATTCTGCACCTTGGAAACCTCCCTGTACTGCTAGGGTTTGATTATAACAAGCCACCAGGTTCTAAGAGGGCACGAGAAGACCAGAGAGACAGATACACACATGCAGCACCATGAAGACAAACCTGCTTCACTAGGAAGAAAAAGGCTTTGAAGTAAAATAAAAATTACCAGCTGTTGTACAGAGCACTTAAGAGTCTCCTTTCTAACTGAGATTTAATAGGCTGACACGCAGTTGCACCTTAACCCTTTCCTCCTTTCCTCCAGAAAATTTTACCCCTTCAATTCAAGCAGACAAACAAGGCGCTCGAGAAAATTACTCTTATCAATCAGAAACCAGATTTCTTTGTTCACCCTGCTGCACACTACTGTAACAGACCCATGTTACACACGGAGGTCACAAACTGCACACATGCTGGCTGAATTTGACCCAAATCCCTTTAGCAAAGTATGACTTATTCTGAAGTGGCAATATAAACGCCTGCTCATCATCACAGAGTTCCTAGCAAACTACTTCTCCAGGTAAAAAAAATACCCATTTCTCATGCCCTATCTAGGGAAGGCAATGCCAGAAGTGTCTTTTTTCCTGCATTGCTATTCCCTCCAAGAACAGCTCTGACTTGCTCATATTCTTCACAAGCCATGACAAGAATAGAGAAATGTATATTAGTGAGTGTGACCTAGGATACATTATCTGTCCAACAAAATCGGAGTGTTTGTGCATTTAATGCAAATGAGTTACTGAACACCTGCTTATGCCTCTAAGCAAAGTTAGATAAATGAATGCATATCCTACAATGCGAAGATTACACTGATAATTTCTCAAACTAAATGTATTATCTAGAAAACAAAAAAATATTAGCATTTTTTGTATGTGTAGCTGGTAACAGTCCTGAATTTAGTGCTATAGCCTAAATGGAAAACAGCAAAATATATCTAATATACCTCTATCTGGATTTTTCTTAATGCAATTAAGATTAGCATATAAAAGCAGAGTAGCTGGATTTTTTTGGTTTTGTTTTTTTTTTTTCTTAAACAGCACGCCCTATTGGAAGTTACAGGCTGCATTAGATTAACATTCATACAAAAGCAAAGAGGCCAAGACAACATGACCTTACTGAATAAGGCTACTGATCACTACTACTTTTATTATATAGGCCCTGTTTACCTATTAAAGTTCAAACATTACTACACACATAAAAATCAGTCTTCCATAGATGAAATGACAAACACAAAAAAAGATTCATCAGCAACCACACACATTAGGGTGCTTTAAAGATTTTTGATGCTGCTTTAAAAGCCTAGTTCTGAAATAAAAAAAAGATAGGATCATAGAATGGGAGTTTTACTTGCCTGTTGTTTTTTTTTTTTTATGTATGCTGACGATAATACACACTAAAAACCTAGTGGAAAGCATATTTAACCTCAGAACTAAATGCATGGCCTTGTCAGGAGTTTTAGGTTTCTCATTGTGGGCACAAAGATACTTTTATTTAAATGCAGACATAACTGACGGAAGTGTCCTTTAGCATCAAACAACCCATATGAAAAGCCATACTCACTGATCTGGAAGAACCGCATTTTCATTCAGTGTAAGCTTTCCCTGGATTCCATGGCACAGCTCTGGCGGTATATCAACTGGCTACGAAAAAACAATTTTTCAGCTGAAGCACTTCATGAGACCTCCACTCCCACCATTTACACAATCCCTTAAGAACATGTACAACCTACCTCTGTATTTTTGGTCTTGTACTGCTCTACAATAAAGTCACAAAGAGGATGGTGTTTTCCAACAAAGAGAACATCACCACCAAGGCTATTTCTTCTGCCTAGGAAAGACGAAGAGGATGGGATGTAAATTCAGAGCAAAGAGGAATGGAATGAATACAGCAGACCAGCACACCATCCTGTTGACATCTCCACGGAAGGAAAGCTTCAATGTGACTTAGGAGAAAGCTTTGAACATCCCTTGAGAGTAGTGGAAAGACAGTGTCTCTGCCCAGAGGAGGATGTCTCTGGTCAGAAGGGTAGTAGGCCGACAGTAAAATGGGAATCTTGTGTTCACTGGGAGGAATGTTGAACTTAGAATAGAATAATGTTGAAGATACAGAAAGGCTACGTATAAAAAAAAAAAAAAAAACAAAACAAAAAAACCCAAACCAAAACAAAAAAAAACAAATAACAAAAAAACAAACCCCAAACCAAAACCCCCCAAAACCCAGACACCTTCCAAGCAGTCTACCTACAAGAACCGGCTATTACTTTTGTACAATGGAGAAAGTAACACATCCATTTGCCTACATAAGCTAACACAAAACTTCAGATATCGTAACTAGACACAGCCAGCCTACTGGTCGGAACAGCCAATACACCTATCAGGTTTTACCATCAACTCTAACCATGGAAACAGTTTATTCTTTTGATTGCTACATATCCATCTAACAAGTACTTTGACAGCGTATACGGGTAGAAGCTTTTCATACAATTAAGCTGCCGTCTAATTTTCAGGTTAAGCCTTATGCAGGTCTACTTGAGTAAAAGAAAAAGTGAAAGCTACAAAAACAAACCCATCAAGGATCATTCTAATTACCAGCACCATCCATAAAGAAGAGACTACAGCTTGCCATAATTCAATCTAACCAAACATCTATTATACCTTGCTCATTTAGGGTGAGACACAGTAGTAATAATAAACTGTAACAAAATATCACAATTCTTACTTTCTTCAGGAGTAAGGTCAGGGTAGACTTCTTCCAGGGCAGCTCTAAGGCGTCGTTCATCAACAAATGGCAACAACGCAACACCTAGTAAAATAAAACCATTTTTTTTTTCGCACTTGTTGGCAAATAAACCAAAACCAAAACCGACACTAGCATGGAAAGCTCCAATAGATTCTTTACCTGAAAAACAACTGTTGCATCGGTCACAGAAAAGAAAACCCTGCACTTTCAGAGGTTATGACCATGCAGGCTGTTTAGAGAAAAACAGTTCAGTGGTAGTGCTGGCTGAAAAGGGAAGCTCATGTCAAAGCACCACACCACACTCCTCCTCCTCTCCAGCCCTGGGTAGGCACTGGGAGGCAGTAACCTCTACCCGCACCTGCTGCTTTTAGGAACAAGATGAGCTCAGTAAGACAGTCATTATTTGTTTCATTTGCTATAGATACTCCCCTGACAGAACTCAATGCTACTTTATTCAAATTAATTTATTAAGAGACAACAATGGAAGAAATCACTCCAAGTTCATCGAGGAGGTGATACAGATATTATACATTAGGGACTACCCATACCAGCTATTAATTTTACTCCAAGATAACACGGGGGGTCCTTTCAGGATCAAAATCCCTCACTAAGCAACACATCTCAGAGCCCACACAATCATACTGGATGAAGCTGGAGAATAGCCTTCCATGGTATGCTCCAGTATATGTTGCCTTCTATTTTCTTCTATTATAAAATCCAAAAAAGCACTAAGAACTTCATCAAATATGTACTTCTGTCGCCCTTGTTATTGGTTGGAATCTGGAGTAATTATTTTAGTTTTTATTTCCCTTACCACGAACACTAGAGCTTTTCCTGACCAAGATGACAGCAAAGGCTTTTTAATAAACTGATATTCATAGTTTCATATTTGTGCCTGTTCCAGTTCTACCAGCAGGCAGATCTCAGGTATACTAGATAAGGTAAGGCCAAGGTATACTAGATGCTTTTTAAAGGATACAGTCTGTACTTCCAGCTTGGAAAATATTTCTTGTTTCACAACCGTCTTTTAAGGATGAGAATTCCAGATGTTAATCCAGAACAAAGAATTTATAATGCAATTAAGCATTAAAGGAATCCAAACTAATGTTACAGGCTGCTGAAAGCATGCGGGAGCTACTTAAAACATTACTGCTTCAGACTGTAAATTTGATATCTGGACAAAACGACTAAGAAAAGTTGGCAGAATTACAACAGAGGTAAGAAAGGGCTTCAAGTTACAGAGGGAAAACCCGGTATGCAACACGTCTTATAATACCTAGGAACAGTCTCTTTGATTTTGGAACACTGTCCCAAGTAAGATACTCGTGTGTCTAGCTGTGGCTATTTCAAAACACAGGTGAGCTGTCTTGGGGGAAGAATCACAGAACCGTTGATGTCCGCAGGAACCTCTGGAGATCACCTAGTCCACACCCTCTGCTCCAGCATGGTCATTTGCTGCTCAGGTTGCCCTGAGCAGGTTTCCCAGGACCGTGTCCAGCTGGAATTGGAATATCTCCAAGGAGGGAGACTACACAACCTCTCTGGGCAACGTGTTCCAGTGTCTGACCACCCTCAGAGTAAAAATGAGCTTACTTATGCTCAGATGGAATTTCTTGTGTTTCATTTTGTGCCCAAATAATTATTTATACCTATAATTGAGATGTTACACTATTGACTCAATAGCATAACCAGCCACAAAATTTGGCAGACCTTTAAAATTAATATTCTCTATAGAAGAAGCTACATTAAATACTGTAGCTGTTCTTTCATTCTTTGTATGCATCCAATATTTCTATATTCCCCAAAGCGTTTTTCGCAAGATACTAATGAGCCACTGATTGAACAGAACAAGATCCATTAATTAAATGCAAAGGAGACAAAAGACAATTACACAGTAAGGCTGATAAAAATAGAAAAATGATTAATCTAGCTCAGGACAAATTAACAAATCTAGAATGACTGCTGAAAGTACTAATAATCATTGCCAATCCTAAATCAGTTACTGAATCATAATTTGTTCTTCATACTAATCTTTTCAAAAATATACCTGCTGCAAAATACTTCTCCCTGACACCAAGCACCACAAGTTACCTGTGTGACTTACTCCGTCATTATCTCACTAAGATAATTTTCCATTTTCTTCCTATTTTTACATAGATTCTTAAGACTAAGGTCAGTATACTACAGAACAAAAAAAAAGAAAGTTGAGATTTCACCTTGCCAAGCGTATTTCTTCCCATTTAAATCGATAGCAAAATCTTCAGGATAGAAGTCAATTATGCTCGATTCCTGTATTTGAGAAAATAAAAAGATAATAATTGAAGCCAATTATGAAATGGATTTACAATGCCATGTAGTACTGTACTTCGCAGAGGGCAAGCAAACACAAAGCTAAGGAGGATGCAAAGAACTTTGACTAATAGAAACATACTTTATTAAATGCCATTTTAACACAAAGTGTGGTAGGGCACTTCCATTACTTAGAGTATCAAAACAAGAAATTAAGCAGGTAGAATAATTCCAGATAACTGGGTTAATGTATCTGCTCCCCAGTTAAGTTTTGCAAGGTTTCTTGAAGAAAGTAAACAATCTTACTAAAGTGTAAAATAATTTTTCTCACTGAAACATCTGAATTCAAAGAATCACTTAAGAATCTTTGAAGAATTTCTGCAATCTATCACAAATGTTCCTTCCTGGTCTCCATTATTTTTCTGCCTGAAGTAAGAAGCAGCAAGTCGTGCTCACACAACTGCAAGACAACATAACTTTACAGAGAGGAATACAACAAGGTTTCTTACCGGATCTGTCATAAGCTTCCTCCATGTTGGTGGCAGAAAATTTCCACTTGCTGCTGGAAATACTCCCATAAGTTGTTCAAGAGGCTTAAACTGTTGAAATTAAACAAGCAGATGTAGAACACTTCTAATGAGCTACTAAATCATAAATAAATAAATAAAGACACCCTACCGGTTTTGAGCCTTTCTCAAAATCCGAAGGCATGTCTGCAATACCCTCAAAGTCAGAAGCAAATGGAGCGTAGTGAAAAGGGTAATACCAGTTCCAGGATGCACAACCCTAAGATGGAGAAACAAAAATCAGACAAATCAGAAAGAAAAAAAAAAAATACCACACAAAAAATTGCATAGCCCAGTCACTAAAGATGACAAAATTTAGCCCAGCATCAACCAGGAGAAAGAGGAGTCCCCATGATTAGAAAAGAAAGAGCTCTTGCCTCTAAAGGTACTCTGGACTTCAGGTTGGGACTTAACTTTTCATAGCCAGACTAGAGCGAGTGAGTTCACTGGACAGTGAATGGAGACCACGGGCATTTCCTCGGCAGCACAGAACAGCAGATAGACTTCTATGCCAAAGTACTCTTGCTATGTGCTAGGTTTGAGTCACTAAGGGAGACAGCCAAAGAGACAGGACCTAGCACCATAACGACACAAAAGACCTTACAGCAGAATCTTAACCTTAGCTTCAGGACACTGTAACATACCTCATGCCTTTTTCCTCCCCCTCGAGAAAAAAAAAAAACAAACCAACAAGCGAGCATGTGCACAAAGTCCAATAAAACCAAGCACAAAAAATTTCTTGCAAAGTGTAGGAGATCGTAGTCTGTCCATACAGTTAACCACCCCTAGGCTAAGCTGAGGAGCCTGTAACAAATGGACACATTTTCAACTTATGTAGAGTTGCTATCACATCTCAAACAGGGAAATACACACAGATGACACAGAGTAGGAATTTCCAAATTCTCTGTAATTGTATAAACGGCATAATCATGCCAGTCAGAAAGCCATTACAGAGGTCTCAACAGGAACAGAAGAAGTCTCTTCCTGGCAGCACGCAGTTCGCACTACTGTATTTCAATGCAAAATCCCACCACAAACTTGGGAATACCAGGGACCAGAGAACCCTGATATGATACACTCTACAAGGTGTGAAAATGTGAACAATATTTGTTGCAGGTTGAAAAGTATTCTGGTTTTAACTGTTACTTTTCTATTCAGCACAAACACTAATACACACTTTGACTAGCATTTTGCTTTTCCCCTCTTATTCTTCTGTCTTGAATATTGGCAAATATGAAGTGCGTTCACTTGAAAGAGGCAAAATAATCCTCAAAAAGGAGAAAATAAAGTAAACTCAAAACACATCGGAACGCAATGCACTTTCTAAAGGAAAGGCGGCTCTAGGAGGTCTACGTCAAGTTTTCACCTCCTCAGCTATTTTTCTTAGCAGTACCACTTGAAACAAAAGCCTACTATTTTGACTTCCAATTCTGAATACGTAAATGTCAATGAGGCTCCTCCAGCGATATTTTTGGTATAAAATTACAGAGACTATAATTATTAGATGTAATTCTTCAGATGGTTTTAGTATGTTTCAAAAGCCAGGTGGATTGGGGGTTTTTTGTTTGGTTTTTTTTTCTTTCTTCCATTTTTTTTTTCTTTCCAAACAGATGTTCCCACTAGTGGAACATGCTCTGCATGATTAGCTTTTTATAAGGATAGAAAAGCATGTAATGTATTCCGTCAGAAGTTTTACGGGCAACGAGCAGTAGTTATTAGAACCAATTCTTATTATGGTAAAAAGAAAACAACAAACAAAAACTCTTAAGCAAACCTATTTTGAAGTTCCCCCAGACCAACAGCTTCCTCATCTAACTTCCATACGGGCAGAAAGTGATTTGACCGCTGCTCCATACTGATACAATGGACTGTCCATCTATTCAGTTGTGCAAGTACAAGCAGCAGCACGTGCAACTATTTCATTGCTGTACTATTTTAAGTCTGCAATGTAACTTTCATAAGGTCTAGAGAGAGACTTGCTTTCTCTTTGAGTAATCTGAATGTGAAGCAAAACGGCAAAAAAAAAAGCCCTAACCATTTGTGTACTTTCACCAAGTTTTTCCTTTGGAACACTCCTAAACTAGAAAATATTTTCTGTACAGTCATTTTTCCTTGAGGTCTTATGGGCACTCCTCAATTTTCTGGAGAGCACTATGGTCCTGCCTGAAGTCTGAAGTTGTTGTCAACCTCACCGATTTATTTTCTTTGCAACCGTTATCATCTATCACTTCTATATGCATCAGTCACTTCAGCCAGAACACCTACAAACTCAGAAGGACAAGGAGTCACCTCCATACATCTCAATAATTAAATTGGTTTTACAAGCTAAACTAGCGAGTGTTGCATAGGGACTTGCACATATTGTTTTAAGTTCGGTATACGTCTGCCTTGCAGCTCCTATACATTTAGAACCACAAATCTCTCAACAGAGCACATCCAAATTCAACCCCGGTTTGAACAGCTATAAAAGCACACGATGACATCTGCGCAAGGCCATGGCGACTGATCACAAAGCAACGAATACGCACCCACGCACACTTCTTTGAATAAAACAAACCAGATTTTACAATCTTCAAATAAGTATAAATATTTTGGTCACCAGGATATTTTGCCATATACTCCTTCCCTCTAAGCCCTTCAGTTTCCCTTAAAATCCAGACTGCCTTTTGCTGTGGTTTTGTATTACTGCATCACTGAAGGTCACACTGACAGTTTTCCAGCACGTAGACACCTACAGTTAATCTGAAGATTCAGTTACACACTTTGGAGACGTATGGGCACCTATGGAGTCCTAGGAATGTACCTCGCCACAGTTAACAGGAGCATGGTTTGCTTTCAACACACCTAAACTGTGCGCAGTATCGTGGTAATTTCCACCTATAAAGGTGTCCAGGTGACATTTGTCCTTTGCAGGAGCAGCTACTCAAGGGTGTGGAGAACTCAACTCTGCTGCAGATCAACTGCAACAGATTTTCAAACCTTAAACCCTGTGACTTTCATCCATCAAAACATGCAAGTCGGAGCCCAAATTCAACTAATTCATACAGTGGAAGGGAAGGGAACACACTCCCTTTTTTTTTTCCAAGGGGGAAAGGCGGAAAGGAGTACACGTTAAAATAAACTAACTTTAAGACCGCATGGTTTTTTGCAGGTACACAAGTTATTTGCCCTGCCCGTGCACTAAGTTGGACAGCCACCTATGAAAAACGTGCAGTCTTATCAACATGGCACTGTGTTCGAGCTACAAAGCCCCGCTGAAACAGATAAACTTCACTGGCTCCAGCATATTCTGTTCCCAGGTCACACACAAAACGTAACTTACTTTGTCTTCAGGGCACGAAGCTAGTTATTAACCATCAGTGCCACAAACCCCAATATGTCTAACTAATCTCTTGCCAATCTGACATCTCAATTATCAAAAGATTTAAATCAGATACAGATTACTTCAATCACAATACACTTCATAGAACATCAATGCAATCTATGGAGGAGACTGACAACTCTGTTCCTTTCAAATTCTCACTAGCATTTCACAGGCTTTGTCCTTTGTTCACCCATTTAGTCATCTCTAATTTCACCACACTATGTATTGCAAAGGAAAAATATGCATCAGTCCTTAACAAACTAACAAGCGACGTTACTGTATGTGAGAAACAAAACCTGCATTCAAATCTTGAGTGCCAAAGAGAATGGGCACCCGCTTATTTTATAGCATTGTTTCTCAAAAATGAGCAATGGATAATTATTATTTCCTGAAAAGAAACAGGGTGCAGACAGAAAAGAAAACTGATGTTTCGGCGCAGAATATTTTAAGTACCTGATAATAGTATCTGAGAACCCAGCAAAGCCCTTCCACATAGGACTGTACAACTTTACGACGGAATTTCTCATCAGATGCATCAACATCAAATTTGTTTTTATAGTAGCGCTGTTTCCAACCAGTTTCCCATAACCTGCATAACAAACACAAAGAGATGTCAATACATGTTAATATATGCACATTTACATATCTGAATTAAAATATAAGCCAAGTCGCTTGCAACTTCAATTCTCATTTTTGTCCAATTTCAATGAAAGCATAAAAACTGATACTCAACAGCAAGAGAATAACATTTCATGGTTGGTATAATAGAAAATCCAAATGCAATTCTGAAGCTACCATCCTGATAAACACGTCTCCAAAGTACTTGTTCAGAGCAGGATAGATTTTCAAACATGTGCCTGCTGCTGTCAGAATTTTTCAGAACAGTATTGTTCCTAGTCAGCAATTTCATCTTTCTTATTAGGAATCTACTATCAAAACTGCCATTTGAACTTTGTTCTTTAACTCTTCCAATCATTAGAAAGAGAACAAACTCTTCCCCCTCCTTATTTTGTTTAATCTACCCTAGGCCAAAATCTTTATCTTACTAGAGTGTCTTCTCACATCAAGTTCATTCCTCTATTCTTAATGCCCCTCTCAAGCAGAAAAGTGATAATAGTTTCCCTGCTACTCAAAATAAAAAGTAAGCAAATAAAAACTAAGCAGCAGCAGCTTAACTTCTCTATTCTATTGCTGTTCAGACAGGCTATGCTACCAGCAGAATTATCTGCAACTCAGGAATCCCATGCTTGCTGACTCACAGCAGACAAGTTCCCTCTTACACAGGGATTTCCAGTCTTTCATGCCAGAGATGCACACTGGAGTCAAAAGCGCAATTTCAGACACCATTTATCCTTACTTCACACAGCTCCCCCTTATGTCTGTCTACGGATGGGGCAGGGGAAAACAACCACTTGCTCATCTTTGACAGACAAGCGTCTGAATCCCTCAGCTCTAGTGTACAATGTTAGGAAAAAGAGTGAATAACATGCTATATTGTGCCACATTTCAAGCAAGAATATTCTGTGAAGTCTGACAGTAACCACATACCGCAGGCTCCTCGAAAAACTGAGAAGGCAGGGGGGATACAGCTGTGGTGGGCATGGGCAGCAAGAGGAAACACTGCCTACAGACTCCAGAGATTTTTTTTCCTTGGACATTTTATCTGCTCACTACATCTGCTGTGCTCCTTGTCATTCAAGAGGTGACACGTCAATTTTGAGAGAACAGTTGTGCCACAAGCGAGAAGCTATTAATATGCACATAAAACTTCAAGTTGTTACGTCATGATTACGTCCTAACAGACATGACATAATCTTGGGGGAAATTCCAGTTCAGTTCAGAGACTGCCATCTAAAGAGGTAGTTTAAGTAATAGAAAGATTAACCTCTATTTAACATTTGGTTCAATAACGATGACATTATGCTTTATAACTGGCCCCCCTCACAAAACCATCTGGGTTGCTTCTTGGGTTTTTTGGATTTGTTTTGGAGTTTTTAGTTGTTTTGTTTGGGTTTTTTTTTTTTTTTTAAGTTATACTTATTATTCACCACAGTGAATCCATTTTACACACACATATCTCAAAGGTCACATGAATTTTGGTACTCAAGCAAACTAGAGTAAAGTGAATTACAAATCTTATTTAGAAACTGGTTAAATCAGATAATCCCTTAATAATGATTATTTTTTTTAAAACAGAATTTTATTCTCAACAATTTAAAACTAAGCATTGATTGTCAAATCCAAAAATCATCACTTTCAGTGGTTTGTGAAAGGCTGTGACCACTTTAAATTACATACAGAATCCGAATCACACAAGTAACCTGTCAGGTCAACTCAACACTTGTCAGAATCTCACAGTGCAACAAATATAGCGTATGAAGCCTTTAGGACAAAGCAGAGATCGATTTACACTTTTCTACATGATGCACATCCTTTTTGGTTTTACAAAAAGGATCTTCTCTTGCTTCTGTGTTAAGTTGGTTGCCCAGTGCAGGGATACTTTTTAAAAAAGGACCTGAGCTAGTTCAAATATGATTCAAACTGATGAGGAGGTAGACAAACCAAGAAACGTTTTCCAGAGTTTAAGAAAGCAAGGTGAGCAAGGACAGAGCTACATGCACTGAAGTCTTGAAGGACAGAGTCAAGAACATCTGCAGTCTGTGAGCACCTGACCCTAGGAGCTCCCTGGCAGCTAGACACTTGCATAAATTTCAAAAACCTTTTCTGTAAGATTACAAAAACCAATCTGCTAGCTGACTAGAACTATTTGTTCAAGCTTTAAAGTCATTCTAAACACAAGATATATTTTTTGCAAACAACTTTGTCGCATCTAGTGCATTTATGCAGTTGTTTTTACTTACAATGAAAAGCATACAATTATTTTCCACTCAGAAAAGGATCTGAATAAATATTCTGACCTACAAAAGAGCTTAAATAACTGCAGATGAATGTAGTATATCCTTTCGCTTGACCACATGAACCCTGTCAACACTATTGCTACTTGTAAATCACCACGGTTACTTCACACTAGTTGCTATAACACTCTTAAAGCTTCTTTTCGAATCTCTGCTAAAATTCAAAAGCAAAGCAATATTAAATGTATCCCCATTTTAGATTAAAACTTGGCTTGCTTGATTAACGAAAAAATAAATCAATCCATTCAGATCTGCACCAGCAGGACAAAATAAGAATGAGAGCTAGAATATCTGATACTGGAAGATCTGATGGGCTAGATGTCACAAATATGTCACGACAACAGTACTGGACGCTAGGGACCAGTACTTTACATGAAGTAACCCTGATTGTTTTCCCATGTCCACCTACGTCCCCTGACTCTACAGAAAACAAAAACTTACTGGTTGCATTTATCACGACAGAACCTCTCACAAAAAGTTATAAGGGCCCTCACCTTTGACTTAAAGGGCGATAGCTTGATTTAAACCGTTGACAAACACACACTCTCTGGTAATTCACTGTCAGTTAATGCTCATAAAATCCCTATCCCTTAATCATCTAGAGATCAGCTGTCCTAACGTATTTAAAGAACTTGTCATAGACAAAACAGGGCCTGCTACAAATCAAAGATGGAAGAAAACATATTGCGAGAGGCAAGATAAGTAATACTGTACCCGCGAACATAACTGAATTTTATGGGTTAAATAGCTCAAAAATTCAACTGCAAAACAGTGGCATTCAGCTCACATAATCAAAGCTGAACAGTGAACGTCTAACCAATCTACTGCTTGGTCTCAAAGGGAGTAGTGGCTTGGAGGATGAAAACCTGCACGCATACTAATCTAGATACTTAGATTTAACAGCTATAGCTTACACATCTCACTGGAATTTACAGAATATTCTAACCCTCCACATTAATTACCGGTGGATAAAAAGATCACAGAAAAGCATCTGAAGGCACTGCTGCTCTAAGCTAAATGGCATTAATTAGACTGCATCTATTTCAGCAATTTGCTAACAAAGTGCTACAAAAAACAGCTTCACCTGATATTATCCTCTGGCTCAGGTTCACTGTCACTGTCTTCAGCTTTTCGCTTAATTCCTCCTGCCAGGGATGGGCTGCCATCAGAATTGAGGCTGGTATTTGGAGATGATGAAGTTGTCTAGGGTCAGAATTATTATAGATAAATAGAGGGGGCGTGGGGAAAGGATTTATTAGGCATTTTAAATTCAAGTTAAAATTAACAGCTTTGTGATCATCACATGCATTATTTTTAGTTCCCCAAAAACTCAAGGCAAAAGCTACACAATCCTTGAACTGTTAAGTCAAGCGGCAAAAGAAAAGAACACATCTTTGTATTAAAAGGCAGGCACTGATACATACAGGCAAAAGGTTCATATACTTGAGAAAGAAAAAGATGCAATAAACAAGACAGTATAATTTGATAGAACACGCTATTTTTTATATACCCCAAATTTGGAATGCAGCTGTTTTCTCCAGTTCTACAGCTTATGTTACAACTTCATTTTACAGTGAAAAAAATGCATATACAGACTACTGTAAAAATACTGCTTGTAATTCAGAACTAGCAGAAATAAAAGATCACAACTGATCTTTTAAACTCCTTTCAAATTTATCTATTTTAATATTACAGTGGCTAAAAGAAACTTCTCCCATTCCATAAAAGAACTGATTTGCTTAACCCATGTGCAAAAATTTCAAGATTAAAAGGGAAAAATAGCAGAAATTATACTTTGAAAAAGCACACTTTATTTATTTAGATTTAAGAGACAGAACACACAGGTTTAGGATGAAAAGGACCTTTAATCAAACATTTGTTCCCTGTTTGGATCAAGATTTATGCCCAGAAAGAAAATGTGTGTCATAACTGTTATTTAAAGTTAACAATCAATAGTTCTAGTAGAGCACTCAGCTTATTTCCAGTTCTAATAACTTTCCAAAAATTTAATCTAAGTTTCTCCTCTTCCCAGTGAAAAGCCATGCTTTGGAAAGTAAAAGCAACTGACGAACACGTGGATAGGCAAATTACAAATTTCCAAAATACAGATATCTATGTCTGTGTGTGTATACAAATTCCAAAAAGACTATTAAAAGACCTCCAGTTCAGGTATTCAGTTTGTGTCTCCGCAAACCTACTGAAGAACTTCCTAAACCTGTACTCACAGGAGGTTCGACTCCACACGTGCCAAACAAGCTTGGGGAGAAGAGCCACCGTATTTCACTCTGATACACTGACCTTACACTTGCCCTCACAGAACTATTTAACAAGCAGTATCATACCAAACATCAAATAAACCCCACAATTCTATTCAAGTAGCCTCCCAAAAAATTGGTTATTAAAAGACACTTCCTTGAAAAATAAATTTTTGGGGGTCTGCTTTTCAAGCAAGCTCGATGGGGTAGAGAAAAAGGTGTCCAGAGTAACATAGGATGTGATTATTTCCCCTTCTATGTGTAAACACCTTTGAACATCTACTTACAGAATTCTGCCTGTCATGCATTCTCATCTCAAAGGCAGCTTGCCTAGGGTTACTGATTGCCTGAGGGCTAGAACGATTTCCCAGGGCTTGAGGGGAAAACTGTCCACCAGGAATAAAAGACGGCTGATCCCTCTAAAAGATAAATATATACAAGAATACTGAAAAAGATGTGTAATCTCCACAGCAGTGTGGTGATGCTCTCGCAATTTTGAGATTAATGTGTTATATAAACCAAGCATAATTTACTCATTCACTCAGTTCAGCTTAAATTAGCTATGTTTAACGATCTCAACCAGACATAAAGACGACACTTAAAAGTGAGACCCTTATACTTTATAATTTACTAAGCTCTTTTAAAACAAAAACAAACTCTGCATTTTGTGCCCATGTTCTTTCTACATGGGCTGAAAGGCAGTTTTTTGGGGAAGTGAGACTTCATCTAACTTACTAGGAAGAATATACTCTTTGTAAGCAAAGTGAATAAGCTCTTCCACTCTAAGAGAGATAGCCAGAAAATATACAATTTAAAAAATAAACACAAGCTTTAGATATTACTCATAGCGGTGATATCATATGCCCTGAAAGTTTTGGAAGCTACACGTACCTGAACATCCTAACCAAGAACAAAGCTACGTTGAAATGAACATAGAGGAGCCCATTTTAAAAAATATCAGAGTATTTTGTGAATAGAAGAAAAATCAACGTGCTTCCAGTAACATAATTTTAAAGAATTTGCCTTACATGGGTCAGAAAGGGCAAACACATTCCCATAACATTTAATGCTTCTCTATTACATTTGAGAGATATTTGGCAACACTGACCTGCTGGCAGGCAGAACGTGATGTAACTATAGGTTGGGGTAAGACTTCCTTGTCTCTTTAGAAACGTGCCTCTAAATCAAGGAAGTCCATTTAACACAAACTGGTATACATATTTAAACCTAAACTCTCATGCTAAACTTCACTGCCTTCAGCAATACAATTACTGAGAAGACTCATGTTAATGCATGGAAAACCAATTTCTGTACAGTGACCATGCTGAACTATTGCTAAGTAATCACGAAAGTGCAGATTTGTGTAGATTTGAAGGACACAACACACAGCTATCATCCCGCGTATTCAACTCTCTCCTTTCCCTTTTATGAAGCCTTTAATATGCAATTCCCTCTTTCAAAGCTCCAGTCTACAAAAAGCCATGAAAAAATCCCTTAAAAATAGTTTACACACAGGCCAGAAAATAGCATGATTACAACTGCAGCTCCAACCAACACATCTGCTGAAAGCTACAGCATACTTTTTCATTCTTGGTAGTTTTTGCATTGTGAAGGGAATTAATTTACCTTCATTCTTTTTCTTTTTTCTTTTTGCCGTCTTTTAAAGTTATCCTAAAAAGAGAATAAAGAGAAATAAAGGCAGTCAGTCACACAGATTTCTTGGAAAAATATTTCATTATAATCTGCTACTGACCAGTAGGCCATAAGGTTTCTATGTAATGTTCTGAATAAGATATAGGTCAATTCTTGCGTCTCTAAATCCAACAGAAATGGGATAGAAATTTCTACACTACCCTGCAAACCTATGGGGGGAAAAAAATAGTTGTGTAATCAAAGTCCCACAATTTTAGTAATGACATATATCATCTACTAAGTTGAGCTAGAGCCTTACTTAAAGGTAACATCAGTGTCAAAGGACACAAGCTCCTTGCCTGCACTGGAAGAGCCACCAAAAAAATTTTAAAAAAATAAAAATAGTAGAGACAAAGTCCTAGAAACAGGAAAAGAAGAGGCTCAAGGAAAGATATTTCTTATTCTTAGGACAAGGAAACTGAAGACTTCAACATCAAACTGGCGTTTCCACTTCAAGAGAAGGGTACGCTGGGGCGATTAAAAGAAAAAAAAAAAAATAAAAGTTTTGCCAGCAATGGCACAGTATTTTTTGACTGGATAGTGAATACAGCTCTCCCCTTTCATTCACAAGGAGTTTTTTACCCTGTGCTTAATGAATAAACTGGAATATGTCTGAAAAAAAAACCACAACACACAAACTGCAGAGAGCGACCAAAAGAACTACAATCTCCAGACGCATTTCAAAGAGCAGGAGGTACTGCAAGGCAAGAACGCACTTTGAATTCATTTTTAGTACGCCACCACGGCTTGCATTTCTACACGTTGCAGCAAATTACAAAACAATTTGTCCTTTACTTTTCACAGCGGCTATTCAAAAAGATGCAGGCAGTAACAGAACTCACATACAGTTTTCATTTTGCTGTTACTTGGGATTACAATCAGAAAAACAGGCCTTGCAGCCCAGGTAGTTCAACTGGCAGCATGCAATTCCGGTTTGAATATGGAGAGCTTATAGAGATTGTAACAAAAAAGATACAAAGACTGTATTTTTTCTTATTCTACTAAAGGAGCATCACAGTCTCAACAGTAACGCAAGTGACTAAAATCAAACTCAAAGAATTTAACAAAAAAATTACATCGTCATCTTTTCTCTTTTTGAAAATACTATCTTCAACTTCTCCAACAGCTAACATGATCATCTGGACTCGCTGTAGGTTGACAAAACCACTTTCTGTAAGGTACCCCTGCAAATTAGAAAATAATATAGTTGAAAAAGTCGTCTATTTTTGTAGCAAACATCCAGATATTTTAAAAGAAAAAGGAAAAAAACTTACCCCAGTTTTGTGCACCACATTTTTGTATATGTTAACCAAGCGATCAATTGCTCCCTCCCTAAAAACAAACAAACAAAAGCATGAGATTCTTACTATTTAAAACCACAGTAGGTATACTTGCAGAAAAAGAAAACATATTCTCAGCTACCTGATCTCCAAAGACGGCAGATGAGGAAGAAAGTCATTTCCCACAAAGAAGCACATAAAGACCCAGTCATCAACACTTCTTTCAAAATCAAAAGTGAAGGGCAAACTGGCCATAGTGAGTTCTCTTTCCAAATACTGCAAAACGCACACACAAAAGGACATTAGAAAACACTGTGTATTTGAGTTGAGAAATATAATGTATATAAAGCAGATATAGTCACTGCTGCAACATACCTCTCGCAAAACACATAATCGGATGAAGATAAATTCTTGTTCGGCGACAGGAAGGCTGTCTGCAAACTGATCATGCTAAAATAAAAAGAAAGCTGCATTACAACCAAGCTCACCTTAAAGTTTCATCAGCTCGCTTTTAAAGGCTTGCTTCGGGAGGAGTTAAGAGGTACACAAGTGCAGTTTCTCAAGTTCTCACCCTAGGCATGCATTTTGCTACTTTGTATTTCTGCTAAGTTACTGATCATTTTCTCTCGCCAGTGGAAAAAATACCCCAACAAAACACTGCAAACGAGGACGTTAGGTTTGGCGTAATAATTTTGTGCTAACAAAAGTACAATTTTTATTTATTAATATAAGAGGAAAGTTAGGTTATTACAGTAATATAATTTGCATTATGTTTCTGCCAAAAATTGAACCGCAAGAACAATTCGAGGATCTCACTAAAATATAAATGAGCTTATAGATAAAAAGAATTTCTAGAAATAGCAAAAATCTTACCTTGCCTTGTTTTTCTCTGGGCAAACCTTGGCAGTCCTTAACCTCATGACCCATCTGGTTACAAAGACTGCATGGCTTGGGTTTATTTGGTTTAAACTCTTCCCTAATTATGGTGAAGTTTGGTTCATGTGTAGCTAAGCCAAGCATAATCAGATCAGCTACCAATCAAAAGAGAAGAACAAAACAGAATGAAGGATAAATATTATTAAGCTTTTTTTTTTTTTTAAAAAGTTAAGTACATTCTACCTTAAGCAAGTGTGAACACACAGATGTGTTTAGCCACAAACTACCCAGATAGCACAACTAAGTGAAAGTTAGCCCTTCAGCTACGGACAGGGCTAGATCTTTCCACATTTGTTACACAGAGCTTTCAAAGACTAACAAATACACTGGATTATTTACACAAATACAAGTTAAAGCCTAAAAACCACGGTCCAACTCAACCAGAAAACAGCACAAGAAAGCTTAGTAGGGCATATTGCTAGCAAAAGAGAACTCACCATCAGCCCCACACAGACAATGATGAGTGTTTGGGTCATGGTTTGGTTGAGCTATACAAAAGAAAATGACATGTCGTCAACAAAAATAATGCAAAATACATTATTACTGACTTAATTTAAACAAAATGTTCACGTTTATTTGAATTTTACCTCTTTGTCTTCTAATGTAATCCATGATTTTATGTTCACCTTCACCAGGAGCACTGGCATCAGACAAAATAACCTGTGAAATGTTTTACAGATTATGTAAACAATTTATGCTGCCACAGCAAAAAAACCAAACAACCTACGTAGTTTATGTACTGAATCTGGCTTACGAATACTTGAAATCCTAATTTGTAGTTTCAACTAAAATATTATGATGCAAAATGAAACTATTTAAGAGTTTGGAACCAATGAATAGACCTTAATTTTTCTCTACTAATTCTAGGATGAAGTTGGCATATTGATTCAAATACCACTGAAATTATCACATCATTAACTAACATATTTGAAGTTTCCTTCAAATTATCAGGCCCCTAAATTATCTGGGTAATCAAAACATGCACTAGAGAACTAACAGATAAAGCAGACATATGCCTGCTTCCCTTCAGATCTTCTAAACTCGCAGATACACCGATACATTACCAAATTATACACTTCCTTACGCTGATGCCCAGATGAACATTAGCGTTTATAAAACTCATGTCTGATGGAGGGAATTAAGCAGAGTCAACTGCCCTCTAATTAGACCACTTTAACAGCCAACTTATGGAAAATAAAGCAGACAGCTGCATCTGAGAAGACTGACTATTCTGCCCTCTTGTACAGAGCAAACACAGGGCTGTCAGAAACAAAACTCAGTAGGGGTGGAGTGGCTGAGGAACAGGAGGACAGAATCTCAAAGTCCAGAAAGACAAGAAAGCTGACACGTATTATTTTTGTTGCCTGTCATCCATCATTAGAATAAAGGAGAAAAAGCAGCCTAGCTGAGACAGCAAACCAGTTAAAAAGGAAATAGTGAAAAGAATACATATACACACAATGTATCTTGACACTTTTCCCCAAAAGAAGAAAACACATTCCGAAAACCCTGTCTCCGACTACATCAAGTTGTGGCTTCTACTATCCAATCTTTTCATTGCTCTTAAATGAAACCAAAACAAATGGTGCCGTTAGATTGTGTTATTAGGATGAAATGTATCTCTGAAGCCCCAGCAGAACGCACAAGTTGGCCCATTATGAATAACAGCATAGTGGCAGAAGATGAGACAAATCTGTTAAATTTATACTCTTCAATCATACCCAAACCCAGCCTAATAGATCACCTTAATTTTCCTGAAGTACGAAACTGTGAAACTTACAGTCAAATTTTTCCACCCTGGGTCACTGTTCAAACGGTCAGCAATGTAATAGCGGAGACATTTAGCAAGATTGTCCATAAACTCAGTTCCCTAAAAAGTGACGGAAGAAAATAAATTCAGCCATCATTCAGCCACTGGCAATTGCTGGTTAAAGTGCGAGATTACTTACCGGGGTAATACAGTTGCTGTCAAATCTCTCTTTCACTTCTTCTGGAGGAAGAATGCCACCTAGAGCAATAAAAACATTTAACAGAAGTAAATCAATATGAAACATTAAAAACAGCTTGCATGACAAAAAACCCAGATGGCTCCCCTGATAACAATTAATACCTATTGAAAGTTAGTTTGTTTTAAAAAAAAAAAACCCAAACAACAGAAAACAAACAACAACAAAATTAAAACAGTTCTTACCATTATATTATCTCCATCTCAAAATAAGGTATTAGTACATTTACAAATGATGTTGTTACTTCAGAAAAGTGATTTCACTACCTATTCTGTGAAAAGACTGTGAAAGAAATCTCAAAGAAACTAAGCTTGCTAAACGAGATAAAACATTAGGAAATAATTATTTTCTTACATATTCTCCCCTATGTTTCCACTATCTATTCACTTGGGCTCACAAACAGGGTTACACCAACTTCTCTCATCTCTGAGCTTCATAAAGGGTCTTCATAGTCTAGAAATGCTACAGGAAGAAATGTTAAGAAAGTCTTTGTCCTCCCTTTTTAATCTCTGCTGAGGTTACACACTGACCCTCTCACTTGGGCTACCGCATTCATTCCTCCTACACAGCCACCTGAATTAACTGCCCCAGCCCAGACAGCATGCTTCAGCTACACACACTCCTTTCACTCGAGTCACGTCACTTATGAAAGTCGCCCTTAGGAAGTTGCACTGACTTTGAGTTTTGGATTTCCGACGTCAAGTAACTACCCTTGCTCGCAGTTCGTTATTCCTGTGCAGTAGCATTTTCATTTGATCCCTGCTTTTAAGCCTCAACTCTCCTTTCATCAAGTCCTACAGATTTGTACTTCCTTCCATTAAGAGTTTTGGTTAGTTTTTCACTACTACGTTTATCCCTGCTCTTCTGTTCGATTTTTTTTTTCTAAAAGGATTCAGAGTACTCAACACAAATTCATTTCAGGCAGGAAACAGAAAAAGAAAAAAAGTGATATTTTATCTTAGTTCTTAACTTTGGAAAACACAGATCCATTCTTCTGTAGCCTTGCTATCCCCTCCTTCTCCTAGTAATGGACAGGAAAATATCCACTGAGCAAGACATCCCTTTTCTAACCCTTACTGAAGCATTCGAAACAAACAAGGTGACTCTCACTTGAAAAACCTCAGATATGGCCACAGTTCTACCTTTTGCCAGAATTTCTCGTCTTATTTTTTCCTTCTCTTCAGCAGCTTCCATGCCCTCCTTTGATGCTCTGAATCTTCTCGACCGCTGTTGATTCATTTTTGCACGTGGAGCCTGAAAAAGACATCATAATGATTGGTTCAGTTATTGCATCTGGACAATTGTTTCCTTTCCAGAGAAGTCTTTTGAAATTGGTCAGTCTGCGATTACCATTTAACAAGGCATCAGCCTAAACACTAACTGAAACAGAGATTTCTGTTCCTCCCTCACGTCACCACTAGCTCTCATATGGCAGCACAGGGAGCTGGACACGGTTCTAAAAAGGTCTCTCTTAAGCTTCCCTGTGAGGTAAGCCAGCACCACGCACAGCTGTGTCCTCACCTCAGAAACGCACAATCGTCAAGGATTCAAAGTTTCCCTTGCAAAATAAATGAAACTTACAGTGACCTGTATCTGGGAAGCATTATTCATTCCATACCCTTTTCTCCAACATGAAAATCTTTTGAAAATAAAAATACTACAGCGGACAGTAGTTAGCTATTACTTACGGCAGGTATGTTGGGGTTTTTAAAAGGACACATCAATATTTAGTTGGGATTACTTCTATAGACACATGTACGTTAGGAATTCCTGCACTCGAATTCAGATTAAACATATTTTTACTTAATGATACTCATTTTACCTTTGAGAAACTGAAAAGCCTAGAAAAACAACCAAAGCTTACGAGGCCTACCAGCAGTCTGCTAGGCCATTTTGGCATCTCTCAGTAGGATTACACAATCTGGATAGAAAAATACTCAGTAAAGCAAAGTTACTAAGAAGTGGGGGTATCTTTCATTAGACCAACTGATGTACCAAGGGGAGATGAGAATCAGGTATGGCGAAAGACAAGCTTCAAAAGCGCCTTAAGGCTAGCCTGTGAACTATTCCACAGCACAATTCATTCACTGCCCATTTTAAGTGTATCTGCTTAAATGGTTTTCTGGTCTTTCCCAGCCTGCAGCATAAATTATTACTAAAGCCACAGAACGGAGGAACCTAAGTGCTTTCAGAGTGTTACTGTCTTTCGGATGTTTCCTGCTTTTCAGAAGCAAAGTGCAGACTGCAACAGACTACATTGGCCAGCTCGCATAGCCCAGTGGACAATAAAACTCATTAATACTTTTAATTCCCCTCACCAAAATTAAATTAATAGTATATTTTACCTGTAGCTTCTCATTTTAGAAAACTATTTCCCAAAGCACCTTAGCAGAGCAGATGGCATCTACCCTAATTTTACAAACAGCCTTTACCAGGAACTAAATATATCAATACTTACTACTCCATCTATAGCCATGTAAAGAAGTCGCCTTGGTCTCACAATGTTGAAGATCCTGTCAATATATTCGAAAATCGCAACCATCATTTCGTCTTCATTTTTGGGCGCTGGCCTAAAACATAGAGCATTCAGTTTAACTTCTGAAATGCTATCAATAAATCCTATTTGTAAAGAGACAAAAAATTGCCTTACTTGTCTTCTGGGTGGGTACAAGGGTGAATTATACCATTCATATCCAAATACAGGTTATCAAACTCCACCTCATTAGGGTTCGGTTTGCTTGTATCGATTGGCGCCTTGACACCATTGCACTCTTTAGCCTGTGAACACATTCAAAACAAATATTTCCATACACGATTAGAGAAGTATCACAAATAACCAACAGAGGCATTAAGGTACAGACTCGTAAAACTTTATTTTTTTCAAGGGAAGTAGAATAAAAGAGAGCAACAAGCTACCCACCTAATTACCTGAAAGTGCATGTTTACACTATTAAAATAGCACTTTTTTTTTTATTTATTTTAAGACGTTTATATACTAGCACAACTAGAAGATATTGTGATGTGTTATGGCAGAGTTGGTTCATTTCTGTTGATCAGCATGTATTATAAACAAGAAGTTTCCACACCTCATATTACTCAAGAAAGTAATTTCTTCTACTACCAGGGCCATCCTGACTCCCTCAGAATTTAGTAACAGGACTTCTAAGTTTGTAATACGATGCTGTAACTTTAGCATGGTAACTAAGAACGGTAAATAAGAACTATCAAAATCTTCCTACTTTAAACACTTAGTTCCCCAGAGCGGCACACCCAAACCAACTTGCACCTCTGCCTTTTTCTAACTGCAAACCAGCATTTAAGTTACACAGACAACACAGGGAGGCAGGGCAGTAAAAGTGATTCATCTGTGGCTGATGACATATTGGAGCCCAGCTGATGGCATGACAAGCTTCCCAAAGTATATCAGCACATCCTGGTGAGCAAAGGATGACCGAGATTTAACTAGAAAGAGGGCTCTTCCCAGCTTCCTCTACACAAGGAAATGAGATCCTTTCGGATCCCACCAGACAAATCTCCAATTTGGGTATACATGTACTACTTTTCTTGGTGACTATCAAATGCACCAAGATGCTCAAAACCCTGAACTCTTCAACCTCTGCCTCCAAGTATGTCTGTGGATATATTTGGAATACTAAATAAAATGCAGTCCTTACCTTCCACTTTTGAAAATAAGTAAACTTTTGACTATAATGCTTCACTTCCTTTACATCAGTGCTTTTTGTGCTGCCAGGCTGCTGTCTAATGAGCATGAAACCCAGGCCACAGTGCACATGGTAAACTTGATGCTAAATTATAATCACCCTAAACCACCTACAGCCACCGGCGTTCCTGTACTTCTTTGACATTCTTGAATGCTTACAACAAGCTACGCAAGATAAATCCAGAAGCACAAAGAAAACAAATCTCAACTGAACTGGAAGTAATAAATAATACCACTTTATTTCGCGTACACTGTCACGTCAATGATAAGTAACTATCTAGGTGAACAGAACAGTCTCTCTAATCAGCCCCAGAGACTGCAGTTGGCACTATAATACCTACATAAAAAAAATGTCATCCCCTTCTCTCCAGCTGTTAAAGCAAGCAGCTTTGAAACGCTGGAGATCGTTTCAAAGAGTGGCTCCTCTACAAGGTGGATTATCAACTATGTTCAATTTTGTTTCCTCACCATACATTTGGTTTTTTGTTTTGTTTGTTTTTTTTTTTTAGCTTTCTCAAAGGCAATTAGCGACACTCTCATAGTGACTGCCAGCAACTCAGCATTCTCCCTTTCAAAGCAATACCACCAGGCAAACATATAAACCACTGAATTAAACACCAACAGCATCAGTGAGGGAAGAGACATGAGCTGATAAAGTCAAATGAGTCTTCAGAGAAATTATGACTGGAAAAGGTTATATCACAAAGTTGGAATGAAGCATACTCTTGAATAGCTCGGCATAAAGCAAATTAAAATAAAAAAAAAGAATGTCATGTTATTACGTAAAGGCTATGATCACACGATTGCATAAAACAGGACAGAAAAATGTGAAACTGCCGGCTTTTTCACTCCTGTGAAACTTACGGGTAGCTTGTGAAACAACATCAAGCACTTTCTCTGAACTTACATTTGCACACTTGCTACCTACTAGTCATTAAATGAGTTTCCCACATCTCTAATACAGAGCTCAAACTATCAGATTCAAAAGGAAAAAAAAAAACCAAACACTTTACACGTCATACCATTGACTTTCTTACAATTTTCCTGCTTGGAGTTGCAGCAGAACTAGCTGAACTTATCCCAGTCTTAAAAGGCAAAAATGAAAGCCTCTAAAGCAAAGTAAGGTTGTACTTGGTATTTAAATTTTTCATGGTTATAGGTACGGAGTTTTTTCAGGACAATTTTGTGAAGTCACTTTTAAATAATTGAACACTAAGTCCCTCTATTTCACTTCTTTAAAACACATAAAATTTCTGCTAATTCGCATCATTCTTCTAATCCAAGTTAGTCAAACCCTGAGAGATGAAATCTTGACCACCGTTGGCTTCTTTTACTGAACTTTCCAGAACACACACACACAAAAATCACTTGGTTTTGGCAGAAAGTAATTGTCAGGTGCAAACGTTGTACTGTAGCTTGCAGTTTTAATAAAGTTACTCTGGGCAACCAAGACCTACAATTTTAAAAGAAGAGCATTTGCTCTGGTTTAGATCAGATAACGGGACGAGAAGCTTGCCTTGTGTTCTACTTGATCTTTCATCAAACCTCTTGCCAGAGCTAACTGTGACTCAGAAGATATCAAAGGCTTACAACTATGTGATATGGGAAATAAAATTGCCCCCGTCACAGATCTTATTTTCAGTCTTGAAGGTAAAGCAAAATAAGTATGATCTGTTTTAGATGGCTTCGAAAGCCATTCAGTTCTCATCTGCATACCACTATGTCAGCAACTTTACCATTACATCCTCATAAACCTATCAGATTTTTAATGTAACAGCCTTGTAAAAGGTTTAAGTATCTGGGAGTGATATCTCTTGTGATAGAACTAAACTGTTCACTTTTAATCTACAGCCTCTTTTGAAACCATTGAAAATAGATCTTCAAATACGATACTTTAGTTGCGCTTTATTAATTCTTATGAATTTGATTAAGAATATTCTCTCCTGGATTTTGTATTATCTTCAAGATCTTCCTCTTATTCTTCCTGCTCAGCTTAAGAAGAAGATTAATCAGATTTAAGAAAAAGAAATAATCTAGCAAGGTAAGAGAACAAGGATCAACTTTTTAATATTTCAAAGAGACAAGCTACCGGGAGATACAAAATTTCTGATTAGAGAGATTTATAAGCAATCCTAAAATACACACAGAGCTGATTACATCGTGAGAGAAGTTTAAATCCATCTACAGTAAGACAAACTACAGCTTCTCACCATTGTCCTAGTCAGCTCTCAAATTTATGACTAGATCTGAATACAAAAAATTTTAATGAATATGATTTATCCATGTGCTGTCCTTACTGTAATTGCAATGTGCTCTTAAGTTGGAAGAAAGCAACGTGGATGAGGACATCAAGATCTGAGACTTCAGTTAAGATAAATCTAACTTGGCCCAATGGAATTCGTCGTATTTTCCCCATTTCTTTTAATAAAGAACATTAGTCGTTACAAGCTCAATTACTGAACACACAAAAAAGGACATACAATCACAAACCCAGTAAATTGAGACTATACAAACCTTTATTTTACCTAAACATTAGAGCAGTTTTGGTTAAATAAAGATTAATCTAAGTGTTTACAAATATGATGAAAAAGGTAAGCCTTCAGTTCTTAGAGAAAACTGTAATTGTTACAGATTGCAGATATACTTGCTGTTTAAATTGTGACTGCTTTTAAATACACAGATCTTAAAGCATTATCCAGAAACAGCTGGACAAGCTTATGAGACTAAAATATAAAACACCCATTTATAGTAAAGACGGAGGTGTAAAAGAATCTACTTTATATTGTCAAAACTCCATTTGCATCCTTTTGATCAGCAGAACACTGCTTCAAAATGTCACAGCTAAACCTCACCTCGTGGGCTTTTTGCTGTTCCTGAGCGCTAAGGATACTTTATCAGCATAGTCATAAATGTGACAGATAACTGACCGATCTGCTGTCCCCACAGTCTAACTTTATGGCTGGAATGGATGTTCATTCACGCAAGTCAACCTTTGATGTAACGAAGGAAAGGCGGATTTGGTGAATGAAAGGCTTGGACCGTGCAGCCAGTTGCGACGCTGACTATAAGCAAAAGACCAAACTGTTCACCTTTGTCAGTTCCCTACTTTGATGAAATGGGGATAAAGCAAACCAACCAGCGTGAGTGGAAGACAATGGGTAGGATATGTGCACACACCTTCGGACGTTAGTACTCCAAAGATACACAGCTGGGAGAAGGCAAATGCCTTGTCAACAGGCATATGCTCAATAGGTGCACTGGTAGAGACACATCATTCTCTAAATCCCCCCCGATACCTGTGCCACCCGCTTCGCCCTGGCAGATGCAAACATGACACGCTATCCCCGAGAGCCCTCTAAACTGAGGGTTACCCAGAATAGATCATATAAGAGACACAAAAAACAAGCTCGGTAAAGCAACCAGGACAATCACTGCTAGCTGCTAACAGCTTATTCCAGAGTAAGCACTCATATGAGCAGCTAATAAGCTATACTTGTAAACCCACAAACCACCTTTTTCTATAATAGTTCCCCCAGGCAGGCAAATCCTCAAATCTTATCTATCCACTGGAGTAAAAAATTCACTTCTTGCAGCTACAGGTAAAATCAACTTTTCTCTCATGCTGAGAGAGGCTAACTGAAACCACAATGTTAATAAAGCAGAACAGTAACTCACAGTTTTATGTGTGTAACATTTGATTAATCCAAACCTACAAGTCTGTTTCACAACCTGAATTTGAAACACAAAAACATCCACCCTATAACAAGAACTGAATACTAAAACTGATCCGCCTGCCACTTGCATATATTGAAAACTTCCTGAAGGCAGGCAGGTAATACATGCGATCAAAAAAGCCCAGTATCAATACATAATTCAAGCACTTCACCCTCTTCTCTGCCTTGCCCACACATTTCTATCTCCTTCGCAGTACAGTGTTTCCCAAAAGCAAGGCACATCTCTCCCAGGGAAGGAGAGGTGGTTGCGCAAAGGCAGAAGCCACAGCACATGCTCAGCAGCCAGGACATGAACAAAACCAGTTCATGTTAAATGTTCATAACGTGTTCAGTTAAAAACCGTTTTACGATGAAGAGCAGAACCCAGCTAGTACATCCTGACAAAAGATGACACAAAATATTTGGAAAAGCGTACAGGAAAAACAGTTTGGGAAGCACGAACTCGAGAGTTTGTCTACTCAGAAAAGCTTTGGCTAAGTTAGCCCCAAAGAGAATAACTTGCCACGTACACTGCACTGTAAAGCTACCGGAGTGCAGCTATTAAAATCGTGTGTGAGTCTGTGCTGTTGCTGAAGCAACATCCCCATCCTCCCTGTCACCTTCCACCTCCCACCACATCCCTTAGGATGGCACAAACGTTCACATGGCTGCAGTGACGTGCACAAAAGAACCAGCCCGTCTGAGAACATGCCTGGCAAAAACAAACCAACAAACGCTATTTCAGCTGTGTTACCTCCCAGGAAGGGCTCCCCCGACAACCACAGAGACCTCCGTGCTGGTGCCAGGGGGACGACAAACATAAGCTGAAGGCAGTGACCAGCCAGAGGAGAGGCGGGTTGGTGAAGGCCACCTGTGGAGCCCAGCAACTAGTCTGGGACTAAGCCCTCACCAAACAGCACCTTCTATTGCTGTGAAAAGCCACGTTTTCGAGGATGTGTTTGGAAAAATCAGCTCCCTGTTTGTGCAGGGAGTTTATCCTATACTATCCTACACTAGAAAATACCAGCAATGAGACCAAATAAAAAGCTGATGCTGCTCAACGCTAGAGAGTACAACTACAGACTTGTTTTAAGTCTTGGATTCAAGCACAATATCCTGTGTTGATGGACGCTTTTTTTAAAAAAAATAAAATACCAGAGTAAAGCAGGAAGCTGTAGAAAGACTAATACGTGAAAGAAAAGACTGACAAAAATAACGAGTAAGATATGAACGCGGCACAACTAGGAAGTATTCAAATGCTAGGAGAACGAGAGCCCAAGGAAGCGCCCGCACAACAAGATATCGTTTTAATCTCACAAAAAAAAAAAAAAAAAAAAAAAAAAGTGCAGCTACGAAGGCCAGCCCAGTTCCTCCTCAAACGCCCCACTCCTGCCCTCACTCTCCCGTGCCCACAGCCCCGACCGGGGGCCTGGCCCGGGACGGGACGGGACGGGGGGCAACGAGGTTGAGGGGGCAGGCCGCCTCACCTTCTCCTCCACGCAGTTGACGATGATGGAGGGGTACTTGCGGCTGAGCCAGCGGAAGAAGGCCGGGACTCCCATGGCGGGCGCGGGGCGCGGGGAGCGGCAGCGGCGGTACCGGGCGAGGCGGCGAGCAGCGCTTCCGGGGGCAGAGGGCAGCGCGGGGCACCATGGGAGAGGGAGGAAGGGAGGGAGGGCGCGCGGCCGCGGCGGCGGCGGCGGCGGGGGTGTGCGGTCACGTGAGGCGCACGCGGCGCGGCCGCCATCTTAGAGGCGGTCGCGGCAGAGCGCGCAGGCGCGGGGTCGCTATGGCGGCGTGAGTGGGGAGGCGGCGGCGACGGGAGCTGGGCTCGTTCTGGCCTGTTCTGAGGGGCTCTGCGGCCTCACCGCTCCCCTGAAGGGGGGGGGGCTCCTTAGGCACAAAGGTGACAGTCTGAAGGGAAAAGCTTAGGGCAGACTGGCGTCTGAGGTAGCACCGCATGGTGTCCTTGCTCTCAGATGGGGTCCTGTGTGAAAACTTCCCTTCAGTTAAGAGAAAGGCATGTTAAAATGAAAGTAGCTTTTCCAGTGTGGGGTGGTTTCCCGCTCCTGTGGGATGATTTAGGCAGAAGGCATGACAGAAGTGCTTCAGGGCATGGCTGCACTACCAAAGCTAATGCTGTCAGCCTGCTGCCACAGTAGAGAAATGAAACTGAAGGGTGAAGTTGTGCAAAGAGGCCTTTTCTCCTTCGGAAGGAGAAAAGGAGCTGTTGGCAGCAGTTTAAAAGGATGGTGAGGGCGCTGGCAGGAGGGCGGAGGGGCAGCAGGAGCTGAGGGGACGCTGGCAGAAGCGGTGAGTGTGAAATGGCTTGGTGAGATTCGTGACAGTCGCAACAGGCAGTGTAAAGAAACCCCGTCCCATCGCTTTGCCCGTTGCATAAGCAAATACTATTAAGTTAGCCGTTTGACAGTGTTCAAATGGAATTAAACCTTCAGATATTAAACAGGATTAACACAAGGAAGATTTTGTGCTCTGCTGTGTCCTGTCACTATACACCAACTTCATCAGGAGGGCAGTGATGGGGGCGAGGACACGAAAAAGCAGCCTGGGAATCATTAACAAAAATAACAAAATCTCAGCAGTGCTTATTGAGTCAATGCCGCTGATTTGGGGAGGGGAGAGGAACCTTGCTACCTCGCTGTAGAACAAATTAACCCAATATTGTAGTTCTCATTATTCTTAGCCTCACTTAGCTGTTGTTAAGCCATTTGCTGTTGTCACTCCTCTTAATAAAATCTGTGACTTGAATAAATTTCCCCAGCAACTTTGTATTGGCACCACATCTGTGGTATCAGCTAAAGATTGTCCTTTATCTGTTCCTTACAAAATGTACCCTGATTGAAGTTTCCTATTGTACTGCTTCTCCTCCTGGAATTTAGTATAGAGTAAGACAGCTTAGTATTAACATTTTGTTTGTATTGATGGGCAATCAGTTGTTTTTCTGATAATGCTAAAGAAAACAGAAGACAGCAGCACTAGCAAATGCAAATGAAATATGATCATCTTATCTTATAATTACTTGCATAAACAAGCGCTGAAAAAATTAATACTGCAACAAACATTTCCTTGAAAAGTCAATCTACATTTTGCTTAAAAAAAAATAATAATCAAAACCAAAACAAAACCCAAACCCTTACAAATATCCTAAAGCAAAACTCATGCTGCAGAAACTTAAGACCTGGTGCTCTCGGTGAAGGAGCTTGCCTGGTACTTGTTAGATGAAAGCCCAACTTTTTAAGGACAAGATGGGGAAGGCAGGGGCAGCTGGGCGGGAGGGCTGCTTTTATGCCAGGTGTGCACCAGCAAACTAAAAAGTCTTTTCTTGCGCAGGAGGCAGTAGCAGAAGTCTGCCACTGGAGAAAAATAATCCTGTTGACAAACAGCAGTAACAGTTTCTACCTAACGTCCGACTTGGAGCAGGGATGAGCTCCTTTCTCAGTATGACCTTCTCTCGAGGAAGCGACCGCCAGCTCCATTGGCGTCCCCATGAGCGTTTCTCCACTCTCTGAGCTCTCACAAATACAGCCACCGCCTCTGCGTGTTGCGCTTCTCGCTGAAGGACCTCGGAGTCAGGGCCTGCCCACACAGGCTCCATTTCGGCTCACCAGATCAGCGCACTCAACCGGCATTTTTCTGTCAGCCCCTATGTGCTAACTGGTGTTTGTCAGCAGACGAACGGGGCGCGAGCTGAAGTTTCCGCCTCACAACTGCGTGCATTTGACAGGTGAAGAAAGAACGTAGCACCAAGTTGTTGCACATACACAGCAGGAATACGGGAAGACGTTGTTACAGTATTTGCCATAGATGACTGGCATGCTGATTTAAATCTTTTTAGGCTGTATTGATTACAGTCCCCCTGTCCATCAGCATCATCTGTCATCATCTTCGAGCTGCCAGTATGACAGCTGTGAAGGAGCAGAATAAAGTTGACTGGCAGAATGTTTTGCATCTAATGAGTCTGTGCACAATAAGTGTATAATAAATAATGCTTTGGAGGAACCCGGCTATCGCTTAAACAGCAAAAGAGAGATACTGCCTTAGCAGAAGCTCCCAAAGCCATCTGTCATCTGTCGTGAGTTGCGTGTCTGTGGCTGAGCCGGACAGAGGGAATGGAAAGCACCAAAGATTGCTGATGGGCACCCTGTATCATGCAAGGACATATAAAGTGGGCTGACATCAAGAACCCGGAATCACTCAGGAAGAGCTTAAAACTACAAAGGCATTGTGGATTTTATGCAATATTACTCAGCTGCGCAGGCTGCTAGAGAGACTTTTTCCAGATGAACCTTGGTCTGACATTCACTGAAAAATCACGTAGCAATAGTCTGTCTGTGGTGCGACATACTGGTGAGCTGACGCTTAGCAGATGGCTAGGACCATCAGGAATGAATTACCACGGCTTAGGGATGATCAGGAAAAAGCAGCAAGGAGCAATAGCCCAGGCACCAGCCCTCAGACGGTGGGTTCAGGCACTGGTTCTGCTACAGGTCTCCTGGGTGACACTGAGCCTGCAGTACACAAAGGACAGTAACACGCTGCTAGGAGAAGACTACCGAGGAGCCCCTAAACCTATCTGGTGGTCCACCCAGAGCAGCAGCACATGGGTGCTAGCCCTTCTGGTCATACTGCCATCACGTTGCAGATTTTGTTTTCTGCTGTCACAATTTGCAGGGCAGTCCTGCGATTTCCTTGATCCCCCCCCTGCCCCCCCCCGAGGCTTTGATATCCAAGGGTTGACTGAGGTTGGTCATAGCAATGAAGAGTCAGGAGCTGCACCACCCTCTCCAGCAGCCTGGCACGGCCTGTGATATCACTTGGCACCTAGGAATTCCTGCTTTGGGAAACAGGAGAGCTCCTGTGGTCCCCATGGGCTGCCTTCTCCTCCTCTCTGTGCACCTCCCATCCCTTGACCAAGTTGCCTGTCACACACCACAGGGCCTTCTCTGTGGGGCAGTGGTCCCACAGGACACGGGGAGTCAGCTGATAAAAACTGGGAAGGAGGGAGAGATTTTTGCTGTTTTTCTGGCCAAGGCTGTATCAGCTAGCCAGCCTCTGAAGGGAGGGATCACGGGAGCCTTAATCCAAAATAGCCTGTGGTTGAAGGGACACGGAAACCCCAGTGCAGTGGGGGAGGACATTAAAGCCTTCAGTGAAGTCCAGCTTTAGTCCTTTAGTCAAGTCCAGCTGTCTAACATGACATCAGCCCTGGTCACACACTCATCCAGCTCCATCCTTCGCGCAGCTGACTTTCCAGTTGGAATATTCAACGCTGCACCATTGCCAACATCAGACAGAAAACCACGGGATTAAAAGCAAGCCAGCAGACATCTGTACTAAGGGTTTCTTCTCATTTTCAGGCCTTCTGCAAACCTTGATTTCATATTCTTGAGCTCGTCTCAGACTACACGCTCTTTTTATTAAACTGAATATTGTTACTATTTCGAAATTGGTTTTGATGGACCGGGCCCCAAGATTGGTGCCTGTATTCAAAGATGCAGTACTGTTTTGCAGCAGAGTTTAATTGGGGTGCTGTTTTTTGCTTTTGAACTTATCGTAATTATGAACAGATTTTTTTTTTTAAATATGTCCCCTGGTTTCTCCCTTCGAAAGAAAATCTCATGTTTAATGAACTTAATTTTAGATAAAAGGAATTAAAAGAAGAAAATTAAAAATGCATGAAGCTCCTAGAGTCATCCAATTACTGTGATGTCCATACAGCAATGCCAGCATGGATTTTACAAAGCAAGTAAAAGCAGAAAATCACTGAGGCTCGCCACATGTAAATGCTGCTCTGTTCCAAAATGTGCTGAATTAGAAATGTACGATTTATGCATTTCTTCTTCTTGATCTGTTGCGGAAGAAGATAAAGATCAAACATGCCAGCCCGCCCTGAGTAGCATATGTATGCATACCCAGAATGCTTGCTTGCTTTTTTTCAAAACCACATCTAGCTCTGTAGTCGAAGTATGAGAATACATACACGCGTCCGAAGAGGATGTCTTTGCACTCGCAGCAGCCGGGCTGGTGAGAGGAAGCGGCACTGCTGAGCAGCTTCCAGCAAAGCGGAGGCCAGGCCGATTTGGCCGTGAAATACCGCTGTCAGTTCCAGTTCGCTGCTGATAGACTCCTCACCTGCGACAGCCTCTTCCTGCCTGCCATGCAGAAGGGTGACCCATCACGGGGGTCCTGCACCTTTCCTGCTGGCACCGGGCAGGAGATGCTCACTGCGAACCGGGGTCTGCGGACAAGCAGCTCCCAACCCCAGTAACAGAGAGACAGGACACTATACAGAGGGATCCAGCTCCCCCCCTGAGGAGGAGGTTGTTTTATAGACTCACCCTCTGAGGTGATAATGCTCAGAGATGAGCACTGTCACATCCACTGAGGAAGTGGACGTCTCAGGACTTGTCTTCATTTATTCCCCCCAAACAAATCTATCACAAAAAGGCTCAGTCTTATGGGGCAGGATTGCCGTCAGATCAGGAAAACACTCAGCAGTTAAGAAAAAGCACGCATACAAGGAGGCCATATATAGTACCAAGTAATATTTATTTTGTATTTAAATTTTCTTTGACTATAAAGGGATGAGCTGCACTTTAGACAGTGGCATTCTCAATATGTACAAGATGATATTGTTTATTTCTTCTCAAAAGCGAGCTGGGGAATCTTAATCATAGAAGTCATCAAATTCGTCTGCTTCTGTGCTGTGAGTTTGTGGGCGCAAAGCAGCCTCAATCTCGGAGCTGCTGTCATCAGATTCGCCCCAGAAAGCTGAGGGTGAGGAGAAAAAAGAGAGAACTATAAGATCTTTTCCCCGTTTTTGTCATTTATGTCACAGACATGATCGTTTTACAGCTCTCTGGAGGCAGACAGACACCACGGCTTATGGAGCAGGTCAGAGTTATGAAGACCGCAAGACCGAGGTGTGTGTGTTTCCGATCCAGCGTGCTGTCAACACGTCGAGGTCTCCCATAATGGAGCTGCGGTGCCCAAACAGTGGGCTCATTCAGATGTCCCACTTCATTGTTCCTCAAGGTAGCTTGAGAGAACATTTCCACTCCAAGCAATTTACTTGACCAGCTGCTGCCTGAATTACAGCTTTGTCTATTATGTTCCACTTTCTTCCTCTACTTGACCCTGCGGTGAAGTCACAATCGAAGCATGACATCACAGAGTTGGCATAAAAATGGCAATGATGTCACAAATGAAAAATCACCACTTTGAGATAGGATCAAGTACAGGCAAGATTGACTTCGAACAACTGCATGACTTTAACAAACAGCTCTGGGAATTAGCAAACAGTTTCACTAAAATAAACAGAATCACATTTAAATTCAGAGTCCCTGAGAGATTCCTCAATATGTATATTCATTTGACCCGTGGGGGAAAAAAAAAAGCATGGCACACAAGGAAGCGCAAGTCAAGCCCACAGTCACTCACAGAACTGTGCTGTCTGCCTGTTCCTAACCACTTTCAGAGGGCTGCTGTTTGTCCAAAGTCAGCGCAACAGCCGCGATGCCCCGAATTGAGGTGTAAGACTCAGAAATGGGGATTCAGGCAGCAGGAGAGAGGAAGGCTGTCATCCCTCATACGGAAATTTCAGCTCATGTTCGACTGAGGCGCTATTAATGTGTTCAGTGCTTTTGATGGCACAAGCTATATAAACATCTTATCTACAAATGCAGCAGCTGCATCTTTCATCCTATATCCCCGGCCCCCTGGACTGCAGGTCTGCGCTTGGCCAGGAATGGCGGAGCGGTGCCGGCTGCACCCTGTGCTCGCTTCCCACACTGGACACCTGGGAAGAGACTGAACACGCCAAAGGCTCCAAAAAATTAAACTGCCTGGCAGAGAAGGAAACAGGCTGGGGATGTGAGAGCACCTTTCAAACGGCATCAAAGCAGCCATCATTTATGGCATCCTTAAGTCAGCTCAGATGCCACACCTCTAAAACATGTTCTGTACCATTCAGGACCGCACAGCACCTAAAGCTGAGCTCCAGGCAAAAGGTCCCCGCGCTGACTTCACTTATGGGAGGCTCCATTAGAGGTGACTTCAGACACCGGTGGTCCTTATGGCGGTTAAAAAAGGAAAATAAAATGCAGGGGAGAATGACAGCATGCAGGACCCAAACACCACTTTAAAAGAAAGCCTGTTTGCTCATGGAAAAAAAAATTGGTCCCGATGCACACATGTGGCCACGCAAGCACCTTTGCATGCCTGCCTGTTGTAACTGTGCAAACGCACATGCTGCTGCCCAGCCACTTCTGCAACCCCTGTTTCAAATGGAAGATTGAGAAAATGTCAGCTTTTCCCTTCTCTGGGTTTTCTCCTACCCGCTATTTGCTACTGTTTGATTTAAACCCTGAAGCAAAGATCGCTACTCCCTCCACATCATATGCACTATGAAATACGTCCTCTTTGGTCCAGAATTTGTCATCATCAACTGTTTACTGGCTCCTGTGTTGAGACGGGGGAAATTCCACGGTTTCCCATCTCCCTGTGCTCATACATTACACAGTTCCACAGCGTTATTCTTGGAGGTTTTCTACAATATAAGTTACACTTGCAAAGACTTCGATGTTAAGTAGCGTAACATTTGTTCCTTACCTTTGGATTTTATAGCAGTTACCATTCCCTTCCTGGTTTCAGTCCTGTAGAAAAGACAGATTTCAAATAATCAGCATAACGTCACAAAATTAAAAGAATGTAAGTTGACTTTTTTTTAAAAAAAACTGTCAGATCGTTTAAAAAAAAGTCTGTAACTTCTGTAACTACTTTTTTTTTTTTTTTTATTTTATCAAGGATTTCTTCACCTTTATGTCTTTTAGAAGGTGGAGAAATTAACATGCAGCAGGGACATCGGTCCAGATGTTCAGGCAGTGCGAACTGGAGTCATTCCTTGGCAACAGCACCGATTTACACCAGTAGTGAATTAAGGGTACAAAGGATCAGAGCTCCATCTATCTTTTGCAGCCTTTGAGATAATGCAAAGAAAGTAAAGAAAAAATCCAAACAAAAATAAAAGCACCCCCCACTGATGCTCACTGAACTTCCTTATTCCCCTTCTTGCCCGTGTACTTCTCCAGCCCAGCTACTGGGTTCCCATAGCATCCTCCGCGTCCCTATGTAAATGTGCAATCTCCCGGCTGCCTTTGATCTACCTTGATGTATATGCAGTTGCGACTCCGTTCTGTTAAATGACTGCTCTTGTGTCTAGAGCATCACAGGCCCTTTTGAATCTCTCAAACAAGCTGGAATCATTTTGATCTTTTGTGTGTAGCGTGCGTATTGTGTTGGTGCTGTGAAATAATCATGTTGGGGCAATGATGTAGGAGAATTAACTGTTATATTAACAATCCTGCAATAAGCTCTATAAAATAAAGCTTCAGCTGATTTTAATAGGGAAGATCGAATAGGAGATATTTGTGACATTACTGTGCGAACTAGTAAAAATATAAGCAAATGTCAAGCTGCAGTTCGAAGCTGTTGCCGCAGTCAAAACAGGACTCAATCAGCTGTCAAAAATTTCATACAATTGGCTGCATTTCATTTAAAGACATGGCAGCTAATACATAATTGCTTAAAGCAGGGAGTTAAAAATAGTCTAACTACTATCGTGGAGACATTTGTGAAGGAGATATGAAAGAAAAATATGTAGAGATGATTTATTGCTTGCCTTATACCACTGCATTCAGTAAGAACGTGGAATTGCAGCTGGAAACCTAAACTTAAAGCAGGGGAAAAGTTTCATTACGTTACAGCTACCTATATTAGAGAAACTTTTCCTTTAAAATAAAAGAGAGCTCATACTGTTTACATCGTATTCCTTTTCTACAAGCTGTGAATGCCATTAGCACACAACCTCCCTCTTTGCAGATATACAAAAATTCCCAGAATTAGAATATTAAACATAGCCAAAGTTCAACCAAGATGCCAAACTAAGTACTAGTAAAAAGTAACAGTACTAGTGGAGTATTAACAGTGACATAACTAATTATTAACTTATTATTTCTTTAAGTAAAAAAAAAAAACAACAAAACTTTAAAACGTTAGCCTTTAAGCGTTTATCTGACACTTTGTTAGCGTGCCATCCAAACACCTTTCCGTTTTATTCAGAGTCAAACCCTACGCTGCATTACACTTCAGCTTCTCGTTCAAATGCATTTACTCGTCAGTATTTCCAGCAAGTATTTTAAGTCGGAGCCTCTGGGTTGAGTCCTGCAATACCCTGTACGCCCTTAACTCTTGCTCACTTTGGTGAGATTTCACGACCCTCAGCACTTCCCAGGAGGTGCTCCACGCATCCCAGGCTTAGCCCATAAAAATGTGCTCAAGAGGATGCAACTCTTTTTTTCCCCTGGGTGTAGAGTGAGAAACCACTTGTTGCTGAGCTACAGATTGAGAGGTGACTTCTGTGGCAGACTGCACAAGAACCATTTTATCTTCAAGTAGTTCAGTAAAACAAGATGAGGCAGCTGGCAGCTACCGCTTCCACTGCCTGCTGCTTCGTCTCCCATTGTCAAGGGAGGCGTATGGGATTTCGGTACTCAGCCATGCTAGGCAGTCCCTACAAGTGATTTTGTGCTTCACGTCTCCCTGCAGTTCAAGCCCAGATGAAACGTGAGGGGGCTGGTCATTCGGGCCCAGAGCCCGTGCTGAGGACCACCACGCACAACATGGAGCGCAGGACCACCAGTAGAAAACCGCCTAGGGCTTGGGTGGCTTGTCCTCTTACACAACTCAAAGCACTGCAAGGTGCTACAGATCCGGCTGAAGGCCAGTGGTCTCATGGAGAAGTTGTGGTGGACAAAGACCGCCATGGTTGTAGGAAGGTCTGGAAACCTTCCCTCTTCTTCCCCAGCCTCCCATGGAGAAAACAGTCGATGCTGACAGCAGAGGGAGGAAGACAGATGTTTGTATTCTACCAAAACCCATCCATTCGTTGGGATTCATCCTCCCGGGGTGAATCCACCCCGCCCAAGAGCAGGATTCACTCCCAGAACAGCACCGAGCCGTAGCGCTGCAGGCTGGGAGCTGGGCACTAGTGTGACACAGCAGACCATACAGAGAGAGACGGGGAACAGGGTGTCAGCAAAGGCTCGGCACGAAAGCTGTTGGCACAGAGAATGCCTGGGGAGATAGGGAAAAATGGAGCTAGGACATCAGAAAGGCCAGATCGGAAATCGCAGCCCCGCCAAACCAAGCCTGGAAAACGCTGCAAAACAGGGAATGAAAATTCCTGAATTACGTCTGAAGTGTTAGTCAAGGCTGATAAGATGCAAGACGACCTCTACATTGCAAAACGTTCGTACTCAGAAATCGGCAAATTCAATCATGAAAGTTATCATCTGGTATACCGAGCACACAATAACCACACAGACCTCCGCGGAGAAATTTTAGGAGTATAAATGAAGTAAGGCCAGTTTCACTGCCTCGACTAATCCCCCGTTGTGACCCTTCGATATCCATTTACACATTTGCTTCTTCCCTAAAATAATTCCAAACTGAACCCAGGCTCTAACAAAGAAAAAACCCAAACCAGTTTAACTTCAAAGGGCCTTTTAATCTCCCCTTTACTCTGATGAAATGGGCTTCTTGTATTGAAGATGCTGCAACAATAAGAAATGAAAAAGCTCCAAGAAAATATTTTGCCCTCTGTGAAGAAAATTAATATTAAGAGGAAAACAGCAGACGAACAAGAGCCAAGTTAATAGAGGTGGCTCACTGAAAAAACAGCAGAAAATGTTTGCTTTAGCCTGAGTATCTTTTTGCTGAAGCACCTGTTGAACCTCTACGTTTTAGTGTCAAGTGAAAAAAGACAGCCAAACAGCAAGGAAAAAAAAAAAAAAAAGACACCCACTTGCTAAAAAATAATAATAATAAAAAAAAGACAAAGAAAACTACGCAATTATCAAGGGGGAAAAAAACACAACAGCAAACCAACAAAACACACCCAAGCACCAAGAGAAAAAAAAAACCCCACACCACCCAAACGCCAGGTTTTATGAGAAAAATAAACAAAATGCAGAGTGCAGTGGCCCCAGGAACACTGATAGATACTCTGGCTAATCTTGTGAGAGGCTCGGAGCCTGCGCGCTTCTGTCCTGCACGCGCATTACTGAGGCAGCACGCCACGGAAAACAAATCAAGCATTTCTTTTTCGCTGGGTGGTGCTTATTAGCCCTCAGTTGAGGGAAGCGATGAAGCTTCTCCCCAGCAATAAGTGAGGATGCGGAGTCGCATATCCATCTTTAAAAATAATTTTTTCGAAAACACCTAAACGCCTTGCGGTAGTAAAGCCAGGCTGCTCCGTGGCAGTGCCTCCGATGTGACAGTCTCAGACGGGCAACCCCCCTGATCGTACGCTTTCCTGCCGGTTCCTGCAGAAGCCTGACGGCTCTATCGTTTTCTGCTGATCGTTTACTAGAAATTGGGCACCACAGAAGTATTCCCTGCCCCAGAAAGGCAGTATAAACTAACAAATCCATTCATCATGCCAGAATTGGAGGAATAATATTGAATTTAAGCAATTAACACTGCAAACAGAATGGTCTTTATTTTAGGATACAAAGATCTGTACCGAGCTACATTTAAGACTGTTCTCTGTTTAGATATACCGGGCTGAACAAAAAAGACCCAAAACATATTCTTGCCTCGAGAAACCACTAACACAAAGACTGCATCACAGCGCTGTGATGAAACCATGTTGGAAAAGCACAGGGCATCGCCACAAAAATAAAATCTAATTCCTCTGTACTACAAAGGCAATATGTTTAGACAGACGATGTTGCCTCTCCTCACAAACCATTCCCCACCAATATTCACAGGGCATCGCACTGCAACGTTACTATTTCTGCAACAGCCAGATGGTAAGATTTAGGAAACAAGGCTCACAGAAATATCTGTAAGGTCAGAAAAACGTGCCTGAATTTACAGTCAGCCTCTCACAGAAGTGGTCTGACAACTGAAAGTACGGCAGAAGTACAGGACAATCAGGTATGTGCTCACGTACGGGTGCTGGAAACATGCTACGCCACTTTCTCTAAATTTCCTGCTAAACGCAGGAAACTCCTGAACACTCCCAGCCCCAAACCTCTGGAGTCTCTCCTCAGAGCCCCGGCCAAACGGGGCGGTTTCCCCCGGTCAGCAATGTCGGGACTGGTTTTGAAAAGGGGATGCGGCGGGGGATGCGGGGCGCAGGGCTGCGCAGAGCCCGAGTGCCCCCCGATGGCCAGCCCGCCTCGGCACCGAGAGCGGCGGCAGGGGGCCCGGTGTTAAACATCGCCCCCGAGAATAATTAAGAGGATGAATTATAATCTGCCAATTTTTATTTGCATATCATTACATCTGTGTTTGGTAAAGGCGGCTTTCTACTGAAAAACAGCCTTCGGAGACCAGACCGGATTACTTCCAGAAAACAGATTAATCGAAGTTTAAAATACTTTATGCTACGTTTGTGTCCTGACAAATTAAAATTGTTCTTTGGTTCTCAGTTGATAACGCATCTTTAATCTCCAGATTATTTTGAAACGAGACAGCGCAAACAAGTCAAAGAAAAATAAATTGCTTGCATCAAAATATTCGGAATTACCCAGAAAGCTAGTGACCTCCACTGGCTGCATCCATTGCTACAGGACCACGAAATGCCACACACATCGCCTGCTGCCCGCTCTCGCAAAGAGATTCAGTCCTGACTTCTGATACCTTTTCCCCCAAGTGACTGTATAATTTAACACGCTCTTTTTCTGGTGCAAAACACTAACTCTTCAAACAAAAGTTGCATCTCCGTGCGTGTAAATGTTCCCTCGGTAAAGTAAATGAAGCCAGGAAAAAGTAGTTTTATAGCTAAACGTAGAGCAGGACGATATTTGCGGGAGAAGAGGAAGCTCTGGCATGCACCTCCGAACAAAAGGGAACAAGTGGTCTTTACTCGGAGAGCAGCTTCCTATTAAGACTCACTCCTTCGTACATTATGCCTTTCATCCCCACTCAACCACAAAATGATTTTGCTGTAGGAAATACAATGGCAGAAAAAGATTTACATTGAAAGAATCTTTAATAATAAACTGTTGCAGATCTGCCTACTTCCCCATGATTTATAATACAATAAACATCAGATTCTATTAAGTCTCATGCACTGAAGACATGCACTGAAAAACCGAATATGAAAGCCCTCAATTCTTCCCGTCTCCAGTACCATAATAGTGAAATGAGCATGTATAAATGTGCTAAGAGTATCTCTTTGCATCTTTTATAGCTTGTGTGTATTAATCTGTAAAGCTTATTAAGAAAGTCATTGCTATGCAAAGCAGCACCCAATCTCTTTCTCTTGCTTTTCAACAGAGCGCAGTGTTTAGCCAATGGGACCGGTCCCCTGCCCCTCATTCGGCATTCATAACATGCAACATTTGCACAATGTATCTCTCAAAGGCTGCTGAATAGAAAGCCTTAATACTCATGTAAACAACTGCAAACCAATTACTTAATGAATCAGGCCCACACATAATGAGGTGCCAGACAAAGAGCTATAAATGCATTTTTGCGCCCGAGCCTCTGCTTTAAAGTAAAATCCCTCAGCTGTAGTTTGGGCTTAACTGGCACATCATAATTATTGTCTGGAGGACATCAGAGGAAGCCATTTTTTTTATTTAGGTCCAGCAGGGTCTTTTGCGAGGTCACTCATCAGCTCAGTGACAAAACGGAGCAAAGAAGAATTTATAAAAAGTACCACAGCAGCGCTACACAGTTATGTTTATTCTCAAGTAGTGGGTTTCGAGACCACTTGTAAAAGCAATAAAGCCCGAGAAGTGACTGCAGTAAGTGGAGCGCTTAAATGTGAGCGGCGAAGAAATTGCACTGCGTCCTGGCCGCAAACAAGCTGCCGGCCCCCTTTCCCATTTCTCCATCTTTCTCACTACTTTTGCTGCTCTCCGTCTCCGCCGAACGGATGCCAAGTGTCCAAAAGCAAAGGTTGTTAACAAACTTCACGTTTAGAAGGCTGCATTATTTTGACTCATTTACAAAAAACTAACTTTAAGCTGTTGCAAGAGATGTTCTTTATTTATTTTTTTTTTTAAAGCAGCCTCATCGTGTATCAGTGCATAAAGCACGCTTGCTTCTCTGCGCTGAAAGGCATGAAATTATGGGGCAGAGTGAATTATTTTGAAATCTATCGCAAATAATTTGAAAAAAAAACAAACCCGTACGCCATGTGAACAGGGTTTGAAAAATGCAGAAGTCACCGAACGCATTATTAGCAAGCAGTGCAACATCCAAGGGGGAAAAAGCTTGGAGCCTTTTTTTTTAAATTAAAAAAAAATAGTTGATTTTAAATTATCCATATTTTACACAGATGCTTAACAGCGATCCTGTAAGCGAGTTCTTCAGGGCCCGATCCTTCTCTTCCTGCTGTCCTGGGCTTCAGTGAATGACTAAAATTCACCATTTAAAAATTCACCTATAGGAGCACCCTTGCATTTCATAGCATTAGGTAGTATGATTTGGAACATCATCCTCAAAGTTCCAGAAAATTTTAGAAGGAAAAAAAAAAGAAATAGTTTGACCACAAGACTATAAAAATTAATCCTGAAGAAAAGTATGAATGCCATTCATCAGTATTGTATTATGGCTTGTCTTTATTTACTGTACTTGAGGAATTACAGAAATAGTCTTGATTTTTAACACAAAATGCAGAACAACACTTGCAAAATTGGAATTGTCTCTCATATCAAAGCTGGCCTCATCAATAACAGCCTTAAAAAACTACAGAAAGATAACAATGTTGTATAAACAGGAGTTAAACGTTTATCAAAATGCTTTAAAGTCTCTTCCTGAGTGCTATTGATGGCAGTTTTCAGACCAGGGGTGGCGCAGCAGCAGCACCCTCTTGCTGGGCTGTTCTAATAAGAGCAGATAAGGATCTAAAGCCCAGCCAATATTTCATGTGATGGCTGCGTTATATCCTATTTTCTGCTGCTTCTTGACCACTAATTTGATTGCTGCTGTTTGATTACTGTTACATGCCAATGAAGAATACAAGGAGCACCCCAGAGAACTGCTCAGGGACCCAAAGGGAACTGCTGAAGTTTAAAAAAAAAAAAAAGACAAACCCAAAAACCCAAACAAAAACACCCCCACAAACCAACTTTTTGTTCTTTTTTTTTTTTTTTTTAACTCCTTTAAAAACAGAACAAACTGCACCCTTTAGGTACATGTAAGGCCATTAATTAAACCTACTCGGTTTGAAAGCAAGAAAGGCATGTTATGAATACCCCAGTATCAAATATAAAAAAACCCCAAGCCCATGAAAAGCATTATCCAGTTACAGCTAGTTTACATCTCGGATACACGGAGAAGAAACCCACCACTTTATTTCTTGAAGACTTTATATTTTATGTCTGCCCCTCTCCTGACAACTCCTATTGTCTGGCCCCTGAGTAGCCCTACTGAGAGCAGCTGTACACGCTAATTTGTGGTTCACTGAGATGTCAATTGAGTCTTAAAATGAGAAAACAACAGCTGCAAAACAATACTTGGCTTTGGCACAAATATTTTCTAAGGTGTACCAAAATTTAAGATGTTTTATTAGATAAACATAAATATGAACCTTAACCCTAGACCAAGTGAAAAAAAATAAAATAATCGGAGCTTCTGTCATTTTCTGTCAGTGCATTTCAAATGTTAAAGGATTTAACGTTTTTTACCTTGGGAAGGGAGGACTTCTTTCATTCGATGAAGAACTAGTTTCCAAATGCATTTCTTGGCTTGCTTTTGCTTTGGAACTATTATCGCCACTATCCCAACCTGTTAAGTAAAAAGATGTAATATAAATTTTCAAATAATAATGGCTGGACCTTACAACAGCGTGCAAGTCCCTAGCAGCAACGCACTCGTATTTTCCAACAGACACACGTAATGGCCACATTCTTGGTTTGATGACAAAGTCTAGAGAGGAGCACGCACCACACGGTTAGGGTATCTGCCTCAAGATTGTTTGTTCACAGTTCAGTGAAAATTAGTTCAACACACAAGAAAACAAGATTCCAACTTAATTATCTAATAATTAAATTATCTGATGATGATTTCTTGTGAATAGTGAAATTTTTGCACAGTTTACCTCATTTTAGGAAAAAAAGCAAACACTGAGATTCTCTTAAGAGCTGTCTTGTATCATTGCAACTTTAAGCAAAACTTAAAGGATTTCTAGGGTCTTTTTACTCTTTTTTTTTTTTTGTAATCCCCGAGTTCTCATTTACTTTAGCTAATCAAGAAGTAAGGTTATTTTTATTTTCCTTCCCCTTAAATGTAGATTATTTTGGATAGTTACAGTTCTCTTAATATTATTTGATACAACAGTATTTTTCAACCACTTTCTTGAAATAGAGCTGTGTTTGGGAGATACAAATCTTGGGATTTTTATTACTTAAACAACCAAACACCCAACTATTTCAAAATCTTTTATCCACGCTTTCTTTTCTTTCCTTTCTCCCCCCTCTGTGTATCTCATTTCCATTCTGTAGAGATTGATTAAAAAAAAAAAAGAAGAGGTAAATGAATTCATTCACTGGAATTGTACAATTGCTCATCTTTGTACTCATTTCCAAAGAACACGATGCTCAAGTACAAATCCCACTTTAAAAGGCTACTTTGCATATATATATGGGACTGAAATTATAAACAAGCCCTAACTGTTACCAACTTCATTCCAACCCAGGACAATTTAGTATTTCTGTACATCTTGGACACTCCTACTTTCTAACTGGCCACGCGTGTGACCAGTCCGCTCCAGCGGATCACACCACTCTGCGCTTGGATTTCAGCGGCAGAAATCCCGCTCGGTCTCCGGCATTTGCAACAAAGAGGTGCAAGACGTCTGACTGGCACAGGAGATGGCAGAGCTCGGGCACTGGAGCTGCACTGGCAGCAGCATGCTGCTTCCCAGAACAGAGTCTGACTGCTTCCCAGAGGATGTATGAAGGAAAAAAGAAAAATAAAATCAAGAATGGAGGAAAAAAGAAAAGAAAATAATGGGGGGAAAAAAAAAAGGTGGGGGGGACAGCCTCCATCCCTGCCTGTGATGTACATGGTGCCGAGGAGCAGAGATCTGCTGAGATCACAGAGGACGTCCTGGATGCAAGACTGATGGCAGCTCAGAGCTGCAGACTGAGCGATGTGGGCATTCACTGGGAAACCGCTGACCACAAAGGAACAGATATTCACACTTGTTTGTACGTTACTTTGGGAAAGCAAAAAAAAAGCTAATTTAATCTAATCAAGTCAGAACTCCCAAAACCGGCTTTTCACTCCAGTAAAGCACTTAACACAGGCATATTTTTCAGGACTCATCGGGTATAGATTCAAACTACAAAACACAACGTGGTCGAGATTACGTCCTCGCTTTTTGCCTGGGATAGAGCTGGCTTTGCTTCAGGAGAGCATTGCCCTGCCTCCAGAAAACCTTGCAGAAAGCGAGTTGTGCCTGGCTAACAGAACATGATAGGCCAAAGACTCTCCAAACATTCAAAATCCAATTATGTGTGCCCCCAGACGTGGCTCCGCAGTGTCCGTGGCTTGCTCCTTGTGTGAAGGAGAACGTGAAGCAAACAGCCCCCCCCCACGTCATCAGGTCTGACCACCCTTCCCATTTCAGCCCTGCACGTGCAGAGGGACACATCCACTTCATTACAGTCTGTTAATGGACTGAACACTTTTCATCCATCCCAACCACAACAGGTAGAGAATTTGTGAGCAGATGGTAGCTTCAGAGGGTGTTAGCACTCCAGTTAAGCAGCTGCACCTGATGTGTGCCTCTCAAAGCCTTCCCTTTGTTTCAGGCTAAGCCTGAGAACCCCACCCTGAGTAGGGACCCGATACCTAGCTTGCTGTCGATGGGGTCCCCTGCAGCAGGAACGCATCTGCAAACTCAGGGAAGTGCTTCTACCTGGGCACGAGTAGGCAGAACTCAGCAACTCTGAGCTGCTGTCGAACGTTCTTCCCATCCCTCACGGCAGCGACATGGAGCCCATCTTTGATCCAAGCATACCTGCCACACCTGTCTAGTTGGCACTTCAAAGTCCAGGTCTTTGCCAGCTCTACCAAAACTTGAGCTGGGCCACTGTTGTACTGCAGCTCTCCTTATGGCTTTTGCACGCATACCAGCCTCAAAAGACCATTCCCTCACACTTTCCATGCCTGCATCGTCTCCCCTTCCTTCGCTACGTCAAACAGTAACACAAACTACTTGTTCTTCACCTTTAAGACTCTTCAGAGCCTAGCTTTGCCCTACCTGCCAATTATAATACAATGCCAGGCTATCAATCCCCACTTGTGCCTTAGTTGCACAAGACTGCCTTGCTAATTAGTCCAGTCATTTCCTTCGAGCATCTTTGTGATGACTTACATCCCATGTACCTTACAGGAATGGGAAACCCTTCTAGGAACTCCTAAGCCCACCAGCTCACCTCCCTGGAAAGCCTGCCGTGGGGATTCATCTGGGTTGTGGCACCCACAAAGCATCTGACAACGTGTAACCAGTCAGCGTGCGGCGACTGCTGCTTTGTGTGCTGAGCAATCACCTGGTTCTTACCTCCTCTTACCCCACTCATCTGCTTAATCCCCCTGCCTTCAACAATACGTCCATATTGTAAGTTGGCAGAAGGGAAGAGCCTGTGTTACAGACATGCAGTGCTGACAACAAGGGCAGCCCAACCTGGGCGCACAGCAATACTTATTTTACCATTGTGAGAAAGCACAAGCGATTGGTGCAATGTACAGGGCAGAGAAAAGAAGATAAAACAAATACGCTGCTAGGAGAGAAAACTCTTTAGCACCTCACTCCTGGTAGAAATACATCATCCCATAAAGCCCTTATGCAGATCAGTATATTTCCTTCATAAAACCGATCATTATGTTTAAGGTTAAATGCAACTTAGTTCAAAATGACACTTTTATTCTGTCTTGTGCGTGTGTTTCTATTATTTGTTTTGCCAGAAGCATCTAACTTGCTGTGTGCTCTAACAGCCAAGCACACCCTCCCTGTCACAGGCTGGGGACAGCAAGAGGCATGCTGTGCTAAAACACAAATACACGTTTTTCCCCCCCCAAGCAAACAGCAGAACACGATAGCCCTGGCAAGAAAGATGCACAGAGTGGAGAAGAGGCCCCCCAAAAAAAAAAAGAGATGAGTTTAGAGCACACCAGCAGCTGAAACACTTGGATAAAAGAATCGCCAGCACCACAGAAGTCATTCAGCAGGGAGCAGCGGCACTGGGGAGGAGCAGAAGCAGAGACGAGGAGGGCTGCGGGCTGCAACAGCAGCTCCTGACGGCCGTCTCGTAACACCTCTTGAGCTATATACAGGCTTGCTAAAAAGCACCTCTCCCTTCCCATCCGATTTCAGTAAATTCTTGCTACACGGGGTAAAAGACAGATGCCATCTACTTGATGTTCTCTTCCTAAGCAGTTTTTGGAAGGAGCGGCCCCACCGCATCACCAGCTCTCGTGCTCCGGAGACAACCCAGAAGCAACGCAGGCACGCGGGGTGAAGCTGTCCACATGGGATACTTTGAGCATTTACTCAGTCTGAACAGCCAGCCCACACCGCAAAGACACGACTGAACAAGCTTGATAAAACACAATCTTTAAACTCAAACTGGGATGTTAATAATGGAAAGTTCTTAATCCAGTCGTCTGAGCAATACTGAGGGAGAACGGGAGTTGGCGTGCCCCAGACAACACAGCTCTTCTCGCGCTTTCCCTGTGCGTTGTTCCTTCCACTCAGAACTAGCAAAGGATCTGCGATACCACTATTAATTAAAAACACTCCACACTTTTCAACTTTGAATTAATTGTGCAGTCAGCATGGGTCAAAGCAGCTTTCATGTCAGCTTTTACAATTTTGTTCTGAACAAAATAGATGTAGTTTTCTTCATTAGCCAACAATTCCAGGAAAAAACATAGTTGTTGCATAACGAACCACTATTATCTTGTTCTGCTGAACAGTTAAAGTGATCTTTAACCCAGAACATACTGTACCAGCACAGAACTGAAAAGAAGGTATTTTCTCCATGCATTCCCCCTCTGGCCTAGGTTGCAGTATCTATCAATTTATAGACAAACATCTCAGTGGCTAAAAAAGTGATGCGATGTAATTTTCTGCAAATAAAGAGATAAGAAAGCTCTTGGCCTTGTACTTGCAACATCTATATCTTGCTAATTGTACTACCTCTCTCACAGAGAAAGCCCACACTTTTTAAACATCAAAACCAGCATTAAAGCCGTGTACTGCAGCTAGAGTCCCAGCATAGAAAAGTCATCTGCAGACACCAAATCGTCTTTCTACAATCTCCAAGCGCTTGACTCTGCCCGTCTGGAAATGGGAAAGGTAATTCACGAGGCTGCTGGTTTTTAAAATGCAGACTGGGAAAACAGAAATACCACTGCCTTCACGCATAGCCCATACAGTTTGTGAGCAAAACCGAAACCTTCAACCTAAACAATAAAGCGCGTAAGCAAGCCATAGCAGTAGTATAGCAGGCGGAAAGAAACAAGAGCACTTTATATGCCACTCAAAAGCAATAAAGAGCTATCATCCATTATTTCCAATAACAATCAATAATCCCATATGCAAACAGAGGCAGTTGGAAGGCAAAAGACCCCAGTGCTTTCACAGACTCCACCCAGACACGTATCTGCATTTTCTTCCCTAAAACCAGTGAGAACCTACACCAAAAGGAACTTTGCTTTTCCTGTGTACTTTTATCACCAATAAAATAGTTAGCAGCTTGGGTATTTCAGCCGTCAGTAGATTTCAAAGTCAATAATGCCTTGAAAGGAACATTATCAGGACCAGCAGAGCCTGCAAGCTGTGTAGTTTTTACAGTTACCTTGGCAATAGTTACTACATCTACACTCAGAAGTCTTGGTAGGTCTGGGCTGCCATGCTGCTGGGTCCTGTACCAAAATAGAAAACTAACAATAGCTCCTGCCCAGAGGAACTTTAAATTGAACAAGCTCCTCCACCACATTAACACTAATTACTTGGCTTGCTGACGATCTACAAAGAGCTATGCAGGATTAAAGGTGGGCCACTGCCAGCACACAAACAACCGCTGTGCACTCCTCTGCCTTGGGACCAGAGGTGCGAGAGCTGGCTGTATACGGGCTCTTAAACACACTGACTTCCCTTGTGATAAAGCAAAAAAACTTGCATACAGTCAGAAGACAAAGGCTACCTGCAAGGATGCAAAGGATGTGCTCTTTGGAGAGCAAATAGATGGAAAAAAATCTCCAAATTAAAACCTGATCAGAACACTGCAGTAACCAGTATCCAGATGTTGGTCAAATGCCAACAACTATCTCCTCCCTTCCTTTAAATGAAAAAACAAAGATAAATACTCGTATAATAATATACCAACGTACAATACTGTCCTCTGAAAAGCAGACACTTGGATGACCGGTGGACTCAGGAAATCCCAAGGGAGCAAGCCACCCAGTGAGTATACTTCTAGAAGCTGCTGCCTCTGTTGAAAGATTGAAGAATTTTCACCCAGAATTTGTAACTATAAAAAGACTCCGAGATCTTTCAGGAACTTAAGTCAAGCAGCGTAAAATACCACCTACTGGAGTATATAATCCAAACTAATTTAAGCAAAACGTACGATCTCACACTGTCTCAAGGTAGCTCTGTCAGACCACAACAGTAGCAGCAATTAATCCCGTACAGATTAACTTTTTCCATAACAGCAGTTCCAAATGGGTTGATATCAAATGAAGGGAAAAGTTGGGCAGACTTATTAATGCCTTTATTAGTGCACTCCAAGTGAAACCTTGGGAACCTTTTAGGTTCAAGCTCAAAGGAGGACCTCACCGGGAAGGACATGTGGGCGTGGGAAAAGTGTTGGCAGGATTATTGGCTCATTAAAGGTGACCTAAAAAGGAAAGCAGGATTGGATTTGTGCTCTTTCATGTTCCCTTATGATATATAAAGAACGGCTAATTTTTTTTTTTTTCCTTCTTAAGAGGGTTTTTCCTCCTTATTTCTACATTTGAGATTTTATACCTGGAGAGTAGCTGGAAGGTGACATTCAAGATGGTGTGAAAGTGAAGCCTGATGCCTGGAGAAGTAACACCATTTTTATTCAAATGCTTTATGGCTTTAACGACTATTTAAATCAAAGACATAAATGCAGGGTAGAGAGAGAATCTGGTTTTGTTAAAGATTTAACAAACCTACTCCTTCAATAAAATCAGCAGTTTCCTGCTCATAAATGAGACTGTTACAGTCATGCAACAAAACAAGAAATAATGGGTTTTATCCTTTCTTTTTAATTTCACATTATTCGCCTACCTCTGAAACAGCAAAAAAGCTGAACAATTTCTTTTACGTGTCTTCCCACAATAAAAAACAAAGCATCCATGAAGAAAATAGGAAGGAGTCCACATATCCTCCCCTATCCTCATATAACCTGGTGTAAAACAAGATTGTTATTAATAGCTAACTCCTCTCTGGGTGAGACCATACAACAAATACAATCCTTTCAAAGTCAGTTATCACAACATGGCATTCCACAAGCTTAGGACAAGGCTCTAGGAAAGAAACCATCTTTATGCTACAAGCTACATTGCCCCCACGCCTGGAGATGACTATGGGTTTGAAAAGCTCACATGTCCTGCCACGGATGGGAACAGCAGATGTTCAGAAGAGCTCCAGGTGAAATCAGTCCTTGCATGAGCAGTTTCAGGTACCAACACAGGCTGTCTCTAAGTAGCAACCAACACCATGCCAGCTACGACTCTAAAGCCCGTTTCCCCAAAGCCACACAGCTATTACTTTCCTCCTCTATAGGCACTGAAGAAAAAAACCAAACAAATATTTCTGGAATATTTACAGAATATTAAATAAATATTTTGGTTCTTTTCTTCTGTAACAGAAGTAAAAGAAAAACAAAATTACAGAAGCATTCGTAAAACACCATCACAGAAGACTGTGTGGAAGCACATCCACCTAGCTCTCACAATGAAGTCCATCAGAACCCAAGAACCCCAAAGGCTTCCAGTGCTTCAAACCAACACTTAAAGCCCTTAAAGAATGCAGCAAGTACCAAAAAAACAGTATTTGTACCTCTAAAGCTGAGAAAAAGCTGTACAGCAAAATGATCATGTATAGAATGGACACTAAATATCAGTTCATCTAAACACAAAGCCAAACCCTAAAACAAGTCATTTGAGCCCGAAAGACAATGCACAGAGATGCTGCCTCTATTTTAGGCACAGAGCAATTTCAGAGCTCCAGGGCCACAATCTACAGCAAATAATGATGAGCAAAAGGAAAAAAAGCGACAGGCTGGAAGGGCGAGGAGCCAGAAGAGAACAAGAAGCCCAGAGAAGATCATGGGCTGAAGATGAATCGCATCTGAAAGGAGCAACTTTGCTTTCAAGTGAGATGTGAAAAGCCTCACTCCTAGAGACAATGTGACCACTGGCTACTGGAAACACGCTGCAACAAAACAGTAAATAAAGCAGAGTTAGAACGGATTTTAAACTGAAGTTACTGCTTTCAGTGTTTATATTAAGAAGAGTTTTTCAGCATTTTTACAAATAGAAAGTATTAGTATTTGCATGCTCATTGAGTAAGAAAGCTATAGGAGAAGCAGGGAAGGGGGATGTCCATCATGGCTTGGCTTTTGACTAACTGACATCTAACACAGCAACCAGCTACACAGACCATCAGGGTCCCCAGCAGGAAAAAGTGCAATAGAGAAATGCCTTGCAAATTTGTACGCCAAATCATAGCTAAAACCACTACTGATAAGTCATAAAATTCAGGGTGAGAAGCAAACCGAAAGCCATGGCAGCTATGGAGATCCAAACTCAAAAGCCAGTATTCGTCTTAAAAAAATAAATAAAAAAAAAATAGCATCACTGATGGCATTAGTTAGATGGAGTCACCATTCCTGACACTGTTCTTGCTGGCACCCTCTGCAGTTTAGAGCGCTTAAACCCCAATACTCAAATTTAAGTCCTCTTAAATTACAATCAGAAAATCGAACCAATCCCAAGACTTGCAAAATTTTACATTAATTTTCAAATGAGAAGTGTGTTTTGTTTCATGAAAAAGTTTTAAGTGACTTTTAATTCCTCTGAAACTTCAATGCAAGTCGTGTTTTAAAATACGTTGCCATGTGCGACTGAAAGACATTTTAAGAATGCTTTCCATTTTCCTGCTTCTACTCCCTGGGAAAAAAAAAAGGATCTAAGTTTTACTGGGCTAACTTGCAATATTATTGCTGCAGTATAATTCAGGAATACAAGAAGCACATTTTTATATTTCAGCTGCAAATTAGGCTCAAAAAGCAGCAGAGGAAAACCTCTATAGAGAAATGAATTGCTCTCCAAAAGACAGGCTATTTCGAAGCCGTAAAAGAGCACAAAAGCAACAGTGAGCGTTGCATAAGCAGATGCCCTCGCACCTTTCTGTCAGAGTACACACCTGCATAAATAAATATTTAGCCAAACATAAGAATTTATACGGAAGCAGCCCACCACTTTATAAAATCAGGCAAAAGCAAATTGAGACTCATTGCAAAGAGCCCTGCCCTGAATACTAATGCATTATTGATAACTCAGGACCGAAAAGCAGCGACATCTCGGGATCCTAAGCAAGCCTCATACATCTGCTGCAGGAGGATCTGAACACGTCTTGATAAAACCTTATTGCTAAAAATTTTGTGTTATCAGGCAGCTTTTGTAACAGAGGCAAAGGAACGGCTTCCCGGCTAGCAGGGTTTTTCCCTGCGTTTATTCTAATGATACACATTCAATTACTCGAGAAAAGAAAAGAATCAAATCAGAAACATCTGTAGTTTGCCATATAATTACTGGATCTTCCCCATGGAGACTGACCTTTGTAACACTGATACCGGGACCTGAAAGGCTAAATGACAGGATATTCACATGGTTTAAATGTATAACATGATTACAAGGAATTAAATAGGTGCTGTTATTTTCCATCTTGGTTTACGTTAACATAAGCGTGGACTTTATGATCTTACGTTTAATCTTTGCGCTCAGTATGTAGTAGCTGAATTTACCCACTATTAGTGGAACCAAACCACTAAAATACCATGTTTTGATTATATAATAAAGTTGAATACTGGATTCAAGGTTAATATGCAGCCATTACTTTTACCTGTAATAGGAATCTTTTCGACCGCGCTTTCTTCCTTGCTCTCATCTTCACACCAGCTTGTGACTTCTGGATGTGAACACACCATAATGAAACACATTTCAAAGTCGCAGTGATCAGACTGGTTTGTTTGCTTTTAAGCCCTACTCCCTTTAATTTCTCACTTTTGTTATCTCTTGTTTATTGATCTAAACTATCCATTACCGTTCTTAAAAGAGGCACCTACTGTGAACTTTCCTCGCATGTGAGGCTACCCTGCCTCTCTGTAGCTTCCAGAGAAAAGGACAAGCTAACCAAATGTCTTAAATTATTTAAGACCCAATGGGATTTAGGAAACAAACAACCCACAGTAACTCTGCGATCTTGTCCGGCAGCCCGACAGCAGCAGCGTATATCATACCGACTGCGGAAAATTAGTTTAAATCAAAGTCTCAGTCTCCTCCGCAGATAAAAGTCGCGTGAATTTAGGAGGCCTAAAGCAGTTTGTTTACATTTGCTGTGTAAAGAGCATTGCAACCTAATTGCCTGTCTCTTCCGGACTTTGATGTAAGGGATGCTCTGAGAGCAGACTGAGCAAGTTGCCGTCGCCAGTTATTACACCAGACTAATATATTACTTCCTTATCTAAAGAAATTAACTGGGTTTTCACAAACGCGTTCACCTTCTAAGCTCTGAAATGGCACCACACACCTTTCTCAGCATGAACCCTTTTATTTTTGAAAATTTATTCTGCGGTCTGGCTTTCCAATAAAAGGCAATGAATATATCCCACAATTTCTAAACGTTAGACATTTTTTAAATACATGCACACCTATAGATCCAATTTTAGTTAACTGCCACAAGGCTTGCTTTTCTACTCCTGCAGAAAAAAAAAAGTAGTCACAATAGGCATCACTCATTTTAAGAGGTAAAAAGAATGACAAACAATACTGAGATATTTAGGAAAATCCCCTAAAGTTCATTATAAATATACATTAATTTGCCAGTCAGTATAATACAGTCCCCTGCAGATTTGGATAAAAAAATACATATATAGAGGACAATAACTCTGAGCACACAGCTGGACCTTTTAACACTTGTTACCTTGTTCTCCTGCGCCGGCGAGCTGGGTAGCGTATTTTGCCTGCTTTATTTCCCCGCCGTCGTTTGGTATCAATGGCAAGCTGTAAGATGATTCATTACTCTGAATAGATGACCTATCCCCACACTCTTCTGGAAGGACCTCTCTCAACACCGGTAGAGCCTGCAGCATTAAAAAAAATAAAAATAACCACAGCCCTATTATCCTTCATCTCCAGTGATTCCCAACATACGTTTAGGCTAATCTATACTTCACGGTGTAATCTGTTTCCAGGGTGTTTTTGTTAGATGCTAAATTACCTCTGAGTTAAATCAGCGCTGGCTCAGGAATTGCATTCTGCCTTGAAGTAATGCAAACTTTAAATTATTCTTTTAAATCAATAGGTTTTCTGGAAATGCTTAGTATTCCCTGCCTCACACACTCGGGGTAAGCAAAGCAGAGAGGTGTATCAAATATGCTGCAACAGCAACAGACTGAAAAGAAATCTCTCCATTTCAGGCACACAGCAACAAGGCACGTTAACCCACACGTTAGCAAAGGCTGCAGCTTAAAACACTACCGAGATGGATGAACCTGAAGGCAGAGAACCCGATGCACAGCTTGCCCAGGCTAGCCTCACCCAGGCAGGGTTCCGATTTTAATCGACGTTATTCCTGCATGCTCATAAAGTTTGTTCTCTCCCGCCTGTGCATGCAGCCCTTCGCAGCAGCACTATTCAGACCTCCGTAGTTCAGTGTATTTTTGACACAAAAAATTAAGTTGAAAGCTGGTACCTTTATAGGGACCTGAACGTATTGTAAACATGGCTGAGTTAAAAGCAGGCTTAAAATAAAGCAAGCACTTCTTAGGTTACCATCCGCTTGTGTTAGAAGTACTGTGGGTGGCTTTGTAAAGCTCTTTCTGAGAGCAGGAGAAATCATCCTTCCTGGCATTTATTATTTCACAAAAAGCAGCAAAGGCTTTTTGGGCATCCCTCCTATCTCTTCTTTACTTGTAGGGTGTTCCTCTTGATTTTATTTTGTAACGCAAAATATGGACTTGAGTCTTTAAAGTCTGCTAAATTTTCTGCTCTAATTATCTAATTGTTTAATAAAACATTAAGCCTGCAGTGCTGAGGACCAACATCTCAGAGAGAACTCCAGGTTTTGTAACTCCGGGGCGGCCGACATCTCCATCAAGGTGAGAAGACATCTAACATGCTGCATGAGCCACGCGGGTCTTATTCTTACAGGAGTGTAACTTGGCTGAAAAGGGCACTGGATTCCACAGCTTCCACAGCCAAGAGACTTTCCCATTGCTCAGAAAAGGCGTTTCTACCACACCAGCTCCCTATGGCTGGCCCATGTCCAGAGGAACAACACCCAGTTTTCTTAAGAGGGGTAACAGGAGAAATCTATGCGAGAAGACAAAAACTGCTAATAAGACCTAAGAGAACAGAAGACAGGCATAATTTAACGATAAGAGATGAGGAGAAGACAGGCGGGTGGACAGACAGACTTTGTGGACCACTGGAATGAGTAAGATGCTTGAAGGCACTGCAGGAGAAGGTGGACCTGCTGCTGGTCATCAGCAAAGCTCTGTGGACCACAAGTGCTGATGAGGACAGAGCTGGCAGACTTGACAGGTCTGTTTGTATGGTCAGGAGCTCAAAGCCCCCTCCTGCACCTTCACCCTGCTGCCTGGTTGTACAGTACCATTGTCCAGTGGGGTTCCTGACAGATTTTTTTTTTTTTTTAAGCCCTCAGAGAAATAAGTCAACAATACGGGCCAAAAATTCAAACTTTGGAGTCGTAAACATTTAAGATCCTTAAGTGCAGATTGCATATGAGTTCACTACTACATTACATACATTTTATGCTAAAGCAACTGTTCCTGTACATGCATGTTGTGTAATTGATATCGATCCTGTTCTGTGCAGCCTGCTTGGAAATAAGGTGTTTCAAAAGTAGAGGATACATCCTGCCATTAAATTTGACTGGATCCACTTAATAGGTAATACAAATGTTAAACACCTGTGTGTTGGCCACAGTAACATGTAGTAAACAGATTATTACTGCATATATTCACCCATAAAGCTTGTGTTATTGAGCTCTGACTTTGTAAAAGTTTTTACATGCAATTATAAATTTATGTACGGCATTTGTTTATCTGTCACCAGCGCAATGATACATTCCTTGCTCATCTCTTCTACTTGACTGAACGTTTTAAGGACAGAATACAAATTACTTATCCTTATAGAGTAAAATAAGTTACCCTGGCTATAATCGAAAGTGTAAAACTGACTAAAATATTACATCTTCATTATTTGTTTCAAATGCTATTAAAACTAGAATATAGCAAAGCAGTTCAAACCTCTTTTTAATTTCTCATTAAAAATTAGAGGAAAAATATCTTTTACAAGTATTTTTTGGGGCAAAGCATGGGGCCAACTCCTCACCAGCAGGCTGCCTGGCAGACCTCCCCATTCCCACCGCAGGGGTGTCAGAGAAGCAGCCAGGACATGGCTTCAGTGTCAGCGTCTCAGCTTTCCTGGCATGGCTGCTGCCCGGGTGCTGGAGGCAGTGGGGATCGGAGCCAAGCCCTGCCCTCCCCGCAGGGCTGGCTGCTCTGAGCTCGCAACAAAAGAGGTCAGGCCACTGGTGTTCTACCTAATGCCAACTTTTTTTTTTTTGTGAAAGTGACTTTATAACCTTTTGCATTAACATGTAAAAAAATAAGCATGCTACCATTTGTAAAATGCTCTCCCTATTCAGTGTACCAAACATAACTCTGTTTAGAAAAAAAATTCAAATACATCATCTGTGATAAAAAGCTACTAAGCCACAGAGAAAGACAGATGATATAAGCCTTGTGATAAATTCACACCACAGCAAACATGTAAGCTTGTTTAAATAAATAACTGGTTTGAAGGGTGAAAAACACACCCTCCTGGAGACTGTTTTCTTTGTTGCATGAAGTGCTGTACATGTTTGCCCCGAGACAACTGAAGAACTTGTATTCTCTCCTTGCCCACTTCCTAACCATCTCCAAGGCTGATTAACGAATGCAGACTGCTTATCGTTCCCCTTAAAACCCACACACTGGATCACAATATCAGCACAGGGCTCATCTCACCTTAACAGTGCAAATTAGTCTCCAGATGTCATTGATTTAGATATTATTAGATGCAAGTGCTAACCTGTTTGTCCTGCGACTTCCTGTCAGAAACCAGCAGGCTTCCAAACATCTCCACCACTTCTTCTGTGAGCTGAACCTGGTGCTTTTTCAAGAACAAGGCATGGTTGCTTAAGGAAGTCCGCAGCATGTCCACATCCCTCTGCTGCTCTGGCCTGAGAAACAAACCCAAAGACCATTAGTGGGACACCCCACATATACAAGACTCACACTGGTGCCATACTACTCATTTATCTAGACGAGCAGGTCAACATGCAGTGGGAAAACTCATCACACATTTTGTCCTTCATTTATGCTTTCTTTTAAAAATGAAAAAAGTGGAAAATGTAAGAAATCACTCGTGACTTCTCCAAATATCAGGATGACGGGCAGGGGCAATCATGATGTCTGTCCCAAGAGACATTAAACCTTTTCTGCAGCCCCTAGTCTCAGCCTTGGGCAGACCTCACTTACTCCATCAAGCACTCTGCTGGGCACCCACTTTCCCAGGCTTGTCTTTTTTATTTCCAGAATTTTTATTTTTGAATAACAGTGCCTTTGAATAGAAGTGCCAGAAGATATAAATACTGCAATCTTGTTTGCCAAAGATGTTTGTTTTTCCAGTTGCTCCAATGAAGTTTCACAAACAGAGGAGTGAATTCCAATTAACTCCACAAGTGTTTGTCCCTAAGAAACCATTCAGGGAATATAACAACGTATTAGTGCTTGCAGGCATATCAGCCTCGAAAAGAGAACCAGGTATAGTTAAATAGACTATTCTTCAGTGCTCACAAGTACCCCAATCCTGCTAACACTTGAGCATTGCTGAGCCTGTAACAGGGAAGAAGGTCTAGACAGAAGCTAAGTAAGGAAGAATGGAAATTGTTTTCATTACTGCATTAAAGAGAGTTTAAAAAAAACAACAACAACAACAAAAAATCATTCTCACTTGTCCTTGTGGCATACACACAGGAAAAAATCTGCATTTTGAATAACTGCAGTTTATTGTTTTTAAAGGCTATATGCATCTTCTGCTTCACAGAAAAAATAATTTGCTTCTCAAAATTACATTCCCCATCCCTACGTGCCTGAGACTCGCGTTGAAGATCACAGAAATTACTGGCTAAGAGGTCTCTGAAGTTAATACATTTCCCTCCCTGCCAGAGCAGCCTGGGGTGGAAGATGCTGCAGACTCAGCGAGATGGGAGGACCTGGCCTGAGTGCGGCCCGGCAGAATAAGATTCACCATCAGTGAATGAAAAGGAAAATAAATGCATTTGCTTAATGTTCTCATTTCGAGTCACACGGCTGCTGCCAAGATGCGTAAAGATCAGCACTCAGATGTCTTTATTTTCCAGTGCAACTGGAGGTCTGGCCCCGGGTCTGCTTTCTCTGCACCAGCAAGGCAGAGCAGACTTGGGAAGAAAGAAAAGAATGCTAATCACACCCACATGCAAGTTTTGTGTCTGTGATACCTGGTTTGCTTTTCATCCACCGCTCTACCTTTAGCATCAAGTGTATTCTCAGGTACGAGGCATCCACTCAGCGCACTCTGTAATAAAGCCCGAAGCTGATGAAGGACAACTGCTTCGCATTCTTCAAGGTCGTCTTCTTTCAGACTGCTGGCCCGACTACAAAAGCTAAAAAATAAAGCAGATATTACCTGCAACGTTTGTTTAAAGCCCAGATAGCCAGCATCAGTTTGGAGGCAGAATCTGTAACGTTTCTCCTGGCTAATGGGTTAACCGGTCAGACAGTCCAGAGGGACAAACATCCGTGATGCGTAAGATGCAGAACAGGACAGGAAGGTCAAACCCAGCACTTAGAAAACACCAGGTTTAATCTCACACCTCTGCTTTTTGACAGAGAGAGAGGAACCGGTGCACATCCACTCAGTAAAACCGCTTCTTGGCCAAGCAGCCCCAGCTATGCCGTGGCCAAAGCAGTTATTTCACAGGAACCCATCCCCAATGGTAGGCTGGAGGGGTCAGGTCAGTTTGGGAACCCTTCCTCCTAATTCCCTAGAAACCCTCTAACCATTAAGTGCTTATGAGAATCCTAGTTTATGGAGGCTGACATAATTTTAAATAAAATTACAAAGTTCTTCTAATAAACAGCCCATGCAGTGGAGGGACAGTGAGGCCTCTCTGACCCCAGTTTTGTTAACACATGGGTTTTGACAATTCTCTTCACTTTTTTACCTCAAAGAAGAAATTATTTTTTTAGTTATTGTTATCTACCTCAGCGAATCATATCAGCATTACTAGCTAAGGGGATGCTCTCATTCTTGGAAATAAGTATTTACTTCACTTAAGGGATCTGTGGAGCAAGGCTGCAAAAAGTGCTACATTTAGGAAAGAGTATTTGTTGGAGTAATTTGCGTATGTGCTCCTAAGTGCCATATTTCAGCTCTCCAATGACATTAAAACAGTGGAAGGGGAGGGAGGCCTCTTAGCAACTGGCAATGTTTGTTTGCAGGAGCCCGCTTGCTCTTTGCACCAGCCATTTGTCACCGCAAGAGCGAGGACCCCTGGCTCAAATCTCAACACGCTCCTGCAAAGCTGCTCGGTAACAGCCTCTTGCCATTGCTCACCTGAATTCAATTAGAAGCGTGTAAGCAATCAACAACAAAATTACTACAAGCATTACACTGGACGTACAGCGGCAAGCAAACAAGAACAAAGGGGATGGGGTTCAGGCATAGGCAGCACTGCCCTCCTCCCTGGTTCCTGCCTGCTCTGCGACGGCGGCAGAGAGGAGAGGCAGCTTGCGGGGAAGCAGCATTAACCTGAGCATCTCCGCTGTCCCCATCGTCCCCACATGCTCGCCCTGGTACAGCACCCGGTGCTGGGGTCTCGTCCTCACCACCACGTCTTCTATCAACTGCAGCGCACAGGAGAGTCCTGCCAGCATCCCGCCGTGCCTGCAGAGGGACAGTAAACAGGGGCTGAAGTGACTTGAGTTGCGATAGGTATTTTAAACGCGTTCCCACCACACCAGTTGGAAAAAATAAGCACCTCATTTTAGCTTTCGAAAGCAAACAACAGCAAAAACCGCATTGCTTGAGCTCTGTAGAAAGAAAAAAACAAAACAAAACAAAAAAAACCTACATAAGCAAACAAGCCATCCAAAAAATCATCCAGGGACTGAGATGCTGCATTGAAATTACCCTGCTCCAAGTAGTTTAATTCCTTCACCTCCACAATCGGAATAAATCTGGTGACCACCTACAGGTACAGGGACATAACTGGGATCTCAGAGGGGTTTTGATGAAGCTGCACCTCTATAATGATGCAAATTAGGACTTAAACATTGAAACAATACATCAGGCTAATCCTTGAACAGAGGTGTAAATGGCTATTCAGGTCCAGCCCGGCTGCCTGCTTTGTTGGGGACTTTCCAGGCCAGGTCTCCACCAGCAATGCCCGCCAGCAGAGCCCCACAGGCAAAATAAAGATTTCTTCCCCCCCCCCCCCCCCCCGTAGAAGCTGACGTATTTATACAGTTAACCTTGATTTATGCTCCGCCAAGTAAAAAGCTCTGTGCATGAAAACTTGCATCATTTTTGCAATCACGTTAAGCTATACCAAGAGTTGTGTTTTCCTTCAGACTGTTGGGCAACAGTGAACAATTAAGGGGGAGCTGCCGTGCATTTAGTCGAGTTTCCTAGACGTTTAATAAGCAAAACAATACCAGGGAGATCACATATGCAGTTAAACAGCGCTTTTTCTTCTCCCCCAGTCTTACAGACCCTGTATTTTAGCAGCCGGCTCATTTCCCATTGTTTTCCTCCCACTGGGTGGTCCTTCCAGGGTGCCACTCGAGAGGGATACAATAATAAAAAGGGAAGGGGAAGGAAGGGACACCAACATAAAGAAAAACAAAATGTATGACAATCTGCAGCAGGCTACGGATCAGAGGTCAGCAAACAAGAGGTCCTTCTCTTTTACAGGTTGCTTCCTGGAAACAGTCTGATTAAGCTGACAGCTTGAATTATGTGTTACATTTTGTAATGCACAATCCATCTGTGCTAAGTCCTCTTCAATGCAGCTGAAGCAGCACAGGCATAAGCTCTGCCTTTTTCCACCCCCTCAGCACAGGCCTTAAAATAGTCATCATCTTTCTCTGTGCTAATTCTCAGAGACCCTCTCCCCCCCTCCGGCTCCCTGGGTTTAAGCCCTTAAAGAAAAGGCTGGGTGCTATAAGGAATGGTAAGAGGATACGGAACCTTTCACCTCCGGTTCAGCAGCTCAGACCAACAAAAAGCAGCCAAGGACCGGAGCTATTGGACAGCTTTACCTGGCGGGAGGGGAGATGGGGTGCCAGCTGAACAAGCCAGGCAAAGCCAACCGCTCACCAGTGGGCTCCTGGGCTGTAGATCTGAATGGAAAATACACGGCCCAGGGTCTCTCGCAGGTCTGAGCTGGCAAGACAAGTCTGAAGATGCATGTGTATAACCTCTGATCAATGCACTCACCCAACAGTGCTCCAAAGCACAGGATTTAGTTATTAAAAATGATGTTTTTGGAAAATACGGTAGCAAAATCACAGCACCCCACTGTGAACTGCAACCAAAGCATAAAGCTTACACAAATAACCTTTCATAACAACATCTTTTTTCTCTGGTGAATAACCTGATGATGTTATCATAATAACCATTCCTCTAGATGGAAAAGGCAGTTTGAAATCAGGCTGAACTCACCCAGAAGTAAAATATGACCTGCAAACACTTACTGTGGGGAAAAAAAACTAAAACTTTTTTTTTTTCCCCAAAAAAAAGACAATGGTATTTCTGCTGTAAGGTGGGAAAGGCGTCTTCTCCAAAAATATAAACTCACAACTTCCTGACACGCAACAAGGATTTTGTTTTGCCTTTCGAGTGAGCTATGATCCCTGCACATGACAACTTTCCCCTCCATCACTTGTACTAATTTCAAATAAGACACCAAAAGCATACAAATGGCCCAAAGACGACAGGCGAGGAATGATACTTTGTTCGGATGCCACAGCAGCGACACTGCTGCATTGGGAAAGTCCAAGCTACAGATATTTGAATTTAGGACAACAAATATAAATAGTTTTGCAAAATCTCTGCATATTTCTTCAGCCTGCGTAGGAATTTCGTAAGAGAAAAACACATGGACTGAAGGGACATAGCAAGACCGGTGATATTATTCATTCTGTGAATCTAGCATGATATATTCAGACCAAAAAAGTTGCATTCTCATAGTTTGTGAGTTCATATAATTGAAATTCATGTACTAATTACTTGGAAACTTTTCCCCAAGATTTTCAGCTTCTGAATTATTTTGCAAAACTCAAGCGTGCACACTGAATTTCACGTGCATTGGAAAGATGCACTTGGAAAACCCACCTGGTTATAAGTGCCACAATGGAAAAGGCTGCTTATCCCTCCACGAAACCTTCTGTGCCTCCCATTTTTGAAATTTCATCTGCGTGTTAATTCTCAGGTAAAACAAATTAAAATTTGTATCTTTTCTGCAGAAACATCTTAACAGTGGCAATCCCACTTCCATGGCCTTGAGAAACGGAGGCATTCAGCTCGGCATAATCCAAGAGAAAACCACCACGTTCTGGTTTCAGTCGTGCTCCAGAGATAATGCGAGCAGTGAAACCTTTCGTATAATTTAGTCGGGCTTCAAGAGCGTTGCACAGTATTTTCATCAGTTTATGAACAATGAGGCATCACTAGCGTTGACAGGGGGAGAACAAAAGGTTAAATTACCATCACTCAGCTATGACTTCTCTAGCAAAGGCAGGCACTCTATGCAACTTCCCTACGAAGTGTTATGATTAACAGGTGTTATACAAAAGAAAAACTGGGTAAAAGCTATTTAGATGTAAATTAGATGATGTTTCCATAGCAAGCAACAGTCTGATGCAAATGTAAAATGATAAAGTTACAGAAGTGTATATTGATGGCCGCTAGTTTCTGCTCGACTGTCATCTATTAAAATACAAACTAATATTGAAATCAGTAGGTAAGACAACATGGCCATGAATGTTGGAAGAATAGATGCATTAAGCAGATTAAAAAGCTGCAAGCAACCAAAAAGGAAAAAAAAAACCCACCAGCCGGCAAAAGAGTACTCCTCATTCTCCAGAGGTAAAAACACTGGTTTCTTTTGTATGTGGTCTCTCCCCAACATATAGCCACCACCTAACCACCCTGTACCTAGCTAACCACTCCAGCTAGGAGCATTTTGCATGTTAACAGTAGGGAGTTGGATGCACAAGGTAGGGAGACACAAGGGGAACACCACCTGCTGAAATACAGCACACGCCTGCAGAAAAGGCTTTCTTCAAGATTTCTGTTGTGACTGGGGGCAGGAAAACACTGGTAAGGAGGGAAAAGCGTGTTGGAGGACGCAGAGAACAAGGAAACAGAAGCATGCTGCTAAGGGAGAGCAGGCAGGAGAAAAGCAGCAGTCGTAGGTCACAAAATTGTGAGGTATGGCAACGGTAGGAAGGAAAGGGGACGTGGACATGAAGCATTGCAGAGGGAAGCGGCGGCAAATGGACTTTCAGAAGAACTAAGAGACAGGAGATAAAGATGGGAGGGATGCTGCTGCAGCAACGCGGTGCAACAAGGTGGGGACCCAGGCAGGGATAACGGCAGTTGGCATAAGGCTGTTCAAGCACAGGGAGGGAGCAAAGCCAGCCCTCCCATCCAACCCAGGCAAACCCCTTGGACCATCTCATTGTGGGTATTGCTCTGTCAGGATGGGGATGCGCTTCCCCGTCTTACGAGGGCATCGCAAGGCTGAAAATCCAGCTGTGATTGGTATTACAGGTGATATGCTGCTATTGCAATTGTTGTTGGCAATAAAACCCCACCACTTTCGCACAGCAGCAGAGGACAAGATGTGCATCTCTGTGTTGTGCTTCCTTCATTCCCTCTCTGCTATTTCCACACAAAATGCTCAAGAAATTCATCCAATTTTAATGCACACAAAATGTGCTGTTTAGTAAGTTATAGGTACTATTAAATAAATTTGTTGAAATAAGATTTGCTTATATTTCAAGAATGTCTATTACATTTTAACAACAAACATACTTACCTCCTCCAAGTCTGACGTGAGTGAAACACCTGAAGTCATTTAACCACTAGCACAGAGGTAGCAAAATACAAAATAAGTAAGAATTTTGACCACCTGTATGGAAGCTTTAGTGCCAGCATCAGCCAGGCTGTGAAAAGAGCCTCCAGGGCATATGCTAACGAATGAGTACCAGCAGAGAGAACATACATAAGGACATACCCGTCTGGAGCGGAGCTGACTGAGGGCTCCTTCTGCACTGCAGGAGGGTCTGGTGATTGCAGCAGGGAGCCCTCTGCAGTACTGGCATCACTACCCTGCTCCCCACTGGCCCCTGGCAAGGCCGTCCCCTGTGGCATGCTGGGAGTGCTCGGCATCACCTCCTCAGCGCTCATGGGGATGGGGAGCTCAATGCTGCTCTCCCGGTTTGCCTCCTTAAAAATCCCCCAGTTACCCAGGCGAGGCTTTGGTCCTGTAAAAAAAAAAAAAAAACCCAGTAATAATAAATTATTCCCAAAACGTTATCAGGATGAAGGAGTACACCATAGCATAGAGAATTAAACTAAGATTACCTACGCTGTTTGTTCACCTCTTTCAGTTATCATGTGTGAGCGAGAATCCCTCTGCTTCTCCCTTCACTTTGGGTTTCCCTGACTGTGGCCCCGTGTCCTTCTGCGCTCCTCTCGCAAGGGGGAGTCTGGGGAGGCTCCAGCCTCCACACTCACGCCTTTTGGGTTTGCAGCTCTCGGCAGGTGGGAGACAAACCTGGCGCTCCTCAAAAACCATCACCGGCATGAAGGCCAGCTACTTCACTAAACCGTCTCTGGAAGCTAGAAAAAGCTTTTCTTAGGGGAAAAAAGTGCATCCGAAGAGGCTACTATTTTACACATTTTTTAAACCTTGCAGAAGAAACACATGCCTGGAGGCTTTTAAACTCTACACATTAATTGCCTTCTCTAAAAGAGGAGAGTACGGGGCTGAATCATGCTTCTAAGATGACAGATACATGCTACTTATCTTTTTATAGAATGCCAAAAGTTAATGGACCAGCTAGTGTTGTAACAAATTAGTATTGCTACAGAAATTCCCAATTCTTCATAAAATTCACCATGGGTTTAAATTAACCAGCATTTGTACACCTGCTAACGCTACAGCACCCAGCATTTCTGTTTGTCTTGGTCATGGAGTTTCACTGGAACCAAATCACCTAAGGTTTATGCCAAACAGTAGCTGATGCGAGGATAGGCTCTCCGCCTTGCTTCCAAATTTGTGAAGCAAGTATGCGCTACAGAAATGTCACTACTGCACTTGCTGGGAAATGAGGATGGAGAGGAACAGAGTTTTGTTCTCCAATTTGCAGGGAGGAGAAAAGGGCCGTTTTCTTGCTTCTTTAACCTGTGGGAAATGGGATTTGTTCCTTCCTGTATTTTGTGGTGCCAGAGGCTGGCGAGCACCACTCTGCACCAGGCCGGCAGCAGAGCCCAATGTGTGCTCACTCCTGCTACGGGGCAGCCAAGCATCTCCATCAGTTCTCATTATTTGCAGTGTGGAAGGTCAAGCTTAGGAGAGCTGGAACAAGCCAGTCCCCTCCACACATTCAAACCTGGACCACATCAGCCTGTTCACTTTGCAACATGCGTTTGGCAGACAGACATAAAAAGCCCCCTGGGCAGCCTGAGGTGATTACCGTGCCATTTGACAAAAAGCTCATTTTGGTTTTGAACCCAACTGTACAGTTTCTCAGAAGGTACAGATACTGCATTCCAGAAATTAAATGAGTATTTCTTTCCCAGACACGATGCTGGCCACCTCAGCCTTCCCTGTGGGGAAGAACCAGCGCTCGGCAGAGCCGCAGGCAGAGCCTGGGGTTAACGTAAGCCACACCGGACTGGTGTCCTTCCAGTGCCAGAAAGGACAGGTTTTCATTAAAATAGAGAAGTGGCAAATGCATCAGATGAAAGAAAATGAGAGGCAAATAAATTCCTTAGAGAAAGAAAAAGGAATGCAAAAAAAACCACCAAACAACCTCAAGAAAGAGGATGTCAGAAAAGCCCCAAGAAGCGGCACAGAAGAGCACCTGATGGGGATGCCAGCTTTCCTCTATAAAGAAAACCACAATCATTACAGGAGAGCAGGGTTGCCACCAGTTTCCATTATAAATAGCTCCATTTTAGCAATTGTTATGGTGCTTGGAAAGCTAGTTTAAGTTGAAAATTGCTATGTTAACTGGCAAAGCATGGGAGAGTATTTCTGCAAGGTCTTTAAAAAAGGAATAAACTGTTACTTAGTGACAAATCTTTTGCTGTGACTTCAAAAACAAGTCCATTAGCTTACTTCAAAGTAACCAACCAAGCCAGTAAAACAGCAGCGAACACATTTTGCCAAGATGGGGGGGGAATGCACAGGGAGAGAAGGAAGAAAAGGAGTAAGAAGCTGGAATGCAGCCTTTGAGGGCAGCACGTCTCATCCCAGAGCAAGAGCATCTTGTCTGGGAGGTCTGCACTGCCTTTCTCAGGAAAGTCCAGAACAAGACAGAGAACCACCATCGAGGAGGAGTTAATCCAGCCACATACAGGGACATACTGATCCTCAGTCTACATTGCCAAATCCCAGTTTTGGAAATAGATAAATTATTGTTCACAAGCATCTGAGAGAGAAGGAAACCACTGAATCATTAGAGTTGGAAGGGACCTGAAAGATCATCTAGTTCCAACCCCCTGCCATGGGCAGGGACACCTCCCACTAGACCAGGCTGCTCAAAGCCTTGTTCAACCTGGCCTTGAGAACAGTTCCAGGGATTAATACGAAACAGAAGAGGTGTACTCTTCCAGTGAAGTAGGTTCACATTAAACCTCTTAAAAAGAGGCTCAGGCTACTTCAGGACAACCACGAGCACAGCAGTGCAGAAATCTTCACTTTCTAATAGTGAAGACTTAGCCCCCAGCATGCCCAGATGAGCAATCTGTGAAGAAGCAGAGTCAAAAGAAAAAGAAAAAAAGTAAAGAAAAAAAAAGAAAAAGAGAGAGTGCTGCTGTGCTTCAACCAGACTGCAATACATATAGGGGAAACCAGCAGCCATGGGCATCACTCTGGTTGGGATGCATTTGCCCCAGCGCCAGGCAGAGGCAGACAGGCATGTGCCCTGCCATACCTGGGATGCTTTCCTGCAGCCATTCTTCCTCAGGTTTGGGATCAGATGCCGAGGAAATGAGCTGCTCGGAGCCTTCCTCACTGGTGGCAAGGTCTCCATGCATCTCTGCTCCCTCCACTGATGCATCACACTCTAAATCAGCGCTTCTGCTCTCTGGACCAAGTCCTTCAAATGATGGAGAGCATGAAGGCGAGTCGGGCACCAAGCAGCTCTCTGTGGGCTGGGAGGGCTTCTGCCACATGCCCAAACCTCCAGCAGCTGAGACAGCTGATGTGTGGCAGCCCATAAAGACTGTTGCTGGATGGTACAGTCCTCTTGGCATGGCTGTCTTAGTGCTAATTCCAGCCCGTCTTCCAACACACAGCATCTGAAAAATACAAATGGGAAATAGCTTAAGGAAACAAACAGGCAGCACGTTGCAAATGGAGCTTCTAGAGGATCGCATGTTGGTTTCTGGAGAGAAAATTGTCACAGAATTCAAGTATTTTGTATAGTATTATTATTACACAAACACTTGGCATGCCTTTCTTGCATTCTAGTGTGAAATCAAGGGCCTGGACCTCAAGTGAAGCTCTGTGAACCAAAGCAACTAGTGGCAAAAGCACACCGAATCCCCAGTCTGGCTAACAGGGACTGAAATACACAAAGGACTCAAACTAAATCAAAACTCAATCTAAATAGTAACCGGTTTTTACAAGCAGGCAAACTTTTAAAATTAGATTCCTGCAAAGGCTTCTAAGACCCTGGGCCAAAGCACGACATTTAGATCTACCCACCCAAGTCACTGGAAACACCTTTAAGTTACTGACTTTAGTGGAACCCTTGTGCTGTACTTGTGCATGACTCTGTATAGCCGCTGGTAGCCTGTGGTTTAGGTACTGCAGAATCCCAAAGCCAAGACATGACCATTAGGATGCCATTGCAGTGTCCATGGCACAGCTGGCCCTTCTGAAGCCACCTGCAGTAGCTGCTCTGAGCAACCTCCTTCCTCCTACTCTTCTCATGGTCTTCTCTAGAAGGCAACAGGATGAGAAAGGGTCCTCAGAGAGTTTGAAACATACATCTGACATCTCTTACTTGTCTATATATCCACCTTTGCTCACAGCATGTCAACAAAGCAAGTAAGAATGTAGCAAAATTCATTTTACTCGTCGTCTTCTTTCTGCTTTTTCCTGTCTGTTAAATCATGCTAAAGAGGAAGAGTGTCTACTCAGCTAACACCACGTAGATGAAATCGCATTTTCCACAAAGCAACTTTGGGCACCGAGCAGAAACACGTTAAACAGCGCTTTCCTCCAAGAACTGTTGAACTTGCATAAAAATAGTTCCAACTGTATAACCACTCTGCTTCTAAATCCCAGTGTTCTAATACTTGCCTTTTTCTCTTTGTAAATCTACTCAATCAGAACAATTTAGAAGGAGGGGCTACTGCCACTACTACTACTAAAAGGTCACCACCAGTTTATGCAAAGCCAAAATTAGCTATCGTAATACCATTGTTCATGCTAAGCAGGGCTTACTTTTCAGCCCCAAATCACAGCAAGACAATTTCCAGTCACCTCCACACCTCTCTCCTCTCTTTCATTGCCTGACCTCTTCCTACCATACAAAGTCAGCTGCCAAGCCCAGCTTAAAGGAAACAAAGGCATCTTGTCTAGTCTGTGACCAAGTTTCATTAAAAAAAAGCTCAAATTCCACATAACAAGAAGCAGAACAAAAAGCCATGAAGTTGTTTTAAGAAGGAGTAAAGGTTTGCTACTCAGATTAAGTTCACAGCTTATTCCATCACCACTGCTCTTGGGTTCCTCCTAATTACTTTTTGGGTCTTGGATTTGCTGCTTTAAAACGCATCTAGCAAGTACTTTATGGATTTAGCAGCTCCTGGATGTACCGTTCCAAAACAAATGCAATTCAAACAGGTACAAGTGCTTGGCAGAGTCATAGCAGACACACATCTCTAACAAGCTTCTCTTTGATTACAGAAAAAAATAATCTCTTCACCACCTTTGCATTCTCAAAGCAAAAGTAGGACAGATAACATTGGTCTAGGTACTGTTTTTACTACCAAAAACAAAACAGTAAAAACGTGTAGATGACTTACCTAAAACAGTCAATGCAATTACTGAACTTCACGCTGCTCCAGCTGGGAGTTAAATGAAGTCTCTGCACAAAGCACACTTAACAATCCTCTTTCTGGTTGTGGAGTGCAGGCTCCACACTTCTTCCTCCAGAAACAAATACAATCTTTTTTACTATCATTAAAGTGTTTTGAAGAGAACAAAGCTAAGGAAAAAAAACGCCTTCCATTAGGGCTTACAAAAGGGCCCAGTCTCCCCCAGCAGTAGATCACCACAGGAAAGCTAGGGAGGTGAAGTCAAGCCAGAGGCTCATCTCTTCCAAGCGCCAGTGTCGCTCTCACCTAGTGACACCCCCTTTCTCAGAGAAGGATGCTCTCCCACCCACAGGTGTTCCTTGGAGGTACCCTATGCCCTGTGTCCTACAGACATGGCAGTGCCAAGATGCACAAGTCCAAAATCTTCAAGAGACTTCAAGAAAAGTGCTTCAAAGTTCAAGAAGCCAGACTGTATAGCACAAAGGTTTCAGAAGCCCAGGTTATACAGTGATGTCAGCTGAGAAGGATCTCTTCAGTATGGGACCTCTCCTTCAACTTGTAACACTGGATTGCCATTACACTGGGCTTCAAAAGACTAGCAGTCAAGTCCTTTTCATGGAGAATCATGGTTTTCTAGACAAACACTGTTTGGGTACATGATTTCTGAGCTTAAGGACTCCCATAAAAACTGAGCCCAAAGACATGCATATCCCATGTCTCAGAGAAGTAGCACGTATTCACGTTGGTGTTTTAGGGGCATGGGGATACCGACCATCTCTAAAAGATTGCTTCCATGATTGTCCTTCATCACTGAAGAGGTTACCACACAATCACTGGCATCCTAACTAGCCCGAAGGAAACCATTACAACACCAGTGCTGGCAAATAAAACTGTTTCCAAGCTGTGATGATTTGCATCCTGCATATACCACCTGCTAACCGCACATGCTCGCTACGACTAACTCAGTGCCACATCACCAAGAACAAACTCTTGTATTTTGGACATAAGAATAAGCAGGTTTTAAGTGAGGTGAAGGTGGTAGGAAACAGGCACAATCAGTCAAAAAAAATATGGAGTTACAGAGTAAGATCTGAGACACAGCACATAGGCAAGGCAAAAGGATGCACAATTTAGTTGAAGTTACCTTCGTATTTATGGAGGGAGATGAGAAGGAGAAAGAAGGGGACCGGGAGGAAAGAGGCCACAGTCAAGCTACTAACTCAACATAAAGTGACATATTTGGGTACACACCAAGATCTTGTCCTGTCCAAAACCTGCTAATAGTTTTTAAAAAATCTAAGCCACACCATAAGCCTTTGATGTTCTAGTATGTATGTAAACTTTTCCATAGGCTAGAAATCATGTTTCCTACACTGACAGCTTTTAATTGAAGAATCTAGCATTCAAAAATAAACTCACCTTTTCACGTACATCTGAATTAAAAACATAATTCACAAACTGCTGGAGGCCTGCTTATATAGGTCAAGGTTGCTCGGGTTCATTGCTTTATATATTACAGTTTAAAGAATGCTCTAAATTCAAGGTTTTTAACTTTTTAATCTATGGGGAAAACTTCCTATAAACTCAGATTAACGACTGCTAATGCACTGAAGAAAGAAAACCGAAAACCTTCCTCCTACTATAAAAACAAAATAGTGTGGCCTCTGTTTCTTTTCTGATAAGAGTCTTAAATACCAAACATTTAACTGCATAATAACATTTACTGGCAGCCAGGCAGCCTGCTTAGCAGATATATAAAGCAGGTAAAAGGAGAAAAAGTTAATTTCTTGGCTGAATGATTCCATCGGTAGCTATAGGGCAAACTAGAAAGTCTTTTAGTAAAGTAGCAGTTGATTCTTCTATCAATCTGCAGCACACATACTCTTCCAAGGAATGCATTAAATATGAAAATCATATCCCGTTATCATCTGTTTCCAGCTTTCAGCCCAGTAAGCTTTTCTTAATGAATGCTGTAGCCTAAGGGACAAGCATGCTGTTGGCTTTTCTGAATAATGGAGTGATGCTACCATTTTTGCTTATTACAATATCGACTAGCTGAGGGGGTTTCACACATAGTCACAAGTGACTACTCTTGCCAGCATGCTCCAAGTTATTACAAGATGTTTTTAGACATTTCATCTAAAAGAGCTTTACTGCTTTTAGTGAAGAAAACAGCTATGGTCTTGAACTGTATCATTTATATGGAGATAGGAGGAGGGATTAGAAGCCTGCATTACTGCAGATATATAGCAGAATATATTTAAGTATTCCTTGTCAGTCTTTTTGTCTGTTACTTAGATATGCAATCTCTTTTTGCTTCTTCTGAGAAAAGGTCAAAATGCACAAAATTATAAATACACCGTATGAATCGACTGCTGCATTTTTTAAAAATATCATTCATTAAGAATATTTCCTCCTCAGTCAAGACCATTTTCACACTATTCAGCATATAAAAACCAACATGAGGATGAATATAGACAGTTAGAGTTCTCCCTCCTTTTTAATTCCAGTTCTTTGGTTGAAATAATTGCACTTTTTACTCAGATTATTCTACTTCACTCAGGCACTAAACAATATTTCACACTACAAATGCCACAACAAAAATCCCCACGCAAAGACTGCTTAGCAATGCCTGCCTCCTCATGCAGCAGCTCAGAGGAAAGCACATCAGTGTAATAAAACACATTTCCCCCCCACTTCTGCATTACCTGCTTGCTGTATTCTTCTTCCTTGTCACCTTCTGCTGACAAGTTACCCTCTTGAAGGGATAACACACTTTTAATTTCTGTTCCATACCATGCCTAAATGTGAACAAATCCATTACATAAAATTGAAGGCCAAAAAAACCCCCACCACAAACCAACAAATACTTTGCAAATTGTGCACTTTTAAACGTAATGTCCTAGCAGCATTTTTCACTTGCACCGTATTTTAAAAGCCAGAGATCCCATTTTCTCCTAATTTTTCTGCTTCCCTGAACAAATGACATGGCCTGTACACAATCTTCTGCAGGCTTTTAATACACATTTACTTGTTCATGTAATTTACAATCCTACAAAATACTAATAACTTGTTGACTCAAATTTATCTCATCCCAACTAGTATTTGTAACGCCAAATTATTTCTGCTGTATCCAGACAATGACTCTGCCGCTTTGGGATCAAACGAGCTTTAGAATTTGTTTTTGCTTTACATACATCATCTTACAACTCATTGAGCTATTATAAGGAAAAATATATGGCAGATGTTACGAAGAGCAACCCAGCATGAAAGGCAACTTGCTGTAGTGTTACTAACAAACAACTGCATAAACCATCTTCACCTCCACTACATTGTTTAATTGACCAGATGTAATGCATTCATAGTAGGACTACTGCTTAAAAGCCAGGCACACGCAGCACCTATAATTAATCCTGTTTGTTAGTAATTGTAAACCCCAATAACAAGTTACATCGGCCCTGAATGAAAGCACTTCAATACCTATTCTGCATCAGGTAATATGCATGAAAATAAATCTTTAAAACAATTAACTTAACCAGCTCTGCACTTCACTCCAATGGAGCATTCAGCAAGTCCGCTATTTCCCAGGCAATAGAAGCTGTTCATAGAATTGTAAACATGAAATTTTAAGAAACAAAGACTAACCACATGAAAATTAAAGATGCTCAAAATAAACTCAAATGTAACCACTGGATTTTTCTGAAAGCTTAAGTGAATTTACTTATACTCCCCAAAATTACTGAACAAATTGCAGACAGAGACACGGGGATGGGGGGGGTGGGGGAGGTGCGGGGAGTGAATCTTTCAGAAACAAAAGAAGTTTTGTCAGCTACAGCCCACGTAATAAACTGTGCACATAGTTATGATAAAGCAGTCCTAAAGGGCATTCTCTCTCTACGAAAAAAAAGAAAAAATAGTAATAATTTCTTTCTGTGTGCCTCCATGATAGATTAAATGATTACATGCTCCATAATTCTTACGCAATCCTCAACAAGGGGGCTTTTCATAACTGTAGCAGAGAGGATATGTAATCTGTGCTCGGTTCAACAGCTCAGAAAAAAAAAATAAGTCTAACCTGGCAAAAATAAAATGGAAGGCATAGAGACATCAAAATGGAAGCAATGAATGAAAACACTGCATGCAGATCCAACTATGGCACAACCGTGACCCACATCACTACGTTATAACAACCTACTACTAGTCAAACTGGTGCGCATTAGGGTTGCTCAGGAAAAAAAAAAATCCTTAAAAACAGGGTAAACCTCACATCACAACATACCCTTCCTGCTCTGCTTTAAATAACAATTAAAAAAAAAAAAAGAGCAGGGAATTACATTCACACACACACAGGGACAGCCTTTAGACTATATGTTACTAAGCTGAAGCAAGGAAAAGATGCTCTGTGGATGTCACCAAACCCATCAGGCTTAAAAGAATTACCAGGCACTAGCTGAGCTACAATTGTGCAAGGAATTTATTAATGTGGGTATGCAAGCATGGGATGTTAGACAGCCCATTGGTTTATTAGAGCTGAAATCAACTGCCACCATAAGAGATAGCTATGTCTCTTCCTTACTTCCAAAGGCAGGGAGACCAGCTAGCAACCACTCCCCTAGATCACCCTCTCTGTACGCTGAAGTCAAGGACAGCACATCCCAAATAGAAAACGTACGTGCGAACCTACTGGCATTTCAGAGAGAATGTTAATCAACACAAACAGGCCTCATCACCCCGTCTCAAATAACATACATAAAAATCTTCCACGTGAGCAGAGAAAAGCAAAGATTGGGGCTATTTACTTTTATATGAAAGACAGAAAGCAGCGCTAATTTGTTGCAAGTTACAGCTAATATGGGGAGAGTTGTGTGGGGCCAGCTAGTCATTGTTGTTCTTAATAAAAACGCAAAGAGATTTTCGGTGAAATCAAAGACAACTAGTTTAAAAACAATGAAATTGGGGGGGTGGGGTGTTGTTTGTTTGGGGGTTTTTTAGCCATAGTACGTAAGATTTTTGTCAAATCAGTACAATATAAGGATTCAAAAAGGATTAGACACTGCATTAACATCCATAGTTAAAAATCCATCATAGATTTTTAGAAAGGACAACAGCTCACACTTCAGGTCATACATTTATCTATTGAAAGAAAAGAACTTTTCTAATGTAAGAACTGCATACAAAGCGTTTCTTGCCGTTTACTCTGACGCACCTAGTGAAAGCCAAACCAGGTGGGAGGGGAGAGGAGCGAGGAAGTACGTTGCTGCTTATACATCCCTACTTCGGGCTAAGCTCTAGTAACACTTCCTAGTGCAGTGTTTCCAGAGCATATCAAGAGAAAAATTTCAAAACAAAAAACCATTTTAAAGTAAGGTTTGCTTGTTTGTTTTCAAACTCCTACATTTTATAGTTTTTCCCCTTCCATTCCCCCTGTATTTATGTTGCAGTCTGATTCTTTACTCCTCTTAGCTTTTTTTCAGAAAAGCTTAAAGTATTTCTTTTCACATACTTAGAATCCTAGAACAGATACTTGCTGTATCAGAGCCCCTTAGCCACCCCGCATTTTTCTTTCACTCCTGTACCACTGTCATCCAGGGGTGCTGCTGCACACTCACATTTTCTGGAACCTGGACCCAGGCTTTTTAGACACCTCCTTTTAAAAGGATCACAGTCTTAAGTTTTAGTGTCTCAGATCAAGCTGTGCGTGCCCCTGAAGAGAAGAGAGGGAGGAAAACAGTATGCTCCAAAACCACTGTTCCTGTTTTAATTAAAACTGCATTTCAGAGATATAAAAAACAATCACAACTGAGTTCCAGACAGCCGCACAAAAACAAGTGTCGGCACTATGTATAGGAGCTTAAAATACCTCAACTTATTTGTTTCCTTCCCTCCTTTCTTCCATCAAGTTAAAAAAGGCGAGTGGCAGAGGGACAGAAACAGTCCTCGACAAATATTTCAGAAGAATGCTACTGCTCTTAAAAAGTAGATATAAACACATTTCCTGTCCAGTTTTTACCTCCTCAGAAATCTGACTCCACATATTAGTGGCATGAGCACATCACAATTTTATTTTTTTAAATCTGAGATCATTACCAATCTATATCACTTTGCGACATCCCAGATTGTTCTTCACTGAATAGCACGACAACATATTAATAATATGATTCAAAAATCCTCAGAGCTTGGCTGTTTCTTATAGTAGCCTATTAAATTGAAAGTACTTCAGTCGTGAGGTATGATAAAAAAAATCCCGTCTATTTTATAACCTCAAATATGGATCCCGATCAAGTTTTGTATTGCTAGTTGACTGTTTAGTAACAGAACTTAGCGTGACCTCATTTTAGCTCAGCTTTAGCCCAGGTAGCTCACACACAGTAATTTGTTGTAACAGAAGTTATTTACTCTAACACTTCCTCTGCTGATGACAACAGAGCAGTAAGCAGGGGCATGACTAAGGATAGCTATTTGGGGTATTCACACCAGCAAACTTAAAAACACATCCTGAAACAACTTCCATTAAATGTATTTAGGTATTTTTAAGTAATAAAAGCCTTACTAAAATACAGTTTTATAACAAAATCTTGATGAAACTATTTCAACTCAAGTCTTCTTTTTGTCCTAACCTAGATACCGCTGGCTTATCTTACTACTAACACTCCAAACACATGGTCCATTTCCAGATTTTTTTGATCTCCGTTCTCTTGCACCTCCAAGAGACTCAGAAGCACAAGACACTTTACTGTAGACCACCAAATGTAGAGTTCCGTGAAGCATTGCCTACTACCTCTGCAGCTACAGTAGGGTCTATTAGATCATACATTAGCACAGTTTGGGTTCATTTCAAATTCCTAAACATTACCACTTTAAGCACTCCAAAACATATGATGAAGTTTCACTAGCATCTGAAGTCTTGATGTGCATAATACTTAGTCGAAACCAATTTAGCAACCCTGTAATAACAGCAAACACTAACGTATTAGGTCTTATAGAAAGTTACTTCCATCTTCCGAATCATCTCTGAACTTGAAGTCTTCATATGAGCTTCAAATTGGTCGAATTCCTTTAAAAAGGTCCGGTTTCGCAGAAGAGCTCCTTTTTGTCGTTCATCTATTTCTTTCAAGTATTTTTTCAGCTTCATGTATTTTACTTTCATTCTACAGGGGAAAAAGAAACTGTACTTAAAAGAGTATGAAAATAAAACAAACGCATCTATTACAATCGCTTTTCTTCAGACACGTACATACTAACACTTATGTAGAAGCTGCCCCCCGAGCCCTGCAGAAAGGAGTAGACACATTCTTCTGCACAACTGTCCAAAGCTACATAATAGAACTGACAGGATGTCTCCTCTTTAACTTGAGATACAAAAAAGTGTTTGGTGTTCAAAAGGATACGTATATTAAACTCTTGTAATTTTGTTTCAAATTGATTTGATTTAGTCATATCACATTAAATCAAAATGAAAGCTGTATGTAGAAGGACATGCTCTGGATGCCATACAAACTGTGACATTAAGGCTGCAGTTTCACGAGTGCTTTAAGTCAACCTAAATCCATGCTGCCACCAGAAGGGGCCTCTCACTCCAAGCCCTTTTTTGTGCCAATGCTATCTGCTACATGGCCACATGGCAAATTAGGCCAAGAGTTATACAGCTGAAAATTCATGTAAACCGGTTCTCAGCCACCCAAAAACAGATTCCCTTCAGCCAGACCTATTTTGTTATCTGATTACAGGGCAGCCACACAAGCGTTGGTGGCAACAAAGGGAACACATGAACCAGGGGACATCAGGAGCCTCTTTTGGTCTCAATCTATCTACAGGTCTACTTGAATCAGTTGTGGAATTGCAACCTAAATCCCCCAAAGCTGCCAATATTTTCAGAGAAATTTCAATTCAAAACCTGTTAGAGTAAAATAAATCAAATAAAACCACAAACCAAAGTATATGTGATGTTTCCCCACCTGTGCAGGCATTTTTTTCTTAAATTTACGTTTTATTTTCTAATCTAACAACCCTTTTTCAGAACAGGAGTTCCTAAGGGATTGGCTATTATTACACCTAGCCTTCAGTCCCTTGAGCCAAGATAGAAAAGTCACCTTTATGAGCTTTACAAAGCACATTTGAGGAAAGAAACACTGGATGAGACACTTTTTAGCCCTCTTTTGTTGTTGGAATTATTTTTTTTTCAGACTGTATATGCAATTTACATTAAATTGATAATGCAGATACAACACAAGGAGAAGACTAGAACCTGGAATATCCTTTAGGAATTCCTAAAGCTTTCAGACTTTCTATGACCCTAGGACTTTCTAGCATGAACTATGCTACAGTGATTTTGTAAGAGTTGCATAAAACCAGCTTGCATGTAAGTTATTACTAACTACTATAATAAAATTTCAGTATTATACAATAAGGTAGTTATGTTATTGCTGAAGTTATTTCATCAATGACTTAGAGACATGACACTTACATTATACTTAACATATGAATATACTTTATTGTTATAAAACAACTTCAAGACAACATTCTAAAAGCATTCCATGATATCTAGGACTTTGTAATTAAAATAAAATAACCTATAAGAAGCTTTTAAGTAGGCTTACAGGTATGCATCAGACCTTATGTATTCCATCAGTTTTCTTTCTAATTCCAGCCTTTTGGCTTCACTGGAAGAAAACAAACAACACATAGTAAGATAAAACTGCTTCACAATTTAAATTCTCAAAATGCAAGAAACAAAGCATTTCACAGAACATAACCTTTTCAGAACAGAGAACATACTTTTGCTAGATCAGTAGTTTTACAGACTGATCTGCCAGTCAAGCTTATCACAAAATAAACCAAAAAACAACACAACCAAACCAACAAAAACCAAACCTCAAAGCTTTTACTTCTTTGTTCCTCATTGGAACAAGAGCTAGGTTGTTTTAAAGGGAAAAGATGCCTGAATATGTATACATCCACACAAGACCCACCAAAATAGCCAGAGACTTCTGCCCAGCTTAAGTTGCCATTTCAAGTCCCTCCCCTCCAGCAGCCCCAGGAAGGGCTCTAAACCCTGAGACTGGCAGTTCATGAGTTCATCCCTCCCTTCCTTCCCCACCCCAAGTCCCAGAGCAGACCACTTTCAATGGAGGAAATACTTAGCTGAACTTGTTCAAATGGACAGCTCCCCAGAATTTCTCACAGGAATCTATCAACACATTAAAACAGATTTCCAAAAAATTCAAACTCTTTCCTGGCTTACAGACCCGATGTATTTTATTTAGCAATTTGAATCATAGAATCTTCACGGTTGGAAAGGACCTTTGAGATCATCGAGTCCAACCAAACAACCTACAATCTCTGCCACTAGAGCATGCCCTGAAGTGCCGTTTCTTAAACACCGCCAGGGATGGTCACTCAACCACCTCCCTGGGCAGGCTGTTCCAGTGCCTGACCACTCGTTCAGTAAAGTAATTCTTCCTAATATCTAATCTAAACCTGCCCTGCCGCAACTTCAGGCTATTTCCTCTGGTCCTGTCATTATTCACTTGGGAGAAGAGGCCAACCCCCACCTCTCTACACCCTCCTTTCAGGTAGTTGTAGAGGGCAATGAGGTCTCCCCTCAGCCTCCTCTTCTCCAAGCTAAACATGCCCAGCTCCCTCAGCCTCTCCTCATATGACCTGGTCTCCAGACCCCTCACCAGCCTGGTAGCTCTCCTCTGGACATGCTCCAGCACCTCAATGTCTCTCTTGTACAGCAGGGCCCAGAACTGAACACAGTACTCGAGGTGAGGCCTCACCAGTGCCGAGTACAGAGGCACGATCACTTCCTTGCTCCTGCTGGCCACACTATTCCTGATACAAGCCAGAATGCTGTTGGCCTTCTTGGCCACCTGGGCACACTGCTGGCTCATGTTAAGCTGGCCGTCCACCAGCAACCCCAGGTCCTTTTCTGTGGGGCAGCTTTCCAGCCACTCTTCACCAAGCCTGTAGCGTTGCTTGGGTTTGTTGCGACCGAAATGCAGGACCCGGCACTTGGCCTTAATAAACCTCATACAGTTGGCCTTGGCCCATCGATCCAGCCTGGCCAGGTCCCTCTGTAGAGCCTTCCTACCCTCAAGCAGATCAACCCTCCCACCTAGTTTGGTGTCATCTGCAAACTTACTGAGGGTGCACTCAATCCCCTCATCCAGATCATTGATAAAGATATTAAACAAAACTGGCCCCAAAACTGAGCCCTGAGGGACACCACTGGTGACCGGCCACCAAGAGGATTTCACCCCATTAATCACAACTCTCTGGGCACGGCCATCCAGCCAGTTTTTAACCCAGCGAAGAGTACGTTTGTCTATGCCATGATTCGCCAGCTTCTCCAGGAGAATGCTGTGGGGGACGGTGTCAAAGGCCTTACCAAAGTCCAGACAGACAATGTCCACAGCCTTCCCTGCATCCAGAAGGGATGGTCATAGAAGGAGGTCAGGTTGGTTAAGCAGGACCTCCCTTTCCTAAACCCATGCTGGCTGGCCCTGATCCCTTGGCCGCCCTGCACTTGCCATGAGAGCTCACTCAAGATGATCCTCTCCATGATCTTTCCTGGTACCGAGGTCAGGCTGACAGGCCTGTAGTTCCCCAGATCCTCCTTCCAGCCCTTCTTGTAGATGGGTGTCACGTTAGCCACCCTCCAGTCATCTGGTACCTCCCCTGTTGACCAGGATTGTTAATAAATGATGGAGAGGGGCTTGGTGAGCTCTCCCACCAGCTCCCTGAGTACTCCTGGGTGAATCCCATCCGTCCCCATAGACTTATGTGCGTGTAGGTGCAGAAGGAGATCATTGACTACTTCCTCCTGGATTACAGGTGGGCTGTTCTGCTCTCCATCCTCATCTTCCAGCTCAGGAGCCTGAGCACCCTGGGAACAGCTGGTCTGACTATTGAAGACGGAGGCAAAGAAGGCATTAAGTATCTCAGCCTTCTCCTTGTCCTTGGTTGCAACTTTCCCCCCCGCATCCAGTAAAGGATGGACATTCTCCCTTGCTTTCTTTTTGTTGATGTATTTATAAAAGCTTTTTTTGTTGTCCTTAATGTTAGTAGCCAAGTTGAGCTCCAGCTGGGCTTTTGCCTTCCTAATTTTCTCTCTATATAACCTAACAAGATCTCTGTGCTCCTGAGTTGCCTGTCCCTTCTTCCAAAGGTGGTAAACCCTCCTTTTATTCCTAAATCCCATCAGAAGTTCCTTATTCATCCAGGCTGGCCATTTTCCCCGCCCTTTAGACTTGCGACACTTGGGGACAGCCTGCTCCTGGGCCTTTAAGATTTCCTTCTTGAAGAGCGTCCAGCCTTCACAGACCCCTTTGCCCTTCAGGATTGTCTCCCAAGGGACTCTCTCAACCAGCGTCCTGAACAAGCCCAAGTCCGCCCTCCAGAAGTCCAAGGTGGAACTTAAAATCAAGTATGTATTTCACACTTATGCATTAAAGCCAGGTACATCTAGAGATATGCTAGCACTACCTGCCAGAAATTGCTAAAGGGTAACAGATAAGTAACCATCAAAAATATTAATGGTTGTAAAAATGCTACAGGGCCATCTGTATCTGCTAAAAACAATGCAAGAGTATAGGCCCATGGGGATGATCAGACTGCTTAAGAACAAACTCCATGCCTCACCTGCAATCTAGTTCAAAAAGAATCTATTTTCAGGAGGAGAAAAGAGTAAAGCCAATCTAATTTAATAATTATAAATCACATCTGAAGATGAGCAGCCATCCCATGAGCAAAAAAATTAAAATAATCAATTGATAAGACAGAAGCTTACAGTATATTCATGTTAAAAACCCTGCAACAACCAAAGCAGGTACCCCAAGTTGCTTATTAAAAAATAGTATCAAATTCTTATTAGCCAGGAAGGCTGTACATGTGCGAGTGATGTTGGCAGATACATGACTGCATGCACCCATATGGCTAGGCATGCTTATCTACGGATTTGTGCATTCCCCTACAAATATGTCCATGTCATAGCCACACACATTTGCCTCCTCCCAGATGCCCTGCACAGAGGAAAGCAACGAAAAAAGACCCTTTCCGCTTCTTAGTCTGAGAGATCAAGGCATCCATTTTATCCATCTGATCCTGCCACTGCCTGAAACAAGATTAGGTTTTCATGTCATGTATGCAATTTAAAAGCCACGCTTCATCTGGGATCTCATCCTTTCAATTTCCTTTTACATGATGGACAGCTAAGCAAAAGCAGATTTCAAGATCTTGTTTTTACACTTCTAGAAGTAATTTTCATGACTCAATGAAGAACACTGATATCCTGATGGATGTAAAAGCCGATGGATGTGAACAGCTATTGGCTCCAACCCTATTTCTCACTCTGATACCACAGGTAGCACATCACATTCCTTAGCTCCTAAAAGATCGTTTCCTTTCTACTAGCGTGGTTTTTCAGTATCCCATTCATTAGTCCGTGCTACAGCTATTTAGACAGCACATGAATGTGTAAGTATGGTCTTCCCAAGGCAAGACAAAACAGCACAGACAGCATCAGGTGAGAGCCTCTCAGCATTTGAGTATCATCATTATGCATGCCTAAAATGGTTACGCACAGCTTATGGTGTTTTGCAACACAGCTCTGTCCAAGCACTGAATTAGAGGCAACCAAGACTTCTGGATTTGCTGCTAGCCCAGGTTCTGGGAAGATTCTGTCAGTGACAGAAGTGAAGCCTGAAGCAGTAAAGGGATCATTCTGGCCACTCCATTGCACCACCACTTCTTTCTCTCCCCCCCCCCCCCCCCCCCCCCCTTTTTTTTAAAAAAAAAACACAAAAAACCAAAGCGCTCTCTGCCTGGAACTTTCATTTGTTCACACAGTTTTGCATTAGGTTAAAGCGGTGCAAATAGTCAGGTATCGGTTTTTTCCTTAAATGGGCAAAAATAACACACTTCAGAATTTTTTAAAGATCCAGGTGGCTCTTTTTCAAACAACCATGAATCTTCAGTCTACACAGAAAGAGCGTTAGTTTGGGATTTGAAAGCAGAATTAAATTCCCTGGTCGGCCACAAACTCTCTCTAATCTCTGGCATTTCACCAGGCATCGATCTGTAGTGATATTTGATCCCTCACCTCCCATTTAAGACAGCAGGACTTAGATGTCTCAATATTTTTGAGATACCAGGTGTTAGTCTCTTTGTGCTTCAGTTCCGCATCCATAATGTAGGAATAACAGTACTACTGTCATGATACCCTGTTGAGATAAGTACATAGAAAATTGTGCAACACTTGGGCACAATGCAATCTTCCCATAAAAGTAAGAAATGTTATTTTTACAGTTGTTTTTCTACACCAATCTGACATTAAATCAACTGTTGAGCACTGAGCTGCATCCACCTTACTAGTCTGGCCGGAACCTGCTCAAGCCTTAGCCAACTGTGCTGGTCCCCTGGGGGGCGCTTAGAGGGGGCCTGTTTAGCACCATCTTCTACATATAACTGATACCAGCAGATATTTCTGAAACTAATAATCCTACTTGGTTTATATTCTCTGTTCAGGACATCTCAGTATTTGTACATGTTTCCTGCAAATCACCCTTAGCATGAAGCATCTGGCCTCACTGTCTGAAAAGCGAAGCTAATTGCAAAGTTAGTCACAGTGTTAAGTACAGCACTTAGCTATACAATTTATTTACTTCATCACCCACACTGCTCAAACCCTGCCTTTCTCACCAGCAACCACTGAAGATTAAGTGCTGAGTAATCACAACACGGTCAGGTCTGTATAGAACACAGAAGGTAAACTCTCTGCCCCATTTGATTTCTCTTAAGACACCTCAAACCTAATTCTTTATAATTTTGCACACAACACAGACATCACTGACCTGCATACAGAGACCTATGCAAGCAGTAATTTTTACATTTTGACTGGACAAAGCATAAGCATTAGGAAATAAAATATGGCCAAAGTCTAACATGTAATTTAAGGTCCAGTTATGGGGTTTTTTGCACAAGTCTCAGAAGCTTAGTATCTGGTAGCTAATCTCTCAAGCACTTCAAAATTCAAGTATTTAAAGAAAAAACAGATTTATAAGAACAAGTTGTAAGTGGAAAAGAAATATTCATGAAAACTCCCTTCTAGTTCCCCAAGAGTCAGATGGGGGACATAACCAAGCAGCAGCTTCCTCCACCATATTCAAGCTCTTGCACATACGGCTTTTTAGTAGTGGCTCATTGTTTGCTTAAGCACAACTGCTAACTGAAAGCAGGACTGCAGACAGGAGTGAACCAGCTGTCAGGTACTTCACATCTTAGAACAGACAACTTGAAATTAGATTAGTGCGGAATTCCAAAGCAGGGCTTAAAAAGCTGAAATGCCCCAGTGATTTAACAAAAGTTTTTTATTTTATAATTTTAAAAGTTTAGATAAAAGGTATCACTTTAAGAAATTCTGAAGAGACAGCTGCCTCTGCAGCACAATTCCCACAGGCAAGAGAAGTACACAACTTGCAGTCCAGCATAAAAATTAGTCCTTGTTTGTCAACACCAAGTACAAAAACATATTTTATTTTATTTTTTAAAGTACATACAACTGAAGTGCGCCAGGCAGAAAAGGTCTATTTATTATCACAAGACCTGTTAAGCTGGGTCTCCAAAGGTAACAAAGCTTATGCAATCATGCTGTCTGTTTGCCTGTAATTAGCCTTCCCCAAATAACTCCTGAACCTGTCTGAAATGTATTAAGTTCCCAGAGGCACTGAAGAAGGGAAGTACATTCATGCAGTGTGAACTCAGCCACAGGCTCAGACAGCAGAGAAGCTACAAAAGAGGTGACGAAACTTCATGCAGACCAGGCTCTCAGGAGGCACAAGACACATCTACTCATAACACAACGGATATCTGCACACAACAACAGTTTAAAGCAGCAAGCACTCTAGAACACTCAGATTTTAATCTTTTAAAACTTCATTTTCTAATGCCACAATTCAGATCAAGTGCCTTCCCTATCTAGGGCCCGCATCTTTAATAATTTCTACACAATAAAAATATACTATGTATATTCTTATCCAGTCTTTTAAACAGCAAATTATTCCTGTTTTGTCTGCCAGTGGTCTTGCAGACCAGAACAGGATATTAGTGAAGATATACAGAGCATTTTTGTAAAAGCACTATCTACACGCAAGTTTAGATTCTCACGGCCATAATGTTATTATTTCTGCTAATTCTGTATGTTTGATATGCTAGCATGAGACCCAGAAAACCAAAGTCTTCTGTGTTAGGCAGAAAACAGGTACTACTTAAAGAGCAACTTCATAACAGTATGCCATAAATGATCTCGAGAGACTTCCTCTGGCCAGAAAAAAAAGTGCTAATTGACACCAATTACTGTAGTTATTGCAGTAAGTAACAGGCCAGGAGCATCGCTAATTGCGCACAGCTTCAGAGGAACTAAGTGGTGATTGAGATCCCTCAGGCCAAAGCCCCTTCAGAAAGCTTGCATCACTACATACACTTGCTTTTTTCCTGAAGTCAGATCCCCCTGAAGCACCCATAAATTGAAACACCTAAAATAACTTTTTTTAAAAGACTAAAAAGGTGTCTGTAGAAGAAACATCTGTACATGCCCATTCATCAACTAGCTGCTCTGAAATACCAGTATCTGATTATTTGCTTGTTTGCTTAAAGTGACAAGTCATTTTGTAACTATTGCCAGAAGTGCTTCAGGAAAACTTCTCGGACGAGCAGTAACAGGTTTACAGCGCTTTTGGAAGTCACCCGATATGCTCAAACAGAAATCATACAGCACAATGAGCAAGAACATCAAAATCGGGTGTTAACGATAAGCTACTTTTAAGGACACATACACACACCCCCCCCCAATATGCGACCACTCGAAAGAAGATGCTGAAGTAGAAGGAGGTGACAGAAAAGCCCTGTCTGAGACACTGCTGGGGACCCCGCACTATTCCCCCCTCCCCGGAGAAAGCCCCTCCAACCAATAATATCCCAAAAGCACACAATGAACCCCATTTTTCCCGGGGCGCAGCACTGTCACGTTCCCGGGAAGGCGGGAGTCCGCCTTCCCCCATACCCCCTGGGCCAGAGACCCGGCAGCCGCCCCCCAGGGCACACGGGAGACCACCCCTCCCCTCCCCTCCCGGCCTGAGGGGAACCCAGGCCCACCGGAGGCCCTTAGGGGCTTGGCGGGAGGGCCGGGCCCGGCGCGGCCGCTCTCGGGGAAGCGAATCGCGGCGGACGGGCGTGTGGTCTCCTCACCTGCGGTGGAGACTCTCCAGGAGGCCGCCGAGCCCCTGGCAGCAGGCGCGGCCAGGCCAGGGGGGGCTGGGGGCGGCCGAGCCGGGCCCGCTCATGCCGCCCTGTTTACGCCGGTGGCCAGAGCGACGGCTCCCGGCCTGCACCGCGGCGGCCCCGCCCCGGAAGTCCCCGCCCCCGCGCGCGGTGCTGTGAGGGGGTGGGGGGCGTGGCGGCGGCGGGGCGCGGGAGGGAGTGGTTTCCTGCTGCCCGTATGGCATTTTTAAGCCGTCGAGGGATTTTTAAGTCTTTAAAGGTCGGAAAACACGTCAGAGGGCTAACGGGAGCGTTGCTAGTGTGGGAGCTGTGAGAGGGGCTCCTTGGGCTAGAAAGCCGCGGCAGGAGTTTGGGGGCTGCTGGGATTTAAAGCGTTTATCCATAAGTTATTACCTCATCTGTTCGTATAATAGCATTGAATCTGTTAATTTAGGCATTGCTACAGCAGTTAAAATGGCTGTAATGCCCACGACAGCAAGTTAAAATGGCTGTAATGCCCAGTCAAGTCTGCAGACCGGTGCTGGGGAGAACTGGGCCCCGGCTTCTGGTAACCTGGGGCACGCCAGTAATCGCGTCTCTGGAAAAGAGGGGAAGGACGGACTTTGCAAGGGGATTAATTCCAAAAATAATTGCAAGCTGCTGAACGGCTACAGTAATGAGGCCTTCCCTTTAATAGCCTGTTTTGCTGAGTTTATGTACACCATGTTTTTCAGGGGAAAAAAAAAAACTTAACCAGAAAACGCAAATGACTTCTTCCCATTTCTATAGAAGTCAACAAAATCCTTGATTCCTCCTTCTCTGAATCGCCACTTTGTCAAGGTGTCAGAGGTCGGTGGTGTCCTGTCACCAAAATCCATCCATCAGCAGAAAAAGCCACACCACCTTGAGTGAGCGCTGGACCAGCCCTGAGAAACCCTGCACCTAAATCCCCAGCTGGTAAACGAAGTAGAAAAGAACACCACATTTTTTTTTTTTTTTTCATTTTCACATAAAAACTTAGGTCGCTTTGAAAGAAAGTTACCAAATGAGTGCTTAAATTCCTGGGCCCCAATAAAGAAAGTTCAAATACCGTGAGAGCATTTGAATTTAAGGAGAAGAAATGCTACATCAACAGTCAAAATCACAGAGAGCTGTGAAATGCTTAAGCATAATTAGAACAGCAATCAGTATACAATTAGTACGAGATCATCATCATAATTACCCTTCGTTAGAACTCCTGTCCGACAACTGCCACGTGAAAGCATCAGCTGTGGTTGTGAGGTAGTCGCGGCACGGCTAGGAGATGGCTCAAGCCACGTGCGAGTGCTGGGGGGACTCAGGGGGCTCAACAGCATCGGGACAAACTTTCAGGCTCGGGGTTCCTCTGCCAGGTTTCGGTGTCATGCAACAGAGTTCCTTGTATTTTTCAGCACCTTCAGCCTCAAACTTGGATAAACCAAATTTAAATGTAAAGTAAAAAGCTTTGCTGAATTGATGTAGTGGTACTTAACAGTCCCCAAATTAGCTTCTGTCACTTGAATAACCATAGCTGCTGTCTGGCTTAGCCTTTGCATATCCACTATAAATAAATGGCTCAATAAGATATGGAAGGCTTTAGCTCATGTAAGAGCTTACCTACTCAAGAAAACACATAGGCAAAGGATTTGCAGATCTGGGAGCCTTTTATTATTGAATTCACATAAACCACGCTCATAGTAAAAGACATATTGTTCTTTCTCGCTCTTCTGTGTATTGAAAGCAAAGATGTGTTGTGGAGACCTCCGGCACAGCGTGAGTGAAATCTGGGTCTGAGCTTGCCTGTATTTCCAAAGTTGGACATTTTTTCCCCAGGTGGACCTGACTTTGCAACCCAGGTCCACCATGGCTTGCCCTTTCCTTTAAAAATGCGTAGGGGAAAAAAAACGGCGCTTTGGCATCTCAGCTGCAGACACGATCCCCTGCCCTCCTTGAGAGTTACTTGTGGTACTAAGACTTCTCCGGAGCCTTTGTATCAGCATGATGTTCCTGCTCAGTCATGGGGGCAGATAAAATGGAAATAAAAAGGTTTTCATGGTTGCTTCATAGTTAAATTGCTTTTTCCCGCCCCCAGAAGGTCCCTCATAACAGCTCTCATTGCTAATATCAACATCTAAATAAATAGTCTCCTCTTTGACACCAAGGTGAGAAACCAAAAACTTGTTTTTTCAGAATGTCGGCCATGAACCGCGCTCTGTCGGGCTGACGCATATTTTGAATGCATCGCTGATTGTCAGTGCAGAAAACTGTCAAATGCTGTATGGCATTTGAACAAGAAAACACTTTCATATACTACAAATTTGTTATTTTTCAAAACAGGCAGAGAATCTGGCTTTCTTAAGCCTGTACCAGTGACATACCAGGTTTGGTTCTGGAAGACTAAACTGCTTTTGAAAATATTTGTGCTTGCTAAAATAATACCAAAAACTTTCAAACGCTTCTAGTGCTATCTAAAATTATGAGCATATATTGTATTTACCTACTGGAAAACCTTATTCCCACACTAAGATTTCCAGGTTTCAGTTGAAAGGGGTTGATCTCCATCTGACGGCTCAGCGCGGGAGGTGAGATTTGTAGGACTGCAGAGTTTATTTCTTTAGTGGACCTTTCCAACCTGGGTAGGTTTTGGGGTTGTTTTTTTTTGTTTGTTTGTTTTTAGTTGGAGCACACGTGTGGGGCAGGGGACTCAAGGGCACTCAGTTGCACGGTGGCACAGGAGCCGCTGCTCAGGAGGAGGTGGGCTGCCCCGCATCGCCCTGCTGAGGCGCCGACTTGGAGAGGCCGCCCACCTCCCACCGGCATCTCTCGCTCCAAACCGCTTAGCCTGGGACACGGGCAAGGGACAGCGGAGGGTCTTCTAATTGGGGAGGAGCTGGGAAGGAGTGTTAGAGATCGTGGTGACAAAGTGAGAAGATGACGGCAAAGTGATCCCAGCAGAGAACAGAGGCCAGGAGGGGCTGGGGGCGTGTTTGTGTGTGTCATGCTAACGGGGATGGGGCTAACCTGTCCCCGCCAGTCCCAGCACTGCGGGCAGCACCAAGGAGAGGAAAAAAAGTACAATGAAAGACAAAACAGAAGAAAGAAAAGCAGACAGGGTTAAACACTCTGATGTTTTATTCAACAAAAAAAAAAATAAGGAAATAAGGAGCCTTAGCCTGGTCCCCCCAAGATACTTCACCTTTTGTTCCTCTGGCCCTTCTGTTCCTTGCCTCGGTGCAGGGCTCACCCTTTGCAACCCCAGGCCTGCGAAGTGATCCCCAGCGCTGACACTGATGGGCTCATAATTGACTCCAGAATAATCTTATTACTTGCATCCCTGATAACTAACATCAGTACCCCATCCCTGAAAGCCTACAAAGAGGAGTGTTCTGTTTGTGTTCTCCCTTCAGTACTTAACACTTCTTTTAGATTGTTTTAATTTAATTTTAATGTAATCTGATAAGAGCTGTAAAACTGTCAAAGAAATCTGTCTCCTTCTGTCTTATTAAATGCACTTTGAATGAAATTATGTTTTTTTTTCCCCAATAGCTGACAAACGAAAGTATCTCTCGATTCAAATGCTGGAATTGACGTGCACTAGTCTAAACAGCTTTACACTCTCTTTTCAATTTAGGGAGGAAACCATGTGTGCTTTTAGCATCCTTCTTTCCTCTGGAGATGTAACAGTATCCTGCAAGGTGCAGAATTCGCCTCATTGTGATGAGCATCTGGCCGCAGGGTGCTCACCTGCAGGAGGAAAAAGGGATGAAAGAAAGAGAAGAATATGAAAAAGAATATATCTTTGTAGGGGAAAAAGGGGGGTGAGGGAGCGCCAACGCACACTTCCAGAGACAGCCTGTGTTGCTTCCTTACAGCGAAAGGCTTGTGGACCAAGGCGTCGCCCTGTGTCCCCACGCTTAAGGACATCACCGTGCTGGGCCCAGCACCACATCTCTGATGGTTTGCAGAGCACCTTCCCTGCTGCAAGAGCCCGACGTATTCTGCAGCACTGGCAGTGGCGCTGCCAAAGGAGCTGGTCCAGCCTGGAGCTACATCCACAGAAGGACCCGCTGTCTGCAGTAGACTGGAGAGGTAGATGTCAGGACTTGGAGGCACCGCTGCATGTAGAAAACCCGGAGGAAAAAATAATGCGTTCCTGCCTTTTCTACTACTGTGATCTTTCCAAAGATCTCTGCTGTAGTTTTTTGTGCCCTACTTATCTCTTATCTACTCCGTGCTTTTCCTTCACAGGTGCTACAGATCATCTGTCTGTCTCACCCTTGGCCTCTCCCCTCTCACCCGTCGGTGGCCCTTGACTATGTCTATCAGAGATCCCTGTCACAGGGTTTGCTGTTTTTCCTGCGTGGTGGATCCATGCACAAGATGTACCTGCTGCAGATTGCCTGCCAGGCTCTGATCTAAAGCCAGAAAATGGAGGGGATGACACTTGGTCCAGGAAAGATGGGAAACTCTATACAAAGCAGAAATTGTCGGTGTCCTCATGTAAGGTGTCTTGGGACAAAGCCTCACCACGCTAGCCTCTGTATAGCCTCCCCCCCCACCCAACACTGCTGCCGTAACGATAATGACGAGCTTTTACAGATTAAGGGCCCTCTCTGATTTTAGCTGCATTTCACTTAACATGAGAAATACAAACATTGCTTGACAACGTCTGGATTAGAATAAACCAAATCACGACTTCAAAAGCATTAGAGAGAAATCATTGATTAAAACCAACAGGGGCGATTAGCTGCAAGCACCCATGTATACAGCAGGCACGCGGATGAGATATGAGAGAGCCCGAACGTTTCACTGCCACCATTTTGCTTTTTCTGCCAAAACACAGCAGGCTGGGGAAAGGGATTTGCAGAAACACAGACTGTGATGTATTGAAAAGAGGTTTTTCCTCTTTGCGCTTATTTGATTTCTGAGAGGGACTGTACATCTAGCTAGAGCTTGCCCACAAGTCAGGACAGAACTGAATACATTTTCTTTTCTTTTTTTTTTTTTTTTTCCCCCAATTAGATTCATAATACATGCCCTTGTAGCTATGTAAAAGACATACAAAAAATTTACATAATGCCCATATAAGTCTTTTTGTTAATGAATCAAGTCCCAAATGAAGAGCACTAATAATACATTAGTAATCAAAGAGCAAATAACACCAGTGAACATATCTCGGCAGAGCAGTTGTGTGGATCCATTTCCGACTGTCAGTGTCAATGCATGGAAATAGTAATTAACGTGTTGAATTTAATGTTTAAATTTTAATAAATTTAAATGTAATAAAATGCTTTTATTAAATGTTACAGTTTCTTGAAACCTATTATTACTCGTTTCTGATGCATAAATAGGAAATACATTGTCTTACTGAAGAAGGCAGTTTTTGCTGTTGACAGGACAGGTGAAATGAGTTAACACAGAAGCCAATGATAATGTCTGATTAAACAAAGAACAAGACTACAGCATTTAAAACTACATAATGTTTATTAAGAATATAAGGGCCTTATCCAAAGCCTATTGACATAATTGAAAGTCTCTAGTAATGTCGTCATCAATGATTTTTTAATTAATCCTGGAGAATCTAGATACAAGCACATGCCATTGTTTATGGCTCCGTGTTGTTAACGAGCAACAGAAATGCTGTGGCGTGGGGAGGGGACCAGTTTACAGACCATTTGCCAGGAAGTATCCCTCCTCTCCAGCCATCTCAAAGTGCTTTTTGAGTCTCCTATGCAGTATATGAGGCTCCAAGACCAGAAGGGATCAGGTATGACCTGACTCAGGCTTTTCCAAGGCCAAGGATGTGGAGAGGATGGAGGTCTGGGAAATTTCACGTCTCTCTGCTTTCCTAATAATTCAAAGTCACTTCATTTTCTAAGATGTAGGCACGAGGAATTAACCAATCTCCATTTAAGTGTCTGCTGTTGTCTGAAGAGGAAAGAGGAGATTGACGGTGTTGAGTTTCCCCGTCCCTGGAGAAATGAGAACTGAGTTTAGGTTTTCTGACATGCGAGACAAGAGGCTGAATTTGAACGAGGCCACTCGCAGCAGACCGTCAAAAGGCTCGATTCCTCTCTCTCTGAAATCACCTATGCCTTATGCTCTGGAGCACCTCGTACAACCACTACTTTAATTTCTGTTGCTCAATCTGAAACAATTCTAATGTATTTCTGTGCAGGTAAGACTATTTTGTACTATTTTGGATCTGCCTCCGCCAAACTCTCCAAATGAACGAACGCCTCTGTGTGCCCGAGTGTCTCACCACCTGGCCTGCACCCGCACCTGAAAGTGGAGATTTTGCACCCGAACATTTTCCTAGCCACAAAAGTGTCCTGCCTCACCTTCAACATGTGGTCCTTTGCGCAAAGTCAAGACATGTTTTTGCCAGGATCCTCTTTCTGGAGAACAGCAGCTTCATGGCCACATTGTTCCCAGCTCTCCATCCACTGTCCGTTCTCCACCTCCAACGAGCGAGGCAGGCAGCGCAGCCACGGGTTGGCCAGTCACCTCCATCTTTCTTGATCTTAACGCTTGCTGCTGGTCTGAAGGACAGAGATCTATCAGGCTCTTTCATTGGTATTTTAACAAATGAGTGGATTAATCTCATGTACTGACTGAAATACTGAAAAAGTTTTCCTTCTACAAGTCATGAAAAATTAAAGAGAAAATGTAAAATAACTGGGAAATTCTTTTAACTGAATTAGATAATGTTTTCCTTTTAGCTCCACATTTTATAGCAATCTGTTTTGAAGAGTTGCTTTCTGCGTTGACAGGGACAAGGCATTTAGACAAGGTAAAAAGCCTGGAAGATCCAAAACCCCGGGCTCAAAGGGAGAGCGTCTGGCCTATTGTCTGTTTTGATTAATGAAGCCTTTTGCATAGTGAGATAATATGATGTTTACTGAGCAGGGAATGCCGCCGCGCAGCAGAAATATCAGAAGCATGAATAATATTCAATATGATAACGACATCAATAAGCTAATCTATGTATTACTGGATTCGGCTCAAAAATGCCTCAAATGATATTTGTTTATTTCATAATTGTCAGCCACTTTGATGCACTTGTCGTCAGGTTCAACAAGTGCTCCAAGCTACAAGGGTTTGAAACAAAGGGAAGCACTTGGGCGAGCCTTGCAGTTTAATGCTATTTGGGGCAAGGGAAATCAGATCCGACGGCTGTTCCGAACCGACGGCACAGGTAGCGACACGCTGCTCTTTAGACAGACATTGACAAACAGAGAGTCTCTTGAGAATCCCTCACTACCGTAAACCAAAATATTTAAACCCTGTTAAAGACATTTATATTTCAGCATGAATGTTTGCAAGTCATCAGTGACTCTTTAAAACAGCAAAACAGCAGCGGCAGCACACATGGAAAATAAACGCATTCCCCTGAGCTGGAATTATGCGGTCGCTGTTTGGTTGCTCTCTCCGTTTCATTTTTACTTCTGCCTGAGGTTTGGAGCGGAAGGTCCGGACCCTATGAAGCGCTGGAGAAGCTGGCTTGTTTTTCAACAAGCGCTATCTGGACAGCCTGGCCAAATTTAACGTGGAGTAATAACTATACACTGCTTCTCTGAATTCTCTATTTATTTGAAATAGACACGGTATTTTTTTGCTTCCTGTCCCAAACCACCATGCTGTTTTTCTGTGATTTATTAAGCATTTCCCCCTCTGTCCTGTGCAGAAGATTGTTCTGGTAGTGAATGAAAGGGTCCATACATATAAACTGCTCATTCATTTGAAAAGCAGGAGAACAAGCATAAGACTATTATATTAATTAAACTGTGTCTGCTCAGAACTCGGCATCGCTGGTCCCTGCCCTCTGTCCTCCATTGAGTATATACAACAGTAAATAATCATGCCAAACATAAAAAGGAACCTGAAGCAGAAGCTGGCAAAAAGGCTTGAGAAGAGATGGAAAATATTCCAACAGCGCATTTAGATAGTACTTGAAAATTCGTTTCAGATCTACTTTTGAGGAAATACTCATGTCAGTTGGGTTGGCAGGTGGGATCTGTGAACAGCAAAGGTCTGGGCTGACTTAGAGGCTTAAGGTTCAAAATGTTTTGCCCGTTTGCAGATGCACATACCATACAGGACCTCTCCAAGCGCAGGACGGTAGCTTGGAAGGTACCCTGATTCCATTAGGAGAGGACCAGACCCTGGGGGGGGGGGGGGCCGTGAGCGTCTGAACGCGGCCCTGAGCATTGGCCTGCCTCTGCCCCCCTCCCTGTCCCCCCTTGTGCAGCAGTGACATGCCCCGAGTAACTTCGGCTGCTACAGAGCGAAGGGCAAGTTCTTGTCGTCCCCTCCCGCCCCCGCCCCGGAGCAGCACAGACAATTGCAATCACCCAGTAAACTTTTTAACGAGCAAACCTTTATCCTTGCTCAATTAAAACACTCCGCTCCCTCCCCTCTTCCCCCCCCCCCCCCCCTTTTTTTTTTTTTTCTCCTTCCAGAAGTGCATTTATTTGCTGCTCCCCGAAGTGCCCGGGGACGCGCTACCAGCCCGCCCGGCGCTGGCGCGAACGTCCGACCTTTTCCTAGCAATTATGCAGTAATTAACCCAAATCTGGGCTGGCCGCTCCGCTCCGCGCCCCGCACCGCCCCGGCGGCCGGGGCCACACCGAGACTCCCCCCTCACACCCCTAGCGTGGGCGAAGGGGCTTAAAAAGAAAGAAAAAAAAAGGGGGGGGGGAAAGACAAAATAAATAAAAGAAAAATCAAGCAACCCAAGAAGCCCCGCAGCTCCAAGCAGACAACCGAAGGAAAATCCCCTTCACCCGAAAGGAGACGTGGGGGAGAGCGCCGATGTAATTTTTCGGGAGCTGCTGCAAAATTCCCGTTCGCACTTTGGCTCCCGGGGTAACGCAGGCGGGAGCGGTCAGGTCCCGCTGTCGCGCTGCTGGTGACCGAAAAAAAAACCCAAATAAACCAAAACCAAAACAAAACCCAAACCAGCGAAGGAGCCGAGCAGCCGCTCCGCGCCGCTGGATGCCACCGGAGCGGGCGGGAGATGCCCGCCGCTGCCCCGTCGGGAGCGGATTCAGGTAGGTCCCGCTAGCTTTTCCTTTTTTTCCTCTCTTTTTTTCTCCCTTTATTTCTCTCTTTTTTTTTTTTTTTTTTTTTTTTTTTTTTTTTCCCCGCCGTTTCCCTGAAGTGATTTAATTCTGGTGATTTTATCATTTCGGCAGCGCGGGCACATAGCAGCCAGCGAAAGGGACGTTCTCTCCCATTAAAAAAAAATATCAGGGTATTTCACAAAATGAAGATGCGGCGGCATTCCGGGGAAAGGAGAGTGTTGCCAAACGCTGAACGGGACCGACAGTAACTACCCATAATTTAAGGCAGCGGCTCCTGCGACCCGACGGCTGGACGGGAGACTGGCCGTGTGCTGCGGGGCTTGAAACTCGGGTGGCTGCGAGGGCAGCGGGGGGTCAGAGCACCCCGAAAGCCGCTCCGCGGGGTGGGGAGGGGGGCACACAACAAGCTGGGCTTTCGGGGGGAAACGATGGAGAACCGCTCTGGCTGCCCCGGCGCGGGAAAGGACGGGATTTCCTTTTCCCCAGCCCCATCCGAGGGGCTGCGGCGAGGCGGGGAGGAGGATGGCGGCTCCTCGGGTCCCCGCGGCCGTGTCCCCGTAGGCAGGAGCCCGAGGTGGCTCGGCGCGGGGGCGGACAGCCCTTCCAGTTCCTGCCTGACCCCCACTCGCCCCCCATCCTTTAGGCAAACCGGGGCGCATCCCGCCGAAGGGAAAGTGGTGTATTTTTTTTTGCATCAGGGATACTTCTTCCGCAGAAACCCCCCCCGGACCCTCCCCCGCCGCGGGCATGGTCCTGCCGCGTTCCTTCTCCTTACCTCGGCTCCTCCGCAGCGAGATGCCGCCGGCGAGGAGGATGTCAGCCCCGGGCTGCTCCCCTGGTACCCGGCACGGCCAGCACACCGAGGCAAGGAAAAAAATAATAGTGATAATAATAAAGAGTTAGGATTTTTTTTTCCCCCCAAAGCCCTCCTGCAAAGATCGTGGGGTGTTAGTGTTAGAGATGCTTCCCCCCCCCACCAGCTCCGGCGTCGGGACCCCCCTTCCCTTCCCGGTGCGGGATCCCGGCGGTACGAGGCGGGAGAGCCCCTCTTTCCTCCCCGTATCGATTTCAGCCCGACGCTGATAGCGTTTAGGCCAGGATTGGGGTATAATGGAAATATCATCAGGAGACAATTACCTTTTCAGAGCATTCACTTCTCCTCCCAGACACTGTTATTTGAGAAATAGGATCATTTGATTTCATATTGCACTAAATAACACCCAGCCGTCTCAAATTGCCAGCTTCTTAAAAGCCACCCATTGGAATAAATTGCAGAGCGACTCTTTTGGCTCTGACTTCTTCCCCCCCCGCCCCTTCCCTTCTTCTCCTTGGCGGAGCAATATTATTGGGAATCAGTCGGGACGAGGGCAGCCGGGGCCCGGTGCTGGCGGGCAGGTAAAGCTCAGCAAAGCACCGGCCCCCTCCATAGCCGCTCAGCCCGACCTGTGCGGATTTTGCTCCTCTTTTTCTTCCCCGCCCGCTTTTTTTTTTCTTTTTTTTTCTTTTTTTTTTTCCCCCCTTCTCCTTTTAAAGCGAGATTTTTTTCCCCCGTTCCCGCCTGGGTCCCGCGGATGCCAAGGTGCGATGTGCCTTTAAGGCTATCAGTGCGCGCCTGCTAATCTGGTCATCACAGCCTTCATTCTATCGGTATTAATGTCATCCGCGGATTACTAATTAGATTTGCGGGATAAATGAAATTACCCGAATGGGCTGCCTGGGAGGGGGAGCAGAGTCTCACGGCGCTTCCCGGGAATTACGAGGGGGGGGGGGGAACAAAAGGAAAAAAAAATCCTTTTATTCCCCAACCCCCCCCTTTTTTTTATTTTTACCCCCCTTGCCCCCACCCCCCCCGGCCAGGCCTCCCCGAGCCCCCCGTTCCCCCGGCGGGGCTGGGACTCGCGTCCTAATCGTGTTCTCCTCCGACAGACACTAATCAAGTAATTTCCCAATCCCAGCCCCATCAAATTGCTCTTTAGCTGTTGAACTGTGGAGTTTTGCTCCTCTTTTCTCATGCTAATCAAGCCCATTCAGCATCTCTCTGTGAGGCTATTTGTAGTGGAATAAATCTCCTTGTTTGCCTGCTGCATGATTAATTGATATTGTTGTATGGCTTTTGTTTGGGCTGCGGAGAGCTGAAAGGCAGTGCATATTGGATGTGACGAAAGGAGCTTGAAACATCATTTCGCTGCTGAGGTCTTTCAGAGGTCGAGGGATAGACCGATCGCATTATTCATCCTATTTATTTATCCTTATTAGAAAATATGATGAAAGAATAAGGCCCGGAGTCTTTTTTAAACATTGACTAAACAGTGCATACACAACCCCAATTAAAAAAAAGTGCCCAAGATGAGGCCTTTTCTCCATATTAGAAAAATAGCTCTTTTTAACGAGGACCAATTAAATCGTACTTCATTTTACCTGGGATCTCACAATAGACTTGACAACAAATTGCCTTTCTTCTTCACTGTTAATTACTGGCGGAATCAGCCCCGCTCCCAGCGGCGTGAAGTCCTTCCCAGAAAACCCACCCAAACCCCTGGCTGGACCCCACAGCGGCAGAGCCCCCAACCCACCAAAACCCACCCGAGATCAGCGTGGGCCTCCAGTCATCTCCCACTCCAACCGAAGGTGACGTGAGCCAAGCTGGGCCCCTCCATCCCCTCCGCCCGAAGTGTGTGGAGCTATTTCAGCCCGGCCCTGGCCTCCATTCCCAGGCCTCCCCCGCACCCCCCACCCTCTCCGCTATTTTAAAAACTGTGTCCGGACTCCCAGGGGACATCGCTGCAACCGGGAGAATCAATTAAATAATCCCGGTCCTTTGCTTCTCCCACAAATGGCTTTTTTTCCCTCCCCCAAATATTTCCTTTTCCAAGTTCCTTTTCAAAAGGGAAGAATAAAAAAAAAAAAAAAAGAAACAAAAAACCAAACTGAAGAACAACAGGAAAAAAAAGAAGGGGGGGGGAAGAAAAGAAAGAAACTGTTCTCCTTTCTTTTCCCTGTATGCAGGGTAATTGATAGGCTCTATCAGAGGTCAGGATTTGCATAAGAATTAAGAGCAGTAAATTAATTTAATATTCCATGCACATCTCCAATTATTCCTGCAGACCTTTGTCTCCACGGCTGGCAGAGAGAAGGTTCAGCTGCTCTTCAACCAAACAACATCTGTGCAGTTAATAATTTGATAAACAGCTCATACAAATAGTTTCTGAATTATCTGCCAACCCAATGACTATTCAGTTTGGAAACACTTGGCAAGGTCTGCGACGTGCGGTCGGGGCTTTGTAGCCTTGTTCCAGTGATTTAGCTGCCCGGGCAGACATTTTCCCTCCTTATCTCTTAAATATAATCAGCTACTTGCAACAAAAAAACATCAATAACAATATGTAAAATAAGTAATTACCAGTAATTAATAAAAGCTCCCCCCCTCCCCCCCGTGCCCGTGTCAGCTGAGGTGCTGGTGTGCGGGAGGGGGCTGCAGAGGCCGGCAGGCGCTGCTCTTCCTCCCCAGAAGGCTGGGGTCTTCCTCCTCACCTCCGAGGCTCCAGGTCTTCATCTCCGGTCGGTCTGTGTCAGGTTCCGCGGTTAGCGTGGGTGCTCACACAAACAAGAGGTGAATAGCTCTTCTTGGGTTTCGGCATGGCCCCCCCACCCCATACGGCTGCAGGATTTCCAGCCCCTGCGGCTGCTTCCTTTCCTACACAACAAACTGGAAAGGGGACAGGTTTTTCTGGAAGTCCTGGCTGTCCCCCTGCACAGGTCTCAAAGGAGGAACGGCTGAAGGTAGCCCTGCAAAATCCAAATTTCAGCCTATGGAGGGCATCCTGATTTTCACCCACTGATTTCCAGAGGAAATCCAGTCTTACGCGATTGAGGTGGCTCCTTCAGCACGGATGCAGAGGTCCAACTCCACGTTGGCCAACCACCACACCTTCCGATACAACCCACAGTGATGAATCGAGCTGCTGCGGTAGCACTAGACTTGCCTGATTTATTTTTAAACGCACACATTTAATGCACAACCAACAACAATAATTATAGGGGTAATACCCAAACACTCCGCTCTCCACGGCATAATTGGGACGATAACCTTGCGCCGGCACGGCCAGCCCTCACTAATTTCCTCTTCTGCATGGCTTGTACTTTTAGCGTTGCTTCTGGTACCTACTAATGAATGTGAGTGAATATGTGTAGAAAGAGAAGGATTTACATAGATATTGGGAACCCACTTGTAGTGAGCTCAGATCCAGTGAAACTGCGTGGCTAATGAAGATGAATGGAAGGGCTAATTTGTTCCAGTGTATTGCAATCTGCCGCCTTCGTTTGCAGCGGGAGCAGAGTGGGCTGAGGAGCGGGTGCCGGCCGCCCGGCAGGATCCTTCCCGCCCCACCACTGGTCTTTTAAACAAATTGACTTCCCAGCACGGCGACTGTGCCGTATTTCAGATTGCTCTTCCAGCGCCTGCATTCATGGGGCTACACTGAACGTACAGAACGATGCCTTTTTCTGGTTAACGCAACACGCGCAGTGAAAGCGCTCAAAGCAATTGCAAACTGCACCAAAGTTTTGAGTGGGCTTGATAACAAGTGCTAGGCTCAGCGTCCTTGCACTGTCAGGAGGGTACCTAGCATTGATCTTTAAACGCAGCAAACATTCTTCAGCGCAGAGGTCTAAATAAATACCCGGCTGTGCAAGAGGGCCCCGGTGAGCACGGCGCTCCCCGGATGGCACCGCAAGGGCATCGTGGCAATTAGAGCTGGGTGATTACCACCCAAAACCCACGCGCGTTCCTCCGAGAAGCATTTCCTCAGGGAAGAGTTGCACTTCACACACCTTGCGAGTTTGCTTTTTGGCCGTGCACCGGCGGAGGGGATCGTCCCCTGTGCTGGGTCACAGGGAGCACGGTTCCAGCTCGTGCTCCAGGAGCACGGGTGATTTTTACGTAGGGCAAGACACAGCCAGGGAATGCGGTTTCCAAACCTCTCCTCAGAGCTATGTATAATTGTATTTGCCAGACAAATAACTGACCTTGTCCTTTGTCCCTGCCCTGGACTGTGTGTCCAATTACTCTGCTGGAGTGCAATGAGAAGGAAAATTAAATTTGCACACTGGGTGCTGTTAATAAATCCAGTGGCCACCTCATTTTTCTGCTAATGAGCCTCCTGGTGAGGCCACCAAGGGGTAGCGTTGTGGCATCTCCTGACCTTGTTCAACTTCAAGCTCCCCCAGCCCAAAGGAAAGGCCTGTCCGACCATCGGAGCTGCAGCACCCGGCCCCCAAAACGCCACCTCTCTGCCTGCCCCGAGCACCCAGCGGGTGCTGCCTGCGCAGGGTGGGCTCCTGGCAGCAATGCGCTGCAAGGAGAGCTTGGGACTGGTTTCCAAGTCACTTGCATTTAGTGGTGCGTCTGAAGAAGCTGCAGCTGGCTTGTGGGCATGGAAACATTGGGAGAAGGCACGCCAAAGGATGGAAATTCAGCTCGGCAGGACCACGGAAGAGCCGGTGGCCTGAGACGGCTCCCCTCGCTGTCACGCACTGCTGCTTGACTGCCTCGAGCCGCTGTGGGTGCACCACTGGTTCTCACCAGCCCTCGCCTGCCTGTGTTTGTATCCCCAGCTTTTGCCAGCAGCCGGGGTAGCGCAGAGAGGCCAAAAACCAGGCTGAGCACTGCAGGAGGCACTGCTGAGTTTCTAAAGGGAAACGAACTGCTGAAGGTGGGACGTGGGGGGGCTGCAAACTCGCCCAGTTCCAACCCTGCTGAAGGCATCAGTGCGCAACTGCACCAGGGGAAATGGCCCCACCTGGGTGGTGGGGCAATGCCACGGTTCCCGCAGCACCCACAGGCACGTGCAGCTTAGACGTGACCTTAAATTATACACATGAGAGGTTGCGGAGTTCCCCTAATGATGCCACTGCTTCTCACTTCCATCAGGCATTAAGCATCACTCCAAAAATAATAAAAAGTTGATTTTAAAAAGATTATGAAGTTCTTCAGGCTAAAGGAAAGGTTAATGCTCCTCTCCATCGTCGTGCAACTTTGCTGTCATGAAGAGTTGATTTTTCTCTCCCTTTTAAAGAGAAAATTTACGCCATGAATAGGAATCTGGGATTAATGACATAAACAGAAATTAAAGGATCAAGTGCCAAATTTGGATGGATGTTTGGGGCTTGATAAACCGCCGCAGACTTATCGCAGCATAAATAACGCCAGACTCAACGTGACACTTGCCGGTTGTGTGACACAGGCCAAACAGTGACCTGGTACCTCAGCTGGGGGAGGGAGATCCCAGCGCTGTGGTGGAGGCCCCACACTGAGATTCGGCGGTTGCAGTCTCGGTTCCCGCTGTCGACAACCCACGCCGGGGCACGGTGGTACCCGACCGCCGCACTGGATTCAGCAGCATCACGCCAGCGTAAACCCCACAGCTCACCATGGTGAATCAGCCCTTTGAATATTCAACACCTGCAGCCTCAGGGCTGCTCAGACCCAGGGATTTGCTAGTAAACGGACTCTTTTTTTTTTCCCCCTCCCCTTTCCAAAATTCAGATTCAGATCAATCCACTGTACTGTCTCCAGAGCCTGCGCCTGTTCTGACCTGAGCTTGGGTTTTGCCCCATCTGTAGTTAAAAACCCACGTGCAAACCATGGTTTTTATTTTGGAAGCTAAATGGGCTGTTCTAAGAAATTCAAATCCCCCTTTTTACAGCCACCAAACCAAAATGCTCCGTGTTGTAAGAAGGGAACCAGACCCCTAGCTGCTTTCTGTCACCTCAGCAAGGGGCATCCCCCAGCTACTCATACGCTCCTGACGGCACGGGGGAGTTTTAAGGCAGCCTTGGGCCAGGCACAGTGGTTTTTAAAGTCAGGAAGATGCAACGCTGGCTCTCGAGAGCCAGTACGCTGGAGACCCCGCATCTTCGCTGCTGTTGGTTCACCCTTGAAGCTCTTAAGCCCCTTTGGTCCCTCAATTTAACCACAGCAAGAGGACTTCAACACTAACACTTGCCAGGCGGTGTTAGGCAACTTAATTAATGTTTGCAGAGCTTTGAGCAGACAGCGCTATACGTGCATAAATTTTGTCTTATTCCAGCCAGACCACAAAACCCGTGGAAATTCTGGCACTGCCATATCAGCTTAGATCCGTGGCTGCGTGGATGCACCACCTCTGCAAGGAGTTTCCTTCAGCATCTTGGGGGTGATGCACCCCGGACACCCAGAGCCAGAGGACAGCAGTGATGCTCAGGTTCCAGGAACACGACTGTCCCCCAGCTCCTCCACAAACCCCTCTGAGAGGCACCAACCCGCTGGCAGCCCCTGCACATCTTCCCCGTTTAAGATAACGGAGCAGAAACCAACTTTGCTCTGCTGGTCAAACGCACTCCATCACAACTCTTGTGTCCTAGCCAGTTCCAATGGGAAATACTTTTAAAGGAAACCTTCTGTAAGCTGTAGATACAAAATAAACAAGCTATCACACAGCTCCAGGTGATGCTGGTTGGTTATTTTGTGGGGTTTTTGTTTGGGTTTTTTGTTGTTGGGTTTTTTTTTGTTTGTTTTGGTTTTGGTAATTTTGGGGTTTTTTGTAAAGCAGTAACACCCTGTAAAGTTGGGATAAGATGCTGCAGGGACACACCGTGGGATTATACTGTGGGGACACCCTGCCTCTCACTCACACAACTCCGTCATTCTGCACCAGACCAAAAACCCCAAATCAGTGTAAGGTCACTGTGGGTCTGGTTCATGCTCAGGGCAGCAGCCCCGGGCAGGCAAACACACAACTGTTCTTTTGCATAGTTTTGAGTTGACTCTCAAGTATTTTCCCCAAACAGAGACAAATTGAAGCAAATGTTAATCTCATTTGTGTTTAAGGTATCAGACCTTATCCCAGGTGTGAGACTTCGCCTGCTCCTGGTCCCACAGAGCCCTCCCGCCCCCACGCTCCCCCTATTTCACACGTACACGAGCCCCTTCATCTTTGCTTCTGGTTGCACGTGGAAATCAAACGTCAAGAAAAATCATCTCTACCAGTGGAAAGGGCAATTATCCCCAGCCTCCAGCCTTTTCCCAGCGAGCCACCTGGGCTGGGGGTGCAGGAAAACACAGGCACCCCCTCTCCAGTGGCAAACCGAACGCGAAGCAGCTGCGCGGGGAGAGTCCTCTGAGCAGTCCCACTGGCTTCGTGGGACCACCGAAGGCTGTTGACAACCGGCAGCAGAGACCGTAAAAAGCAAAACCGAGTCTGTGCCGACGGGTGCGTGTGAGCCGCTTTCTCAGTGCCACTTTTTGGAGCGATCTCTCTTTACAGACTTGCTAATCGAGTTGCTGCGCCACTCTTTTTTTTTTTCTTTTTTTTTTTTTTATTGAGCCATAAGTGTCTGTAATGAGAGATTAAAACAGTAGTCGTGCCTCGTGATTTATTTTTTTAAATTCTTGTGTCTATGCCCGTGTAAACTACACCAAGTCACCCGCTCTAGACCAAGAATAAATAATGCATTGCAATATATTTAGAGAATGAGAATGCAAACCACAGAAAAATATGTAGAAGGGGAAAATGCATTTGCTGGGTGGTAAGTTATTGGACCTTTAGAGGCAGGGAAGGGAGAGACTGGGGACGGGGGCGGGGGGGGACGACTTGCTCCTGCTTTCCCTCCTGCAAATAAATCACCGGCCTCGCAGTGCTTGCGCCTGAATAAAATATGACAGGTCTCTCTCGCAGGGCCGGCACGCGGCTCTGTAACAAGTCGCACCGCTCGCCATGCATACTGACTGCAAATTGGGTGGGTTATCAGACGCTGCCATAAAAAAAAAAAAAAAAAAAAACAAACCACCTCTTCCCCCAACTGATTATGAACCTCATGCATAGCAAATGACAGAGCAATAACGCTCGCATTGCCTGCAGCAGAGGTAAAAAAAAAATATAAAATATTTACAGACTGACAGGCTAATGGACACTTTCCCAAAGAGCGGTTAGAAAGAAGTAGTAAATGGGCCCGTGCTGATGCAGGGCAGCGGGCCCGGTCAGGGATCAAGACACACAGCACCATATCGGATAACATATAATTGGCAGGTCACATCCAAATGAGTGTAGTCATGCATCATCCGGAAGGCTTTTGCTGGTTATAAAGACACTTGTAAACAATTCAGCCGCTGAACATGGCAATAATATGTTGATCCGGCATGTAATGAGGTGTTCCTGGAATCAATAAACTAGTCATGAAGAGCAGGGAGCAAGGTCAGCGCCTGCCTTTTTGATGACCTTTCCTGGCTGGTAAGGACATCATATACTCTGAAGAGGACTTTTCTCATATTGCAGAAGGCGCCGAGTGTCAGAACTTCCATTCGCAGCAAGCAAATGAACAGCCGGGCTCTGCATGCTAATGAAGTCCAGGCTATTTTCCACCTTTTCATCTGCACATTATGCTCTTGACTTTGGAGAAGGTGGGAATTAGGTTGGACCCTCGTGTCAGACTGCCTGATGGCTCGGCTCCGGAAAACTGGTAATTGAAGCTGATGACTGATGCGGAGGAGGCCTGAATTTGGAAATAAACAGTTTCAAGCACTGCATGTCATTTCTAGAGAGACTGCTGAGTGAATGGAAATGAGCTCTGTTTCTCCAATCTAATGCAGTTTCTCAGCAGGAAAAACACCGTCTTTGAGACAACAATGCCAGTCATTAAGATTTAAATGTTCTGGCGATAATGTAAGGAATAGCACCTGCCTTCGCAAACAGCACGTATGGAAATGCCGCCCCCGCGCCAGGCTCTGCGTTTAATCTCCAGCCCCCCAGCACCGGTCCTGGAGGGGTCGGGAAGGTCCGGATGCCAGCGGCGGGGAGGGCACGCCTGGCGCTCGGCTGTCACTAGCCGGGTCAAAACACTGGAAAAAATATCAGCGACACCGAAAGCAGGGTTTTGAAAAATCCGTAACTAAAAACGACGCTGACCGCGCTGCATCTGCACCGCCTAATTGCTCTTCCCAAGCACATTTAGCAGAAAGCCTGCTGGCCTCGTCCTCTGCCGCTGCTGCTCACTGGGGTGGCCTTAATTCACGTCAGCCCAGCCGCCAGCCCCGGAAAGATAAAAAATGGAGTTTCGAGACAAGGCACTTAAAGGCCAATATTTTCAGACTCGAATATGAAAGCTCTGCCATCTTAGCTGTTGGGAAATAACATTAAAAAAATGTTACAAGCCCTTTCAAAATCCTACCTGGCGTCGTGAAACTGAGCAGGGCAACCTGTTTGCTGGGGCTGAGGCAGCCCGGCAGCCTCGCAAAGGTTTTCAGGGCTTGGAAGCGTTGCTGTTGGGACGCGACCGTTAGTAAATGATTCGTTATCTAAGGCACATTAGCAATTACATGCACTGATCTGAATAAGCAGCTATTTGTTTTTCTGCTGCCAGAGAAACAATATTTTGGGTCTCGTTTCGAAACAAGGATGAGCGGGAGGCTCCGTCTGCAGCCTGTTTCTAGCCGACACGGGAAGCTGCAGAGGATGCTTCAAGCGCGCATTCCTCCCCCTTCAACACTGCTGCAAAGCCCTTTACTTCCACCGATCCAGAACGGTTCGCACGCAATGTGGAAAATAAGGACTATTTATGCTTTGGATTTTTTTTTTGCCCCCCTCCCCACCCAAGCGCTGCCCCAGCAGCGAGCACAGAGCTCTTGCTGGTGGCTCAGCACCCTTTCGCGGGTTCGCCCCTTGAGTGCAGACCCGCAGGCTCCGGGTTTCTCTACGCCAAGGTATACTCTGGGGCTGTAAGCTGGGGTGCGCTGCGACAGGGGCTCCCCAGAAGCCCCTGGGCAGCTCATCCAGAGGCCACTGTGCTCACTGTCCCCCCGCATCCCCCACCGGGGCCTTCGCTTCCCACCCCCCGAAAGCTGTTGTCTTTCCCCTCGGAGGTGGCTGCATCTCAGGAGTGGGTCTGTTTGTATAATAGTTTGCAACCCTTCAACATGAAAGGATATAGAAGGATGCAAGTTATTATTATGAAAATGAACCCAGCAACAGACAAAAATATTCAGAAGATGTAATCTGCCATCCCTACAATGCACTCGCGGAGAAGAGCACTTGGCAGGCAGAAGAGTAGTCGCCAGATACATTGCCTTTTGTTAAATTGCTTTTGCTCTGACAATGCCTTTTAAAACCACATGCAATCTTAATTTAAAATACCTAATACCTAAAGGTATAAGGGCCCGATTCTGGCCTCCAGTTTGGGATTTGTCCAAAGCAATTCCACTGGCTTAATACCACTACTCCTCATTTTAATCACACAACAAACACGGGAAGCTGATTTCCACAGGTAAGAAACCGTGGACATGATCACTAAAAATCAATTGAGCAAAGATGTATTTCTTGAAAGAAGCAAAGCCTGCCTGCCACCTCGCTTTTGTCCAAATCTTTGTCATGTTCAACTAAGAAGAAAGGTCCTCTCCCTACGTGGTCAGTTTTACCATGCAAGAAGGGGGTAAATGCAACATCCAGCTTTTTCTGGTTTTTTTCGTCGTCTTAGAAAATGGTTAAACGTAAGGAACTGCTAAATGCAGTAGTGCAAGAAACTATCACGTTTTTAGTTTCCAAAGGCTGAGTCGTAAAATAAAAAACAACCAACCAATAAGCCAACCAGTGTTTTCACGTCAGTTGGTCTTTCCCCATCCTTGCCATAGCAGGCTGCGCGTCGTTCCCAACTCTTCACCAGTGAACCAAGCCCCAGCTCTCTGAAGACTGAAGGTTTGGGTGCAGGAGACGGTTCTGCACCCCTTAACCCAGTGCTTAATAAAACAGCCTCCAGAGTCCCACGGAGGCTTGTTAAGGTGCCAGTTCTATCCTCCGACCGCCTGAAGGGAGCCGAGAGACTGGAAGCGAGAGGCAGCATCGCCGGCGTCGTTCATCATGACGGGCAGGTGTATACCAAGGCAGGGTACGGCAGGGTGACGCCGTCTTTGGGCTCACCCCATCCATCAGCGCTCCTCCCGGCCTCCCAACTTCATTAATAACCTCCTTCCCTATGCTAATACCATCGGAAAATTATGCAGACTGTTTATATTTCTTTACAGCCAGAACAGGCTGCTGACACGAATCAGCCATTAGCGATTCACATTGAGGAGTCTCCGCTAATTGTGCAGAATGTAATTAGTGATTATGTAATATCTAAGCTCTTGCAACTGTCATTAATGTCCACTATTCACCAGAGATAGTTCTTACTGAATTAGAGAATGATTACTGCATGGTAAATCTACTTAATCCTAAATATGCTAATTAACACTGTATGCACTTTAGACAGTGGTTAAAAGCACTAGTAACCTCAAAAAAGGTTGCAATACACCCGAATCTAAATTGCTTGCAATGGATTTTCCTTCAAAAGGTAAATTCGTTTAATTAAACGGTATAGTAAACTGTTAGGCGCAGCTATTGATTAGCGCAACCCAAGCGAGGGTTTTCTGTAACGGATCTAGTGAGGTGCTGCCACAGGGCAGGGATGCTCCTGCAGCATCCCGGGCCCGGCACGGCCTCGGCACAGCCTCTCAGCAAGGGGGGCTCCGTGCGTGCCGGTGCACACGCGGATACTCCCCAACAGGCAGGAGATCGCCATCAGAACCTTATGTAAAATAGCATTCTGAAAGCTTTCCCTCCAGGATTAAATACCGTATTCCTCGGGTCATAAACCATAGTATTACTACAGGCGGATACAGTAGCTCCCCTCAATAAATTCTTCCTTAAATCTTAATTTTAAGATTTATTTGTGTAAAACAGACTTCAGATATTAAATGCTCCCTACTAAACGAATGGAATAAATAGAGCAATTGTACAGTTTTTGAAACGTCCCTTTCGAATGCCTGGGGTGTTTAATGTATTCTAGTTTTCCGTGAAAAAAAGATATGGCTGTCATGAACCCCGAGGATAATAGCATTTTGTGATTTATGAAGATTCTTCCTGCTTATATATTTTATATAAATAATACTCCTGCGTGTATCTCTGCACTCATTCATAATCAAAAGCGGCACAGGCTGTAAAAAGAGTTTGCGTAGTAACATATTTAAAATCAGCTTACAAAAATTGGATAACTAATATATCAGACACAAAATAAGTCATTGTAGCAAGCATACCAAAAGGAAAATTAACAGCACAATGCAATCCACGACACGCTTTTATCAGCAGACTGACACAACAAAAGAACGCAAAACAAAAATTCCCACAAAAGAAAGTTCCTCGATAAAAAATAAGACGTGAAAGGTACGATAAGAAATTAAGCACGCTCTTGATTTACCTGGATGCATTAAATGTTTGCAACCGATAAGGAGATCGCGAGTGCTCTTTGAAAGCCGTGCGATGTAGCGCCTCTCAAACCTGCACGGCTCTGCTGATACGGGGGGGAAAACCCGGTGGGAGGCAGGGGCCGGTCCCCGCTGCCAGAGGGCAATACACCCTCCCTGCTGGACCCCGGCCTTTGAAGGGGTGCAGATTTCACCCTAACAGCCGCTTTCCCCTGCGGATGTCAGCGGCATCCCCTGCTCATGAGCCCGGATCTGGGGAAGCGCTGGCGGAGTTGCCCCTGGGGTCAGGGCCCCGGCTGAGCTGCTGACAACGCTTTCTCCGTGGTGGGGGGGAGATGCACGACACCCAGGGAGCCTCCGCCACGGCCAGGCGACGCCCCGGCAGAGCCCAGCCTGCGGATGGCATTGCCCGTGCCATCCAGCTGCATGAGGTGCCCGGAGCACCTGCCGTTTGCCGGGCACAAGGGGACGCCCCCGGGACCTGCTGTGGTCCTCGGCTGCTCTCGCCCAGGGTGGCTGGAGGGGCTCTGCTCCCACCACCAACACCACCTCCCTGTCCCCTCTGCTTACAGAAGATGACCAAAGGGGACCTGCTCCGCAAAGCGACTCCAAAGCCATCGCCCTGGGAGTCAAGGCTTATGGGCATGTCCACCCAGCGAAAAAAAACTTGCTCTAGATTCATTTTCAGAACCCAGAGCTTTAAACTGGTACGACAGCTTTAAAGCTGCTTCCTGGACTGCCAGTAATACTTTTGGATTTGTTCACCTGTGTTTAATTAAAAATACTTTAAAGCCCAGCTGATTTTGAACGCGTCATTGCTGTTCTGGGCCACCGATCCACGTTGGGCCAAAACCAGCTGGAGGATGCTCACAGGCCCCAGGATGCCCGGCGGCTTTGTGCAGGGCAAAGCCGTATTTTAAACAGCCCAGTTTGGTGGATTACAAGTGTGTTGAACATTTATATTCATTTTTTAATGAAAGTTTCGGGAAGGTTTAGACGAAGCAGACTCAGTATGTATGGGCGACAGCCTTATAATCCAGCGACTTAACAGTCCCTATGCATTTACTTTATAAAGGGGCTGTTACAGCCTATGGCATTGAAAAGGAGACATCTCTGGTGCCTAAATAAAGATTTACACAGAAGGCCTGACCCTAATACTGACTTAGAGGATTATTTTCAATCATCATTGTCAATAATATGGACCCTGAACTCGGGAAACCCTCCCTGCCCTGGAAAAGGTTTGCAGGGTCAGCTCCATGTGTTTTAAATGCCCCTATACATGCAGCAGCCTGTAATTACGAGATCAAAATATATGTGCAGAAGTGGGGAAGGAGGAGGGTGGGTTAAGTCTGCAAATGCACACGTGGCATCCCTGAGCCACGGATGGATCTCACGTGGCTTTGAAAACCTGGATTGTCCCTGCCCTGCCCTGTCCTGCTCCTCCTTCCCAGAGCTGCCTTCCGAATGGGGCTCACACAAGCATCCCTTAAATCCACCCCAGCCTCTACGGGAAGAATTTTTTTGGGATGTTGTTGGCTTTCCCAAAGTCCCCAGCTCCTGGAGCGGGCCTTCCTGAGAAACTCAGCGTTTCTAAAAAGAAAATGGCTAGCATGTGCAAGGATGCTAAAGTCCTCAACAGCAAACCAGGCAGCAAATTAAAAAAAACAGCCTAAGTGTTTCAAAGTTACTATTATTTTAAAAAACATCATAAGCCCTGGCTCCCAAGTCCTGCATGCCGCCAGGAGAGGAAGCACTTCACCGTCATTAGCGGCACCAGCAGGCAAGCAAAGCAGAGTCCCCAAAGCTGCTCCAAAACAGCTCATTCCCCTGGCACGTTCCAGGCTTTCCCCCTCCCCGTGCTGCTGCTGTGTCGTCTCATTAACACAGCCCTTCCCAACCGGTAACGGCAACCCTGGCCTTAAATACCTCCGTGTAGCTATATTAATTCCTCAAACAGCGCTCTCACCTTTTAGAACGGTAAGCCACAGAAGACAGTCAATAGATGACGAGATAACGGTTGTTATTTCAGTCCCCCGTATGGCTGACGGGCTTTCTCCGCCACAATACAGCTCACTCCAAGGCGATAAGGCAAGCCCGTTATCGCAGCATCGCGCTCTCCTCGCCAGCCCCCGGGGGCTCCGGCTTCTCCTCTCCCCTGTGCCGAGCCCTGCCGCTGGCTCCTGGGGTGCGCGACCAGCCGTGGGGGACAGACACGGCCCAGGCACCATCAAGGTTAGCACCACCATCGCATGGGCAGCTGCAGAGGGGACATCAGGGCCCCGCATTGTCACCTGTGAGAACAACCCCAGCTTTTGGGGAGCAGGCCTGGCTGGCTGCAGGCGGGGGGGCTTTTTTCCACCCCCCTCCTCCGACTTATTTTGCGAAACTTGGGTCTACTTTTGCAATTGCGTGCCTCTAGCAGCAGTGGCCAGCCCATGGCAGAAGACCAGCCGAGAAGTGCTGTGCACAGGGGCTGGATGTGGGAGGGACCCCACCATGGCCCATGGGCAGCAGCTTGAGCAGAGCTTCTAACCAGCTTCCAGCCCAGAGCTCCAGCTGCCTCCAACACGTGAGGGACGCGTGCTCTGCCTCCAGAGCTTGCTCAGCCGTGTACACGCACGCTGGAGTAAGGAGCACAGCCTGCCACTCCTCCCATCTGAGCTTTTACACTCACCCTGGCTCCCAGCACCGCCACAAACCATCCTGCCCTTAGGTGTCTTCCCAGCACCGGCAGCACCCTCCCGCTGCTCCCACCCCCCTGACCTCTGCTGGACCCCCCCCAGCAAAAGCCCTGCTGGCTTGTTCCCCTACCCGTTACGAAACACAGCAGCACGGTCCTGCAGCTCCGTGGTCCCCAGGAGCTGTAGAGGGGGTCACAACACTCACGTTACCCCCCGGAACGTTACCCTCAGACCAACCCAGCCCTGCCAGCCGGGCACGTTGCCATTTGCACCAGCTGCTGCTCACCTGGGACTGAATTACACCTAAGCTAGAGATGCCTAGCCCCTCCACCCACCTCCTCCTTCCCACCTGGAAGGCATGGTGGGGCTGGAGTAGTGCGTGAGCATCCCTATTCCCACCCCGGGGGACTGCCCTGCCGCCCCGGTGAGGGGCTCCAGACCAGGCACAGGCTGAGCCAGCGAATGCTGGGACATGACCTGAGTTCAGCTCTGCAAGGCCGGTGCTTCCCACGCCGCCGGGCTGCAGTGCGGCGGGCACAGGCAGGCATCAGGTCCCACATCCCGTCCCCCTCTGCTTGCTCTGGGCCACCGCACTAATTGCATTTGCTCCTTCACCGATTTGCGGTCGCATTGCTGCCCCCCAGAAAAGCTCCTCTTTCTATAGCTCTGCCTGTAGGTCTCCCGGCTGGAAGGGTTTCCGTAGGAAAGGGCCAGTTTGCAGCTGGAGCAGCGTTCCCTTGAAAGGCCAAATACCGTATTTCAGCCAAAGCTTGTACCCTGTTGGTATTTTCGCTTAGCAACCCCTGATTATTGACAGAGCAGCTTAGAAGGGAACTGAGCGACAGTATCATTAAAACAAGGAGAAAACAGCCCAGCAGTGTGCAGTCTAATGCTGGGCAGCGCAGGCAGGGATGCTCTGAGGAAGGATGCCCGGGATGGGGCTCGGCAAGCAGGGGGATGTCAGCGGTGAGGGCCCACGGGCCGTGGTGGGTGCCTGCGCCACGGTGGCAACTCTCCCACTGTCTCAGCGTGCCCCCAGCTGGCAGATCCACGGAGGGCTGCGGGGAGCAGCCCACGCCACCGGCCACCGTGGCCCGGGGAGGATGGTGGTACCCGAACGGCAAGGGGCCGGCGAAGGCACCGCTGCCAGCATGGTCTTCTCCCCACCGCGGCGTCCCAGCCAGGTTCACCAAGCCCCAGCACTCGCAGAGGCTCGGTGCTGCAGGCACGCTGCGACTCCCCACTGCCAGGAAGGGGTTTCGTCGCTCTTTGCAGGGGGCTGGGGGCGGCAGAGCCCACCCCAGGCCTGGCCCCAGCCGCCTGGGACATGGCGATGCCCATCTGCATGTGTGTGTGCAGAGGTTTGGGCACGTTTGTTCCCTGAAAGTGTCTGGTTTGGCCAACTCTTACTTTTCAACATAATAAAATGTTTCAGGGAGAAAAAATGCAAATATTTTCAGGCTGTAAAGTCATAGATGAGGCTTTCCCCCGGGAAAGCTCCCGCAGCCCTGTGGTACCCAGCCGCTCCTTCTCCCCAAGGGGGACCAGCATGGGCTCCCGGAGCAAACAGCCCACACTGCACCGAAGGAGGCAGGGACGGGCAAGGGACAACGTGCCCTGTCGCAGCCCTTTGGCCAAGCTGCCCGCCGTCCCCACTAGCCTCTGGGGACAGAGCAAGTAGAGGTTTGGGGCCCAGGGTGGGCAGTTTGCAAGACGAATAACAAGTGAGGAGGGGACCAAATTGAGCGCGTGAGCCAGGCCTCTGCAGGGGTCTGCACCATTGGCCGTGGTGACAAACGCCGAAGTCAACTGGGGAAAGAAATCATAGAACCATAGAACGTGTTGGGTTGGAAGGGACCTTTGAAGGTCATCTAGTCCAACCCCCCTGCAGTCAGCAGGGACATCTTCAACTAGATCAGGTTGCTCAGAGCCTCATCCAGCCTGGCCTTGAATGTCTCCAGGGATGGGGCCTCCACCACCTCTCTGGGCAACCTGGGCCAGTGTCTCACCACCCTCACTGTAAAGAACTTCTTCCTCATGTCTAATCTAAACCTGCCCTGCCCTAGTTTAAACCATTGCCCCTCGTCCTATCGCTACGTGCCCTTGCAAACAGCCCCTCCCCATCTCTCCTGTAGGCCCCCTTTAGGTACTGGAAGGCTGCTGTAAGGTCTCCCCGGAGCCTTCTCTTCTCCAGGCTGAACAACCCCAACTCTCTCAGCCTGTCCTCATGGCAGAGGTGCTCCAGCCCTCTCATCATCTTTGTGGCCCTCCTCTGGACCTGCTCCAACAGGTCCTTGTCCTTCTTGTGCTGAGGGCCCCAGAGCTGGACACAGCACTCCAGGTGGGGTCTCACCAGAGCAGAGCAGAGGGGGAGAATCGCCTCTCTCGACCTGCTGGCCACGCTTCTTTTGATGCAGCCCAGGATGCAATGGAGCCCCTTCCTCCTGAAAATCTGCCGCGACTGCCGTCGCCAGTGGCCAGATGTGTCCCCGGTGCCGGGGGCTGCGGGCAGCGTGCGCCAAGCACAGAGCCTGCGCCCTCCCTCCTCTCTGTTCCCCTGCTGCCATCAGGGCAGTGGCGCACGGGGAACCCAACGTTCCCGCGACACTGGTGTGGGAAGGATGCCGCGGATCCTTACGGGCAGGGCTGAGCGGTACGGGCAGGGGAACAGGTGGTTTGAAGGGCGATGCACGAGCCACGTCGCTCACTGTTAACCACAGCTGTGCAAACCCGCGCACACACGCACACACGGCGCTGTATGTGTGTGCACACACGCGGACGTGTACACAGGTGTACACGCGTGTGCCTACGTGCAAACACAGACTCTCGGCCGAGGGGACGGCTCACGAGTCCTGCGTTTTGTACTGACAATCACCAGCGACGGAAATGAAAGAATTAGCCACACAATAAACCCCTAATTGCCTGGCAACAGCATTTAGGCCCCATTAGGTAGATTTGTAACTGCTTCCAGAGAAATAAACCCCTGTGTCATTAGATAACAAGGAAAGAAATAGGTTATTTCCTTTTTGAAAGGTATGAAAGCTTCCAATTGCCTGATGTATTCGCTTAGTAGATTATTTTCTGTCATCTCAGTTAATTGAATTTTATCCATTGCTCTCAGAATTCCTCCCTTTCGTGTAAGGTTAAAAAGTTCAGAGGAGTCATATTTTTGAACCTCGTCCATTTATCACATAAGCCAACTCCAGCTGCACAAAGTACGCCAGGGAAAAACGGAGTAACAAAAAACTATGCAATAATTGCTTTTTAGCATCTGGCTGAATTTGCATCCGAATAATTGTAAAACATCGCTTTGCAAAACAGCATCCAGTTGGGATGAGTAACTGAAAGATATTTGCTGCGCCGGGCAATGCACTACCTTTGGGAGGTCCATGGACTGGCCGTTTGTGTGATGGCCTTCACCTCCTCCCCTAGGAAACCAAATTTGAGACCCAGAATTAAACTAATCCTCCCAATTCCCAAGGGAGGAGACCCCTCCTGCTGGCAGCCAGCCCCCCCGAGGTGCAGCCCCGGCTCTTCTCGCCGCCGCGGCAGCGCCGCTGCGCTGAAATAACCACGGATGCATCCAGGAAGAGTGACAGCTTGGCGGCGCTTATCTCCCCTCATCGGCCGAACAGCAGGTCACCGCCGGCACGCGGGTGCCTGGGGGGGAGATTTTCTGCTTCACCCTCATTGTTGGCCTCCGTAGGACCAATTTCAGACCCGTCAAAACGTATTATGGCAAACCTCCCCTGAACAAAACCCGACATCCAGCCCTTCCAGGATGTCTCCTTGACATCCCTCAGCCCGAGAAGCCCTTCCCAGCACAGACCATCACACATCATCCCCGCTCAGCTCTTCATGACAGCATTTCTCAGCTTTTTCCTTTGGTAGCAACATCGGCAATTCTCGGGCTTGCTTTTAAACCCCATCCTATCCCTTTCTCTCAAGATAACTGAGGTAAGAGATTGAGAAATGACCTGGGCTGGAGATCATTTTTCCCAGTTGAGACCTGCCTGCGGGAAGTAACGCTGCTCTGGACTGGCAGCCGTTCCTCCTGCCTGCTGCCCGTCCCTCTTCTGCGGAGCCCAGAGCAGCAGGCAGTTGCAAGGCATGTCCCGGAGGATGAGGGGGGGGGTGCTATTCCCTGCTCAAGCGGGGTTATTTTTTCCCCTGCAGAATAAGCTGGTCTGAGGTAGTGACGTGCCACCTCCGAGCAGGAGATGTGTGCACCGGAAACGTGTCCCAGGAGCACGCGCTGGGGGTGGATGCAGAGCTGGCGGCAGTTCCTCTCCCCTTCCCAGCGAGCAGCACAGCTCATCCTTGCCAACCCCTTTGGAGTCACTGCCCTCCGCAAGTGGCCACTTTTCTTCCAGGCTTTGTACCTCCACGGGAGGAAAAGTCCGGGGGAAAAGCAAGGCTTCTGACACTGTCTCCCATAACATCCTCATTAGGAAGCTGAGGAAGTGTGGGCTAGATGAGGGGACAGTGAGATGGATCGAGAGCTGGCTGTGTGACAGGACTCAGAGGGTTGTGATCAGCGGCACAGAGTCTAGTTGGAGGCCTGTAACCAGTGGTGTCCCCCAGGGGTCAATACTCGGTCCAGTTTTGTTCAGTATATTCATTAATGACCTGGATGATGGGACAGAGTGTATCCTCAGCAAGTTCGCTGATGATACCAAACTGGGAGGGGTGGCCGACACCCCCGAGGGCCGTGCTGCCATCCAGCGTGACCTGGACAGGCTGGAGAGCTGGGCAGAGAAGAACCTAATGAGGTTCAACAAGGACAAGTGTTGGGTCCTGCACCTGGGCAGGAAGAATGCTAAGCACCAGTATAGGTTAGGGGTGGACCTGCTGGGAAGTAGTTCCGAGGAGAAGGATCTGGGGGTCCTGGTGGACAGTAAATTATCCATGAGCCAGCAATGTGCCCTTGTTGCCAAAAAGGCCAATGGCATCCTGGGCTGCATAGGGAAGAGTGTGGCCAGTAGGTCGAAGGAGGTCATTCTCCCCCTCTACTCGGCACTGGTGAGGCCACAACTGGAATACTGTGTCCAGTTCTGGGCTCCCCAGTTCAAGAGGGACAGGGAACTGCTGGAGAGAGTCCAGCGAAGGGCAACTAAGATGATCGAGGGACTGGAGCATCTCCCTCAGGAAAGGCTGAGAGAGCTGGGACTCTTTAGCCTGGAGAAGAGAAGGTTGAGGGGAGACCTGATTAATGTTTACAAGTATCTAAAGGGTGGGTTTAAGGAGGATGGAGCCAGACTCTTTTCAGTGGTTCCCAGTGACAGGACAAGGGGCAATGGGCACAAGCTGGAGCATAAGAAGTTCCGTTCAAATACACACAAAAACTTCTTTACGGTGAGGGTGACAGAGCACTGGCACAGGCTGCCCAGGGAGGCTGTGGAGTCCCCTTCTCTGGAGACTTTAAAGACCCGCCTGGATGCAGTCCTGAGGGATGTGCTCTGGGCAATCCTGCTTTAGCAGGGGAGTTGGACTAGATCATCTCTAGAGGTCCCTTCCAACTCTGAAAATTCTGTGATTCTGTGATTCTGTGAAAAGCATACGTGCACACAAGTTATGCCAGCTCTTCCATAACACACCACTAATACCATGTTAGGTGCCCACCTACGGGATACAGACACGAAAGAGCGAGGGCATGCGTGTGTGTGCTCGCACCGCCGTCACACAGATGCAGCGGTATGGATGCGGGTGGGGGGTGCCCGCCTCTAACACCAAACGTGGTGGGTTTATTCTACGCCGCTCCATCAGTGGCTGCGTCACCCCGGGCCACTCTCCCGTCCCTCGCCCTCACCACGGGCAGCAATGCCCAGCCCTCGCTTTCAAGCAGCCTCCCGATTTCTTTCTTTCCAAAGCAAACCTAGGCAGATGTTCTTAATTTCTGAGTAAATCCATAACATATGTCATCCCTCTCATCATCACTCAGGCCGCTGCTCTTAAACTTGGCCATTTTTTTGGCCCCCCACAGGTCGCTCCCAAGCACTCCTGCGAGGCACCGGCACCTTTACAGCCTCCAGCCGGCGCTTCCTTGCAGGGAGCTGATAAGCAAAGTTAAAGTTTAATGGGGGCGATGGGGGAGAGGCAGCTTCATTTTGATCCTATGGAATATTTGCTTTGCAGAATAGCACCGCCCTTGATGAAATGGGGTGGCTTGGCCGCCAAAAGATTACCCAAATAATCAGTTGGTGACTCCAGAGCTGCTTGATTTTAAACACTTCTGAAAAGCCAGCTCCATTTTCTGCTTTGGTGCATACCAATTCCCCACGCTGGCATATGAGAATAAATCAGCTCCATCGGTAGGGCATTGTTATCCAGTTCCCAACTATTATGACATAGTTTCTATCAGAGCAGTTTTCTTCTCAGCCAGTCGAGTGGAATGATCCCTGAAAGCAGCGGTTTGTGGCAGAAACGTGCTCGGCTTCCTCCCCCCGAAGTCTCAGCATCGTCATAAATTTGTGATTGCCCACACGCACGCCAGTGGCCAACGGGGCGGCTTCGGAGAGTTTGCGTCCGGATAACAAGGACGTGGTAAAGTGCCTGGAAAGAGAGCGGGGCTTTGAAGTGCTGGGGAGGGAAGAAGCAGCAGAAAATCCAAGGACGGGAGGGAAAAAAAAATAAATATGGAGAGATAACTCATCTGGAGCAGCCAAGCCCAAGGTAACAAACCTTCCCAAAGGCTTTCTTTGGTCCTGCATGCATGCACGGGAGGCGGCAGTGCAGAGAAGCATCTTCCTTCACCTGCCTTGACCGCTGGCATCCCACCCTTGGTCTTGTCCCCCACTCCTGGGCCTGGTGCCCCCGTGCCGAGGCATGGGGAAACCTCCCGGCTATTACAGGTGCTTTTCAAAGCTCATGACACTCAGGGGTCAGAGCGTTGATTTGCAATCGCTTAGGGGTGGTAGGGCAGCAGGCATCGCTCCCGGTCCCCAGGACTGGGTCTTTCAGGCTTGGGAGACCTGTTTTGGAGAGCTGGACCCCGGTCTGCTCTCTTCTTCAGCTGGTTTGTTAAACTACTGATGCGGACAGGAGAGACTCCCCGGCACTTCCAGGCTCATGTGCATGGACATGGGGGAGGGGACACAGTCCCCCCATGCAGGGAGAACAGGAGGGGGGCAGCAGGTCTGCGCTCCCGCGGGGTTGGGGCTAGTGGTCCCCAGAAACCATCCCTAGGGGGGCTGAAAAGGCGACACAGAAACCAGACAGAGAAGGGGAAAAAGTGGAAGGAAAGAACAGAAGAACAGGGCTGCGCTTTTCCATGCCGTCTTTTTATTTTATTTGTTTTTAATTACACCCCAGAGTGCTGTGTATTAAGCACCCTTAATTAAAGAGGGATGTGAAGAGCCGCAGGCGCTGGAGGAGCGGGAGAGTGAGCGGCGATGGCCGGACCCTGCTCTCCCCATCGGTGCAGGGCAGGAGGCCGGCGTTGAGCCCGCGCCGGGGAAGACCCCGTCCCTCTGCCAGCAGAGCCATTCATGGGGATAACCTTGTAATCTACAGAAATCTGGGAATTATTATGGATACTACATAAATCAACCCCCCTGTGTCAATAAGGAAAAAAACATTTTTAAAAGAAAAGCAGCTCAAAATTAACCCTGAGAGCATGGTTTTAACCCAGATCACCTTGGAAAGAGCGGCAGAGACAATGGCATGCATTCATTCTCTGTCCTTTATCATTTAAATAACCTGGCCTTCATTAGCTTCTGATGGATTGCTTTAAAATTACCAAAACGGAGGTTTGTTTGTTTTTGATGTGTAGTTGCCTTGATTTGGGTTTTTTCCCTCATTTTCATAAAAGGCATTTTACAGAGCGCCAAAATGAACCAGGGTAAAACATCCTGCAGCTCCCAGTTTGTCCAACAGCGGGGCGTTTGCAAACCCGTGCGGTGGGGCAGGCGCCCCCCCCGCCCCCCCAGCAGAGGCAGGAGCGGACCCTGCCCGCACTGCCAAGGTCGGAGGGAGTTTGGGCAGGAGACACGGGGTCCACGGCAGCGAGACCCCCACATCGGCAGCTGCACTTTTAACTGTGCAGCGGGTACCAAAGCATGTGGGGCTCCTTAAATTATGCCAGAACAGAAAAGCAAAATAATTGCTGTCCAATGCCCCCATCCACCGTCAGGAACGTGGTCCTTGCTGGCGCCGCCAGCTCTGCTGACATCTCCAAGTGGATGGAGTTGAAGGATGTACCTAAGCAGGATCACCAGCTCGTTGCTCATCAGGAATAACCTGCTAAGCAGCGCAGCAAAGCTAAGCTCACGGTGCCTCAGCAGCGCTTGCTAAAGAGCCCTGCCTGCCCTGCCTGCCCTGCCTGCTCCGGTGGGCTGCAGCCGGCACCCATCGGGGAGTAAAACCAGCTCATGCCTTCAGTCAGCCATCAAACCCGGCCTGAGGCTGGCCAAAGCCTAGGGATCACCAGGTACAAATGACTGTCCGGAAAAACTCATGTATAGCACCGGCATGGGACTGTAAACACAGAGGGGAAGATAGGGAGCTGGGGTTTTTCTCCTCGCTGTCCCCAGACTCCTGGGCTTTCCCAAAGCCCATGGCCAACAGCGTCTTCCTGCGGTAAAAATGTGCATCAGAATAATAAATATCCTTCAACTCCTTGGCCCAGCCCCGCGGATCTTTTGGATAATGGGTACCGAAGGCAGCAAAAGGCTTTTGTTGGGGTGATTTTGAGCAGTAAGGTAGAAAGCTGCAGTTTGGCTTCCCGCAGGAGCCTGCGGGTTCCTGGTGTAGGTGAAAGATGAGGGAAACCCCAGCTGATGCCAACAGCCCCTCTGGAGGGCTCTCTGCAACGCCCCAGAAAAACTAAACCTATCACCTAGTCCAAGGCTGCCTTTAAAGTTTTTATTAAGGAGTCAGCCACAGCTTAGTATCTCACTGTAATCTGCTAGATTTAGTCTCTGTTATAAATCTGGACCAGTATTTGTATAGAAGAAATCTGAAAACTGACCACTGGCATACGCTGATTTATTTTTTCTTAAAGAGGAAATCCCCAGTTAATTTCAAATACGTTTCTTCTACAAAAAGCTCAATTTTAAGGTCTCACTGTATCTTCTTAGTCCATGGTAAACGCACATCTGACCAGTTTTGCTCTCATTTAGGTACACAGCAAACTTGCTGGCCTCTTCAAGCTGGTCAGCTTCAGGCCCCCAGGGAAGTTTCTCTGGGCTTGTTCCTGCTACCCCACATTAATGTCCCTTGCTTTTTCTCTGCATCCATCATTATTCTCAGCCCAGTGTCTGAAAACCACATTAAATACTGCTCTTTCCTCTCTTTTTTCCTCCCTGCAAGTGATCTGTGTCTCATGATGATGAGTGCTAGAAACAGGAAAAAGTGGCGATCGCTTCGGGAAGAAAGTGGGCACAGGGCAGTGGGAGAGGGCGCAGGGTGACAGCCCCGTTCTGCCGCCCCAGCTCTGGCAAACAACATCCCCATGCCGTCCCACCCTACAGGTCGGGAGTCAAGGGATAAGTCCTGACCGTGGGGAGCTACGCCTCCGAATGCCAAAATGCGCTCTCTTCTCGTACCTGCTGATGGAAAATCTGGCTAGGTAAAGCCAGGGCTGTTCCCGTGCATGACTCTGCAACACCTCCATCGCTGGGACCCGTTGGCTCCGCTTTTGCTATGGGCCTTCCCCCAGACTTGGGCAGCTCTTCCCTTCAAAACCGGGCTCCTTTAGACGTGTCCCTGTGCGGGCTGTGGACCCGGCTCTGTTTTTCAGAGAAGGTGGCGACCCTACCAAAAAAAAAAATTAAAATAAAATATCATTGTTTAGTTTGGAAGCAGGTCCTCCCCCGAGCAGCGAGGCGAGGGCACGCGTTGGCCAGGCAGGGTGTTTGCAAACCAGCCGGGTGTTTGCAAACCGGCCGGGTGTTTGCAAACTGGCCGGGTGTTTGCGTGGAGCCCGTTGGGGAGCGGAGCCCGCTGGGCAGTGAACGAGCCGGGTTTAACGCTGCCGGCGGCTGCGCGTGGGGCCAGAGAAGTCGTGGAACAGAACCATCAAAGGGAGGGCATGCAACCTGCCTGAGTCGCCTAACGCTGCTCAAATAGGATTGCTGCCGGTGATGGACAGATCCTTATTTGTAAGTATTTAATGTTTCTTAGGAAGCACTTCTAAAAGAAATTGGTATGTAATGACAGCACTCACTGGAAAACAGGCCGATTATAAAATGCACTAACTTATCTGGTATTCATTTGAAAAGTAAATGGATGCAAGTAAAGGTGAGAGTTCACTACCAATTCAAATATTTTGCTTTAACAGGCTCTAGCACTCCTACTTTAATTCAAGCAGAAGCACAAGTATGAATAATCAAACTGGATGATGCTCATCAAAACCTTTGTGCCTTGCACCATTTCAAATGGTCATTGAAGCTTAATGGCAAAAAATTTACATTATTCCTTTAATTTGTATTCTGTTCCTTCCTTCTGAGTGATGTGATTGTGATTTTCTGTTGCCGGCTGTATTATTTTGATGCAAATGTTATGTGCTGCTACAGTCCAATTTCCTGCTTTGCCCCCCCCTTTTCTTCCCCCAGTAAAGAAACAACAGCTAAAATAGTTCAAAATTGGGGAGGGATTTTGAAATAGTTCCGTAACTACTGCTCCTAATTAAAGCAAACAATGCAGGGTCTTGAAGCACCCTGAAAAGCTGAAAATTAATTATTAGCTGAAGGGGGAGGGAAGTGGCTTTGCTCCCCAGACCTTCAAAAAAAGAAAAAAAAAAAAAAAAGAAGATAAAAAAGTGAGGGATCCCAATTCTGCCTACAAAAGAATTAGAAAAGAAAATTTGTAATTCAGTTAAAAACTCCTTTTGCTGGAACATAATCACCTAGGGATGAATGCTTTATTGAGAGGCATGGGGTTGCAAACCAAAGCCTTGCAAACAGGAGGCCCCCGGGGTGCTCACGGCACGTAATATATGCACCGACTAATTTATTGCGCTGTGACTAATTTCCATTCCTTGTGCTTAGAGTTGCCTCGCTAATTACAGGGATGTTTTCTTAACTTGGGTAATTGCGCTGCCCGCGCGCCGCCCCCCACGCGTGCCCCACGCGGGCTTTGATGCACCCCCACGGGGTGGCTGCGGCGGGACGCCGCCCTAATTAGATTGGCTGCCTTAATTAAGGGAGATGTGGGGGTGCGTGGGGGGGTGGTGGCGCTGAGCCCCCCATTACGCAGGCACACATTGAGCTTGTGCATCCCGAGGCTGCCCAGATGTGCAGGGTGAAGCCAGCCCCACGCTGGGCTCCCCCGGGCTTGCAAGGATGCAACCAAAACCAGAGGACACCCGTACCCCAGACACCGACAGCCAAGCATCCATCCCACCCAAGCACCCATCCCACCCAAGCACCCATCCCGTCCAAGCATCCATCCCACCAAGCATCCATCCCACCCCAGCATCCATCCTATCCAAGCATCCATCCCACCCCAGCATCCATCCCACCCCAGCATCCATCCCACCAAGCATCCATCCCACCCAACCACCCATCCCACCCAAGCATCCATCCCACCCAACCACCCATCCCACCCAAGCATCCATCCCACCCAAGCATCCATCGCACCCAAGCACCCATCCCACCCAGCATCCATCCCGTCCAAGCATCCATCCTATCCAAGCACCCATCCCACCCAAGCATCCATCCGATCCAAGCATCCATTCCGCCCAAGCATTCATCCCATCCCAGCATCCATCCCACCCAAGCATCCATCCCACCCCAGCATCCATCCTATCCAAGCATCCATCCCACCCCAGCATCCATCCCACCAAGCATCCATCCCACCCAACCACCCATCCTATCCAAGCATCCATCCCACCCAAGCATCCATCGCACCCAAGCACCCATCCCACCTGGCATCCATCCTATCCAAGCATCCATTCTGCCCAAGCATTCATCCCGCCCAAGCATCCATCCTATCCAAGCATCCATCCCCACCAAGCATCCATCCCCACCAATTTCATCCCCACCAGGCTGACTACACGGGGCAGAGCTCCTACCAGGAGCATCCCTAAAAATAAATACTGGGGGAACGGCACCGAGCATTTGTGTCACTGCGCTGCTTGCCGTGTGTTAAGCCTATCTCCAAATCTGCTGCCGCGGGCTGCCTTAATTTTATGTGTGGAAGTCACTCATGCATTTAAAATTATTAGACAGATAATCACTTCCTTGAAATAATTTCAACACTCATCTATAATAAAAAAGATTTCTTTCAAAGGACCCTTAGTTAAATGGGCTCAGTGCTACTTTCTGTATCACACAGGTCAATTTGATTCTGCTCTATACTCTCTATACAGCTAAACAATTGCTTTTCATAAACTGAAGAGCAGAGTGAAAGCAGCCCGTAATATCCATCCAGAGATGGCCTTGAACACTTTCGTTAATAAAAGCTTGACATCTGAAATCCTACTTCTTTATTCCTCCCTTATCAAAGAGTTGGTCAAGACTGCAGAAAATCAATGTCATATTAATAAATACTAATAACCTGGCGGTGAAGATGACGAAGAAAAGCCCCCAGCACGCCGGGTGAAGCATCCCCTTGCCCAGCCCTGGGGGCAGCGCACCGCGATGCCCGAGAATGGGCTGAGAGCTGGCTCAGCCCCGTGCAGAGGGGCAGCCATGGAGACCGCATGACGAGCACCGCTGCCGGCCGGACTCCCACATCTCTGCAGGGCCACCTCCGCTTTACCCACATCCCATATGAGATATCCCAGAGAGATGCTGGGGAGAGACCATCCCGGAGGCAGCCCCAGCGGCGTGGAGAGCCCCCAGATTTCACTCCAAACAATGAAATTCCAGCTGTGGGCCCCGACGGACCCTGCGCTTCTCCAAGGTGGCTTTAAATCCTCATTTAGTCCTATGATGCGTTTCCCCGTGAATTTGGGACAGCTTGAAGAAATGTAATTGTTTTCCTTTTACATTCAAATAAATAAACCATTTCCGTTCATATTTAATGGCAACTCACCGTGCGCCTAGGGTGAGACCTGATCTCAGAGACCACTGACATTAGAGACACAGCTGCCTGAGAATAAAGAAATTCCGTTTCTCTACCGCCAAATTAATAGAAATAAACGCACAGGTAGGAATGACGCGCGTGCCGCCCCGCGCCTTGCGGGACTCTCTCCATCACGGCGCGGCCTGCCCTGGCAGCAGATCGGCTCGCTCCCCCATTTATTAACCCGAGGCGTGAGCAGACTGGAGGGACTAACCGTGTCGTCTCACAGGTTTCGGTCCTTGGTTTTTGAAGTTAGGCAGCCTTTAAGCTCCCTGCAGCCTGTCGTGCACACGCAGAGATTCACATTGGGCTGGGGCAAGGAAGGTTTTCTTTCACCCGGAAACATTTACTTGTCTTTGTGTTTTGTGACAAATCACAGTCTGAGGAGGTGGAAGTTGCTCTGAGCTTGAATTTTTAAAGAAAAAGATGACACCCCAGGCGATGGCCCATTCCTGGCTTGCCTGGCTGCACCCGCATCCGTCCTTGCACCCATCCTGGAGTAGCAGCCTTGGGGACTAGCGCTGGGAAAGTGTCCGGAGCACCAAGGATAACACGGTGGCCGTGGGGTGCCTGTGCCGGGGGGCGCGCGGGGGTGCTGCCAGGTGCCTGCAGCAGCGTGCATGCAGGATGTGGAGCACACGCACCCCAGTACACCGCTGCTAGGGACCACGAGATGCTCACGCGTATAAAGCATCTTCTCAGGCTCACGCTTCCCTGTGAAAAAGGAAATAAAAAGAGTCTCCCCCGCCACGAAACCGCCTTCGGCATCTCCTTTCTAATAACTTGGCATATTCACTTAATACAGCCTGGCTCCTTCCAAGTCGTTAGCGGTGGCAGGAGACACAGTCTGAACATTGACCTGGTTTGCTTGCCAAGACAGAGCAAAGAGAAACCTTCACATAATCATTTCCAAACATTAAAATGGCTCCATTGTCATTATAGCTGAGAGATTGAATTCGCCTCATCAAAGCGGCGTATGACAGGTGACTCAATAGGATGGTGCCAAGCGCGGAGGCAAGGAGATTAGCAGGGCACTGATATCATTATTTCCGCCTATCACAGATTCGGCAGGGAGGCAATTGTAATTTCTGGGCTTATTAGTCTGCATTCGCAGGAAAAAACCTAGTGATAAACCTCAGTGTGACAGCCAGGCATTTGTGCAGCAAGTGCTGTCATAGTGACACTTAGAAAATGCCAATGTGGATACGTTCTCATAATCCCCCCTAATAGAGGTTAAAGCATGGCACAAAGGCACTCTTATCAATGATCGGGACACTAATAACATTTGCATTTTTAAGTTAAATATAGTAAGTGAAGAGTAAGTCTCCTCTTTGCGGCTTTGGCAGTTAACTCGGCATTGGAAGAATAAAAGCAAAGCAGAAATTCCAGCCGGCCCCCATCTCCTCCACGGCGGGCGAGGATGCTCGGTGGGTCGGCGTTGCCGGAACGGCCGCCGGCAGGCGAGGTGCCCCGCAGGTCCCCACCTTGGCTTTCGGCGCTCGGGAACCGACAACCGGGCTGGGGACGGGACCCGGCGGAGGCGGGGGACAGGCAGCTCACGGGCATCGGCGCTGGATGAGCAGAGAGGAGGAGAGAGAGAGGAGCAGAGATGCTCGCCTGGTGCGGGGGCTCCCGGGAGCTGGGGGGCAGCTCGCCCCGGTTGCTGCCCTCTCCCCCGAGGAGGGGAGATTATTCAGGTGCTTTTACAGACTTTTACAAGGGGTTTTGCTGCAGAGGGACAAAACTTTTTTAGGGGGAGGAGTCCGCCCCACGGCGCGCGCCAGGCTTGGGTTTTCCACGGTAATTTCCCCCGAACACACGACCCCAGCGTGCGTGCACACACACGCACGCTCTCCGCAGGAATTTCTTAAGGGAAAAAAAAAATATATTACAGGTGGTAAACTGTTACTTTTCCACATTTAAATAAGAGACCAATTAAGAAGACTATGTAATTCAATTCTTGAGTGAGTGCCACTGAATTCAATTTGTTTCAGGTCAATGAATATAATGTGAAGTTATTAACAAAAAGGTCAGGGACTGCATATAAAATATACACACATGACACAGGCAGGAGTAATTAGTACACATTTCACATGTTCTGTTGCTCAGACATATGGTGTAGAAAATCTTAACAGGATTAGATGTTAATAAATGTTCCCCTCTCCCTTCCTCCCCCACTCCCTATTTAAATGGGGTTTAGGGCTATTCCCCCCGCTGCTCCTGGGATCCACTGGAGGTTAAGGACCCCTGGATCGCACGCCAGCCCCGCAACCAGCACCGGTACCAGAATCCTCAGCCGAGGGAACGCACCCAACTCGCCAAACCCGTGTCTCTTTGGGATCTATCCCAGACGCCACCTCCTAGAAGCCAGTCTCCCACGCGTGGCGGGGGGGTGAGTGGGGGGGACCCGCAGCATCCGCGGGCTGCAGCTCCACCGATTCCCACGCAGCCGGCAGGGGCAATATTTTAACATCTGTTCTGCAGCAGAGGGGAAGAACGGTCCCTCGGCTTTATCAACAGCTCCTACAGCATGCCTAGAATTTTGCTTCCTAGAAACGCGGGTGATTTGCTTTGACCGCCTTTCCTCTTGGCATGGCGGGGGACAAAGCCGGGAGGAAGGGGCGCGGGACTGTGATGGAGCCAGGCTCCTCTGCACAGGCAAATCGTTCAGGGCTGGACCTGAGAAGTGACTCGAGCCATGTGCCAGCACGTGCCGCGGCAGGGACAACACTCGGGGACTTTTGTGCCCCGCACGGCGCTCGTAGCCCGGCTCTGCTAAGAGACGGAGTTACGCCATTTGTGGCATCTCGCCCGTTATCCTCTGCGAGAATCTCACACACGAGATGTTCAAGGGCACCAGGCAGGTGGGACAGCCGGCGTGGTCTGGGTGAGAGCAGGAACACTGCCACAGCAGTGATGGAGGAGAAGTCCCCCCCACGGGCAGGGGGACAGTCCCTGCGGGAAGAGCTCTGCCTGCTCCTTCCACGCCCTCGGGGTCGCCACGGACACTTCTGCACCAAGGATCACCACACTTCCCCATGCAAATTTGCTTCGAGTGCATATTTAATGTGAAATTATGATATAAACAATAATAAAAATGTCAAATTATTATATCAACGCCGTGTTTATGCAGTGGTTGAATCCAAAAACGCCCGTGACCCACCAAAAAAACCCCCAGAGGGATATGAAGCCCTAAATGCTTTTGTGACTCTAAGCCTAACTATCAAGTGCTTAGATCCTCTCACAAGTAAGGTTGCACTTTAATAAGGGAAGAAAAAGAGGACTTGGGCAAAACTCCCCTGGAAACTATAGGAACAAATCCCAAAATACGAGAACTCTGCTCAGCTTCTGTATCACACAGGGGCTCTTTAAAAAATGCACAAGGACAGAAAACACCGGAAAAAAATCTGATTTGTGGCAGTCCTGGCCCCATCGCCGCAGCCAGGGAGGAACAAGTCCCACTTACGCGCTGGTGCAGAGTCAACATCTCCGATTCACATGAAAAAAAAGCTAGGCTTGAGTTACTGTTTTTACTTGAAAACCCTAAAACGGAAGATGATTTAAAGCTAAGCACTTGCAGGAATAACCCCGTCATTCTTTTTTCCTGCAAACTACCCTACTTGCAGAAAGGCAGAGATTTTCCAAATAGCCGAAGCTGAGTGAAACTTCGCAAGCAGGCTGTGTGTAAAGGACGATCTGTAATTAGGGGAAGGTGCTGACGGGTACCCCATCCCATTCCCCCCCCCACAGGCAGGAGAGTCCCTACGGTTATGGGGGCTGCGGCGGCGTCAGACGAGCATCCCCAGCGAGTCCGGTGACCAGCCTCTTCCCTCCAGCCGGTTCTTCCCTTCGGTCCGGTGGCTCTGAGCTCCCGTGGTCGCTTCGCTTGAGCCAGATCTCACGGCCGCTGACGGGCGGTGGGGTGGCACTGGAAAAGACAGTACTGTTTGCCTTGGGAAACATCACGCCAGATCACGCGCCTCCGGGTTTGTCAGTTTTAGCGCTCAATTTTTAAAAGTAAATTTTAGCGGCCAGGTCTGGTTTCAGACTAATTCAGTGAGATGCTGCCCTAAGCAGAATTCCTTTTTTTGTCACTCACGACCGAAATAAACGTCTTCCTTTGGCGTTGTGCGCAGACCTGGAGAACTGACATAATTTGGCTGGATGCTCCTCTGCCGAGGAAGACATCTATATGGATCATAGATAATAAAAAGCCTTGTTAATAATTTTTCAGGTGAATGACCTTGCCCTGCGTTACACGCCAGGTGCATCCCCTTTCTTCTCCCGGCCCCTGACACAAGAGGGGAAGCCACAGCTCGCAAGACTAAGTCGTCCTGCGGGAAAGCCGCTGCACGGCGAGTCCCTGTGGGATGGATGGGGAGATGCTCTCGGAGCCGCTGGCTCTTCACCGCTTTCTCCCTGTCAAGGGACCACACACGCGTCCCTACAAAAGCCTTTCGAAAAGCCTGCTGAGCTGCATCTACGTGTGTACGTGTTAATAGCAAAAACCCCCCAACCCCGGAGGCCTTCTGGACCCCATGCACACCCCTACGACATGCGTTCAGAGAAGCCTTCCCCAGCCAGCAGCACACTCCCCACATCGATCAAATACCCCCATGTTATACCATAGATACGATAAGAGACGTATGTGCCCCCGTTTTTCCCCACTGGGTGGATTCTTCCATGTAAGCCAACGTTTACCATAAGTCAGTAAAATACCTATTTTTCTGCTTACAGAGACTTAAGTTCCTACTTTTTCACTGGATGCCAGAAGATTAATCCATGCCTAATTCCAGTATCAGGTTTGGGAAGCAGGACCTATTTGGGACTATGGAAACGTCTTTACATGTGAATCGCTCCAATGTTTTTGGAATTAGCAGCCAGAGAAACATTGCAAAGGACAGGTTAACTGATGCCTGGCAGCTTCCCCAGCACTTGCTGTGGGGAGCTAAATCTGATTTATAGAGATGCTCTGGTGTCCATTCAAATCTGCTTGAGATTCTTTACTGGGAAAAGATAATCACGTTAATGAGCCAGATGTGTTTGCTTGCTCTGACATTTTTCTTCGCATCTTCTGTTCAGAATGAAATATGCAACCAATTTCCCAAGTTATACTTTATCTCCAGTGTTGCCTGGTGTGTTAAAAGAATTAAGTCGTTTGTATATATTGACTAATAATTGTCATTTATTACTGAACTTGTTAACATAATCCTCAACTGGAGATATTTGTTTACTTTGCCCATGTACCGCTGTATTGTTTTCGTATAACCCATTGTAGAAAGCAAGAAGAAAATGCACGAGCGAGAAATGGAGAGCTTCAATAATGGATGTGAAACATGCGACCATATGGGTACAACCCCGAGTATATATGCGTTTAACATTTGTCTGTAAAGAGTGAAATTTAAAGTGAGATTGGCCCATACAGGTTCGAGGGTGAATTAAACAAAGCTGAGATGAGCGTGTTAGTTAACATTGCCGTGGCTAGGTATTCAAGACAGGATCCCATCTCCAGAGCAACCAGCAGAACTCCTTGGGTTTGCTCAGGGGAGAGCCAAGTTAGCGCTTATGCTATATTTTGTCCTTAAGAAAAAAGGGAAACGCGCACCACTAGTTCCGGAACGGCTGGATTTTGCTTCTTCAGCCTCTTCAGCATGTCACCCGCCGCTACCCACCCTGCAACAGCCCCTCGCTTTTTGCGTCGCCTTCCCAGGTACCTTTTCCCACACCCTCCTCCCCACAGGGACGTGGAGCTGCCCATCGATGCCCAGGAACAGCAGCTGCCTGGCTTCGCCCCGGGACCCTCGCCACGGCTTAGCCTCCGGGCACGGCAGAACGTACAAGGCGTAGTTACGACAGGACGAGGTTTCAATCGGTGATGGATTAATTTCTCCCTGCTTCATCACATATCCATCTGTACATCCAACTGCAGCATCACGTATCCACCCATAAGAAGAGACATGGACAGAGGAAGGGCCAGCTCAGCAGTTTACTGAATATGTCAGGTGGAGACGCAAAAAAAATAGCAAAAAATTAAAATTAAAAAAAAACCAAACAATTTTCTTCTTAATTAAGAAATTATTCCCCCCCGCCAAATGGCCCATTTTCTCTCCCCATGATTTCCTGGTTTAAAAAAAAAATTGAAGCCATTTATTTTTCACTTTATTGTTTGGCTTGCATATTGGAAGCAAACAAATAAAAAGAAGGGAAATACCGATGTGAAGCCTTTGGTTTTTGTACTTTTCCTCCTTTTCTTTTGTGTTTTCTTTTTCTTTTCTCACCGAAAAACACGGCCAAGCTTTCCACTAACACGCGACGTGCCTCCCAAAACCTCTCCGTGACTTGAGTGAACCCGGAATGACGCCCCTGACCGTTTCTGACGCCCCCGTGGCTCGAGCTGGGTTTTCTGTTAACGCCACTGGCGTTTGCTCAGTGTTTCCGCAAATCGCCCTTCAAAACCCCAGCGAAACCCCCCCGGTCACGCAGCAGAGGACAGAGGTGGAAGCAGACCTCCCACGCTCCGACCACCACGGCGGCGGGTGCCGATGCCGGCAGGGCTCCTCTTGCCACAGGGGGCTCCTAAGCCCCTTGGGCAGCCCCGCAGGCACGTGCGCTGCCGTCGGGGGGGCGTCAGGGCTGGGAGCATTCAGCTTCCAGCAGCCGCGGGGTCAGCGCCTCCCAGCTCGGCAGGCTCTTACCACTCCCGTTCCCCGGCATTTTCATTAACTGAAGATTGCGAATGGGTCAGCAGATCTATACACTTTTTGTATTCCCTCTGCTTAGTTTATTTATTTCTTTTTTTTGCAGGATGCTGAATAACTAACCTTTTCTTCAATAGATAGATTTAAAAAAAAATAGGATCCATCACACAGCAGCAGGATAGCCTTGCTCTGTTTTGACCTTTCTGAAATTAATTTCCCAATCTTAGCTTTCAAAATCAGAGATTGAAAAGACCTATTAGATCAGCCAATCCATCTTATCGCCAGCATGGCAGCAAGCGGAGACCCCAGCTAAGTGCTCCTCTACATGGGGAAAATATTCTGGAATAAGACGGGGCATGAATTTAAAGTGAAATACCTGTTCCAGAATATTCCGCGTGTGGACACGTACTCTGGAATTACCGCAGCTTTTCCTGAGTTTGCTCAGTCGGCAACTGGAGGCAATCACCGTGACACAGGGGGCAGAAAAAAAATCCCATTTTAGGATAAGGGGGCCGACCTCTGGAGCTTTTTTCCAGGGTAGCTCCGGGGAATAATTCACCCTGATCCTTTTTCCCCAGGCAGGGCTGTTGCTCGCAGGGCAGCATCCACCCAGGGAAAGAGGGAAGGGTGCTAACCCGACCACCCAGAGGAGAGCTGCCCCCAGCCCCTGCAGGGAAATTCACTCTCCACCTGCAGGATCAATGGTTGCCTTAAAGGCTTTGGTCCAGAAGGATGACATTCTAGGCTGCGGCTACTTAAGGAACCCGTGATGTTAAAACACGACCTCTCCCAAATCGCAATTTAGCGCCTTTGCCAGGTGGCACGGGTCTTCTCAGAGGATCGGTACTTTTCCATATGGCAAATAACTCAGCACTTTGGGGTAAAAGCCCAAAGCTCAAGGATCTGATCCGCACTGGTGCTGGGAGCCTGAGGGTACGGCCAGCTCCAGCTGCCCTGACCAGCACGCCTGGCCTGGGGTGGGTGTCCCTGGAGAGGCCCCTTGGGACAGGGGAGGGCTCCCGGTGCCCCATGACCCTCTTCTCCTATTCCCCTTGTTTTTATTAAATACCTCGTTATGCCATTTTTGTGGTATTCCTCATTCCGCAGTTAGTATTGCTCTATCCTAGTCCAGGGCTCTGGGGGTTGTGCTTTAACGCCAGCACTGACGACCCTTGGGGAATACCCCAGGGGGATCCCAAAATGCAGCCCTGATCTGGAGACAGCAAGGGTGGTCCCACCTGTGGAAGCACCTGCCAGCACAGGCTTTGAGAGAGAGCGGTAATAGATTTCACAGGGGAAAATTATAAAACAAGACACCTGAAGGAGATTTCTGGCTGGTTGACTCCTAGAACAACGAGGTTTTATAATGCTTTTAACCATATCTGCTACAACAATCTAATCCTTTTTTTTTTAAATCCTACAAAACGCTGCTCCAGTGATGCGACGCGAGCGTCACAAGTGAATCACCGTGGAATCACAGCGTTTTCCTTTAAATCCTCAGATGTTGTTGCTTATTGCGTGGCGGGCCGGTTGTTATTTCACGCGTAGGGGTGCCCATCAGCGGGATCGGGCTGGGAAGGATGAAATGAGAAGACCTCATCGGGTCAGGCTGGGAAGGATCAGAACCCACCAGCCAGCAGTGGTGTGGTGCTGCCGCTATTTAAGGACGCTAAACCTCCGGGTGGTGAAAAGGTGGTAGGGTTTGATGGATGCTTATGTGGGGAGGGGGCTTTCGCACCAGATGGGGATGACAGGGCACTTGCCAGCCCACAGCCTGCTTGCTGCTGAAAGGAGGGCAGGAGCCAGCTCACCCCTCTGCAGCCAGCAGGAGATGGGTGCTCGCCGAGAGCCCACCCGTCCGGAGGGGATGGGTCACCACCCTCTGCAAACCTTGGTCTCTGTCTCCAGGTTCTGCAAATCCACCACTCGCCCTCGGTGGCTGCAGCTGACACGAATCCTGCCCTTCGCTGCCTCACCATCCCTGTGGGGCTCGAACGTTGGAGATGTACCGTTCCCAGCCAGCCTGCCTCCCCCGGCTCTCGGGAAGCGGCTGGGGACGCTGGACGGCGTTGCAGCCGTGGGGGTTTCAGAGGAGCAGAGCAGCGATGAGGGGTCCCAGAGAGCAAAAACAAACTAGGCCAACGCACAGCACTGCGGTAAACCAGGTCTGTTCAAACCAACCGTGTTTCCTACTTTTATAATGCTACAAGTCAATTAATAATTTAAAAAAAACCCACCAAACAATAAAAAAAAAAGCCCCAGCCCCGTCAGCCTGGAGCAGATTTGCGTGAGGCATTTCACAGCAGCCTTGGGGGAACGTTTGCGCTATAACGAACCGATCCCTGCGCCGCGTTGATTGAAAACCAGATACCTAGCAGAGCTTGAAAAGTCGTCGAGGGGAGGAAATTGTTAGCAGGTCAGTGCTTTCTGGAGGGTCCTCAGGGATCGGCACGAAGGCTGATGCCAGGGGTGGCTTCACCCAGACCGGAGGGAAATCCTTTGGCGCCGCCGGCGGAAGAGACCCCTCCAGCGGTACCACGCTGAGCCCAGGTACGGCGTTTCCTCCGTCAAAGGGATGCCACAGACGTACGTGTATGGAGGGGAGCCACCAGTGATGCTGATTTACGCTGCTGGTAGTAAATGGTATCAATGCCACGACAGGCTTCGGTCTGGGAGAGGAGAATGCATTCAAAAGTATTTGAAAATGAGTTTCTTGCTATCAAATTCGATGGGAAGGAGCCTCTGCCTAAACCTGCAGTAAGTGTATTCACAAAGAAACTGTAAATTTATATTAAAAAAAAAAATAATATGTATATATCAGTTTAAAGCCCTTTTACATTTTCTATCACGCATTGCAGTTTGGTCGACAACTGCAAGTCTTTTTCCATTAAAATGCCTCTATTATGCCTCCGCAGTTAGTGCCCTTCTTAAACATCATTACATTGTGAGGAGCTGCCACTATATCCATACAATGGGGGAATCAAGAGCACACAGATAAACCGGAGCTGCAAACTTTGCGCACTCAACAAGTCCTCTCCGCAGACAATTAGGGCCAAAAGATAAATATTGACACATTAGACTATTTTCCTCAATTTGTTTTTTTGTTGATCGTCTGAGCGATCTGATGGGGCAAAATTCCACTTTTCCGATATCTTGGATTCTTGGCTAATAGAAACAAATAAAGTGAAAGCTTCTGTCCACAATGGGTTAGGAGCATCTATTGTTGGCAGGCGCTAATCGGATTAAATTGGCTCCTGGCTCTATTGCTAGGAGGCTAACTCATTCCTAAATTTCTCCCATCTCAAGGGGATGTGTCATTGTTGCCTCCTTTTTTTTTTTTTTCTTTTTTCCCCCTACTATTTAAATCTGACGGATGGAATGAAATAAGGAACGGCTTGAGACGACGGCGGTGCCCGCCACCCTGTGAACAAAGAGCGGGGCTGGCAGAGGCTCCGGCGTTGGTCCGTGCTGGCCGGAGGGGGCTGCGGTGGCTCCCGCAAGCCCCTTCTCCTGGCTGGAGCCTGTCTGGCATCTCCGCCGCCGCTCCCCCTCTGGAAATGGCATTGAAACCCAAACGCTAATGCAGCCGGGCAGGGAAAAACCTCCGCTTTCTACGCCGGACTGCGCTCAGGTTGTTTCCCATTAGCATTTTAATACGTACCCCTGGCATCAGCCCCTTAAAAGAAGCAAACACGTTTATGCGAGCAGCCGAAAAAGACGGCCTTAAATAATGTCGCCTTTGGAGGGAGGCCCACGAGCCGCGAGGTACATTTTTGCCCACAGTCTGATAATTTTCAAAGCTATTGGCAACCTGGGAATTTTCCTGCCTTATCACCAGGGCTCAGCTAACTTCACTAACACTAATCAGAGCTGGAATCATTCATTCAAGGATTGCATGATCATGTTTTTCTTTAGCGGTGACAGCTGCCTGAGCCGTATTAGCAATGCAGATGAGTCAGCCTAATAGGTTAATGCAGAACACGCGAAAATTAGGTTTAATCCCCAGTGAAATAATCTAACATTTTCACATTTCTTGATGTTGGGATAGAGACATTGGTGGTGACTCAATTAGGTGTAATGTAGATCAAAGCAAATTTACCTTCTGGCTGAACCTTCCCCATAGTTTAGATAGAAGAATATAAGGGTTCTTTACTAATTGGCCAATGGCTGTGGGGAAAATATATTAAAAGCGAGCGTACCGCAAGAATTGCGTTTCAGATTTGGACCAAGTAACGGCTGGGTTTTGCAAACACCCGGGCACGTCGTTTTGCCAGAAACCAGCGTTTTGTGCACGGCACCTTCCAACTCACAGCTCTTTTCAATGCAACGCTTACAAATGAAGGCATTTGGGGTTTTATTTTATTTTTTTTTTTTAAACTCTATTCATTTTTAATGTCCCGTACCGAAATATCCCCAGTGAGGTTTGAAAGAGCTTGTATTATAAAAGAAGCATAAAGGAAAAAAAAAAAAACCACCACAAACCACCAGTGTGTGTCTATCTCGTGTTTTCATTCTTGGGGAATAACATATCAAACAGCAATCGCTTTCAGTCATAAAGGGAAGGAAACAAAAAATTACATGCCCTCAGTTGCCAAATTATTTTTTTGCCTTGACATCTTAATTCTTAATCCTTGTGTGTGGTCAAATCAGTCTACTATAGACAACCAATCAAGCAATTATTCCTAAATTATATTTGCCCAACTCACATTGATTGGTTATTCTTTTCTTATTGGGTAAGCTCATTAATTCTGAGCAGCTTGCTTATTATGCTTTCCACATCATTTTCTTTCTGAGCCTATCTACTCACACCAGCCTGCTGATGTTTCAAGATGCCATACAGAAAAAAAAGGCCGAGTGATCTATTGCATTGTCTCTTCCAGCAATTACAATTCACATTGCTGATTAACTTTGATGTGAAAACTAATGAGATAAGGCAAGTTATCAAGGCGGACCTGATCGTCATCTCATTTATAGAGCATTTGCCATCGGTGAATGACAAAAACTAATGAAGATGTATCTGACAGCAGGCTGAGCCGAGGCAGAATTTCGTTTCTCATCAGCAAGTGCTCTGCTTCGAACTCATCAGTCTATCTGAAACATGTGGAAATTAGCTTAATAATGAAAACACTTCATCCAAATAGACAAATGTTTACATTAAAATAGCTACATGATAAATAGATGTTAAAGATTTTATGCCTTCTTGAGTCTAAACAATGGAGCACAAAATATGTTCTCATATTCACTAAATCATCCCTATAAAGCTCCACACGTGCTGCCGTACCTGCAAGCTCCCCGCTTTATGGCTCAAAAATATTTCTGGGCTGCGGTTCGTCCTTTCGGAAACGTACGGTCTGGGCTGTAATTAATTAACTCCCGTGCAACGGTAGCTGGCGGGAAAAAGGCAGAAGGACCTGGCGACGGTGGCGTAGGGTAATCGTCCCTGTTCGGTAGGGACCGGGACTAGATTTGGGTGCACGGAGCTCCCAAAAGTGCATTTTTAACAGTACCGTAAGAGAAGCAAAACGTGACGCGTGTTGTGCCGCAGGAAGAAATTTATGCCGTGTATAAAAGGTACCATTTTTTCTCCCAGACGTAAAAATATAAAGTAGAGATATAATTCATGGAAATACACCAACATTTCTTGCCCGCGCCATGGCTGCCAAAAAGTCTCCTGTAATATCAGTCTAGTGTAGAAACGTTCCTGATAAAAGGGAGGCAAGGCAGAGCTACTCCCATTTTTAATATTGCGGCTTCGGTATCTTTATTTATGAGAGACCATTTCAGATTTGTTGTGCATTATTTCAAATGCTTACACTATGTCCAAACATGTCCCCAGTATGTTTTTGTATCTGGAATAAAATATTCATTAATCATCTGGGATCAAAAATACTATTTTTAATAAAAAAAAAAAGAAGAAAAAAAGAGAAAGACATGCATCTGTGAGGCAGAAAGGCGAGATTCTCGCTTTAAATTTTTTTTAAAATTGTGTATACTTCAAATAAAATAAACGGTTGGTAAAAGATTCCTTTCCCTTATTTGTGATTTTTTTCCCCTCTCTGGAAAAAAAAATAAATATGGAAAGCCTATACCACTGCCTCCTCCAGGGAAAAAAACAACCAACCAACCACGTTACTACAAATATAAGAGGAATTTGAAAATTGATCAAAAAAGTTATTTTCTGAATGGACTGAAAAAGATTGCAGACTTCCCGGAAAAGCCGCAGGAGCTTCTACAAATTATGTGCACCGACAGCTCCGTGCGTGCGTGTGAAAAAAGCTCCGATCCCGACCAAGTTACGAAGGTAACGCCCGTGCAACAGGAATCGTGACGGTCCCGGGGCTTTCCGAGCCACCGATGGGTGCAGCCCCCCTCCAAATCCCACCCCCCCCCCCCCCCCCCAAGCACTGCTGCCAGACGATTCCCGTCTCACCATTCCGATCATAACGCGCTCGCCAACTTTCATTCCTCGTCTTTTGAGGACATCTGAGGTCCAAACCCGAGATACCCCGAGCAGATCGGCATTGTGTATCACAGATTAGCCCGCACAAAGAGCCCGCAGCCCGGGAAAGTTAAAAGAAAAGCCTGTTATAAAGCGCTCGCAACAAATTACTACTTCAACGCTGGATTAAATTTAAAAGCTCTTCACAGAGCTGCAGATAAATCCTATATATTAGAAGAAACCATAAAAGTACTCGTTCAAGAGCTAAAGGCACAAGTGGAAAGTTGACCCCAAAGATTTTTTTTTTTTTTTTTTTTAAACAGCCTACTAAGTTTATAAAATTTCTCAAGACGTAGAGAGAGGGTTAGGTTACTTCTGTAAGGCTCAACAGCACAAAGCTAACACGTGCCGGTTTGGGCGATTAATGGTGAGGCAGATCCGCAGCAAGCAACGCAATGCATTAAATAAAATGAAAGCCAGGTTTGTTATTTGTTTTTTGGGTGGGTTTTTTTTTTTTTTTTTGGTTTGTTTGCTTGGCTTCGGGTTTTTTGTTGTTTGGTTGGTTGCTGTTGGTTTGTTTTTTGGTTTCTGTTTTTTTTTTTTCCTGCCCAGCAAAAGAAGCGGGACGGTTTCTCTTTCACCGCTCGCCTACGCAGTGGGAAAAACGTTGATCCCATCCTTATTTTCCTTTTCGCATGGAGCTGTAAGTACAGGTACAGAACGGCATTCCTCCCAAACCTGGCGCCAGGCATTTACATGAAAATCCCCAGCAGCTGCACTGACGGGCTCGGGATGCTCTCGCGGTGGGCAGGACGCAGCATTTTCCTTTCGGCTCATTAAAAAAAAAAAAAAAAGAAGTGTGATCTGTTCACGTTTTATCTTTTTCTGCGCATTCATTATTTTATATTTCTAAAACACAGGGCTCGGACATTGCCATCGCTTGGTTTGGGCGCTGGATATGTACACATACGTGTACCCGCATGGAGGGACGTACAGAGAAAGGAATGCTGCTCCTCCCTCCCCCTCCCCGTCCTTTATCCCGGTAGCCTATTTTAATAAATAATTATAGGCAGCTAAAGGATTTGTTCATTCCAAAAGGTCTCCCCTTCACATTTCTCAGAGGTTCAGCTCAAGGAGACACCATGATAATAAGGCTGACTCGGGATCCCTACTTCACAATGTCATTATGAGCTAGCATTTAAAACGAAAAAAATATGTATATTATACCTAAAAGCGTTACAAGGTTACAGTCTCGTCTTCAAGAATATTTAATGCTGCTGGGAAAGCAGTGCTGTTGCACTGAGGAGGAGGTAACAGTGGGTGGGGGGGGTGGGGGGGGGGGAGAGAGAAAAATCCTTTCTGAAATACACGCTTAGAAAAAAGATGTTGGGAGCGAGCATGGAGTTCATTTGCATTTCCAATGACTTGGACTAATCCTCCACCGCCACGTTTATATTTTCTTATTACTTTTCCTAATTATCTTCTTCTCTCTTTTTTTTTTTTTTTTTTTTTTGGCTCGTAGCTTTTCCTCCTCTCTCCGTTCCCTACTCTCCTCCCCGTTTCCAAATACCCGGCATGTCATTGTCTGGCTTGGGGCCGCACAACACCAAGGGCTAACGATGGCCCGTCCGAGCTAGCCAGTCCGTACCGCCCCTTAAAAATGTGGGCGCACCCCCCTGTGCCGCCACCCCCTCGCCACCCCGGGCACCCACAGCAGCCCCCCTCGGTGCCCGGGTGCCACGGCAGCGGGGCGGTTCGCTTTATTAGAGTCTGTTAAGAAACATTTCTGGGGTTGAGTAAAAGCAGAGGGGTTTTTGCCAGGTCCCTGGGGGTCAGTCGGGGGGTACCTGTGGGGTGCCCCCCTGGCGTGGGGCATCCAGGCTCAGGGACCTCCCCGGCGTGGGGGAGGCTGCACCCCAAGCCGCAGCCCCCCCCACCACCCCCCGAAAGGCACTGCCGCCCCGGACACTGCATGTGGCACCACCGACTGAGACTGGAAAATCAAGTAAAATAAACCAAACTCCGTCACCAAAGAGACGGCCACCCAACGCGGCTATTATTGAAAAATTTAGCTTTATCACCGTATTGAGACCTTTCTAAAAACTAATGCAGATTAATCTTTAAAGCTCTATTCAAAATGGCACTTAGCTAAGAGTTAGACATGAAACTGGAGCTATATCTTAACGTTAATATACATCCTCTATCTTTGACAAGTAAATTACATTACTAAATGCCTGTTTGAGACCAGCTACTAAACTGCTATTTCAATATTATCCTAAAATTTGTTAATAGCAGCTCTTTCAAATAAATTATTAAGTGATAATGAAAAAAAGTCCCGCTTTGAATTTATATATATTTCAGCAGAGAATAATGTTTTATTTAAAATAGTTACAGCGCGCCTTTTGATTTAGAGTTTAAAGTAAATAATATTTGTACATCTAAAACATACTCAAGACAAATGAAAAGCCTCTAGATGCTTTTGTATGAGATGCTGAAGAGCTCTACAAACTTAAAAGCACAACCTCAATTAAGCCCATCTTCATCTGGAAAAAAAATTAGCAACTGAAAGCTGAATATATTAGATAATGCACACTTGCAGAAGAGCATTCTCTTAGCAAAAAATTCTTGATAACCAACCTAAAGCTGGCCTTAGAGTTGCTCAATGCTAATTTTGTTTGAAACTGTTTAACTAACTATGAATAGATATCCATATTCAACAAAGACATAATTAATGGCAACCTTCTCTTCTGCTTAGAAGACATCACAACAAGCAGAAAAGTACAAAAAGATTTTTATAGTAACTAATTTAAGGACAAAGGGTTGACCTCTACCATTTCATTAAATAAACTGAGCGAATAAAAGAAGAGTGACAGTATTCATCCTTGTTCAATTCAAGCAGCCAATTTCAAAATGCAAATCATAATCTGCAGATGTTGGCGCCTGATATATTTTTTTTTAAATATCATTTGTTCAATTTAAGAACATCAGACATTGGAATTTTAAATGAAAATCAAAACCAATTCCCGGCTTCAGTTTTAGGCGCAGCGCGAGCGCGTGTGCGGTGCCTGGAGGCCTGCGGGTGAGCCGGGGCTCCCCTCCCTCCTCCGCCATTTGAAACTCGCCGGGTGAACCATTCATTTTATATATTATTTCCAAAACCTTTTAATGGAGAAGTTCTATTAAGCCACACATTATTTCTGATTAGCGGGGCCGGTAAGTGCTGCCGCATTTACAACCCGGGTACGGAGAATGAGAAAAGCCACAAGCTGAGCCCGCTGAGCTCCTCCGCCGCCGAGCTCCTCCCTTCCCACCCGCCCAGACCCAGCAGGGCTGCTCAGGTAGCGGACACCAGCCCGAGGGGCGGAGGGTGATGGATGCAGCCCCCGAACCGCGAGGCGATGGGGTTGGCCTGCCCGCGGAGAAGAGCATCCTCGCGCCGGTCCCCAAAGGCGGCGGGAGCCTGGAGCCCCTGCCCGGAGAGAGATGCGGTGGCGCACCCTGAACCGGGGCACGGGTGGGGAAAGAGCAGCGGGAGACGGATTTACGCGGAATTCGGCAACACAACTCCAAACCTCAGCAGCCCGGGTTTTTCTCCTGGGGAAAAGGCGTGGTGGGAAGGAAGGGGATTTTGCTTGGGCTGTGGGTGATCCACAGTCCTGTCCTTTGGGAGGAATTAAGTCTCAGTCCGTCTGGACACGCAGCACACGCTTGACTTCCACAGCAGTTTAGGGGGAAGTTAAACACGTGCCGAAGCACACCGCTCAGATGGGAGAGCCAAGGGGGGGCATCTCCAGTTCAGCACATATTACGCACTTCGCGGCTATGGATTCACAGCTTAAAGCCTGTCACATCTACCAAAGGCTTTCTTCTTCATTTCCGCTCTTCAATAAGATTATTTTAGCATTTCCTTAACAAACTGAAGTCACAGAAGATGCTGAGAGACACTTTTAAAGTGTCTACAGAGACCAGAAGGCGCCTTGCTGCATCTAACACAACGGTAACACGAGTTCGTCCCTCTCCCCTTTCTACGTCAAATCCGACAACTGTTTACAGGTTTGTGGAGGATAACCCACGGGGCATGGCATCACACGACCCTCCAAAAATACATAATTTCTCTTAGGAAGTTGCTTTGGGGTGTCTGGAGGGGTTTTGGGCGAGGCAAGAGGTTTTGCTTATTTTGACCGTTTAAATACCTCGGCCCACAGGATGAGCTCCACTGAACTTGGCCATAGGCTACATTGGACCAACACTGGAATCTCCTCGGCGGGTAATTTCCTTCCTTCTATAATGAAGGGAAAATATCCCAGTTGCCCGACACATGGACCTTAGATACTGCTAAGTTACAATGAAGAACACCATCTGTAAAAGCATGTATATTAATTAAACTGCTGTCAATTAGAACTCATCAGTGATCCACGGTACACAGAGAGAAACTGAAACACTGGGTCAGGAGCATCACTCGGGAGAAGAGCGCAGAACTGCGACGTGGCTGGCAGCCGGTGCTGCTTCACCCCCAGTAGAGCAGAGTCATTTCTGATGCGCAAAGCGCCCGTTTTCTTACGAGACCCTTCAAAAAGGGCCGTTCAGGAGCGGCCGGCCTGCCCCGGCCCCGCCGGCGCTGGGCACGGGGAGCGAGGAAGGGCCGAGGTCTTGCCAAGCGCCTGCAAACCCTCCTACACAAACAGACCCTGCAGCTGTCGCGGGGCAAAATAAATGACTTCCGGAGGTTACGGAGAATAAATGAATTCATTCATGCAAAAGTGAAGGGGACATTGTTTTCCTCCTCAAAAAAAAAAAAAAAAAAAAAAGAAAAAGAAAAAGAAAAAAAAAAATCCCCAACAACCTATATATTAAGGTATCAATGAACAACAAATTCATTCTGTTATGACACAGGAAATCTAAAACAGAATAGGCTGCAAAACAAACTCGATTTATCTTCGCCACGCATGCAAAAGAAAAAATTTCTCTTGTTAGCTGTTCTGATTAGAGCGTTCTTTGACTGGTGGTTTTGGCTCACGCGCCTCTTGACTGGCGCTTAGAATTCAAGCCACACATGGAGAATTTTTTGCCGGTGCTTTAGCAGTTGATGCTAACTTCTTAGATTAAGATTGTTTCCTTAGGTTTATCCTCTTCAGTGACAATGTGCGTACAATACGCCTTTTAAAATCAGGCTGCAGATGCACATAATCTCTGTCTTCCTGCATTACAAACAGGAGACACGGAGGTTTGGTTTTTTCACAAGGGAGAGGAATTACTCATTCAAAGGAAAACCGAGCCTTTCGTTTCCACTTTGGCAACCTTCATTTTTAAATTAAAAAAAAAATAATAAAGACAAAACGGAAACTGGAAACACAGACTCAAACCAGACCCTGTCTCTCAAAACAAGACAGTCGCCAAGGGAGAGCAAAAGACCAGGCCACCTCCACCATTCCCTCCCCCTGCGTGGACTGGAAGCCCTGGACTTCCCCTGGAAGCCCCCATCCTCTCCCCAGTTCCCGTCGGCAGCCCTGAGCCCACCCCGGGGGACCATCCCAGGCACATCCCTGGAGCCGACCCTGGGAAGGACAGAGGTGCGGCGGGTGCTTCTGATACAGCATCTCCTGGAAGAGACGCCACCCGTCCTGTCACAGCAGCACCAGGGGCACAGGAGGGGGCAGCCACGGGAACCAGGCGAGACCTTCCCCCGTCTCTCGCTGTCAAAGAGCCCCGCTGGCTTACGCTCCCGGTACCTGCAGGGTTACGGCCCCACACAGCAGCCCTCCGTCCCACCCCGCTGCCTCGCACAGCCCTTCCCTCCTGCCCTTCCGCACATCCCCTCGGCAGACACTGCAACGTATCCGCTTTTCTGAACCCGCTCTGATTTTCTGTTCAGCGCTATAAACCCAAAATGTGGCCGAGAGACAAAGCCCGTATTGCTCTTATTCCTAAAACATTTATGCTTAGCTATTTTCCCCCAGTAACATTAAAAAAAAATCTCTTAAAAATGAGTGTAATGGGTCGATCCTGCTATAGAAATGGAATTTGTACAACGGTGCACAGCTGCAAGAAGCGCTCAGCTTGCAGGGGAATAATCCAAAAGGTTTTAATTAGGGAAAGCAACAATAAATAAAAGAATACGAGCTTGGATGGGAACACTTGAACGTAAAAATAACTGGGAAAGATGACATGCGCTTGTGCTTGGAGGGGAGATCTCCCTTCAGAAGGGCAAACATGAGCATTTTTTTGCCCTGCCCAGCAATCCCGAAAGAAGGCACATTGCATTCCCCGGCACCAGCCTGCCCTCCCAAATCAAAGGGGCTCCTTTAGGAGAGCAAGCCCGGGCGATGCCCGGCGCATTAATGCAGAGCACATCTCTGAACCCATGTGCGGCCGAGCCAGGAGCCCACCCCTTCCGTCAGCTGGTGACTTCCTAAGCGTCCCGGACAGCTGCGCGTCTGTCTGCGGCGCCTCGAGACGCCTTGTCCTGCCCGGATTTCTTGGGACCGCCGGCTCCAGAGGGGGTCCCCGACAAAGGCAGGATGCGACCCCGGCATCGCGCCAGGATGTGGCCGGGCTTGGGGGGCCGGGGCCAGGCAGCGCGGTCCTCCCCGGCCGCTTCTTTAAACCCATGTCACGCTCCCGCGACAACTGCTCCTCTGTGCTTGTTTGAACTGTCCCTCCCAATTAGCGGTAATAAGTGACTCTGTAAAGATGAGCAAACACAGCGCATTCATTAGCCCCGGCAGCCCCCTCCCTCCCTGCCGGCCCGGCAGCCCCAGGAGATCCCCAGGGCACCGCTCCGCCGGCGCCCGGAGGATGCTGAGCGCATCTCGCCTGGCCTCAACAAGCGACAGCAAAAGGCAAATTAATGACAAGTCGTTCAAAGAGTTTGCCTGAAATTATTTTATTCTGCCCATCTACCCAAGAATTGATTACTCTCGGCCTGAAAATATGTCCAAATCAATACGCTAAAGCTAAGAGCAAAAAAGACATGCTCTAGCCCCATTTATTTAATCCACTTTTTTGAGGAATGGCACATAATTTACCGGGTAGGAATTGCTAAACCTTTCTAGAGCAAGGACTAATGACAAGCTGTGGGAAACCTGCGCCTCCATCCATCTCCCCGGCAAGCCACGGGTCCCTGCGCCTGCCGGTGACGACCTTGGTGGCGGCAAAGACCCCCGCAGTGCCAGGACATGCCCTCCGGCCACCTCTCCATCCCTGCCGGGCAGATGGGTATGGAGGTGAGGCGCATCACTCAGGGTGTCAACTAACAAAACAATTTCAAACCTCCCCTTCACGTGAATATTCTTAAAACTAGGGAAAAAAAACCCCAACAAAACCAACATCAAAAAGGATGACCAGCTGCCCAGGTGGCATACCCTGGTTTACTCTTATTTGGGCATCTCGGACCATTTTCCACAGGTAACGTAGCCTGCAGGCACATACTTGCTCCAGGGTATTAAGGCAGAAAACAAACCTCCAAAAACCACCTAGAAACAGCCTTGCATACTGTTTTATGGCGACAAACTCTAGGAAAAAGAAGATCCACCCTGCAGCTCTTGAATGCGCAGGTAGGGCAAGCACGTCCAAGCACGCCCACTCCCACTCCAGATAACTCCCATCAGGCATCCAAAAACGGAGGTACCTTCTCAGAAAAGCAGGGGAGCGCACCAGCAATAAAATGATAGGAAACGACTGCCCAGGAGAGACGTGGGGCTCTGCGACAGGGCCAGCTGTGAAGGGGGACACTTTTTAATAAATAACACAAGAACGAACTTGGGGAGGGGACGGGCAGCCTGCAGGCAGGGCTGTTGGCTTTCCCTGCGGACCTGGCTCTTGCATGGCAAACTAAAACAACTTTGAAGTAAACACGAGTTGGGGGGGGGGAAGCTCAAAATGATGCTGAAGGTACACAACAGAAACACCGAAATTACTTGAGCAACATTTGTGGCTGGACTCATTATCAGCAGAAAAATACAGGCGTTACCCAGCGTGCCTGAATCCAGCTCCCGGAAGAAAACGTCACGAGGGACACTTCGCAGGACAACCGCATGTTATCAGGGGGCTGAGACCCAGGTCTGGGGAGATTTCAGCGCCGCGTGCTGCTCTCCATGGGAAATGCTCAACGCCCGCCCCGCGGGTGACACAAACACCTGCTAACTGACCAGCGTCTGCCAACGCACCCCATTCGCGACTCCTCTGCATGCTCCGCAGGGTCCTGGATTTTCCAGGGCATTAAACTCTTATCCCCCTTGCCTCTCAAAGAGCTTCGTGGCAGCTGTCATCCTCCTCGAGGCGGGGGCGGATGGATGGGCTTCTCGCCGGAGACCATCAGTGTCACTCTCCAGCCATCGGTGGGTGAAGGACGAAGCGGCGCTGGCCGCCCCAGCGGCCTCGCCGTGCCCGGGAGGGCAGAGCAGCGACTGGGGGAGCGTTGCCAGCCTGCACCTGTGGGTTGGCCGTTACTTGCCCGAAATGGCGGGGGGGAGAGCCGCACCTGTCGCTAACACGCAGAGGCACAGCAGCAGAACGCCTATATGTACGCGCCTCTGTACAGACTTCACAGGTGGCTTCCCATGCACCGCCCTGGGAAGCGGCATGGAAAGGACGGTTCAGATAGCTTTAAAACGAAGCGAAGAGAATTCTGGAAGAGAATTCCTGTTGGTCCCACTTCGCAGCTGAGAGAGTCTGACGTGGGGAGATGCCAGGGCAGGAGAGGGAGCCCGAGGAAAGAGCAAAACAGAAGGGGGCTTGAAGCAAGACTTGTTGAACCCCAGCCCAGCTCCTCCGAGTCAGAGGCGGGGGGCGGAAAAAAAAGGCAACTTTCTATTCTGAGAGAGGTTGTCCGTGTTCTGCATTTCTGGCAGCACCAGCGAGCGCAGGGACACCTCGGCCAGGGATCACGTACAAGGGCCGAGCAGAGGCAGGGGAAGGGCTCCTCGCGGGGCGGCTGCAGCCCAGCTGATGCGCTGCCTTCAGCTGCAGTTGGCTTCGCTTCGAGGGGATTTTTCTAGATTCCAAATGCCTGTTCTCTCCCATTCAGAATGGGAACATCCATGAAAAGAGGTCATTCACCACAAATTTGCGAGTGCTGGGTAGGAAAGAAAAAATAAATTAAAAAAAAAATATATAATTCAGCCCAGAAAACAACATCGCCTTTATTTTCGGGCACTGCCTGCTGAGCCCCCAGGAGCTCCTCCACCGGCGACGCACCTCCTGCGGCAGCCCCAGCAAGGGCTCGGCAGAGCCCACCCCGCGGCCAGCCCTCGGCAGCGGCATTTGCGCGGCATCACAGGCACAGGGCAGGGAGGCCAGAGCCATAAAGTGCAAAACGGCGGGGCCAGGGTACCCATTTCCTTGCTCATCTCCCCTTACATATTAACAGGCACAAATCCCCATATGTGGCAGCAGTGTAAACTGGTTTTATTACTCAATAAAATATTTGAAACAAAAGAAATGGTTTTTTGCCGAACACTATATCTCCTCAAATAATAATGCACCGGCTTAAAAAGAAAACCAACCAGCATTCATATTCTATTGCAAAGTTTTATTTCCCCTCCCAGAGGAGAGGGAAACAGGCATTTCAATTTTGAATTCAAATACTGTATAAGAATACAGTAACGATAGTTCTCAGAGGGTTTGGGCAAATGCCAGCAAAACAAACCCCAAATCAAATTTATTAGCTGGTGGAGATCTCTAACAATTTTACACAGTGACTGATAAAGCCGTCTGGGAATTCCTTTCAACATTAAGTGATTTAAAGCCCCTACAGAAACTTCATTGTCTGTTACAATATATAAAGAGTTTCTCAGTACCAAGTAATGCTAGAACAGCAGCAATCGGGTTGTTTATTAGTGCCAGTGTATGTTTTTCTTTAATCTGGAAAGCTTACCAGGAATCCTAATATCCAGAGTCCTTCCGAGGACTATAAAGGGAGGAAGCGAAAATTAATTAAGAACCACAGTCTGTGTTTTAAAGGAACTATCCGTATTTTGATTGCAAGTTTGAGATGCTCACTTCTGCTCTAAGTGTGCTCGCAGAAAATGATACATATCTTATTCCCCCATTAGGATGGGCCATTAAACGCCCACAATCTGCTCAGGGCAGGGCGCGTGTGCGCCGAGGCGGACTCCCAGCCCTGCAGACCCTGCGGTTTTTGGATACAGTCAGCTCCCACTGAAATAAGGGGGAGCCAGAATTAGGCTGGTTCTAGTGCTGCCGCGGTGCCAAGCTGCTTTCTTGGAGAAAGCGACTGCGAACGCAGACCGGCTCCCGCTCCGGGAGGGAGAAATGCCTTTCCCGAGGATGCACGACGGCACAGCCGGCGCCTCCGGCATCCCACGCCGGGGCAGGGGAGCAGCCGCATCCACACCACCCTGCCCAGGCCAGCTCCTTCCTCACCATTTTTAAAAGCAAAACCAGAAACGCACGAATCTCTCTAATTGCCAGATTTTTATCACATACATTCGTAACGGTCATTTGCATTTTATTTGTTAAGATATTGGGGGGGGTGGGGGGGTGGTATTTAATCAATCGTTGCAGCTTCCAGAGTCCTAAGTGAGAGAATATTTTTTGATTGTCTCTGCTCATATCTAAACATTTCACAAACCCGACAGACAGTTCTTCATTTCAATTAGGGGAATGCTGATCATTAGCTAACTAATAAGGACCAATTTTCTGTCACAACTATTTCCTAATTAAATTCAAAACAGAGATTTCTAACCCAGATGGTCAGTGATGCTACAGATTTGTTTAAATTTGGTATCACAGTAACAAACTACTAATTAGGGTTTGTAAATACACCAATTCCCTTATGACTTAGTTGTTAGTAATGCATACAACCGGTTTATTAAAGCACTAATTGTGTCTGGCTTTACTTGGGCCTAACACATAATCCACTTATCACATACTGGTACCAACTCATTTTGAAGGGATTATGAATGAAATCATAAATGAGGTCTCGCATCCAGTTCCCCAGTATTGTTAATAAAGGTTTGCCGTCATATTTAGATGATTTCCTGCCTCTGATGGGGAGCGGCCCTGCAGGGATGCTGGTCCTCCGTTCTCCAAAGGACATTTAATGAAAAGAGTTCTGGATGCCACTCCAGCGCCTAAAACAGGGGTTTCTGCCCCAGCTCTGCTAGTTCAGCAAACCATCACATCAGCCAGGCTCCTCAAAAGGAGCCCCAGTGTTTCCCAGAGAAAGCACCAAATCAACATCTCGTCCCTTTTTATTTCCTATTAAAGCCAAGCTTAGCACCTCCATGGGTCTGGGTTTTCCACGGAGGGCTCACAAGACCCCCAGCTCTTGGCCTGAAGATCAACAAGAGACCTTAACAAGCGCGAGTCTTGACCACGTTCTCCTAGAGGGATGGAGGAGATCTCCCAGGGCCACCAAAGCCCACCTGCCATGAGAGCTGGATTTCCTCTTGCCCTTGCAGAGGTGACGCCCCCCTCCTTCCCTCCCTCCCCACCTTGTGCAGAAAGGCACCCTGAATTTGATTTCATGGAAGCATTCGTTATGAAGAACATGAATTGGCAACATGCTGCAGCTGGGCCGCCCCGTCTGAACACCCCTCGGCTGCCTTGGCTTTATCGAGTACGCGTAAAGTAGGAAATAAATGATAGATAACTGTGAATTGCAAGGTTATGTAAACATGGAGGGGGTTTTAGAAGAATCCTATTAAACCATAAAAGAAAAGCATGGATGGTTTATCACATCACTAAGACCCAAGAATGCATTAATAAATAGAATAATAGATAATGAACCATGGAGTACAAGGCTAAACTATCAGCTATTGTGAGGATCCTGTGACAGTATAAACAATGAAGGGGAAGAAAAAGCTTTGTTGGTCTGTCACCAGAACCTTGTAGCGTATCTTTTATAGCCTATTTTTAATGAATTCACAGCACCTATCAGTTATTCTCTGCCCAAATCCCTCATTTTCCTCCCTCTTGAATGTAAATTCCCATGCTTCGCCCTTCCTTCACCATGACTTCCCACGTTAAAACTTTGGGTTTCCGTGGGTTTCAATAGCCTTTCAGCCACAGCAAAAACAGATTTCTGCTTCTGCTTTCATATTTCCAAAGGGTTACTAGGATGTTAACAAAAGTGGGGTTTTTTTTTCATGCAAAGTAGGAGTACCTCTCAGCCCTGTTACATCCCTTGCTTCTTCCCTAACAGGAGCATGAATAATCAGACAGGTCTAATTCAGCCCTGAGTGATGACGCCCACAGACATGCCTGCAAGGAAAAAAAAAAAAGAAAAGAAAAAAACCAGAAAAATGCATCAAAGCTGCTGCTACTCTTACTGTTTTTTTCCAGCCTCCTGCAAGTAACACTGAGAATTGTTGGAGGGGGCTTAAAATTAATTCAAGAGATAGTACCCTCTTTGTAGACACTACTGAGACTCACTAACACTTTATTTTCATTGCACTGAGGTGTTTTTATCATGAAATAGGTGCCCAGGATACATTTACTGTAGATTACTTTTACTTTTACTACAGCGCCGTTAGGTACAGAGGACTAAGGATACAGGGGCGACCACAACAAGCTCAACTGCCGTAAAAACCCTCAGTTTTTACTTGCTTCCACTAGAATCTGTAATACTGATATGATTTCCGAGTAAAAAACGCAAAGACGTTTTGCTGCTCTGCTGGCAGCTTTGCGGTACTTGGTGCTGCACCGACATCTCAAGAAGCACGGCTGTCAGAGGCAGAAGAGGGTCCATATTAAAGAGGGGACAACAAGACAAATGCCCCCAAATCCAACATTATTTAGGTGGCAAACCCCACCTGAAGCACAACGTCACCCAAGAAGCCTCCATTAGACCCAGGCTTTGAGGCTCTCATTGGTAACTACTTTTTAACTCATTACTCTTCACACTTCAAAAAGATGCTGCAATTAGCCATGAAAAGCCAGACGGCTGTTGGTTTGCTCCTTACACTAAAGATCAGTGACTTAAAGAGACTTGACCAAAACCCAAGCAGCTACCAGCAGCTTGGGTTTCCTTCTTTTTGACTATTCGAACCCGAGTTCATAGCAACATTTGATATCTGTCCCAAGCACATCCCTCTGTGCTCACAGGGTCTCCCGCAGAACGGCCGCACCAGAGGGTCGCTGTGCCCAGGGACAGGATGGGATGGGAGTGTAATGATAGAACACGGGGTAATGGCCTCAAACTGAAAAAGGTTAGATTTAGATTAGACGTCAGGAAGAAATTCTTGACTGTGAGGGTGGTGAGGCACTGGAACAGGTTGCCCAGGGAAGTTGTGGATGCCCCATCCCTGGAAGTGTTCAAGGCCAGGCTGGATGGGGCTTTGAGCAGCCTGGTCTAGTGGGAGGTGTCCCTGCCCAGGGCAGGGGGGTTGGAACTAGATGATCTTTAAGGTCCCTTCCAACCCGAACCATTCTGTGATTCTGTGTGACCTCCTCACCTCTCCTTTGCCGGGTGCCAGAGGCAAGGCGCAGGCAGGGAGGTGGCTGTCCTCGCTCTCTGGCTGGAGCTCCTGGAGGAGACTTTCTCCTGACCACAGAGGAGGCAGAGAGCAGGCGGCTGCTCTGCTGGGAACACACTTCACGCCGGTGAGGAGTACAGCCATGTGCTCAACAGGCTCTGGAAATAAGTGGAAGTCAAATAAGTTTGCCACTCTTTGTCCCCCCTTTCAATATCTAGCTTTGATCAAAATCCTTGGATACTCAAGTGGTTGTTGACTTAATGTAGTAATGAGACATAGCCTTAAGTGAGGCTATTTCTGTGCCCATTCAGCCTCTCTGAGAGCAAGAGATGCAGGAGGAAAAGCCTCTCGTGGTCTCCACGAGCCAGAGACAGCTCGGCAGAGCCTGAAGCAGAGACTTGGCTCCAACTACAAGATGCAGCAGAAGGATCTCTGTGGCCACAGCTACGCAAGACGCACTTAACTCATCTTTCGTATGCGCTACAGTCTTACTAGAATGGCAGCAGATAACATCCAGAAATCAACTAAAAACGCCTCCTCAGAAAGCCGTACCATACTGTTCATTCCCAGAGCATCCCCAGAGATGACCCAGGAGGAACCCATTTAGAAACCAATCCAGTTTCTTCCAGATCTCAAAAACACGATGCCACACCATCCCTCGAGGGAGCAATGCATTGCAGGATTTGGGCAGTGAGGGTGCCCGGGGCTGAAGCTTGGGCTGTGGGTCTCCGACAGCACCTGTGGTCTGAAATAAGTCATGCAACACCAGCCTTTCACCAGTGAAAGCCAGTACGCCCAGTTCCAGGGCGCAGCTGAGGGTTAAGCCCTGTACACGCACTCATGAGCGGTGCTGCACACCAGTGAGGTACCACCGCACCAGGACCAGCTTCAGTTTGAGCTGTGGTGCTCCGAACAACGCACAGAAACTGCCTTTTCAGGGTGCACCTACAAGTGTTCGTTGGCACAGAGAGGACAACCCCATGGCTTTGTGCCCTGCAGGTGACGGGGGACATGTGCTCTGCGCCATGGGAGCGGTGCCCAGCCCGCCGCACAGCCCTCCGCACGCTGCCTCAGAAGTAGTTCACAGCAAGGCTTTTAGATCTAGAGTTAGAATCTTAGAATCATAGAATTGCTGAGGTTGGACGGGACCTTTAAGATCATCAAGTCCAACCTTTAACCTACCCTGACGAAAGCCACCTCTAAACCATGTCCCTAAGTGCCCCATTTACCCTTTTTTTAAACACCTCCAGGGATGGTGAATCCACCACCTCCCTGGGCAGCCTATTCCAATGTTTAATAACCCTTTCAGTGAAAAAACGTTTCATAATATCCAATCTAAACCTCCCCTGACATAACTTGAACCCGTTTCCTCTCGTCCTATCACTTGTCACCAGGGAGAAGAGCCTGACCCCCACCTCTCTCCAACCTCCTTTCAGGTAGTTGTAGAGAGCGATAAGGTCTCCCCTCAGCCTCCTCTTCTCCAGGCTAAACAACCCCAGCTCCCTCAGCCGCTCCTCGTAAGACTTGTTCTCCAGATCCCTCACCAGCTCCATTGCCCTTCTCTGGACCTGCTTGAGCACCTCAATGTCCTTCTTGTGGTGAGGGGCCCAAAACTGAACGCAGTACTCGAGGTGGGGCCTCACCAGTGCCGAGTACAGGGGGATGATCACTTCCCTAGTCGGGCTCACCACACTATTCCTGATACTCATCTTCTCTTTCCACGCACGCAGCTGGAAAAAGAAAGCAGAGAGCACAGGTGAGGTTTCTCCAGGGAGACATTTAATGAGCCAGCTTTATTGGAAGGAAAGCTATTATAGTGCCTTCGGAGCTTTGCGACTCGTGGCACAGAGCAGGACTGATGCTTCAGTCACACTCTGTCTTCCAAGCGAGTTCCCTTTCCTACCTTCTTAGTACAGCAAATAAGCTCTAGTTTTGTGCTGGCAGTGGGAAGCCAAGCAAAGTTTTATTCTGGAAGGGAGAGCGTACTCCAGCCTGCACAAGGGCATTTACCAACGCCACGGCGCAAGGGACACGCCTGCTGCTCTGGGAGGTAACCCATGAAGTGGCTCTGCACCCCCACATCCATCTTTCATTCTCATCCCTTCCAAGGCAAGCCACTCCAAGTGCCAGCCAAACTCCAGCTGGGGTCCGGACACCAGACACCGCGGACACCATTGCTTCTTCCTCAAGACCACCAGTGAAGAGGGTGGCATCATCCCCAGGAGACGATGGGCAGGCTTTCTACCTGTTTACATCTTAGACCCATAACAGAGAAGTAGAAAAGTGAGCGGGAGGGAGGGGAGAGTCTAGGAGCCCTGATAAAAACATCAAGCCCTGAGAAAAGTAAAAATTCTCAAACTGACGGGGAGCAGCTCAGCCAATTAGGTTTTTAATTCCCCTCGTTATGCGCAGTCGGTCAATAAATTCTGCACCAAGCAGCTGCTCTAATTCTTAAGCCCATTAAGCCCTACATCTGATAGGCGGGAGGGAGGGGCTGCCGGGGGGCACATACGGCACTCCTTGAGATATGAAACATTTCCTCTTGTGCATCTGGGTCACCCCCACCCAGCCCCACTCCTAACGGGTATTTTATGAAGCCGGCAAATAAGAATTTATATAAATATACACGCCAGAGACACACACAACACATATGGAGAGAATAAATAGGTAACTGAATCAGACGCGCGCTGAGGGATTTTTGCTGGCGCTATAATAAAGCGGGAGAGCAGAGCCAGAGGGCTCAGGGGTGTCCCTCAAGCCACGGCAGCGCTTGCACCCCGGGAGGTGCGGGTGGAGGGAGCGCCATGGGATGCCCCCAGCCCTGACCTGACCACAGGGCGAGCTGCGGAGCTCAGCACCCGCGCCAGCCTCCTGCCATCGGAGCCCAGAGAGGCGGTTTTAATGTACAACTTACCCCATCGGCTTGGGTCATCTGTTTTGCGGCTAAGCTGAACCCATGCCCTGGAAGAACCCATTTCCACCCTTCCCCAAAGAAGGGCAGTGGAGGTAACCCATCACCTGCAGCCATGTCAGGAGAGACGTCCGTTTGGACAAGTCCTGCCCTACGTGTCCCGGGCGGTCCCTAACCTGCCCACTGCAGCCTCCCATGGTGAGGGGCCACCTCAGACGTGCGCTATCACAGCGATTGCTGCCCAGCACGGGCAGGTAACTCGCCTCAGAGCTGGAAAGCAGATGGAGAGACCATCAGAAAACCCTCTTTTTTAGCCCTGCTGGTGCCTGTGACTCAGAGACCTTCCCCTCCACTGCTGTCAGAGGGCAGAAGGACATGGCCATACCCATCTTTAGTTCCTTCCCGTGCTTCAGCCCAAGCTTCAGTGAAGCCATTATTCAGACTGCGCTGCAGATGAGGCCTTTCCATCTCCGCAGCAACACACAGCCTTTTAGGAACAAGACAATTAACCTGCCCTCTTGCTCCTCCACCCACCGCCATTGAGGTGAAGCCACCATTCCTTCTCAGCAACACAGAAGTTTCCTCCTCATTCCCCCAAACCAACCTGCACAAGAGTCAACCACCATCTGGCATACTAGAGAAATATCCCCAAGGAGCTAGTAGTGCCCTTAGAGCAATCGAAAAAAAACCTTACAATACCTATCTCACAAGCACCAATGAAGCGTGGGAGACTGCTTGGAAAGTCAGTAAGGGGAAGGACTGGGATGGAGCAACGGGATTTTGGTGTCCGAAGTGGAGGGAAAGGATCCCCAAAGAGCTAGACAGGCAGCCAAGGGCAAAGCAAAACAGGATCAGAGATGGAGGGAGGGAGAAAATCGTGAAGCAGTAAGGCAAGCCCAAAGAGGGCCGGATCTGACACAGTAAGGGACCAGGAGCTACGACAGCAATTCCCAGAGCGAAGGGGCAGATGGCTTCAGCGGTGGTATCCGACTGACTGCAGAGATGAAAGGCAGGAGAGAAAAAGGGAATATATTGGGAGTGGAAAAGCGTTCAGCAGCCGAGACAATTTTGCTTGTTAATTGGCAACCAGCTAACACATTAATTACAAAGTTACTGTATGGTCAAGAAAAAAAAATTGGCAGCAGAACAATTTGTATTCCTTCTGAAATGCACTCCTTGCTGAACAGACCTTGCTTTTGAAGCGGCTGCTTCGGCTGCCATTAACATTCAGCTCTTCAAGCGCCCAAAGTCTTGGGAGTCATCACGAAATGCAAACGACTATGACAGCAGCCGCATCCAAGCAAACCTGACGAGCAGCTTGAGCCGTGGACTTCGCCTCTCCCATGCTCTGGATTAAGCCATGGCCATCAAAAGCCTTCAACGGAAACCACATCTTTTTATGAACATGGGGTTGCCGTGCCAGCCACATCATCCCGCACAGGCTCTTGGCTACAGAGACCTGACCGCAGCCGCTCAGGCAACCTGGCTCCTGGCAGGGCTTCGACCAACGACGACAGATTTTGTCATACAGCAAGAAACACGCTTGCTAAATCATTCGCTCACTGCTTAAGACCCAGGCCCTCAAAGACGTTTTCACACTCAGCACCCATTGATAGGAATGGGGACCTAAATATTTTCGGCGTTCGGACCTGGCTTCCGGGATTAAAAGAAGCGGTCCCACTTTTAGCTGTTGAGCCTTTACTAATCTCAGATTAATTGGAAAGATTAATTGCAGGACACGTGCACCTAGCCAAAACAATATTCTTTATTCAACTCTTCGACAAAAATATGAAAATAAGCTACCTCCTGTAAACTGCATACCCACTGCACAGCAGGAAAACAACAGTCCTTCCGCATCAGTCTTCTTTCCCTATCAGCACGAAAAGGCACTAGAGGAGTAAGCAGCAACAAGCCCTTAAGCTTTAGTCAAGGCAAGAAGCGTAAATGAAAGTTTGCTCGACTTCTGTGAAAATACAGGCTGCAAAGAGGCTGTTACTATAATCCTATCCAGCCTAAAAATGTAATTTCCTCACTTCGAAGGCTGGTTGGAGCTGCTATTCATGTTTCAGCCCCCAGCCAAAGCCCGACCTCTCGCCAAAGGCGGTTTCTAGACTGGAAGTCAAACACGGGTTTTATTGTCGGGAATCAAATGGAGCCATCGGCATGTGCTGAAAGTTACGGCAATCAAAGCCTTCCCGCGGCGCCGCGCTATCTCGCACCTGCCACACGGCTCTTGAAAGGCAGAAACACAACGTTGGTTTGAATCAAAACACCAAGTCAGGGGTCTGGAAGCCTGGCCAGCCGCAGCAAAACCCCCGGACTTTCTCCGCGCTGCATTACAGATCAAGCGCAGCCCTCTCCACCCCTCCAAACCCGCTAACAGCCAAAAGGGAGACACAGCAAACCTCCAGACAGTCTGTTGGACAACTATCAGCAGTGCCCTCCATTTATCTCAAATGAAAGAATGTTTCCCTTTTCCCTCAACTTTCCATCAGTTGGAGTCTGTCGGTGTACTGTTTTTAGTCAAAAATCTAGTTCTTGCAGCTGCCTTCCTAAAACCCTCCGAAGCTTTAGGAAGGCTGAAAAAAAACTTGATTTTTTTTTTTTTTGGATTGCTTAAGAACAGGACTCGGAAATAGACCTCTGAACTTCTGCTTTGCTTTCCACTCTGAGGAAGGCACTTTACAACAGGCGCCGGAGGAAGCTGCCAGGCGGGGAGGGAGCAGTGGTGGACCCCCATCCCAGTAAACCAGCAGTTTAATGTAGAGGTAACAAACCACCCAGCTGAGGAATCGGTGTTCCTGGCCTCTCGGCACACGTTAAGGCTCTTCCACATCAAGAGCTACAGAACAGATAACTACGTGAAATTCAATATTTACATGTTGGAGCTTTGATTTACCCTTTTCCTCCTGCATGATTAGCACAGTCACCGTATGACGGAAAGGATCCTAACAACCCTTAAGCATTGGTGAGACCCTCCTTACTTTGGAGGTACCTCTTTCCCCTGAGCTTTGGAGAGGGATGCTATAAGGGAGGGATGCTGCAGCCACACACAGGTTGGAGGGGGGGGGCTCTAAGGGTCTTCCAGTGGGCTGAGCAGCCGCCTCTTGACCTCCGCATTAGCACAGCTGCAGCGGAGATGGCTTCAAGTGGCTGGGAGCAACGGCAGCACATTTTGCAGGCAGCAGTTTGGGAATGACAGCAAAATAATCTCAGATTCATCGCAGAAGCAACGCCGATGTTACTGGAAGGTGTTCGGCCTTAAATTTTTTTTTTTTTTTGTTCTTCAGGAAGGTGGGATTTCTACAGGAGCGCTCAGAATTCATCCAACGGGACAAGCAGAGTTTTAAGTCTTCACCACTGAACATCAGCACATGCTGGAAGGGACCACGTCAATTAGCGCCAAGCCTGTCGCCTTGGGAAATCAAGATTTCCCGATGATCACTACCGGTGCTGAGGCACTACGTCTACATCAGCAGCCAGCCGCAGGAAAGCCACTCTCCAGCCCACTCCATGCAGTTAATGAGATTTGCCGTAATTAACTCTGTAAGAGATGTGAAACCAATAAAATGGAACTAGCCACTGAATCAGTAAATCATTATCTTTATGCTTTCTTTCCTTTTGGTTCTCATATTGCTGGAGTAAGCATCGATTTTATGCTTGAAACGAAATGGCACACATCTGCCTTGGGAAAGCGCGGGGCTGTGAGCCTGCGCGGGGCAGAGCTGTTCCGAGGCGGGTGGCGCAGCGCGGCGGGGTCTACGCCTGAGGAACGGCCAAGCCTCAGGCAGAGCCCAGAAAGCCTCAGAAAAGAGCTTCGTGGGTTCAAAGCGCCTTTTAATATTTTGCACTTGGCTAGTAAAATTTACTGCCCGAACACGCTAAAGAACAAATCCGCCTTACGAGTTACAGGTGCAGTAATCGCGGGGCAGGCGAACCAACCCACCATGCAACGTGGAATAGGAAGCCCCTAGAACTCCTTGGCGGAGGCAGGCACACACCAGCCTCGCGGAGGCAGGGATGCTGCAGAAATCCCTTTGGATGGCTGTGCGAGGCTGGGGGCTCCCAGAGCTGAGGGGGGGGGGCGGCTTTGCCCAGGCGGCACTGAGCTCCGGGGCTTTCGATGGGCATCATCCCACGCACAAGGGGAGAGGGCCCAGCCTCTGCTCCAAGAGGTACGTGCCCACACTGGGCAGACGGATTTTTTTGCATATTTATTGCAACTCCTGTAAACAGCATAAGCTCGGTAATAACGGTACAGATCAGCAGTCGCTGCTCCGAGTAAATTAATTAGAAACGGCGTTACTGTAATCAGATTAGTTGCCGCCCCTCCACCTCGTAGACGGAGACAGATTTTGTTACCAACCTTGCCAGGTTTGCCCACTCGTTTTTCAAACGCGGTCTGGCAAGTTTATACAGAAAGGAGGATACGCAGTGCTAGGTACATACTCAAGACCAGTAGAAAATAGTGTTAAAACCTTAGCAAGTTTGTCAAGGCCAATTTATTTAATGTAATTAATCTGCCATCTTAAGAGCTGCCCCTTCTCACCAAAGATGCTCCCCAGAGGTCTCTGCCCCTTCACACACCACTGAGCTGGTGCTCAGCACGGTGCAGGGGTAGGACATGAGCAAGCCCAGGAGCCCAGGGAATCGAAGCCTTCAGACACAGTCACCCCAGGGGGACCCGAAACTTTCCAGAGGGCAGATTCCGTTTCGGTGCTTTCCCTTCCATGGCTGCCCATTGCCACCTTCCCTTCCCGCTGTGCCAAGAGGAGGTGAAAACACTCCATAACAAGGGGAAGGGACCTCTTAAAAGAAGTTGCACTACAAGAGCCAATTACAAAAAAAATTAACAAGTGCAACGTTAACAAGTCTCCTCCCTTGCCTTTACATATTTCCTCCACAAATCAGCCGACAATACGATGTCTCCTGCCGAGGCCTCTCTCTATTGCTGGCCCCAAGAACTCAAGACTCAGGGATAAGCCTTTCCCCTCCCGAACCATTGCGTCAGCTGAAAGGGAATGATTATACTGGTTGGCTTCCCTCACTTGCCTTCTGGGTTTTGGACTTGAAGCTCTCAAATTGATTCTCAACTGTGAGAATCAGGAATGAAATGAAAGTTTGAATTGAAGACAAAGATCACTTAACACTACAAAATCTGAAAAACACACCTCGAAAGACCTACGGCTGTAGTTACAAAAGAGTCAATATTCCAAATCTTCTGAGCACGGAAATATCTCTATCGCTTCAGATTATTGAGGTTCATAATTTATCAGGAAATCAGGTTCCTGGTGGTCATTAGCATTAATTATTCTGAAATACCCCACCCCTGAGAAGAGGAAGTGAATAAAGATGCTGTGATACACCATGCGATTCACCGATACAGTATCTGCCTGTCAATTAGCTGTCTGCAGCAGAGAGCATGTTAATTAAATAGAGCTAAAAAACTCTTTTGAAGTTCTAAGAAAATAGCCAGCAAACAATTGTCGAGGACAGTTCAAATGCATCCGCGCACTGGCTGTGTAATATTCATGCGGTATTACACTGTTGTTATGATAAACGAAGCTAGAGATCAAAAGGAACAATAGTCTGTAATCAAGGATATCTGCATAATAGTTTTCCTGAAGGATGTTTGTGCAGGTGAGAAAGGAGTAAAGCATTGTTTCATCAAATGGTAATTTCCCCGTATCTCAAAGAATGAATCCCATTTGCTAGTGGGGGCATAATTCAATTAAAGGGGAGAATCCTACGAGAGGGAATGAAATCTATCTGTTTGACTGTGATGCTGCAAATCACCAAGAAAGAAAATGGCATTTGCTTCTGACATTATGATTTATTTCCTACTCGGTATCTTATAATTCCTACAAGATAAGCCAAGACTAGAAATTATCTTGTGTACATGGAGGTTGTGTCTGATCCTCTTTATTTTCTCTTCTCGGCTGCAGGACTGCATGTTTCAACCTTATCTTTTAAGAGGCCAGTAAAATAAATGGCAATATTTTCACAGAGGCAAAGCGACTCTTGCTCTGCACCCAAGGCAAGATCAGCTGGTGTAAGCCCACCCCATAGACACACAGGAGGATACGGGGCTGCTCAGAGCCATGCCAAGGAGATCCTGCCCCACCACTGCCCATGCCCGCGCATCCCACTGCTTGGGGCACCTGGGGAGCTCTGCTAGCTTCGTCCTGGACTCCTCATGCCCGCCTGTCCCAGCAATTCCTCTGGAAACGGGAACCCTGGGCCAGACCCCAAGCTCCCAAAGCTTTGGGTTGAGCAGAACCTTCCTGTGAGGAAGACTTTCCTCCCTAGATGTCGGCAGCTCACCAGCAGCGCTGCTGGGTTTGGACATAAGCATCCATCAGTACAGCTTCGACCCCCCTCACAGCTTGCACCCCCTTAAAGGGCTGCTCTGAGGCAATGGGAGACAAACCCCACCGCTCCTCTTCACTCTTCAGATGTCTCAAACGTTTCGCCAGGTCCAGCATGGGATCAGAGGGCCCCGCCACCAGGTCCTGATCCCAGGCTGGGCTCTCTTCCCCACACGCCATTCCCCAAAACCCACACACCCCCTTTCCCCAAGAGGGTAGAGATACACCGAAGCAGCACTTCACTCAACGACGACATCTCTCCTACTACAGGCAAAAAGTCCCCACGGGGAATCTCAGATGATTTTTATCTCCGAGCTTGCTATCGGCACCAGATGTCCTCAGCAGCAATGACTTCAGTCTCCCACAGCCTTGAGCTCTGCAGATTTTCCCGGTGTTTGGAGCATTCTCCAAAGGCAAAGCACCCCGAGGCAGGCCTAGCTGCTTCGTGCCAGCTCGTGTGGGCGTTGAGTGTCACCTCCCTGCACAAGGCTGCATTTGAACCCCCAAAATCCCTATGAGTAACTTGAACAGTTACGGCTTGCTAGGAGCAGTCAAGTGTGAGACTCCAAGCGAAAATTCAAGCAGTGATCGGGAGTAACACCATTTCTGCTGTTGCAGCGGGGATGAGCAGCGAGTTTGCCATTGGGGTTTACAGCAGAGACCCCATTTGTGCCACAATTCATAAATCCACTGATAACTGAGTATGCCGTACTCTGATCAACCCTCCAGCTCCTAAAGCCACATGGGTGGAAGCCAAGCAAAAGGAGTGACTGTAGCCAACGCGACCTCCATTAAAAAATAAGTTCAAGTGAATACTTGCCAACCCAGAGCAAGGCAAGTTTCCTACAGCCATGGGAGGCCCGTGTCTATTTGAGGACTGTGCCCAGCAGCAGAACTGGAGCTCGCTGCGCTCTCTCGGACTGAAGCATAAAGATCAGCAGTAAAACCACAACACAAGCTGCCACTGACTGGAGGCCACCATCAACTATTGAGGTTCAAAAAGGACACATCCTCCTCCTCAGACTTCCCAGAACAGCACTTGCCTCAGATTGGGCTGGGATTAAGAAATTAAAGCCCTCAATTAATGGCTTTGCACACATTATGGATTTGCAAAGCAGCATGCCCTGTGGGGCTGGCTAGCCGGGGACGTGCCCGCAGCATTGCGGAGACCAGCACATCAGGAGAAGGAGGAAAGGAGGCACGTGAGGTGCCGGCCGCTCCATCCCGGTGTCTAACCTAGCACAGCACCCAGCCGATCCTGAAAACTGGCATGCTGGGGGCTGCACAGAGACAGCACCTCTAGAAACACCTGCAAAAAAAAAAAAAAAACACGCCCATTCCGGCTAAAAGAGAGAAAAAGGAAAAGCGTACCTCCCAGGCTGCCCTGCCCTCCTCCAGCACAGCCCGCCAGCCCCAGCCGGGCTCCCCAGGGTGCCCAGCACAGGAACGTCCTCAGCAGCTAGGAAAGCGCAAGATAAGGCTGTCAGTCATCCTCCCTGGATAAAACCCAGGCTCAGGAGCCCTGCCTCGGCGAAGCGCCATTGTCTGCCAGCCCAGGGCTGCTGCCCGTGCCGGCCGGCCACCCTCAGCCCACGCAGCCTGCCCGCATTTTTCTCTCCTCCCTCGGCACCAGCCTTTGAGGGAACCTCAGCTCATCTCCTTGGCCACCAGCAGGAATGCCCGGGAGGGGGGATGTGTTTTGATGCCTTTGCCCTCCTCAGTGAGGATGTCAGGCACCCCTAGTCTGCTAACAATTTGTGAATTCATTAGTCTGGCTAATGTAGCTCATTTCTTTCGCTGTTTATTTCACAGCCGCCTTTTTCCACGGCAGTGGGGAGAAGCCATGCACAGTATTCCCAGCAACACTTGGTTACCTTTGGAGAGATTTTTAGTTAATTGACCCACCTCCTCCCCCCAGTTTGTTTAAGGGCCTTAAAGTCTCCCCCTTCTTGCCATCCGGGGAGCATCTTTTCCTCTCCAGGCCCTTGCTCACACGCCAAATTACCAAACACAGGTAAACAGAGATTTATTCCAGCCTGTCAGCAGGCAAGAAAAGCTAATTAAAATATCTGTAGCACTGTTGTACAGTATTGCGATTCTCTGCCATTGGACCAGAAAGCCATTCGGCCAAAAATAAGTTGTATTTGAATTTATTATATTTATTTTATGCAGTTCCCTTTACTCTTACTCCCCGTGACATCTCTAATTATCATAAAAATGTCACCGCTCCACGTAAGTCTCTTTTCTCACTGCCTCAGACTTTCCTGAGAAGTCCTGTGCCCATACAAACTGCCTGATTTGCAAAGCCCTCTTGCTGAAGCCTGTTTTCTCCTAAGTGCACTAAGAAATGTATTAAATGATGCTTCCAGCTCTGCTTGGCGTGGACAGGCTGGGGACACTGCAGCAGAGGAAAAGCCACCCCACTAGGAATCAGAGGAAAAGCTAATTTTGAAAAATCATCTTGTGCTTCACATTTCACCTCCGCGCTGTTATCTGCCCGTGTCGTTTCCCTCAATGGCTGTGTGAAGGAGCACTTCCAGCAGGTCAGTGGCAATGAACTACAAACTTGCATCTCGCATGGTACGCCGGGAGATGCAGGCGTACCAAGTTACTTGAAGTTTTACTCCTGAACCGAAAGTTAATCTAAATTCGAGAACAAAAGCATTCCTATTTGTCCTTGCATGTCAAGGATTACGACTATTGAAAGTGTCTTCTATTATCGGCTTGTCACTTTCTCAGCTTCTTAATCTCCTTCTCTCTGCTGCTCGCTGCTTCCCTCTCACCGGCTCTCCCACCGCCCCCGGGGATGCTCAGCCCGGCCGGCGGGCAGCCGGCTCCCGGGTGAGCCCCGGTGGGGCAGCCGGTGGTCCATTCAGCTCCCTAACGAGATCATTACCGCGGGCTAAACACCAGCCTGACCCCGCCGCCCCGCGGGAAATGAGGCAGGAGCAGCACAAGGCACCGCCGAGACCACCGGGCAGGTCCCCCGGACCCCCACCGCAGCCCGGGCCCCTTCCCCAGGAGCAGCCCTGCCTCGGGGAAGGGGGGGACACGGGAGGAACCGCCCTTGGAGCTGGAGGAAAAGGCGGTGTTTCCCTTTGGAAACAGCCAACACCCCGCTCACCCCGTCCTCCGAAATGCCATCCTGCTCCCAGGGGCCTCCCCTCCCTTCTCCGCTGCCAGAGGTGGCACCTTTTCCTTCATCACTGGGCTTGAATCCTGCCGCAGAAGCAACACCCACCAAACATAGTTCAAATATCTAAACCCCTTTACTGTCAGATTTTTGACAAACATGGATACCCAGCAACACAAGCAACTGCGAGCACCGCAGATCAAACACGCATTATTTCAACAATCTCGTTCTGATCTCCAGACACCTTTCTGTAATTAATGTTTCCCTTTTTACAGGATTTTTAGCATTCATCTGCTGACAGAATAAGGCAAAACCCACGAACGGCCAGTTTTAAGACACCCCAAGTGCTTTGGGAACTTGGGCCCCAATTACCCCAATTACACACGCGCTAATAGCTGGTGACAAGCAAGTGCTGTCACACTAGTCAGCACTGCAGCAAACAAGCATTATTTGCCCCTCAGCCCCTGAAAACCATCGCCACGACCCGGGAAAGAGACAGGAGACATTTAACACACAACTTGGATGAAGTCACCACGGAGCATCGTTATGTCCGAGTGAAAGAAAAACAGTTAGTTGTGGGTTTTTTTTTTTTTAAACCTTCAGCGGAGGAATTCAGCGTTATCTCCTGGCTGACAAGGAACTCTCAATGCGGCTATTATCCGAGAGCAAACTGATTTTGTAGTTTGCAAAATTAATAGTATTTAGCCTGCTAGTTTCCGTAGTAACCAGCCCAGCCAGCCATCCCTGCCTGCCTGCGACAAGGTCTCTTAAGCATTTCACATAGTACTTATCCATTTTCTTGCTCTCACCTCGCTCTCACCTTTACTTTCAGCACAGAATGCAACACAATCCACTGCCACTAAAGACTAGGCTGAGAGTCAGATTAAAATTATCCCTGTTTGCCCTGACCTCTTTTCTCTGCAGGTGAGAGTGTCCCCATTCAGCAGCTAAATGAAGCAGAAATGATGGAGTGTTTGTTTTCCCTGACTTTTCCTCAGCTTGCCAGTAAATTTACAGCCACGAATATGAAGTGTTAATTTAATGTTCCCACTGAGCATCTCATTGTCAACAAAGGCTTCAAACCATAAGAGAGGAAAAGGTTAGCTCATGCAGAAAATGACCCTTATGGTTTGATTGTCTTCTGGTCCAGACTAGCAGCAAGCAAAAAGCTAAGGGCTTTGACTTCCAGCTTAATGCATTTGATGGCAATAAATGGAACCTCTCTACCTCCGCGCGAAGAAAGAATCACCTGTAATGCTCACTTATTTGTCTGCGCAGGCAATCTCCGCAAAACCAAAAGGGAAGCGGGCCTCTCTTCTCGCTCCCACAACTAATTTGACAGAACCGAAAAGTTAAACCCTTCATTATCCCAAACTTAAAACGGAAGGGGCTTGCTCGCTGGAGATTACAACAGAACATTAATGGTGGCATGAACCATGAAATTGCTTTCTTCACCTGGTGCTTCAAAACTTTAAGGCCTCGGCTCTGGCAACGTGCAAAGAAGTTCTTCCAGCGAGAAATCATGGAAAGACGAAAAAAAATTAAGGTTTAAATAATCAAGAGACTTTGTGGCAGAATTATACATGCAGAAGGCTTTATTCCCAGCACAGTCAGCTCCTTTATCTGGTACAAGGAGCTTAATACTTGCTGTAAGTAATGTTTACAGAACTAATTTACGGACCAACCAGAGCATGAGCGAGAGAGGCACAGTGTACTTTTTACTAAACTAACCCTGTTTGGTACCTCTAGAAAAAAAATGAAACCCCGATGGTGTTGTGGAATAGTATATAAAAATTAAGAGAAGACTCAAATATCAGATTTTCTTTTTTTTCCTGACAGCTAAAACTAAGCTTGGAAGCAAGATGGAGGTAGTACATGCCTACACACACAGCGCTGGGCTATTCAACGAGAAGACGAGTTCGGTTGGCAACTTTTTTTTGTAGCCTTACAAAACCCACTAATTAAATTGGCAATTTCACAAGCTGCTTGCATTCATTCCGAGTATGACCACACTGTGTTTCCCAAAACAATTAATGAGAATTGTTCTGATATACCAAAGCAACCCGTCACATTAAATTAACCGGTCATTTACTTCTGCTGAACCCGTGCGTTCCGCGTTACCGGCGGGGAACGCTCCCTGGCGCCTCCCGCCAGGGCGGAGGCGAGGCGCTGTGAATACGGATGCTGCAGCATCTCCCAGCGACGCCACAGGACTTTGGGCGTTTGACGCGCCAGGCACTTTAATGCATTTTAACGCGTCCAGCAAAGCATCGCAGTTGACTGAACCAGAAAAGCCTGAAAGCAAATCGGAGCGTTACAGGAACGACACTGCCTTGCTTTTTGTTCTCCCCAATCACACAGCACTCCCGTCCATTCCACAAATAAACCCTTTCCTATTAACATTAGGTTACGGGCCTGAACCAAAACACCAAGGTGATTACAGGAGCTACAGGAAAAACCAAGACCCAAATTGGGATGGGACAACAGGAGCAACCAAATGGGATCCAGGCAAACCCTCCAGGCCCAAACACGCTTGAAAACCCAGATGATGCGCTGCCACGGTCTGCTTTCTAAAATTAAGTGCCTTTGTAAAAAAACCAGCCTTGCAACACTTGTGTTTCTAAAACTGAGCAAAAACCTCTCTTAGCAGCCAAAAAGCAAAAAATACACATCGTCAACCCCACCCAGAAGCTACTAACTTAAAAATCCACAAAAATGTTTTTCTATGAGCACAGAAAACAGGTACATTTTGAAAGTCCTGTATTCAGTCATGACTTAGTTTGTGTTTAAAAAAAATAAAACCTTTTGAATTGCTGCCGTTTTGACTTCCATATCCGACCGATATTCAAATGTGTAAGCAGAAGAAAATTTCACGAAGTGTTAAAGCAGCGTTTCCTGCCCATCTCTCACCTGTACCAAGGCAGAAAGGTATTTCGGAGGTCAGAAATACTGGGGTTTCATAAAGGACCTAAATTACCTCAATGAGTTTCTCCAACTCATCCGACTGACTGTTCAGCTATGGGGAAGCGGCTCTTTGTCTCCCTTATGAACATCATCGAAATCACTGCCCCAGGAAAGCCGAGCTGCTTAGAAACAGGGAAAGCTGACGGGTCTCATAGGGACGTAAAAACATTCAAATAGCAGTGGAAATTGAAGTCAAGAAGTCCCTTTCCTTAAGTAATAGGCTTTCCTTTAAGTAACAAACAGAGACAGAATTAGGCGTATTGAATGTGTCTTTTTTTTCAAAGGGCGTGTTTGAAGAGAGACAGTTGCTTTTAGTTAAAAATGTATTATTCAGTGCGTGTTGAGATGTGTTTAGAAACACCATGCTAGAGTTCACTAACGTTATACACAAACTCACCCTGCTTTTGGTAACCATTTGCCGGTCACATTGTCAGTAAACAGTAGGCATTTTGAAAGCAGCAATTCATTCTCTACAATCCTTTTCTTAACACAATTTTCAGCCTGCAATTTGGATGATAGGAAAATTACAACCCTGCTGCACTGTATTATGCGATATAAATGTTATTGCAATTAAGCCGATGAGGAAAAATCCCAGCAAACAAAGATGTTTTAGTTCATGCTTTCTCCTTATTCTTTCCCCAAAACTCAAGCAGTTGTCAAAGGGTAGAAAAGAGGAAGAAGTGTTTCCATTAGTAGAAGGCACCTATAAACAGCAGGAGCTCAAAAGCAACACAAACCCATAGGTAATGGGGTTTTTTTTTCCCTCCCAACTCCCTAACAAGTTACTTGCCTAAGGGTATATATGAGTGAGAACAGGCACTATCTGAATAATGAGGTATAGCCAAAAGTGGTCCAGATATCCAGGCATCCTCGTGGCGATGGAATAAGACGTGCAAGGATTTCCCACCAACTACACTGGAGATTTTCACTCCTCACGTTCTCAGCATCCACCACCCAAGGTTTCCTTCTTCCAGCCATGGCTCCAAATACTTCTGAACTTTGTGCACTGGAGGGGTTTTATGTGTCTGGAATGCATAAGCCCAGCTAGTAATGCAATACCTCCACGTCCAGAGCGGGAAAATGGTATCTATCCATCGGGAGTAGAGGCATATAGCACCTAAACCGCACCTTCAGTTTTGGCTCACTTGTTACTTCCCACCCTCCAGTCAAAGTGCCCTCCACGTTAAAGTCAATCAACTATTTTTAACCATTCCTGGACAATATGCTGCCTGTCACCAGTCACCGGGTGCATCTTGCAATGAAAAGATACCTGCCAATTATTTTGCTACTTTTAAAGTCGTGATATCTATACAGACAATATTTTTATAACAGCTACGTTAGAAGTCTAATATAAGACTATATATTAGTCTTATATTAGTATAATTATAATAGTATATATTATATACTACATATACTATAAAAGTCTAATATATAGTATTATATACTATATATACACTATAAAAGTCTAATATAAATACTATAAAAGTCTAATATAAAAGTCTAATATAATACTATATATATATATGGGGACAATTTAATTGCCATAGCAGCTCTGGCAAGTGGGCTGGATTGCACTGAGGGCACATGAGAATGGACAGGTTTGGGATTTTAAATGCTTGCCTGAAGAAGCCATAATTCTGTGCTGAAATACAGATAATTAGCCCCAGAAGGCTGAAACACCCCAACTGCTACCAGGCGCCAGCGGTCACGAGCATTGAGAAAAATCAAAGTTTTCTTCCAGGCTCCAGCTATTCGGACAAGGGACACCAGGGATGTTAACGCTCCGAGCTCCACAAAACCCCAGCTACAATGAATAAAGATCTCACCGAAACATTCTTATTGACAAGAGTGCTAAGGAAAAAAAATGAGTGTATCCCAGACAAATTTCTTCCTCCAGGCCATTACCACGATGCAGTGCAATTAGAAATAAGACCTACATACCCCCATGGGTAGATATGGCCCCCCAGTTTCACACGTAACAGATGGGCAGCGCTGCTGGTTTGGACAGACTCCGGAAAAAAGCTTGTTTGTGACACTAGATTGGCTCTGCAAACACCTTGAACCTTTTCTTTAATGTTCTCAGGTGGGTGTCAAGCAAATGTTTACTTACAGAAGTGTCAGACGTATTAAACTACTTCTATTTCACTGTTTCTGAAGAGGAAAAAGTAGAAAAAAAGAGTCCTAGCATTCATCATTTGCTCCAAGGTGCTGTAACCAGGTGGAAACTTGTCTTTTATATGCTGAACTGTGCCCCTGAAAACACATTATCTTTAAGTGGGCACTGGAGGAACCCCACACAACATTGACTTCTTCATGCCATCACTACGACTGGATGCTTCAATCATTTGAAGATTTAAGCGGAGATTAGCGGAGACCTCACCTGCATCTTTCTCTGCCAATTCAGTGCCTTTTGGACATGCTCTGCAGCAAAAGTTCTTTACAAAGACAAAGCCACAAAGGCGCCCTGAACTGTTTTTATAGCTTTGTCCTACCAAACGAGAGCAAGACCAGGCAGTTGGTTGTGCCCTTCATGAAACCAGAGCAGCTGCTCAGAGGTTCCCAGTGGAGACACCTCGGGAAGGCTGACTTCGCCTGTTGGTGAGAACAGGGCCATCTCACGAGGGTTCACCCCGGGTGCACCCCTGGAAATACAACATCAGCTGAGCTTTTTAGGAAACAGAATGCCCTATGGAGGTCGGCCTGTACTGTCTGCATCCACACCATCACGCAGAGGCCAGCTAGCAAGATGCCAAAGTAGGATTTGCCTCCCTTTCTAGTCCCAAGTCCATGTCAAAACTTTTGCAGAAGCTGGTTCTTGGCCCAGAACCCACCTCTCCTGCATTCCAACGTGCTATAGACCACCTCACACTCCTGCTTAAATTAATTTATCGCACACCTTGGAGCATTTTGCAGAACAAGATGTCTGTCCTAACCGCAATCCTGGACAAAAACAGAGGCCAGAAAGGTGTGTGCCACATCCTGGGGCAGAGCCACGGTTGCTCCAGTGGCTTCCAAATCTCTTAGAAAAAGCTCTTCCAAAGCCCGTAGCTTCAAAGCTCTTTCCCACTAGACCGCAGACACAAAGCCTGGCCAGCACCTGAGCAGAAATACTATTTCCTCAGCAGTCAACAAACTCAAACGCTTTAAGAAATATCCTGAACAACTCTGCCATGCAAGAGACCTGAGAAGCAGGACAGTTATTTGTTCCTTTTTGTCCTTTTTTTGTTTTTGGGCTTCCGGGCCCAGACACTGGAGGATTTCAGAGAGACTGGATACAACGCGTGGCTGCTTTGAACTTCCCTGAGCTTCCAGAAACGCAGACAACTATGGAAACCGTTGCCCACAGATCATTTTGGGTGACAGGCAGGAGACCCTGTGAAAGGTCACCGCAAGTCCCGCTGTTCGGGAGGCGGAGAAAACCTCTTGCAGAAGCTGGAAGGGAAGGCTAGGTGCTTACCGTACACGCCATTCAAGAGCAGAGCTTACGCCCTCGTGGCTGGGTGCTCCCCAGGCTCTTTGAAAGCCCTTTTTCTCCTGCCACGTGCCCAGGCCGCGAGGGCGATCCGGCAGGCTACGGAGCAGCTACCAGCGCCACCCGGGCACGCCGGGCTGCAGCCACGCATCCCTAATGGCTCTCTCGGATGTGCTGCCACGTTCGGCTGATTAGTTGTGGGTGATCTGAAATGTCAAACTATTAGCCTTGACAACTACTGCCAAGGTTACTATCGGCTGAAAATATCTTTTTAATAATGTAACTGTTTGTAAGTGGGAAAAGGCGATGCTTAAAATACAAAGCAGTAATAAGTATGAATTACTGAAACAAAACAGAAAAAGCCTTTTGTTTTCAGCCAGCTTTTCCGAGGCGTGTTCTGCCTGATTTTTGAAGGGATCATGTCCTTGCAAGGCAATTTGCAATATCATAATTAAGACAGCGCAACTACGAAAGACAATAAGAAGCCTCTTGCTGGAGCGTCCTCCCGTCGCACCTCCGACACCCAGGTGCCCGCACACCCGTCCTGCTACAGGTCTGTAACCTCTAACTCATACAAACGCTCCCATCCCCACGCAGGGGTGGGAATCCCCCGAAGGAAAAATAACTCCTCCTGCAGGGGGAAAGGGGGACGGGGCTCTTCACAGCACGCGCAGCCAACGCAGCACTGGAAAATACCTGCCCTGATTCCAGGTGGGACAAAACCAACCAGCGCTTCCTCAGATGCATTTTACCCAAGCGGTTGCTTCTGAAACGCGCCCGTTTGCGACGACGGGTGTGCTTCCGCTGGCGATGAGCGATGCCGAAATAGACAATTTGAAAATATTCCCAGTCGAAAAGAAACCCAAATGATGCCGCATTTAGCTACCGTTAGGCTGGACCTTTCTTAACAATTTGTTGGAAAAACGTTAATTGATCTGAAACGTTTTTATACCTCTTGCCAGTGCCACAGCAGGGAATAATCACCGCATTTCAAGCTCAGAGCAAGACTCAGCTACGGGGAAAAATTAAACAAGGATAAGAGCAAGAAACTGTTAATGATCAAAAATATTTTACTGCAGGTTCAACAACAAAGTCTGGAGGAGATAAGTCTGTGTGTATACTAACATTATATAAAAAGTGATTATTCAGCCATTCATGGGAACAGAGCTATTGATTCAAGTAACAAAGGACGCTATAATAAACTGCAGTGGTTTTGCTCTTTTTTTGCCTGGGAAAATCGATTTTCTTAAACTTTCCCTTGAACCTGCAGCAGGGTTTAATCTGAACCTAAAGGAGCCTTTTAAGAACTCCCATAAATTAAAAACGTATCTCTTAATTTTGCACTTTTTTGGTTCCTGCTGTTACAGCAGAAACCCAAGAAACATTGGAGAAAGAGGTGGGAGGAAGTGGTAATTACATTCTGGTACGGTGCCACCAGTACATGTTTGTTTATATACATTAAAAATAACATGTAAATATTGAATGTAAGTGGAGCAAAACATAAGACAGCTTAATACCACTGCAAGACTTAAAGCCTGACGGAAAAGAGAAAGATAAAAGCTGTAAAAGTACAGTAGATCAGAGCCTCATCACAAACGAACTGTAAGCAAGTAAAAGATGCAGAACTGCCAGCAAGCCATCTTCCCAGCCTCCGGGCACGTTTTGCTCCGCAGACCAGGCAGGGAGGCAAAGATGCCCACAACAGCCAGTCCCAACCCTTTTTACTTTCTTGTCTTGCCATGAAATAGGTTGCAGGTGGAAGAAGCATCCATGGCGGAGGTGCTGCACCAGGTAGCAGTCATAGAATCATAGAATCTTCATGGTTGGAAAGGACCTTTGAGATCATCAAGTCCAACCAAACAACCTACAGACTCTGCCACTAGAGCATGCCCTGAAGTGCCGTTTCTTAAACACCGCCAGGGATGGTCACTCAACCACCTCCCTGGGCAGGCTGTTCCAGTGCCTGACCACTCGTTCAGTAAAGTAATTCTTCCTAATATCTAATCTAAACCTGCCCTGCCACAGCTTCAGGCTATTTCCTCTGGTCCTGTCATTATTCACTTGGGAGAAGAGGCCAACCCCCACCTCTCTACACCCTCCTTTCAGGTAGTTGTAGAGGGCAATGAGGTCTCCCCTCAGCCTCCTCTTCTCCAAACTAAACATGCCCAGCTCCCTCAGCCTCTCCTCATATGACCTGGTCTCCAGACCCCTCACCAGCCTGGTAGCTCTCCTCTGGACATGCTCCAGCACCTCAATGTCCCTCTTGAACAGCGGGGAAAAAAAGTCCTCTCATCGAGGATGTATCAGATATTAAACTGATAAGAACAGATACTACACTTGATCTTAGCCAAAAGGCCAAGAAGTGATTGTTGGAGTGGCTTGACAAGCAACAGCAGCAACTCAATGCAGGCTTGAGGCTACCCTGGGTCTGTGATCCCACCCAGCTCTGAAGTCTGTCCCCAAGGATCTGGGGGGATGCCCCTGCAAGTGTGACCCCCTGGGCCTGAGCAGGGTGTCAGGAGGGGACTTGCTCACACCCGGCCAGCAGGAAGCCCAAGGTGAGAGGCGGGGGATAAATGGGAACATCGAGGGTGGCAAATACCATCTGCTTCAGCAGCCATTAATGTCAAGTCTCGGCCAGAGCACTTAAAGGTGAGTCTTGGTAAATGTGCAGGTTAAACATTGGAAGAGCACGTGGAGGGGGGCACTCGTTAGAGCACCAATACATCATTGCTCCAGTGACAGCCAATTTGACCAGGGTGTTCAAGACCTTTACCGTTCCAGCCCAAGGCTTTCAAGGGACCAGTCAACCTTCCGAACCACCAACAGTTAAAGGTGGTTGCCAAGCCACAATCAGCAATCTCTGTTTTTGCAAGTGATAGGATGAATGAGGTCATTGTCAGCGTGCCCCCTGTTGGGAGCTGAGTGGCCGAGTAACATTGTCCTGAACTTGCTCCTGCAGGATGCTGGTGCCCTGATTCACCAACCCGCACCCTTAGCTACGGGCATACGCCACATCCCAGGGATAATGGCACCCGCACCTTGGTAATCAGAGACCAAGCACTCAGCACCCACTAGAACTGAGCCCACTGGGGCAAGAGAAGCTAAATACAGCGGTGCCAGCACCAAAGCCCTCCTTCTCCCCCGCTCTCCTTTGCTTGGATTTCCTCTCCAGGGCCAGGATGGGATGCCTATTTGTTTGCATTGGTTGGCAGCCTGCCCTGCTCCTCTGCGTCTGCAGCCCTGTGTCCCTAGAAGGTGCTGAGCACCCAGTGCACCCCACCTGCCTCTGCAGGGCCGGGTTCCATGAAGATGCTGAGCACCCCATGCATCCCACGTGTCTCCACAGCACTGCGTCCTGAGAAGGTGCTGAGCACCCCGCACGTCCCACCTGCCTCTGCAGGGCTGGGTCCCGTGAAGATGCTGAGCACCCCACGCATCCCATGTGTTTCCACGGCACTGGGTCCCTTGAAGGTGCCGAGCGCCCCACACAACCCACTCGCACGCCCGGCTGACAGCCGCGTGGTCACGCACGGTGCGCTGGGGCTGTTCACAGCTCCTGCACACCACCTCCTTCGTGGACCTCCTGAAAAACCCCCAGCGTGCCGTACACCGCTGTACGTTTACATTGTTGGTTTTTTCGCCCCCCCTCGATAAGGCAGTAAATGACCTTTTATTCAAACAGTTCCTAAAACAAAAGCAAAAACCGCCACCGTCAGAAGCTCTGCGAGCAGAGGGGGATGATTTGTTATTTAAGCAGCAGCCAGCCCTGTGTGCTATGCAAACAAAACCCACGCTCTGTGTTCTCGCAAAGCCTCCTGCTGACTTTGCAACTAATTTTGTTAGCAAGGAGAACACACTGGGCTGACATCAATGCATCAGTGAGACCAGAGACAGTTGTTCATAACTCTGTAACAAACGTTGATCAATCGATTTTGGCCCGCGTGGGGAGGGAAAAGCCCACAAACAAAACAAAACACATACGGAGAGGTTTTTTTAATGGCACAAAGGGCAATTAGACACCCAACCTTCCAGTGAAATTAGGTTCCTTACGGTCCTCTGTGCTTTTAAAAGTCTTCCCCGTCTGCTCAAGGGAAACAAAATCTCCTGTCAAGCCTTCAAAGGAGGAAGAAAATCAGCTGCAACCAAGAGAATGGTTAGTGGGCCTTCAGATAGCATTTCTGAATGCACCAGAACAAAAAAAGACAGGTAAAGGCTCCTTTCCAAGTGAAGGAAACCCTATCCCACACGAACCATCTTTCGTAGCGCGTATTATACTAGAGTAAAAATGTCGAAATAAAGAAAACACTAATCAGCTATCAAAAATAATTAAGCGTTCTGTAAAGAGTGGAACATCCATGTATTTCCTCAGATACACCTCCTCAACGCTAATGCCCATTCCCTTTGCTGGTAGCACTACAGCAATATCGGCAGGCCACATCCGAGATCTCGCAAGGCATAACACGGACCACTCAGGAGAGGCAGATCATGCCCCAGGGGGACTGAAGTCTAAGTACACAAGGAAAAAAAGGCAGAAGGTAAACAGAAAGGATTTGGTTGAGGCGAATTGTGCAATAGCAAAACCAAGGAAAAGCACTCAAATCTGCAGTTCAAAGTCCAACATCCCATTCGGAGGCTCGGGTCGCTTAAATCTCAGCCACTGTGCACCAGTCCAGAAGGACGAGCCACACAAGGGACGCTGTGCCACCCTGCAGATGTTTGCGGAGCGGAGACGCTCACTTACAAAGCTCACAAATTAATTGCCAGGACCACGCAGGAAGGGATGACCGCCCTTGAATGCCTCTCTCGGAAGCGTGGTCCAGAGGTGTCACAGAGGGTCAGTGACACTGACAGTGACACTGTCCTGTACTATAGCCTGGGCCAGTGGTCCCTTCTCACCCTCGATTTATTTTCTATAAAGTTATATATATATAAAATATGTATTTCAGATGTGAAATATCAATTGCAGTTTTGGAATCTCTACCCGCGAGCTGTCAAGATGATGGCTACTAACAGCATACTCACTGCTGCATCAGGACTCCCAGGCAGGATTTTCCCTGGAGAACTTCCCTTGAAGACCTCCTCTCCTCTCTCTAGCCCTGTAAAAAAAAAAAAAAGAAAAGAAAAGAAAAGATAGAAAAGTTGCAAATCAAGTTATGGAGCCGGAGTCTTTCAGATAGTTCTTTCCAACCCTTTGTAAAATAGAGAATTTTGGTGCCTGGGTCCTTCCTAGCTCCCTGACTGCATTACAGAGAAACGTTACGTATTAGTCCAACACACACGCACAAAATTCAGTCTGTTGAAGCTAACGGACGCAGACTTCACTGGAGGGAATAATTACACAGCTAGTTTGACAGAGGGTATAGAAATATCTCAACTGAATATGAGGGGACAGCGTGTTTTTATTCAGAGAGAACTGACCGTGAAGATTCCATGACCTGTATTCCTCTTTTGGGCTGTGGAACCAGCCTACTATATTTAAATGTATTTAGGTAACATACAGCTAGCTGGCAGAAGAGCCCAGAGGGGACACCTGAACCCCCTCACCCAGCCGAGACAGGGCAGGTTATCCCACAGCAAGATTCACAATGGCACAGCTGATGGATGATTCAACTTCCATTACTTGGGATGCAAACAAGTCGCTCATCTGAGCAGCCTGGTATTTCCGCGGCCTCCCAGCCATGAACGTCACGGTTCCGTTCAAAGGGAGCTGCCGGACGCATCCTGATCACAGGCCTAAGCAAAACTTTATCGGAGCGTGTTTCACCTGAGCTCCAGCCTTCAGCTCGTGCCAGCAACGTTAGATTTAAATTCCATGCCCAGAAGCGCTGCCTGGCCCAGGTGGCTCCCTGGGGATCCTGCTTGCCCTTTGCCTAACGAGTTCAGCCACACTTGGGAGACGGATTCTTCGTATCGCACGCCTGCGCAGCACCCTTGCGCTGCCATGTAGTTCTCCTGGCATCTTTAGATGCAAGGATGCTGCAAATACACAAAAGCATCTTTAAGGTAAACTCACGTGAGGCGCGTTGACCCCTTCAGCGAGAACACAGCTGTAACGCAGAACAGCTCAAACACATTATGCCCCAGCAAAAGCCCCCCCTGTACAGAAGAGGCTGGGGTTGCCAGAAATAGCTCCAAGGAAGATGGCCTTTTGATTTAAGAGCTATACAACAGCAGACAAAAGGAGAAGAGAGATTAAGCCTGTCTTCCAAAGTTTACTCTTGCAGCCTAACAGTTCACAACAATGTTTACTGGGCAAGGATTTGGGACCTTATTTTTCCTTCAGAAAGAGCGTGTTCCAAGGTTGCACTGAAACGGACGATCACCTGCTCATTAGTTGGCTCCCTGAGCAGGGAAATGCCACACGGGCTGATGTCAGCTCTGTCTCTAGCTGCTCCCCGTGCACAGCAAATCACTCAGAGAAGGTGCTCTGCCTGGGCTGCGTCCTTCCTGCAGCTGGGTGACATTTAGCCGGTCTCTGGAAGCACCGGAGCTGGTGAGCATCTCCCTGTCAATCTCCCACACGGCGCCTCTGGGAGCCTGCAAGAGCCCAGATCACAGCAGACACCCCCTCTGCAGCCACTAACCATTCCCCCCCACCACCCCCCTCTCCCTCAGCTGCCTGTCACCACAAAAACAGCCGAGCTCCTTCGCTTTGAGCCCAGCTCTGCCGCCAACTTTGCCTTGGAACTGGCTGGGAGGAGGACAAGGAGGTAGCACCGGCTGCAGGCGGAGCGGGATTTTAAAGTCCTGCTTGATAAAATGAGATCTCCTAGCAGTTTTGAGCATTTGCACAATTATAAGTGTTTGCAATTTGTATTTATAAGAATCAACAGAGCTGCAAAAATATCTAGAGGGAGCTGAAAAGAGAAAACATGAATGTTTCATAGATTAACTAGGCAAGTACTTGCCTCCTGTCTCGATGACAGCGTCAGGTGCCCAGCGCCAGTGACCCGGCACATCCACAGGACTGACACTAGGGCTATTCTGGTTGCGCGCAGGCTGAGGATCCAGTCAATGAAGCGCTAAGCAATATCATTCATCATAAAACGAGGGTCTCTGGGAGCCCTATATATGCATTTGCTCCAGAGCTCCTCGCTTCAAGACAGAGGCGGCACAGTTCATGCAGTCATCTGGCCCCCACCCAGCCTGGCTGCTTTCGCAGGAGCACAATATGTATTCTCCCCTTCTGCTATTTACTCACAGCTACAGATGTTGACATAACAAAGAGCTAAAGACAGACGGACAGAAGGGGAATAGTGTTGCAGCGCAGACACTAAGGGCTCTATTCTTCCGAAAAGAGCCTCTGACTTCCCCACCCGGCCCTGCAATTCATTTGAAAATCATCTGGGCTGGTGAAGCTTGCTTTCCTCTCTTGCAGGACACAGATGAATGTAAGTGAACATCATCTTTGCTGTTTGTTTCTGTGCTGAACGGAGCCCTTATAAATCCACAGAAAAAGCAATTGTTTCAAATCAAGTGGCTAAAGCTCGTGGATGTATTGGGCAGTGTGCAGCTTCGCCTCCTGTTGACCTGCCCCTACCAAGGAGCTGTGCTGGGAAGAGCATAGCTTTTTACTAATATTATCTTTAGAGAGCCAGACTTAAAGGGCTTTTTCTTTTTCCCCCCACAGAAAAAAAATAACAAACTTTAAATGCTTTATGGTGGACAACACCTGGCATTTCGGAAGCTTTACAACTACACATTAAAATGCTCAAACAGCAAAAGAATATAAACATTTTGAAAAAACACGACCAGAAGAGCTGGGAAAGATAAGAGCAGGGGTTAGCCTGGGGCTCGGCAGGATGGGTTTCCGTTGCCTGTTCTGCTGTCGGGCTGCCCAGCACCGCACGCCCCAGCCCCAGTCTCCGCATCTCCCCTCGCGCTGCTGGGAGATCGCCACAGTGGGGTGGCTGCTGGAGTTTAGAGCCCAGGGCTGGCTTTGTGAGCATTTCCCGGTGGATTTGGAGGGAGCTTTTGGGAATTGGCTGGTGGTATTTTAGCTGCGAGTCCCCTCCAGGATGCCTGCGCAATGGTCGGAGGGGTGGAAACACCCAGAGAAGGTGGCCAGCGCTGGATGCGACCGCTCCGTCAGCAAGGCTTTGCGACGTTGGTCGAAGCTTTGGAAGAGCTGGGCTCAGTACTGCTCTGAGGTGTTTGGTCCTGCTCTTCCCATGCCCAAGAGATAATGCAATGTCGTTAAAACCCTGCTTGTCTCATGCTATTAATAACAACAAGTCCATCCATTTAGCGAAAGCCCCAGGCCCACACTAAGCCCCACAAGGCTCAGGGCACCTACGCACAGTTTCTTCGCGTACAGCCCAGCTGACCGCTTGGAAGCCTTGCTCCGCGAACCAGCTCTCTCCCAAGCACCATACAAGCTAGAAAAGGGATTCTGGTTTTTTTAAACAGTCGCTTTTTTTTTTTTTAAAAGCTTCTCATGCAAACTAAAGTTCAGATCCCTCACAACTGGTGGGAAAAGATACTATTGCCTGGAACCGTGCCCAGAAAAAACTCAAAAGCTGAGCTTCCTCCTGGCTCCGCTCAATTGCCGGCTCCCATCACTCAGACGCGATGCCATCTGGTGTTTACAGGCAGTAAAACCAGACACTTCCCCGGCAGCGTCAGGGCTTCTCCTGGGCAAAGAGTTTAGGAGATATTCAGGGGGGAATAATCAGCCCCCAGATTAGCAAACACGCCGTAATTCACAGCATTTGTTCTGCCAGAAGATTAACATTCCCCTTGCACCGCATCGACTCACAACCCATGAACATGTCTCGGTGCTTTAGGTTGGGCTTCAAGGAGAATGTGGGTAACAGTTAAACTCTTAATTTTGCTAATGTCTCCATTGGCTGGGGATTTGTAGTTCTGGACTGCAGACGTCCCCGCTGCTGAAGAACTGCCCTGGCACAGCACACAGCACCAGAGCAGCCTCCCATCCCCGAGCCACACGCTGCCGGTCCTGAAGGGGCTGTAAAGTGTCTTTTCGAAGAGCAAATAAATGAGTCGACTTCATAAAAAAAAAAAAGCAGGGAACCGAGTATCCTCCTTCCCTCAGAGAAATAAGACTGAGTATGAAATGGGTCTACTTTGAAAAAACTGACAACGGGGAAACACTATCCACAAAACCACTTAAAAAAAAAAAAGACAAGACATCTCTCCTACTAGGAAGGTGATCACTGACCTTCCATCTCAAAATTCCCTGCAGTGCACGTTTATGTTCCAACAAGCCAAAGCCAGGTAAGTTCTACTCCATTTCTCACCAGTAATAGTGCATCAAGAGACAGAACTCTGACTCTTCCCCACCGATGGGTTCTTAATGGGAAGTCACGTTTCCTAAAACCAGCCTGAGCCCCGTGTTTCCCCACCCCTCCTCAGCACCTGGCCAGCCCCTGGAGGCTGGCACGGCGCAGTCAGCTTCCAGCCTGGGCACTGCTTTGGGAACAGGACGGGGAATTTGCCTTCGCACGCCAGCACTCCGACTGCTCCTCTGACCTGCTGCTGCCCTTGAACCCTGCCTATTTTGAGCCCGTCTTGGCACATCAGAGGTCCCAGCCAGGCAGAGCTCCAGAACAGCCGGCACGGCTAACACAGGGGATGGCCAGTGGCCAGCAGACCCTGTCCAAGGGAGCGCAAGGACAACTGCCCCACAGGCGAGTTGCTCCGACTCCCCGCATCACCCCACCAAGATCCCACAACATCAGACATCTCTTCCCTGCCGTCAGGCAGTGCATAAATCACAGCTGGGCACACGCTGCTCCTGCAGTGCCAGGATAACCTGGAAAATTGGTTTTGAGCTACATTTCCTTGGATTTAGCCAGTTTCACCCTCCCCAAAGCAAAGCAACAGGCAAACCTAGCACTCTCTAGGAGGAAGCATCATTTGAGAATGTTTCCCAGCATCCCCGAGAATAAACCGGACCTCCAAATTGATTTACAGGGGATGAACCCAGGTTCTCTCAATCATCAGTACCCTGCTGCTTAAACACAGCGTCCTGCTGCACCCACGAAACGCTGTCCTTCCTCTGCCACGGGTTCCAGCCTGGAAGCATTCCCCACCAAAAGCAAGGGAAGGTGGAGGGGAGGGGTCGGTGGGTCAAAAGGCACAAGGCTGTTCCCGCATGCCATACCCAGAGCCAGCACCAGCAACGCTACAAGCGCATAAACAGGCTGTGTTGGAACAGATCCCCAAGCAGGAAATTGGCAACACAAGAAAACACGTCTTCCAAATATTCAATGGGGCACAAGCGAACCTAAAGCAAACATACAAATTTACCCAAGAGATCTACCAGCATGAAACAACGTAGCATGTAGAGATGTTCACCCTTGCAGGTTTGGGTTTGTTGGTTTTGTGTGTGGTTTTTTTTTTTTTAGTCTTCGAAAAACAAGTTTATGTTCTTACACTTGTAAAATCTTTCTAAAATTGAAAAGATGCTTGAAATCCTATACTAACTCCCGTAACAGGACAAGTGTCAACACACTTGAATCTCAAGGCTGAATAATTTGATCTTCGAGGAGTGCTGCGGCTTTCGGGCAGATTTCAGAGCATTTTTATTTCCTTGTGCACATTGCCACCTTGTGGCTTTCCCCCCAGTTTCTAGAAGAGGCCCCAAAATTCAGAGATGCAGCCGGAGGACGTGTGAAGTTACTTGGAAGTGTTTTCGTTTGCTTGAGCACAGCCTGCAGCTAGAGAAATAACAGGATATGAAACAACACTCGTAGTCACGCAGTTCAGAGGTAGCTTTATCAGCCTTTCATTCTACAGCAATATTTTTCCGGCTCCCAGTTCATATCATCTAACATTACGGTAGGAAAAGAAATCAGGGAACTAAAGAATTTTGCACAAGGTATTCTTTATAAAAGCAGGAACTGCATTTTTCACATTTCTCCTCTTTGCTAATTGCAGTTTAAGTTAAACAGGTATGTTAGCGGCATAATTATTTGTTTGCAGATGAGGCTGACACTGGTTTACAGAGTACAGACAACCATGTAATTCCTCTGAAGCTGCATGGTAATTATTGTGCTATTATAGAGTAATTAAGCATTCAAATAAACATTAAACCAAGGATTCTGTACGGGAGCTGCCAACAACCATAGGACAGAAAACCAAATCGTAATTCAAATTATAGTGTGCTACAGTAGTACCAGCTAAAGCGGGTAGTTAAGAGTCTATCATCTTTTGCACTCCAAAAAATTTTTGAAGCTTTTCTGGCTGCACAAGTGTCTGGCCCGACAACCAAGGAGAGATGTAATTTGGCAAGTTCTCTACGTGGGTTTAATCACTTTGCCATCAAGCTGTGCCTTTCCTTTTCCCCTAAGGACTGGAGCAAATACATCGTTTACACTAAAAACAGTACAAACACTCCAGAGAAGTGTTCTCCAGAAGACTTTTCACCACATATGTCTTGGACCTCCACAAAGCAAAGCCAGAACAGCTGCTGCCACCCAAGTCAGGGACGTGGCAGCCCCGTGCTATGGCCAACATCCCTCACCAACACCAGACCCAGGACAGGCTCCCCAAGCTGCGTCCCAACAGTGCTCTGGTTACCAGACCCCACAGCTGGTTTTAGCTGGGTATATTAAGATTAAACCTACTCTATGTTCATGTTCTATTTCACCTCCTTCCTTCTTAAAACCTAGCAAAATTCCCGCATTCCCCCAAATGCTAGGATTTAGCAGAATGCTTGTTTTGACATTTTAACTTTGCACATAGAAATTCGAACCACGTCCTACCCCTTCGGCATCAACAGGCATATGTTGCTACACAAGCAAAATAATCTGGCTTTGCCCAAGTTTGTTTCTTTAAGAGACAAACCTAAATATTAACACACTCACGGTCCAACTATTAGTTGACCGCCCTAAAAGAAGCCCAAACACAAAGTGCTTTGTTACATGTCAAATTATTAAAAAACAACGTTTAAGTCCACACTGAAGCGAGACCTCAGGATGGTGTGTATCACTTATAAGGACAGTACCTGACCAAACTCAAAACTCAGATTTTATTCCCCCCACCCCCGAAACTTTCCCCGTGCATTTTTTACTTTTTTTTGATGCTGCAATGAAGACCCTCGGTAAGAAAATGTCCGTGTTCAGGAGCAGCCTGAATACTGCAGCTCCTGCCAAGCGCCACAAGCAAGCCCCAAACCGAAGCCCAGCATGTCCTGGCAGCACCGCACAGCCCTTCTGGCTCCTTCCCCTTGCAGCAGAGCAGGCATAAGCACACAAATTCGTTACAGGCACATACCGAGTTGTCCGGTGTCTGGCAAACATTGGGCTACAGAAAATGAACTCACGGACAGCTTTCGTTCAATGACAGATGCAACTTAAACCCCCCCAGCTCATCGCGAAAGATCTTCTTGCACCTGATTCTCAGATCTCAAGAAATCACTGCAACCGGTGAGATGCATTCTATCACATAAGGTATCTGTTTGGTTGAAATCTTCTTGGTTCATTGTAACAAGTGAACTTGAGAGATGGGAAAATCTGCACTGTATTTAAGCAAAGATACTCTTGTTTAAGACGCTTAAGAAAAATCTACCCTTTCCATGCAAACTTCTCTAAAGTTGTGTGAGTACGTATAAAAAGAGCAAACTCCAAGTAGCTGGGGAATGAGGGAATCACAAGCAAGGAGGAAGAGAGGGGTTGTAGTGAGGCCTGCAGGGTAACACATGAAGTGCGTGTGACAACACAGAACTGTATCTTCGGGAGATCACCATAAACACCGGGACAGGTAAGCTTTCACAAGTAATTAAGTTATATTTTCACTCCAAGTTTGCATCCAAGCCAGTGAGCCAGCCTGGCTCAGAAGGACCTACGCCTTTAGCATCCTTTGTAAGGATGGCTATACCGTGCAATACAGCTACATGGAAAGTATTAGGGATCTCTGCCCTGTGATGCTTTTTGAAAGGAATACCTGCCCCAAAATAGCAGCTCACTTAATTTAGTCAGTAACTTTAGCTACAGAAGCATTTCTGCTATGCTCTGGCTTCTTAGGATGATGTGACTTTTATGCTAGTCCAAGAAGATGCCCAAAAAAACCCCCTAACTTGGGGCAAGCTTGCACTATTTGTGGCAAAAGCATTTCCCATAACGATTTAACACTCATGCGGCACTTTCCCATCCATGACCTTAATATTTGATGAAGACAAAGATCATTAAGCCAAAGGTCACACTGCAAACCATTTAAGATTAGGACCAAAATACAGCAGTTTCCCTTTCTTTCTCCGTCTCCCCCGGCGGGCACTTTGCACAGGCTTGATCCCGCACCCGCTGCGGTCAGAGGGAAGCTCTGCCTCCGTCTCAGGGGAAGCTGGATCCAGGCTCAATGTAAAAGGCAGAGATTAATGAGAGCAATTTTACTTGGCACCGCCCGCGAGCCCAGCAATTAGCTGTTCTTTATAATAGTTCCCCCTTCCGATCACATGCTGCTATTACCAAAGCACACGCACCCATTTAAACCTCGCAAAGAAAAATCTCCCTGAATATTTATAGAGGGGGAATAACCTTCCCGGTGACCGACAGAAATAAACAGATTTATTTTGACCACAGACAGATTACCTCTAAGATGCATACCAAGGCTTTGCTGACCCTGGGTTCCCTTACTCTGTTTACAAAGAAAGAAATCCTCGTGACACTGGGAAGCTGCATACTTTTAAAAGTGTGATTTTATTACCTTTAATGCATATATTTTGTTAAGGTAGCAATAATAATCACAGCCACCGGTTTCCTTTTCTTGCTCTGCCCCCTCACTTAGCAACCAGTTTAAGCGTTACCAGCATTACTCTTGGCTTGCCAAGGAAGCTATTTCTGTTCCTTGAATTTAATTTCCTAGCAGAGTTTAATTTATATTTTGTTGCTTTATGGTTGTCATGAAAACCCTCCTTTCCCTGCTAATTACAAGGCAATGCTGAAATGTCCTCCTCCCACCCAGCAGATCACCAGCTGTTGAGGGGGCTGGGGCACTACCTCCACCCTTGCAGCCACACTCACATTTTTGTTGAGGACGACTTACTTTGAAGTACACATGCAAAAAAATGCCGTCTTTCCAGCTTTTGTTCATGGGCATCTTGGAAGAGACTTCTCAGGAGACAGGAATTTTTCTACCTCTACACTGAAGAGAAATCAATACCGATGAAGCCGCAACTCCCTGTAGAGGGAGCAGGCTCACCATCCCATCACGCCCTGGACACTACTCATTTTGCCACGTGTGAGCGGAAATAACGCCTTTCAGACAAACACGTGGCGGCTATCGTCTAACTCATTTGCTGGACCTCACCAAGTCTGTCAAGGTGGCTCTACTCTTTGAATGCGAATTAAACAGCATTTCTGACTCAGGGCTCCAGGTTTCCTTACTCAGCGGCACCAGCACGAAGCACGCCTGCAGATGCGTCCCAGCATACAAGATTAGGAAATCACTTTCCCACGCTGCTAAACTTTTCTAGAATATTGGTCAAATAGTGCTGGAGACAAGAGCATCAGGGCAAGGGGCTCTGGGGCGGTGTAAGGTTATCTTATTGCCCCTCCAAGGGCATCCTGCACCAGAACTTGCCAATCAACTTGAATACCCACAATAAAGGAGCAAGGTCCTCAAGAAAGAGAACTATTTTACATCTTAACATTCCAGAAGCCAAGAACCCCCAGTCAGTACAGCACTGCAGAGACCTCTCGCCCAGCCTCACCGCGCTGCAGAGCCAGGTGAGGTTCACCTGTAGGGTGGTCTCCAGAGCTCGTGGCACTTTGCTCGCAGATAAAAACAAGGCCATGCCAGCAGCATCATCACTGATGCCAAGTGGGTGTCAAAAGGATTTATACCTTTTCAGCTGCCAGCAGAGAAGCAAAACACCTCTGTAACATGAGCCCGGACCAGTCAGCGCAAGCCACACGCAGGCACCCCCAGCCAGCACTGCAGATGGGAAGGAACAGCTTGCACAGGAGGTACAAACACACACGTTCAGGACCCACTTCTCAACACCAAAACAACTCCCCCAAGAGGCTCCGGAGGAGCTCGAGGACCTGCTCCAGTCAGCCTAAACTTCTCTGCTTGCTCTGTAGTGCTTAAGGCCCCCTTCAAAGCACCAAAATCTGCCTGTGCGTGCTCTGTGAGTGAATCACAAGGGTGAATCACACGGTGAGCGAATCACTCCAGCGTTCAGCAGGTCTGGGGGTCTTTCCTCCCCCCGGTCTCACCAGCCAGCCCACAGCAGGAGGGATACGTGGCTCATGTTAAGCTTGAGGTGCAAGCGGGATACCCCTACTCCACTGCAATTTGTGGGGCCATTGAACAAGGTGCTGTTTGCAAGTACCCGCATAGAGTGAATGCACAAGGGAGGAGGAGGAGGCACCCATCCCTCCTCAAGCAGGCCAAGAGACCAGCCAAGGTGGTGGTCCGGACCCAGGGGAAGCAACCAGCAGATACAGCCCTAGGGAGGAGCTACCTGCAGCATGGGTCTGAGGTCCGGCTAGGAGAAGGAGCGAAGAAACTAGGGAAGCCAGGAGCAGAACCAAGCATAGAGACACCTCAGCACAGCTCAAACAAAAAGAAAAGGGGGTGGGGGTGGCTGGCCTTAAATGGAGCTCCCAAACCAATGGGCAGAGGCTGGGGGGAGGCCCAGGTGATGCTTGTCAGGGCAACTCAGGCTTATCAGTGCCTGCAGTGCTTCTCCCTTTCCTTTCACTCTGGGCTTTGCAGACCTCTGTCTTCTCTCCATGCAGCACAAAACGCTGGCAAAGTTGTTGGAAGGAAAGGTAGAAATGTAGCATTTTCCCCTAAAGTACAGCTTTCCCTATGCTAGGTGTAGCTGGGAAGTATATGCCAATAATTTTTCAAATGCGGAACTGAAGTTGTGGATAAGAATCATGCTTTTTGTCTAGAAAATTGAAAATGAAATAGTGTCTAAAACTGTAGCTATTACACAGCACATTATCTTGAAGAGCTTTGGTATAATTTAGATAAAACACCACATCTCTTATTTCAGAAATGTCAGCATCACTCTCAATGTACATGTGCTTTTCCATCAGTTTTCTATGAAGACTTACAACTCCATGAGCTTCTTTCTCTTGTTCTCTCCATTTGCTTTTTAAATTGGCAAATGAGCGTCCAATCTTTTAAAATTTCAGGTACGTCTTTATACGCGGGAAAAGTTCATGTTCAGAGGTGCCCCTGAATGGCTCCATTATGTATGTTATAATTTGTGAGATGCTGCCAGAAATAAAATCTATTCCTCTGGATGAAATAGACAAAATTAATACCCAGCTCCAGAACAAGGATGAAATGTTTCACTTCTCTCCTGTACTCCCGATGTTTATGTTGAGCTTTATCCCTATTGCTCTGTATGTGGTGTGTCAGTGAGGTGGGCTGTGAATTCGTGCATGGGGTCCTAAACTGAAATGAGAAACTCCAGCGAAAAACTGCGGCGCAGGCACGCAATGTGACCCAACGAACGAGCTGGTTGCAGCTGGGCTGCAGCAATGTACTTCAGGAAAGGACCGGAGCGCAGGAACCCCTCCCAGAGAGGTGCCTGCCATCAGGGCTGTCTCTTCACTTCGCACCGGACTCCTGGCTGGGTTCAGCACATAGAATCATAGAATGATAGAATAGTTTGGGTTGGAAGGGACCTTTAAAGGCCATCTAGTCCAACGCCCCCTGCAATGAGCAGGGACATCTTCAACTAGATCGAGTTGCTCAGAGCCCCGTCCAACCTGACCTTGAATGTTCCCAGGGATGGGGCATCTGCCACCTCTCTGGGCAACCTCTTCCAGTGCCCCACACCCTCAGAGTGAAAAATTTTTTCATGATATCTAATCTAAATCTACCCTCTTCCAGTTTGAAGCTGTTGCCCCTCATCCTATCGCTACGTTCCCTGATAACGAGTCCCTCCCCATCTCTCCTGTAGGCCCCCTCCAGGTACTGGAAGGCCGCTATAAGGTCTCCTCGGAGCCTTCTCCTCTCCAGGCTGAACAACCCCAGCTCTCTCAGCCCGTCTCTCCCAGCATCCCTGAGGACCCTCTGTGCACGCCCGGGGTTATACAGCAACCCCAGGGTCTGAGCCCGGGGCTCCAGCAGGGAGCAGGACATGCAGGAGTTCGGCACCACAGAGCCCTTAGACCTTTAGCCCCCAGCACACCCAAAACCCGAGTGTGTTGAGAGCTGGCGACAACCACCCCCCGCCTCTGCTAAAAACTGCAGCGGTGCAGCACAGGTCCATGCACATCTGCACCCACGGACCCCCAGGCAGGAAAGGCCAGTGCAGGAGCAGGTGGCTTCTCTTCCTGCCTCAGCCAACCTAAACCCCTCTTCTTGCAGGGCCTGTGTTTCCCAGCCCACTCCCAGACACCTCTGCCTCCTGGCCAGCCCCCCCTTTTTGCTCTCTGCACCCCCCTTCAAGTGCAGCCCCCCCAGGGCGGGCCCAGCTCTTCCTGAGCAAAAGACCTTGCTGACGGCAAAGCCAGCAGAATGATCACCTGCCAAGTCTCACGTGCTATTTGTTCCCCTAGCTGCATTGGATTTTGGGAGAGGCTCTCCCCGTTACCCTTCTTTCCGTCACCACAACTTTTTCTTCAAACCCTGGGAAAGAGGAAAATACACAAACTGAAACACAGGAAATTCCAGTTAAGCATACAAACCCCCTTTTTTTTTCTCCAGACAACAGGACTGGGTTATCTGGAGAGGCTGTGCAGTGTCCATCCTTGGACATACTCGAAAGCCAACCATCCTGAGCAACATGCTCTGGGTGACCCTGCTTGAGCGGGATTTGGACTAGACAATCTCCAGAGGTGCCTGCCAACACCAACCACTGTGTGGGTTTCTGTTTCATTGTTAGTTCATAGGAAAATGTGTCCAATTAACATGAATTTTACCCATGTTTTGCCGTCCCCAACCCCTCATCAGGTTTCAGGAGTGTTTCAGCCCCCCTGTTAATGGCCCTCCAATGGTTTCACACCGTTCCCCTGAGAGAAAAAGCCCTCCTGCGATGGGGAAGGGAAAACAGGGTGTTGGCACAAAATACCACAAGGGATGTACCTCCTGGCAAATGCTGGCAAGCCGAGAAAGAGGGAGGAATGATGACACAAGGAGGGCTTTGTTTCAGCTGCATCAGTCTGCCTGGGTACCTGCTCCCCAGCGCGAAATGCCCGTGCATGCCCACCGCCGGCTCTGCAGCCGCTGTCGCAGCTGGTGGGCTTACAGCACGGCTGGGTTTGGCTCTCTTTGCTTTGCACCCGAATCAGCTTTTGCGCAAAAAGAACGTGATTTTTTTCCCCCGGCACGTTTACGTTCTGATTTACTTCTATGCAGGCTCCCCTTTCCTGACCTGGAAGCTGGAGCACATCCCACACAGCCAGTGTGGTGGAAACCACCACCAAGTGCTATGGAGGAAGGTTGTGGTAGCCATTTAGCCTAATTAAAATGCCCCTTAGAGTCTATAAAGGTGCAGATTTACACGACTTGGCCGTTCGCTGCCACAAGCAAAGATGCAGTCGCACATCAACGCTTACCCTGAAGTACCTGTGATTGTCTGCCACTCTCAACCGCGTATCACATGAATAAATAAAGAGGTTTCTAATTAGATTTAAGACGGATCAAAAATACATACTGGATTGCCATTCTTCTTTCTTACAAAGCCAAATATTTGGTGAGACAAATGCCATTCGAATTTAAACCTTCAGCTTAGTGTTCAGCAATTCCCCGTATTAACCATTGCCATTTCCCACTTCCGAAGCGCCGCCGACAGCGCTGGGCCCTGCGAGGCCATCGCCAGCCCACAAGGAGACACGGCCACAAAAGCTTCGCTGCGTTTCTCCAGCGAGAGCGAGGATGGAGAGGGACCGGTGGGAAGGGCAAACCTCCCAGGGTGCACCGTGGTGGGCAAGGACAGACCCCCGCCAAGCCCCAGCTCCTAACGGTGCCTCGCTGCCTGTCTGACATCCCCCTTTTCACCCTCCCTGCTCCCCGGCGCTTCCTTTTCTCTTCATTTTGACTCGGCTTACTGGCCCTGTTTGCCAGAGAATGATCGCCCCGAGTGAGCAAAGGGGTACGGGGCAGGGTGGGACATTCCCGCCTTCTGCACCCGCTTCTGCAATACGCGCCACGAGCACGGATATGCCACGCACGTCACCGAAGTCACCGCAAAGCAGCCCGCGCAGCCAGTGCCGGCAGGGATTGCTGGGCTCCAAGCGACGACCGCAGTCCCCGCACACACACCGGCAGCCTTCCCTCACCGCTTCCGCGTACACAAATGGAATCAAACAAGGGGAATGTTTATAGGGATGCAAGTCTGCAGCTGCAATTTGCAAGTTCATTAACAGCGTCCCTGCAAAGATCATTTTTTTTTTAATTGGAGCCCTAATTAGCAATGAATTCTCATTATTTTTCATTGAAATCCCAAAGCAGCTTTGGCACATTCTCTTTGTTCTTTTGAAAATGGGGAAGTGGAGAAGCCTAGGGGAGATAAAGAAGCAGCTGATGATATACTAGGGGGGGGTGTTTTCCCCTCGAGCCATTCCTTCAGTTTAATACATTTTGCAGCAATTTTACTGGTTATTTATGATTTGAAGAAATTAAGTATTTCCATAAAGAAACATTAACTTCATCACGGTTGATTGCTACTCTCTATCCTTCCCAGAAAGACGTGTCACTGGGATAAGACGCGCCCTGTAATGAGGCTGGGTTCTTCTTTCACTCAAGCAAAATCTCCATTGACTTCAAGAGGAATTTTACAAGTGCAGAGGCACAAATCCAGAAAGCGGCGATGAGAAAAGCTCTGCCCGAGAAACAGCAAAACAGCCCCCACAATTACAGCGCGGTGGCTCTGAACGGGGAAATGTTAATCAGATGGGAGAGGTTTGCCAAAACCTTCGTTAGCACCAATAAGGTCAGGCCCCAGAGCGAGCATCTGGCACCGGGAACCGACCTTGGCACCTCGGGGTTGTTTAATGTGAGCCGCAAGGACCGGCTGCCAGCAAAAGCTGAGGCACAGGCTATTCCTAAAGAGATGGCGAGATGCTTGGCATCACCGTGGGGACCCGGCTCTCCCCAGCGACGACACCTCTTTTGCAGGGGGTCAGCTTTCCAGCCGGAGCAGCCGGTACCCAGGGCCATGCCGGCTGCTGGGGGAGCGCAGAGGCTGAACCGGCGGAGAGGGGCTTTCCTGCAGCCTGGGGGTATGGGGCCCCAAAAAGCCTCCCAAGCGTTGGCCTGACTCCTTAAAAAGCGTATTTGAGTGCAGCAGTGTGCAAGGCAGCAGGGTGGCATCTTGCTGTCGTCTTGGAATTAGCGTTTTGGTATCACCCGGGTAAAATGAGGTTTTCCCTTATTGCAAGCTGGCAATTAGTCGCCGCCAAGAAGCCATCATCCCTTGCTAGTTAGAGACGCATGGGCACTATTTTTCGCAGACGGGGAAATACGTGGGCCCAGAGGTTCTTTTAACGGCGTAGCAGCAGCGCCCGCGTCCTCAGGCAGAGGAGCAGCACTCACGCCTGGCCACCGTCCCCTGAGGATTCACCACGACATTTGCCAGGTCTATTGCAAAGGACTGCATTTATGTTCCTACAGCTGTACTGGCCTGTCCGACTGTACCAACACAGCTCTTGGAGGCTGGGCTGTGCCATGCTCCCAGTTAATGCCCCCAGATCCACTCGACTGTGCTTCTCTCATCCTCACTCTGCTAATTCTTCAAGGGATGTAAAAGCAAACAGGAGCCCTTCAAGCAAGTATAAATGTAATTTTTCCTTGGGTTTGGCCCCTGAGTGCCTTGGAAGGGCTATGGCAGAGACAAGCATCAACCCCAGCAAATTTAATCGCTCGGTTTTGCTGCAGCTAACAAGCAAATAATGAGAGAGAGATCTGTTTTCTCAGCGGAAGAACAGCGCAGCGTCCTGTGACGTCTCTCCCTCCCTCTGACCTGCCCAGAAATTTGCTCACGTCTGGAGGTGCAGCAACATGGGGGTGTCCCCGACTGGCTGTCTCCTGCCAGAGGACCACGGAAAAGCAGCACATCAAGAAATGGATGACCTACGCACACTCTGGTGACCAATGGACTTGGCAGTGGAAAAGAGTCCAGCTGTTTGACTGTACCGGCATCTGCTCCAAAACCAGAAATGCTTCGGGGTCTTTATAAATTTTGAGATTTTTTTTCAGAGGGGTGGATAATCATCACATCGTTTCCACGGTCCTTCTACAAATTATTTTGATAATAAAGGACCTCCTGCGACATTAAGTACATTTTAATTACAACATTGTCTGTAATGCATATATCTAATTGCAAAAAATTATTTTATCTTATTTTGTCTGTATGCCTGTTATATGCATCAGATATTATCTTCTGACTCAGTGGTACAGGTTAATTAAAATTTCTCTTTTAATATCATTTCAAAGCCAACCACATAATTTCATCTGAACACCAGCTGTGTTGGTAAAAATTATTTTTTATTATTTTTTGCCATGCTTGTCCATGGAGGAAAACCTGAGCCATTTCCAAAGGCTATAATTACTGCACTGCTTTCTGCAGTAATTTATTTGCTAAAGAAGAAAAGAAGGAAGAATCTGTATAACATCAGTGGCCAGCGGTTGCTTTGTGTGTTTCTGGTTTATTTTGAAGGGGTTTTTGTCCTCTTCCTTATGTACAGGAGGATTTGAGATCTTACTTTCAGAAGGAGAATTTAACATATTACACAGCCATTAGATAAAGTCTGGTTTGTCGGTATAAATTGCGCTCAGGGTTAAGACAATCGGCGTGGCCGCGCTTGATGTTAACAAAGCCCAGCTTAAGGGTGATCCCAGTCAGCTGTTTCCTTCCTCATTTATTGTTCCTGAGAGAGATGATAACGAGCAAACACAAGGTGAGAGAAAAATGAAAATAGGAGCATACTGTTGAGTCAAAACCAGAGAGGTTAGGCTAAATATACGGCAATATGAAAACCAAAACAAGAAAGCAGAGCAGAGGACAAGGGGAAAAAAGGCGACGCTTATTTCATACGGGAGAACACTTCATCTGTAACTTGTACTAAAAAATGACCTTTACTTCTTACCCTCTGTGCGTTATTTCTTAGGAGCAGAAGTATTTCTGTAAGTCTGACTGTCAGCGTCTCACTGCTATTTAAGACTGTACCGCTTGACATATTCTGCCTGTCTTTTCAGAGTCAGCTCCAGGGAAGAAAGAGGGGCCAAGGCTGGCAGGGAGAGGGTTAAGACGTGTCCCCGAAAGCCAGGATACAGCGAGGCAGCCAAAGGAGGGGAGCAGGGGCTCCCGGGACCTCCGCCGATGCCGGGCGGGCAGAGGTGAACGCTGCCAGGAGGAAATTGCCGGAGCTCTACCGAGACCACAAGTGACCTTTCCTCTTGGAGAGGGGTGAAGTAAACAACACTTATCTCGGATTTAGTGCGGTTGAGACAAGCAGCACTTTATCTCTGTACAGCGGCACATGGAGCAGGGAAGCAGAGTAGGGATTTTCCTGCTTTTACAGTGTAAGCCATCTCTGCTTTCTTAGTTTGGTTGCAAGTTGAGCTGTAACACCTCCTCATGGAAAGGCCTTGGCCAGGGCAGTAGGTTATGGGCTTTCACAACTTGCCATAAACCTCGGGATGCAGTTCAACCTTTTGCAAGTGTAGTTTGATCTCTCCTTAGTGGTTTGATATTTTTACTGCATGAAATTTCCTCATTCTCTGTGCTGTTTCCTTTTGGAAGGCATCAAGGGACATGCAATCCATGTTCCTTCTATTTTGGATATTTTTCCATCCATAGACAAAAATTCTTCTCTTTCCCTCTATACACAGTTCGAAATCCTGGCAGAAAGAAACCTGACGTCTTTTTTTGACAGTGTTTTTTTCCAGTCTATCATTTTGACTATATGAATGCCATGTTAATGCCTCATATGCTGCAATAGTTAGAAATTTTCCATCAGATTTTTCGTAAATAGCCCAGCACCCAGAAGCTCCCATTTCCTTTTACTGCCAGATTTCCAGGGTTGGGAACTTCTGAAAACCCAGCTCCTGACCGCTGCTCCGCTTAGGGACACTCCTGCTCCCAGCTTTACGCGAGGTTTGTTTCAGCATGGTTTATTCCAGCGCTATCATCCGCTGTTTGCCATCCTGCAGCCTACTGGAAGTTGTGCTTCAAAACAGGGCCAGGGCCAGATCCTGCCACCTCTCTGAAGGGCCACTGACCTTCACCCTGCCATGCCGGTCCCCAAGCCTTGTGCCTCTGTTGCGGCGTGCAGAGGCTCACGCCTGGTGCCCTAGCTGTGGCTAGAAGGGAAAATTTCACAACCTCACGCTCCGACATCTGTATCTGGCATTTGATTCCTCCACTGTATTTATATCTTCTGCAAGTGACCGGATATAGCAGACAACTCATGCTGATCCCATGACTGAAGATCTTTACGTACGGTTGTGGCCTATCTCCAAAGGAACGCTGCTGCTCGTCCCCAGTCCATGGGCTAACCTAGACCTGGCACCGACCGCTTTCAGCTCAAACCAGAACTAAATCCCTCCGAGGAGGAACGGCTTTTGTGTACCGAAGAGTCCCGTCTGCTTTTCCTAAAGTAAATATTCAACTCATAGGAAGTAAGGACTAAATAAGTAACTCAGGCTAAATAATTAACTGTTTTCTGGGAAGCCTGTGGGCTGTAGTGTGCTCATCTGAGAAGTCAGCACACTTTTTCAGGAGACATCCTTCACAGACACCACGTACCTTTGAACCGCTCTTCTCCACCCGCCAGATAAGCCAGGCACTGGTCGCATCTCTCCCAAGTTCCTTTGCATTGCCAGCCCCTGGCACACTTATCATTCATTAATTCATCTGCAACGGGCAAAAGGACAATAAGAAACCCTTCAGTGGCCGAATGAGAGTCACTGGGGGAGATCCTCAGCGAGTGTAAACAGACGAGGTGCCTTTGCTTTCACAAACCCAGCAAAACCCTGAACCTTTGCAGAAGCTGATCCATGGAAAGCAGTTTGCAGGATCCAGATTTAGGAACAGTCAGGCGTATACGAGAAATAACTAACCGTGTGGCTTTGAGTCTAAAGCAGTACTTTGTGGGTGCAGGGATCCATGCCTGAATGCCCTATAGGACCGCTGTCAGGAAAATAAGCCCATCAAACCCAGAGCCAGCTGGAAAAACCTTCTAGACACACTTAGTCATATCAAGAGTGAGAGCGCAGAGTCTCGTGTCCATATGCAGCACGCTGGCACAGGACCACAGCTCTGGCCAAGCCACTGCGCGCTGCACCTACGCCAGGAAGCATCAAGTGAGTTGATTCAAAGGCAGGAATAAGAAGCTGGTGTGCCTTCGTGGATGTGTCAGACCAAGGACGTGCAACAAGGCAGAAAAAATAACTCTCCAAATACAATCTGAAGCATTTGGTTTGAAGGACAAATAATCAGTACCGGCATCCTAGGCTAAGGAAGTGATTATCTCACCTGTACATTGCTTAGGAGGCAAGTCTCTTTTATTTACTTTTCCCCTACCTTTTTTTCCGGGCTCATTATAAAGTGTTATATTGACACAAGTAAGCAGAGAAGTTCCGTAACTTAATCTCCGTCATTAAAGTTTCAGACTCAACAGGAAAAGTAACCTTGCCTGTTCATCAAGTCCAGTGAAATTCAGGCAGCCGTATTTACAGCTGCAGTGGCGGGTTTCACCTTTCCACAAAGTCTGCAGCGAGAGGCAGAGTTTCTCACCGCCGCCCGCCCTTGCTCACGGCAGGCACGAAAACAGGACAGAGACTCCACTCTACTGTGGCTAAGGAGCTTAATGCACTAAAAGCATCGAAACGCAGGCCGACTCCTGCTTCTCCTGGCCCGCCTCAGTCTGTAAAAGGATCGTAAGAGGCGCTGCCCTGGTCTCGTGCAAGGTCACTCTCCCCCTGCAGCAAAGAGATGGCCTCGGGGTAGGAGAGGCGTCTCTGCGCCGGCCCATGGCTCTGTTCAGGCTTGAGACCTTGCTGAGCTTTTCCTCCGTCCTTCGGATGGTGCCCAGGCCTTGGGCACGCCTGACATCGGGAAGAGGCGCGAGCAAGCGGATGCATGGGAGTGTGGGAAAACGTCCCTCCTCGGAGGGCGCAGCAGTGGCCCTGCAGCTTTTGTGTCTCGGAGAACTTCAGGAAGCCTTTTCCTTTCCAAGGCAAAGCTCTCTGGGGACAGCACAGCTCAGTGTCCTTCCCCTTCACGCAATCCGTGCTCCAGCGACTCGCTCCGGCACAAAACGCGCCATGGACGTGTCCCGCCACTGCTTCGTGGGCTCCCATTAGCCGGCAGCCCAGAAGCAAGTGCAGGAAACACGATCGAAGACCAATGCGGTGCACTTTGCTTCTGCTCCCCTGCCCCGTGCATCCCTCACGGCGTCCTAGAGGTGGCAAAGGCAGGCACCGAGCATCAGTGGCCGGGCCCGGCTGCAAGAAGCGGCAGGGGCAACGCTTGCTGCCGGGGCCATCGCTGTTGGCCTCCCCCCATTACTGCCTCGAAGGGCAGCGCAATTCAGGGATAGTGCGCCCGCCGGTAGCGTAAATGCATATTAATAATTTAGGCTGTTCTATTTTAGACTGGAAATGTGCTGCCCCTTACCTGTACTGCTTATACGCAATGGGCGCCCGAAATAGTCACTTCTCTAACAGTCTCCTGAGACCGCATAGAGCCGAGGGGTTGTGCCTGGTAGGCTGGCTTTCCTCCTCAGAGCAGGCACTGCAGGGACGTTATTTTCAAGGTCATCATTTTCTCTTTTCTCTGTGGGGTCCTGACTGGGCTACGACTTCCCAGAAATCTCCCCCGTACTGACACGATGCTGGTCTCCCTCCACTGGAGCCAACACGGCACGTGGGTCTGCCCACCGTATTATCCAAACACCCGCACAGCTAAACTGGCAGATTCCTGCACAAGGGAGCGATTTAGGTAAGGGAATACTGAATCCATTCACACCACTCCCCTGCTTATGTCTGTATGTTCAGCTCACTTAGGACCTCACATTGTGCCACGATCGTTTAAAAATGCAGTTCTGTGGTAAGTGATTAGTGCTTTGTTCCCTTAAATGACTATTTTATACAGAATTTACTTCAGATCCTGAAAGCTGAATGACCCAATCTCTTTCAGGAAATTATTCTACCTTAAGCATCAACTTTCGGAAACGCATCATCTGACGTTCTGGGAAATTGCAACTGTTATATTGTTAGAAAACACAAGTAATAGGATTTTACAAGCAGTTCCCGCATACCAGCTGAAATCATTGCTGCCAAGTTTACTGGGCTTTCTGGTTTGCATTATGCTACCTCAACTCATAAATGAACCATTTGAAGTATTTTATGACGTTTTAACTAATAGGTTAAAAGTCAGCTGCACGTATTTCTGTGTTCCTAAAGGTATATATTCATTCAGATGTATTTGCCTACCTAAAACTCAGAGGAGAAACTGTTAAATGCTTTTTCACCTTGCTGCTGTACTGACTGCTTGTTCCTGGTAAAAGACAAAGGAATTTTACACCGTGAAGATTAGCCAACGCATGGCGATGCTCTTATATGCAGAATAAAATATTGCCTCATGTTACATGACACATGACATGCGGAAGACAATGCAAGTTAGAACACCCACAGTTTATTATTCAGTTTGGTACCGTGATGATTCAGCTAACGCAAAGGCATATCAAAAATAAACCGAAAAATTGTCAGAAATCTTTAGGATAACTTCAATTTTTAAAGGCTTTTATTAGACGGTGTATTTCCAAGTAATGTGCACGCTGAAAACTAGGACAAGAAACTTTTGAGAAGCAAAGTCTCTCATCACAGCCCATATGGAAGCGTCTTAAGTTTTCCTCATCGCTGCCAAGTGGCCAAAACCCCTTCCTGCAGGAAGCCACTGAATTATGTCGACGTTTGTGCCTTTACCAGCCTGCTTATTTCTTATTTCAGAAGAGCCGCTAGCGATACAGAGCTCAGATTTAGTCCTCATTTGAGCAGAAAGCACGTTAACACATTACTGGCAGCAGGATTGAATCCGCTCCACGTGCCCCGCGCTAAGCTTTTCAGCGCTGCTGGAAACAAGGAGGTGGTCTTCAAACCTCCTCTGGCTCCTTGCAGCTGGATATCACAACACCTTCGCCCACCGGCGCCAACCCTCCAACCTCCAGATACGAACGTCCTGCCCCACGCCGAATTAACTCCCCGCCATCTCCACAGAGCATCAGGGGCGCTTTATCATCCCTGCAGCTCGCTGACGCACAAGACCCGCGTTCAAATAACTTCAATTCCGTAAGTAAAGCACACAAGTTAAAAAAAAAAAAAAACCCACAAAAAAAAACCCAACCCAAACCACTCTCATTATGCTAATGTTAAACGATGCGGACTCACGGAGCTTTTCACGTGACCACATTTTCCAGGACCTAATAGGGAGAGAAAGGACGGCCCTCCCAGAGCACTGCCATTCAAGTCATGAAATCTATATTCTGTGGAGCTTTCCACGAGAAGAATTTCTGGCAAACTTTAAAACGCTGAGTGCCTAAAGCCATGCAGCTAGGTGCTAAGCACCAAAATGCTTTCCTAGTTATCACAAAGGTTATTAGACGCTACAGCAGCTATATAATCACACTTGCTTCACCTGCACAAACAATGATTTATTTTTTTTTTTAACAAAGCAGAAAAAGACAAAAACATACAACCACCAGAAATTGCCAGCAAACGGAAAGCTGTTGTTTTTCTAAGTCAATTAAAATAAAAGGGAAGGGAAAAAAAAAAAAAGAAAAAAAGGAAAGAGCAAGCCAAGATTTTAGCCATGTGCTTCCTCAGCCAACTGCATATATTGATTTGTGGCAATGAAAGGGAAAAGCTGGGATGACCCAATTTGCTCTTCTCAGGAAGCTGAAGATATTCAATCTGCAACGCGTGACCAAAAATTTTAGGCAACTGTTGGAGATGTATAACTTTTCTAGCATGAGACATTGTGTAACAGTGTTATGGGAAGAATACGCAAGATGAATTACTGTAAGCCTTAAACGTGCTCCAGAACAATAGACTATTAGGCGACAATAAATTCTCTGTGTCTGATTCCAAGGTCATGCATTCAAACTTCTTTGTATAAGAAAAAGGATTAAAGTTTTTTTTTTTTTTTTTAAAAAAAGAAGAAACGGTGCATGTCAGCACTGCTCTTCCTCCTATGACTCCAGGAAGCAAGTTCTTAAAGAGCAGCGGGGACGCCACGAGGTTTGGTGACCTTTCAGGGTAGCACTATGACACACGGCCAGTCTTCGCTCGCTGGAGACAGAATCCAGCTGTGCTTCAAAAAGCTGTGCCACGGCCACGGGCAACCAGCAGCGCCCACCGGCCACCCCAAACTCCCGCCGCCTCCTTCTTTATTTCTTTATTTCGCCGGGTTCATTTTCAGCCAGACCAGTTGCCCGCTCTCGCTTGCCATGTGGCCAGCCCAGGGCCAGTGTCCCGACCGTGGGGAAGCTGGGGCTGTCCTTTGGCTAGCGGGACGCGTTTAGGGCTCGTTGACGTGTTGCTTTGGTGACTCCAGGCCTTCGCGGAAGAACCCATCCCTGAGAGGGCTCAGAGGAAGCGAGACACGGCAGTGATATATTTTCCGCTCCTAACAATAGTTAATCACGTGACATTTTATTTTTCTACAATGATTCATGGCTGAAAAATATTTTCTATAAATATTGACATGCACAAATATGACATGTAAATTAAATTTTAAATAACTTTGTTAAAAACTAAGCAGTATACGCGTGGAAAATACGTCTCTGAAACACATTGTTTTCTTTTTGGGGTCATCATCCTGCCTTGGAACTTATTAAAATTTACTCTTCTACCCAGGATTTTTAACGAGAGGATCTCAGGGCCTTTCACTGAAACCCCGCTGGCTTCTAATTCCAGGGAAAATCCTGCTTTTGTTGTGTAACTATGAATCTGCTCGGTCTTCTGCCTTCCCTGTGTGTCACGGGAGTGAAGACAAGTGCTTATTATTTACATATTTGACCTGCTGGAGCGGGTCCCGAGGAGGACCATGAAGATGATGAGAGGGCTGCAGCACCTCTGCCATGAGGACAGGCTGAGAGAGTTGGGGTTGTTCAGCCTGGAGAAGAGAAGGCTCCGGGGAGACCTTACAGCAGCCTTCCAGTACCTAAAGGGGGGCTACAGGAGAGATGGGGAGGGACTCCTTATCAGGGAACATAGCGATAGGATGAGGGGCAACAGCTTCAAACTGGAAGAGGGTAGATTTAGATTGGATATCAGGAAGAAATTTTTCACTCTGAGGGTGGTGAGGCACTGGAACAGGTTGCCCAGAGAAGTTGTGGATGCCCCATCCCTGGAAGTGTTCAAGGCCAGGCTGGATGGGGCTTTGAGCAGCCTGGTCTAGTGGGAGGTGTCCCTGCCCAGGGCAGAGGGGTTAGAACTAGAGGATCTTTAAGGTCCCTTCCAACCCGAACCCTTCGGTGATATTCACGGTGCAAACATTCAAAACCCGAAGGTTCTTCCCGTAAACGTTCTTCCCGACGTGGCCGGGTCCCAGTTCCCAACGGCGGGTCCACCTCACACCCACCAGCCCCGCCCCGCCCCGCCGCCGGTGCTGACGCAGCTCTGCCGGCCCCGCCCTGCCCCCGGGCACCTTCCGCTGTCCCCAGCCCCACGCACGGTACTGGGCTTCCCGCCGGGCGCCCAGCGGACACGCTGCGCGGGGGTGACGTCAGGGCGACGTCCGGGTGACGTCAAGGGCGACGGCACCCCCCCGCTCCCGGCGTGCCCCGCGCTCGCCGCCAGGCACGCCGGGGGCTGTAGTCTTCCCGCGGGGTGGGGTGTTGGGGGCGGCGCGGCTGCGCGGTGCGGCGGCCCGGGCGGGGGGCGGTCAGCCGGCGGCGGGGCCGGCCGGATCCGGGCTGGCACGCCCACCCACCCCTGCGGCGGCGGAGGGCGGCTCGGTCGCCCGGCGGGGACGGTCCCTTCCTCTCCCCTCCCTCCTTCCCTCCCCCGCCCGTCCCCGGCACCTGCCCGGCCCTCAGCCCCTCCCGCGGACAACAGCGGCCCGCACACCGCCGGGGGAGCCGCTTCACCTCCGCCGCCGCTCGCCCCGAGCCGGGATGTTCTCCAGGAAGGGCCACGCCGATGTCAGGAAATCCACCCAGAAGGCGCTGGACCCCAAGCGGGACGTACTCACCCGCCTCAAGCACCTCCGGGCGCTGCTGGGTGAGTGGGGGGGGGGGGCGGGCTCCCCTCGGGGCTTCTCCTCGGGGCTTCTCCTCTCCGTCCAGCGGGCGGGGAGAGCCCGCGGCGGGGGGCGAGCGGGGCCGCGGGAGGGAGCGGCGCGTCCCTTCTCCTCCTCCGGGAGAAGCGGCTGGCGGTGGCCGCCGGTCGCCGGGGCAGAGCCGGGAGCCGCGGGCAGTCGGCTGGGCGGGCGTCGCTGGTCAAGCCTTGGAACCGTTCCGTATCGGCGTTTGGGGTGGGTGGGTGAGAGCTGTCCTCCAGAGGGGAGCCAAACCGAGCGATGAGAACTTGTCATCGCCCAGCCCTTGCTGGAGATACCCTTCTCTGCCTCAAGTTTCCTCAGCTTTCTCCAGGCTTCCTTTGCGGTTTTGGGGGGGAGGTCTGGAAGCTCTCCCGGTTGGAGCTGTTGGAAGGTGTGTGTTTCCTCCCAAAGTTTCGGGAGCTGTTGAAGAGAAAGTTACCCGGGTGTTTTGCTGCTCCTGGCTTGGGAGCCTTGTGTCGCCCAGCGTCAAAATATTTGTCATTCGGCATTGTCGTTTGGGTACAAAGTAGTACATAAAATGCATTTCCTGCAGGGTTCTTCAGAAGATCCATTCATAGAAATTCTGCTCTTGTCAACAACATTAATTTGGGGTTTTGTATTTTATTTCTTTTTTTTTTTTTTTAAGTTTAAAGGGGGTGTGTGTCGTGTAATGGTATTCTGCAATGCCCTTCCCATGTCTGTGGCAAGGTTGAACCTCTTTCTCTAACGTCGCCTTACAGTTGAAGCCGTAACCCTGGTCTTTTTATTCTGCGCATTGAAAGCAGTTGATGTATTTCATCTGTGAGCTGTGATTCGCAAGGATTTGGTGGCCTCCTGTCCTCCGTTAGTCAGCAAACTGCAGCAGGAAAAGGCTCTTTTAAGAGCCTTTGTCATCTGCCTCCGTTCAGGAGAATCAGTGACGGTGTTGGTATTTGTTTATCTCATTTTAGACTGTTCTCCTGAGAAACAAGGAGGAAAAAACAATGTCATTTGTACTTCTTCTGTACTGTAATCATTTTTTAGTCTATCGTTTCAGTCAAGTTTGGCAGGTGTGTAGGAGCCTGGAAGATGTTGTGTTATGAGCTGTGAGAAGTAAATAAGTGGCTGAAGGAGAGGATCTGAGGTTAGTGGCTCATCGATAGAAAGCAGAAGTTGGGCACTGTATCTTCTGCTGAGGAGCAGCTCTCTGGTCAGTCAGCGTCCGTGTCATTCACCTCAGACCGCTACGTGCTCGGTCTCAGTGGTGTGAAGGATGCGTGGAGCCCAAGTTACTGCCCAAGAAGCAGCTCAGGCCTCGCAGAGCAAAGGTGCTCCCTTTTGTACACCAAAGGGTACCCTGTACGTGCACCAGGCTGCAAGACTTGCACTGAGGAACGTCGCTGTGGTTTGCAGCACGGGCTCATCGGTGGTGCTCGAGATTGAGTTTGAGATTAAAAGCTTTTTCCTGTGACGTTCCGCTGACAGGGGAAAATATACAAAAGAAATTTTGAGTGTACTGTAGCAAAGCAAGGAGCTTTTGTGGTGAGGGCACTGAGTATGGTCCTGAGCGAGAAGAGTAGCAATTACTCTCCCTCAGGATGGTCCCTTTGAGAAAGTTGTACTCGGTGAGAGCATGGAAACGTATGAGTGGAAGAGTCTGTGATAGTTCGGCTTGTTATGGGCATCTTGCTGATTTTTTGGGGATGCGTCTCTTACAGGTGCGAGTAACCATCACTCTGATTTAAAGACGTTATTCCTCAGTGATCGACTGCATTTAACTACCTAGTCTGAAAAAGAGATTTTTGTGGGTAGTTGATTAGCGGACGAAGTGCTGAACAAATCCATTAAGTGGTCTTGTGTCACGCTCTAAAAGTGGCCTGGCCTTACTCATGTTTTGAGCAATACCACATGTAAGTTCGACATGCCTCAATCCACACATTCCCAATTTGGACTCACAGGTAGAGCAGTTCTGACCACTGTGCCTGGCGGTGGGAGACGTGAGGCTCACGTGTTAGACCCCCTCAGCACCTGCAGCCTTTTGTGGGCAGTATTGAACCTTTGCTTTGGAGTCAGCTGTGAGTGAAGGGTATGTGACTGCTCTGGGTATAAATTCCTTCTATTCTGTAAGCGTATCTTAAAAATCTCCATAGTTAGCGATCCGGTGGTCGGTTTTGCGTTAATCTCCCTCTGGGGACCAAATGTGCACATTTCTTGTACTGGAGGTGTGTAGAATATTTTGTTTGCTTGTGTGTGTGTGTGTTTTTTTTTTTTTTTTTAATTGTACCATTTATCTAAGTGCTTGAGGGCAGGAATTTGAAAAGACAGGAGAAGATACCTGCGTTATAATATGCCTTTTAACTCAATCTATCTTATTGCTCATCTGCTGTACAAACAATATTAAAATAAAGTTTCATTGTAAAAAAAAAATAAAATTTTTTTTGGGAAATTCTTTGTTTATGACATCAGGTTTAGAATGTTTTGGGAAACCATCCTGAGAAAGATTGGTCTGAGAGACTGTAATGTGAGTTCACAGACCTCACATTTCTTCCTTTTCCACCAGCCTCACTAAAATAAATGGACTTGAAGAAATAAGAAATATAACAACTTTCTGTTAATGTTCCCCTTTCAGCCTCTCGGAAAGACACACCTAAAACCAAGACGTGATTAACTTGAGACGAAATACTGGCCTTGCTATGGTTCTTGGTTATACCCATCTTAACGGCAGCGTTATGTTTTTGTGTGCCCGCGCAGTACAGAGGAGGTCGTCAGGCTCCTGCGACAGACCTGACGGGTGGAACAAATGGAAAAATACGCCTATTAGCGTGACGAAATTAATTTATGTCCCAAAGCAGATGGTACAGAAGGTAGTGTCGTCTGGTGGTTTTCTGTACAGACGCTCATTACCCAGTTGGCAAGGGGGGGAAAAATACACCCGTCATTTCTCAGGAAATATCTTTTCTTCCAAGTGTCTGTTACATTTGGAGATAGCGACCTGATTTTTTGATTAAACTTATTATTGAACATTGGTTTTAAGTGAAAATTGTTATCAGTGCCAGCGGGCTGGCTAGCGTATTAGCGGCTTGTTGGCTGAAGTGCTGTGATATGACAGCTGGCTGTCTTCTAGTGGATCTGTTTTATTGCAGGGACTATGTCAAAGCAGGCTCTGGTTATGTTCCTGAGGTATCTGCTTTTGAGAATGTCAATGTAAACATTTTAGATAATACCGCAGTGGCTTTTTGAAGATAGTATCTTCATAGATCTCGTTGCAAGTATGTGTTTTATGGTATTGTTCTGCACAGAAAAATGAAGCAACGGATGGTAAGAACCTCTCCTGTATTTAAGGAAAACAAAACTTTTAGTATAAAGGCTCAAAAATAGTTGGATGTTTCTTTCCCCCCCTCCTCCCCTGCCTCCCAGTGTGGCACTCCTTGTGCTGGCCAGGGATAGGAATATGCGTCCCTTACTGTTCCTCCCAACCCAGTCATTTCACTCCCTGTCCCCCACTGCTTCACTCAGGCCGTAGTGGCACAGGCTCTCAAAATAACTGCTCCTGTTCTTATGCTTCCTTAGAAGATGCCATTTTTCTTCCTTTGTTTGCAGTTCATTCCTGTGATTTAAAACTAACAAAACGACAGTTACTCTTCCGAGATCCTGCTGATGGAGGAGGATAAAAATCAGAGAAAAGATGATAATAGGGGAGGGATGAGGGACAGGAATGTGTATTTCCCTAAATAAGGGGTTGTGTGAGCACCTAGATCAATAACACCCAATTTTTGATTGCTTCAGGTCCCTTAGCTACCGTATGTGTAAGTTTGTCCAATACCCAAACTGAAAGAAAAGATTCCCTTTAAATTTGTGTTGCTTGTAACATCTCTCAAGTCTCTAGTGCCCTTTAGGCTCTCAGTTCCTGCTTCTGTAGGGTAGTCTACCTGCATGACAAAGCAAAAACACCAACCAGAATAACTACTACATTATTTTACAGCAGATGGTCACTTGTGTTAAGTAGATGACCAGAAAATTTCCTTTATTTTTTTTATTGCTATAAGGTTGTACTAACTTTCAGAACTTCTGCATGGTCAGTAGGAACTCTTTCCTGAATACAGTGTGTGAAAGTGTCAATAGCGTGGCCTTTTTTTAAGGATAGGCTGGAAAAATAATGGCCTTATAAATGGTGGTGGTGACATACAAGTTTGGTTCTTTCACACTGATTAATTAAGGCCTCTACCCTGTTTCCCAGAGTAGTTTCTGTAGGAGTTTTTCAGCATAAAAAGGTATCTCTGCTGTTAAAGGCTTTGTTTCTGTGGCTGTCCTTGAGTAAAAATTTTTTTTTTTTTTTTTTTTTATTGGAACATCTCTTCCAATGTTTTCTCCTCAGGAACAATTGAAATGTTTAGTTTAACATCTTCGCATGGCTTAGGTTATTTCCCTTGAATTTTTCTTCTGGTTTTAAGAATTGCTTTGCTATGACGCGATATCTTGTATGAATAATGATTCAGTAGCAACAGCTACTGTCTGCTGTGGTTCTCCAGTAGTCTAGATGATGTCATTCTTTGCTCATGCATAAAATGGGACCAAGTATCGCATGATACCGTAAGTTTTTATTTCATGAAGTGCTGAGCCCTTTCTGTGTGGCATTGTTATTCTTGGGAATTTCAGAGTGTGATTTGACTGAGAACTTTGTTTAAGGCTGGAAACTATAAAGTTCTTCTTTAGGTAGACAGTCTCTGGTGATTTAAATTGGCCACCACCATTCACGTTACACTTAGAAATAAGACAAAATGGGAGCTTAGCCATAGCTGCTATTGAATGTGCTGCGAGCTGCCTGGAAGATGGTGGCAACGATGAGGTTGAAATAAGGGACTGGATTTTCACATTTCTTTTTTATACTGAATAATTTTAAGGGTGATAACCTTGTTTTGGAAGCAGCACCGATTTGGTGCAGTTGCCAAACCCAAATTGTTGTACAGATTTGTGGATTGTGTTGATCCTGAACTTTGGTATTTGCTGGGGGGGGGGGTGGGTGTTAGACCGATGTGCGCGCTCGCCCTTCCTTCTGAGCGTACTGATGGACTAAATTGTGCATCAGGAGACTGGGTGCAGGCTGGTGTTCCGATTCATAACGTGGCACTTCGCTCCTGGCTGCGCGCATAAAAGCTGGGCCGTTTTCAGAGTTCCAGTACTTTATTTGTATTTCAGTCGTGTAAGTGAAGAAACTGTTATTTAAATCCTGAACTGGGAAATGGCAATGTTTTGTGCTTTGTTGTATGTGTTAGGAGTATTACTGCTAACAGATGTGGGGTGCTGCATACGTCTATTGCTTTTATCCTTTCCTCTGTTGAACAGGTGCATGGTAGACCCGATACAGCTACGCACAGACTTCAGCATAGACTGAATATGAAATTTGTTAGGTTACCAAGTGCAATCCTTAATTTTTTTTTTTTAAATAGAAATTCAGAAAAAAACCATGTTTTTCATTTAACTCCGTCAATTAAAAATGAGACACTAAAGGAGAGTAGTGGGGTTCTTTAATTATGGCACTGTCTTGGTTTGCACAGTTCTGTACAGCTAGATTAATACAAGCTTAATAGAAATTTTCATTGAGAGACATTCGGAAGTGAATGCTTCCAAACTTCTTGCTGAATTTAGAACAGCTGTTGTTCCTTAGATTCCATGTGAAATTTGAGATGTTAAAATTATTTTAGATATTGTTCTAATTGGAGGGTTTTTTAGTAATGGTATGTTTCCATGCTGACATTCCCTTGAAAAAAGGAAAGAAAATTATCTTACAGGCTTTTATTTAGTATTTAAAGGTAAATCTGAAGAAGTGGGGGTTGGTTGTTTTTCTTTTTTGAAGGCAAGTTAAAATTGTATGTAGTTTCTGGGGTGAGGCTAGTAATAAAAGTTTATCATTAACCAGTGTGTGCCTGCAAAGTTGTCTCTTCATCTCCTTTAATTTTTTAAGTACTCGAGATAAAGAAAACCCTTCAGGATTGAGAGAACTTCGTATAAATAACATAAAGTCAGGTGACTTTGGAAGTTCATGAAATTAAGGGGGGATTTCTGACTACTTAAATGACTGCAATAACAGTTGGTAGTTAATAGAAAAATAAAAGGAAAGCTGGTGTGCCAAGGACGCTATTATTGGCCCCTCTAGATTATTTTTTTTTTTTTTAATACGAGGAAGAATAATGAGAGGTTGGCAGTAAATTCACAATTCTTATTAAATGGTACCTGGAATTATTAAATTCCCGAAATTTTAAACTTCAGTAGTAAGGCACATAACGGTGACTTGCAGTTATCTAATGAGCCAACTGTTTCATATTTTATATAGAAAAAAATGTCATGTGTAACCTCATGAATGTCTTGCTGTTTCCTATACGTTGCTGTAAAAGCTGTAAAGTGCTAATCATAAGTATTAGCCAATGGATCTCCTCCTTTTGTTTGAGGAAGGGAGTTAGATTATACATGGTTTTGGAAAGCTGCTGTGTATCTGATGGCTGATAATGTTTGCCAGCTTGCCAGAATTTTGAATTCGCTAGGGGACTTTTTTGAACAGTAGTAATATGAGTGCTATTTATGAGTAAATATAAAAATACAACGTAATAAGTGCAATTCAATCCCAACCTTGCTGTGTAGTTTCCTTGAATGCCTATAAATGCTTCTTCAGTCAATGTGATTTGCCAAAAGTCAGTATTTGATCTTATTATCTTAAATGATAAATGATGCATGAAACTTTCACTGATCTTTTCCGTTTGAAAAACAGAACAATGAGCCTGATCCCGGATAAGTTAAACATATATATAGGATCATAGAATGTGTTGCGTTGGAAGGGACCTTTAAAGGCCATCTAGTCCAACCCCCCGGCAGTGAGCAGGGACGTCTTCAACTACATCAGGTTGCTCAGAGCCTCATCCAGCCTGGCCTTGAATGTCTCCAGGGATGGGGCCTCCACCACCTCTCTGGGCAACCTGGGCCAGTGTCTCACCACCCTCATGGGAAAGAACTTCTTCCTCATGTCTAATCTAAACCTGCCCTGCCCTAGTTTAAACCACTGCCCCTCGTCCTATCGCTACGTGCCCTTGCAAACAGCCCCTCCCCATCTCTCCTGTGGGCCCCCTCCAGGTACTGGAAGGCCGCTATAAGGTCTCCCTGGAGCCTTCTCCAGGCTGAACAACCCCAACTCTCTCAGCCTGTCCTCATGGCAGAGGTGCTCCAGCCCTCTCATCATCTTCGTGGCCCTCCTCTGGACCCATTCCAACAGGTCCATGTCCTTTTGAGCTGAGGGCTCCAGCGCTGGACACAGTACTCCAGGTGGGGTCTCGCCAGAGCAGAGCAGAGGGCGAGAATTGCCTCTCTCGACCTGCTAGACACACTAATATATATAGCCTAATATATTTAGACAGACTAATATATATAGTCACCATTAACGCGTGCACGGTGAAGGAGTAGCGAAATGGTGTTTCCTTAATATACACAAAAAATAAGGGATTTGGTAGTGAAATGCCCAAGAAAGCTGTGTATCTGACCGAGCAATGGAATTATTGGGTGTGTGGCTTATTCCTTATGGTTTAGATGTCTTTCTGTTTTTTTTAAGTGAAGTGGACAGCGGTATCAGGATGACAACTTGCCTGCAGAACTGCAAGAAAATCTGACTTTCTGAGTGAATATCTACTCTTAGGGTGGTAAATGAGAGTATCGTTGTTGGCCTCTTTTATGGTTAGAAATTGCCTATATATCTTCGAAGGAATATAAGGAACAAAAGGGTTCAAGAGGAAAAGGATGTAGCTGTAAGAATGCATGCTTACATCAGAATAACAGATGAGTCACCATTGAAATGCCACATTTATAGAAAAAGGAGAATTTACTTTTTTTGATTAGGCAGTTCCTTTCTCCTCCTTTCACAATTTAAAGGGAAAGTTTCCTTTTTGTTTAGATTTTAATGACCTCATTCCTTCATATGAAATCCTTGTAAATGAGAGCCTTGTTTTCTCCTGCAGTTGTATTTAACAGAACGCATTCATAGAGAGAAATAATTGCACTTAGCTTGCAAATTCAAGACCAGGGGTTTGCAGGAAACAAACATCATGTAAAAGTGTTTCCATGCACTAATTGTTTCCGTAGTACAAGCAGCCCAACAAAGCCTTACTATTGAAAAGGTATTAATTTAAAAAAAAAAAAAAAGGGGGGGGGGGGGGGGGGGGGGCAAAAAACCCCCCCAAAAAACCAAAAACCCAACATTATCCAAGGCTAAAGTCACTCTTCTTTAGTTGTGTGAAATTATTGGGTTGTCTTGTAATAAGCTTTGTCTTGATTAATGAATGACTTTCTTGAGAGGTCAAACTTCAATGAGAAGATGTGTTGTTAATAATTCTTGCCCTTTATCCTCTTAATTCTGGGTGGAATCATCTGTCTTTTCTTGACCAAATCAGTTACAATAAAGAGCAAACAGATGAAGGTAAAGTGTATTTTGCAAGTGTCATGTTTAGAAAACATTAGATTTTTTTTCTTTGTAAAAAATAAACTTATTTCAAATTTTAGACCCAAGTTAAGGCTTAGGGGAGCTATGCATACTTGGGTTTACAATTTTTTTTTTAAATAAATTGGTAATATGCTGTTTTCTGAATTGATCTGCTCGTCAGATAAATTTAAGAACTGGATTTGCAATTTGTGTATAGAAATCTTTGCTGGTGTTTGTTTTTTCCAACAGTACCTGCTTGTTTTAATGATACAGAAACCTTTTGGTTAGCTATGGCTAAGACACTACCCAATTCTTCCAATTCTTTTTGATTTTTTTTTCTTTTTTTTTTATTTTTTTTTTTTTTTTTTAATGTCAAACAAATGAACTGAAGCCACACTGCAAACTTTCCTAAATTAAGTGTAAATGGAAATTTCCCTATTTTACTGGCAAGGATGGAATCACAATTTAGGATAGAGTATTTAATGAAGTCACTAAAAGTATTTTGTGTCGCATTTATGTCATTCTCTAATACTGAATTTGCACGAAGACAGCAATTTTCAGCTTTCTGCTGCTGTGTAATAACTCCACTTCTTTCTCTTTTCAGATATTGTGGATGGAAGTGACCTGAAGCAATTTTTTGAGAACAATTATTCTCAAATCTATTTTATATTCTATGAAAACTTCATAACACTGGAAAATAGCTTGAAACAAAAAGGTGAGTTTTACAGTTTTGCCAGCAATTGTTGAGTCAGTTTTCCCTGACTGTTCTCAAAAGCATTCTGTTGGAGCTTATCTAATGATTATATAGTCCACAATTATCTATATTTGCATTAATAGTTTCGTACAGTACTAGTATTAATAATTTTAATTTTAATGTATCAGAAGAGACAAACATGGAAAATTGGTCTCTGAAATGTCATAAGTAACCGAAAAGAATTCTAAATACATATGTATGGCTAAGTGTCATTTCATCACAAAAATCAGTTCTTGTGCGTCTATATACGTATCCTCTCATCCTCTTTTGAAGCATTGACGGCCTTCATCCTACAATTAAGCAGATGTCTGTTCAACTGAAACGTTGTCAGAGGTACACAGAACAAATCTCAATGTTGAAGATATGTCGTTAGGAATAGCCGTTTGCTTGGAGATGAGGCCAATGACAGTGCTTTGCCGATCTGGGACTCCAGTTGTCCTTCATTCATAATCAAGAGAGAGAGGCACTGAAGTCTGGAAACCTCTTGCGCTTTTGATATTAGATAAACATGAAGAAAAATAAACCAAGTGCAACATCTTTGGCTAAAGTTGAATAACAGCAGCATAATCTTCCTGTCTGTCTCATAGCGTATATTTTTGGCAAACTATTGTTTTCTGTCTTGCAGGGAATAAATCACAAAGGGAGGAGCTGGACTCCATTCTCTTTCTTTTTGAAGTAAGTTTTCCATACCATGAAACTAACTTTTATTTTAAATCTCGTTGTCATTATGTGCTTGCTTACACCTTTGCAATGAGGGGTGAAATGAGCTATCAATCAAAGTGACAGTAGGTGTCCGTGACTGTACAAGGTGAAAGGCAGAAAAGACCAAGGGTGTGCACTAAGTTTTGAGATACAACAACAATCAAAATTTTATTATGCAATGGGAATGCTCATTGGATTAATATCCAGAGTTAAGAGATTTTATCAAAATAACTTGAAAATTATACAGTAATATATCTGTCCTAAGGAGCCGAGGATCAACTCTCTGAAAATATCCTGTTTTTTTCAGTAGAATTTGAGAGCAAGTGATCGGTAGTTGCATAGCCTCTGCTAGGCTAAACCTTTCAAAATAGTCTTTCTTTTTAAAAAAAAAATTAAATATGTTCTTGCTTCTATATTTTAGGGAGGGCTAGTTCAAAACAACAGTACTCTTTGCCTCTGCTTTGTCATTATGAAGTTCAGTGTTATGTTTATTTTGAATGTGTCACAGCAGGAGTCTGGGCTCTGCTCCTTTCAGATGCAGGCATCTATTATAATTGGAGTATTTGGTCTCGCAGCACAAGGAAAATAAAAGGATAAGAGCTGTCAATTACTGCGTATCAGTTTGATCTGAGTGTGTGTAATGTTAATTTGTTTAACCTTTTTTTTTTTTTTTTTAAATTCAGTGGAGCTTCTTTCATTTCCGGAAGCATATCCTTCCCATAACATTGGCAGTGCTAGGGAGGAAATGTTAGTTAACTTTTGCATAATCAAATTAGAATGTCTGGAACCTAAAGAACTTAAGAATAGACTGTGATAGATCATTTTCCAAGAGACCTCTTTAATTAGAGTTATTACCTACATATATTTGGATGTGAGAAAATATCACTGGAGCAGATGAAAGCCTAACAAATAAAAAAGTTTTCATAATGCGCACCAGAAGTCTTAGCATAAACTCTCCCTGTCTCTGGTGTCAGAGATCAGTGTGTCTTCAGTTGTTTGGGGTTTTTTTAACAATTCATGAGGTAAATAATTGGCCTAACTTCTTTTTTGAGGGTAAATACACACATCTTCTGGTGATTTCTCTTTGTTAATCCAACTACTAACTTTTTACTTGAGTATTGCATCATAGAAATGTTATCTTTGTTTATATTTTGGGGGTTTTTTTTGGTAGGGGTGGTAGGAAAAGAATCCAAACTTTCAATGGGACTCTAGAAGTTGAAATTAAAATGAAGGCTAAATGTTCTCAACTCTTATCCCTTCCTCTAAAAATGGAAAAAACAACCCATCCCAAACCAAAAACCTCAGAAGTATATGGCTTCATATTTTTGCATGAATGCGTAGTTTGTAGTTAGAATAATATTTATACTGACAATAAGCATGATGCTGTTTAGCTGAACATGCCTGTAATATGAAAAATGGCCATGAAAATGTTGACATGAAATTCTGGTCTCATCTTCTGACTTTTATGATGTAGCAAGTTCATCTCCCTCTTCCTCTTCTCCCTCCCTTCGACCCTTTAACTACAAGGCTGCATTTTCAGACTGAAATCTGAAAATCAAATTGTATTTTCTATTGCTTGTGTTGCTAGTAAAAGAATCTTTAAGATCTTGCATGAGGCCGTGTCAAAGAACATGAGCTCATGTATCTGCTAGAATCGTATTTGGGGCAGGAGAAATTCTTCGTCCTCCCTCCCCACCCCCAGCGGAGAAGGCATCACCGCACCTACTGAGCAAGGCTGTGCAATTTAGTGTCAGCTCATTAATACACTTACTCCGTGGTCTTGAATAAGTAATTACGTTTCTGTGTCATTGAACGGAAAATAGCTAACGCTTACTCACGCGGTTAAAGTGAATAAATATGCATTCCTGTGTCTTGAAAATGGGTGGCTAATAACTGCCCATTTAATACCGCTTAAAAACATCAGGAGAACATACTATATGAAGAAGAAAAAACCCCACATAGAGGAACAAAGTGTTGCTTTGCGTCCCGATCGAGGAGAATTACATTATAGCCTAGTCATCGACAGCTTTGAGGAAGAAGAAATCCTTTAAGATATTTATGTGGAAATTGGAGCGATCCGCTTCATGGTGTTTATCTACTGTGGAAGTAAGTTTGCAATCCATTTATAACTCCAACACTTGATAACTTCATGCATTGTAGGAAGAGAGCTTTTTGGAGGGCCTTTTAACGCACAGACCAAGAATACATCTGAACACAGGACAAGAACAAATGTAAATGCCAAGTAATTAAACATTCATAGCGTAAGCCATAGGAAACAAAACTAATTGATTGTTAAGCTTGCCATACTTGATCTGATGTCAGCATGAGCCAGAGGTTTCCTGGAGTTTTCTTCTAATTAGCTAAATAGGTAATTGCTTAGGATTAACAAATCCAGAATCCATGTGCTGAGGGTTAACAGTTTAAAAATCAATAAAAATATTTATGAAAGGAATCGACTTCTGCCTTTTCTGGTATAGTTTGGTGGGTATTTTGCTGCTGTTCTTGAGTGACACCTAGTGTGTATATTAAGGAAAAGTAACAAATGCCTTTTCCACGAATCCTCTGAAAACTAAGGTGACTTAGTTGAAATTTATTGAAGTCTTAATTTTACACATTGGCTACATAGCTTGGCCACTCAACGGTAACATCAAACAACATATCATAGAAGAAATATTAATCAAAAGGGAGTAATATGAAAGGTTAACGGTTCACTTTGTAAAGTGCTTTTTTACAATTAATATTGCAATGTTCGTAGATCTAATTTTATATTCTCTGAGGTGCTTTGGCCTTGTCTTTTTCCAAATAGATTTTCATGAAATGATACAGCAGCTGTAATTATCTGTATTATTTTTCCCTGTTTCAGCTAAAAGGCCAAAATTACGTGAAAAGCAAATTTGTTTTTTTCTCTGGTAAGGCTTAGTTATCTCCAGGTTTGTAGTATATTTTCAGAACGTGTTAATATTGTTTCATGTATCACTGGTCTCTGTGATTTGAGGGCACTGTTATAGCTGTCAGCTGAGCACCGTGTGTCACAGAACTCACAAAAGGATGCACTACAGTTACCTAAGTTTTCTGGGTCCCATAAGATATTATGCCATCATTTGATTGTGAAAGCTTGTATTTTTTTTTTATAACGAAGTATTTCTTGCAGCATCAGATACTGATTCTTCTGACACTGCATTTTTTTTGCCTCTGTAATGAAATAAGAGCAGAGCGATGGTTTCGATATAATGCATAGATCAAATTCTCTCCATTCTCTGTAATTATGCTTTATTAGTTAAGAACAGCCACATCTCTTAGGCTGATGCAGCTGTAAAATTCATTACACTGATTTAACATGTTCACTGTATGAAATGTTTTACTCTTAGAATTTTTCAGATAGTCTTTCAAATGTAGGGAAGTTTCCCGAAGTCACTTACAGCAGCGGCTGTTGTTGCTAGAAGTTTTTCAGGTGCTGTCAGTGTAGTTCAGGTCTCACTGCAGTTTTGTGGGTAGCTGAGAAGAAGGGTTAGGTATTCTTGCCTTCCACAGATGACAGGTGTGCTGAAAGCTTCTCAGTATTGATTTTTTTCCCCCTTGTTTATTTTTCACCAGTGCACATTACTATAACATAAAGTGCCCTTGTGTTTCACAGGTCCTTATTTATAAAAGCATACTCTCTTTTTCATATAGCCTGCACAAAGAGGGTTGTTTATGCTGTAATCTCTTAATTTCTGTAAATCCGTGTTTTGTATGGAACTCCTGGTTTCTTGAACGTGGTGAAAATGTGAGTTGTGTAAGTCCCTGGGTCTGGACACAGAGTAAGCACAATTTATTTTATTTATTTATTTATTTATTTTTTAAAGAATCTACAGAATTATAACTCTGGAAAAGTATCTAATGTAACTCATACTGGCCTTGCTGTGATTGTGCTTCTAGACTCTTCTATCTGTAAAGCCTAGCCTTGCTGAAATAAGGAGAGGCTAGCTGTGGTTATAAACAGAAATAGACAGAGCTCTCTGTTTTGACCTTAGAAGTTCACCAGCAAAATTTTTAACCTGTCATTCCTAGGTCTGATTTGGAGTATCCTGAGTGTGCGTACACAGCAGGTGGATTTAAATACTAAATGGATGTAAAATAGAATATAAATGTGCTAATAGCCTCTGCAGTATTTGTATTAGACACACCCAAATTCATCGTGTAACGTTTTTCGGGGTGATAATCAATAAACTGTTAGAACTTGCCCAATCATACTTTGAGCTCTTTATTTTGTAGCTGTAGCTACTGGTTTTAATGCAGTGTTGTTGTCCTTAGAAGCACATCTAAATATAGACTACAAATGGCCACGTACTCAGAAGATTAAGACGTGGTATAAATCCATTGACACGTGGATTGGTCGGCTATCAGAATGTGAAGGTAACGATTACAGAAACAGCTGTATAGCCTAAATTTATTACTGCAGGTGTGCACAAGTTACCTGTTGTGCAAATGCTAATGATAATTCAGTAGAGGTTTATAATTGGCTATAGTGTGTTAGGAACCCTTTTGAAAAGTAGATTACAGACCATATGCAGTAAATACACTGCATCTGTCAGAGGAACGCCTGCTATGGTGGTGGGTGACCAAATAGCTCTGTGCAGTGATGCAGCTTAGGAAGATACACTTCTTTTTTAGTACTGCCTAGTAATGCACATAAATATAATTTTTAAAATGTATAACTTTCATTCTTCTTGATTAAGACTGCTGTGGATGTTTTAAGTATCAAATTCTTCCACCGCCTTGTAGGTCTACTTTATATAAACTACTGTGTGAATTAGCAGTATTGGTTAAGCAGTTTAAAATACATCTCAAAGCCAGTGGTGATTTTTAGCAGGTCACTTCCAATTTCATGAAAACCTGCTTCAGTGAAACTTTCAGTACTTTTGGATTCATCACTCTTGTAGAAGGCTTTAGTGCCATGTTGCTATTTTTTATGAGCATGCAAAAGGATGATCTTTTATATCCGTAACACTTTCTTAGGATGGTTTGCTTGTCTGAGGATGTTGCTACGTTTTGAATAAAACTGAATAAAATTGAATTCTGCAGAAATTAATTGCGTATTGGAACTGGCCAATGTGAAAAGTACTTGTAAAATTCCTTACAAGAAATAATGAAGTCAAGTTACAGTTGAGTTCTTATTGCCGCACGTCCTGATTTCTCATTTCTTGGGGTTATCCCTTTTATTTAACTTTTCCCCTTTATTTAACTTTCTTGTTACTATTTGCATTTTCCTCATATCTTTACAGCTCAGTGGCTTAATTTCCCCATCTGCAGGTTATCTTACACTTGAAATCAAATTACCATTAAGTGCTGGTGCTTTAAATTCAGGTTGTAGGTTCTGTTGCAGCTTTTCAGTTGGTTGCCTGCGCCTACTGGATCACCAGCTCCGCTGTTTAACGTCAAGTCTGTCACACAGACTTGGTTGAATGATTCTCAAGCTCAATAGAGTAAAGAGGCCTGATTTGTTTTATAACAATAAAGTTGCTTATAAGCCCTGCTGTCCTACACATAGAAAATTACTTTTTGAACCGTCTACAGCTTGTTCTGCCATAATTCTTATTGGTTCATGTATTATTGCTCTTAAAATAATATTGATGTTATTCTTACAGCATTCTGTTGTAAATTCTAACTATAAGTTGCGTATGTTTGACTTCAGAGATCTTACTGTTTAATGTTATGCCTAGGGCAAGAATAAGTATCTTGCATGCTTTGGGCAGACATTTTCCCCCAACGAGTAACTGTAAATAATTTATTGATGCAATAAATGGAGTATTCCTTTATTTAGATTGAACTGCTGCAGGCACACTACCTTCATCAGGCTCTGGGCTTTGTCTAAATCGGTGAATAGTAGCTGGGAAATTTCTAAATGACTGCAGATTTGAGTAGTTGAACCCTCTAGCTCTTGTGGAGATACCACCAAACAGTACTTGAACATAGAGGCACGAGAGAGCTATTCGACATTTGACTTGGCTTAAAGTAGATCCACCTGCCGCTGACTAATAGAAACTCCTTATCATGTAAAAGTTGTAGTGAAAAAAGCTAATTTTTTTTCTCAGAATCCATTCTCCTGGAATTAACGCTATTCGGAACTTGTCATTGACATTGCCTGCGAGAGCACGTTCAATGAGCAAGAACACATTTGTTTTTGTTTCACAAGAGAGTCTGCATGGCACGGTACAGAACAGCTTCTTACAGCTCTGGAAGGCAGAACAACGATGGTTATCATCTCACCTTTGTGTGAGTTAAGGTGGAAAACGTTCGGGCTGTAGGGATCTTCACTGTAAGATTTGATAACAGCCTTAGCTTCCTCCTCGCCCTACAACAGGGCAGCGCAGCACACAGTAATAGGCACAAAGCCACCAATCGGGAGATGATCCAACAAAGTTGGCAAAAATAAGGCTTTTTAAAAGAAATCGCTGTATTGGTTAAGTCAGAGCGAATCCGTTAAAATACAAACCTCGGTATTTTCTTATTTTACTTTGATAAAAGAGAGAGAGAGATGTCTTTCAAAAAGCAGCATCCTGTGTAAACTAAGATTTAAACTTAACATTATTCCTAGTCATGCAGGAAGTCCGGAAGAAAAAGAACTATGGATAATCAGTTAAAAGAACTGACAGATACCCTGATGTGTTGATCAGTAGTAATACCTAATTTCTATTTCAAGTGTGCTATAATGGATTACCATATAGATGCGGCAAAGCACTAAGCATTAAATAGATCTATGTGTTTTCCGAAAAAGCAATATTATTTCGCACTGTGGGGTTTCTTAAAATATTTCTTATTAGTGTACTGTGAAACAAGAAACAAGATGTCAATAGCCAGTTTGGATTCACAGCGATATTGCCAAAAGTCTTGGCTGGAGTGGAAGAAACTATCATTTGTTTTATAGGAATAGCAATACGTGGTTTTGGGGGGTTTTTTGTTTTGTTTTTGGTTTTTTTTTTTTTTTTTTTTTTTTTTTTTTTTTTTTAGAACACCAGGGGTTGGGAGGGTGTAGAGAATGTTCTTGGAAAAGCTAAGTTGAAAGGACAACAACTGGAGCTTGTTCATGACTTCTGCAATCTTATGTCTCACTTTGTCTGGGGACTCTAATGCACACGTGCGAAAATTACGAGTTAAAAGGCACTCCAGCTGTAATTTTGCATTAACTTGTAACATTCAGAAGTTTTTATTTAGTAGTGTAGACTTTTAACCATGATAACTTATTTTTGGATTGCAGGAACAAATGTGGACTCTGAATCTAGGTTATTCATAGTCATTCTGATCTGCCGCAAGCCTTTCATATCTTCAGTAGGTAGCTGTGATGCTAGCAATCTAATTTGCATCTTGAAAATGATTTCTGTTTACTGTTTGGCAGTACTATGCAGGTGATTAATCACATCTTAGCATTTTTTCCAAAGTGCGTCCATATATATATGTATATTCCCCCCCGCCCGCCTCGGTTTTCAGATGCTGAAAAGGAGAACGGCGTGGGAAATGATTTAAGTGTCTCAATTTTTGCTATATGAAAAGATTTTTGGGATATGGAAGCTTTCTTCAGACAGGAACTTCTCTCCTCTTACTATTTATTTCAACACTTGGAATTGTTTTGATTCAGTCACCTGACAAGGGTGTTTGATTCTGTGGTTTTTGGTTTGTTTTTGTTTTTAAGAAAAAAAAACCCTGTAAGCATGTTCTTTTCTTCCCCAACCCTCCCAGCTTCATGCAAGTTAGAGTTTAAGCTTGCTTTTCCTGGTGGTGGTTGTACTCTGCGACAGCGTTTGTTTTCCAGGTTTGCTCTGGGCATAACCTAAAACTCACTAACACTTGGATGCAAAAGTTGTTATTAAGTTCTTTTCCAAAACGAGTCCTTATTATGCAGCTTTGCCACCTTATCAGCTTACGCAGCTTACACCTTATCATAGTTCACTTTCTGGAGTGAACTTGGTGTTCCAGTTTGGGTGAAATTGTGTACCGTAAAAGATCGGATGGCACAGTAACGGCAGTGCCTCTGGCCTTTCCCAAACAAGGGTTAATAGGCTTTGCATCTTGCAGGGAGGGCGTAGTACAACCCAGCTTCCTTCAATGCGCCATTCTGTTTTGAAATAACTTTACAGGTGGTGGTTATTTATTTTGATCCTGAATCAGTTGGGATACGTGAACTGTAAAATTACTCTAAGAACATTGCTGAAGCTCCTGGGAAATACGTCCTGTTTCTTATGGCAGCTAAGGAAAACCTACTTGTACGTCATGAGATTACTTTCACAAACTTTCGTTCATAATACATGAATATGCCATGCCTGGTGTTTAAGTATACACCAGGCATTAAATGATGTAAACTTATTGTTGCTAACTATAATTTTTATTTAACAATAAATCATTTTACTGTAACATCTGACATATACAAAGATAAGCGTTTTCACTAGTTAGTATTACCAGATTTTGACAAATTTCTAATGCAACGTTCTGATACAGAAATGGTGCTTGATTTTTTTTGGAAGTTTAATACAATATGTTCTCAAAAACTACTGTTTTGAAACAAATGAGAGAGAATCTGCAACCAAAGACAAGCTGAAGGTATCTTGTTAGTGTGGCCGGTAAAAGGAAGTTGGTTTTGTTCTAGTGATCTACTGTACTTCTTACAATTATTTAAATGATGGAAATAAAATATATGTGGTTTTGTCTGGTTTTCCATAACAAATGTGGAGATGTTTTGCAGGTTCCTCCCTGCAGTGTGTTCTGATACTTGAATCCAGACGTTTTTTTGTTACTGGTTTGTCTTAGGCTTTTGTTTAAAGGAGCCTTTCCTCATGCGCTTTGGGCGCGCTGCGCGTGATGGGTCTGACGTGTGCCTGGGTATAGACCGAACTCTGCGTGCAGGGTGCCACCGCTCTCGCAGCGGCTTGAAGTATTTGTGATTTTAGGTTAGAAGCTCCTTTCTGCCCTGTGCCAAGTTAAGTAAAGATTAATGTCAGAAATAGTCTTGAGAAGTGGTGGGCTGCTAGTGTTTTAATATTTAGATGGATAATGGTAATTCTTTGTCTGTGGATCCTGCAATCTGGTTGGCAGAAACGTGGTCCTTAACTAACAGGTAAAGCCCAAACGTGAATCATGGCCTCATTTTTAGCCAGTCAGATCCTTCATCCCAAGCGCGTTCCTCCTGCCCATGGATGGGGAGCTAGACCTCTGGCCACCAGCCGCCCGCTCCATCTGTCCCTGCTGCCACGGCGTCCTCGGGGCGGGGGGCTGAAACAAAATACGGTAAGAACATAGAAGGGATGGGCCTGATTTATATTTTTATTCTAGGTAAACTTTTAGAAACGCCAAATACTATTTGGGGAGCATGTGCTATGGTAAAGAAGTGAAGGAAGACCAGTCTGTCTGTGTGACCTGAGGTCTAGTTCCCTACGTCTATGAACTTGTCATTACTTCCATCTTCTGCCATGGAGACAGGAATGTTCCATATTCAAAAAGACTCTATTTTGAGTGTTGTGTATAATTTCTGAAGCACTTTGTTGTCAAAAATAAAAAAAAGTCTGTCTTACTCCATCTCTTGAGCATACTGTTTTTAACAGCAGTAATGATTCATGTGTTGGCCGTCTCTGAAGGATTGCATAAAATGCCAGTTCTTGCTTTCTTGGCTGTGATGCTTTATTTCCTCTTGTGAGCTTTTGTGTGCAAAAGACCAACAAATGGGTCGCCGTTGCTTAAATGACTTGTCCTTCATTTTGCATCCTGCATGTAGTATTTCTGAAAACTCAATGGCGCTTTGTTGTGCAGAAGTTTGTTCCAGTGATTTTTGTTTGATAATTAGAAGGAACTCTGGCTGACTGTTAGTCATTTATAACATTGTGGAGTTTAATTTTATTTCCAAAAGTAGATGTTGAAAACTAGCTTCTCTTTTAAATATATCTTCTTAATTTCATATTTCAATGGCTGAAAAGACCCAGGCACATTTTTCTGCGAAATCTATGTGAAACCGTGTTTGTGCTATCACTTTTTTTGAGAGACTGAGCAGCAGTAAGTTAGTTGTCCTGTACTACCAATATACCTACTTGCCAAGCCCTAATCTATACAACTAATAGTTTAAAAAAGAGAAAACAAGGGGAAAAATAAGATGTCTTTGAGTTAAAGACGTTAAGTTAAAGTACTTTTAAAAGACGTATTTACCCAAGTAAGACCCCCAAATAGTTATGATTTATTCCGATTATTTAATAGTATTACCATCCACTAAACTGACAAATAACAACAAATGTTCTTTACAACTAAGATTATAAGACTCTATTCAGGAAAGCACTTAAGCATATGCTTAAATTGCTTTGCTTTGTTGGCGCCCTGTAGCGTAACAAAACTAAGGGGGAATGGGTTTGACCACAACCTCTTTCTTTCTTTGATCTGCCTCTGTTAGGATCAGTCCAAAACTACAGAGGCAGGCCACTACCTATTATTCCACATAAGTGCTTTATTAACTGCATGTGCTGTGAATTAAAGTAGTGGAGCTTTGTGTAATTTGGCTCGGTTTCGCTCACCAGCTGAAAACACAGGTAAATCATCTCCCAGTAAAAAGAACTGCGCCCGCTGTTCATCTCCGCCTTAGCTGGGAGCTCAGGCCCCATTAGCTGATGAAAAGACAGACCTAAGCCACAGAAGCTCAAAATCTGGACTGCATCAATCTGGCGGTAGTCATTACCAGACACTTCAGAAAAACATAACCCAAAGTGAGCTTCGTGGAGATCTGTAACTCCTTCATTTGAAGTCGGTTTATATTCTGGAATACTGAGGTTTTGCAAGGCAGTGGGAAAGGGAAGGGGGTTCATGACCGTGTCGTGATATTTGTTCAGGACCATTCCAAGTATCTTTCTCCATAACAAGAGAGTAAAGACATGGGCAGGAGTCCTTATTATGATAGGTATTTGCTTTTGATTGTGTTCTCGATGTATATATTACCATTTCATTTATGTCTCGTGTACTAGTTTCTCTGTCCTCTGAATGAGCTGGTTTGTTATGGAAAATTTGACTATTTAGTTTTGTTTCCTGCAGAAAATATTGCAGCTACTACCTGAGAGGATTTTTTATCGATGGCATTTTCGCAGTATAGGTAAGAAGGAATGGTTTAAAAACACTCCAGTACAAAAAAATCAATGTTTTCTGTAGCCGCTTCCCTGGTTCTGCAAGTCCTGTTAACCGCAGAATCCCTTAGTATTGCCCATATACAAATGGTACTTACATAGGAGACTTGCAGCTGAAAATTCTCGAAGCATATGGAAAATCTTTTTATTCGCTGCATCAGCTCTCTGCGTTCCCCTGCTTTGTGTAGTTTTGGTTGCCTGCTTCATTTTTATTTTGCACGAATGCTCTTTAAATTTTTATATTCTTGGATTTACCTAAGTCCTCTTCCCTTTCTTCTCTTTCACGTGCTAGAAGCTATCAAGATGATGGGGGTTATAAACCAACCCATCTTTTTCTAATTGGCTCCCCATTTGTATTCACAGGCCAACACCAAAAATTAAGATTGAGGGGGGGTGTGGAAGCTGTATGTGACTCTTGCAAATTTGTATGATGATGGTCTTCTGCAAGCGATCACACACGTGAGAGGCCCGTACAAATTTGTAGTACTAAATGTTGCTCTTTGCCTTACGATAGGTACTGTGTCGAATTTGACTCTTGCCACTTCCTGGAAATTTATTCTGTAAAATTTATGCTGTGAACAGGAGGCTGTTTGGTAGTTGAGCACAGGCTGTGCTAAACGAAGTGCCAACCGTGCGACTGCTGCAGTGAACAGGAGCTTAATTTCTTCTCTGATGTTCCTGTATTCTTTGTACGGTTTAGTTCATTAATATTTGTGAAACACTCAGTGGTCACGCTATTTGTGGGAATTAAATGAGGAATTTCTGGCTTAGAGCTGGGATAGTGAAGGAAAGAGGTTAAGGACAAAAATACGAACTTTTTAGTAGCTCTTTTTGAACAGTTTTTCTTTTAATGAGCGGTCCACGGTTTTACTGGCCTTTATAAGTGGAATTCGGAATACGTGGTATTTCTGCAAGTTTGGCCCCAGCTGCCTTTCACTAATTCTCATATAATGGAGGATCTGCCAGGCATCACGTGTAGGATATGACATTGGCTGTGACGGGCACTAGATACCTACAAGGTACAAAACCCGCCTGGAGGCGTTCCTGTGCACCCTGCTCCGGGTGACCCTGCTCCGGCAGGGGGGTTGGACTAGATGGTCTGTCTCCAGAGGTCCCTTCCAACCCCGACCGTTCTGTGATGAATGACATTCACTTGGGCAAACCGAGAGACTGTCCGTTCTTTCCCCACGCTCCTACATACATATGTCCTCTGTACATACTCTGGCTTTGGGAGCAGGGGAAGGAATAGGAGGAGCCTGGCAGAGAAAAGTCACGGAGTTAGCAAAGCTCTGCTTTTTTTTTTTTTTCTTTTCCTTAGTCTCCTAATTTGTTCCTCTCCTCATTTGACCAGATTGAATAAAGCTAGAGTCAAATGGGTGCAGAAATATTGAAAGGTGAAATAGATTTATTTTGATAGTCAAAACACCTTGAAATCCAATGAAGTAGCTTAACTTGATAGTTTCCTCTGAATTAAAAATCTTTGATTCATCACCACTTTGAAAATTCTGCTTCTGAAAGCTACCAAAGTGGTCCTAATGTTTTGTTTTGCTGTTAAAGTAAATTTTATGCTGCTTTCGGGGGGGTGTGTGTTATATTTCTTCTAAGTAGTATTTTTTTGTTGTGGTTTGGTTTGGTTTCTAGCATTGTTTCATCAGCTGCCATGTTTTTCCATCAGAACAATGAATTTGCTGTTGCACGAAAAAAAAAAGAGTGGAAGTTAAAGGTCAAGGAAAGGGCTGTTGTCACATTTCCAGTTAGCACTGACAAAAATAAAAGCAGACATCTGCTTGACCACTTTACTACCATTTCATCTGAATTATTCCGGAACAAATTGGTTTTAGTCAGTTGTTTTAGAGCTAATATATTCTTTATATTTATGCTTCTCTTGAATAGTCATATTTGATAATATTTTTATCTGCGTCCAGTAAATGAGCTACAGAATTTGGTGGCGCAGTTATTTACAGTTGTACCTTATGATTTGCTTTTTACTTAATGTTCATGTGCATTAATATGTATTTGCTATATATGTTAATAATTTCCACTTAATACTGTGAAATGGTGAGATCTGAAGGGAAGGATCACATTTAAGGAATGTACATAATTCACAGACCCAGGAGAAGTAACAGCTGAGTGCTACAACATGTTGTTATTCTCAGAATTGGATTGAAAACATTTTTTAATTTAAGCATTTGATGTATAATCTCTCTCTGATTTTTGGGTCAGCCATTTGAAGTTAAGGGCAGTTAGCCTGCTATTTCTAAATCCAGAATCGAATTATTTTACAATTTGAATAGTTGTGTTTTGTAAATACAAATGTAGCGTAGATTGCTACCATCTTTTTCTTATTGTTATCGTCAATATTCAAATATCGTGTATTTGAATGCATTAATCCTACAAGTGGGACTTCCTGATTTCTCCAAATCTAGCAAGTTAAAATTTCCCCTAGATATCTTATTTTTAATGAAAATAATTTGAGAAATTGTCATCTGACTAAAACCAAAGTACCTCACTGTAAAGATACATTATATTTAATCTTATAACACTGATGACGATTGTAATGAGATTCACTTTGGGTTTTTTTCACTCCATAGTTTTCTTTTTCTTAAACACCAGTGCAGAAGCCCCGTAGTAAATGGCATTAAACTAGCCTTTTCTGTAGTATTTTGTAAAAAAACATTCTGAGGGAAAGTGACCGCCCTAGTATCTGATACGTGCCTATTTAATTTTTCTAATCCAGGGTCGATTCTGAAGAAACTTCTGCACACTGGAAATTCTCTCAAGGTATTTCTATTTGATAATGTATTTGTATTGCTTTTTCCTTTAATTCTTACGAAGCATATTGCTTTACATTTTTCCAATATTAGTGTTTTTCAGATTTTCAGGCTTTTTAATTTTACTTATTCACCTTTTAATCATAAATTTTACTATTGTAATCCTAGACTATTTTAGTATTATCCTCTTTAGTTGTTTTGCCGTTCTAATGACCTTTGTTTAATAACCTAAAGTTACTTGGAGAAAGGTATCAATGTATTTTGCTTAATACTTTCATTTTTTTTGGATCTCTCTAGCATTAAGTGTATTGTATTAAACATATTGATTTCTTGTTTGCCAAAGAGTTTTGAATCTCTTTTTCCTTCTCTAAGTACGTTACTAAAATTAAAATTGTATCTTGGTAATAAAAAAAAACCCCAGTAAATAAACTTAGTAAACTTACGGAATGCGCTACCTTGGGTGGTTTTGTTGCATCTCAGTTTTCATGAGGATCTTCTGATGCCAGTGAAGTTGAGGACGGTCGCTGGCTTTGACCTCTGCGGGCCAAGATCTCAGACTTAGTAGGGCACGAAGTATTGGCAGCTCCCTGGTTGTGCGTTACGCTTGCTGTTGTACTTCCAGAGCCCCTTTTAAGGTTGGGCCAAGATGCATTTGGCTCTAGGAACTGGGGGAGCGGAACTGGAACTTTCTGGCCTCTGAAGTTGGAGTGGTAACGCTTGGAGCGTCACCGCCTTGGGTACAGCTTGCTCCCACCGTTCTCCGCTTGTGATGAAATTAATAATGCGATTACTCTTGGTATGATGGAGAGACTGACAAACACGTAGCTGGGATGAAAGGAGTTATCCTGCCTTTTCTTAACTATTTAACTGTGTTACTGTACGTGCAAATTTGTTTTAATATATTCTTCTACAAAATCATCCCCTGGTAGATAAGATGTGAAGGAATCCGACTGTTTCTTCTCTGGCTTCAAGCGCTTCAGACTAACTGTGCGGACGAGCAGATATTAATATTTGCGTGCCTTGTGCCTGGCTTTCCACCTATTATGTCCTCACGAGGTCCCTGTACACTAGATAACCTCATTAGTCCTCCTGTTTCGCCAGACGGTGAGTGAATGAACAGTAAGTCCATGATGGGTGTGCATCGTCTCCCCCTTCCACTGAGGTCATTGTGGAGCTGTGGAGTTTCCTGTGGGGAAGATGTTATTTGTCTTTATAATTCAGAGATGTATTTGTTGCAGCTGTATATAGCCTTCTGATCTTGTCATTCTAAGTTCAGAACGATTGGATTCTGTTGTTTGTGTGTTGGTTTTGGTTGGTTTTTTTTCTTTTAACTGAGATGCAGCTGTATGAACATGTTACTGCAAAATCAGTAGATGTGTAGATTTACAGCTTATTGGTTAATCTGCAGCGATTGCTTGCGCAATCAAACCGCAGTAAATTGCAGTTGGTGCCATCCTTGATGGTTTGTGGTAGGGCTTGAGGAAATACGGGAAGCCCGGGCAGTTACTGGACTTTGACTTTGTACAACTTAGTAGCATGTTAATGATCATTTTCAAATTAATCTTTTTGTAGAAAATATATTTTATTCAACTGTTTTCAGGTTTTCTATGTTTAAAACATGTTCTTTTCATTTTAGCTAAGATTTTTCCAGAAGAAATAACCCCACTTTTGCCAGCTGTCTCTGGAGAGAAAATTGCTGAAGACCAAACCTGCTATTTTCTTCAGCTACTATTAAAATATATGGTAATTCAGGTGCGGAGGATGTTTTTTTTTTTAACTATTCATATTTGGAGGAATGTGCTTGCGGTAGAAATTTTAATCTATGCTGTATCTGTATGGAGCTGGTTTTGCCCCTCCCCAGGAAGCAGCAGTCTTCTGCAGTTTCTTACTCTTGTTTTTAAAAGGAAAGTAATTCCAAAGGTATTGCCTTGTGCCATTTTTTAGTGAGAATAAGAAGTTTTCCACACTTGCGATAAGAATCCATGAATGTTATCCAAACTTGCAGGATAACTTGCAGGGATGAAATGAGGAAAGCCAAGGCTGCCTTGGAACTAAACCTGGCAAGGGATGTCAAGCTCAACAGGAAGGGCTTCTTCAAGTATATTGGAGGCAAAAGGAAGACCAGAGAAGCTGTGGGCCCACTGTTGAATGAGACAGGAGCCATGGTGACGGAGGATGCGGAGAAGGCAGAGTTATTGAATGCCTTCTTTGCGTCGGTCTTTACTGCCCGGCCCAGCCCTCAGGAGTCCCAAGCCTTGGAGAAAGTAATGGGGAAAGAGGAAGACTTTCCCTGGGTTGAGGAGGATCAAGTGAGGGGTCAGTTAGATATTCACAAGTCCATGGGCCCTGATGGGATGCACCCAAGAGTGCTGAGGGAGCTGGCAGAAGTTATTGCTGGGCCACTCTCCGCCATCTTTGAAAGGCCCTGGAGAACAGGCGAGGTGCCTGAAGATTGGAGGAAAGCCAATGTCACTCCAGTCTTCAAGAAGGACAAGAAGGAGGAGCCAGGGAACTACAGGCCGGGCAGCCTCACCTCCATCCCTGGTAAGATGATGGAACAGCTCATTCTGGGCGTCATCTCAAGGCATGTGGAGGAAAAGAGTGCTATCAGAAGTACTCAGCATGGATTCACCAAGGGGAAATCATGTCTGACTAATCTGATAGCCTTCTATGATGGCGTGACTGGATGGATAGATGAGGGGAGGGCGGTAGACGTGGTCTACCTTGACTTCAGCAAGGCGTTCAACACGGTCTCCCACAGCATCCTCATAGGGAAGCTCAGGAAGAGTGGGACAGATGAATGGACAGTAAGGTGGGTAGATAACTGGTTGAAAGACAGAGCTCAGAGGGTCGTGATTAGGGGCACAGAGTCTAGTTGGAGGTCAGTGACGAGTGGTGTTCCCCAGGGGTCAGTACTGGGCCCAGTCCTCTTCAATATATACATCAATGACCTGGATGAGGGGACAGAGTGCACCCTCAGCAAGTTTGCCGATGACACAAGGCTGGGGGGGTGGCTGACACACCGGAAGGCTGTGCCACCATACAGAGAGACCTGGACAGGTTGGAGGGCTGGGCGGAGAGAAACCTTATGAAATTCAATAAGGGCAAGTGTAGGGTGCTGCACCTGGGGAGGAATAACCCCACGCACCAGGACAGGCTGGGGGCTGACCTGCTGGAGAGCAGCTCGGTGGAAAGAGACCTGGGAGTCCTGGTGGACAACAGGATGACCACGAGCCAGCAATGTGCCCTTGTGGCCAAGAAGGCCAAGGGCATCCTGGGGTGCATCAAGAGGAGTGTGGCCAGCAGGTCGAGGGAGGTCATCCTCCCCCTCTACTCTGCCCTGGTGAGGCCGCACCTGGAGTGCTGTGTCCAGTTCTGGGCTCCCCGGTTCAAGAAGGACAGGGAACTGCTGGAGAGGGTGCAGCAAAGGGCTACCAAGATGATTAGGGGACTGGAACACCTCTCTTATGAAGAAAGGCTGAGGGATTTGGGTCTCTTCAGTCTGGAAAAAAGACGGCTGAGGGGGGACCTTATCAATGCTTATAAATACTTCAAGGGTGGGTGTCAGGAGGATGGGGCCAGGCTCTTTTCAGTGGTGCCCAGTGACAGGACAAGAGGTAACGGGCACAAACTTGAGCATAGGAAGTTCCACCTAAACATGAGGAGGAACTTCTTTACTTGGAGGGTGGCAGAGCACTGGCACAGGCTGCCCAGAGAGGTGGTGGAGTCTCCGTCTCTGGAGACATTCCAAACCCGCCTGGACGCGTTCCTGTGCCACCTGCTCTGGATGACCCTGCTCTGGCAGGGGGGTTGGACTAGATGATCTCCAGAGGTCCCTTCCAACCCTATGATTCTATGATAACTGACTGTTATATATGCTTGTGGTGACACTTAGAAAATTGATATAGAGGAAGGATGCAGTTTGTTCTCCTTGGACACATCCATAGCTGAGAAGACATGTAAAGGACCACTGGAGGAAGAGATGAAAAAGGAAAGATCACAGAATCACAGGGGCTGGAAGGGGGACCTATGGAGATCATCTTGTCCAACCCTCTGCCAAAGGAGGTTCACCTACAGCAGGCTGGATGGCTTCTGAGATTTTTTTTTTTTTTTTTTTAAAAGGATGCAAGTAACATGTACATCAAAATTTTAATTATAAATAGGTCAGATTAATATGTACAAGAAAGAAATTAAGATAATGTATGTATTTAAAAAGTACAAATTAAGCAACATTTTAAATAAAGCAGGAACTATAGACAATGAACATTAAAGAACTCAATATTAAAAAAAAAGATAATGAAATACTTTGAGTTACTTTTTTTTTGTATCAAAAGGCAAGACTATAATGATATTTGGAAGAGGTTTTGTCATCTTGAATAAATGCCTTATTTTGAAAAGTGGCTGCATGAAATTATCAGCTTCCTACATGGCGCTCTTTGTTTTACATATCAGAGTCTGACAACGCTTTAGTTAAAAAAATATTTTCATGGTTCTTTTTATACTCTTATTATGTGTTTGGGATCTAAAAAACCTGAGTATGCTAAATCCAGTTGCATTTTGGTTCATCAGCATTCATTTATTTGTTTTGCTTGGTAAAGGGGAGCACAGTTGGGCAGTACCCTTCTTGCCACAGACGAGAGATGAAATTAAAATAATCTGATGCATTGCTCAGAGCCAGAACATAGAGCAAATCTAAATATTCAAGAAAACTTAGGTCTGCAACTGGATAGAATTTAATGAGAGTCACTTTATTTACATAACATTCTAGATATGTGTATCTTTATATACAAAACCTCAGTAGTCTTGTTTCCAAGCTCTCTATATGTATTTTGCAAAAGTAGGACATTGCAAGTTCCACAGTTTATAGACATTTGGAAAAAGCTCTAGTACAGATTAAAGTAAGCAAATGTGTTTAAATGAAAATAAATAAATTAATCTGACGTGACTGATGTAAACAAGTCAGTTTTTCTTTAACTTAATAAATTATCATCTTGGATATAGATTCAGGGAAATTGTTATCTGCTATATACAGTTGGACAGGCTTTTCTAAGAGCTTTTACTGCAAAAAAAAAAAAAAATTTAAGAATCCTGTAGTCTTTTGATGGTGCTTAAAAAAAAGAAAAAGGAAAAAAAAAAAGGTGGGCCTGAATTTAAAGCATATGGCAAAAGATGAGCAGTTTCAGTGCTCACTTGAGTTTCACAAAAAGAGACTAAAACCCAAGCAGGTTTAAATCATCAGTGGAAAAAGTGCTTTGTTGTAGAGATGTCTACTTTTACCTTTCTTATTTGAAATTGTATTGGATTTTCTTATACAAACAAAGAAAACACACCCATATTAGTTATGTGCAATTTATTCCAAATTAAAAGTGTTTTAATATGAAAAGAGCAACTCCGTCAAAATTAGGTACAGTCTTCCAAGGAACTGCAGTTCAAAACTGATAGTAAAGAACAGCTTGAAAGTCCGCGTATGACTCTCTGGTGTTGATCTCTCCAAGAGCAGAAGAGTACCTTTGAAAACCAATTTAGATGTCAGCCTCGTCCTTGTCAGTGGAAATCACTTGTGCCTTGAGTCAAATCTTGCAAAGGAGTATTGTCTGTGTGTGTGTGTGCAACCGTATTAAACGTGGGCTTTGAGTATGTTTCTGATGACAAATATATTTGTGAAAAAGTGCAACCTAGAGTAACTTTGTCTAAATTTACAGGTAAGAAGCAAATTTGTTAAAAACCTCACTATGACATTTTTTGTGCTCCATTCCGTTAGAACAGCACGCGTATGCTAGCTTTCTTTGATGCGCTAAAGCCTTCCTGGTAATACCTTATATTCCTACCGCAGCTTGTAAAGTTTTTTAGGGGTGGTGCTAATTTCTTATGTCTCTTGTTAAAGTGTAATTGTTTATCTTTTGTATTCAGTGTGGAAGTATTGTCAGTATAACACATTAACTTAAAGCTTTTTGTTTGTTTCTCTTTAACTCCATAACAAAGGCTGCAAGCTTAGAGTGGAAGAATAAGGAGAACCAAGACACTGGTTTTAAGTTTCTCTTTACCTTGTTTAGAAAATACTATCTTCCTCACTTGTTTCCGTCTTTTACAAAGCTAACCAACCTCTACAAACCTGTTCTTGGTAAGTAGTGAATTTTGTCTTTTAAGTAGAAAAAGAAATAACGTTCTCTGTAGCATCCCTGTTACCTGCTGGCATATCACTCTAGTTCTGTTGAATGGAGGATTTTTCCTCCGTTGTCTCATGTTCTGATTTTTGTTTCTAGCACAACTTTTGGTTTTCTGAGACAGTCCAGGAACCTGCTGCCGTTCAGCACTGCATAAGGGCTGACCTGATTCTCCTTTTCTAAGGACGTTTCCACTGGCATAGCATTTATATCGAGTCGGCGAGGACTCTAACTGTGATATGTAATGAAGGCAGAACGTGCTCTCTGACGGGTTTTTTAAAGAACCAGCAAGCTGCCCAAGTGTGAGGGAGTAGCTAACTTAGTTGCTTTTACTTCACTTTTTGTTTCCTTGAACAGAAAATGAGCATGAAGGGGCAAAGGAAAGGAAATGGAGATGTACATCTGCAGTTGCAGGATTAAAAGCATGTTATTTCAGAAACGCTCACATTTTTCCTAATTTTCTACTGCATTATGTATTGGAGTCCATAGGAGCGGTGGTGTTGATACACATCTGATGTACTGCAGCCTCTTCTTCATCATCCTTCCCATCCCTCCTCTGACTTTTAACTCCTGTCCTTTGCAGTTTAGTGTTGAAAATCACCGCAGTGTCATTTCAGCTGTGTTGTTCACAGGTAGAGCCCAGGCCTTCCATGTTTTTCAGCTGTGTACAAGTGATTTTTTTTTTTCCCTAAACACAAGCATCTGAACGAGTTACGACCCAACCTGTCTCCCTTTGTCAATCTTCCACTTCTTCCCGTGTGTTTTCTTTCTTTTATTTCAGCTTGTGCAGTGCTCTTTGCACCTGAGTGAACTTCTCTTTCCGATCCGCTGAGTATCCTTGTTCTTCTTAATCTTTGCGCTATTGAGTGTTCTAGAGCCATCTTCTCTTTCTCACTGTACTTTATTAATAAACATCTGTGAAACTTATAGAATTAACTTACGCTGTAGTAGCAGTAGTTGTTTTGTTTCAGATTTTGCCCTTCTTTTTGCAGCCCTTCTCTTTTGCTTTCTTTTTTTTTTTGCGTGATACAAATTACAACCTTCAGGAAAGATCCGTGCTTTTATGTTCTTGCGTTTCTTTAGGGGTCATAAAATTACGATAGAATAGAACCATTAATATGATAAAAGCAGTCAGTCGTTGCATCTGTTATTTCACATGGAGAAAATGTTGTTGGTGACGTGTTCAATACATTTAAGCAGAGTCTGGAAGCAATTACAGTTTTTTAAGATTAGGTTTTCTTTATATCTTCTCTTTTTATCTCACCAGATATTCCCGATGTAAGGCCAAGACCAGTATACATTACTGCAACACGAAACAACGAAAACGTCTACAGCACAAAAATCCCATATATGGCAGCTCGAGTTGTTTTTATTAAGTGGCTTGTTACCTTCTTTCTTGAAAAGAAATATTTAACTGCTGTTCAGAATACAAAAAACGGAGGAGAAATGCTCCCTAAAATTATTCAGGTGTGCTTTAAAGTTTACCTCTCTTTCCTTACGTACCTGCTAATCTTGCAAATGATCGCAATGCACTGGCAACTGAAGCGAGAAAGAAATGCTGCCCCTAAGTGCATGATTCATTGATTGTTTTACTTGATATTACAAGTGATATTCACTTGATTACTTTATTTTTTTCTTTGATGAAGGAGGGAACCCTCCAAGGGAAACCGTTTAGTAATTTACTAGAATTTTTTTTCCTTATAGCTGTTTGTCTTACTAGCGTCATCAGTATTATGTTTAAACTTCCAGAATTTCAGCTGTAAACTGTCAAACTTGGACCATGGACCATTTCCCAGCAACATCAAAGGCTGCTTTGTTTTTCCTCTTGATTATAGCAGCTGTTTACAATGAGATATTAGAAAAAAATATTTCACTTTCGAATTGCTGGTTGAGGCTTCTCTAGGATGAGGCACTTCACGATAAATTTTATAGAAACAGATGCTTTTTCTTTTAAGAGACTTTCCAGCTTCCTGTTAAAAATTTAGGATCAAGGTCAGCTTACATTCTTCTCTTGAATTGTACATCAGTGTCAAATCTGTATTCAGTGGAAAAGCATATATTAACTATTATGTTAGAACTGTATATTTTCAGGTCAATTGTTTTTGGAGTTCTTCACTATAGAATTTTGGAGCCCTAAACCAGCTAAGTGTAGCTTACGCACTGAAAGTGCTTTTTTTAATTGATCTTTTCTTTCTCATTGGAAATTCCACCTTTTGTATAAACTGCTGTGCCATTCCAAGAGACTTCGGCTGGAAAAAGATTTTTTTTTTTTTATTTTCACTGAATTTTATAGACAGCTGACACCAGATAAATACTTCAGTTGAATAACAGTATTGCTGCCCTCTGAATGGAAACTCGTCAAAATTTATCGCTTAGCTGAAGCTGCGCGCCAGCTTTTGGCACACGTTGACTTCTTAGTAGTTTTGAAGTTCGCTGACTGTAGCCTGTGCCTTGCTGGAGTGGCTGAATCTTACCCAAAAAGTTAATTGTGAAAAGCAGTAGAGATGTTATTGCTGCTCTGTTACTGCTCGCTTGGTCAAACAGAGGGCAGCCTTATTCATGTGAACGTAAAGCCGAACTGCGTTTGGGTGATGCTTTGAGTCAGTGTAAGCTTGGGTTCTTTTCCTGGTAACTCAAAAGCAGTTTTTTAGTTCTCTGTCTCCTCCTGGCTGGATCATTTTAGCCAGACATGGTTCGAGATGTTGCAAAATACATGCAGTGTCAGCACAAAACCTGACAAAGAGTTGTCAGGAATAATAACGTGTAAGAATATCAGCCATGTATAGTGGTATGATCGATCCCTTCCCGAAAATGAAGGGACTTGGGGATTCCTCTCCCCACTGTGTCTGTGCCTTCCTCCACTCCCACCGCTGCCCCTCTCCCTTTTTTATTCTTGTCTTACGGAGCAGACAAGTCAGTTGGCTGTTCTGGGCTCGGGAGCTGGGGCATATGAAGTTCTCATCATGTAGAGTGTAAGACCAAATTCCTTCCTGGATCAAGTAGTAGATGGAAAATTACACTTGTTGACTGCTGGGATCCCAGTGTGTTGTGTGAAAAAAAGCCCTAGTGTCTTGAGTTCTATGTAAGCATTCCACATTTTTGGTGGACGCTATTTCAGTTATTCACTTAGACTTGCATTTTCTCCTGTGTAGACTGTTGGTGTTGTAAACCAAGATAAAAATGCAGAGCTGGAAACCAGTATGTCTTATGCAAGCGAGCAGGAGAGAAACCATTCTAACAGCAGCACCTTGTCCGACAGAAGGCTCAGCAATTCCAGCCTCTGCAGCATCGAAGAGCAGCATCGGACCGTCTATGAGATGGTGCAGAGAATCCTCTTATCCACTCGAGGATATGTTAACTTTGTTAATGAGGTGTTTCGACAAGTAAGTGTGGATGTTTAGTTCTTTTTTATATGTATATATATATTTTTTTTTAAAGGAAACATCATGGTTATGAGAAAGAACGCTGCGAAGGCTGTTGGTCAGGTCACTGATCAAACTTGACGCTCATCACTCCAGCACCCTTTTAGTTTGGAGTCCTTCCTAGGTCTAGTTTTAACTATAAAATTATGACGTTTTTGTAGGAACTGAAGCTTGTTGCTGATGCTAGACAGCAATGTGTCGTATTTGAATGCGCCGCTTTATTTGGTTTTGGCAGTATGATGTAATTTAAAGGTGTGTGAAGAGCTTTTAGCTTGCAAATTTATTTGAATTAGTAAGGTTCTTGTGATTGGTGTCAGTATTTGATATCTGTTTGAAGATTGCTTGCTTCTATTTTTCATTAATTTGACTAGTATTTTTCATTAATTTGGCATCTTTTCTAATTGTTTTTGACAAAAACACATGTGGACCTACTGGAGGGCTGCGATTTTGTTGTCGTTGCTGTCTGGCACCCAGGTGGAAATGGGCTGAAGCAGCAGTTCCAGGTCACGTAAAGGTGCAGAAGATGCCCTCCGGCAGCTGAGGGAGCACGCCTGCTTTGCTGTGAAGTACCTTGTGCGGCAGGGTTTAGGAGCTCCTTGTACCAAGTGCTTTTCAGTGGGATGGATGGCATTTTGTTTGACAGGCAGGAGGACTTCCGTGTTCGTTGAGAACCGCTGTGGCGTGCTGCCCTCGCCTGGTGTGTGTTAGGAGTATGTTAAGGGTAGACCACCTTCCAGGGAACAAAGTGACGCAATACTCCTATCTTTATTCAATACGATCAGTGTTCAGTAATTGGAACAGATAATGATATTTGGATCCTTTTTGTGTTTATCTCTACCTTGCAGGAATCTCACTAGTCACTGTGAATTCCTCTACTTTTGGTTTTTTTTCTCCTACCCTAGTTCTTAGCCTTTCTAAAAGCATTCTGTGTAGCACCCATTCATCCCGCTGATGAGCTGTTGCTCATTTAATATTCAAGCAGTTGGCTTCTGGCTCTTTTCAGTTTCTGCGTCCTTAATAAGTTGGCAGCATCTGTGAAGACATTCTCCGAAATGTCACGTCCTTGCTGCGTGGCATAGTTGAACTTGCTTTTGCTAACCCTTCAAATTCTCTTGAAATGAGCTGTTGGATGTTGCACTTCATGCTGACAAGAGGCAAGGAAGTGCACTACGTGATGCAAAGATTTCCCCCAGCCTGAGCAAGATACATTTGTGATGGTTTTGCGGCTAAACTGGGTATAGGAAAGGTATAGTTTTTGACCCCGTTAATCATGGAGAGCAGGTAATCTCTTCATAGTTGAAAGGACCTATTTTTTTAGTATGGCAAATGTGTTTTCATCTCTTTCGGTGGTTTTATAATGTAATGCATATCGGGTTTTTTTTTTGTTTTTCTTTTGGCAAAATACACTTTTTTTATACCAGGTGACGTTTTCAGACATTGATTTCTGTGCCTGTTCACCACAGTGCAAAGGTCTTCTGTGATTTTTTTTTTTTTTTTTTTTTTTTTTCTTTCAGTCTCCTAAGACTTCCAGAAATGTGGGGAAGCAGCAGGTCTGGCCTTTGTAAGCTTTTGGAGAGGACAGTCTTACAGGATGATTCCTAAATACGGGTGTTGAGTAGCATGTTGAAAGCAAATTCATTGTGTTGCTTTCCAAAAGTGTAGCGAGAAGGGATGGAATGCCAGCCGCCGTTACCCTCATCACAGCTTACTGTCTTGTCTATACCTACGCTTGCTGAAATGGCATTTCACGTCGTATGCTGCTGCTCCAATATGAGGTCATCTTCTCCAGAAAGTGTGGCATAGTACCTAAGTTTAACCTGCCAGACCTCTGAGGCTAGTAATAGCTCACGAGATGAATCCACATTGAGTTAGAGAGCTTGCAAGGAGCAAAACCAAGCTTTTACTTTTTGTGCGAACAAATACGGCATGGAAGTAATTTGGAATTAAGAGTTATGGAATTGTGAACAATGTAGGTATATGCATAGGTTGTTGATTAATCCTAACTCCTTCTAGTACAGGCATAAAAGTAAAAATTACGTGTCCTTTCTTTTTTGAGCTGTATTATTTATGGGTGCATATTATTTATGTGTGGGTGTGTTTGTCTGTGCAGGGACATTTATGTCCTATATAGTAAAACTAGGTAACTTTTAAATTTAGGCTTTTCTACTGCCGCCTTCTGATGTATCAGCAACACGAAAAGTCGTTAAGGTATATCGAAAGTGGATATTGCAAGAGAAACCTGTGTTCATGGAGGAGCCGGACAAAAAGGAAGACAGTCAGGACGCTGTTATCAACTTAGAGGATTCATCAGTGCAAACGGATGGTAAACATGTATGATATCAGTGTTACTTCCTTTATTCTGTTCGCCTATGATATATGATTTCAGTTTTAAACTCACTGTATAAGTGTCTAACAATTTTAAAAATGCATGGAAAATCAAGAGATAAAAATGCTTTTATTCAAGGTCCAGAACTTTAAATAAATATTGAGTGTTCCGTAGCCCTTAGTGAGTGCGGGGAGAGATTGCAGCTATTTTGAAAAGTGTAATTTGTTGATAATTCCCTGTCTATACAAATAGGATAGCAAGAACTTAATGGAAGAAATACTAATACGTTCTGCAGTGTTAAAATTTACAACGTCTGATGGCCTGGTGCATGTAGGAATATTTCCTTTTGGTGGTAGTTACTTAAGAATTTGAAAATATCTACTAATTTCTATATACTGGGTGAAATATTTGGGTTCAGACACCTTAATCTAGGAAATTAAAGTGTAGATACAAACCCTGCATCGTCTTTTCAATATCCTGTATTGAACCATCAGTAAAAGTTGACTTTGACACTATTGACACTGTGAAGCCATGTTAAAGAGAAGTTTTTAAGAAGAAAAGCTTCTCTTTAAAGCTATTTAAAGAGAAGTTTTGTTGTACTGAGAAGGAGGTTCAAATTGTAAAAACATAGTGAGAATTACAAGGTTTGGCAGATGATTTTTGTAGGGGATTTATAGTCTTGCCGGGCTTAAATTAAAATAGTACTGCAGTCAGTGACTACAAAATGTGACATAAAATACTTGAAATAACATAGTTCTTAAAATTTTTTTAATGAACCTTTAAGTTCCATATACTGTCTGCTCAGAGATTAAGAAATAATAGACATTCGTTCCTTCAGAAATGAATGTAGGACATGACAGTTTCCTGTTTTTTGCTTTTGACACTTTAAAGGATTATGAATAAATATGGACGTGTTCCTTTCTGCTCCGTCACTAACTGAAACGTGTTTTTGAAAGCTTTCCTCTGACCATTCAGGACATAAGCGCTCATCCAGCTGGGGAAGAACGTACTCCTTTACCAGTGCTGTTAACAGAGGATGTATATTGGAAGATGAAGACAAAAATGTTAAAGCTGGTGCTCAAGCTGCATTACAGGTGTGATGTATAGAAAGGTTACAAGGCTGTAATTGATGTAATCACGTGACTTGCACCGCAAATTATAATGTAGTCTTTGAGATCAAGGAAAACTACCAGCAGTTGAGGGGTTTTGTAAGATTTGATTTGGACTTAATTTATAACTCTTTAAAAATTAATATTAAACCATGTGACCATGTATTAGAGCCAGACATCTATTTTAAGACAAAGTTAAATTTTTTTTTTTTTCTACTGTGGATGCTAGGAATTAATCAGAACTGTACATTTGCTCTCGTTGAACCTCATTTATTGGAAGTATTGGTGGTTGCTCAAGCATATAATGCCAGGGAATGAGTAGCTGGAGGAGTGACTGAACAGAAGAGGTACCTACAAAACCCATACAGTGCCATGCGTGCCTTTGTTGGGTCTGTAATGCCACCTGACTTTTCGCTGGAATGATGTAGAAAAATAAAATGACAGGTGAAACATGAAACTTGCTCTAAGAGAAGTGAAAGGTTTGACTGGAGGAGGAGGAGGAGTATTTTATTTTAAGTCTTGACCTTTTTTTTTTTATTTCCGATACTGTGTAAACTGACTGTAAATGCCTGTCTTGAAGGTATTCTTGACAAACTCTGCGAATGTTTTCTTATTGGAACCGTGCATTGAAGTCCCGGTGCTTCTGAAGGAGCAAGTTGATGCTTGCAAAGCAGTTCTGAGTATCTTTAGGCGCATGATAATGGAACTGTCAATGAATAAAAAGACATGGTAAGCTTAATACAGTCTGCATCATTTAAGAGAAAATTATCAACACTTGAACTTTATGGGAGAATTATTGGGTAGGCAAAAGACCGGCTTTCTCAGGGGCAGACCTTATTACATGAGTCACGCTTCCCTCTGAATTGATTTGTGAGATTGCAGGTTCTGCAGAGTCTACATCATTGTACTATTTGGCTTCAAGGTTCTGGCTGGTGTTTCAGTTCCTGCCTTCACCTTCTGAAAAATTAGTTTTTGCAGTCCACAGCCAACTAATGTTATTTTGCAAATGGTCTGTGAAGTCTGAGGTGTGATCACATTCTCAATATGTAAAGGCTTACTGGAGAATTAAGAGGGTTTTTTGGTATGTGAAAATTAACGAGTACAATTAATAGAACATGTGAACAAAAAGTACAATTTTGTTTTGGAACCAGGGAACAGATGTTACAGATACTCCTTAGAATAACAGAAGCTGTGATGCAGAAGCCAAAAGAAAACCAAATAAAGGATATGTTCGCTCAAAGCATGTCGGGATTACTTTTCCGAGTGAGTGTTTGGATTTGTTTTTGTTTGGTTGGGTTTTATCCTGATTTTTCATTGTGATTACCCCTAGTTTGAGTTAAGTGCTATTGAACCTACTCATAAAACATGAAAAAAATTCTCCTTTGCAGTAATACAAGTAATTATTTTGTAAACTATTCCCTAACAGAGGGAGGCAGATTCCGGGTGCAACAAGCAGTTGATTTGATCTGTTCTTCTGGGCTCTGTTAGAAACCATGGTAGGACAGGCAGGCACACAGTCTCTCTGTGGGATATCTCCAGTGAATATCTCTAAAGTGTAAGCTTGACGTCACTGTTTTCCTAGAAGTTCAGCTGGCACGTCAAAACTGAGTCATGCCGAATGAGGTGCAAACATTTATGCATTGTATTGTACTTCGCATGCTCAGCTCCAGTATCTGGGTCTGAGTGTCTCTGGCACAGCGCAAGCACTACAGTCGTTCTGTAGGTGTAAGAGATACTTCTTCATTCTATTGTTATTATTATGCACAGCACATCATTTTGCTTTACCAGAGAACATACAGACCACCTGAAAAGTAGGTTTCAGAATTTTTCGCTTTCCGTAGTCAGTAACTTTCACAATTGTTTACTCACAAATTTCTGGGAGTGTTTTTTTGATGAAAAATATCTATGCATAATACCTGTGCATCCTGAATAATCAGTGCTGATGTGCAGGTCGGTGTTGACTTCATCAACACGTGGGTTGATGTTGGCGTGCTGAATTCATCTTGCCAGAAATGCACGAGCTGTCACTCGTTTCTTTTCTCTCAGACCCTCATTGTGGCTTGGATCAGAGCAAACCTGAGTGTTTACATTTCTCGGGAGTTGTGGGATGATCTGCTTAGCGTTCTGTCTGCCCTGACGGACTGGGAGGAGCTCATAAACGAGTGGGCCAATATCATGGACTCCCTAACAGCGGTGCTAGCTCGAACGGTGTATGGGGTGGAAATGACAAACTTACCCTTGGATAAGCTCAGTGAACAAAAAGAAAAAAAGCAGAGAGGAAAAGGTTAGTCTCTGTGCTTTAGTGCTTTTTGTCTCAAGTTAAATGTTTAAGTTTAAACTTCAAAACTAATTTAATTTAATCCAATATTAAATACTACTTAATCTAGTGTAAGAACCTGTTGAGTCAAACATGAAGTGCTTTGGATTCTCATCCTTCATTGTGGGAGGAGAGGAAATTAGGGTCAAGAGACGATAGCTATTTAGCAGTTTTTAGTATGCGCTTAAAATCAGTCTTTTTTGCATCGCGGAAATGAAACGTGGTTTCCTGTGCTGTAGTCTGGCATAGTCATCAACGTAAACGTTGTTTTCCGAGTCTTTTTATCACATTTTATTAATTACAGTATTTTAGCTACATTTGTGTGACACCTTGGAATTGATGCACATAGTTCAAATAGTGATTGTTTTTTGATAATAGTAAAAATTCATCTATGTTGTTTAGAAAGTTAATATTCTGCATGTCTGAGTGCTTATAAGTTCATTCATACTTTAGGAAAAATACGTGCCAAAGCATACGACGCTAGAGAATTTTGTTTTCCTTATCTCAAAGGTGGCATTTTAGAGCCTCAAAAGACAGCTGTAGTGGGAAGATCCTTTTCATTAAGCTGGAAAAGTCATCCTGAAATTGTGGAGCCAATGAGATTCAGAAGTGCTACGACTTCTGGAGCCCCAGGAGTTGAGAAAGCAAGAAATATCGTTCGTCAAAGAGCCACAGGTTAGACCATAACTTAATGCTTGTGTTCCCAAACACTCAGTAACTCTTAAGTTTTAAATCTGCCTTTGTAGCGTGGCTGCTTCCAAAAGTTGTGCAACTTAATAATTAATTGCCTGAGCAGAGGTGTTGCGTACCTGTGTGGGGATGTCTTGACCGCTACTGCTATGAATAGAGAATCAAAGTACTTCAAAGTACTTTGTACTACAAAGTACAATATTCTAAATATGTGCTTGTAAATAAGTTACATTTAATTGCAAGTTAGTCATGTGCAAGTTACATTTTTTGTAAAGAAGTAAGGTACACTCCTATTCTTATCAGTTCACAAGAAAGCATTTGCTAACATCGGTCGGATAACGTATGTTGCTTCTGAACTTTCATACAGTTGGCTATTTACAGTGAGCACAAGGTAACCAAGGTATTTAATAAGCAATTTCATCCTTTCTTATTCGCTTTATTTGCCTTTTTATTAGCATGATGGGATATGTATAGCATCTCCTTTTCCTTTTTTCTCTCATGTTTACTTCTGGAAAGAGGAAATGAGAGAGGGGCGAACAGGGGGCGAGGAACGATGGGACAATGTCTGAGACCCGAGGCATTGAACAGATACCTGATTTTTCAAGCATTTCATCAGCCCGAATTTGGGCTCTTCATTTCATGGTAGCAGGTTTCTGTGTTGCAATTTGATGGGCTATGGATTAAAACTCTCCATAGGAAGTCTCCTGCTTTTGAATAGGGGGATATTTTGCTGCATGGCTTCCTTCCTAATTCGTAACAGCTTAGTGAAGTGTTTCTCACCAGGAGAATTTGAAGGTGATTTAGTACGTTTTTGTGGCTACAGGCTTCATAAGTAAGCCACAGTCTTCAGCTTAAATCACAAAACATTTTGGCAACGGAGACAGTTCACTCTTCTGTCTGTTTTATTTTTGAATCCAGGGAGTTCCTATTTGTGCTGCAGTGGAGAATCCTTTCTTTCTTCTGCTGCAGCACTTGTGCCCTCGACTTCTCACCAGAGCAGTAGAGAGCACCTGGAAGTATTGATCAGCAAGGACTTCTCTTGGTTGTGTGCTTTCAAATTAAAGGAACTTCTACCTTTAGTAAGAAAAGCTTATTTGGTAGGGAGCAAGTAGCTTGTCAGGTGGGAGGATGAACTTCATGTGTAAAAAGCCCTTAGTTTCATTTTGTGTCTCATGGTCATATAAAAAGAGAATTACTTTCATGGAATTTGTGATGATTAATGTCTCCCAAATCAGCAGGTGCAAAAAAGCTTTATATTTGCACGTGAGGCTATAACAAACAGTAATTTCAAATATTATAAAATGGATATACGTTTTACAATGTAAGGCTATTTAGAAACACAAGACTCAGCTCCTAAGCCTCCGGAGGGGTCATCTTTCAGAATGAAAGGTAGCAGTCCCTAAGGTGAATGTTGGCAGTCCCTAAGCCAGGACTGTTCATGGGAGGACATTCTTTAGCAGAGCGGACATTTTTGGGAAAAGTGTCTCCCACTGGAGGCTTTTCAAAAATCCCTAATATTCTCCCCCCCGTTTAAAAGCAACAAAAAAACCCCAACCCAAGTCAACATCCAAATACCAGAGCACCTTCTGTCTCCGGGTAAGACTTTCTTTTGATCTGCTGCTTGTATCTGGAGTTAGAAGAGTAAGAACAGGGCATTTCTTCAGTAGCAGAAAATCTTTTGCCGGCTACCCTGCTGGAGTATTTTTGCTTCCTCCTTCCTCCCCTCTGTCTCCTAAGTGTCAGCATTGACATTGCTACGTGCAAGACGAGAAACTGGACAGTGAATGAAGGTGTGTTTTCCCTTATAAATTTCTGTTAGAGACTTACGTAATTCAGCATTAATTCATGTAATACAATTGATGATAAATTTCTGTTTTTCTATAAAGGAGACTCTAAGCTTACAACAGTTGGATATTAATCCATAAAATACCAAGTTTTTAATAATGTTAGTCAGCCTCCAGAGTGTTAGCCACCTTGGAAAGTGTTTTTCTGGTGGCCTTTCTTTTTCTAAGAAACAGTGAACCCATTTAAGTGTTGCCGTTTTGAAGGGAAATTCAATAAGATGGGCATTCACCCTGCGCTTACCTTTTATATTCCCTTGTGGTGACTTAAGAACTCCAAAAACTTTTGTGTAACTTGCGTCCCTTTCATCATCCTGTTCAGAAATGTGGAAAGCGGGGCTCAGTACCCCAAAAGCAGAGTCCACAGGATAATCCAGGGTGTAAGGACTTTCATCAAGTCTTAACCTCCTGCTTAGTCTACCCTCAAAGCCGGGTCAGCCCATCAGACCAGGGTTCTCAGGGCATTGTCAGCTCCAGTCTGGAGCTGGGATGCCTGGTTTTAAAAGCAAAACCAGAGGCGCCTGTATCTTTAGACTGATTTTGGAGAAGCACGTTATCCCACTTCTCAGATCAGAATGGATTGTGTTCAGCAGAGATGAACGAATGTAAGAGGGAGCTGTTTTGCGGGGGAGCATTGCTAGTAGAGGGGAATTTGAATAAGTTTTCCATTCTTTATTGTTGAGCTGTATGTACTGCTACAGATACTTCAATGAAAAGGAAAAAGGGTAAGTTGAATTAGCCCGGAGACAGGAATCATACACTGAGAAAATGAAATATCCCACATTGTGGAACTGCTGTGATTCAGAAATCACTGATTATTGCGCTTTCGATGTGTGAGTTACAGCTGCACATTATTAACTTACAACTTTTAGGAAATATTTCTGGGCTTAATGTTGTAAAACCATATTATTTTTTTTCCCCCGAAAGCTTTGTGTTTCATTGTGTCATGACATTCAAACCCCCAAATATTTCATTATTTTTTTCTGACATAATTATTGCTTTATTTTTTCCTGGAAGCTAAGCGAAGCCAGTCTATCAGCAACTGTGTTCATCTTTATGAGGCTTTGCCAGCTACTAAAAGTGTACCTCTTCTGCTTCACACTGTGAGCTCTCTCTTACCTGGTATCTCTTACACTTCTTGCTCTCACAGGCTGTCAGGTACTGTACTTTAAAGTCATCTTTTATATAAATGTTCTTTATGTTTTTAAACTGCTGTCTGTCTGCTCCCTTTCTGTCCAGATGATTGTTCTTTAGTAGTGTGGAATGAGATGTTTTGCACTAGTTCCGTTTCCTATGCCTCGGATCCGTTCAAAACACGGTGTGAAGTAATATTGGTAGCCATTAAGAGACAAGCAAGTCTAATGGGAGCATATCTTGTCCTTTTTCAAAGTTACAAAGGGTGGCAAAAAGTGGCTCCTTCTGATGCTTTTTTGTTATTCTGTTGTCAAAATAAGTAACCTTTTCAGGGAAAAGGAGGAGAGCGATACCTTTTCAAGAAACTACCGTAGAACCTAGCTGAATTCTTGCAGAACAAGTCAAGAGCTAGGGCAAGCAAAACACGCAGTCAAAGAAATGAAGCTGGTTGAGCTACTTGATTTAAAAGGAAGATCTCATTGAATGTGCGTTACAGTAGGTTACAAATTGGTGCTTACAAATGTGGTATTTTTTTTCTAAAGAATTCTTCCCGTAGTTATTGATCCTAGAAGCAAATCCGAAAGATTTGTCTGTGCCTCTTACTTCTCAGATAGTGTTTGACTTCTCTCAAAATCTTTGTAGTACTGCAGGCAGTGCAGTTTTTGTTCATTTTAATACTAAAGATTACTATGACTTGCAATTAGATTTATATTTCCTAGTAACTAGAGTAATTTATTTTAAATTCTTAATAAAGAAATGCTTTTATTCATGTTTTACCCTTTCAATTACTTGATTTATTAAAGGGTTCCAAGCAGTTGTTAAAGTTTTAATGTAGTGCAGGCCAAATATACTAAGGATTAGGAATACCAAAGCTCAAGGCAGCAATTCACATTTAGGCATTTTAGTGGTCGTTTAGACTGAAGTGGGTGCATTTTTGCTCAAAAGCGTAGTAAACTTTTTTCCTGCTTTCGATACATTCTCATCCGGTGGAACTTGCTGTTGCCATAAATAAAGCTCAAACAAACCCTGAGCACACAGCTTTTGAGCTGAATTCTGTGCTGGTACCCAGAGAGAGATGTGAAAAGCAGATGTAATGGTCTGAGCATACAGAGCTACTTCGTTGGCGGGCATTCATCCTGCCACCTAGCCAAGATGTACCGGTGGAAGCAGTGAGATTTCTCTGTCGTGTTAGCGGACTTTCTTTTATTTCTGTTTCCAGCTAGTAAGTCTCTGAAAATATGACTCTCTGTCACCTCCCACGTTTCGCTTCCTGGGAGGGATTTCTGACTCTTGAGCCCTAACCACAGTTGCTAGCTGCTGCCGCAAGAAAAGAAGAGTTTTATACGTGGTGCATTGTGGCTCTTTAGGATTTCCTATGCTGTGAAATGTCTTTAGTGTTTTTTCATTTCAGGCTATCTTCAGTCATAACGCTGAAGTTGTTCTAGATGGTGAATTTATTATTTTATGTTACTGATTTCTGTACGATGTTTAAAGTCAACAGTGATAGTTTGAGGTCAGTCAATAACCAGAAGAGCTGGTATTTCTACATGTGTATGATGAGAGAATAGTGTTGGCTGTGCAGATTGAACACCTTGAGCAGTCTGCTGGGGGTTTTGTTGGGGTGTGTGGGCTCCTCTTTGCTTTCCGGGGAAAGGGTTAGCACTTACCTTCAGTAGGGCAGGTGGCATTAACCAGTGTCACGGCCATAACTGAAAGTGCCACTACTGAACATACTCGATCCCAAGTGTTTACTGTCTTTTTTTCCCCCCTTAATGCCAAGAGAAATGCATTTCTAAAAGCATTGTGTTGCTAGCTAATCGCAAGAGTTCCTGTTGCTCCTTCCCCAGTATGTCCATTTACTTCCTCACTTGAATTTTCGTGCCCCTCTCTCCTCTCTTTTTATTTCTCATTTACAGAAAAAAACCCCAAACCAACGTGTGATTCGGCTTGTCCTCACAAACTAAGCCTGAATCATGTGTAGCTCAGATCTTTTTTTTTTTTACTCTGAATTGTCGCCTTTTTTATTCTGCCCTTCTCCTCTTTCTGGAGGAAAAGTCAGTAAGCACGGTCGTCTTTTCTGCACTCTGCTATTATAGTAGGTTTGCTGCCTCTCCTCTGTTCTTTCTGTTTCCAGAACGAGCAGGCTCTGGTTTGAGTCTCTAGCACTGAAAAACAGAGCTGTGTTCATGTGACATCCTCCCACCCTTCCTTCTGCACTCCAAACCCCCAGAGGAATTTCTGTCCCTTTTCTTTTGGAATAGAACACCTTTAAAGGTCCCTTCCAACCCAACATGTTCTATGATTCTAGACTTTTTACCACTTACACTGCTCATACCTCTCTCTAAACTTTACAATTGGTCTAAGAATATTTTATAAAACTTAAGTTATAACTTCTGCAACTAGGAGTTACATTCTAGCTTTGTAACTTGGGAATTTTAAATATTTGAATGGGTCACTTTTTCATATAGATTTCTTAGGTAAGGAGTTCACATGTGTATATAATTCTTGCAAATATTTTGTGTTTTAATTAAATCGACAGAAGTTGAAGAATCTCAACAGCTGGAAAATCCAACAGGAACAGAAGCTACGGGCCTATTTGTAGACCAAGAGCAGCAGCTGACTCGAAGTAGCAGCACTTCAGATATTGCAGACCAGTTTCCATCTGATTTTTTTCAAGGTAATTTTGATAAAATATAGCGATACTGTACTTCTGAAGAATAAGGGTTGAGACTTGTTCAGCCTCATAAACGCTGCTTTGGTTTCCAGCTCTGTTCTAAATTGGTTTTTATCTCATTTTCTTAGTAAATATATTGTTGGTATCTTGTGGAAAGATCTGGTTTTAAGAAGTTACAGACCACTTATGCAGGACATGACCTTTTATAAAGCAGGGCAGTTAAAAACAAATCCTCTGAATGTATGCATTTTGTATGCATAACTTAAACTTTTTTAAATCTGGCTTGCATTTAAATTTTGTGTATTATAGCTAACAGTTCTGTTTCTGTTCCTATCGTGTCAATACATTATGCTTATGCCGGATTTTTCAAAACATCACGTATTCCATTTTAGTATGTTGTATTACTTCACTGAGCTATGAAGATAAGAAGTGTGCATGTAACCATAACTGAAATTTTCATATAATTTGTACTTTGGTCCCACAAATGTCTATATTTCCTGTTTGCTTTCTAAAATTTCTAGGTAAAAAGGCTGGGAGTTCTCATAATTTAACGTCTTCAGACTCCAAATCAGTTCAGGAAAACAAGGGATGTACAAAGAAGGAACATGAAGCTGAGCAAGTAAGGCAAAATAGAAAGTGATTATTTATAAGATCCTAATAGTGTTTTATTTCTAATAAGTCGCCTTTTGGTATTTGGAAACTCTAGGAACTCAAAGTGTGGAAAATCATTAATCATATTTCTAGTATGGAGTCTGGAATTGAGCTGTAGCTGTCCCTTATGCTGTTCAGTACGATCATTTTGTGTCTCCTGATCTTGTCAGTTGCTTGTGCAGTTCTATGTAATTGGTTATATGCTAGTCTGATACTAGACTTTGATGCTTTTTTATATTAAATAGAAACAAGAAGTTAATAACTTCTTTAAGATAAGTAATTCATGGCTATTAGAGCTACAGTACGCTGGAATAAATGTTTGATGGTTGAAAGTGCTGGGGAAAATGCCTGCCTTCAGCACAGTTTGCATCCCCAGCTATGTATTGCAGATGTTCGTGTAAGTTAGCATTAGGACGGGCAAGCTTTGTAAATTTTTAATGCAACTTTTGAATCAACGGTATGAAAGTAAAAAGGACTGAGGCTGATCAGCTTTGTGGAAGCATAATGCAACACAGCATGGAGGACTTGAAGCTGAATCTCATCTCTGGACCTTGGCTCTCCTATACGTCTAGGCTTAAAGTACCATTAACGCTTAGCTCTGGAAAGGAGAGAGGAGACATTTTCTGCAGAGTGCTTTCATTAATCCCTTCAGGAATAACAAAGTGTCTCAGGAAGGAAAACCTAGTATGCTTTGCAGGGCAGAGGAGAGGGAGAGAAGTAAGTTCAGTAGTTGGGGGAATTAAAAATTAACCTGGCTTCCCATTCTATTTTAATGCCATGTGTTACAAGATATTCACAAGCACACGCTGCTGGGCTGTTACCAGTATTGCACTTTCACCCTTTTTGCAAGTGGAAGCTGGGGTTTGACCATATATTCACTGCACAACTTGCTAATGTACCGTGTGAGCCAGTTTGACTTCATATCACAACCCACTGAAACGTCATCGCTGATCACCGAGAGCCCGATTTGCCGGGGAAGAAAGACCACTCTGCAGTCTATCGGGCAGCACAAGCAAACATCTATTTCTTGGGAATAATTGTCAGTTCTCTCCAGATAAAAAAAAAGCTCCACTGTTAGATAAAATAATAATAATTTCTCCAAGGCAATTGTCTCTTTGGCAATAATTTGCTTTCTCAGATATATGCAGAAAGAACAAATGGATTAAGTGTTAAGTGGATCAGAATGGATAAATGGCCAGTGGATCAGAAGTTCCTTCAAGAAATTTATTTCAAAATAGCAAATATCGAAATGGAATTTCAGAAACGTTAACTGAATTGAGGAATTTTAGAGTAGAGATTCCTTCAGCAGTTAGATCTAGTATGCTCCTGGGGTAGGGCGTTGGGGCTCTTTGTTCCATATTTGCAATGGAAAACATGATACTCTTTTTCTGGCAGTAATTAAGTGTTGCTGTTATAGATGACGTGAAGTTGCAAGAAATTTGAATGCGAATTTGAAGGTCAGGTGTCCTCGCGTGGGTTGTTTTGCAACGGAGTAATGCTCCAACCTAAGAGATGACCACTAATTTTTTCCTGAGAGATTTATTGATACTTCTGAAAGCATTGAATGATTTCAGATCTGTGTAAAAATGGAAGTAAAAAGTCCCGCTTGTTGGTATGAAAACTGAGTTTAAGAAAGGGAGGATAACGACTGAGATTGAAAGCATGGTGGTTTCCTTAAGATATTTAAAGATATTTGGGCATTTTAAATATTCATGGAAATATCTTGTGACTGACTTGTAATTAATTTCTTAGAACAGCGTGTGTATCTCAAATTTGCTAACATATGATGCAGTTCCCAAACTGTAATAAGCTGAGATTTTTTTTTTTTCTCTGAAGGTACTAGTACGAAGAAGCAGTAGTACAGCTGAATTAGATTTGAAAGCAGATTTGCAGCAATCACGTGGAAATTACAGAGAGAGAGAAAAAAGTGAGTTCCAAGAAACATAGTGTTTTTCTTAAGTGTAGCAGTTGAAATCGGTGTCGTAATTTGGTCTTGTTACAGGTATATAGATGCTTTTCTCATCATTCTTTGCTAATGAATGTAGCCTTTAAAAAACAGGCTCTGTGACCTTTATTAATCCCCTTCTCGCTTTAGGTGAAAGCGTTAGCAGTGACACATCGATGGGCTATAATAATGAAGTAGAGATCGCACTCATCCCTTGGCAAGCTTCTGAAGAAGACCATGAAGTTAATGCATCAGCAGATGTTTGTGTGGACCCTGATGCACCTCGCTGGCTTCAGCTTAGTCCTTCAGATACTGCAAATTTAACAGGTACCATAGTCCAGAAAATGTATTTGCTATTTCAGGAGTTTATACAGGTCAGTTTGCTTATAAAAAGTAGGTTTTGTTTGGCATATAGCACCAAGTTTCATAATGTTCACTCAAAAAATGAGTTTAAGGGATTTGGATAATCGGACTGAAGCTGGCACTGTTGCCAATGGATTGTGATCCAGAGAATAATCAGGCTGTTGAAAATAATTGGGTTGCTTACTGTGTCAAATTACCACTAACCAGCTGAGGTGTGGTAGCTGATCACTTCTGCTCTCTTAGCCTGCCCCAGTGTTCAAGTAAAACAATTAGTTTATATTTTGAGTTAATAGGGTTTATGTCATAGCAGAACGGTCTAAAGAAATTCCTTACTATAGGAAATAACTGGTTAATTCACGATAACGTCTCTCATCTTGATCCTGTTAACGTTCCTTATTTATAGTTCAAAGTACACAATGTCCTACACTCCAGTGGGATGTGGTAGGTGGCATTCTCAGAAGAGTTAATTTGGAAGTAAAAGTCCTTTACCTTTTCATTTTATTTATAATATCTTTAACATGTACAATGCTCCTGATTATTTATTGAAATATTTTGATTCTTTGCAATTTGTAAACGTACTTTCCCATCTACTAGTGTGAGTTAGAGTTGTTAATTCAATAACTTAATGCAGTAATACATGAAACTATCTTACAGGGTGTTTTTGCTAGCAGATACCAATACCTAGTTTCAAGGATATTTTTTTCATATTCACTTTTTCTTTGAAATATCTATAATTTAATGAATGAGTACACTTCCTTCAACCATTCAGACTGCCATTGTACACAAGGTAGCATGTAATACAGGAAAGGGTAAGGATTGGTACATATGATAAATTCTTTGCTTTCTTTATGCCTGTGATGCAAGGCGTTGCTCCTTTGTGTGTACAAAGAGGCTGAATTACATAAAATAACCTGATCGGTAGCATAGACGAAAACGCAAAAAACGGGGGAACAAATGTATAATTGCCCAACAGAGCCAGTGTGCCCTTACTGCATTTCTGGTTCTCACCCGAGTCGCAAAACTTGGTTTTGCTGTGCAAGCCTCTGTGGCGTAAGGCAAAAAAATCCTGTGGTGCCACCACTGAACAGCATAGGTGCAATTTCTCTGATGGCAGATCTGCTGAAGATCATTCGTCTTAACACTTTGGGAATTCATAATGGTACAACAAACAAAACCAAAAAAAAGCAAAAAGGAAAAAAAAAAAACAAACCCAAAGCTTTTTTTTTTTTTTTTTTTTTTTTTTTTTTTTTTTTTAAATTCAAGCAAACATAAAACCATCTAAAATGGCTTTTATTTTGCTAACCTTCTTTGGGTTCTGGGAGGACACAAGTGACTTCCCTCTGCCTGTGCAGGGTTTTCCTGCAGCTTTCCTCGAAACACTGGCTGCGGAGCACCGCAGGGTGCCGCGCTGGACCATAGGTCTGATTCTGCCTGCAGACAGGCCGCTACGCAGCTTTTCCTGGTCTGACAGAAGATAACGTAACAGCTCTTGTCATTAAAATTTGCACTTCGATATGGAAATCTTCTTTTACTGTTTAAGCATACGAATTCCATTATCCCGAGAGTCTTCACAAACCCCTGCTTTCCTTCTCAGTCTGCAGACTGCTGCCTCCGGAACGGCTGCTGTATCAAATGATAACGCCTGAGCCTATTCTTTATCGCCAGTAGTGCATACTCTTTAGTTTCTTTGTTCAGTTCCATTTCCAGGTCATTTTAGACTGCGTGATCTTAAAAAAGAAAGGACTCTTAGCAATAGAAATATTACCTGTAAAAGCCAGTTATTGATTGAATAAATCTCTGAGTATGTGAATGTTCCATTTAACTGCATTTGCCTCCCTGCTAAAAAAAAAAAAAAAAGCCAGCCTTGAGTGGGGGCGGTCTCTCTGATATAAAACTGATCTATAGCTGCGTCATCTCTATGTGGAAACCCGTTACCCTACATTTTCTGACTTTTTTTTTTTTTCTTTGAATCGTGTGCTAGCTTGAGCAATGAAAAAGAGAGAGGTGATTTGGTGGGAGAGAATAGTTTTGAGACGGAAGGCGGGCGGAAGGAGTAATGTTCCTATTTTACTGACCAAATCTATACCGTACACTACGTTTCTAATTCATGGAAATTGAACTTTTTGAATTTTACAGACAGTAGCGAATTCCTTGCTGATGACTGCAGTATAATTGCTGGTGGAAGCCTTATTGGTTGGCATCCTGATTCTGCTGCTGTGTTATGGAGGAGGATCTTGGGAATTCTCGGAGATGTGAACAACATAAAGTCACCTAAAATCCATGCAAAAGTTTTTGGGTATCTTTACGAGTTGTGGTATAAACTTGCAAAGGTACTGTGTATGATGCTGACATCTAATGAGAATGATTTTTCTTTTAGTTGTAAAAATTATTATTAAATTTGATTTAGTATTAGCATCTGGAATATAAGCATGAGATTCAGAGGATTCTGTCACAAAGATAACCTTGTTTGATTTCTACTAGAGAGTGTTCCTGTTCAATGACAAAAGAATTTAGATTAGTTAATTTAAATGGGGTGAGGAAACAGTAGCAAAGGTATAGCAGAGGTGTAGAATGGAATACTGCAAACGTCGGTATTTGGTGTAAAAGGCCCATGGTATGATCTAAAATGGTAATATTTGCTTAGGCTGTGGGGGAGCACTGTAGAACAAGCTTTCCTGGTAGTTTTGGCTTAAGTAGGAACTCCATATAGCGCAGGATGTAGTGCATTTCAAGTAAATCAAATAAAATGAAAAAGAAATAACGTGAACTAAAGAGCATTAATAAAGTAAGCTATCAGTTTTATTAACTCACTTCTTTTAAATACATCAGATACGGGACAACCTTGCTATAAGTGTGGACAATCAGTCTACTCCCTCTCCTCCTGTCTTAATTCCTCCTCTCAGAATATTCGCGTCATGGCTGTTCAAGGTAAGTTATTTGTAAAATTTTCACACATTAGTATTTTCTTCTATATCAGTACTGAATTTGTGTATGTGTAGTTTATTTTTAATTTTTACAATCACTGCTGGCGAAGAAGACAAATATCTACCAAAGGCTATTTGGACCCAAATCTGTTTTAATAGATAAATGAAACAGGTTCGCTTTCTGTAAAATCTGCTGAAGATGCAGTTTTGTGTTAGCTGGCTACTAAGAGGGGAAAAAAAAAAGTAATAATACAAGGTTTTCTCTCTTTCCAGGCAACCACCCTGCCAAATGAATATAAGGAAGGCAAACTTCAGGCGTACAGGCTGATCTGCGCTATGATGACCAGGCGTCAAGACGTTCTGCCAAATTCTGATTTCCTGGTTCATTTTTATTTTGTGATGCACCTTGGCTTAACAAGTGAAGACCAGGTACAAGCTTTGCTTGATAAAAAAGTAAATGTATTACTGTGTGCTGACGGAAATACCTGTATTTTTGTATTTGGAGACCTGAAGCAGAAAGGAAGCAGTGGTTTGCAACAATCGTTGTGTGAAATTATTCTGTGTAGCCTAGTCTGCGCCTGTCTTTAGATTATGCAGTCCTAACTTTCTCATTGCCCTCCCAGTTACAAATTTTTAAACATCTACTACTTATTTGTGACTTACTGTCACAACTGCGTCACAGACACTTGTTGGTGTTTCTTGCTTGTTGTTCCTGACGTTTCTGAGGGATGGCCTGTGATGAGTTTCTGTCCATCCGTGTTGCAGAGTTAGTAGCTGAGTTGAGCGGGTCACGTGAAAAATGTTCGAACGCTCAGTTGATACTAAGCCTTGAGCTGCACTGGGTGTTTGACCAGCGCGTTTAAACTTTGGTTCTGCCAAAGCAGAAGAAGCCTCGTGTGCCCAGCGCCCCTGCTGTGTTCTGTGCCAACTGTGATGCTGTGGAGTTGGTGCTTCCAGAGCCGCCGCTGGAGTTGGTCTGTTCTTCACGTTACTCCCGGCTCATGTTACAGATGTTTTTACCTTCTATCACGAGGTAAAATGCTAGACACGATCTTAGGCAAAGGAGGGGATGCGAAGAGCTTTATGTCAGTTTATAAGCAGCGGCTGCTCTCAACATGCCCTTTGGAATGCCGTGTGCCATTGATTGCAAGGACATCCTCTAAAATTAGAATTAACGTTGTCCTCTCCAGACTTTTCCCCTTCAAGATTAGTCTTTCAGGGGATGTTTAAAACCGTCATACCAGCTCTTTTTAACTGGTGCAAAGTGGACTGAAGGGAGAACCGAGACAGAAGGCTATCTTACTGTAACCAAGAGGTGCTGCCAAAACATTCTCTTTCTGTGAATAAATATTGTTTCTGCATTCCTGTGTCCTGGGTCGGCCTAATTTAATAAAGTATTCAGTAGGAGGTGAATGTAAGACTTAATCTGTCCAGATGTAAGAGGATTGTTGGGCCACAGAAACAGCTAAACGCTCATAGAAACTGTAAGAAATATTCTTTATTTTCCCTAGAGGGTATCTAAAAACATTTCCGTGTTTTTATAGCTACAGGAGTGGGTTTTCTTCCTTAAAAGAAATAGTGTAATGACAGCAGTGGCTAGAGCTGTGCTGTGGATTCCAGCAGAGGGCACACAGACCCCTTCGTAAATTCTGTAGTGGTCACTTCTGCTTCTTCTGAGACTTGCGTCTGGTGCCCTTAGTTAAGTCAACAGGAAGAGTCTTGCACAGGTTTGGTTATATCTGAGATGAAAGAGAGAAATAATTAATTGTTACCAGGCTCTTGCCCTGTGAATCTCAGTTCTCCTCCTGAAAAGTTGGAGCGTTTGGAAAATCTTCCTTTTAAACAGGTAATGGTGGGGGCCGGGGGGAGAAGGAATAGAAAGGAAAGGGTTTTCTTCTGGAAAAACCCAAGAGTTCTGGCTGCTGCTGAAACCTAGGAAAAATCCATAAGCGTCTGCCATTTATAAAGCACAAATGGGGAAAAATAAAAGTGGAACTCCTCTTTTTGCCCCTCTGAATACGTTACTCTCGTTACTCTTTCATTAATCTATTCAGATTTCAGTTTCACACTACTTGCTGTACGCAGTAAATTCATTCCCCTACAAAAAAAAAGACTGTGTGGTAACACCCGCTATGATGAGACCCCTGAATTTTAAAAACCACGCAGCATCAAATCCTCTCACATAAAACACACAATTCAAGAAGCTTTAAGGCCCGATGTAGAGCAGATTTTAAAAAAGATAATCACTTTTATATTTGGAAAAACAAAGACAAATCTTTATAGCAGCCACTGCCAACACAGGGCCTTCGGGGCAGAAAATACCAGTAGTTTTAAGACTTAAGCTGTTTTCATCTACACATTTCCATGAAATAGCCAGGTTTGTCACGTCAGAGGCGTTCAGCTGTTGGCAGTTCCTTTTTTTGAAGATAAGGGGTGCTCCATTTTTTGAAATCTGACTGCTCCCTGGAGAACCGTTTTCTCTATAGAAACTGGGAGATATTTAAAACGTGGAACTGGTTGTTGTTGAGCTGGTTTTTACCCTGTTTATTGCATTTTGGTGTTGTTAACAGTTCCACAGATTTTTAAGCTTCTTGCTGCTGTGGACCTTTGGATTTCAGTGCTTGGGCAGAGTTACAATCCAGAAGTTAAAGAAGATGAAGATGATGATGAAGAGATGAAGACAATGTAGTGATGTCAGACTCCACATTGCACATCATTCCAGGATTTCCCAGATAATTTGCACACTGATGCCGCTCTTTTGTTCTTCCTTGCCTCGCTCGGTTTTGCTTTTTTTGCCTCTTGGTGGCACACTTGACCACAAGTTTTTTTTCTTACTTTACTGTCCTTCCAGTTTTGCTTTCCTTCACTAGGAGACTGGTTGAGGTGTTAACTCATGGTGCTTTGGAGCTTGGGTTCTCATGCGATGTGTCGATACGAAGCACAGTCCTCACACCTATTTCTGTATTCCCAGTATGATTAGCATCAAGGTGCTTGATGGGAGTTGAGACTAGCTGGACAATTTGGATGCTGAGGGTAACTACAAATGCAGGAACGCGCTGTGTGAGGCAGAAGTGCCTCCTCTGATGCATGAAAAGAGCAGCAAAGCGTAACAGGGTCTCACAGCTTCCTGTAAGAAACAGGGTGATGTACAATGAGCGTGACACAGTACCAGTACTGATTTTGTGATTTTTTTTAAATTTTTTTTTTTTCCCCACTTCTCGGTGATTTTTGGTATGTGCTGTTACCTGATAAACTTCTTAAAAAAGAGGGTGCGATATCATGGGGCACAAGGATCACTGCAACATGGATCCTTGTTCTTCGTAACGCTGCAAAATCCTGCCAGCCTCCTGTAGTTTCTAGGATTCGAGTTATTGCACGCCAAAATAAACTTTGGGGCAGATTTTTTTTAGCACACGTTGTTTTTATTTGCTAAGCACAGGCATAAATTTCTCACTCTTAAGGAACATTAACAGGAGTTAGGAGAGGGGGTGTTTCTCATGGGGGGAATTTTCCTTCTGGCCAGTGTCCTGTGACCAGCGCAACTTTAGAATTTATGGGGGAAGGCAACAGAAAGGTAGACCAACTCCAGGAAATCACATTGGCTACTTTAGAAGAGCTTTTTAAGAGGATACGTAGTTTTAAAATATTACATTCGGAAACCTCTTTGACCTGAATGTGATTTTCAATATTTCAGTTAGCGTCAGCAATGTTTCTTTTGGAAATATATTTCTCTTTCCACTCCTCCCTTAAAGATATGAGTATACAAAACTTCTGCTGTGTTGTGTAGGTTTTAGTGTTGATAGAAAGACAAAATAATACATTTTTGAATACGCTTAGAAATAAATGCAATATTATTCCTGGCAAGTGCAACCTAACTTTGCAGACTTCTCCCATGGGGTACATAAAAGAGCAATGTAGGGTTCTATTTTATAGAAAGCTCCCATGGCATTCGGAGTTCAAGATGTAGCAATTAGCTTAGCAGATGAGAAAGGAGATAGTGAGGTAATGAGCTGCATCTAATTTGTCCGTGTGGAAGCGTCCAACAACAAACATCCCTGTAGGAAGAAGTGAACAATTCTCTGCAACCATTGCATCACCTTTCCAGGTGGGAGAAGCCGTTGCGTAAAGGGCAGTCACAGAGGGAGTCGCAGTCTGGCGTTGTAATTACTTCCAGCTTGCAAAGGGGCCTGAGGTCAAGGGGCAAGTGACCGTCTGCGGGTTGATGATTCTCCTCCTCTACCGCTCAATTCAGTGGACTGACGCTGTATTCTGATGCTCTAGCGAGCCTGGATTTTTTTTTTTTTTTCCCTGTGGTTTTTAATGAATGAAGTTCGCTGAGGCTCACCCCCTCCCCACCCTGACCTCCAGCGTAAAGGAGAGTGAATGTGGACATTCACTACCGTGCCACGGCTTCGTGGAGGTAGTTCACCTACGGTTGCTCCAATTCCTCATCTAGATTACGGAAAATCCCGAAATGTTCTTGGGGTGTGTTGGTTTTTTTGTGGTTTGTTTTGTTTTCTTTTTTTTTTTTTTTTTTTTTTTGGAGATGCCATGGGATAGCCTGTTGCAGTCTGGGTAGGAATAGCTGCCTTATGCTGCTAAGTGAGACTGATCGTTGAAAAACCCCTATTACAGTGATTGCAACGATGCATGGCTGTTGATTTGGACAATAAATATACTTTTTTAAATTAAACCAAAGTCTAATACTGCAATCCACAAATTTTACAAATACCTGAACTGGGAAAGGATAGCTATTTTATTATTGCTACCAGTTGGTTACTGTAGCAGTAGTTTTTGCTTCATGAACTTGAAAAGTACATAAGCATCTCCTTGCTTCATAGCTGCCTTGGTTTTGCTGAAGAACAAAAGTACCAAAACACAATTCCGAAATAGCACTGACGCTATTCACCCCTCTTCTCAGAAAAGCCAGTCTTCGAATAATTCTGATTGCTCAGTTCTGGTACTTCTGGTACTTAAATAGTCCTTCTAGATTACTGCTGGTTTTTTCCCTAAAACTGCAGTGGATTTTTGTGACGCTGTCTTATTCCTGTCTAAATTTGCACTCAAGAACGCAGCGCAAGTTAGGTACTTACCCTGGAGTTATGCTGTGAAAGAAGAGGCAGGTTTTCAGTATTTTTCAAGCTTCAAACCCCCAGCTGTTTAGCGTCATTTTTTTTATAGAAAGTCTCGCCCTACTGCCAGGGCTGTAGCATCGGTTGGCCTCACCTGTTGGGCAACCCATGTCGCCGTGGGTTTTGCCCAGTAGTCTGAGGTTATCTGGAAAGTGAGCTGCCAGGTTAGTTACACTCCTGACTTTTGAAGTGCGTTTTAACACATAAGTTTAATAAATGTACAATTATACTGGCTTGCCAGGGTATCTTTGGGATAGAGTGCTTATATACGAGAGGAAATATTAAGGAACGTAATAAAAAGACTTCAGAAATTCTCGGTGGAAAGGACAGCTAATAGACAAGGAGAGAGACTGTGCTGATGGCTTTTTTAGTTTAGTGATGTTAAGAGCAGAACAAGCTTTAAATATGGAAAGGGGGGGGAGAAAAAGAAAGCCCAGATCCAAATGAGTTGACAGATGTCCTTGGTGATTAAATTTCAGCACATGCAGACTGGCCGGCCTGCAGAACGCAGCCCAGCTGTAGGCAGAGAAGTTAAGAGCTATGTTTTTAGCTCGATTCCTTTTAGTAGTAAAAGGATGACTTAGATGAAATAATCTATCGGTAAAGATGGCAGTATGCTAATGTACGTTATGCTTATCTGTAAGCTTCTTAATTTGTTTAAAATATATTGTTGCTCATTATGGAAGGGAAGCTACACCCGTTACGTAGTAAGCTCCTGTAGAAACGCTGACTGTAGCCGTTTGTATGAGAGATGGCTAATTTATAACGTGAAGCATTTTTTAGTAGGGTTGCTACCGGAGAAGCCACATTAATTACCTATTTGTATTAACATTGATCTGAAGTTGTTTGGGTTTTTTTTAAAAAAAAAAAAAAAAAAAGTACTTGTGAGCTTTTATATGGTTCTGTTAAGTTCTTACTCAACAGTGAGGAGCGGTGTACAACTTCTGGACTGCTCAGCCATTAGTGCTCTTCACTGGGACATGTATTAGCCAGGTAGAGCGTTGTCTTCTAAAGGTACAACAAATGAGCAGCCGTGCTTTTGTATGCTGTGAAGTAAGTACTACTTGCCCGGATTTCTGCCTGATAATGTTGCACATGAGGACCCTTAGTTGTACGGCATTTAGAAACGCATTTTAGATTCCTTTCCAGACTGCCGTTTAAAAGAAAATAATCATAATATAGTCTATTAAGGCTTAGATGCCCATATTTTAGTTTCTTGTGACTTTCTTCCAGTGGCTACTATGATTTTTCTAAATTGCTTCCATCCCACCCACACTACTGTTTCGTAGTCGTCGTTCTGTCTGTCTCTTCTGTATTCCCAGCAGTATCTTGCTGGAGTGCCTGATGCTTGTGAGCTCCCTTGTGAGGACTTTCTGAACTCTGTCCAGAACAGAAATGGAGTTTTTGAAATAGAGGCAACATCTCTCTTCCTTCCATTTTGCTTGCACCTTTCTTTTCCACCTCTCCAGTCATCCTTGCAGCTTTGGGATCTCCCGAAGCCAGTTTCTTTGTTAACGTGCCCCTGCGATGCAACGCTGTTTCATCATCACTGATCGGAGGTCAGTGACGAGCGGTGTTCCCCAGGGGTCAGTACTGGGCCCGGTCCTCTTCAATATATCCATCAATGACCTGGATGAGGGGACAGAGTGCACCCTCACCAAGTTTGCTGATGACGCAAAGCTGGGGGGGTGGCTGACACACCGGAAGGCTGTGCCGCCACACAGAGAGACCTGGACAGGTTGGAGCGTTGGGCAGAGAGGAACCTTATGAAATTCAACAAGGGCAAGTGTAGGGTGCTGCACCTGGGAAGGAATCACCCCATGCACCAGGACAGGCTGGGGGCTGACCTACTGGAGAGCAGCTCAATGGAAAGAGACCTGGGAGTCCTGGTGGACAACGGGATGACCACGAGCCAGCAATGTGCCCTTGTGGCCAAGAAGGCCAAAGGCATCCTGGGGTGCATCAAGAAGAGTGTGGCCAGCAGGTCGAGGGAGGTCATCCTCCCCCTCTACTCTGCCCTGGTGAGGCCGCACCTGGAGTGCTGTGTCCAGTTCTGGGCTCCCCGGTTCAAGAAGGACAGGGAACTGCTGGAGAGGGTGCAGCAAAGGGCTACCAAGATGATGAGGGGACTGGAACACCTCTCTTATGAAGAAAGGCTGAGGGATTTGGGTCTCTTCCGTCTGGAAAAAAGACGACTGAGGGGGGACCTTGTCAACACTTATAAATACCTCAAGGGTGGGTGTCAGGAGGATGGGGCCAGGCTCTTTTCAGTGGTGCCCGGGGACAGGACAAGAGGTAACGGGCACAAACTTGAGCATAGGAAGTTCCACCTAAACGTGAGGAGGAACTTCTTTACCCTGAGGGTGGCAGAGCCCTGGCACAGGCTGCCCAGAGAGGTGGTGGAGTCTCCAACTCTGGAGACATTCCAAACCCACCTGGACGCGTTCCTGTGCACCCTGCTCTGGGTGACCCTGCTCTGGCAGGGGGGTTGGACTAGATGATCTCCAGAGGTCCCTTCCAACCCTATGAATCTATGATCGTCCATCATCCGTTATCCTTAGCTCTCTACTTGACTTCCCCCTTTCCCTCTGCTTATTTCCACTGGGCTGTCTCTTCAGGATCCATCCTTTTCCCTCTGTGTGCAATTGTGCTTCTCTGCTTCAGACATGTTTTACTTCAACTCCTTGCTTAGGTGTTATCTTTTAGGCAAGGTTACGGGAAAAATTCAGAGAGTGACTATTTTAAGCAAATCAAGGTTTAACGTATTTGCCGTTTTGGGGGATGGTCTAATAAAAATGTGCAAAACAATCTCCTCTTCTCTGCATGCCTGCCTTCATTTTGAAAACTGATACAGCGTGCAGGTGAAAGTGAAAAGCGTTAAGAGTGCTGCTAATTGCCACCTAAGGTGGAGGGCCTGCCTTCCTGCTGTGCGCTGCAGGGACCTCCTTTACCCCCCCTCTCAGAGGGGTGCTCGCCGTCCCTTCCCTGAAACCACCTTCCCTCTAAGCACGGAAGCTCATGCTCTGCGGGTGCTTCAGTGCTGCCACCTCGGCTTCTTACAGTCGGAGGCTTGGAAGCGGTCCTGCTTTTGGGAGAAATCCGCATGGCGACACAAAGTCATCTCGACGTTTCAGGCAGTGCCACGGACTGGTGACGGTGTTCTCGGTACCCGAACCTCTGTACCTGTAGCAAACAGATGTTCCGATAGTTCCCTCTCAGTGTGCACGGACTTAAAAATATTTCTTCCAATTTGAAGTGTATCCTTAATCCCAGCAGTCCCCTAGGTTGGGAAGATATCATACTCTAAAAGGGGAGAAACTTTAAAAATTTTGTTTGCTTCTTATGTCTGTCTGATCTCTGTTAATGGGGCATCTGAGCACCGCTCTGTCAGCACAAGGGCTGTGGGGCGGGGGGTGTTGTTATTAATATGACTTTAAAAGAGGGAGCTTTCTGATAGAGTTTCGAGGGGAAGGAGGAATTACCAGCAGGTGATTTAGCAGCAATCTGTCAGTTTTAGCACTTGTGAATAACCTTAGCCATGTTTTACAAACGCAGTGTTATTCTGGTTTTTGGTATCTCTCCCTATTGCACTCCAGTCACGAGATCCTTTAGCAAATGTAACTTTTTTTTGGAATTTAGATTTAAATGGCTTGTTCTGACAAGCTACTCCTGTGCTTTCTGAGGGTGTCAAAATACTTCATAAATTTTTACTGGAACTTAATTTTTGACAAGTTAACTCTTACCTAAAATGTAATGATAGCCAGGAGAACTTGGAATAAGCAAATGGAAGTGTTTGTTCCTTTAAAATAAAAAAGGAAAATGAAGGATTTACCACTTAAGTCTTGTGTAAATTAATAATCTTCCCTGTGCTGTAAATTTCAGCCCCTAATGAGGTGTCTCTCAGTGAAGAACAGAGTGAACTGTAAGTGAAAAATCCATGTTGTTCCTGTTGAGGGACAATTGGAAACGTGATGAAGGCAGATGGCAGGCTATTTGGTTACACCTGTAATCTGCAAAAGCTTGAACAAAAATTAGGTGAAGAATATTTTTGCAATTGACCTTTCAGTGAACTTGCATAAATTTTTTTCACTTACTCAGTGGATGTTTATGACCTTATTATTTGGATTACTAGATTAACCTGTACTGAAATATTATGCCTTTTATAGGGTTAATGCATTTGAGAAGGACATGCATGTGATTGCCCCCTTCTCTCCCCTCCTCCCCATTTTTAACACTACAGAGCATCATTTTGAATTGAAATAGTCCATAATGGTCCTTTTTTTCACATTTCTTTAACAACGTGAACGCTAAATTATAGCTGTGCAATTATGTAAACAATGGAAATGCTTCCAGAATGAATACTTCCTTTTAAATTTTCATTTTGGGTAATTGCTGAAAGGTTTGGAGCCATAATAAACCAAAATTATTTTACACATTTATCGTTCTAAAGGTCAATAATGAAAGAAGTAAAGGAACAACACTGTACAGAATGAGTAAACCAATTTCTATTGCCATCACCATATGTTTTTCTTATTGCTTGTGTTTTTCCAGTCACTGTGTACATAGCATTCAATTAAAGTGATTCATTTACTAGGCTGTAAGCTGCTGCACAGAGTTTACATTTATAGAACAGGGCTTTGAAGGGAAGGAAACAACTTGCCTCTGTTTGAATTACCTGATTTTTGCCATATCGCTGATAGGACATATGTTCTCACTTGGTCGCTTTCTCATAAGCCTGAATCTTCTGATAAGCTCGCAATGCTACTGAATTACTGCGCGAAATCACCCGTTTCTTGTCAGCTGGATTGTGCGTGGGAGTGTGCTAATTGGGAAATGGGAGAAAAACGGTGAAGTTTCAACCTGTAAGCGCTTTTCCTGGGGTGTGGTTTCTTTCCTGCCCATGCTGGAAGCTCGCTCTGCTTCAGATTAATTTCAGTTGGAGTCACTCAAACTATCACAACATTACACTGAAATGCCCGAGATGAAAAATGGCAGTGGAAGCTAATGGAAAGCTAGGCTGAACGCGTTTTTCTCTGGGTTCTTAGGCGCTTGTACATTGTTAACTTTTAACAGTTATGTGTGTGTTCTGTTACGGCGGCGTACGATCTGTGCTGTGAATTCATCAGTTTGAAGCTACAGCACACAAAAGAAAAATTCAGGATTGTGTCCTTAGCCTTTCAAAATAATTTCTTCCCAGGTTTCTTCCTGTGAAAAATAATTTAGTTTTTTTTAGTAGTGGTGCATCTGGTGAACGCCAAGTAGATCCGTGCAACCACGTTGTTAGAGCTTTTTGGAAAGTGTGTGTTGTCGCAGCATTTGTGAAAGTTGTATTAGTTATGCCGTGCTGTAAACTCAGGTATTAATATATTGAAGTAACGGTTTTGCGATTTCTATTTTATCCTCGTTTCCTAAGCGTTCCAGGCAGCGACCATAGCTAAGAGTCGACGAAGCCGGACGATCGTTACAGCGGTATTTAACAGATGGGATTGACGGAGCGAGGACAGGAGTTAACGCAGTTGTTTGTGGCAGGTCTTTGTACTCCCTACGTCCTGTTACCTTTCAGGCCAGGTTAGCGCGGGCTCTTTTATTGTGGCATATGTCAACAGGAGTGTACTCCCATCTGCTGCTCTATACTTTGATGCCCAATTATTCAGAGACCAAACACATCGCAGTACCTGGCTCTGTTCGTAATTACAGGTGCGTTGTGTTGTGAGGAGCCCAGTGCGTTAATCAGACTCTTAATTATAAAAAGGTGGGTCTTTTGTTCTGCTTGGAGCGTGAGTTTACCGCCCACTTTATGAGCCGCTGCATCCATCTGCTCCCTCTTTCTGAATGTTTGCATTGACTGATATTGACTTTAAAATGTATCAAAGGAAGTGATTAAAACTAGTTTAAACATTAACTCGAGTGGCATTTTAGCTTATTCAGGAAAGTGAAAGCATTATCTGCTACTATGTTAAAAACGAATATTACTGATTTAAAATATATAACACGGTTATTTCATAGGATGTCACTGCTGTAAATACTTAGCAGAACACGAAGCAGGTTCCGTCCAGGTGTTTAACAGTGCTAGGGTAGTTGAAGCATATCTTCATATAGAGAAAAACAAGTTCGGCTTTTTTAGTTTCTCAGGTAGAAATGGAGCGTAGAAATGGACACATTCTGGGACTACGTTTTAAGTTCAAGCCTTATTGAACACATCAGGAAACCAGTAAAGATGGGCATTGAAAGTGGTTTTCCTTTGCAACTTTTCTTTGAAATTCCATTGTGATGGAAAATAATTTTCTACTCAATATAGAAATAGCTTTCTCTAATTCTTCAGCAAATATAATGTTGCAGGTCAGGATTATGTAGATTTCGGGCCTAATTTTAAACCTGCTGAAACCTCGTGGGAAGGAAATCTTAACTCAAATACAGGAACTTTGCTCTGATTTGGAGAGACTGTGAAGAATTGAAACGTGGAAGGGTTAAAGTTGAAACGCTTGTCTCAAACATGTTCTCTGTCACAGGGTAATGATGAGAGCAAAGCTGTGGTTGGTGGTCGCATGTAGCGCTAACTCTTAAAAACAAAAAAACCCCTCTGTTCCTTCAAAAGTTCAGAAAAACTCTTTTTTTTTTTTTTTTTCTTCCCCCTCCAGGGCTTATCTATGTTTGCTATCTTAATTATTTAGAAGGAGAGTGACTTAGAATGATCTAGTTAGCATATGTTTATCCGTGTTACCGTGCTGTGCAGGATCACTTCTTGCATTTGACACCGCTGTATTTCTCAACTAGGGCAGAATAGCTAAAAAAAAAAAACAAATCCCTTATGTGCCGGAGCAGCCTAACAGTAGTAAGCCACCTGCTGTCAGTTACTGCCTCGAGATCCTTCAGGGCAAAGGCAGCCGTCATCTGTGTCATCTCATGTTTTTATGGCTACCGAATTTTGCGTAATGCGATTTTTAGGAAATACCTCATTTGGAGCGGTGTAATGCTTCATTTTAAATGGATTAACGGTTTGAATGTTTTGAATCCAAAGTCTTATTTAACAGGAGAACTTTTCTTTTAGGCTTAGACATGACGAGACATGGGTGGGTTTTGGTTTTTTGTTTTTTTTTTAACAGGAATTTAAGAATACAAATATTAGCAAAATGCACTTTTCCTACTAAATGCACCTGCAGCGGAAAGTAGTGGTTGTTACGTGACGATCAGTTATACGTAGAGCGGTGTGGCTCTGAATTACCACCTGGATTAGTGTGGCGCTGGTGAATTACAAAGTTAAATCTTCTCAAACTCTCCCTTTTGCTTTTGGGCTTTTTTTTGTTTTGGTTTGGGTTTTTTTTTTTGTTACTTATTTCTTCTCAAACAGGTGACTTCTCTTTCAGGATATCTTAAATACTGTCATAAAGCACTGCCCACCTTGGTTTTTCTTCCTGGGCTTGCCTGGCTTTACGATGCTGATCGGAGACTTCATTACGGCGGCGGCCAGGGTTCTGAGCACCGACACGCTGGAGGTGCGTATGGCAATGCCCAGCACCCCCGTCCCCCGAGAGTGCGCGCTTGCTAACGAGGTTCGGATGTCTCCACTCTAACAGGTGTTGACTCATTAGTGCAATGTGAAACGGGGCTCTTGGGGCAGATACCGTGGCAGCTGATGTGTGAAATTGTGGGATAAGGTGACATACTGGTATTGCAAAGGTGTTTCATCAAAAGGCCAAAGTGTGAGAAATCATATCCCCGCTAATATCGCGGCACGGCTGTGCGCTAAAAGCAGGACTTGGATTTCAGCATCTCGTTAGCTTTTTCTCAGTGAGCGAATATTGAAAATAGGGAACTCTGCTGGTAATACAGAATTTCTCACTAAATATCAACACTAATAGAAATGTGACTCTAAATCATTAAATTAGCGAAGGAGAAGGAAAATAGCAAATGAATGATGGGATGCCAAAATAAGGGTAAAGGTCTGGCAGTCCTGGGGAAAACAGGAAAGCTTTGTTGTACGTGAAACACCAGTTCGGGGGAGACCTTTCTGTCCGTTTTGGCCGCGTGCTTTTTCCCGCTGCTCTTGACATTTGCGCGGCTGAGCGGGTGGCCCTGCACAGGGACGCGGCCCTCTCGTGTTTCGGCAGGGCTGAAACGGTGAGCCTAGCCGTGCTTTTTCCGTTGTCCCTCAAAGAGTTTACAGCCATTGATTTTCTGACATCTCTTTGAAAAAACTGATCAGCCTGATCATTGATCCAAAGCTTGAAGTGCTAATAAGAAATGAGAACTCAGTTTTCAAACGAGACCCGATACCACCTTCCATTTCTCCTACGCGCGTACAACTTAGCGTGCGTTGGATTTTCAACGTTACACAAGACTGCGTAGCAGTACTTAATGCGTTTATAGCTCATGCCATGTTGCTTTTGATGGTTTTATTGGAGTAGGGATCTCTCTACGCATTTTTATGATGTATACAGTCAGTTTGAGTGCATTGTGCTGTGCTTTGTGTCACGCAATCAGCTAATAGTAGTGCTAGATTAGTGCTTAAAACTCTCACTCAGCTTCTCATTAGGTTGGTCCGTATTTTTTTATTGACACCAAACTGCTGGTAGTTGGATTGCGTAACGACAGAGGAGGTATTAAAAATGTAGAATACGCTTAGGAGCGGGGCCAGGTCCCTGCTGGAGGAGAAGCTCGGCCTCAGAAAAAGAGCAAGAGCAACACAGCAGCAAAAAGCACAGGCAAATCAGTGTAAGTCGCAGCTTTAACGCTGCTTTTGCTGTAGTTGTGAAGGAAAAGCTATGGGGACATGTTCTTCAGGACACTTGCAATGTTGCATTGTGAATACGGCACATCTGGTATTTATGGTGATAGACACTAGCCTCATAGCTTCTGCTACTTTCATAATTCTATGGAAAAAATTTTTTTGTTTTCCTTTTCTTTCATTAGGCTCCCCGTTCAGAAGCTCACACCATCCTTGGTTCTCTTGTTTGCTTTCCAAATATCTACCAAGAAATCCCGCTCTTGCGGCCCATTTCAGAAGCCGGTGATATCATTGCAGGAACAGCAGATGTGAAGGTAAAATCACATCTTTTTAGTACATCCTTATGTAACCTAACATATTTTGACTAAATAGTCACTTCATTTTTACCATGCACTTTTTAAAAATAAATAACCCCCTCCTTCTCCTCAAAACCCCACAGCTGCACACATTATGCGTTCTTATTTGATAAGCATTGCTTTGCTTAACACGCACCATAAAATTAACAAAGCTTAGATGCTGCAAATTACATTTTTATTTTCAAGGAGAGTGAAATGGGTATGATCAAATGTGATGTTTTCCAGCCGGATGCCTGTCAAGTCAATTCATTAGATGATGGTGGTGGTATTATTTAAACTGTCCGTTAGTTGTATTTGTGTGTATTAGCTTGTCCTTTAAGAGATGTAGGGTGTGCATAAGGGGAAAATATTTTTTGCATTATTGGTATTACGGTATTATTAAGAAAATTCCACATTTAGACAGAACCATCAACTTACGTGAATGGTTTTTCCCTGAGAATCAATTTCAGCGGGACACCCCGAGACATGAATTGTTTTACTCGATGGAAAACTTTGTACTTTAAGGGCCCTAAGAGCAATGCTCTTGGTGGGGGAAAAATCACAAACACCATCCCGTAAAGACCCGACAAAGGTGACCTGGAGCATCACTGGCAGGTGAAACCTGTCCAAAGGGCTGCCCTCCCACAAGCCTCCGCTGCTTTTCGATAAACCTGAGGCACCACGCTGATCCACCGCACAAAGTTAGGTAAAGCTGGGGAGGAGTCTACGAATCCCTCATGCGGCTTGAGAATGTAGAACCGGAGAGAATGCAAAACCCTTAGCACCCCTGGCTCCCATTCTTGCTTTCGTCATCAGGCCTCAGAGGGTTGTCGGGGATGCGTTAAAACAGTCTCGATTTTAAAAGTGTCTTTTCTGTACTAAAAAATACACTAAATTTTTCAAAACATGGCTTGCTTAGAACTTCCAACACTATGGTTTGTATTAGCAAGGGATCACCGCTCATCATTAGTAAATACCCACCAACTCTGACAATGAATTGATTTCCGTCTTGCTGCCTGTGCGTGATTTTAAGTTGATTGGATTTCTCCCTTGACGAGATAAAACTGGCGTGTAGTAAAAATGGTTTAAGAATAGCCTGAGAATTAAAGTTATTTCATTTGTAACTATGTCAAAAATAAACAACTTTATTTAAAGTGGATGCATGGAAAAGGTGCTTATTCTAATTTATTTTATTACTTTAGTGCTACCTCATAAATATTTTATTGAAGAACGCTACCGAAGAGCCAAGTGAAGCTGCAAGGTAAAATACTGAGTAAAAGAAAAAAAGGGAAAGTCTTTTTCACCGCTGAATTTTTTTTTTTTTTTTTTTTTTTTTGTGCTTGTGCAGCTGAGTTGTTACTGCTGCCTTGTAGTACCCTTACTACTACCCAGCCCATTTGGATGGGTTAATCACTTGAGCCCTATTGAGATGAGGGTCACTTGGCACCCTGACGGTGTTAACCTGTTGCGTGACCTGAGGGAAGAAAAAGAGAGATCGCGTCTTTGTGCGTTTCTTTTTCTTTTTTTGATTTTCTTTCCCCCCCCCTAAATATTCTTCTAAAACTTCTGACAGAAGCGTTTTTTCCTTTTGAAAAAGATGCATAGCCATTTGTGGCCTTGGAGTTTGGATCTGCGAAGAGCTAACGCAGTGCACAAACCATCCCCAAGTGAAGGAAGCAATCAATGTCATAGGTGTGACGCTGAAGGTAGTATTACGACACTCTCTGTAATCAATAAATGTTGTGTAAAAAAGGTATTTTCATTTTGTTTCTTTTTTTTTTTTAAATAGTTGCTGGTTATACAGAGCACAATCTGCTGGTTTATCTTTTCGTTGCTGAAAGCGCTGACAGGATGCTGCAAACACACAGCGGCTCGGGCCTCTTTGCGTAGTGTCAGTGGTGTGGCATTGGCCATCTCGGAGCAGATAGCTCCCAGTTCTGAACTTTTGCATTTAATTAGTAACTCATTACGTTCAGTCAGCATGGTTCATATCCTTATGGCTCCTGTGAAGTTGCCGAGGAGCATACGCACAGTTCTTCAGTGTCGCCAAAGTAATATCCTATAAAAAAAGTGCAAAATATTTGCAAAAATAGCATGTGATTATGTATCTAAAGACCCTTTCCACAACAGACCAAACTAAGACTACATAAATAATGTCAAGCCTGCTGTTTCCTAATGCTGACAGTGTGATTTTGCAACAGTAACGTTCTTTATTGTTTGTATAGGTGCAAAATAATTTAAAATACAGAAAAACTGAATGCATTGTATTGAATCTTGTTATTTTATTTGGCTTTTAATCATTTTTTCTTTTCTTCCAGTTTTCTAATAAACTGGTAGCCCAAGTAGCCTGTGATGTTCTTCAGCTGCTGGTTTCTTACTGGCAAAAGCTCCAGAAGTATGAATCCTCTCTGTCCAGAAAAATTACTGAAGTACGTCAGTTTCTTTAAAATATTTGTATGGAAATCATATGCAAAATTGTCTTAATTCCTTACCTGAGCTACTGTAACTGTGACTTTATTAACTTTTTCCTTCTTCTGCAATTGTTGTTAGGAGATGTACTTGCTGTAGTCCCAGGACCAGTGTACTTCTCTCATTTGTAGTGATTTATTTCCAAAATGCTCACTACGACTTTTTGTTTCGCTTGGACATTGATTTACAAGGGCAGTTAGACGCTCCTACGAGGATTTAACTTTTTTCATAGCCTGCTCAAATGAAGTTCGTGCTCTGTCTTTATCGCGAAAGAAGTTAAATGTCTTTCTGGAATTTTGTTTATTTTAATGTAGATCCTTGTGGCCACTATTGCATTTCTTTTGCCGAGTGCTGAATACTCCTCTGTGGAAGCAGATAAAAAGGTACGTCACTGAAAAGAGCAGGCTCCATTCTTCCTTTGTGCTGTTTGAGATAGTTATTAAATGAAGTCACTTGGAACCAGGGTCGTATTTTAAACTTTCAAAGCCATACCTTTAAGTTTGGGTGAATTTAAGAGAATATATCTAAATACTGTGTTACATGTTTCTGTTTAGTTTATCGTTTCACTGCTGCTTTGCTTGTTGGATTGGTGTATGGCGTTACCCATGAAAATGCTACTGGAGCCGGTGTCTGCTGGTGTTCTTGAAGATCAACATACGTCCAAAGCTCCTCTACTGGACTATATTTACAGAGTGAGTATGAGGAATGAACATGATTTATTGCGTCTAGATGTTTAAAGATGCCTTTCACAGATCCTGTTAGGCACAGAGGCATTTTTAGCAAGCTTTGGAAAATCATGAATTCTTGCAGTTGTGGGCAGATGAGAAGTGAAGAATGTAAAACGTGAAGATGATAAGATCAGAGATGCAGAATAGACAGAGGATGGTGAAGAGAGAAAGGTAAAATGCTTAAAACAATGAGCCAGGGAAAATAATCTTTGCATGAATATTTGAATTATGTGAAATGGGCTGTTAAAATACAAAGCAGGTCCTCAAGTGAGCTGTTAGAGTACAAAATAAGCGCTGACGAAGAGCGTTATTTTAAAAACGCTGTATTTAAACATAGATGGTTTTTTTGTAGTATGTCCTGGCTTTCACAGTGTAAAAGTTATGGTGGGTCACTTCTCATTGAATGCGTTTAAGTGGGTGCGGTAACGCCCACTTTGTGCAGCGTCACCCTTGTCTGCCTGCAGGTTCTGCACTGTTGTGTGAATGGCTCCAGCACGTATACCCAGCAAAGCCATTACGTGCTGAGTCTGGCGGATCTCTCGTCCAGTGATTACGACCCATTTTTACGACTGGGGAACGTCAGGAGCTCTGAGCCAGCCCAGTGCCACTCCTCCGCGGATTTGGGCAACCTGCTCACCGTCGCCGAGGGTAAGAGAGTTCGCAGAGCGTGGTGAGGGACCAGCGCATCAGCGTTCAGCAGCTAGGAAATAAAGCTTTCCAGGTTACATTTCTTCCTTGAAAATGTGCTTCTCCTTACTGCACGTAGCGCTACCGCGGGGTCCTTGAAAATGGGGCAGCGCCCTTTTTTAAATTAATTGCAGTTGCCTCTGTAAGAGGATGTTCGAGTTTGTTGCTGACAGTGGTCTTTAACGAAGATCAGGAGAAAGAACATGACACTAAGGTGCTGTATAGCGAGAAATTTGTACAGAGGTAGGATAGACCGAGAAGCTGGTTTTGCCTTTGGTACTACTTATAACTTAGTATATAGAACTAAATTAGTGTATAGAGTTAAAATTCAATAAATAAGATAAGCCCCAAATCAAACTTCTTTCGTAAGCATGCAGACGCCCTTCTTGAATTTTTCAGTAGAAATGGCTCTGTTGTCATAGTTAATTTGCCTGTTCGGAGTGATTTGAGAAGAACACGTCTGATTTGGACCAAATTCTGCAGCTGCATAAATATGCTCTTCCTGCCGATTTACAACCTACCTAGGTCAAAAGTCAAAAAGAGATTATTTGGATCTAGGAACATTATGTTACTAACTTTTTAAAGTCAACTTTAAAGTACGCATCCAAACACGTGAAATAATTTTTCTCCAAGTGATTTACCTTAGAGATCATCTTCATTTCAAACACTCGTTAAAAATAACATTTAACATAATGGCCATTCAACTATGAATTAAGTCCATTTCAAGTAATTTCATATATTAATTTGAATTCCCTTATTTCTGCAGAAGAATTGAAAGTATAGATGCAATATGAAGTTGTGTGAGATAACGCTGGATTGGCAGAGGTGCTTTAAAATAGTATTTTCAGGTTTTGATATGGTGCTGTTTTTCAGTCCTGCAGCTTATTTTCTTTGGTTTTGTGTACGTACTTTTAATTTTAACAAAAGGTTAAAACTATTAAAACCCGTTCTACACAGATTTCTTGCTGAGTAGGACGTGTTGTCCTAGAGCAGACAGATAAAGTTACGTATCAGGTACACTTGTCATTTTAGGTAGAACGAGCTGTTTCTTATCTTGGATATGTTAGTGCCCTGCAAGTTTTTTGGCTTGCTTTTTTTTGAAAAAGATTAATTCAGAGACTTACTACTGGGAGATTCGGGAAAAGAATAAAGAGCCTTTTTTATGAGAGGAGGCTGAAGAATTTTGGCTGTTAGGGGCTAGCAAAAGAATGAAGAGGGATATACCTGTTGTTTCAAAGTGCATTGGAAGGTATAAATACCAAGGAAAGAGAAAAACACTATAAACTAAAGAAAAATGGTTTTAAACTGAATACGAACAAAAACCTAGAAATTTGAAGGTTTCTGGCTCTAAAAGGGGTAATATTCTGGAATAACATTCCAGTAGGAGAAGAGGAGGCACAACGTAACTCAGAGCACGATTGATTTATACCTGATGTGTTTGCCTGTGCTGAGGGGAACATCTTGGGATCCAGAAGGTCGCTTCCTTCCTGACACGACCAACTTTACCGCCCTGCTGCTAAAGATCGAGAAGCATTGGTTTTTAGTTGCATCTCTGGTTCACCTTCGCTGCTTGTACCCCGTCCCTCTCGTGCTGTGATTGCTGTGGGGATGGCCGTGGGAATCCAGGCGGTAAGGGGGAAAACACCTTAACCTGCCGGGTGAAACAGCAGTGACAGCAGGTGTTGGCGGATCGGTGCGCAGGACTTCTTGCATGTTGTATGGAGGCCTGGATGCGACTCTCCTAACTGTCGAAGGGCATGTGGTAAAATAAAAAAAAAAAAAAAAAGTGTGACAGGTGGAATTTCTTGGGAAGTGATTGTTAAGTAGCTTGTTGAACAGGAAGGATTAGGAGGACAACTACAGCAAGCTTCTGAAATACGACAGAAATTTGCAGATGCTCTTTTTAATTACCTCTTGCTGCTCTTATTGATCTGTTTTCTTTTCGTTGATCATTTTAGAAAAAAGGAGGAGGAACTTAGAATTGATCCCTTTAACAGCGCGGATGGTTATGACTCACCTGGTGAATCACCTGAGCCACTACCCGCTCAGCGGAGGCCCTGCCATTCTCCACAGTCTCCTTAGCGAGAACCACGACAACTCCTACGTGGAGTCCTCTGAGCTGTCCTCAGAAGTCTTCCGGAGTCCCAACCTGCAGCTCTTTGTGTTTAATGACAGTACTCTCATATCTTACCTCCAAATCCCCACAGAGAAGAAGACAGACACTGAACCACCAGCATCCCCCTCGGACGTAAGAGTAATTGTCAGAGATATCTCAGGGAAGTACTCTTGGGATGGCAGAATATTGTATGGACCTTTGGAGGGCTGCCTTCCACGGCAGAGCGCAACAAACGCGTTTGTGATCTCAGGCAACCCTGAACACCACTGCGTTTCCCAGAAGGACGTTTCTCAGGTGGAAGAAGGAGAAGATGCTCTCGACCAACTGCTGGAAAAGATTGGTAACACCAGTCCTGAATGCCTTTTACATCCCCAGCGAAAGCTGAATGAGCCATCGCCACCACCCTTTGGTATGAGCGATGACCAAGAGAATGCGATCATTGAAGCCCTAATGAGGCAGAGTGCCCAGGAAAAAGAGTATATATTTAAATGCAGCTCGGACTTCAGTATGAAGGTGGCCCATCAAGAAGAACCACGTCCTGCTGAACCTCACGCGTCCTTTTATTTCTGTCGGCTGTTGCTAAATGACTTGGGAATGAACTCCTGGGATAGAAGGTAGGAAGAGAGGACTCAGAACATGTTTACCATACTCTTACTCTTCTTACTTCTACCGCCAAATGTGTACACGCTTAAGAAAGCGAGAATTAAATAGTTGTGTGGTAGTCAGAGCATACTTTTGAACATTTACATATTCCTGCTTCAGTGATTTTTTTAAACAGACATCTACAGACTCTTTATAATAATAATAAAAATCATTTGAGTCAGGCTAATTTGATTCCCTTCTCTTAGGTATTTGAACAAGAAAATACTGTGTCTGTACTATGTTGCATTTTCCTTCAAATCTTTTTTTTTTTTTTTTAATATATATTCACAGGAAAAGCTTTCATCTTCTTAAGAAAAATTCAAAATTACTGCGAGAACTGAAAAATCTGGATTCCCGCCAGTGGTAGGTAATGTTTACTAAGCACACCATTGATAAGGTTAGCCTTTTCAAAGAAAGGAGAAGTGCATCACCAAAACCAAAAATTCATTAAAATTGCATGCGCTAGCAATACCAAGATTTGTATGAAAAATGGATTGTTTGTTTCTAAAGAGTTCTGTAGTCTGAACCGACAAGCTATTTTCACTGGTACTATATACGTAGAATTCAAAATCAGTAGCAAATAATAAGACACGGCAACCTATTTCCTCTTCTCTTTAGCTGGGAGGGAAGAAGCTCCAAAATTTTTTTTTGTGACCTTGGCTCAACTCACACAAAGAACTATTTTCTGCAGGATGATCCCTGCGTCAATAGCAGTATTTTAAGGGGTAATCTCCGTACAACTAATCTACAGCCAGGTAGTGGCAGAATAGAGTTCTGAATATTCTGTTTTATTTTACATTACTTGACGTACAGCTATTTGAAAAATGTTTGCAGCGTTGCAGAGTTCTGATTTTCTTGTATCCCGACAATTTTCCTACCAGATCCACTCAGTTGACTGTTTTCAAAGACGCCAACTGTCAGCCTTGTAAAACTCAACCCAGGATCTGAAAGTCAATCATGTTTTTTTCTTTCTCTTACATCATCACCCTATAATTAAAATTCTGTAGGTCAAATTATACTCCCATTAACACCTGGGCAATCTTACTGGCTTTGGCAAGGTTGCACGGATGTAAGCGATTAATTCTGTAATTGGAACTTGGTCATCAATTCTTTTGCTGGTGCACGGGAGGAATACATTGGCTCTGCTCTCTGCACTGTGGTGTTGCTGCAGTCTGGTACCGGGGAAAAAACTGGTGAAAATATATTCCTGCAACTGAAATTGAGTGATGTGTTTGTGGGCATAAAAGAAATGGACATGTAGAGTGCAACGTGGTCACCTGTTCTAGCTTTTGAGTGCAGGTGTTCTAACAAATGATTCTGAGCTAAAACTTCTTTAACTTTTGCTCCTTTTTGTATCTTAATTGCAGCCGTGAAACTCACAAGATTGCGGTGTTTTACATTGCCGAAGGACAGGAGGACAAATGTTCAATACTGTCCAATGCAAGGGGAAGCCAGGCATATGAAGATTTTGTTGCTGGACTGGGCTGGGAGGTAATAGTCGTAAATATAGGCAAGCTAACGTATACTGATCTGAAGACCTATGAAAATCAATGTAAGCCGGTTAAAATAGGTAAATGGAAACCAAACCGCTTATATCACTGCAAATTTTTTTAATTCTTAAAGGATAAATTTAATACACACCAATATTTAGCAGTACTTAAAAGATCCCCTTTTTAGCAGAATTCTGTAAATCCACATGCTGCTTCTGGTTGAAGACATCCATCCTGTTTCTGATGGACAGGTGGTGCTGCACTGGACATTTCTGCTTTTCTGCATCGTTAAGAGCTGTAGCATAATTTTACCTTAATTTTAAGCTGCTTTTAGCTCTTCACGCGGTCAGACCACTTACCCAGCCACGTGACTGCTTTATGAAGGACAAAAACATTTGGGTTTAGTTTGCGTTGCTGAAATGGTGTGTCAGTAACCTAAGTGACATGAACATTTATGTGTTTTGGAAACACGTAGTAGCTGCGTTTCACGTTTAAGGATTTAAGTGACATAAGGTCTACAGGGAGAGGTAGCATCCTCCGGTAGGCTGCTGCAGTTGGGAAAACAAACAAGCTTTTGGATGCAGGCTTGTTTTCAGAGAGGCGTTTCTTCTGAATAATTTCCTAGGCTAATTTCTTCCAAGGTTTTTTCTCTTTGTGCAAATCTTCAGTTTCTTTTTCAGTTCTTCTGATTGCTTATATTTTCTCTGCACTTTTTCTTGCTGTGTATGCATTGAATGGGCTTGCTAAGCCGTGCGTAGCCCTCAGAGCAGCAACACGTGACAGAATGCTTTTGCTTCCTTGTTGTTTGCTGGAAGGAAGGTAAAATAGCCATATAGATAATGACTCAGTACCTCGTTAAGAGATGTTTACTTGTAGCAAATGTCAAATACAGGAACGGGAAACAGACAGATCTAATGCCAAGATCACGAACCCATAGGGGAAGACTTTTCTGTCTCTGGGATGGCTACAGAATTCTAGAATGGTAAATTCACCAAGTCTTGGTGTATAAATAAATACTGATTATTCATCGGTCTATTCCAATTTCTTCTAATTGTGACTTTCAATCAACCAGGTTGATCTTTCAACACATGGTGGGTTTATGGGTGGCCTGCAGCGCAACGGCAGCACAGGACAAACGGCACCCTATTATGCTACCTCTACTGTGGAAATCATTTTTCATGTGTCTACAAGAATGCCATCAGATTCAGATGATTCGCTGACCAAAAAGGTAAATAATTTGCTGTGTATTTCAAAATGGTGTCTGTAGTCTTCCAAGTGCTTAAATTGAAGTCTAAACTGAAAACAGATTGTGCTGACTGGTCCTAGCAGGCCATCTTTGCTGTGCCACATGGTGCTCTGCAGCTAGATTATCTGAATTAAATGGCATCTAAATTCTGGATTCTGAAACACAATTAACATTTCCATGGTAGCCTCAAATACCTCCATTAGTAATAATATTAGCAATAATTTCATTTGTATGTTGTCTGCCTGCCAAAACTGTTGTAGTTTGGTAGAACAAAACAACTAAATGCAGCATCATAAAACCTTACAGACGAATCGTCCAGCATGTAACGGAAAAGAAAAGAAGCGAAAGAGAAGTGACAAGCATAGTACCAAAAGCAGCCAGCTGATATTTAAAGCCATTATCCAGTTATTCACAATTCTGACAAGCAGGCTCTGCTTCAAAGATGGCCAGAACCCAGCCCAAAATTGTGTTGGTATCAGTACTTAATCATTTGTCTTTCCTAACAAGGAGTGATTTGAGATTATGGTGCTTGCCAACTGCTGCTTAGAGTCAAAGAAGATTTTAGGTGCATACCAAATCTTTGCCTTTTTAATTAGGATTGGCAACTTGTCCTACATAGGCTGTTAATGTGCGTTAATAATGCTACTACAGCCATCCAGTCTACCATGTGATACTGTTGTGCTCTGAAAATTATCTATAAATATGTCACTGGGTGATTGTATTTGTTGTCCGGATAGTTTCAAAATAACATGTGCCTTTCCTCGAAATAAAAAGGTGGTATTTCTAATCACCAGCCCTGAAAACTTGCCCAGTGCTTAATAGTAAAGCTAGATCCTTTTTTTTTTTTTTTTTTTACTGTCATTAAAAAATAAGTCAACAAAATGACACGTTTCTCTTTTTGTATGCAACTCGTTTTCTTTGTATTAGTGGATTTACATGACTACGGAAAAAAAATGTAATCTGAGTACTTTAGGATAAAGAAGTAGGGCTGTGGTACATATTAAGAGGCCGTACAGTCTCTGTCACTTTACCAAGGTAGGACTGTCTGTATTTTTATTGTTCCTGTCCATTATTTATCTAGCTGCTAGTTAAAAACTCCAGTGATGAACGCTTTGTGGTTTCCCTGGGCAACGTATTCCTGTGCTCCGCTTCTTGTACCATGAGAAAAATTTCCTGTGGCATCTACTTTGTTTCAATTTAAGCCCATTTATTCTTATTCTATTCCACATGGATATGGAAAACGGATCATTTTGCAGCAAACTTATTAATGTTTGAGAACTGCTACCATGTCTTTCCCAGTCTTATTTTTCCTACACAAATTCGTCGTTTAGTCTAATCTTCCCTCATAAGTCATAGCGCCTGGATTTTATGGAAGGGTAGCAAAGGCAGTGAAATATCATTTAGCTGTTGAGTAATACATCATCTGCGAGAGGAGAGAGCACAGTCCGACAGAGCTACCACAAGGGGAAAAATGGGTTTTAATTGCAAACAGTCTATTTCACTAATTCTCCTAATTCCCACCCACGTTAAGGATTAACACAGACATTGAGAGAGTCTGGTTATTCTATTTAATTGTCTTCCCTATGTTTGCTTGAAGAGAATTTCTTCTCTGTCAGAAAGAAAAAGCAAAAGCATTTAGTAGTTGCCAGCCTTCAAGAAGCGCTAGGAAACAAGGCCAGCTCCAGTACATATTATCCACAGAAAATACTGCAAAGTAATTGCTTTAAGTCTTTAGAAGAAAAAAAAAAAAAAAAAAAACCAACCTTAAATCTGCTATAGGAATGGAACCCTGCAGGGATCAAACTGTGTATTCCTGTAAAGAAGGACAAAGCTCTGAGCAACCTAATGGAGCTCGGGAGCTGGCCCCGCTGTAAGCGGTGGGCTGGACCAGATGACTTCCAGAGGTCTTTTTCAACGTATAATCTTCCATGGTTCCATGCTTCTGCACACAACGGTTTCGTTTCATTTGACATAGCTCTTTTGGAAGCAAGCATGTATTCCTGTGCAAATTAGCATAGACTTCTTACCAAATTTTACAAAACTGCAGCTAAGAGTGGAGGCAAGACGCGTTTCAGAGGCACTGTAAACTTTCGGGAAGTTTGATAGTTCTCTAATTCTTTGAAAATGCTGATGGATGAACTAGCCTGCTTGTGCAGCCAGTGGTTTGAGCACGAGTGTATATCCCAACCATTTCTCAAAGACAATATTAAACATCCTTGGGAGAACTCTTATAACCCTAAAAGCGTAAATTTCTTGAAATTTCACTTGTGAACCTTTGCTGCGGAGGCCATGTGCTGAAATACATAAAGGCAAGTACCTTGATGCTTTAGCAACAAAATTCCTCAGTCCGCAGAAGTCCCATGCTGATTTTGGCAGCCTTTGCATGCGCAGACCACAACTGGGCTGCGTGCTTGAAAAGAAACTCGTGCCTGCCTTGCGACGTGCTCTTAAACAAGAGGAAAATGCGTTTATTTCCCCCACCTGTCGATACTGCGCTTGTGAGTTCTGCAGCGCCTGGTTAACAGCGTCGTGCTCAAATGCAACGCTGCTTCCGAGATGGTGGCAACTCTCAAGATCGCCACAAGTATTTTAGTGCTTCCCCTTTCCCAGCGAACAGTTCGTGCGTGCTGGGTTTACGCCCTCACCTCAGATTATGGGGGCGGTATGTCCCGGTTGGAAAAAGATTCTTTTATATTTATTACTTCTTTCGATTAATGCTTCTTTTTCGTGGCAGTGTGTGAGAGAAAAGCAGATTGGGATGTTGTCGTTCAGGACCTGCTCCATTTGAACGCTTGCTGTGACAGAACTCTGTGTGGTGTTAGAGGACAATATTACTGGCAGGAGAAAATTTTAGCACGTTGCCGATCAGGCTGCAGCGAGGGCCACAACTTTTTCTCTTGCCTTCCCCGCGCTTCCATCAGATCTTGCATGGATACTGTCTGGGATCTAAGGTGTCCCCCTTATCTCTGAAATCTTTATGTCGCTTCTGTGGCTTCTCTTCTGCTTATTTTGCCTACAGACAGGCAGAAAGAATTCAATACCAATCAGTGTGCTTGGCTCGCAAGCTCCGGAGCTGAACAGAAGGTCTTACCACCTGCTGGCCAAGGAAGTAGTACAGCAGGCCATAAATTCTGTGGGCTGGGGAATTAAGCAGATGCAGTAATTTTACTTAAATACGTTATTGTGGTTCTTTATTTTTACTGACCACAAGAGGATAAATTAACTTCTGGCATAAATTCACAAGAATAAGTGCACTTGCACTGAGGATGAACTTGGCCCCTTATTTTTGTGCGGTATAGTTGTAATTTGCAGTTTGCGTTCCTTTATTTGAAGTATATGATGACATATTATATTGCTCATTTGGGGGGTGGGTGGAGGAAGAGAATAACCTCTCCAAATAAGTCTTAGCCCTGAAAGAAATTTTTTTCTAATGGAATAATCAAAATTCAGCTGATACCTTTTGCTGCTGTAGGGTTCAGCATCACTGGTTCTAAACTTTTTTTTTTTTATCTGGCTGCCTTGTGGCAAGAATGAAAATCAATCATAGTAACAGCATCCTACCGTCCCCTGTCTTGTTCTAGCTAAATTGTACCTAACGGTTTAAAAATGAGCTGCAAAAATTTTAAGTGATTTATTCCATCTTCTCTATTGTCATAGCAGAACTTTTTCCGATTCAGAAATCTGGTTGCAACCCCGTACTGAACTCTTGCTCCTTCGCTGCAGAAATTTGTTAGCTAGAGCTAGATTAGATTTTTAGCAGCTAATCTAACTGCTGTAGGGGTTTGCAAAGTGGGGACAGAGCTGTGCTATTGGATTTGTCCAATTCATTTGACTCCAGGACTATAATTGCACTTATGTCTTACAAGGCTTTTATAGCCTAGGGCTGGCGAGCAGCAGAAAAACAAATTGGCAGTGATACAGTAAGAGTGAAAGGGAATGAAAGGCACACATTATCAGTCTCCAGGCAGCACTGTTCTGGCAGGAAGTTTCTCGGTTAATTTACAAATAAAACTTAGATTTTAGGATGGGTACACTGTCAGCCAGACAATGGGGATGTCAGGCCCGACTGTTACTTAGCAAAAGTAGCAGCCATGCCTCCCCAAAAGCAGAAATTCTTCAGTCAAACAGACGACTCCTCTCTGGAGCCAGCTGGCTGTGTAATGCAATTAGCAGGGAAAGGAGGTCAGGCCATTAGGTGTGTACCGTGACCAGTGTCAGCGGCGGCGTGTTGCCTGGCAGGCAGCGCTGCAGCCCAGCCCCGGCCAAGCGGGGGGAGCCCAGAAAACTATTTGCTCAGGCGCAGGGGAGCGCGGGCGCTCGGCGAGCCTCCCGGCTCAGCCTCCCAGCCCCGGCCGGCCTGCCCGCCCGCCTCCCGCCTGCGCCCCGACGCCCGCGCGAGGGCTGAGGGAAGGCAGGCCAGATAACGACTAATGACGGCGTGACGCCCGTCAGAAGCTATACGCTGACCCAGCTGCCAGGCGCCCCAGCCGTGCCTGAGCGCCCGCAGCTGAGAGCGGTGTACGTTTGGTGCGGGTCGGGTAAAACCGCCCTCACGTGCGGGCTTGAAGATTGGGGCGGCGTCAGCTCACCTCGGGGAGGAGAAGCCGTCGCCATTTCGAGAGCTGCCTTCCCTGGACGTTTGTAGAGAGATCATTCAAGGCAGCAATAAACCTAGAAAGTCTGACGGCTTGCGGTTGAGCTGTTCCGTCATTTGGTTTTGCTTTTTGATAGATACCTTATTTCCTGGCTGCTTTGGGATTTTTTTTAATGTATTCTTTTCTGTTTTCCCCTCACCCCTGAACTGCATGGAGAGCACAGCACGGGACTCCCGCTCCAAATGCGTCGTCTTTGTTGCTTTGGACCTTTAACCAAAACTTGCTTATGTCCTTCAGGGTACTGAGTCCACCCCACAGCTTAGATTTTGAGTGAGCGATAGAGGAAAACAGCAGCCGGTTTGTTGTCACTGATAAGATCATTATAACATTATTTTTTATCCGTGAAATGATCTTTTCGAGAACAAATATTATTGGTTAATACCAATTTTATACTTGTAACATTATACCTTAAAAACGCGATGATGAAGAATGTATGACTTCAAAACACTGGCAGGTAGTAACTCAAGCTTTAAAAAGAGTTACTAGCATGTGGTGAGGTTGGTAGTAATTTATTATCCCACCACATTTGTGTGATTTGGAGCTCGTGGCCATCACTCCCTGTCTCAAACAAGCCCAGCGAGCATTGGTTGATCTAACTGCTCCCTGTTAACGGAATTTTCTTCTCTTGGATGTTATATAGGTACACAGTGTTTTGGGATGCTTCAGTATGAAAAGTATTGATTATTATCAGAACAGTTCCTTGTGATTTAAAAAGGGTCTCTTAAGCGGTATTTGGCTACGTTTTGATTACTGTTTTTATAGTGATGCGCGCTGTTTGTCACTCCAGAAGGCCACGGGAGGCGAGGCAGTACAGGGCCTTTTCTTCAGGGTTTGGTTTTGTAGGGAGAAGAACTGCGTTCGGTTTGTGAATTGTCCTGCGCAACTGGACGATTGCATCCCCTTACAGAATTCTGTTTCCGTATTTATTTGCTGGGTTGTTTTTTTTTGTTTTTGTTTTTTTTTTTTTTGTTTTTTTTAAAGCAGAGGTCGCTAAACACCACCGTTGTGGGCTCCCTCTGCGTCGCGAAGCTAGTGCCAGAACTCCCTTCTAGTACCAGGATGCGTTGGGTTCAGCCTGATAAATTGCGGGCGCTGCTTACGGATACATCGCCGTCGGGCTGCTCTGAATACAGCTGGTGCGAGCTGGGCCCTTCCTTCGCGCAGCTCTCACGGAAAATTACAGCTCAGCTTCGGCCGTGTGCGGAAGAGCCTTGCCAAACACTTAGATCCTCAGTATGGATAACCTGTTGTGCACAAAGTCTTGTAGCCAGATGGATTTTTGCTTTTCTAAGGCTCAACTCTACGTCTTGCTTTCAATCGCTCTTTAAAGGCGATCCAGCTGCATTTGTTCGCAGAAAGTGAAATCAGGCTTTTGTCATCCGTAGACATTGCTGCTTAGTTTTGTGTGCATCAGTCTGCCCTATGATATTATCAACATAAGTATTTTCTGGGACGTTGCTTTATTTTTTTACTGAGTGATTAAGAAAATACAAGAGAATTGCACAGAGGTCAGGATGACCAGGAGAACAGCAATTTTTACTGGTTTTTGTACAAGTAAGAAGCTCTAGTAATAGTATTGTTAATGTTTCCATGTTTTTATAGGATACAAGTGGTTTATATTTTCTTCAAACAGAACAAAAAATGTCTTTTATTCATAGGTGCAAATAAAATAAAACTATCATCTGTTTCATTAAAAACAAACTGAAAATCACAGTCATTCTATGAACTTAGTTTTATTTTACTCTGCTAGAGTATAAGCTGTAAGCAAAGTTCATAGGCTTTAACTTCTTTTATTTTTGTAATGTATCATGCTTTTGCGTGTTTCCTCTTACAACTAGGGTGCGGTTTGCCACCCAGACATGTAGGAGTGAAACCCTTTACTTTTAAAGGCGCTACCTGATTCTGAAGAAGGAAAATTCAGTGGTACAACGTATGCTGATACAAGGCGTGCGGAGATGACTTAGTTGTTATGTACCGATGAAAATCGCTACCTTTTTCTTTCCTTCCCCCCCCCTCCTCCCTGCCTCGCACAGAGACAGTGAAGAAGGCAGAGCTACGTTTTGGTTTCTTTGTTAGGTCTGTTGTGCACATTGTTCCAGGGGCTAGCACCAAATTGGGGGGGTGGTCTTTTAAGCTTTAAGTGGGACTTAAATTCTCTTTATGCTTTGGGCTGGCATTCTGCGTGTGGATTAAATTTTAACTTTCAAGCTTACAGTTGAAACTATTGTGCGTAGCTTGTACGTGATTGCCAAATACTTTTTGCCATCTGTTAGATCACCTCCAGTTCCGCCCGTAACAAAGCAAACACACGGGCTTTCAGATGCATTTTGTGTATGTCACGTTTAAATTTTATCCATGTTCTATGCGACTCTGTTCCAAATAAAAAAGTAACTCCCACAGTATTTCCTGTTCTTCTCTTAATTCACAGCGCCCGAGATATTTTGCTTACGTTTTCAAACAAAAGTCCTCTCCAGACAGAGTCGGCAAGGAGATATTTGTAATATAATAAATTTAGTAATAGTGGTTCATGATGGAAAGTTTCTTGACGTCCTGAGTCAAGGCATTTCATATTTCTGAGACGGCTATGTTATTTTAGCTGGAATATGATGTTCTGTTGGTTAGTGTTTTGTTCTAGTAATTCAGATTTCCATCTTAAATTTTTGTAGGTAATGTACATTTACATATTGTGCTAATGGCTAGTTTGATAATTACTTAATTAAGCCATCAGACAACAGTGCTTTCTGAATGAAGCAAATTATTTAGCTGATCTTTTCATGAGCAACTGGAGAAAAACAGTATTTAAACTTTTTCTGTAATGAAATATTTCTACTATCGAGCATTGTAATTCAATTTGTAAGCCGTGACCCCTCATAAACTGTTGTTATCGCTCTGATTAATAAAGAGCCAATTTGCTGTTGCAGCTTCGTCACTTGGGAAATGATGAGGTTCACATCGTCTGGTCTGAACACACCAGGAACTACCGCAGGGGCATTATACCAACAGATTTTGGAGATGTTTTAATTGTTATTTATCCAATGAAGAATCACATGTTTTTCATAGAGATCATGAAGAAACCGGAGGTATGTTTTGACTGCTTTATTGGATCTATCACGTGTGTTATGCAAGTGAGCAACAGTTTTGTTGCTTAAATACAGCTCAGTGGTTTAGAGTTCAGGGTGGTTTTTTTTTCCAGCAATTACAAAATATAGTCTGTCCATCTCAGTTTAAAAGCATGCTGAGCGATGAGCTTTTATTTTAAAACTAGAATTACTAATGGTGATTGACATGCCGACTGATTCATTTTATATTCATGCTTAGCGCTTGAAATAAGAAATATTTCAAAATTCTCAACCCATAGGAATTATTTTACAAAGAACAATGTTATAATCATTGTGAATTTCCCATGTGAGGCAACAGAAGCAAAATAATAAAGATTTAAGTTCCTCAACTGCTATTAATTCAGCCCATACGGCTTGGCCACTGTTGTACATATGGTACCGCGCATAGCCTTACAGGTTTTTGAGACCCTCATCGTAATCTGACTCAACAGGGTGATGCAGGCATTGGCTATCCTTACATCAGACAAAGTATTTGGGGTTTAGTATTTTCTGTTTAAATCATTGTTATGCAACCACATTTTAGTTTTGGGTTTTTTTGAAATGATGGATTCTTTCCTCTGAAAATTGTCAGAGAGGCATGCGTATGTACATCCGTGTATAGGTTTAAAAAAACCCTACTTTAATAAATGCTCTTCTGATACATTATGGATGCAAAAATGTAGATATACTTTATGCAAGTAATCAGTGTGATAAATACCATTTCCTTTCTATGCGGGACAATATGTGTCCAAAAGAATAACCAGCTGTGGAATAATGCATACATCAGATGTCATATTTACCAGCTGTACACAATATTTTTCCAGTTGTGAATGACAGAGCTAGTATATATTGACAACCAGTGGTTGACCGGTAGACATTTCAAACTTGAAATTTTTTTTATAAATTGAAATAGCGGGCTTTTTCCCCACGCTTGCTTTTGAGGCCTGTGATTTACTTCTTGGGAATTTTAGCTCTTAAGGTTCCGTCAGGAAGATCCGAATTTAGCGTTATGAACGTGCTTGAAAATTCTGCGAACCAATCGAGAAAAGCTATGTCATCTTCCATATTAGTCAAAAATACCCAACGGGCAGAAAGAATAATAGCTAACTGGAAATTTAGTGTTATCCCTACATTTAAAGTACAAACCATTACAATGTAATAAAATTAATCCAGACATTTCCAGGGCAAGTGTGGCTGACCTTTTGTTCACCAGCTACTGACCCCAGGGTGAATGAAAGAGGCTTGCAGAGAGAAATGTCTGTTGTTTGGCTTCGGTCCCTGGTATTTAAATTGCATTCCCTAATCAAATGAAAAGGCTGTCCTCTCTATCAGGTTACAGAATCCATGGCAACATTTGGCCTTTTATATACATAATGTTAGCCTTTTTGTTTGCATCTAAGTAGAGACACCTGGAGCAATGTTAACATTAACCGATTTAGCATTAATAGCTTCATTATATAAGAATTTCTGATCAGATAGCTGTTACTTTTGTTATATTGCTTCAGCTTGTATTGTTTTCATTTTTTATCTCCCTGCTTGGCAACCGGGCAATGATTTGCAAATTTTTTTTGTCTTGATTAATTAAGCAATATAATTATCAGGAACCGTGATGCAGTCTTTGCTCGACAAAGCTTCTGAGGGAAGACAATAGTAAGTCTGTTAGTGTGAATGCATTCCACGCGTCACAGATGCATGAGGATATTCTGAACAATGAGACGAAAAGCTGCCTGCAAAAGAGGACAAAGAATGCCAGGCAGACTCTACACACTGCACATACCGCCAGGGACATACTGCGGGTTCCCTGGGACACAGATGCCTCGTTAGATTGCAGCTAGTCATCAGAGATTAATTCTCAGCCATTTGGTACAATAATTTACCCATTCCCCACTCTTTTAACTAGTGCTGCTTGCTATAGAGGGGAAGTCTTTGTGCTCAAAAGGTTTATTTAACCTTGCCTACTTTTACTGCGTGCAACAGAAATAATTATTTTTTTTCTTGGAAATTGTAATGAAGCAGGTGTTTGCAATGGGCTGAATATTAATTTTTCTTTCATGGATAACTTGCATTGACATGTGGACTACTCGGGGAAAGGGATATTTCCCTTTACTCTTCTAATTTGATTCCTGTCAAAGCGTAATATATATTTTTTTTGTAACCGTTCAAAACACTGTTTTCCTCAAATGGGTATTTAATACCAACTTACAGAAAAGTGCTGAGCAGGGAGCGTGTCCCCTGTGCATTCAGTTGGTCTCTGCCCCCGAACTCCTCGTTAAAGCAGAGCCCCCTGTACAGATGGAAGCTGACGATATGCGAGTTCCATTGACTTTAATGACCCTCGTCATGGCCGGTAGATCTGCTCGGGAATTAATAATTCCGAGCTTTGTGTCCGGGTGGGCTTATGGTCCGGTTGTGCGTGCTCCTCGCGTGGCAGCGGGCTCCGCGGACCCCGAGCCGGCCGGAAAGCCATCGACCAGCCTGGGGAAATACTGTTCTTGGTTCTGGTTTCCTGTGGGTTAGGCTTGGTTTTTTTTGGTAAAATTAGTCGCTCTCGTACAAAGTCACTTCCATCCTTTGCGTTATTTTCTTTTCCCATCTGCCAGCGTATGCCAACTTTGGGTCGTGAAAAATGCGTACTTTTTGACAAAACATGTGCCATAGGACGCAGTTGTTGAAATCATCTGTTTGATTATTTGAAACACGCCTGGAAAAAAGCACATTTCCAAATGTCATGAAAGGCACCCCGAAGAGCACCCGCTGCACTCCTATCTCTGCACTGTGGGGCCAGAGTTCAGGGATGCTAAGGAAGGCTGTCGATTTTTCAGGTTCGCCTTGAATTAGCCTACTTTTCTGCTTAAAAGGAGCTTTAGAGTAAAGTATGATTTATTGGAGTTTGACTATTAAACTTTCAGAGAAAGCAATTATTAAACTTTTTGTTTTAAAAAACAGGTTGGGAGATATTTTTGATAAATTTGCTGGAGGGTGCCCACAAAGATTTTTTTTTTAAAATGTGAGCGTATGTATACACGTGTATGTATTTATATATACATGTATATAAGGTGTATAAAATATACACACCTTGTCTATATTTTAAGTACATAAATTCTGTAATACCGTGTTAATAAAACCTGCCGCACTCCCTAGACTCCGGGTGGTTTTGAAACAGTGAAACAAAGTCCTGGAAGCAAAAAAATTGCTTGTCAGAAAGCCTGAGAATGAATTTCCCCGTACAGTAGCATATGTAAGTGCTACTCTGACTGTAAATATCTGGTATTTGTATGATGGTATGATTTTAACACTAAGTATGTACTTAACCTCCTTGTTCGCACTTACATGAAAACACAGTTTTAAATTTTTTTCTCCTTTTGTCAATACTTGTAAAAAGAGTATGTGTTCCAAATTTCACTTATTAATGCTATTGCTTAAAGAGGAAAAACTTGATGCTCTAGAACGTTATCGCTTTGGTGGCATAGGTTTTTTTCCTGTCACCTTTCTTTCCAACCACCTAGATAGTAACGCTAGCATAAAAAAAAAAAAAAAAAAAAAAAAAAAAAAAAAAAAACAAAAAAACCCCAAAACAGGCAAAACCACTACAGAAACATTTTACACTATTCTGGTTTTTGGGGGGTGGGTAATTATTTTAAGTAAAGGAATGACAAAATAACTCTGTGAAAAGACAGCTGTCATTTGCAGATGTTATATTAAAACCAAATTTCTTCTGTAATTCATTGCCACTTCTAATTAGAGGAATTCCCTGGATGCAGGGGATTTATATTATTCCCTTTGTCCATTTATTGAATGACTGTCACAGTCACCCACAAGCAGTTGCAGAAGAATAATAGAGGGTATTTATTTATGTGATAAGCCTCTGTACAGATGGAAAAAATCCATAGCTTAAATATTGATAATTGCTGCTAGCTTCTGTTTAGGGTTTTGATTCAGGCTTTTGTGGTTGTTTTTTTGTTGGGTTTTTTTTTTTTTTTTTCATTTGAGTTTCTGAAAGGGAAATGAGTTTGACTATTTGTAACTACTAGAATTTAGTATGTGTTTAAACATCAGGTTAATGGTTGGATCGATGATCTTAAAGGTCCCTCCCAACCTGGACTATCTATGAGTAAAATTTTCTGAGTTTGAAGTGGCCGAGTCTGTTACGTGTATGCAATTCTGAACATTTTTCACTTTTATACTCCTTTGCCTAGTATAGCCTTCCTCTGAAGAGCCATGTGTCACCAAATGACATTATGTGGTGATTTCATTTGGAGGTAACCCTGAAGGAACGGTGTTTTAACACCTTGACGTGCTATGCTGGGATAGACCTGTTTGTGCCTGTCCCGGCCGCGTTCACAGGGAACTGCCTCTGAGAGGTGGTGGGTTTTTGCCATCTCCTCTGCTTTCCACACACCTTGTTATCTTGGATCAGCTCAAATTTTATATATTTTCTTTTTTCCTTCAGTGAAGTCTATGGAAGGAGTTTAGAGAGGATTAGCTGAAACAAATAACAACTTTGCAAAAACTCCTGCCAATGTCGGATTCAGCCAGTAAATCAGGGTCTCCTGTTGGGGATGCAAGACAGAAAACAGCTCTTAATATCTACTCAAAATGGGGTATCGATTTCAACTTCATAGATGAATTTTGTTTATATGCATAACAAGCTCGTGTTTACAGAGTTTAATATTCTGTGAAATGTGTGTATACATGTAAAGTATGCTGATGGCAAGTACGGAAGATTTTAAAACTTCAAGAAATCGGGGGATTAATACGACAGGGGAAATTTCGGTGTGGAAAACAACGTGGTCATACCATTTTTATGGCAAAATAATGTACTGGTCTTTTATAGTGGGTCCGATGCTTAATGTTGCAAATGTCAATAATACAATGCTGTGCTGGCAAAGGTGCCCCCCAACTGACCGTGCTGACCTGGCTGGTAGTGGCCTTGCGGCTACAGCCCAGGGAGGTGGTCTGTTTCTGTGGTGTTCTGCTGGACTTGGAGGAGTCTCTTTGTGCCCATGATCTAGAGAGGAGACCTAGAGCAAGCTGACACTTGTAACGTAACCGAGTAGCTTCACTTTCTAGAGTGGGGCGGCGTGAAACTTGCCCCCCCCTTGCCTCCCTCGCGCCTTTCTCAAGCAGCAGTTGTCTCGCTCTGAAAGTCCCCCGGGAGTCAGGCATGTTGTTTCTGGAACTTCTGTTGGAAGTTGCTCCCGTGCACTACACGAACCTTTCGGCCTCCGTTGGCTCAGTTTCACGTGCGTTGTTTTTATTTTGGGGTTCACAGGTGCCATTTTTTGGTCCTCTCTTCGATGGCGCCATCGTGACTGCAAAGCTGCTGCCAAGCCTCATATGTGCCACGTGCATCAATGCCAGCAGAGCCGTCAAGTCCCTCATCCCGCTCTACCAGAGCTTGTATCCTTTCTTCATGCTGGGGCAAGGCTCCCCTTGGTGTAGGGTTCTGACTTCTGAATGTTCTTCTGCGGAGAGGTAAGCTTTAGTGAAAATCCTTGCCATGCGATTTTACTGGAAAAGGTCAAAGCTTTCTTCACGTCGAGCTCAATGTTTTCGGTCGCTCACACCCAGTTGCCGTCCAGCGTTTGCAAAATAGCATCATAACATCACAAGAGGGTTCTCACCAGCAGCTTCAGGCAGACTCGCTGATGGTGGGCTTGGACTTAACACTGATGCTTTGAACCGTAAGTAATGATAACGCTAAATTTTCTTGCGCGCTAATAGAAGTTACCTACAGTGTATATTGGACTAATACGCAAAGCTCAGTCCCGTTCGTATGTTATTCAAAGAAGTAGTCCAATCGACTTTACTTGGACTCGTTACATTAATAAGGCAGATGGGATTTGGCCTCAGATACGGATGTTTCCGTTCCTAAATTCCAGTTTCATTCCAGCGATGTCTGGATGTATTTGGGCATTTTCAGAACATATTTTCTAACAGTTGCTGGAAGATAACGAGATGGTATGCTTCTCCGTTAGAGAAATTGTAGCACAGGCTTTTATTCTTTGTAATATACAGACCAACTGGTTTTCACTTGTTCTAGGATTTTCTCATAATACCATAATTATGGTAGAAACATTTTATAGCTTGTTTTTGTTAATCATATGACTTATTTCAGGACCAGCCCTCACTGTGTTTTCTTTGGGGAGCTTTTGATTTGACTGTTTTTCTAAACATATGACTTTGAGAAAGAGTTTGTAAGTGAAATGTTTTGATCTTTGAAAGGACGTTGTTTAATTATTTTGAGACACAGATTTTTAAAACACAAAATATCCTCAAAATACTGTGGTGCTTGTTTTTTTTTTTTTAAAGACTAAATTTTATCCCGTATACTTTGCAAAAGTCGACAGAAATTAATAATAGCATTGTGGTTAAATAAATTTGTATTTCATGAACTTCATTGTGTACTCATTTTACAGCAAAGACAGTTGGTGGTTTTTGGGTAAGCAGTTGAATGCAATACATGAGCCACAAAACTGCGACAGTACCTAACAAACGGTTCAAAACTTGCCAAGTTTTCCACTTTTGTTTGATGAGAGAAATCTAGCTAATTACTGAAATTCTTCTATGCAGAATTCAGCTTAATCCATCTGCTTCTATAGTCAACGTATAATAATAAAATAGTAGCGTAGTAAAATTAACGTTAAGTAACAGCAGTTACAAGAACGTGGAGCTCCTGTTGCCTCTTATCGCTTTCCCCGCGCCTCGCTCCTGGTCGGAGTCCTCTGATTCCCGATCCCGCTCATCTTTTGGCTTTCAACATTTTGTAAGTGAGCAGCACTCACTGGCCTGCTGTGCTCCTGCTCTCCGGCAGGGTCTCTCTCCAGGTCCCTCCTTGTTCCCAGGGGAACACGAGCAGCACAAATATGATAGCACATGCCGCTTCTCAGCATATGTTTGAGGTCTAGCTGAAACAGCATCTGTCCCCGGATTCTTTTCTGCCCTTTTTTGTGCCTGCTTTTGCACCAACAGTATCCGTAGTGAATCAGCTGCCGCTTGTCCGTGTGATAAATGAAAGTGGATTGAGAAACCGAAACTGGACAAAGATAATGCAGTCAGGATCCCATCCCATCAGGATGACACTGGAGTTGGGAGAGGAAGCGATCCATAACTTTTACTGTAGGTAATAAAACGCTTAGATATACTGAAATTCCTAATGAGGCAGAAATTGGAACGTAAACGTATAGATGTGTAAAGGCGGTGTTTGAACCTGTCCAATGCAGTAACGCTGCTTCATCGCTCCCAAAGGGTGCCGTACGCTTGGCTCCGGTCTTCGCTTTGCTGACTGCGAGGAGGAGAACAGGAGGAAAGCAGACCCGGCAATTTAAACAGTAAATGAAGGAGTTCAGTAACTTTGTCAAACGGGAGATGAAAGTAACTCAAAGGTGAAATAACGCAAAAAAATCTCAATAGAAGGGAGAAATGAAAAGCAGTAATCCTGGAACAGTGACGGATGATATTTGGCAGCGCGTTAGATGTAACCGTGCAGTAATGAGTGCAGGAAAGCTTGTGTACGGCGGAGCTGAGGAGCGGGCTGCCGCTTACGTCTGTCGTACAGGTCGTGTTAAAAGTCAGCATCCATAATAAGGGTAAGCAGCTAAAAACTTTCCCGATTCAAGCGTGGCTAGAAATGGATTGAACGCTGCTTCTGGTGGAAATGGTTCCGTGGTGATAAGAACACCGAGTCCGCGGCGCTTGTGTTGGAGCAGCGGCAGGGTGCAGAATACCTGCTGGGACCCTGCTCCAAGCGGAGCAAGGGCCCGATCCTGGCTCCCGCCTTGGAAGGTGGTTGTGGTGCCCGCGGGAAGCGCTGCCTGCCCGGGGTCGCGTGCCGGGGAGCTGGGGCAGCATCTTGCCAGCAGTGACAGCTGAAGTCACTTGTTGGAAAGTCTGTAAACTCCGGTTACAGCTGCACTTGTCAGGGGCTTTAAGGGAAGTGTAATCAGCCACAGAGATTAATTTGCATCTCAATTAGGAAAGAGTCAGGAGGAAGCATAGGGTCTGTTGCTGGAAGGTTGTGGAAGAAATCTCATCAGGCACAAAAGGCTCCCAAGACTCGGTGCTCCAGCGAGTGGAGGACAATATCCGAGTCCGGTTTCCATGGGGACCAGGACCGCAGAGCCGCGGAGGATCTCGCTGTGCGCTGTAATCGCTTGGTCATGATGACACAAATTCCACTGTCGTACCTAAATACGTTTTTCTGTTGGAAATCTCTTTGAAAATGAGGAAGGTAACTATGACAGACCACATCAGATATTTTTATTTTTTTTTTAAATATACTTTTTGTGTTTATGTAACTGTTTCTTTTTTAAGGAATTCATTAGGGCGAGAGAAATATTCACTAAAAAAACTAATTAACTGTATTTAAACTTTAGTTTAAAGCCATTCTGGCTACAAGTTCTTTGTATACATCACAAGGCACGCCATGGCGTTACACAGGAGCTAAACCAGAATAGTTAGTGCATAGCTCCGTTGTCTTTTGGATGGTTAAAGCTCGGTCGTCTCTGTAGCCGCTGCGATGTTGACATGGTCGTGGGTGATTCTACATTAGCGTATGTTCAAAATAACTGGATTTATCAGGAGCGCGTTCGTTCTTGGTGCAGCGAAGCATCGAGACCGAGCGGCTGCAGACCGTGCTAATTGGTGCTCTCACCATCCTTAAGTAACTGTTGAGTGCGAAGGTAATGTGCTTCCGCAGCCTCACCAGTCTGCTTTGTCAGGCAATAATATGCCTGAAAAATACGTTTTTTTTTTTTAATTAAAAATTATTTTAAAAATAAAATAAAAAAAAATTAAATATGCCAGTGTATTTTATGGAAATCGTGAACAATAAGGTGGCTTAAATTATATAAGACCAAGGAAGAATAATATTTAAACTCAGTAGAATTGTTGTATAAAAATGTATATATTTATGTAAGTTTTTGAGAGCATTAAAGCCACATTTTATGTGCTGGGGAAAGGAAGGAACAACTAATCTCACAGACGAATAATTACGTATCGAAACTGAAGTTCCTCTTAATTAAGCCCAGGTAAAGCAGAGGTTGCTAATTGTCACATTGAAGAGTAACGCGACTCTCTAAGCAGGATGCCTTAGGAGATGAGAGCAGGGTGAAAAACAGCGACTCGTAATTTTGGTGCTTTGGTAATTGTAGTCGGGTTGAGCGGGACCACCTAAGCAAGGTTCCAGCAATGTTGAATATTTCAAAAAACGGTAGGGGTGATGATATAAACCTGCATCTTTGTGCTCTCTTCCAGCTTATGAAATTAGTTTATGCTGGAAAGGATTTTTCAACATTTGTACATTCTAGAGTCCCAGTTGCCCTAAGCTGCAGTAGCACCCATCTTTGGGAGGTGGTCGTATCTGTACAGGTAAATACTGGGAGGGAAAAAACAGGGTTTGTATTTAAGTCGTTATTATGGGTCTGCTTTACAGCTGCTGTTGAAGCTGACAGTTTTTAAGCTCAGGTGCTAGTAAACCTCAAATTGTGAAAATGTAACACAATCTGCAGGTGTCAGGCGCTTTGGTTGGTCCCTAATTTAATGTTGGTGTCCAGAAAAGACTTTGGGATCCGGGGATAGTGATGTCCGAGCAAAAAGCTCCCCTTCGAATGCAGAGGGAAATGCAGTTTTGAGTACCCGGAATCCGGATTGTCTTTCAAAAGGGAGTAATTTCCTTGCTCGTTGAATTAAATTGTTCTTGTTCCGAGACTTGCAAGTTGGTCTCAGGTTTTACTTATGGAATTTCATAACCAGGATGCTTGTTCTTTCCCATCTCACGTGTTTCATAATAATAGAGGTAAACATCCTGGATTCTTATATCTTTTACCAAGTTGTTGTTTTTTTTTTTTTTAAAAGAACAAAGTAGTGCAACATTTTATTTGCAATTAAGACAGCCATTTTTTAAATTGCACACTCTGAAAGATTGTACCAGACCTTGTTTGTTTTAGAAAAAATATGTAAATGTAAGGTAGAGCAGCGCTCTGTGAGCCTTTTTGACGCTTATTAACTGGAAAGAAAAACTTCTCGGAGTCCGAAAATGGCCACAGCGATGAAGAGGAAACTTTGGTGACTTGTCGTCGTGATCTGTAACGTTTGTGAAGTGGCCCCGTGTACCAGGATGTCAATGCCTGTATCTGTGTGTTTCCACTCTTCTACTGGAAAAACTTCCTTTTAATTGAAAAACTGCTTGAATTTGAAGAAAAGTAGGAGAGATTCTGACAAGTCTGAAACGTTACCCTAGGTTCGAACAGCTTTTTGTAAGCAACCTGTTGGAGGCTAGAAAATATCCCTTTGTGCAAGCACCAGTTGGCTTTTTTCCTGCGTTCTTCATTGATTTCTTGTAGTCTTTGAATTCTTTTCTTAGCAATTTAAGCTTACGTGTATCTTCCTGTGAATGAGTAAACAGGGAGCGAGTTCCCATTGGGGTTTATTGCGAATTAACGTCTTTGTTATAAAATTATCTTTTTTAAGAAATCTCGCTTTCAGGATGAATCGGTTTGGTCTTACGGGGAAGGAAAAAGGGGGTGGTTCTTATTCTGCTTTTTGATTCCTGCGTAATTTTCATACTCTTTTATAGCGTCATGACTAAAGTACAGCGCTGCGTTGCTCTACAGGGGAAGCAGAAATAACTGATGGGGTGGGCAGGCAGACTCGCGTCTGTCAGCCGCTGGTTTTGCCATCGGACTTGTCCGTTTCAGGTAGCTGTGCAAACGGTTTTGGAATTATAGCCGTAACGAGTCTCTAATATAAGCTGTGCTGCTTCTGCCTTTTTTCATTAATATAAATGGAATTATATACGGGCCAATCTAAATAGTCTTGGTCTAGTAAGAAGAAAAAAATTACCACAGCGGCAGGTTGCAGTATTGTTTCCGAAGTTGTCGTCTGCATTTTTTTTGTTGCTCATTCAAAGAGAAAACCTGAGGTAGAAGAGTTCTACGTTCTTCTGAAGTTTATCGAGGGTGTTCACAGTACTTTGCTGCAACTTAATGCATCTGTGCGTTAGACGCTGAACGCGTCTGTGCATTGGAGCAAACCAAAAAGGGCACGATGAGGATGCATATGCTTCCCATAATATCTGAGCACTGGATGTCACCATTTCCCTGCTTACGATTTGTAATCCTGTTTATGGGCCAGGAGAAAACACAGCCCGGGCTTCGGAGAGGTAATTTGATACAGGAATAACTCTTAAAGTTTTGTCCACTGTAATGAATATGGTATGCCTACTTAACTACACCAAACAAGAAGTTCATTAGGATAAAATCAAAAGACCGTCTAAATACGTAACAAAAATGTTATCCATAACTTTAATTCGTTATATTGCATCCAGATATTAACTGTATAGCTACTATATATTAGTATGTCCTGTCTGGAATCAAGAAGGTAAAGCAAGGAACATCAGCTTTGAATTCTGAATGAATTCCGTTTGTTAGTTTAAGCCAATCTCCGATTAACTTAATGTAGAGCGACTTATCTGCTTACCTGCATTATCAGAGACTAAGAACGAAAGATATTTGCTATGATGGACTTAATTGTGTCAATGGCTGTCATATATTTTGTAGGTGCAAGTGATGTCAGATGCCTGAAAACACATTTTGTGTACCTTTCCAAACGTGCTGCTTTGAGCTTGCATTTAGAACTCTGCGTTGGTTATAAAGGGGTGTTTGATCGTACTGTGAAAATAAAATAGAAAGCCTGTTACTCTTCTTAGAGAAGGGTTCACCATTTGCTCCCTTTATTTCATCCAAAGAAGTTATGCCCTCGAGCTACGTAGATGCTGTTAGAAATTACTATGAAATTCTAAAGCGCGTGTCACAGGAGCTGTGACAATTTATATGACATGGCATCTGACAGTTTTCTGCCGAAGTGATCGGTTCTGGCTGGCGGGAGCGTCTGTCTGTAGTCAGTCCTCCGCCGCTTTGTCTGCGGAGAGCAGCGGGTTTACGTTGCCGTCCCTCGCTTTGCTGGCGCGAGGGCCTGAGTTTCAGGCAGAAGTATTTGGTCCCGTCGCAGCCGTCTCTGAGGGATGCTGATGAACGCGGCGGTGGCTGTACGGGGCGGTGTAAAGCAGCACTGACCTTCATTCTGCAGCGCAGCTCCCCGCCGGAGCGGATCGATGGCTGGGCTGTCTGTCTCTGCGGCCGCCTTCCCTCCTCGCAGCGAGAACCTTCTCCAGGCAGCGATCGATGCCTCTAATCTGCTCCAGCCTGTAATAAGTCATGCGAGGCAAAGCTTTTAGGTGGCATTACATGGGATTGTGGAGGCGGCTCTTCAGCTCTTATTCATAGCGCTCTTCATAGACTTGCAGAGAAATCTACTGCATCCCGCTTGTGAATATATAAAGAGTATATAATGCTTCTGTGGATTTAAACTTCACCTGCTGCTGAATGATGTATGGATAAAATGGTTTAAATTTCTATGTTTTTGTGCATGCGTCTCTGCATACCCGTCCCTGCTCGTGGTCCCTTGTTGCACACACATCTTGCCATCTGCGTTACCGTGAACTGCTCGTGAGCTTCCCCGTTTTACAGAAGGCCGGGGGGGCACCCGTGAAGTTTGCGTGTTAACAATGCGGTTTATTTTTCTGCTATAGCATGGGGTGTCATTATTCTTCTCCACGGCTGGAAGCCGTAAAGATAACTGAGTGTTGTTGAGAAAGTCCCAAGCTAATTCTGCAGCAGAGTTTTAAAAGGCACTAACCGCTGCCCCTCCTGACGATGATCTCTGCGCAGGAACTGTACTCTTCAGTAAGAGTAAATAAACCCCAGCAGTTTTAAAGGCTTTTTATTTGCTGAGTGATTTAATGGGGACTACCCCAAGTGAGGTCCAAATGGGTCCTAAAATGAACCCGTGGTTAAGTAACATCATTAATGTAACGGTTTTTTTTAAATGAAAAGTGAATTCACTGTGTGATACGTGTCAGAAATAGAAAAAAAAAAAAAAAACAAACCCAAAACCAAACCCAAACTCAGTTTTGGATTTGTTAAAGGATGTACACGTGCACTAACTGAAAACAAGCTCCCTAAAATCCACAGCCGTACCTCTTGAAGCCCCTACCAAAGACTGGAAAGTCATGGTCTTGCTGGAAATAGCATAGTATAGCGTAAGCAGCAGATCAGGACTGGGAGTAGGGAATTTGAATCCTAACTCTCCTCTGCCACTGAGAAGCTGCTGCTTTGAGTGAAGCACTTGGTTTCTTTCTTCCGGTTCTTCCGTTGGTAATACTTTATTTGTGCATGAATAATTTTGCAGGAAACTGGAGGTTTTGTTTAAGTGCTGCTTTAAACTTGTGTCCTAGCGCTAGATCTAACCTGAGCGCAAAGGGTTTGCGTACCACTGCCGCTGTGAAGGTTGCTGGGAGAGATGTTTATCCAAGTTTGAATCTGTAAAAGCACACGGTCCGTACATTCGCGAGCAAAATGCAGTAGATTTCTCAGCCGGTCTGCCAACAGCACCGCGAGCAAGGGCTGAAGAGGGATACGTGCGATTGTTCCAACTGCTGATGGCTCGTAGGTATCCACGGGGTGCCTAACAGGGTGCTTATCGCAGCCGGGCGTTGGCCACGCTTCTAGATTAACTGGCCGCTCACCTGCAGTCGTCTGGCTTTGGTGGCATTGCTGGTGAAATACCTACACTTTGGTCAAGCCGACGGTGATCAGAGTGTTTCTGTTATCCGTAAAAAAAAAAAAATAAGTTTATCAAAAGTGCGGTTTTGTTAGCGTAATTATGCCCTACCCAAAGAGCTTCCAGGAGGTCTGTGATGGAAGTCTGCCTTCTATTTAACTTGCGGTAACAAACGTCGAGTCAGTGTGGCGTAGGGTTTTTGTTTATAACTAACTAGTAAATGTACCTTTCGTAGTAAGGTGTGAACTCAGGCTCCCACTGTCTTCCCGTAAGATATACAGAGGTCCAAAGACCTACCGCTCAGTGTTTTATGTTTTCTGTCGTGTTAGACAAAGAACATCTAACTTGTGTTTAATGGGGGGATCTCTTTAAAGTGTGACAGAAGCAAAATTGATGTGTTCAGGTTACTAGTAAGTACTTCATTCAATCTTATGGGGGTTTTTGTTGTTTGGATTTTTTGTTTGGTTGGGTTGGTTTTTTGGTGTTTTTTTTTGTTTTTTTTTACTTATACACCAGATAAATTAAAGGGGTTTCTATTCTTCGTATTTTCAAAGTAAGTTTTGATGATTTTGCTGTTCCGCCCCTATTAACTTCGAAGGGATTTGCGTAGCTAAAACCTCCCTTGTATCTTTTGGAGCCTTGCTTCTGAACGCTCATTTGCGCTTTGGATTTCCTCGGGTTATTTTTGTTCAGCTTTTGTCACAAATGGGTGGTGGGAGGTTAAAAAAAAAAAAAAAAAAGAGTTTTATCCTTCAGATAAATGATGAATTTAAAGGCCATTCAGGACTTTTAATTCAGGCTGTGCAATCCTCACACAGACAAAATGTGTGAGGCTTTGGGGTGGGTTTCACCTGACTAAAGGTTGTCGTCCTGGCCCGCTCGCTGCATGGCTGGCAAGAATAAAGATGACATTTGTATTTGAGCAGAGGAAGGCGCCCGGCCCTGATCCCTTGCTGCGGCACCGGGGGAGACCGGTGGAGCAGTGGCGGCAGTGCGGTTTCAAGGAATGGAGCGGGCTAAAAATCTCCGAAATCTGGGCCGCGCGGGACCCGGCATCGCTGGGGTCGATCCCTTCTGCGGCAGGCTTTGTGCGCGCTCGCCGTCTCATTAGCATGCTGGCTCGCCGCCGCCGCTGCGGCGCGCTGGCTTTGCTGGCTCTGCGAGCATTGCGAGCTCCGCTAGCTTACCAGCTGTTCCTGCTGCTCCCGACAATGTCCAGCGTGTTCGGATCACCGGGTTCCTGCGCTCGCTTGCCGCCCGCAGACAGCCTTTCCGCTGGGGATGCCCACGTGGCCGCCCGTCAGCAGCGGCACCGCATAAAGTAGCAGGGCCCTCGCATGGCATATGGTGTCTGGATTCATACAAGATGCAAAACTATTCTGCCGCTAATGCACAATGACTCATAGCATTGCTAATTTTTCTAACAAAAGCCCACTTCCACACCCACACTTTTAACCCCTCAGGCTAAAAAGCCTCTTCTTTAGTTTCAAAGCCTTGGAAATGTAAGGAGGTGGCTTCTGGATCAATATACGAAACCCTATATTTATTTAAAGCATATGCAAGTTCTAACACTTATTTTGAATTTCAGTAAAACGCAGTTTTCAAATCATTGTTCTAACATATGGTAATTTTTTTTTTTTTTTGTTCCAAAGTAGATTCGTTGTCAACTGTTGGGAGTTCTTATTTTTTTGGCGGTTACGTATTACAAAAATAGTCAGATGTCAGCATAGATAATCAAAAGTTACTTTCATTTAAGAGTGAATCAAAGCAACGTAGCTAGTAGTTCTGTAATGACCGTATATTACAGCACGAGTTACCAAGCCGCATATTGTAAGAAGCTTGTAATATCTGACTGTCTTTCCTATATACTAGCTCTTTGGGGGGAAAAATAATATGCTTTCCAACTAGAGGGAGCTGCTGGTATCGCTGATGCTGATTCTTAACCTTCCAGTCTAATTCCTTTGTGCAGGACGTGCAGCGATCGTTTTCTACGTTTTAATAAAATCAAGTTGCATTTACCCTGAGTAATTTAGATTAAAAGGACGCGTCTTAATTTTTACAGTGCGACCATCAAATTAAACTGCAGAGTTCGGCGAAAACCTAAAGCTGCATCCAGGTTGCGTGGCACACGGGTGCTCTGCGTGAATGTGGAATTATATAGGTCATGAAAAGACTCGTTAGAAGAGAGAGTGAAAAGCTGAGGCTTGCTTACTGTTGTGACGAGACAAAAAGCGTAAGGGAGGTATGGGCAGTAGGGAAGGGAGCGGGCGGCGCGGCAGGAAGCTCCCCGCTCCCTCCATCGCAACAAAGGAACAAAGGGACCTGCGGTGAGAGATGAAGGTGGCCGAGCTCGGCCGTTCGGGCTCCCCGGGAGCAACTTGTTACAGGGAACCCCTGCGGGCGGTGCTTTGGCAAGGTTAATGCTCCTGCAGGGGATGTTTTTTAAGGAGAAGTCCTGGCTTCGGAAAGTCTTTGCTAGGGGATAGTTTGAGAGCTTTTGTGGGGCTGGTGACTCCACACCGGCCTGCTGTGGGGTTCCCAATGGGTCCGGCACAATGCGCCATGTCCTTGCCATGGCCGAAGCCCAGGTGCCGACCTCAGAAACTGCGGTTTCGATCCGTCAAGGCAGTTCCTGGGTCCCTGAAACCACGTTTCCCACTCCACAGGTGGTGAGAAGATGCAAAGGGTGCAGAAGGCCAGCTAGGTGTGCCCGTGGGCATTTTCATGTGCGTGTTCCCCAACAATCCAGGCACTTGCATTAATTCAAATGTGTAATCACCAAATAGGTCTACATCATTTTCCAAACTTTTCTTCTTTTTCTCTTCTGAAGAAAACCTGACCTCAGTGTATGTTTTTCATGAACCGTACGCGCTGCAATCGCTTCATTCAAAAGTTCAGAAATCGTTTTCTAAAAAGGAAAAATGTTTTTAGGTTTAGCTTTGAATTTTCTGAAGTGCTTTGGTTTTCTCGTAGTAAAAGTGAGCTTCTGAATTCAGTGTTTGACCATGCTTGGAGAAGGTGAGACTAGATCACCACCGGACATCCCTCCAACCTGACTGATTCTGTGCATCTGATACTAAGAGGATGAGGAGCATAATTTTTGTGCCTATTATATAAAAGCGCCTTTAATGGGCACCATAATCTTATATTATTATCTTATATTGGGGGTTGGACTAGATGACCTTTAAAGGTCCCTTCTGGCCCAACACATTCTATGAGTCTACATCATTCTTTAAAGAGGAAAGGCTTTCCCTCTACACGTGCTTGAAAAACTTTTAAAGCCATCCTCTTACTGGAGACTTTTTTGCCTTAGGTTGGGGACATAAACGTGGAGACAGCAAGAGAGAGAGGAGTAGGAGAAAGCTGCTTTTTCATAGTGGGTTTATTGGCTGGCATATTTAACTTGTATTTTTTCTTTCCTCAGTGTCATACCTTTGTGTGTATTTCACCGTAAGATTAACTGTCAGGGTTCTAGTGTATAAACAGGAGCAGATGGCTTTTAATGATTTCTTAAATCTAATGCTAAGTAACAATCTAGTACATGTAGAACGTTTTCTGTTTAAAAGAAAACCAACACCTCAGTTCATTTGCTGTTTTTTAATACTTCCTCTGAATTGGCCTGCGCCAGGCTTTTGTGAACCTGGAACTGCTGCTGAACAGCTAGATTTATTGTACCTATTTAGGATTATCCATCTCGTTCCTTTTCACTTGTGTAACAATGTGGAGGATCTTCTAAAAATCTTGCTTGTCTGCAGTCCCTTACAGTCTACAGGCAGCCTTAAATAAAATATGCATTCTCCCGCCCACCTTTCAGCTGGCCAAAGTAGTGTTGTTCAAGTAGCAGTTATTTCACTTAGAAGCCTTAGTGTTATCACTGTAACAAACAAACTTGGGGTTAGCTCAGTTTTTCCTTACTGCAAAGTCTTGATGCCAAAAACGCAGCATCATGAAAGCGAAGTCATCAAAATGTAGAAAATAACCTCAAGCTAGCATGCGTTTTTCTTTTCTCTTGTTCCTGAAAGATCCTCCCTTGACTTGGGCCCTACCTGTGACTCGAATTCCTGGTATTGAATGTTGACTTCTGGAGTTTTTAAGCGCTGTGTCTGCCAGAGTAACGCCATTACGGCAATGGAAGTGGAGCCGTACAGAGAAGATGATAAAAGTATAGAACTTGGGGGAATTAGCACTGGAGCTGATGTTCAGAGACTTCACGTACCGTAGGTGAACTCATCCCCTTCCTATTAATTTCTGTTTCCATCTTGCCACCTTCCTCTCCCCACTGCCGGTGTCTCATTACAGCTTGGAAATTCAAGACTCTGAAAACACCGATTTCCAGAGGCAGCTCCGGTGGTAAGAAATGGAATTGGCTGGGATTATTTTACTGTCCTTAATTTTGAAATAAAACTCCATGTTGTTTAAAGGTTCGGGGTTGTAGGAATAGCAGTTACACCCACACGTATCAGTCTGAATAACCTCAACTACACGTTTTTCCCCGGAGCCGCATTTTCTAGTTGCACTGGTTATAAGCAGGCTCTGTACCTGAAGTTCGACATCTCCGTTTCACCGGGAAGATAATAAAAGAACCCAACATGGGTGTCTGTATTTTCAACAACGTCTTTCATGTGCGACAAAGGGTTCCTGTTCTCTTCATTTCCATCGCTGGTTATTTTTCAGATCGTTGCCTTGTGTTTGCTTTGCCGTTGCTAACCCTTTAGGTACTGTCGTGCCCTGCGCTCTCCTACGGCTAATCAATCCTCCGGGATGTCAGAGAGGGACGGGGCAACCCTTAGAGTTAAATCACTGAGCGTGTTTATGGGCTTGGCAGTAGAGAGGAATCGCTCCGATCCAGAAGAGCTGCTTCAATTCAGAAACGTTTCCTTTGTAGGCTTTCGCAGAGCCTGTTGGGTTTTGTGCTCCCATGTTTTATGACTTGTTGCCGTGATAATTCAGCTCATCTTACAGGTTTCTCTAATTGTGATTGATGTGTAATCATTCATTTTATTGAACCTCATTAAGGTCTGTGAACCTCTGTACCAACTTACAGTAATTAGAGCCCAGATAGCCATTCCATCTGTTCACAAGCACTGTTTAATTAATGAACTTTTAACGTGTTCTTTGCCTTGTAAAAGCCCTTAGTATTCTCAAGTTGTTGAATAGGATTTGCGTGCCAGCATTTCCGTTTGGGTTTTTTTTTTTTTTTTTTTTAAATACCACAGCAACATGCATTTTGGAATCCCAAAAGTCAACACGCAAAGTACTGGGACCTCAGAAAGCAAAGCGGAGAGATTTTACTTTTAGTTCCGATTTTTCACGTCAGTTACAATAACTGTAAAACAAATTTTTACCTTTTTTTACACGTTTACAAATAAAAGACTCCTGTGGACTTTAGTGTTCTTTTTAGTGCCCAAACCAACAATTCTTAATTTTCCCTTTTATCATTAAAGAAGATGTACAGAGATCAGTATAAACAAAATGTTTCATTTTTCATGTTAGCGCTTACTGGAAGAACATTAGAAATACAATGCAAGCAGACACACGTTTTCCTCCGCTTGTATTTCATCTTTTTGTTACATTTACAGCATCAGGGACTGAGACAGCTTTGTGATTTTATTTTTTTTGGTAGTGTTCTTTATAATTAGATTTTAGGGCGGAGGGGAATCCACCAGTGCCTATTTATCATAGAGACTATTGTACTAATGGTCCAGAATTGCGAGAAGACAGTAGGACCGAAGTTCCTAAATACTTGTCAGTGTTTCTGCTGCTTTTACCTCCGTGCGTTTTGACTGTGCAGTAACATGCCGGGTCAATGATTTATGCAGAATGAATAAATAGTTGCATTTTTTTAAAAATGAAAGTGAATTTCCGTTCCCGGATCAGGCGGAAGAGGCAATATATTTCAAGCGCCAAGATTTTTGAAGAAAAGCAGTCTTTGAAGACTTCTGGATATTAAGAACGTGTAGTCCAATAGCTGTGCTGAATGGGAATGTCAAATTACTATCATGAGCGACTTTGGAGCGAGAGAGATTAGTGAAGGAGAAAAAGGACAGTTTTTCCTAGGGCCTTTTTGCATTCAGGATCTGTTGCCGTTTTTCGTATACGGTGCTTTTCCTAATTTGGACTGATCTGTGTTTACCTTAAATATTTCAGGACAGGAATTAAGTCATACTACTCAACTCCCTCAAAATCCTTTTCAGCCTCCGAAGGCAGACCATCTGTCTGGCCCAGTCATTCTTTCCTCCCCCAGAATGCGTTTTCGCCGGTGCTTTGAGTAAGGCTTTGGGTATGGGGCTGAACCCGCCGCGTTTAAGAAAGTGAACCGTATTGCCTGCCTTCTAAATTTCAGCTGTTATTTGCAAAATTAGTATGAAGAGTCCCTGGGTTTTTTTGTTGTTCCTTCAGCGTGCTGTTCTGTAGCATCGTGGGTGTCTAAGGTAAGGCACAGGCAAACTTTTCTGTGTTGCGATAGTTCTCGGCCATGCAAATCTTTTGTCGTGGGTTTCCCTCATGCCACTGTCCTCTTCTGGACCAGTTCTAACATGAACGTCAAGTGTTTTCAATGCTCTTTTAAGAGAGATTTCCAAAATGGTTATTTTTAATTTCTTTTACTGTATTTCCATATGTTAACTCATCCTCTCACTGCTTACCCCACACTTTAACAGGCCATTGAGGCGAATCTAAACATGGTCTGCGGCTCCTTTTTGTAACTGCAGTAGTTTAACTTTCAGGTGGCCGACATATCTGCAAGAAAAATGTGGTTTTTCTCAAGCTTTTTGGGAAGTGCATGTGTTTTGTTTGGGAATGTACCGGTTTGTGGAAAGTATCAGGGGTGTGATGCTCAGCTTTGGTGCCTCAGCTTTTTCCATTGGTGACATTCTTCAAGTCAAAGACTGTGCTCTTATTTAAGATCTTCCGAGATGTCATTCCACTGGCTGTGATTGAGTTATACCTAAATGATTTAAGCTTTTTTTTTTTTTTTTTGTTAGGAACAAATTCATTCAGCATCTGCATTTAATAAGGCTCGTTTATAAAATCATGCCATTCCTCTAGAAGCTGATAGTTATGAGGATGCGGTTCTGTTTACACGAAGAAAACTCCGGGATGCCGTTTCTGGGCAGTCCCTTTCCTGCTCTGCGCAAGCATTTGGACTCACAGTTTAACACGTTGTCAGCAGGGAGGAAAAAAAAAAAAAGAAAAAAAAAGAAATGTGCAGACGATCTTGGTGAAATTTTAGCAGCAAACAGAGCATCCTGATGAAGGAATGAGAGGAGAAACATCTTGCCCTTCACTTGTTTTCCCTTTCCCCCTCGTTCCTCTGCAGGCAGGTGCAGGTCCATCTGGATGTATGGCCGTGAGTGAGTATCTTGCAGCAATCCTTCAAAGCTGCTGTACCATCTTCTAAGCGTGTTACCTGCTGAAGAAAGGCATTTAAAGAGCTCTGATTACCTGTACTCCCCTTGTAGCTGCTTCTTTAAAAGAACGGAATCAAAGTAAGTTTTGCCGGAGCGAAGAAGGGGTAATCAAAGTTGTCCTGACTGCAGTGTTAGCCTGCAAGAAGTAATGATTTGATGGAGGAGGGTGTGGAGAGCTGTGTCGCTGAGGGGGTCTTGCAGCGTTCGGTAGTGTCGTGCCGTTGACGCGTGCTCTCGTCTTCTGGAAGCGCGTCTCTGTCCCCCTTGCTGAGCAGAGAGCTCCTTAGTCTTTGCTTCTCTGGCCTGATTGACTCAAGCCTTCTGCAACGTGAGAAGAGCTACCTGCAGAAATCTCTGCAGCAGAATGAGCGTGATCAGTGTAATATATGTCGCACACGTGTTTTAGCAATGGTTTCTTTTAAAACTATAAGCACAGGTCCCATTCCACCCTTAGCTAAATAGAAGTGCTAATTAAGTGCATTACGCTTTATTTTTTTCTATGGTGGGTAATTGATTTTAAATAACGGACATTTACATGAAGACTTTAGTATTTCCTGTATTTCATTTACTGCTAATTTCTCAAATTGATTTTTATTATTATTATTTTATGATTAAAACATTTATAACAGTTTTTCTGAATGTTGCTTGTAAAATGTGTTTCACGTTATTTGGGTTTATTAAGAGAGATAAGGAGGACGTCGTTCTGTCAGTGGTTAAATATTATTGCACGTTAATCCATATTTTAAAAGTTCAAAGGCTGCGCTAGCACGTCTTCCTCTGTTCCTTTTGCTGTTGGTAAAGATGTCCTTGTAGCGAGCGTTCGCATTTGTGTGAAAAATAGAATTCAGTTCAATCCATGCATAGATTGTCAGAAAGATTAAAGTGTGCATCATGCAATTTTTCTTCTTTCAGAAAGGGGCCTTTGATGTGCTAATGTTCACTTTCTCTCTTTTCATTCAGAAGTGCTGGTCATTGTTTTGAGCTGCAGAACAGTATCTGCTTCACATAGGCAGATTCTAATACCCTGGTAGCCAAACCTTGCTCAAGGTAGCATCATATAAATATGCAATAATATTAATGGCATTATACACTGGGATCAGATAACGGTGTGCCTGCACAGATAAATACCACGGCAAAGCCAAGGCATTTATTGAAAAGAGATGCTGCAAAAAAGCCAAATGTTTAATTCCGAATAATCCACTTAACGTGTGTCAGTCTTACTGCTGTTACACCAAGTCGTGTAATTCGGTTTGAAAATAGGTGGGCAGCTTGGTGGTGCAATAAGCGCTGTAGTCTGTTAAAATAACTCTTGAAGACGAGGCTGTAATGTATTTCCAAAGTTAATTAGCAAGTGAAATTATTTGGATGGCCTCATCTCGTGTTGCAGTGGATGTTTTCCAGCAAATTTTTTTTTTTGCAGAAATTTTGCAGGCTGCTCACAGGACCAACTCGCAGCTCGCGTAGCAGGGGATTGATGTAGGTCGTGACACAGTCGTAGCAACAAATTTGCATGGAGAAGGGCTGTTTATAGCTACTCTTACTTTTGCCAAAGACGCCGCTTCTCCTTTTGTTATTGACTGCAAAGAAATAGTTCACTGGATCCCTCGTGAAGATAAACATGGAAAGTGTCAGTGCGCAACTGTGCAGGAGTTATTTCAGTGTTGATTATGTTCTGTAGAAGACAGAATAGTTGACAATGGAGGGATAAAACCCATCCTTTTTTCAATTGGGTGAAATGTGGCGGTTGAGTTTTGAGAGAGTAAGTTAAAAAACCCTTAAACTAGCCTCTGGTGATGGATATTGTAGGGAAGTGTCATCTAATGCTCGACAGCTTTCCGCTCAGAATTCCAAAGATTTGCCCGTTGTGTTTCGCAAGCAGTAGAAAACTCTGGCTTTCAAAAAGCTGTAATTATAAAAATAGTAAGCTGCAAATTAAACAGTAAAGTAGGACATGTTCAAAATTGTTTCTCGTGTTGTTTCTTATTTGAATTAAAAATTACATTTCAATTAAAAGACGGTAGTTCAGAAAGCTTATAGCTGGAGAGGTATTTCATTGGTAAACTTCAGACTTAACAGAAACTGGGGAAAAAACTGAATAAAGAAAAATCTTACATAAGCCTGCACTTGAAATATTTCCTAGTGAGGTACGATGGCGGCAGCGCGCAAGCACTACTGCCATGTGGCTTCTTCCCCGGGTCACTGTCCCTGGAGATTCTCCTTCTCTGTTTACTTCCACCAACTTTGATGCTTCATTAAAAACTCATCTTCTGCTCTCCCCCTTTCTCTTTGGGATCCCCGTTATCTCTTTCTGTATTGGAAATGACTCAGCATTTAAGGACTTCAAAGAACTTCAGGAATTCAACAGTCTTCAAGAAATGGTGTTAACGCTAAGAAAATTACGCTTTTGCGGTGGAAGCCACGGTCATGCAGAAAACTTCCCGGGTTTTCGCTCAGTCTGTTTCTGCGATGAGGGCTGTGCGACCTGGGCGCCTTGCGGGTCCTGAAACCGACTGAACAGCCTGACTCCCGGGCATCCCGCCGAGGCTCGTGCACCAGGTATTTAGCTCCTCGGCACACATGTTTTGTTAGGGTCCTTCTTTTATAAAGCTGGAGATGGTGCTTCAGGGCACGTGCCGGGGAAGGGTCAGCCCATGAAGTGATTTGTGGGCATCTCCAACACGGCACACAAAGGAGCGTTTCTGTGCCGTCTAGGGAATGAGATGTGTCAAAAAGATCTGGCAGGAAGCAGATGGGAAGGGCTGTGCAGAGCAGAACAGCTCTGCTCTTTCACTGGGGGCTCCTAGGCGGGTTTTTGGATAGCCTCGGAGAAAGGGACCAGAGCTGCACAGTTGTCACCAGTTGCCGTCCACCTCTCCTGCTGGTGTTGGCTCGCAGGGAGCGTGAGCAGAAGTTACTTCTGACTCTGGTGTAGGATTCGCGCTCCGCATCGTAGCTTTCTCGACAGCAGCACTAAGCTCGCTCGTTCGTCTTCTCAAATCAGATTAATTTTCCATTTTAACAAAGCGCTGCCGTTCTGTGAATCGGCCGTAATCTCATCGCAGTGGAAGTGCGTACTCCATAACCCCGACACCTTGGTGATGGGCAGGAGCGTAAAGCCTTTGCCTGTGCCTCGTTGCTTGGGCGGCAGAACCACTCACTCACGCTTTCCCCTGGTGTGTTCGTGCGACCCCAAGCTTTTGAGCACCCGAGGGGGGGCTTCACCGTGGGGATGGGTCATTCCGCCTCTTTCTCCTGTGATGTGCGGCTTCCGCGGCCCAACTCCAGCCTGTCCCTTGGCGCTACAGCACGCTTTAGTAGCTTTTAATTTGAAAGCCCAGACTAAATGCCCTGCTCTGGCAAGGACTCCAGCGGCACCTCGTCTGTTCTTTCTGACCACCTTGCTGGTTTTTCAACGCCCTTCACGTGGTCCTATAATCTAATTTCTTCCTATACGCAGAAGTAGTTTTTCTTTTGTGCTCTCCTGGGGCAGTTTTCAGTACTTCTGTTCTTGTTCCTGTGCGTGTTATATTACCTGTATACAATAGTCAGTTTTCTGATGGGGTCTTGTTCTCACATTTTTTTAAAGGTAGTTTAAAACTGACTAGTTCTCTGAGGCGTTAAAAGAGTGAGTGTTAACTAGGGCTGCGTAGCCAGTCACACAGCCCTTCGGCGTCCTCCCTAGTACTCTCTCGCCGTTGTCACCGTCATTTCTCATACGCTTGAATTTAGAACTTGGTTCTTTCAACAGCGTATCATCAATAGTGCTCGGTCATTGACTCACCTCTTGCCCCGTAATTTAATGTGACGATAAGACTCCGTGGCCAATTTGAGTTACTTAAAACTGACGGGGAAATTTTTTTTTAGAAACAGTGGAACATTTAGGAGACATTAGCAGCAGTGAAACTATTGCATAAACTTGCCCTTTTGTGAAGGGGTCGCTTATGTTTTCAATTGTGCTTCCTCCCTTCCCTGCTCACCCTCCACCCACACTTTTTAAGTAAAAAAAAAAAAAAAAAAAGGCTGATTTCATAAACATGCACCAGAATTTTAATTTACTCCTTTGGGGAAACAGAGAGACATCACAGCATGAGGACTGGCTGAGCTATGCAATGAAAGGGGAATCCATTCCCCCTACTGAGAGGTCACTTCCAGGGGGGAAAAAAAAAAATAATAATAAAAAAAAGTTATTTTAAATGCTTAGTCATCTGCTTTTGGGGATCAAATTTTCCTGAAACGACCGTGTGCCCACGACAGCGCTGCGTGAGCAGGCAGCGCTGGGTACGTACCGCTATACCTGTTGCAGGCTGCGTGCTTGAAAAGAGTTATTTTAATTTAATGGATTTTAAGCAACATTATTCAGAGATCAACCAAAAGGCATACTGTGTTATATGAATAAAAGATTTCCTCTGGATACTTGTTAACCCTACAATGCCTAGCTAATGTAATTGGAGTGCAACCACCTGGCAGGGAGATTTCACAGTCAGCTGCCAAGGAGGGCCGCGGACGGGAGTACCAGGTGTTGTGCTGTGCCTGCCTGATTGTGGCAGAGGAACAAACAGCATGATTGCGCCGGGGGGGCTGCCAGCCAGGGACCCCGCTCCCGGGGCTCCCCGCTGGGCTCAGGTAGAGCGGGAGGGTAGGGGGGGGCTCGTTAGGGAAGGAAAAAGGGGCAGCGCGGCAGTATTGGCTTGAAATTAAGCCCCCGCAAAAGCTCTCGTGGCCTCACGGTTCACGACGTCAGACCCCAGAAGATGTTTTTCGACGTGTTGTGTCTGTTTGTTGCTCAGAGCCCCGCGCCCGGGAGATCCCTTGCTCAGTCCCTGCCTCTGCTCTGCTTTGGAGTACCTACAACAGTTGTGAATACGTCAGATCATCATTTTAAACTTCCCCCTCCCTCCCCTCTCTTTATTTTTATTTATTTATTTATTTATTTATTTATTTATTTATTTATTTAATTTAAAGCTGGGACATCCCCACTGATGTCTTGGTGATCTTTTTCTAATCTGTTCTTTCCTCCCCTCCTCTGACGTAGGGCAATTTCCCAGCCTGTATTACTGCAGCAACAAGTACATTTAGTGTTGAGCATCTTGCAAATGGTGTCACTCGTAATGGACGTGATAATAAGCCCCACGGTTACCTGTCCCTGATTGTAATGAATGTAAATTATCAAGTATAATAGACCTGAAACTGAGCCATTTAGTGTTAGTCCCAGAAATAATGAAAAGATCTGTAATAAACTAGAAGGAGCAAAATTATTTTGCGTAATTATATTTTGTTCTGATTTTAGCTGCCTGATCCCTATACTCTTATCCAACTGACAGTGATGGCTTATTAACCTTTAGTAGGTGAAAAAATATGATTATAAGTTCATCTAGAAAGATTTTTCCGTAACCAAAGAGCGAGAATTTGAAGGAGAGATTGTTAGTCCATCAGTTATTCCCCAGGCACAAAGGTGACCTTTGTACGTGTGCGTCGGGAAGCGAAATCCCATACCAGTAAATGCCAGGAATCCTGTATGTCCAGGTGCTGCTCATCAGCAACTTGGTGTGGCCGATTCCACGCGCACGCAAAGCCCTTTGGCCCCGGGACAGTATGCGCTCGTAGGAATCAGTGTCGTTGCACTCGTTCTCAGGGAGGCACGAATCATACGTGGTTAAAGGTATTTCACGTTTTTTTATTTTTTTCTAGACTATGTGTTAAGATCCTTTATGGTATATCCACTTTCAAAAATATAAATAGTCAGTATTTGTAAACATTTATAACCGTTCCACAGCTCGTAAAATCTTATATTTTCGGAGAAATTCGACTTTCCAAGGATTTACATTCAGAAAACGTTTCATTTTGAAGAGCTGAAACCATCACTATTGAATATCAAGAAATCAAATATATTTGTGCGAGTGATACACTGGGTATTACATTCTTACGAGCAACGGAGTAGTTCACTCATTACGTCTCATCAGGCGTACGGTACTTGTTACTCCTCCACGCAAGGCGTAGATTGTCCCATCGATGAGAGGTGTGTGTGATGCAGGCCGGTTTAGCAGACGGCTTGCTTCTCTCATTGTGGGCAAAAAGATTGATTCAAAACGAACTGAATTACGATTTTTATTTCAGTGTATTTCAAACCAAGAAAGGCATTTCCTTGTGTTCGCGTAGGTAACAACAGCCTCCTAACTCGTCCTTGGCGTATATGCACCGTTTAAATAACGCTTGTAGCATCTTGCTCAGAAATTTGCAACACGGACTTTTACCAGCAAATTTGTAGATGAATATAATCTCAGTTGATTTATGAGTCTGCAATTGCCAGCCCATCCTCCTCCCCCGAAAGTTATATATGCAAATACACAATTAAGTGTGGACTCTTCCCTGTTCGACGCCGATTTTCTCGGTAATTTTATCCTCATCTCATCTCGCCATTCCGCAGGGCTGTTATGTTTACCTATCTGGTGAGTTCATAAATAACTTGGAGCGTTGTGGCGAGAGTGTGTTACCCGTTAATCACGCCCAGGCGCGCGCTGGTTTCGCTGCGAGGAGCATTGCGGCCTCGCCAAACCGCAGCCAGTGGCCCAGGCGTTTCCCAGGTAAGGCGATTTCGATGCTGCCCTAGAGAAAAAGCCGGGCGGTTTACGGAGGAAGGGGTCTGTGGTCTGGCGGGGTCCGCGGGGAGCGGTCGGGGTGGGGGTGGGACGGCGCAGGATCCATCCTCAGCACCCCCCCTGCCCGCGGGGACCCCCTCTGCCGCCCGGCTGCCCGCGAGGGTTGGTGTGCTCTACCTCCGGTGCCGGGTTGGTGCGTAGCTAGGTGAACCAGATTCCTCTCTCCAGTTATGTCAACTATTTTGCAAGTGTTTTCCTGCCTTTTGCACTGCTCGTCCTCTTTAAGCTGTCAGTAATTATCCCTTTTTCAACTCCCAAAGCGTCCAGAGTTCTGAAGTGAATGTGCGGGGAAGTATTTTGATAATTTCTGCTTGCTTTCCCTTATCGTTTAAATGTAATGTTGAGGCAAAAGTTGACTTCTGGTTTACTGTGGAAAAATTATCTTGCAAGTTACTCAATTGTCTTGTAGGTCTGAGAAACAGTGCTCAAGAATTTTGAATTATGAACCCGTCATCATCTCCCTCTTCCCCTGTCTCTGGCTGTTTAATTTTCAAAGGTGAGAATTACTTAGGTTATTGCTGCTACATTCGGGTTTTTTGAACGGTTTCGAGTATGCCGTTATCCTGGGAGATTCTTAACTGTGCGTTCGCTTTGGTACTGCCGTGATGGACCTTGAAAATACGGGCTCTGAAGAAAGGCAGCGAGCTGTACCCTTTCCCAAGGCGCACTCCGTCGTAGAGCGGGCTGAGGAGCTGATGTGGCGTTTGAATTTGTTACGAGGCGGGGTACCGGTTTGGTGACGTTTCTGACTTTAGCTGAATATGCTTGCATTTGGAGAAAAGAGACATGGCAGTAAGTGTGGTAATATTAAAATATCCTGAGAAGAGTATACACACGCCGCGTGTGTTTAGAGACACATGTGCCAGTAAGTCTATAGGTGTGTATCCGTGTGTTTTCATATGTGCAACGACCGAAAGTATAGCACCACATTTCTGAAAACTTTTACAAGCCTCTTTCTTATGCTCTTATGGGCTATCATTTTTTGCGTTATAAAATTTTCAGATACGAGTGACTACCAACGTACCAAAGATATATGAGTGACTACCATGGTATCAACTGATAACCATGAACGAAATAAACTCCCAGAATTTACAGGCAAATCTGTGCCTTTCCTGCAAGTCTGAGGAGAAGGTAGGACGATCTGGTGCGGCTAGCTGAGCATCCCCTGCTAGCAGCTCCTTTGCATTGATGGTGAGAGAACCGTAGCCCGGGCTGTCCTCTACTGCAGAGCATCCCTGAGAGGAGGTCCTCCAGCTGCCCAGGCTCCACCACCTCCGGATGAGGAGGTTGGCAGGATCCCTCTGAGCTCCGCTCCGGAATTTCATCCCGGGGAGACGGTGCGGATGCTGGCCCGGTGGCTAGCTGTGCTCTCGCCACGGGTTCTTGCTCAATAAGCAGGCAGCTGCATTCTGTATCCGCTTCAGTTTTGAGAGCCCTGAGGGTAAAGGTACACCTCTAGGACATGACGGCAATCTAATCGTCAGGTACCGAGGCACAACTCACTGAAACGGGGTCCACAGGAAAGAGAAAAGATTCTCTCCTTCCCTCCTGCGTAGACTCGAAACGTAATTGCTGCGGCTGCGTAAAGCTCCCGGAGCAGCCCGACATTTCATGAGAAGGCACAAGCCTTTCGCTCACTTAACCGCGCTGCCGCCTTTATTTTCTGGTTACGGCTCCGAGTAAACATTCCGCTATCTGCCGCCTGTGTTTTAGGACCAAATCGTATTATCTGACTTGTCGAGAGGAAGTTGTAGCCGTAGAGGAGAGCCATGTGATAAACAGCTCTCCTAATTCCTGCCTGCCTCACTTATCTCCATCAAGACTATTAATATTTCCAGCGTGTAAGCAGTTTCCAACAGCTGTCAAATGCAAACAATAAGCTACCAGAAAAACTGTTTCTGCTTCTCCCCCAAACTCGATTCCCCCGTTAATACGTGTTATGTGGCCCAAAGCGAAAGATGCTGAAGTCCAGGATCAACCAAAGATTTGGATATTTTTCGGTCTGCTACTGCTGCCTAAAATGGATGCTTTATCTTATGAGAGAGAGAGAGAATTTCTAGCTTTTCAAAAATGAAACAAGTTCTACTTAAGATTTTAAAACTATGGAATTCCTATTCATTAAAAAAAAAAAAATAATCCTAATTAAAGTCACTTTTATGTTTCTAAAACATACCAGTTAGCAGAAGTGTTTTAAAAATGTATCGTTTACATTTTATTAAACTATTAAAACAGGAGAGACAAGATATCTGCTAAGGAAAAAAAAAATAAATTGAGACACGAGTTATCCTGTAATTCTATAACCACAAAATCGTGCTGTGTAACTTCTAAATACGTTTTTCAGGCTCTCTGTGCCTATGGCCTTTGTAAAACGAAGGTAATAATACTCCCCATTTGTATGGTTTTTCTCTCTTCTTAAGTATAAAATGTTTGGACAAAGCTATCCTGCTTTGGAAACGAAAAAAAAAAATGAAATAATAATAGGAAGGTGCTCCATGCAAAATGGGTGAAGTGCCAGAGCATTCCTCAGCAGGTTTAATTTATTTGTGTGGATATAGCTTATTTGTTTCTCTCTTCCGCGTGTTCTGGTCCTTTAGTTTCCGTTAGGTCATCCAACCTACCAGTGAGGGTCTCGCACTTGGAATACGCTGAATAATAGCCACGTGGCTTGGCCATCTGTAAGCGGTGAATTAATCCCAAACGCTGGTGGACAATGTCTTTATGTTGCACGTTCAGATAAGCTATATTGCGTGACAGCGCGCACCGGCTCTGACTTTCATTAAATATTTGGTCCACGCGTGCCGCAAAAATTAGCGAGTTGTTAATTTTCTCCTTAACCGGACCTGCACCGGTGCAATCTGCAGGCTCCGAGAGAGCGCACACACACACACCCCCACACCCCCCCTCCTTAAGCAGAAGGCAGACGCGCAATACGTATAAACCCCGCTAGTAGTGGTTTGTGGCTTTCGGGTTTGTAGCTCCAAACCAGCGCTGCGTCTCCCAGACAGTCTCTTTTCCTAAGGGTTCAGGCACTGAGTCGCTTTTTTTGTGCTGAAGAATGAGAATTACAAATGCTGACCACCCAATGCAAAACGGGCCTGGGGCTTTCTTTTTTTTTTTTTTTTTTTTTTTTCTCCACAAAGTTTTGGGGAGGCTTTTAATGCAGTAGAGCACCCGTCTTCGTAAGCCGTCGTTTCTGCAGCTACGTGAACGATACCTCTGAAGTGACTGCATGTCGGGGAAGGACATCGATTCACAGCCTGGCATCTGGCTTTGTATTATTTGGTCTTTATTGCTGTTAATACAGAGTTGCGGTTTTCAAAAGTTCTCAAGATTTGCCTGATAAAAGCTGCCAGGAGTTTTACCATCCCCCGAAAGGCTGCTGTGGGCGACTTCTGACAGTTTTGCAAGTCCGACTTCTGCTGTTCGCAAACAAGAAAATTATTAGAATATGGTTTTAGCGGAAAAATACTCAGGCTTTCAAGAGTAGCCTCCCCTTCCCTGTAACACACGCACGCTGTAACAAAGAGGATGATAAAAGTAAAAGGGGATAGTATTGCTGGTATGTGGCTAACAACAGTCGACCGAGGATAGTATATTATCCCTGTGTGTTCAAGCAGCCAATTTGAAGGAACTGGAAGGCATAAGTAAATGACAAATAATTGAACCTTTGTACCTTTGCCCTTTTTCTAAGATGTCCAAAAGTAACAGCTCATTAGTGGAATTACTGAAATAGGTGCATTTTGTTAGCGTTTGAATAAAATCAGGACTGCAACAAAGCACGGGGGGAAGCATTGCTCGGTAACATGTGACCTTTCCTCCAGTTATTTATCCCTTGATGATCACCCCGTTTGTGGAACAAGCCAGATAATTGCAGAACATGAGCATCGGCAGCTGTACATACACTGATAAAATGGGACGGCTACGGTGTTATAATGATCTCTCTGAAAACGCGACCTAGGCGTTTGTCTTCTGCAGTCGTCGGGCAGCTTTCCTCCTGGACCTGTACGGGGAAGGCTCTGCGTGACGGCGGCTCTCTTTTGTAAACTCCTGCTCAGTGCGTCGGCGAAGGCAAGACGTGGCCAGGCTCCGCTCTCAATGAGGTTCTTCTGAACGTCCATCTCTTCCTGCAGCTTGTGCTGCCTCTGGGAGACCACTGGATCTTCTTGACCCTCCGCTCTCCGGGCCTCTCACCCATCTTGTAATTTTGCAGTCTCCCGGTTGTTTCCCTGGGTGAATAAGTACTTTGCTGGAGGAGTCGCCCGGAAGATATCTCACCCCACCGCCCTCAGGAGAGAGGGACCTCTACATCTCTCTGCTCTGGGGCACCGGGAGGGTGACTTTCGGTTGGGCCTGAGCAGCTTCTGTCCCTTTAGGGTGTATCTCAGGACTGGATAGGGAGCTATATGGATTCTTCTGGAGAAAATATATACTGAGGCAATCACGCCCCACTAATTTGCTTGCCAAAAACTTCAATGACTGTAGCCCCAATAGTTCTTGCCATACAGAACTCTTTCAGAAATAGCTCCTTGGTGGTTAAATCTTTGCGTGCCCTGGGGAATGGTTTACCAGTTAGGGCCTCTGCGGCACTAACTGATAGTAGGCAGTGATGTCGTCATTTTAATCAATTGAAATATTTCAGTCAAAGCCTTATCGGTACCGTGAAGCACGGAGTACAGCTGCTAAATGGACCTTGGGTATGTGGAGGGCTGTGCCTACAATGCAAAATGCACCGCGGCGTTTTTCTAGGCACATGTGTGTGCGGTTGTTTTGCCACCGGTTTGGGCACCACTGCAGCGTTTCGGTTCTGCTGTATTAGGAACGATCTCAGTGAGAACGAAGCTCATAAAGGAGAGGAGGTGCATTTCTAACTCCCCCCCCCTCCCCTTCCCCAGTAGAGCAGGTATCTGTACAAACAGGAATACCTGATAGAAGATCATCACAAGTCCTCTGTGTTAGAATTAAAATAAAGCTTCAGATAGGGATAAACAGGAGTGCCGGTGAAGTACAGAATTGTATTCTATCGGGAAAGTAACCCCCTGTTCCTTCACACTCCTGCTACAAAACGATGGGTCTGTAATGGTACGACGTATCTGCTCCCAGGGGCTTCCCGCAAGGAGGAGGAGGAGTAAATTAAGATGAAAGCTTGTTTTCTGCCTTATTCATAATAAATGCAAAATTCTTCCCCTGAAGCACTTGGCATGACTAATGTGCCACATATTCTTGCTATCCCAGCGCGGCAGGCGGGTGCTTCTGCCAGACTGGTGGTTCGCCGCACACCTTGGGCAACGTGGTACCTAACAAGCAACGGGAGCCAAGAGCGAGCGCCGGAGCGGGGCTCCGCGCAGGAGAGCACGAGCCGGAGCTTTTTGCCTCGGGGCACCTTCAGTATGATTTTGCTGTTAGGTTACTTGATTTCCATGGAGATGGTTTGAAACCACGTGAAACGTGGCTTTGTTGTTGTTTTCTTTCACTTTCCTCTTTAAGGCAATTAATGGCGACCGTCTGTGAGGAGACAGATGTATTGCACAGCGCGTGTTGGAAAATGCTGCAGCAGGCTGCCGTGTTACTTGAAGCAATTACAGGTTATTTTTTAGTCTGTGTTATGGCGGTATCTGAAGCCCCATCTCCATCAGTCAGGACTGAGATTCTTTTGTAGTCCTGTGCAAAGAGCCGGGCCCCGCGCTGGGAGGAGGGAGGTGGCAGAGCTCCAGACGCGGTGCCGAGGCACTGGGCAAACGCTCCACAAACCAGAAATCCATTTGAAAACCTCTCCGTACCTGGCGGTTTCAGTGAGAGTCGCGTCTCCTGTACACCAGGGTGTTCTGGCCTCCAGCCAGACTGGAAATACCCCCCCCCGCCTCCAGTCCCCCCAGCGCAGAATTAAAAGGAGGGCTGCCTGTCTGGGCAATTCCGCACTGAGGGGTGGCAGAGCAGAGGAGAATTATGCCGCGGAGAGGATGAGCTCTTGATTTTGGCAGCAGAGCATCATCTGCCCCTTCTGGATAAGGAGGAGGAACAGCAGCCCTGGCACTGGCCGGCTCCGCTCTGCCGAGGGAGAGCATCGAGCCCTGCCTCCCCCCGGCTGCACCGCAGACAGATGGCCTTCTCGGGGGCTGACCGCGGGGCGAGGGAGCCAGTCTCGCTCCCCGCTCGCACCAAACCGTTGGTTCGAGTTGGACAGTTATACAGTCAGCCTCGTCTAATACCTGTCTCGCGTGTTACATTGACCAATTTAAGACAGGCGTCACTCTCAGATGATTTGGTTTAAAAAAAGCACATGAATCTGCGGTTGTTGGCAGGTATAGTTTAATTGCACCTGTTCGATGGAAGATATACGTTACTAAAATTCCCCCAAAAGTTTTCAGTTAAATTTATGCAGTAGTGATAGTCACTAGACCATAAATGATGGCCAAGCCCAATCCAGCATATTGAGTTTCACACTGAAATTGCCTATCACAACATTTTAAAAGCACAGTAACTCTGTCCTGTTCAGAGCTTAAGGAGGACAATTACATGCATAAAGGTCATCTACCGATACATTTCTGTTAACCTCAATTTTATGATCCCATCTTTATTCTACTTTGGTAAGTCCCAAACATTTACGTTCTTGTTTGTTTTCAAAACGGCTGTCGTGTTGTCAGGAGCAAAACCCTTGTTGTGGAACCGTCTTTGGTTCTTATGATACAAATTAGGAGGATACTGAAATACGTGCAACGGTCAGAAATGACTTATCAGAGGTTCTTTGCTGCTGAAATCTTGAAAGGGCAATCAGTCATACAAAAGTGCACTGCAGCCCTGTATTTCCTTTGCCTTAGAGTCTGTCAAGCCTGCCCAAGGAATCGGCTATTAGCAAACCAGGTTTTCCTTCTCTTGTCCGCACATTAAATGTGTGATGACCTGTGATAGCACTGGTGAGGATGGAAAACTCACGTAGATTTGGGAAACATGCTTTCTTGCATTGAACAATAAGTTCAAAGATTTTCTCTGTCTTCAAGTCTCCGTAGTTGGGTAGAAGAAGGAATTGGCACGTGGACATGTAGACAGCCTTCATGTCTGATGGGGTGGAAAGAGCTGTCTACCTCTATGCTTTCAGCTTCTCCACTGGCCAGATGCCCCGAAAGCCCTTCTCAGGGTGGGATTCACATCACAGATGGGAATTGCAATAGCTTCATGCCAATAGTCCGCATTAACTTCCTTGGCAGTCCCTCTGGAGCCGGAGGAACAGTCGTTTCAGTGTGTGTTCTCCATGGATCCGAGCAGTTGGGTTCCAGTCCCGGGACTGCAGCCCCTTGGCATTGGCACGCTACAAACAACGAGCCGTGGAGAGTAGCCAGTCAAGCCCCTCTTTGCCTGTTCACAAAGCCACAAATAATTTTGTCCTTTATTTGCATGAAAAGAGAATCCTGCGTCAACAAAATATACAGTTGTTCCCATATCTTGGTGAGAGTATATATATGTTGCCAAAACGTTTTTGTTTTCTAAAAATTGCGTGGGGAAGGAATTGCTGGCCATTGCCATCAGCAGTGATGGGTAGCCGATACTTTTGCTTGAGGTCGGCACAGAGTTAAGGTTAATAAGCAAAAGTTCTACATTTTCAGGATCTGTTTGAATAGCCGTCTTCTAAATTCCCCGTTTCTAAATGCGTAGTTATTTATGGTTTAATACCGTGTGTATGTGCAGAAAGGGAAACGTTGGACGGATCTTGACCCCAGGATGGCTCAGTTCACCTGCAGGACCCACACGATGAGGACTTGGAAGGCTTCTGAAAGTCTTTACGTTTTAAACCGTGTGTCTGAAACTGGCCGGGCGTTACAGAGGTTAAATGTGGAAGTGATGCTTGTAGGTCAGAGCCGTGCCCTGGCTGGTACCTGCGTCTCTGGTGAATTTTCAAAAAATTCTTCCTTTCGTCTTCTTTCGATTCTCTATCTGGAAAGAGGTCTGGCGTGTGTTTCGCCCCAGAACTTCACAGATTATCCTGCTGCTTGCAATAAGAGACGCGGTTTAATGGAAATAGTTAATCTGTGCATTTTCATGTTTTTTCCAAAAAGCTTACATTGTATGGTTGCACTGTTAAAAGTACCGATAAACTGATAAAAGAGCTATAAAAGCTCATAATACTCAAATACTGAGGTTTGATTGCTGTATTCGAATTGGAGCTAAATTCCTGCTCTCCCACAGTTACATATATTCACGGTCACTAATTCGCACCTTGTCACGGCTCTCTACCTCACTTAATATATGAAACGGTTGTGCCCATTCAAAACATTTTGCTCTGGAGTTTTGCCTCGGTAGAAGCGAAATGTAGAATAATGCCATCGTCGAAGAGGGGGGTCAAATTGCCATATGTATTAAAAGAGGCTGCTTTTGATCGGTTCCTGTGAATGCCTACTATAACTCCATTTATCTGACGATCTCAGGGGACGCCCCAAACCTTCAGATAAATGGGGGCTTAGTTAATCAGGGAAGCCAGCTGTCCGGCTTCTTCACCGGGGTAGGGTTCAAGATCGTAACCCACCCTCTCTGCAGCCAGGCCGTCTTCAGAAAATGATTTGCATGCTTCACTTCGGCGATCCGGCCTTGAGGCTTCTGTAGGAAAGCCAGCCAGGCACTTCAGGCTTTCTCCTGGCCCTGCTCGAGCTGGGAAAGGGGAGTTTGCTGATAGATGTGTTGCGTTTTTTAAAAAGCAGTCGCTTATAGGGCAGCCTGCGCGTATTGGCTTGATCTAAATAATGCAGCGAGGCTTAGCGTTCACGGGCGTCTTTGTGTCAGCTCCGCCGTGCTGAAAGCTCGCAGGAGAGAGATGACACAAATTCCGTATTAAAAAGATTCAGCTTAACGTTCTAACACGTGTAAGTAAGTAAAATCGCCTCGCTGGTTCTTAAGGATGAAGGCACAGCGCATTTCCAAGAGCTGCAGTTTTGACAGATCAAGTATTGCGCTGGTGATTATTATCTGGACGGAAGCGTTCTTACAGGGTGATAAATATGAAGCTTCTTGAGGCTGCAGTTGAAAATTACTGGTCCAGACTGCTCCCGTACAAACGGTCTTGAAATGCTGAGTCTTCTCCCCCCCCCCGCCATCTATGCCGTATTATTATTCTTCGGGTATGTTATGTTGCCTTGGATCCTCAAAACACATTACTTGGGACTGCGAGGTATCTGACGGATGACTGACACGGCGATGCCGACAGAAGATTCTGACATCAACACAATTAAGTAGCAAAACGGTGTTTTTGTTTGCGTACAAGAAGCGCAAACTTGGTTAAGTTACAGAACAAAGATTTTGTGTGAGGGATCAGATGGTATCCGTGATGTTATGCTGCTTTCTTGACCTATATTTACAGGCTGGAGGTGTTTTTCAGAGGGTTCTTTACAGCTTGTTTGTGTACCTAATGCCTTTATTAAAATTCTGAAGCTTCGGTAAAACTTCTGAAAAGTTGACCTTTTTTTTAATTCTTTTTTTTTTTTTTTTTTTTTTTAGCGAACCCAAACTGTTTTCCCCAGATACGCGTATGCGTTACGATAGAGATAGCAGAGAGTTTAGTTTCGTTTCCGTGCAGCGATTTAATGCTTTTTAGATGAGGCTGTTTGTGAAAGCGAGTACGAGCATCTCGCTCGCTGCCTGTACGGCAGGAGCCGCGGTGCTGCGGTGCTCCCGGTAGTCGTGCCCATGGGAGAGGCAGAAGGAGCACGCTGAGCCGGGCAGGCTGCTGGGGAAGCGGAGCCGGTTTATGCAGCGCCCTGCCTCGCCGAGTCGGTGGCGTCTGCACCCACGGCTGTCAGCTTTTCAATCTGCAGGAGCGGCACCGAATTGGGATCTTCCTCGTGCGCCGCTCAAGCTGCTGATCAATCTGCGCGGCTCTCTGGACCTTGGCTTGAGCTCAGCTCAGTCCGTTATTTTTCGGACGCCTCTCCTGTAGCTGCCCAGCTGCGTGGCTGAGTGGGGTTTTTTTTTCCTAGTCTTTTGTGCGGCTGGGGGCATCTTCCATCTCACAAACACGGATTTTACGAGATGTGAAGCTAACCTAGTCAAAACCTCCCCACTCTCTTTTTTTTTCCGTGCAATATTTAGCGAAATCGGTACAAACTTCTGGTGTGTTAGCAGTTGTTCTGCGCATTGTATGCTTATGTGTTAGATGTGCAAGGTCTTTCATTAAACAGCAGGATATTATTAGGCATAGCATGAAAAGCCTTTATAGTCTCCCTGCCTTGTTTAAAAGCAGGCCCACAAGCAGCCCGGCAGCCTAAAAGGCTGGGCGATGAATCGAGCGCTGATGGCCGGTCGGCAGGCTCAGGTGGTCGTCAGCCGCAAGTTTAGCCGAGGCCTTTCAGTAATTTGTCACGCCTGGGTCTGTTCCCGCTGCGCCAGCACGTGCCAGCTCCGTGTCGGAGGGGGCTGTTGGCCAGACGGCCCCGCAGCCCCCCGCGTCCCGCTGTTCCCGGGGCCGGCGCTCGCCCGGCCGCGCGTCCCCACAGCCCTGGCAACAGCCGAGCGCGCCGCAGAATTAAGCATCTTCATAATGAGAAGTGAATGGCATCCGTCAGTCCCTTTAGAATAGGGCCCAGGCGTGTGCCTCCTCTCCTAGGAAGTTTGGCAGCCTATTCATTAACAAGAGTCATCAGGAGTTCAGCCCATAATAGGGAGGCAGCCCCAAACGCAGGCGGGCTAATGCTTGCGCTATCAGGAATGCGTTCTCCTGGGCTTAGGGAAAAGGGAGAGAAAAACTAGGCAAATAACGCTGTCAGCAGGTGCAAACTCTGAAATGCTACGTATTGATTTTCTTTCTTCAGGCTTCCACGGGAAGTTTATAAGAAGATTTATCACATCTCGCTCATCCTCCGCTAGCATTAAAAGCGAAATTCTTTTTTTTTTTTCTTTTCTTTTCTTTTTTTTCTTTTTTACCCCCATGCCTATAGGAACTTGCATACAATTAGGAGGCGCTTTGCTTATTCCCCTTGAGGTAGAACGCTAGACCATCCTGTCCTATTTTTAAGTACCGCTTTACATCGATTTTTTTTTTTTTAAATACTGTTTCAGAGTGTTTTTGTTATTGTAATGAAAGTCACAAACAGCACTTCAATGTTAATTAGTGATGCTTTTCGATTTTAAATAATCTCACCTGCATTATGTTGTCACTGGTGTTATTCTCGCAGCTTCTGATTTCTAAATTTGAATTGGCCTTTGCCTCCCGCGTAACAGTCTCGCGGAGCTAGAGTGCGTTTCCCTGGAACAGAAACACAACTGGGGATCTGGCGACTTTTGTTTTAAATGAGGAAGCGGAGAATGAGATGTCATACGGGCGCCTGCGAGCGTTAATTCATAAAGTCATACGTGCGGTTCTTCAGCCCGTTGTAGATTTGTTTCAGGCGTTATCCTGTTATTGGGAGTGTATGATTCACCTTCTGAGAAAACAGAAGCTGCACACAAAAGGGAAAGATTTGCTTTCTCCGCTGTGAAAAGCTGCCGCAAGCAGGGGTCCTATTAAGACAGCTGGAAAGTTGCTTCAGCTTGTTACGCTTGTAAGTTTTATTGGTGACTGGTTTTTGATTACACATTTGAATGCTGTGTGTTCCAGGTTGCCGCGTTTTAATTAAAAGGCAATAGTCTTGATTTTAGATTGCTTTGTTGGCTGCATTATGCGGACTATAACGCATGCAGGTTGTGGGGTGAATTTTTCCAACGGGCGGCATTTATTTAGGATATGTAAGATTACACCTTCCAGCACCTGCCTTAACTATAAACTTCACGCTTTCAGGAGTCGTGTTTATTACGGTTAATTTATTCTAAGAAGCACATACATTGCGGGGGGGGGGGGGTGTCTCCTCTGTCCTGTAGCTTGTTTCTCTAATCTAATCATTTTCCAAGCCTGACAGCGTCACTGTGATAGGAACATTGTGTACCGGGAACTTTCCGTAATGCCACAGCTTGTCTGGTAAAGTTGGGGTTTGGTTTAAAAAAAATGCCTGCAGTCGCGGGGGGGGGGCTTGTTTCTACCCTGGGTAACTTTAGCAATCTGTCGGATCTATGGAGTCACTGCTTTTTGTTCGTGAAGCTAAAAGGTATTACCCTTAATTTCAAGCTGTTAGGCGTGTTCACTGCTCATTATTTGCCTCCGGAACCGCTAAGCAGCGTTGGGCAGGTTTGGTCCCCTCTTTTCCACGGCCGTGTAACACAGCCTGGTTAGTGTCGCTGTGGATGCGAAGGGCCGGCGTTCCCGGGTGTCGTGTAACAGCATTTAATTCCCTGCACGCATTTCCTTAACCTGGTCATTGCAGTTATGAGGAAAGAGCTCTGTATCTCGAAGCAATAATCCAGAACCATAAAGAAGTAATGACGTTTGAGGATTTTGCCGCTCAGGTCTTTTCTCCCTCTCCCAGCTACTCCCTCGGTGGAACGGGTGAGTCTCCGCACGTTATTCTTCTCTTTAGCACTAAGAAGCACTTGAGCAGCAGATGTACACCTGTTTTTTGTAGATAAATGCTTGCAAATTTAAGAAGACCATTCTTCCCCTGAATCAACTAATGAATATCAAAAGGAATGATGACATTCATTTTAATTTGTTTTGCATCAGAGCTATTCACTCCGCTCCTTTCTTCAGCTATCCTGTTAACCCCCGAATCTAGCAAGGTTAATGAACTTTCTCTCAGTAATGTGCTCTGGTTCATTCAGGAGTGTGGGTTTCTTGCTGAGCTGGGAATATGTTGTTCAAAAGCTATGCCTGAATCGGTGCTTACTTATCGAAAAATAGTTCCTCGCAAGTAGAAGCCGTTGCTACTAATGCTAAATGGGGATTATGCTGCTGAGATACCAGGGTCAGGGATTAATGCAAGAGAAATGTAAGAACGGTGTTCTGTTAGAAAATCATAGCAGCGTGCAGTACGCTAACGTTTCCCTTAAATATAGATGAGCAAATTTCAGGCTTCCTTCCAACACCTGGCCTGGAACCTGTTTGGGGTGGGTTTTTTTTTAATATATGTATGGATATACGTACGTACGTGCATGTGTGTGTGTGTATACGCGCACGTTAACGCTGCTCGTCACTCATCAGCCCTACTGAGAGATGCAAATGGAATGCTGAACTCGGTGAATTTATTCCTTAATGTGCCTTATTGAGATTTTAAGTTGGCACGCAGTCGATAAGATGCGAACCGTTACTTCGCTGTTTTAATTGAGTTTATATAAACGTCTCCTGAAAGGAAGCTTTGACTCTGAAATGCAGATTTCTGGTATTCCTCAAGATTTATTTTTCCAGCCTCCAAAAAGTATATGGTCACCGCGTGCTGGACTCTTTAACAAAGATTCCTTAATCCCTTTTCTACGCTCATAGGGTGAAAACTGGCACTTTCTAATTATTCCCTGCTACTCTTTCGGATTGTTTAATAGCTTATTTCAAACCTTTATAAACGTTGCGGGACATCTGCTCTGTTTCTCTTTAGCCTGACTCGTTAGCAAATATCTTCCATCTAAACTGAAGAGAAATCGAAGGAAGGAATTAGATTTACTCGAATAAATCGCTTCGAAATAAAATCAGCCGTGCATCATTGTTTAACGTTACTGGCTCCAATCCTCGAGCTTTCGGAGCTTTGTTGGGAGATAAGAGGTGTATGCGTGTCCTTGCGTTGGTCGCCAGTAGCAGCAGGCAGAAGGCTTTGGAGATAAGCGAGCTGGCAGGAGTAAAGGGGAGCCGGCGCTATTTACATAATCGCGCCTCTGCTTCCTGGAGAGGCGTCAAGAAACACAGGGATGGCCTCTATTGATCTTTGTTGAACTGGAATACTAAACAACATTAGAAAAGCTTATAACTTAAAGCTTTGATTAATGTTTTCTACATTAAAAAGTGGAACAGCTGTGAATTAAATTCTTTTATACGCTCTGCCAAAAGTCTGAGACAAAAAAAAAAAAAAAAATTATCAGTTTCAATGGAAATGTAGATTTCCTGCCCGGTGTTGTTAGCACTTTGAATCGCTCATCTGTTGACGTATCCGCAATTGAAAACATAGATATATTTATTTTAAATGTTTTGCTCTATGCATAATCGTATCTGGTTTTCACATTCTTCTTACGGCACCCAGTGATCTTATTGTAAACAAAATTAGTTCGACAGGCAAGGACAGATTCGTTTGAGAATACCATAGTCATACTTTTTAAAGTCGGCGATGTATTTTGTATGCCAAAAATATTTAAAATGTTCCCTAATATCTACTTAAGTTTTTCAGAACGCTGTTTAAATCGTTAGTGCCTGACTGCGTTTTTACGATCGCGTGATTTTATTTATTTATTTTTTTTTTTTAAGAGTAAAACCTGTCCCAGTCAGGTCCTGATTTTCGGACTGCCAAATTTATTTCACACTCACAAAAGAAACTGGAGGCCGGTCGTGACTTCTGGCATCAAAATCTTTGCTTCGGAGAGTCTCCTCGCGTTCCCTACTGATTCGCTTGCGTGTTTAGTCGAACATTACCAAGAGCTGTGTCAGCCGTTGCCATTAGGATCTATTTTCCCTCAAACGCCATCCTGGCTCTCCGCACGGAGGCTGAACGGAAACCTCCCAGCTCAGCCCCTGTCGCCCGCCGCCGCTCGGGCGAGTCCCTGCCCCACGAGCGTCTCCCTCAGCCCTCCACGTTGCCACTTTTACGGCCGTTTAAGTTGAGGGGGTGCTAACAAAGGTACCGACGGCATCCGGAAAGGAATAAAGAACCAGCTCGGGTGCCATTTGACTAAGTTTGCAGCCATCCGTTCATCCCTATTAATGATTAGAAAGGATGAAAAACTGTTCGGGAGCCATCGGTTCCCCTGCCGGCGTGGGCACGGCTGGGGGGCAAGCGGCGCGGTCTCGGGCTGCGAAGGGCGGCCGCTCCTCGGCATTTCCCAGCGTGCGGCCGGTCCCCTCCGTGCCGCGGGCAGCCAGACCTCCTCCACGCTTAGGTTATTCACCTGTCCGGTGTCTTGCAAAATCAGCCGTCTGCCACTTAAGAAATACAGATGGCATTTTTCTTCAGGTGAAAGGGGAATTTCTGTTCCGAAACAGGGGAAATTAATCACGGAGCAGTAAATGTAGGGAGCTGACACAGGCCTGTGTTCCCCCTTCTCAAGTAACACGGCAGCTGGAACCGCTAACCCTGCCTGGCTTAAACTTTTCAGGTAAATTTAAGATCAGTTCTCCTCTGATCTTATTCTTGATACCACCTAACTGCAGTCCTGCCATCCCTGCATGTCCATGTGCCCAATAGAAAGGGTCAACGAGTAAGTACGGGTTTGAATTAAAATTAAGACTGTTTTTAGTAGTTAACACAGTATAGGAAGGAAATCAAGACCATTAAATGAATCCAGTATGTAGCTGTTAATGACCCGCATTCTTGGTGTATTAATCTATTTATTTGAACTAAATGTTTTTATGTTTTCTGATACTGTCTCTAGGGATGCTTCCCCTCGATTCAGATGGGATGGGGGTTTCTTGAAGAATGCCCTGGCTTAGTCTCCCGTATCACAAACAGACTCGCAGGTGCTTCATTTGATGCACAGAAATCGTCCAATTGACCTCCCTTGCTGGTTTCAGAAGTAGAGCCTTAAACTTAACTATACGTATCATCCGTAGCCCTGTCTGTCTGAAAGGTTGCAAATGCAGCCTGGTGGGCAGAATGGACATCCCTGAACTCATTTAGGGGATGTGCAGATTAGGAACAAAAGATGAGAATACGGTCCTTTGTTGTTAAACTGGTACATTACATGCTGTATTTTAATTAGGCTGGGTATGAGAGTCAGCCCAGGAAATCCTCCGTAATCCAACACTATTGAATTATTCTTATCCTTTCCCTCTGCAGATTTCTCTCGTTTTAGAGGATGGGGTTTTAAGCTGCTATCTTTTTCGCTTCTTGCTCCCTCAGCCAAAAAGAAAAACAGTTCTTCAACAACATACTTGTGTGTTCTTTAAAAAAAAAAAAAAAAAAAAAATCATAAAAATGAAACAGGCACAGATACAAAAGCGTTCCAACTTCAATTACCTCTGCTGACTAAAAAGCGTTTGTTGTTTTGTGTTGGTGTTTGTTTTTTTTTTTTTTCTTTGCCTTGAAGATCAGAAGCCAGAATCGTGTTAACCCTTAGAAAATGGAAGTGGAATAGTCTAGAAAGGAAAAGAGGTAACTTTTCCACCAGAGAAAGATGTATATTTGAAGGGTTCACACTTCCCAGGCTGGATTTCTGCTTTGCAGAGAACCCGCAAACCCGCTCTTCGGCGGCGTAGACTTGCAGTTAGTGCTTCAAAGGGTTAATTGAAATGGGCACACTTGACTGCTGAGAGGACTGATCTAATCACTGCCATATCCAAGTGCATCTGTTCACCATGAGGTCATTCTTGTGCATGCTAATGATTTGGAAAATAAAGCATAATGCTTGACGTTATCAGAAAGGATATAGTGTAAATCTTTGCTTTTTTTTAGTTGCTAACGGCTATTGTGGAATGAAACGGGGCAGGCGAAAGCATCTCGGATTATTCCTTTCCATTTTAATTTTTTTTTAAAGCATCGTTTTCAGCGGAGTGTCAGGAAAACTGTGCTGGAAAACTCTGACATGTGGTATCTGTTGATAAATGGATTCTTTAATGAATATTATAGCATTGCCCAGGAGCAACACTTGAGTTGAGGAACTATAGACGTTTTCAGCATTCCCTGGTTTTAAAGCCTTGGAAGCCGTGCCTGCTTATTTACATAAAACTGAGATTTTGCAGCCTTTTTGTTGAAAAGGTGACACATGCTTTTTCTTTTGTCTCCGGACTTTTACATGCATAAATTTCTTGTAGAAAATACTCGCATGTACAACGCACAAGATTTGGTTTATTTTAAAACACTTTTTGCGAGGTGCCGAGCTTTGTATTTCTCACTTGAAAGCAAAAGGAATATTTCCGATGGCCACGTAATTTTAAAATATATTTTTGACAGAAGCAAGACAAAACCCGGAGTAACTGTTGTCTTAAACAGACATACTCTTTTTAATGCTAACTGAGCAATGACTCCTTTTGGGTTCGTTTGGTTTGTTTTTTTCCCTGGGTTTGTTTTTGTTTTTTTTTTTTAACTTCTTTGTCTGTGTATTTTCCCGGAAAATCTGTTGTGTCAGTTGTGCGTACTAGGTAGAATAAAAGTCTCTCCGGGTTCTGTATAATATTTTCGCATATTTTTAGGCAGGCTGGATGGAGCTGGATATTAAAAGAAATACACGTCTGAAAACGGGTAGCTGTGCCGTGAGATTACACGCTGCACACGCAGCACGTGCCAAGTGTTGGGTTTGGTGGATACGACAGTGTTGCCTGAAACGGAAAAATCAGTTTCTAGTAACCGGGACTTAGAAAATTCCAGGCTACCCTGGCAGCTCGGAGCCCAACGCTCAGCCGCTTCCACGGCGAGAAGAGGCGGCGCTGGAACCATCTGGCAATTGTTACCGGGACGCTGCCGGGGAAAACACACGCCGGCTTGAACCTCTGTGCCCGGTCCTTCCTGCTCCAGCACGGGCCGTTGCCCTTCCGTGTGGAAGGAGGCGCAAGTCGTTAGCACAGAGCTTGTTAGGAGGTCTGCATGAACTTCGTAGGTGAGAAGGAAAATGTGCAATCGTAGGTGCCAGACGTTGCAGTCGTAGAGGTTGTCCAGGCAGTAAACAAAGAGGAAAAGCTGAGGGAGATGGAGCGGAGGAGTGGGAAGAGTTACCAAAGGAGGCAGGACTCAAGCTGGTTCTTATTTTTTCGCCCCCTTCCCTGTGAAGAGCATTCAGGAGGAGGTGCAGGGACCCGGCCTGCTTCCCCTCTCGATGTAATCCCCGTCTTTTTTACAGCTGACCCTCAGCATCTTTCATGGCTGGGTTAGCGCCCTGTCCCAGCCGGCTGCTCGGGCTGCCTTCGGAGGGAGCCTGAAGCTGCACAGGCGGATTCAGGAGGTGCTCTTTACCCCTGTGGTCTCAGTTATCAGTGGGCGGCTTTCCTGCCCCTCTCCCACGGAGCTACCACCTTTGCCTGGACTTTCCTGGCCAGCACAGGAACGTGCCGTGCCTGGCAACTGAACGCTGCACTGGGGCGGCCGCCGCGCGCGGGTAACTCCTGACTTGCAAATCGTCATCACCGTCTCCGTCGCTGCCAGCCTCAAAACCCCTGGCTCAGAAATAACGGAGGTCTCCCGTCATCATGTTCCTTCCATGGTAGCTACCAGCTCACCTAGCAGCTCGCTGAGGCTCTGTCCGCGTCTCGGCATCGCGAAGAGGCAGAGCCCGGTGGCAGATGGTCCTTTCCTGCTTGGTGAAATTGTCTCTTGGCCCACGGTAGCTGCTTGGTAGCAGAGAACGAAAAGGTGCCAAGTGAAATTTTCAATTGAATCAAGCGTAATTACCTGATCTAATGAAGGAGGAAAGTCAGGGTGTTCTGCAGAAACCCAAAATTTACCCTTCCTCCCCAGAGATGCCTTTCGGTGAGACACGCGGAATAAATCCATTTCATATTTTCCATTACCTCCTTCCTTCCTTCGCACTTAGGGAAACCCTCGTGAGCGTATTCAAATAACATGACACAGCGATTCTGATCCACCGCCTGCATCTTCTAATGGCAAACCTGAGAAATCGCAGTGGTTTCCATGATGACACATGGACGCTGTAAACAAAAGCCTAATTTTGCTGACTGATGAAGCAATGAGGGAGTGGAAGTGCATCCTTCCTCCCACAGGAGCACTTGTTACAGGCGCAAAGACGAGACTAGAAATTAGAAATACCATTTTTCTTCTTTCAGACTCAGGCAGTGAGTGAAAATCTTTTCCCGGCAGTGGTGTCTTCCTTGATTCATTAATCTACTTACACATCTAGCACTCTGATGAGTTTAAACGCCTTGCCGGTGGTTGTATACGAAGCAATAAAAAGAAGCTGGTGCATCCTCAATACACCATGGGACTGCTCCTCTGCCTTGGTCAGAGCCTTTATGTTTTTAAAAAGTCAAAGGTTACGATAGTTTGCATTTTTTCATGAGAGAGGAATACTTTCTTGAATTAGTAACATTCTTAGCGTCCCTGTAAGGGTTCGAAATGGTCTATTATTGAATAGGGCAAAGTGTGTATATGTGTGTGTGTGTGTGTGTGTATATATATATATATATAAAAAAAATACCATGAATATATAAAATACTGTGAATCGTTAGGTGACATCAGGTCTCTACCCCCTGTAGCTCCTCTGACTTGAACCATCACCTGATGTAAAATTACACCAAGACGACCAGGCCTGGTTCGGAACTGTTAAGAATCCCTGCGGAATGGTAAAAGGAAGTTGCACCATTACTTTGCAGCTCCCTGCGGAGCAGTTTCAGACTGCTTTGGGTGCCAGGGCGGTTTTTCCCTTTGCCCACCCACCCTCGGAGGGGGTGCCACCTGGACCTGCCCCCCCAAGGCTGTGGAGGTGCTGGGGTTGCTTCTCCCTCAAAGCCGGTGTAACCTCAAGATGTAGAGCGGAGGGGGTGTGAGAGCAGCATCAGGGCTCTCAGCCTGGGCCCTTTCTTTTTTCCATTTAATTGATTGTCTCGGAGGGAGCCCTCCCAGCGACCATCTCCGGGAGAGGAGGTGGCAAGGGAGGGCTTCCTCCCTCGCAATCAGCGCTGGGATGGGAAAAAAATATTAGCTTGACGGGCCTCTCTCTTCTGCTGGGTGACAGCTCCAGCTGCTCGAGCTGTCAGCTCCAGAGAAAGCTCCAGGCAATGTGGCCCCTTTGCATTTTTCCTCAGCGCTGACGCACGTCAGCCCTGCGGCCGCGGCGGGAGCCGGTGGTGCCGTCCTGCCTCGTCCAGCCGCGGCTGCGCCACGGAGAAGTAACCGCTAACGCTTGCTGTGGTCCCTCTGCCTGGCCGACCGGCGCAGGACTAATTAGCGGCTGCTGCGAGTCACGACTAATTAGAACTTCGATGCGTACATTTAAGGTTTATTTCCCAAACTTCAAAACAATCGAGGCTGTGGGTACACGATGGTGTCGAGCGCTCATCACCTGTGCTGGGAGATGGAGAGTGCTTTTTTTAGGGTTGTTTCTGCCCCCGATTAACCTGTTGTTACAGATCCGTCGTACTGCTTCAGTTACAGCTTTTCAAGGTACTACTTTTTTTTTATTTTTCGTAACCAAACAACAGCGGAGCAAACCTCCTCATTTACCAATGCTTTGGCTGTTGCAGGGCCTCACGTCGGCTCTGATCTGGTCAGGGGAAACAGGTACAAAACCTGCCTTTGGCTTCTGCTGGTCCTGCAAGCGCAGCCGGACCTGGGCGGGCAGGGGCGAGCTGGCCCCCCCACCCCAGCTCCAACGGCCTTCTTCCTTCTGCAGCATTTCCAGGGGTCTGTGGGGAAGAGGGGCTGTGTAAATTCAGCCGACAAAATGAATTTCCAAATAAAACTGGCAAGTGACGTTTCGTGCCGTCACCCGGCTGCCGGCCACAGCACCCGCCTGTTTTCCCAGGGCGTCCCCTCTGTCGCTGCTGAGGCCGAACCACGCAGCCTTTTTGGCGTTGGCTCAAAGGTACATGAAAAGATAAATGAAAAAAAGAGCTCAGTGCAGCTTTTAAACAGCTGTCACTCTTAACAAAGTATGAAATATTTTAACAGCTCATACCAAAGACAGCAAGTCAGACACTGGAGGTGTTCAAGGCCGGGCTGGATGGGGCGTTGAGCAGCCTGGTCTAGTGGGAGGTGTCCCTGCCCAGGGCAGGGGGGCTGGAACTGGATGACCTTTAAGGTCCCTTCCAACCCAAACCATTCCGTGATTCTAAGTCACCAAAGGGCCACGTGCTGTAAATGCAGTTCCAATTATTTGATCCCCTACATCCTTACATGCCGTTTGTTGTTGTATCCGCATTTCGGACCATTGGCATTTGAATACGTGTGGTTTTGCGTGACCGCAGCCAGTGCTTTTTTTTTTAATGAGCGTTTCTTCAAAACACACTCCCCTGAACGTGCAGGCTCAGGCTGCTGCTGCTTATATTGTATTTTCAGCCATGTCCTTGCGAGTGGAAAGCAGAACATGTCAAAATGCTAAGCGGATTTACTGCTATGACTCTCTCTGGAATTTTATTACCTTCACATTTACTGGGAAAGAAAACAAAGATTTCCACAGGCCTGTCATGGCTGATAGGTTAATTGGGGATGGGGGGGACAGGGGGAAGGATAGGTCATGGCCTGTGAGAAAGCGTCATGGGTCTCCTCGAGTATAAACCTTCAAAATCCTTAATGATCACGCATGATGTTGTAATCTGTTGTTACATACTCGGGTTACGTGTTAAGACCCACCTTTCTTGTCTTTTTCTCATAGGACGGAAACGTTCACCAAGTAAGAGCAATAACCTTGTGCTTAAGTTCTGTCAGATCCGTTCCTCCCGGGTCGGAGAGAGCAACAAGGGAAAAGGAGTCGGCCACCGCAGCGCTGCCGGGTGCTGCTGGTCCCCCGGGCGCTGGGAGGGACGGGAGGCCACGGCCACGCTCAGGGAGGGCTTTGTGGGCTTTCCCTTGCCCCTCCCTAAAAACGGCTGGGTCTGGAGCAGTGCCCGGCATGCTCGGGGGCAGCGCGGAATAGTTCTGCGGAGATCGCAGAATAACCCAAAGCTCGTTTCGGCGTTCCGTCGTAGTCCCTTAAACGTGTGCGCGAACACGGTTGAAGGCTGGAAGGGTTTTCCTGCTGGCGCGTGGGGATGGGGGTTGAGGGAAGGGCGGGCGCAGGAGGCACCGCCTGGTGTTATCTCATCATTTCTGTAGGAAATTCCCACGGCAGCGAATCGCTGTCTTTTTCATGACATTTTCAGTAGCGGTGTAACACCAAATTGCACCCTTTTGGACCTTGTGGCTTTTAAGCAAACTCCGCCGCTTTGCGGGACATCAGTAAGGATCCCGTATCTTGTAAAGCTGCGCGAGGTACCTGCTTGTCCTCATTAAATGCTGTTGCTGAACACACTGTCAGCTTGTAAAGCTGATTTGCAACCACATTTCAACCACAAAAGCTGATTTTCAACCCACCGTGGCCTTCTGGTGGGTTGGGTTGGTTTGGTTTGGGGAGAAGCAAAAAAACCCCTCTAACGTTACTGCACCTGGGAGGGAACAGACAGAGGAGCTTTTCCTTTCGGTTTTCTGCACGTGGTGTCCCTGAGGGAGGGTTCAGCCACTTCTGGTGAGGAGTTGGACCCCCCAGTAGTTGAGCTGCGTGGTGACAGCGCTGTGTTGCTCTTGTCCCGGCAGAGGTCCTGCCTGTTCCCTCTACAGAAGTCCAAGAAGATGTTTCACCATCATCAGTACCAATATTGCTGTGCTCGTGTGTATGCTGAAGGGTGGAGGGGAGGGAGTTATTTCGGTTCCAGGAGTGTTCATCTGCCTCACAAAGAGAAGAGAAGAGAAAGAAATTGCTAAAAGATCTTTTTTTTTCCTAGAGCACGTGCCCTGGTGGTGTGTGAGAAACCCGATTTGTTCTGTTCGGTAGATTTAAAATAAAATAAGCTATCTATCTCTAGCTTCCCCAAAGACAACTCTTCACTTAAAGCGTATTTTTACCTGTATTACTAACTGAATTTTTAATCCCCTCCTGCAAGGAACATATTTTAAAGGCTTAAGCCTTCATCACGATCAAGCATTTGTACCTGCAGAGGCATCAGGTCCGTCGTTCACGTGCGTCTTCTTTACGAGCAGGCGCAGGGCTGCCCGCGGTGTGGCTTTGCACGTGCGCGTGACCCCACCTGTGGGCAGTTCCTGTGGCCCAGTGATGTGGATGTTCTTCACTCCCTGGGGTTTTTTTAACCTCCCTGCAGCGTAACGGTGGTTTAGGTCCCTCTGAAGCCTCCAATTTTACCCAGTTTGAAACTGAAAGCCACCGACAGGGTTGGAAGCGTAGCTGATGCAAGAGGCTGCTGAAGTCCCATGGTACCACATCAGCAAGCCTGGCAAAAGTCGAAGGGAGAGGATTATTCCTTCCAATTTCTGCCAAGATTTCCACCTTCTGTTTTTTTCAATCAATAGACAGACAAGGGCAAGGAAAAAGTTCTTTACAGTTCTTTACAGAAGGAAGAAGCTCTTTACAGTGAGGGTGGTGAGACACTGGCCCAGGTTGCCCAGAGAGGTGATGGAGGCCCCATCCCTGGAGACATTCAAGGCCAGGCTGGATGAGGCTCTGAGCAACCTGGTCTAGTTGAAGATGTCCCTGCTCACTGCCGGGGGGTTGGACTAGATGGCCTTTAAAGGTCCCTTCCAACCCAACACGTTCTATGGTTCTATGAAGGAAAAACCCTGTGGGCCCCCATTTCTCTCCAGGTCGCTCAGGGTATGGAGGTGAATTTTCTATCATGAGTTGCCCTTACAGCTGGTGCCCACCATTTGCCGTGATGCCCGTGGCTGGTTCCCGCTGTGCTGGGTGCCCGGAGCAGCTGGGCTGACCTTCACGCGAGCGCGACGGGTGTGCTGTTCCTGTATTTATATGATTTTGTGTTCTCTCCCTTTAGATTAGAATATGTAACGGTCTCGTTACGGTAATTGCTGCAGGTAAGAGCGATGCTTCCCGCAGGCCCCGCTGCTGCTGGTGTTGTGCTCCATCACTAACAGCTCTCCTCTTCTTCCTCCTCCTCCTCTTCCTCCTCGTGTGCTCAGCGCGCGGCCGCGGTGGCTGTGGGGCTCTCAAGTCTGTCTCTGCCTGTCCCTGTCGCCACGGCCCCATCTCCTCCCACTCCCCGCACGCCGAGCCCCGTGGGGTGCCCACCGCCCGCCTGCCCCTCTAGGCGCCGGCTGCTCCCTCCGGCAGCCGACGCCTGCCGCGGTGGGAAAGCGTTTTGGTCACGGCTGGGCCTATTTACCTGTGTGTTTGTGGCCGGGGCACCACGGGACGGGACTGGGGACAGGGCAACCACCGGCAACATGCTGGGGGCAAGCCCTGGCCCTCCGGTGGGAAGCACCCACAGGAGCCGCATGGCATCACCCCCGTGGCACTGCTCGCCCAGAAACCAAGCAGGAAAGAGGTGCTGGGCAGCTTTTGGTGGATTTTTTCCCCCCCACACCCCTCCCCATTTTGCAAATTTCATACGTTTGGCTGAGTTGTAAATTTTAAGCACTACGCTGGTCCACCTCTAAGTCAGAAACTAACGTTTTTCATTTGCTACACCACCGGGGAGCTGCCGCTTGTTTTTTACAACTTGATCATTTCCCGTTGCCTGTGCACCCTCTGGAAAAAAAAAAACAAAACAAACACTCCCACCCTCCTCCACGTCACTGCAAAAATTAAAAACGAAGCCTCTCACCAGCGTCAATACCAATAGGACGCCGATTTTCCTGGGCACGTGCCGGCGGGCGTGCGCGGCCCCGCGCCTCTGCCGAGCGCAGCTGAGCGAGCGGAGCCCCGTCTCCCAACAAAGTTGCAGGCTCCCCTTGCAAGATGGCCAAGTAATTAGAGTTCGTGCCAGACAGCTTGCAAGTGGAATTATAATATTTGTATGAAAGCCTTTATCTTTTGTGGTTATTACTTGCTCACTCTGCAGCTGCTGTCTCCCTATCAATCAAGGCGGGTTGGGGGCGGGGGGGTGGGGGGGGGAGCTTCAAGGTTGATTGCGTAGCTAAAGACTCGCCAGAAGAAAGTTGGGACTGAAGGAATGTGGCGGGCTCCGGGGCGGGCGGATGCTGCCGGAGCGAGGTGCGCCTGCCCCACGCCCCCGCCTGCCCCAGCCGCCTGCTCCTCGTATGCGCAGCCCCTGCATTGTTCTTCAGCGCTTGCATGAATATTGCTTGAGCTTGTCCATTTGGTGAAAACTGTATTATTTTGACCATCTGCCATTCCGCTTAACTGCAGGAATGTAAAGTGCGACACCTCCCTCGCAGCCCTTCCCTCCCCCACGCTTTTCTCCCCGCGAACAGCACCGCGGGTTTTGTTTTTAATCCCAAACCGACAGCTCCGCATTTTTCACTGAAAATGCCTTTACACGCTAAGTCACATTTTTCACTTTTTTTTTTTTTTTTTTTTTTTTTAATGCGATATTTCCCCTTCAGTCAATTGTCCCGAAGTATAAATCTGGTAAGTAAAGATGGGCTTTGAAATGCAAACGCCGGTTTGCAAACGGGCTGCGGGATTTCAAAGGAGCAAGAGGGACTTGGGGGTTTAGCTGCAGCCCGGCCTCCGCGTGCGTCGTGCTGTTCGCTGCTCTCAGTCGTTCCAATACCGAGAGCTGGCTAAAGCACGAGGACGACGTTTTAACCCCTGTAGCGAGGGAACAGAATGCCACGCTGCCCATGCCCAAGGAACTCCATGGAGTTTCCGAGCATTATTCCCGAGAAGCGACGGAAGAAGGAAGTCCCTGTTAAGACGCAGGGAGCGGGGCTGCTGCAGCCCCCCCCCGGTGACGGGCTGAGATGGGCCGTAGTTTTTGGCAGGAGGTCGAAAATGCCCCGAATCGCTCGAGCCCACGTTGAAAAGGCAGCCGAGCCAGCTCGGGGCTTCGGCCTTAGAAGGTAAATGGAGTCCCAGGCGCTTCGCCGCCCCCGCAGCCCCGCGGCTGCTGCGACCTTGCCCACCGACGTCCTGCCCGCCTTGCTCAGCCCCCACCGTTTCCCCACGTCTCCGACAAGGGCAAGGCTCGGCCTGGTCATGAGCCAGGCTGTCCCTGCTCCCCACCGCCCCACGGGCAGCGCGACCATCGGCAGCTTCAGCCAAGGCACTGGCTGCGGTTTTGGCGCATTTGCTGCACGTTTTGGGAGTCGCCTGGGCTAATACAAAGTTGAAGGGAGCGTTAAAGACCTCCCCCCCCCCCCGTAATTGTCAATGACATAAAGCAACAGCAAATAAAAGCGCAGCCTGAATCTGTAGCTTATTGTTCAATTGGAAATAGGTTTGTGCTGCGAGACGCAACCATCGGTGTGGAGTTCAGAGGTGGTCGCAGGGCTGCCGAGACTGGCCCCGACCTTCCGTGGGGGCTCAGAGCCTTCCCCCGTCTCCCCACAGGCTCCCACACACCTGGGTGCCAGGCTGTTCCTCCGGCCCCACCTCTAATAGAAACCTTGGGGTTGAGACTGAGAGAGAGAACCGTAACGTGGTTTAAAAATACCGGTCCCCGAGGGAGCTGATGAAATGACGTTCCCAGCGGGCGATGCCTTGGGACAGGCCAGCGGCCCAGCAGCAAGAGCGGGGCCGGGTTGCAGCATGGCTCCTCGTATTCCTCAGAGCACCATTACAGCCGTGCAGGGCAGGCGCCCGCCTCACGTTATTCATTTCCTTCTTCGTTTAATAGCTGCATCCTCATCTGTTCTCATTCAGACAACCGATTTAGGCCCGGCCTCTAGTCGTAATCGCCTGCGGGGAATAATTGAGATGTAACTGAACGTTGTTGAACAACAAAGTGTAAACACATGGAGAGGCCGCTACAGCCACCCGGGTTCCCCCGGCCCACAACTAAAGTTCTTGAGCGGTGGCTGTGCGTGCTCCGATAACGACGGGTACTTACCGTCCTGTTTAAGTAGTGGAACTAATTAGAAAAAAATAGGGATTCTTTGTTTTTTTATTGGAGGCTAAGACGCCTTCCAGGTAGAGTTTCACGAAAGCGTTCAAGCTATGGCACTCATTTCCAGCTCTCCTCAGCAGATTAAATATGGAAGAGCTGTTCAGTGACACGCGGCAAAAACGATTTTCTACAACACAGGCTTGAAAGACCCATTTTTCGAGTTCCGTTCTGTGGGTTTTGTTGGAGGTTTGAGGGAGCAGGATGGGTCCATGTGCCGCCCCAGTGCGGGGCCGCTGTGGGTGGGTGTCCGCGGGCTCTGTGACCCACAGGCTGCCCGCACTTTTTCGGCAAGCCGGCAAAGAGAAATTCCTTATTTCTCCAGGAAAGCACAGTATGGTGGTTCCTCAGCTGCCTGGGCCGCATTTCTACTATAAAGGTGAAGTTCACCTGAGCGATACCCGAGATCAGTGCGGGCGAGGAGGCGGAGAGGGGCGGCATTTTGCCAAGCAGTTATTCTGATGCGAAGACAGGCGGAGCCGTTCTCTTCTTACGTTGGTTTTTTTTTGTTTTTTTCCCCTCTCGCCTGTTGTGTTTTGCAGGCTGCCTCACCACGAGCGCCAGCGCGGACCTGACTGTCACCATAGGAATAGAGTTAGCAGAGCAGACCTCCCCCACGTTACCACGTGCCTCCAAGAGCAGAGTCTCTGGGAAGCTTCGCCGCTCCGCCAGCTCTCTCAGCAAGTCTTCCAACTAAGCTGCTGCGGGAGCAGAACTCCGCAGGGACCCAGAAGACCTTAAAAGAAGAGAAATTAGTTACTGCCTCTAGAGAACTTGCAGTTTGGGATGAGCACATGTTGAAGGGGATGGGCAAGGGGTTTGCTCTGTAAGACTGCAGTTCTCGCGTTCCGACAGACGTGGCCGATGGTGGGACGTCACCTGCATTATCGTCGCGCGTTTCACTCCATCGTTTCCGTCACAAAGCGAAGGAAGGCGGTGGGGAGCTCTCACCGCTGGTGTGGCATCGGGCGGGTGGCAGCGCGCACTTCTCCTCCCTGAGCACCTGTGTACAAGTACTGGCGTGGCAGCAAGAGGACACGAACCAGTACTGAAACCAGTTATTTAATGTAACTTTAGAGCATTGCTTTTAGTCAGTCCGGTCAACACTTAATTGTATATTAGGGAATTTTGTCTAAATAGAGGTTTTTCATATGACTAGCCACGTAACGAATGGTCCCCTCCTCTGGCGCGCGGGTGAATGATGGAGGTGCTTTCCAGCCCGTGTTCAACCTCTGCTCCCCTTCTGTTGTCTGCGGTCATCCAGCACCAGTGCTCCGCACGTAGCTAAGAATTAGTAGTCATCAAAGAGGTCACTTACCTGGCATTCAGGAGGGTACTGCCAGCGTCACAAAGCGGCAGCTGCTGCATTAAAATCTGTTTAATCGCGGTATCTTGTTCAAGGTCATACGTCACTAACCCGTCGTGTAAAATCCTGAAGCCGAAGCTGTTCCAGCCCCGCTCGCTCGTGCCGGGTCCAGCGCAGCAGAGCAGAGGACCAGGCTCCTCCTCAGCGCCCGTCGGGTGCCCGCCTGCGGCAGAGGCGGGGGTGACCGGGGTGGCAGCATTCAGCGCAGGCGGGAGGTGCCAGGTGGCAGCCACCGCGCCGGCTGGGGTCAGCCATTCACCTTCACGCCTTCGCATTTATTTTCGAGAGAAGCCCTCTTTCTCGCGCTGGCTCTGGCTTCGGGATTGCTGTCTCCCGTGCAATAGCGCGCGCGATGGCGGCGGTCTGCGAGCTACTCACGAGAAAAATAGAATTAACCAAATTTCTTTTTGAAGAGCAAATGCCGCACATTTGCCACGACTTGCTCACCATGGTTTGAGTAACTAGAGAGTACACCTGGTAGGTGACCACCTCGCCTTGTCACAGCGTCAGGGCAACAGTCTGCATCTTGAAGCACCTCTGGTTTGGTTAGAAGAAAATAAAGCTGAAGGCTTTGGAGGACGTGCAGCGTCCCCTCGGCACTTGGTGTCGTAAGCAAATCTGGCATTTTCAATCGGAAGTGCATTGCAGTCTCGGTGTATCGTAGGTTTCTGGGGGTTAAAACTTTTTATAGCTGAAAAAAAAAAACCCTGTAACGTAAAACCACAAGAAATCTGAGGGACACCCTGCAGCCGCTCGCTGTGAAGGAGGATGGCCAGCCAGAAGGCAGAAATCCGTTGCTGCTCCGCTGTGAAGGGACTTCGGAGACAGACACTGCGCGCGGCAGAACATCAGCTGGGAGGGGACCCACCAGCGGCCGACGCGGAGCTGGGCGCCCTGTTCAGCCTGAGCACACATGGGCCGGGAGAAGAGGCGGCTGTAAAGCGAATACCACCGCGTTAACGTTATTTCTTGATGTTTTGAACGTTGGTGTCTGCCCATTCCCGAGTGTCGCGTCCGGCCCCTCCAGCCCTCCAAACCCTCCTCAGGTCTGGTTCACCTTCTTGCTTTTTGTTCTGTTTTTTTTTGTTTGTTTGTTTGTTTGTTTTGCTACTTGGCATTCAAATGCAGACCTCTAAACTCAATGCGCTTTGGTTTAAGTGACAAGGGTTTGGGTTTTGGTGAAGCAAAATGCGCCACTGGGCCACCATTATTTTGGTTTTGCACTTCTTAACTTGGGTGTTCGCGTGAACGTCCGTCTGTTTGCGCGTCACCATCCGGCCCTGTGACGTCCCTGTAAATAGTCTCTTTTGTAACTATCGCCAGGAATACGGAGGGAGCTCGACACTTTGCCGTGGGCTCGGTGCAGCGGGTTCTGTGGCCGGCGGGGCAGGCGGCTCAGCCCACGCCGCCCGGAGCAGGAGCCGGAGCTGGTGGTGCTGAGCAGGGACCTGCTGGCACGCCGGGACACGGCCGACGCAGCCGTCCTGCTGGGAAGGAGCCTTGTTTGCTAAGGGGTTTGATTCTCTGCCTCACGTTTTGGTTTTGATTTCTACTGATTGTGTGTCGGTAAAGGAAATGAGAAAATAAAACATGTATTTAATTTATTTTCTTTTCAGGACTGGCTAGGCGAGGCTGTCTTGTTAAGTTATCTTGTTAGTTACCCAATAAATGGTCTGAAATAATTTCAAAGGCGTTCTTCTGAATAAAAGGAGACTTTTCTCTTTAGAGCAATATGCATCTCTAATTCAGGGAAGAATTAAAACGCCGATGAAAATAGTATTTTCCTGATGTCAAAAAAAAAACCCTAAAAAATATTAATTTGTAAAAAGATTCAACTGCGGTTTTGTACTATGGACTGTTCTGTTACCCCTCACAAACTTAATAAACCTTAACTCACAACGAAATTCCGTGCAGAGCAGTACGAAGGTTGGTACCTGCCGCGGTGCGTGCAGCATCCGCGAGGCTGGCGCTGCCGTGGCCGGGCGGCTGCTCCGTCTCCCCGGAGCCCTGGGTGAGCGGACGCTGCTGCGAGGGGCACAGCTTTGCAGGTCCGGGCCAAGCGCGGTGGGATGGGTTGTGGTAAAGCTGGCGTAGGTGAAGGGGTAACGTGGCGTCACCAGGGTGGGGGGGTGGGGGAAATTCCGCCTTCCCACGGGCGCAGAAGCAGCTGCCGGGTGCGTGACCAGCAGTGGCGTTTCCAGACCGGAGCGCTGCTTGGCAAAACTTAAGTGTTAACGCCACACCACGACTGAACCGAGGGCACCCGGCGGATGCACACACCTCGCATTTTCCTGGTGGTATTCTTAATTTTGGGGGGGGGGATTAGAATCTCAGCAATGCTGTTGGCAACCTCCCTGGCTCCCAGTCACCCCCCAGCTCCGAGGGTGGGCACCTCGCGCTGTCTCCAGCCCTTCCCGCTGCGCAGGGTGACAGGGATGGCCTCACCCTGGACACGCCGCCACCGACCGCGGGGTAAAAGGGAAAGACTGAATGGTTTTGCTGGGCTGAATTCTGCCAAGCTACTACTGAAAATTGCTAAGGAACAGCTTCAGGGGAAAAGAAGAGGATTATTTTTATTTTTATGTTTATTAACCTCTTCTAAGGAATAAAAGTGGGTTGCAGAATTGTGTTCTTGTTAAAGGTTCTGCGCTTCCGTCACCGTCCGTAAGGGCAGGCCGCCTAAAAGAGATGCCATAGGCGCTTTTAAAGGGTAAGTGTTTCAGCCCAGGTGTCACCGGCGCCTTCCCGCAGCGAGCAGCGCCGGCCGAGTGGGCTGGGGCCATCCGCGAGCCACCCGGCTCGTCCTGCCCGGGATGCTCGACCCCGCTTACAGAGCGCGCCTCTGCTACAGACGGGTCCTGCTGGCCAAAACACACCTCTCCTCTCTCATCCCATGGCTACAGGCTGCTCTTTTGTTTTTTTATTTTGGGCTCTTATTGCGTCCCATTCGCTGCCATGGAGAGTCCTTTGCTAGTGAACGCTGGCAGCGCTGCCGTCAGAGGGGGTTCTCCAGATCGTACTTTGAGGGGGGGGCCCTTCGTTGCAGCAAGAACGCAGATGTAGCTGATCAATATTTTTCCCAAAGCCCCGACCCTTCGGCTGAATGTGGAAGCAGCCAACCTGGAGAGCAGTCCCGGTGCAGCATTCCCAGTGTGGCATTCCTGGCACACCGACCCACCCAGCATTGCCGTCGGCCACCCCGGAGCCACGGAACCTGCTCGACAACAGCATTAGCTGTGGCGGCCGCTGCAGGGGGCTTGCAGCAGTTTGCTACTAATAGCGGCGGCCCGTTAGGAAACCCCAGAAGACGTTATTTATCTACCGTTCGCTGCAAGGAAGGCGCGGTGACAAGGCTTCCCTTTCCAAGCCACGAAATGCCTTACTGCTGGGCAATGTGCATGAACATGAAAAAGAACATAGAATCACAGAATCCTTTAGGTTGGAAAAGACCCTTGGGATCATCGAGTCCAACCGTCAGCTCCTCTCTACAAAGTTCTCCCTTACACCATATCCCTTAACACCACATCTAAACGAGTCTTAAACACATTCAGGGATGGTGACTCCACCACCTCCCTGGGCAGCCTATTCCAGTGTCTGACCACTCTTTCCGTGAAGAATTTTTTTCCTAATGCCCAGCCTAAACCTACCCTGCTGCAGCTTGAACCCAAACATGTTCCTAATGGTGGTTTGCTGCTCTGTGGAGACATTACTTAAGAAAACGAGGAGGGGGGGGGGTCTGTGCTCTCAGTCATAATTATGGCAGGGGTGCTTACGCATTACCGCCCGCTTATGCCAGTGGGAATGCAAGGGGGTTATTTGGCGGTGGGAAAAGACCCTCGGAAATGTCTGTTCCTTGGCTGGAAAGAGACGACAAAGTTCTCTCTTGAATTGCTTTCGGGCGCTTTAGTCAGAAATGGAGAATTAATCCAAATGGCCCCAGACAAAGCCCTTAATTTTGCCATTTGCAGAAGTAACTTCACCCACCAACCAGGCATCGGGAACCTGGCTTCCACCCATCCTCCGTCAGGAGGATCCCTGTCCCCGGCCCGGCTCCTGTTGAGCTTTGTGAGCGGCCGGCAGCCGGCCGTTTTCCCGGACGAGGGTTAGCAAACAGCGCACCGCGGGGCAGCCGCAGGAGAGAGGGGTGAGGGTCACGCTGGCGCCGTCCCCCCCCCCGGGGGGACCGTGCAGTCTCCAGCAGTGGTGGGACGAGGGGTGTTTCTGTGGCCCTGGGGCTGGTGTGGGCAGCTGGCCCAGCCTGGCAGGCATGGCCCCGGGTCCTGCTGCAGTCAGGGCTACAGCTGCGCCGGAACCACCCTCTGTCGTCCCCCTCCCCGTGCAGCCCAGGGGGTGCCCAGGGCTGCTCTGCGATGGCTGCGTCACGCTGGAGGAGGCCGGATAATTTACAATTTACGGGGTGTTAATCGTACTGCCCAATTCAATCTGCATCACGATTTGAGCTGTACGGTGCCCAGGCACCCCGGGGGGGTGGGTGTTCATACAAAGGTGCGTACCCCCCCCACGCTCTCGACAGCAGGTGGGCGCAGGGCAGACACGATTCCCCCGGCACATCGCTCCAGCTCCAGCTCCCCGACCAGCTTCCCTGCGGCCCACCAGCCCAGCAGCCACCGCAGCCCCGAGCCGGCACCGTTCGGTGCCCAGCCCCAGCCCACCCTGCCCCGCACCCCAGGCCCGGCGGTCACGCAGCGGGGGGCCCCACGCCTCAGCAGGGGTGGGTGCCCCAGGGCCCAGCCCGCCAGGACGGATGCAGCCAGCGCTGGGTGACCCGCGCAGGCGGCAGCGGGAACAAGCACCCCCCAGCGCCATCAGCCCAACCAGCCGCTGGCAACAGGCATCAAAGTGTCCACAGGGAGACACACATTAAAAAAATTAAATCAAAACAAAACAAAACAAAACAAAACAAAACTAAACTAAACTAAACTAAACTAAACTAAAATAAAATAAAATAAATTATACATAAGAATGCCTAACATTCTTATATGTATTATCTTATTGCTGTATCTATTAATACGGTCTATATTATGCAATCATACAAACTTTATATATCACATATATATATGTTATGTTTATTATATGATATAGTATATCTCATTATATATCTAGCATTTTATATTATGTGTATCTATATAATTATATTAGCTATATAATATATATTATGGGTATTAACGATAGACGGATATGTGTATGTAATATTATAATAAGCATAACACGTATAACCTACGGCCTATAATCTATGTATTATATAATGTATATAATAGGATATACATTATATAATATAAAGTATATTATACATATATGCACTATATAATATATTGTATATCACTCATACATTAATATTTAACATATTAATATTCATTATATTGTGTATGGATGGACTCGATGATCTCAAAGGTCCTTTCCAACCATGAAGATTCTATGATTCTGTGATTCTATGATCTACATATGTATTAATTTAATCAAAATATGGATTATTGGTTCCCTGTATATTATCAATTACATATACATTTTATATATATATACACACATATGCACCCATACCTAGTATATGCTTTAGATATAGGTACACATTACTATATAAACGATAATATTGTATGCATAATATATATGCAGTATACTTTTATTGAAGAATTTATATAAGAAAACTGCGGTTATATAAATCATCTCAGCAATGTACGAATAATATATATAATAGGTTATATAATGAATATATAATCGGATGTATTATACTCTATATTGCATAATGCACATATAATATGCATCAGAATATTCAGTGCACTACATACAACACAGTATACGATACTATAGATCATGCGTACAATGTATGTAATGCACCCTCTGGAATCCATACCACGCAAATTACGGCTACAAAGCTAAGAAAAATGTTCTAAGACATTCCATATCCGTGAATATTGATAAAGTATCAATAACGATCTATAATGCATATATAATATTACGTACTGCATATAATGTATTATAATATGCATTATTTAACAGGCAATAGATAATTTATAATACACATATCATATAATATATATTCCGGAATATATATTATACAATACATATATAATATAATATATATAAAAAATATATAATATATATAAAATATATAATATATAATATGTAATATATGATGTATTATAATACATGTTGATATAGTATGCTACAATGAGTAATATACGCTTTACTACATATTATGAAGAATACTTATATAGACTATATAAAATATATCAATATAAAAGGAATATAATTTTACATATATTTTATGTAGAATTATAATTTATTATACATAATAAAGTCTGTATTTCGTGCGTGTGTATGTAACTGAAATAAAACGTTCCGGGTCAGTATCTCATGCATGGCATTTCCGTTGGGTTTTTTCTCTTTGATCTTTTACTGCAATACCTTTAATTTACATATGAAAAACGGTAAAATTAGCAAATAAAATGATAACTTGGTTCTTTATCATGATAAAGAAAAAAAAAAAAAGCACAACATTCTGAACTGAAGCGGAATGGTGTCATTTATCCCCCCCCCCCCCCCCCCAAGCTGTGAGGGCAGCGCCCGGCCACCCAAACCCCCTCAGGACCGGGGGTGTCACCATCCCGCTGCAGCACAGGCGCAGTCTTTGCTCTGCTTTAAAATCCCTGCTGCAAATCGACTTCCCCACCACACGAGAAAAGGTTTATAAACAAATTGAAGTTTGTCGAAAACCACCGTGGTCCTCAGGCCCCGGTAAGGCCTGCGGAGCGCAGGGGACGAGGCGAGGAACCGCTTGGGCTTTTCTGCTGCCAGGGGGGTTTTTATTACTCGTTAAAAACAGTGATTCTTTTCCAAAAGTTAACAGGTGATTTAACAGGTGGACGGCTCTTAAAAACGATGTCCAAGTTACCGTAAGGGGAGGATGTTTTCCGAAAAGTGTCCTGGTGCTGGTTTCCCCTCCGCCGGTGCAGGGCCGCCTCTCCCCGTGCCACCGCCGCGCGTCTCTGCCCGATGTCACTCGCTCCCTGCCGGCACTGAGGGTAACGGCAAAATCAGAAGATTGGGGGGGGGTGGGTCAGAATATTACCGGGATCTTTGTGCCTTTGCTAATGCTACGTATCTTTTCAGCCGTGCCCTTGGATTAAATAAGATTTTATAAAAAAAAAATTAAAAAAAGAAAGCCTGCCGGTGTGCTGCCCTGGAGCCTTTATCCGTAGGACGGCCCTGTGAAATGGAGTGCCACGCTTGGCACCGCCATCTCTCTGATTAACACATCAAGTGTTTCCACGAGGCAGACCTTTGTCACGCGGATTGTAAAACTAAATTTAATTAAAACCATTTAAAGCCGTAATGAGGCTTTTTAAGCCGCGCGGAAGGATTTGGGATGCAACGGGCAAAAACGCGGGCAGCCCGCGCGCCCTGGTCCTTCACCCAGGGGAGACGCCCGGGTGCCCCAGGTAATTTGCTGTACCCCAACGGCCCAAAACGCTCGCTGGGACCCAGCACCCTCACAGGTGGGTGACAGGACAGGAGGTGTGTTGGCATCACCACCCCACAGCACCATGCATCACCCCACGGCATCCCGCATCGCCCCACGGCGCCCTGCATCACCTCGCATCCCCCTGCGTCACTCCACGGCACCCCCACCATCACCCCACGGCGCTCTACATCACCTCACATCACCCCACATCACCCCACGGCACGTGGGGACGGAGAAGCAGAAACGCCTGCGGCTCCGCGAGCCGTTTCCCCCCTGCCAGCTCATTAAAAAGGGACGCGGGTTTTAAACAGGTTTGCGTGGGGAAGAGGGCTGAAATCCAAAGCAAAAGCCCTGTCCCCGGCCCACTTCTGGGCTTGCCCCGGCCCCTGGGACATCTCCTCCCACCCGCCCGCCCGCCCAAGAAACAAACCTCGGCAAGGCCCGGCAGCCTCTTGCCGCGCAGCCCGTCCCAAAAAGCTTTGGTTGCGCCCGGTTGCGTTTCCCAGCGGCTCCTCCAAGCGAGGCAGCCCACGGACACATCTACTGTATTGATGACGGCTGCGAGTGATACCAAATTTGCCAAAAAAATTTTAGCATCCCAGAGCCTCCGCTGGTGGCAGCGCTGGCGGTGACACCGCTGGCAGGAAAAGCTCTTGCCAGCTTCTGGCTAGCCCTGCACCCGCCGCTCAGTGATGGTGTTCGAGCCGCATTTTTCAGGACCCTGAAGGTTCCTGTAATTAATCTCCCTGGTTCCTTTCAGTTTGCAAACAATCCGATCCAGACCATGTGTTCAGCTCTTTGTGCGCGCCGAGAGGAGGAAGGCTCCAGCGGTTTCCAAACTGGGCAAACGTCGCTGCCCGTGCGCCCCGGGGAGCGGGCGACCGCTGTACCTGCGCGCCAACTGCCCCCGAGAACTGGAAATCGCGTCACGTTTTGGGGTAGGATCAGCGTTTTCCGTGGTGCCCGAACCTGTTCCTGCTGGATGCGTTGCGAGTCATCAGCAAATTGATTTGTTAGCTGACAGCAGGAGGCTTTGTTTGCACAGCGCTGGCCGGCCTGCGCTGCCGGATGGCGAGACCATGGCACCGACAAGGCAACACCTGCATTCCCAGAAGCCGCTGCTGCGAGCGGCACTTGGTCGAGCTCCAGTTTCAGCCACGCCGCTCAGTTCTCCGCTCATCCACCAAGCTCAAAGTGGGCTTGAGGGTCTTGGAGGTAGGGGAGAGCCAGGCGGAGGTCTTACGCTGGGGGCCGGGGCGGTGGGACAGCGCAGGGGAGGAGCAGCGCCACGCTGGGGCAAGGTGGTGAGGGCTGGAGACAGAGCCCTCCCCAAAACATCGCCCAAAGGAGGCTTGCCGTGGGCGGGTGGCTTCGTAACCCCTGCTGGTGAGACGATGCCCTTCACTGCCAGTCACAAGAGCTGTGAACGGCAATGCTGATGGCTCCCCGTAAAATCTCTCAGGCGGTTGGTGTCTCACACTCGTAACGACCTTCTCCGAAGCTCGTCAGCGGATGAAAGGCAGGGTGCAGCCCGGATGGCCCAGCAGCTCGCTCTGCAGAGGCGGCTGTAGCCCAGCGACGCCAAAAACGGTTCCTCTGTTTTAGAGGGCTGTTTGTGAACGGAGCCCAGATTACAAAGTACTCCAGTTTCCCCTCTCCTTACTCCTCCCCGAAATACGAGCCTCCACTAACCACACTTTCCGCTGCAATGTATGTTCCCAACAGCAGAAGATGCAAAAGCACGGGCTACCCTGACGTTTCCCAACAAACCTGGGAAATTCTTCTGGCCCCAAGAGATTTTATCTGACTCCTACCGGAACAGGCATGACTTCACTTGACTGTTGGGAAAGCGATACCAAGGTGAAGCAGTTGTTCTGTGGCCTGTCGGTGCCACAGGCTGAGAGCAAAGATTGCAGCAGGGGCACTGCTGTGAAGATGTGGATGGAGCCTCTGGGCCCTCTCCGAAGGATGCACCAGCCATCGGTCCAAGGGCCGGTGTCCAAGGGCCCGAGAGGGCTGCCACGGGCATTGGCAAACTCCCCTCAGGTAGCTCTCCTTGGGATGAGCAGAGAGACCGGCCTGCCCATCCCACGGCCAGCTGGGACACACCGGGCTGTGACAGCCCAGTATACGGGGCTTTCCAAGGCCAGGGAAGCTGGGAAAAGCAAAACCACACTTCTTGCCAAGCATGTTTTGCTGCCTCTATCTCCGAGGCTGTTGAGGCCACGTTCTCTTTTTCAGTGTATCAATTTACAGCTAAAACCACAGCTGCGCCTAGACCTGAAGTCAGTCCCGGCATAACGAAGTTGGTTTCCTAGGAATCAAAGCAGCCGGAGCATACTGGCTCTGGTGCTTTTTAGCCTGACTGAACAAGAAGAAGAATAAAAAAATAATCTTTCTCTTGAAAGATTTTCTTTCTCTAGAAACTTTGCTATATCAAAAAATATTCAGACATTTCCTGGGAAGCTTCCCTGCAGGAAGCTCCAGGAGGTCACCTGCCTTTCCCACGGCGAAGCAGCCATGTCTCTGACAAGAGCCTTGAGGTGAGCGAAGGGGGCAGGAACAGGTTGGAAACCTTCCAGTGAGCAAAAGCCTCAAAGACGTCACCGTCCCCGAGCGGGAGTGTGCCAAATCACCCCGACCTCTCAGCCCCGCACTCGGCCCTTAACACACCGGTAGGTGACAAGGTATTTGCGTTCGGGGTTGCCAAGCAGATCTGCGTGCCATGAGGTTGGCTCCGTGGCTTCTCCTGCTGGCAAAGGGAGAGACCGTACGGCTGTGCTGCGACACCTGTGAGAGGGCAGCATACATCTTCCCCATTTACACTGATATTAGAAGAATTTTTGCTAAAAGAAAGTAAGAAACTACTTTTGGACTAAATCCACACCCAGACACAAGCCTTGGAGCACCCGTGCACATCAGGGCCGATGACCCCAAACCGCCGCTGCTTCAAACGCTCCCAGGACCAAGCAGGTCTTACGCAGAGCCCCGCCAGAGGCTATGGGATGCAGCCACCCCCTGCCTCCCAGGATGAGCTCCGCACCCAGTCACTGCCCTGTGAGTTTTGTCATGCGTTGGTGTCTTCCCCCATTGCAGAGGGGAGCCCTAACACGCCCGGTTTGCCAAAAACCTGCTGTTATTGACGGGTGCTGCAGGAATCCCACCACAGGGCAGAGTGGGACCAGGTGGGATCAGGCTCTAGCCCTGAAATCAGGCACGGAAAAGCTCAGCCATCCTTGCACCAGCCTCCACAGTTGACAGCGAAAGCAGGATGCAGCTTTTCTAGAGAGACCCTTATCCCCACACCTCAGACTGACGAGCACAAGGGAAAGCCCCCCAAGCAAACAGCACAACCTCTCACGGGCACGGATTTCTCTAAGTTTTCCACTTCTCCTCCGAAGGTGCCCCCCCTCCTCATGTCTTCCCTGCAACACTTTCAGCGGAAGGTCCCTGGAAGCTCTTCCAGAGCTCTTCCCAAGGGCCAGAAGCAGAGCACGGGGACAGTCCATGCCAGGTGACAGCAGGGCCAGGGCTCAGGCTCCAGCCCGCAGCCGGTGCCCACGGCATGGGGCAGCAGCCCCGGCACACCCCTTGGCACGGCGGGGCAACCTTCCCCCCGGACCGGACACACCTCACCCTGCTCTTCTGCCCCCTGTGGTTTAATTCCTTTTTAATTAATCTCATCAAAAGGTGCAGAGCAGGCTGGTGCCCACCGGGGCACCCAGACAGCTGAAGTCCAGAGCCCCCTCCCCAGAGCTCCCCAGGGCCAGCCCGGCAGGGAGAAGCAGGAGGCAGCAAGGGCACGCTTGAATTTGAAAATATTTTATTTGAATAGTAAATAATTATACAGTTGAAACAGTTCTATCGAAGCACTCTATAAATAGCTAACAGTTAAGAAAATAATGTGTGTAGAAAAAGAGATTGCATCTAAAAGTAAGAGCTGTCAGTTGCACAGGATAAAATGGTTAAGATCGTGTGTTATTCTAGGTATAAAAGTTAAAACCTTTTTAGCAGATCCCTTTAGAAAAAAAAGATCTTCTAAAACGCACAGTGAAATGGCAGGCGGGGAGACAAAAAAGCGCATTAGAATATCTGCGATCAAATAATATCAATCTTCATAATTAATATAAATAAATAACGAATAAATAACATAATTACTCAAACCAACATATACAGATAGTCAACTCATGAGCTACCTTAGTAAGGGCAAAACGAACAGAAACAGAAAGTTGGCATGTCACAGTTAAGGCAGTTTCTACAGCATTTTCTGGAGACCATCAACAGCAGAGTCAAGGCATTTGTGGCTACACTAAAGGAAATTCTCATTTCTCCTCAAGCGGTTTGATCTGTTCACATTTATAAAAACCGAAACGAGCGAACCAAAAATTAAAAATAAAACAAAACAAAAAACCCAAACAAACAAACAAACAAAAAAAAAGAGACCCCGGAAAGGTTAAGTGTAAAGCCAGATTCCAGCAGTTCACAAGCCGTATTAAAGCTAATCGTGTGGCGAGTCCAAGGCGCAGCCCGCGGGTCGCGCTCGGCGGCGGGGCGGCCCCGGCCCCGGGACCGGCGGGGAGCGGGCCGGTCCCCGGGAAGGCACGGGCGGCTCTAGCAGGCGGGACGCAGCGGCACCTGCAGCAGGATGACCTGCCGGTTCTCGGAGGGGTGGCACTTGTTGATGTGCCGGGTGAGGCCGGGCGAGCTGTAGAAGGTGGCCGGGCAGTACTTGCAGGGGAAGACCTGGGCGGCGTGCAGGAGGCGGAGGTGCCGCTCCTGGCTGCTCTTGCTGGGGAAGGTCTCCCCGCAGACGGGGCAGAGCCGGCACTCGGCAGGCGGCGGCGCCGGCGGCTCCTCGGCGGCGGGCTCCGGGGCGGCGGCGGCGGCGGCGGGGGCCGGGGTGGGTCCCGGTGCCGGTGGCGGGGCCGGGTGGCCCAGCAGGTGCTTGCGCAGGTAGGCCTGCCGGCGGAACCGCTTGGCGCAGCGGGGGCACTCGAAGAGCCCCTCCTCGGAGCCCGCCTCCGAAGCGCCGCCGGGGCTCGGCGTGTCCCGCTCGCTGCCGCTGCCGCCCGCCTCCTTCGGCGGCTCCTCCGCCGGCGCCCGGCCCGCCTCGGGGCCGCCCTTGGCGGCGGGCGGGCGCGGCTTGTGCCAGCGGCGGTGGGAGGCGAGGTTGGCGGGGCAGGAGAAGACCTTGTCGCACTCGGGGCAGCGGTACTCCACCCGCACGATGCGGGAGCAGCGGTGCTGCGCCAGCGCGAAGGGGTCCCCGTACTCCTCCTTGCAGAGCTGGCAGATGAACTCGCCCAGCGGGCGAGCGCAGCCGCCCCGCGCCTTGGCCGGCGCCTCCACCGGGCCCTCCTTGATGCGCAGCCCCAGCACCGGCGACGTGGTCACCTCGTCCTCGAAGGTCAGCTTGCGGATCGCCTTCGCCTTCTTGCCCGACGGGGCTTTCTGCCGGCCAGGCTCCGCGGCGCCCGGCGGGCGCTTGGCGGGCGGTGGGCGGCCCGAGGCGGGCGGCGCGGCCGGGGCGGGCGGCGCGGGGGCTCCGCCGGGACCGGGACCGGTGCCGGTGGCGGCGTGACCGGCAGGCGGCTCGCCGTGGCCGGCGGCGGCCCAAAGCTTGAGCTCGGCCGGGGCGAAGAGGAGCGGGTCCATGGTGGCGGGCACGGCCGGGGCAGGGAAGGACTCGGCCGAGACGGGCGAGCCCAGGCTGAAGCCGCGCTCCAGGTACTTGTCCCTGCTGACGGGCCGGGTGGGGCTGTACAGCGCCTGCACGGCGGCATCGGGCGTCCCGAACGGCACCGGCACCGGCGGCGAGTCCCGCGGCGGGGGCGGCGGCGGCGGGGCTCCGCCGGCGGGGAGCGGCGGGCCGGCGGCTTCGCGGCAGCAGCGCGCCCGGTAGGAGACGGGGGTGGGCCGCCGGCTGCGCTTCACCAGGAAGCCCCGGGGCATCTTCGTTGCCGCCTCCGCGCCGGCGGGCGGCCGGGACGCGCGCTCCTCGCTCTACCGCCGGCTCGGGCCGCCGCCGCCTTTAAGCGGGCCGGGGCCATTGTTCGGGCCGGCGGCGGCTGGACGGGCCAATCAGCGGCGCCGCGGCGGGCGGGCGGGCGGCGGCGGCGGGCGGAGCGGGTGCACCTGAGCCCCCCGCGGCCCCCGCCGGCGGCACACGCCCGGCCCCGCCTCCCGCACGCCTCCTGCCCGGCACGCGCGGGCCTTTGTGTGCCGCCCCGGGGCGGGCGCTGCCCGCCGGGACCGCGACCGGCACCGGGATGGGGGCGGGCGGCAGCTCCGCGCCCCCGCCGGACGAGTGTCCCCTTGCGTTGTCTGAAGCCGCGGCGGCACCGCCCGCCGCCGGCCCGGGAAAGTCCAGCACCGAGCAGCCGGTCGCTCCCGGCGGGCAGACCGTCGACGGCGGCGGGCCGGCACCGGGGGGTTGCGACAGAGGGTCGCTCTCGGGGGAGGCTGCCCGCCGGCAGCGCCCCGCCGCCGGGAAGGTGCCGGCGCGGCCCGTCGGTGCTCGTCGCCGGCATCAGGTGCTAACGAAGAGTCTGATCAAAAAACTGACCCCGCGCTACGGCGAGGCGCCGCGGCCAACCCGCGCGGGCGGGCGGGGACCGGCGCTGCGGCCGGGCAGCACCTCAGCCCCCTCCCGCAGCGGCGCGGGAACGCGAACGGAGGAGCCCAGCGGCGGCTGCGGCCCGGCGGTAACCTGTTACGCGGTGCGCCCTCCGCCCGGGCCGCCGGGAACGGGTACCGCAGCTCCCCCGGGCCGTTTCTGCCGCGGGTGCTGGCCCGGCGGCAGCCCCGAGCTCGGCCTGGCTGCCCGGACGGCCACGACGGCACGGCGCGGCTGCCGCGTTTCCGTCGGAAGCGTTACGCGTTCGGTACAAGGCGCAGCAGCTGACACGGGGGGACACCCCCGCTCCCCCTTTTCCCGCACGCCACAGTGCGGTGTACGAGCAAACACGCGGGCGGGCAGGGCCGGAGGGGTCCGCGCTCCCTCCCGGTCGGTCCCCGGCAGGTGCAGCCGCTGCGGGGCGAGCACCGGGGCGGCGACCCCGCTCCCCCCTTAACCCTTTGTCTGCGGCGCGGCGCTGCGCGGCGGCCCACGCGGGGATTTGCGCGGGGAGCTCCGCGCTGCGGCGAGCGGGGGGGTGAGGGGAGGCCGCTGCTCCGCGCGTGGCAGGTGGCGGCAGCGCGCGGGGGGGATGGGGGGGGGTGGCGGGGCCGCCCCCCGCTGCGAGCAGCCGGCCGGCCCCGGGGGTGCAGCGCCTTTGTGGGGGGCGGCGGGGCACGCGGGCGGCACGCGAGCGAGCGCCGGTTCTCCCCCCTTACCCCCCCGCTCGCCGCCTTTGTGCGCCTCATTAGCATAAAGCTGCGCGACCCTCCCGGCGGGCGGCACAAAGGGGCGCGGGGAGCCCGGGGCGGGGGGGGGTGTGGTGTGTGTGATACCGGGACTCGCTGCTCTCCCGGGCACCCCGTCGGCGGGCCGGTCCGGTCCGGGCCGGGCTGCGGAGGAGGTGTGGGGGGGTGTAGGGTGGGGGGGCTGTGGGGCCGCCCTGCCCGCGCAGTTCCGCCCCCCCCCCCTCCTCCGGCCGCCCGGTGGGACAGGCGGGGCGGGGCGGGGCGGCCCGCTGTGCATTAGCATACAGCTGCGGGCCCGCCGGGCACGCGCCACCGCCGCCCCCCACCCCCCCTCCCGGTCGGGGCTGCACACCGAGCGCCGTGCGCCCCTTCCCCCGTCAGGGCTGCACACCGAGCGCCGTGTCCCCCCTGCCCGTCGGGGCAGCACACCGAGACACCCCTTCTCCCGTCGGGGCTGCACACCGAGAGAGGCATCCTCGCCCCGTCGGGGCTACACACCGAGGCCCACCCCCCCCCCTCCCGTTCACCCGCTGCCGTCTCACCTGCCGTCGGCGGGGGTGCGGCGCCGGCGGTCCTGGCCGGGGCGTACATGGGCAGGTGGTAGCGGTGGCGGCCCAGGTAGCGGAGGACGGGCTCCTGCAGCGGCGGCGGGCAGGGGCTCTGCTCCTCGGGGTCCTCCGGAGGCGGCTCGGCGGCGGGAGGCAGCCCGGGAACCTGCAAGGCAGAGCCGTCAGTCGGCCGTCCCGGCGGCGCCCCGGGAGCCCTGCTCGCCAGGGGACGCGCACCCGAGACGTGAAGTGTGGCGGCAGGGACCGAAAACGCGTCGGGGCACAGTGGCAGAGCGCGGGGTGGCGGCGGGGACAGCCACGGCCACCGGCGGGGACGGCCACCGGCTCCGCGGGCTTCCACCCGGGGTCACCGGGGCCGGCGGTTCTGGTGGCTAGCATTGCTCGGTTGGTGATCCCTCCAAAATTACCCGCGCTTGTCAGCGCGAGTGGCCACAGATGCCACATTTGTGTGGAACTGAACCACTGTCTTCATGTGGAAATGTCCGACCGTTTCAGACACGGAGTTGCCTGACACATTTCTACCGCTCACCAGAGGAAATTTCCCCTCCCTGTCCCTAATTTACTAGCTGCTTTTAACTGACTTCTCAGAGCAACCCCAGCTGCAATTTGAAAATCAGACCATTATTTCTTATTGAGGACAAGTGCCTTGCCTAGAAAATCCCGCGCTGCACATGTGTGCCCTCAGTTTGCTGTAATACTTCAACAGCTGATGGAGGTGCAAAAACCCAGCCCCGCCATCTGCATGTTTGCATAGCTGGAGCTCTGCATGTTGAAATAAACACATGTTTGTGATCCTGCGAAAGGGTAAACATTCCCCGTGCCATCGCTCGGCTTTCAGTGACAGGCAAGAGCATCCCGTGCAGGAGTCGTGCATACATCAAGTGCAGCGTTGGGGTGGCAATTTCAACACGCAGGCTAAAAACCTAGTCCCTGTCCCAGCTGTAATTGGCTTTTCTATGCTTCTATTACTTACCACTAGCAAACGTTTCCATAAATATTATCCCTAAATGCATGAGACTGATTTCTGGTTTCTGTGGAAACTGTCACCAGAAATGTCTGACTTCTGTGTATTTACACTCACAGTTCTTAAACATCTCTTTCAAAGGTGTATTTTCCCCTCATTGTTTTACATTTCATTCCTAGTTCATCTGCATGCTGAAGTGAGCTGGAATAGGAGCAACAGGAAGCAAAGACAGCAGGTCTCTTGCTCCATACAGAAATACAGCCAACCCCGAGGCATTTAAGCTATATTCCGTAAGTGCATGGTACCTACTATGTATTTGGCAATGCTCCTAGAAGGAACACCCAAGGAAAACATATAAATATGACATTTAGTAGATACAGTTAAAATCATCGTGAAGAAAATCCAAGTAAAAAAACAAAAAGTAAAGACAAATTTACGTTCAGATGCAGATAACCGTCATCTGTGTTCATGTAAGCGATTCTGACTCATAGAGGTGCTTTCAGTCTGTTCAGTGAGACTATTTTTGTGTGTCAGGACTACTGCGACAAGAAAAGGGTAAGGCAAGCGAGTCTTTAATTTGTAGGACACCAATTCCCCTTTCTCTAAGGTTGTTCACACAGCATGTGAAATGCGGTTGAATGATGGCAAGAAAAACACTTCTCATCAGGCCTCCCATTCTGCACAGAATTTCATTTTGTGTTCTTTTATAGATATCTTCCAAGAGAATCTAAAATAAAACTGCACTGAGGCGCTTTCTGTGTCATGACAATAGGAGGAAAATTGCATCTAGCCCTTCTGGGAGGAGGCAGGGGTCGGGCGTTTGTGTGGCTACAGCTGTGACATATGACAGCCCGCCAGTTTGGGCCACGGAAATGGGTGGGCTACACTCTATGCAGCGTCCCTTCCTTTTGTCCCTCTCCCTCCATTTACAGTTGATTCTGTTTGTTATCTGCGCAGTTAAAAACCCCGCGATGGCATACTTAAAAAATACTCGCAGAGAATTCCATTGCGTTAAACAAAAGCAGCATGAGGAGAGAGAGGGTAAATTGGCCCCAAGTAGTGGGTTGGAAGTATCGAGGTGCAGACTGAAAATTAATGTTTGAGATCAGCCAGAAATTCAGCAGGGGGTGGGGGAGGCAGTTCTTGGGGCTGCTGGAAATCTGGGGTTAGCAGTTCTTTTCATGGAGTGCAGTGGGCTTTGGATGTCGAGCAGGCAAAGTTACAGGCTGCTGAGACTTTATGCCTCCGTCTACGGTACTAAGACCAAAGCTGTAAACAGCATTAGCAAACATTTTAATTTCATCCTTATTCAGGAAATCCACTTATCACTGAAAAAGCCAGTTGCTTTCACTTTTTCAGCTACAAAAGCCATTCCCTGTGGGTAGATGTTGAAAAAATCTACTTCTCCTAGGCGTGGCTGAGACAGGTTTAGGATGGCCTGTAGTGTACTTGTATTAGGGAACATTAATAAAAAAAAAGGGATAACTGAACAAATAAGCCTCCAGATTCTGCTGGGTATTCATACTAAACTGCACATATAATGCAAAAATGCTGTGAAGGAAGACAAAGCAACTTAAAGTTCTACTGGCAAATTGGAAAATATGCCCAAAAAACGAAACCGAACAATATGCTGTACTTGGTGAACCTCCCCCCTGTGAGGCATAGGATCTGCTCAAGTTTCCCAGAGGAAATAGCTAAGCAGAAACTTAAAGCTTTAGGAGAAAGACAGGAGAAGAAACCGAAGTGAACAACACTAACAAATTACCTAAATAATAAAATGCACTCGCCAGTCATTTTTCTTACCTGTTCCGACATCAGGATTTGGCGCAGTTCCTTCTTGAGATCAATAAACCGATCGTGATAGATGGCCATGGACCAAGGTTCCCTGAAGTAGCTGGTTAAAAAAGAAGAAATTTAGTTATCTTGTGAACCTCTCATTAACCACTAATAAAGTATTTACCTGCTTTTTTGCCTTTATAAATTACAGTTCTGGACCCATCATGATCGTTTGTTCATAAAATGCCTCCCTTAACAGCATGGTCAATCAATTCTTTTAATGGATGTTCCTGATGTACAGCCAGCTTCAGTAATTACATTTAAAGTGGCTTAATTCAGAGCTGTGGCAAGACCCAGTGAAGAATCCTGATTTTATCAGAATTTAAAAGCCTGAAGACCTGTAAAGAACGGTGTCTCCATTATCTGTCCTCATTTGAGAAAAGCAGATTGCAGGATTAACTGAACTGCTGCATAAACAAATTAAATTTGTGTAGACAATGACACAAATGTTGTTCATCATTAAGGTTTCTGGATTAATAAAGGCCAGAAAAACAGGCCACCACAGTGTTGCAATATGTTCTTTGCACCAGTACGCTGAAGCTAAATTGAACCTATTCTAGGAGGAAGCTCTTGTAACTTTTTTCTTCCAGTGACAGCATTCGCAACAGCATTCTTCTGTGAAAAAGGAGTAAAAGGATGGAGAGGACATGACTCGAGGCAGAACCTCAAGGCTGTAAATATAACTGGGGGCAGCTAGATTACAAAGCTGTGATTTATTTCTCTTTCCTCTATAACGAAAAATAATTTTTACAGCTTCAGTTGAGATGCTCTGTGTGTAATTCTTGTTAATGCTAACTGGAGTCAGGAGGTGCACCGCGTTCATCCCAGTAATGACTGAACAGATGTCAGCAGGGTCACCCAGGAAGTTTTAAGCATTTGTGTGGCTGCGACCAACGTTCTCGTCTTTGGAATGGCAGCAGCCTGCTTGCCACTGCTGTCATGAGTACGCATGAGCTATCACTTGATTCAGTTGCACAGTCTTTAAACGAACATCCGGATAAAGCAACTTAAAAGGCGCTACACAAGTTTAATAATTCTGACATATCTGCCTACAGAAAACTAATGTACAGTTTCCTTTTGGCAGATTTTTTTTTTTCCATTAATCTCAAACGGCAGGATTTCCCCTCTCACACTCTTTGAGTGAAACTTCAGCTCTCACTAATGCCCTGCACAATTAATAACAATTTGTGCACCTGCCAGAACTTTACTGTTTGTTTGGTTTTGTTTTTTTTTTTTTTGCATACTCATCCCCATCATAAGCTCTCTTCCCCCTGCCCACTGTGCCCCTTCAGCTGCGTTTCTCTTTGTATCGCAAGCCTCTCCTCGACTTGCACAGCGTCCGGCACAGTGGGGCTCTCTCCAATAGATGTTTTCATAGCATAAATATTTATTGACACTATTACAAACACTGTGTTCTTGCTATGGTAAGTCCTGCCCAGCCTAGGAGTCTCGGGTAGCACATTACCACTGCTGACACTATTTATTCATTTGGATATGAAATGTTAGAAAAGATGAGCTCAGCTTTTGGTATCTTTTGTTTAAATAATTAATATACCTATAATGGGTGCAGAGAACTACAGAAGAACAGGATATTCCCCAAACATTTAAAAAACCCTTCAACTTCATAAGAATAAACCCCACCCAACACAAACCTTTAACTCAATGTTGATACTAGCAAAGCAGGGAAAAGGGGGATGTTATACAAGAATACATTAAGATAATTAAAGACTCTCTATTTTTACTGATATGCCCTGCTAAGAGCCATGTTCCACTGGCCAAACATTTTGTTTTCAAGCTGGCATCTTTAATTTTAATTCTAACCCTGATAAGGTGATTTCATCTCTTGATTGAGGCACATCTTCTAACCCTGGTTAAGTTGTTCAGCTGCCTCACTGAGATGTTGCATTAAATGATGTTTATAAAATGTTTCAGGGAGGCTACACATTACTGCTACTGTTAACAGGCTCAGTCCCTTACTGCGTTTTTAACTGTTCCTGTCCGTATTCATAGATTTGGAGCTCAAAACCTGAAAAGTGTCACCCAGTTTGCAATATTTAATGCAAATAAAATGCTCTTCTTTTTTTGGGGAATGGAGAATGTCTTGTCTGCATTTTCTAGATAGATTTTCTCAAGAGGCGCTACCGGTAAACTGCATTTACTCCCAGATTCCCTTTACTTCCCTTCACCTGAAGAAATGTAACGACTAAAGGCAATTTAAAGATAGGCTTCACAGAAACAATTCGCTTTCTTTGCCGGATCTTTGTTTTTATCTATTTATCTTTCCAGTTAGGATCACCTTCCTAAAGGGGCACGAGGTGTTTTTGAGAAAGCAGATCTACATATGGCTGCTAAAGGGAAGTTTTTTAATAATGAAAAACCCCATTTGACGAAGCCAAACCAACAAGTTGACTTTCTGAGGCTCATTCTGAATTTTATTACCACTTCAGCAGCAGTCCCCCAGGGCAAGCTGTAGAAGGCTGGGAAGTATAATGCTCTCCAGTATACAAGATGAAGCTGGCATGCTACCAACAGAGGCTCAAAGGCTCCTCAACTATCATGAGAACGGCATCTGCCACATGTGTTTGCACCATTTAGTCTTTCATAACCTGCCAGAGCGATCAGGCTAAATATGTACAAGATGACAATGTTTGCCAGGAGCATAACGGGTTTTCAAACTTGGTCACTTCCTAACGGGGATCCCCTGCTGGCAGACTTTTATATCGACAGAAGCTATCACGGGAAGGCATTTGTAACGAGATGGGATGAAATGGTCTCCTTTTGAAGACAATAAGTGACATCCTTTTTGTTGCTAGGAAGCTGGTCTCGCCTTTCATTGACAAACCATATTTAAAGTCTGTTCTGCCTCATTTGTGATGTGTAGCCTACATTAGATGAAAGGGAAGAAGGAGGAAAATATTTAGTGGCGTCCTGTACAAAAGATGCGGAATCTTTCCCTTTTCAAGAGATGCAGCATTAAATAAAATGGGCAAAGTTGCCGAATGCTAGCAAGCAAAAATGGAGTATGCATGCACGTGGCTTTCTGTCTGAGACCTATCTGTATTTCATCTGCATTTCATTTGCACTACACACCACTTTCAGAGAACAAGGCTTCTGCCTCTGTGGAAGCTAATTCTGAAGCGGCCGTAGGTCTGCAGTGTGTCCTGGCACTCTGAAGCAGAGGCAGCGAGGACCCGACACTGACCTCTGGCAGCGTTTCCGCCATCTAAGCCCAGTCTAACGGCACGAGATGTATCACCGACAGCAAGATGTTAAAGACAGAAAATCTTAAAAACTGAATGAAGAACCTTCAGAACAACACACTCGGTTCATACAACAACAAAACAAAAAGCAAGGTATAAAGTTAAAAAAAATATCAGTAATTGCAGTTTTCATAAATAATTTTAAACCTCGTGACAAGAAGGTAATGTCATAAAGGAGAAGACCACCTCTGTAGGGTGAGCTTAGCTATTCTGGTAGGCCTAATATTTTATCATTTGCAAGCTTGACATAACTGTGATACTCATACAGATAACTTTTATCACACCACTGCAATGTTTTCCAAACTTGTGCAAGTTGGGCTTCCCTTCATGAAAACGAAGCAAAGCAAGGCCTGAATAATTTCCACTTGTATTATTAAAGATGGGCTTCTGAGCACCATTGTTGATTTTGACTTCGTGCATTTCCTATCAGGTGCTTTTCTTGGAAAATCTCAGCTGAAATCGTCTTCGCAAAAAAGAAAAACACTGGTGGAAAGAGAAACTGAAAGCAGTGATAACGAATGTATCCAACATGGCAAAAAAACCAGAAACCAATTTTTAAAAGAGGTTTGATTTTCTCATTCCTCTTAATGCAAAAGTAAATCTCATTATTGCAGCCTGAGAAATAGTGGTTTTCTTTTTAATAGGAGGATTGTAATATGTTTTTAATTACTTCCATTCCTTTTCTTGCTGCTTCCGTGAGCCTGATGACAGCAGAGATAACCGGTGCCACCGCGGACAGGCCTGTGGGCACACCTTATGCACCGGGAATGCAGACCTGACGGCTCATTAAACTACGTGGAATAATCCCTCCCTGCAGGTGTGTTTATCAAATTACCAGAGTGCGTGTGCATGCCGAGATCGCCGTTCTCTAGTGTAGAATCCAGTTAAGGGAATTTAAACTGCGACCCTAAGCTGCCGGCACTCACTGCTGCCTCGCTGCGCTGCCGGCGACTTCTTCCTGCTGTGAGAGCGGCACAGGCACAAGGTGGGGGACTTTCAAAAGCTTGAAGGGCAGGTGGGCACCCGTTCCTTGGCACCATGATGCCTTTGCAAAATCCCTCTGCAGACTACTGGCATGTTATTAACCACAGATTTTGAGGACGCTGTTCTTTTGCTACTCAAAGCTTTTTTATGGAAACAATAACAAAACCAAATTCAACTCCTTGCTATCCCCCATTCTTTCACCAACACACATAAACTGGAAGGAAACAACTAAGTTCAGAAACTCAGGCAATCTATGAAGTGGTTTGTATCTGTTTGCAACTTTTGTTAAATGTCTCCAAATAATAATTAATACAGATCTCTTGAAATCACATCCATTTGTTCCCAAAGCAGTCTGGAATTCACTAGTGACCTGCCTTACGTCCCATTAAACTCCGTGGCACTCTGGTCAGAGTTGTATCTTCCATCATCCAGCACTGTAAGCATATGCAGAGCAGCACACATTTTTTTAGTACGCAATATAAGGCAGAGTCATTGATAAACTTAATCTCCTGTTAATCTGCAAGTAGCGTAGAGTCTCCTTTCGTCTCTATAGCTTCCCACACTTAGTACAACACAGTGAACTTTCAAGCTGGATGTCCATTTTTTCTAGGTTTAAATTTCTTACTTGAAGAAGAAATGTAATGCTTGAAATGCAAAATCCCCAGGCTGTATCAGCTACATCTGGAAGATACTCTGTCAGTTCTCAAATACTCAGACCTCAGAATATTCAAAGTCATTCCTTAGCTCGTTTGGATTCTTTGAACTTGAATGACTTTGGCAGTTTATGGAAGCTGACTTTCTCATTGGTGCTTTTGGCACATGATGGAAAAAACTACCCAAATGCTGGTATGCTTTTGCTGCAGTGTACCTCATTCTTTCTTGCCTTTGCCACTACCTAGTCAGTAAGAAGAAAGCTGCTGCTATCAACAAACACCATGAACCAAACCAGAAGGACACAGATGCAACTGAAGCAGCTGGTCAACTGACATGGGCTCAAGTATAATACAATTATATCAGGAGTGCCGACGGAGAGAGCAGGGAATTCCACTTGCTGGGAGCAGGGAGAGGAAATTCCTGCGGTGAGTTGGGATGCAATGCGATCTGAATTTCCAGGTCATTCTGACGTTACTTCCCAAACACAGTTTGCAGATTAGCAAAAATCTTTTCTCCAACACAAGTGCACATAAGAAGAAGTGTCCCATCTTGCCAGGAAAAGAGAAGATGCATTATTTTGGGGATACTATATGGATGTTTTTAAGACTCTTAATTACAAAGATATTATGATTCCAGTAAAAGATATAGAGTATTTCCAGATATACCTTGCGTAGCTGGACCAGGGATCATAAAATGTAAATTTAAAAGCAATATAAATAAAACCACTGGGCATTTCCTGCTAAATATCATCTGACCAATAATTTCAAAAGAGAGCTCGTTTATGTAGGTAAAAAGCAAGACTAATTTGTGTAAAATCCCACAAAGCACCACCTGAAAGCATTGTTCTTAATCACAAAGAACATAAAAATGTTCCCCGGTTTACAGTTTCTTAAAATTCACTTCAACTGCTGAACAATCAAGCAAATGTTGAACCAACAGCACGGTTGTAGCAAGAAGGCTATTTAACACCTTGGTCTATAGTTCTACTCACCGAACACCTGTTTGTCCACGCATTTTAGTCACTCCTGTTAAATTCATTAATTTAGGACCCTCTGTTACTGCTCTGACCCAGTAATTAGTGAAATCAATAGTCTTATGGACAACGAACCTGTGATTTACTTCCTTGGGCAGATTTACAAAATAATGATAGTGTTCACTGATTTATAGGCTGACATTTCTTTTGTACTTTTTGATAAGTAAATCATAGAAAGGAAGCCTATGCTTTTTTACCACTTTTGACAGAACTATGACCAAACCCACAATGTCTTTTCTTTGGAAGACAATTAGTTTAAAACCTGTGGTTTACAAAACTCTTTTTCCTGTAGCTGCTATAGCAAAACATAGTGCAACGCAACTGATCTTGCAGTTCTTGCTCAAGAAAAATGACCACTGAACCCAGACCTTGTAGAGGACAATACTGGGCCCGCTGGGCCCAGTCCAAAACCTTCCTGGGGCTACTGCAGGGACCTGCTGACTGCGAGCGGGATGCGGGTCATGGTTTACACTATGTATTGCTTGGCAGCATCTTCACTTTGCAAGTGCAGTTATCCATCATGACTGATAATCATTTCTGGTTTCTGCATTTTTAATATCCTGGAAATGTTATACTAAAGTGCCATTACCTGGAGGCACCATCAGAAAGCAGATCTTAGCAATACTTGCTTCATGTTGAGATACTGCAGTCCTTTCCTATTCTAAGTATCCTCGAGACATATTCTCTCTTATTCCAGCACCGGAATTTGGTGAAGTTTAGATACTTTACTAGATAGTAAGAGTTGACGTGTAGCTGATTCTCACTGAACTGCTCAGTAAATTTTCTAAACCGTGTGCTCTTTACAACTGATAGAGAAACATTGCTGTCTGCTCTTTTTATGAGGAAACTATGGCTGACCCTGAAATAAGGCTTACTGCAGTTTTTCACATAGTACTATTTCACGCGTAATGTGTTATGAAAAACAATTAAAAGGAAATTAAATCTGATGCACAAAAATCAACAAATATGCTGTGTGCGGTGGTATGACTGCTTTCCTGCAATTGCTTGTATATGAATTCAGAGTTCAATCATTCATAATGGTTTGCGTAATTATTAATATGAATCAGCAAGATTCAACTGCAAATTCATGTACTAAGATTCAGTTGACTAGCCTTTACTTACTAATTTGGACGTGGGCTTTCTTAGTAACATAGCTCTTCAGCAGCAAGTTAGCCGCTCCTTAAAAACTACATTAGTATATAGAAATCTAAAGCTACCTAAAGGGGTCTACCATTTATATTGATTTGCTATGTAAGTACAGCTTTACCAGTGCACCTTGGGGTTAGCATTTGATTCTGGTAGCAAAAAAGCTGTTAGTGCTTTGATATCCCCCTTCATGTGTTCCTCTTTCCTTATCCTGTCTCTCTCTTCATAAAAAGCATACAATTTTTCCTCTAATTAGGCTGTAAAGTGTACTGAGTAGCATTAGTCCCTCTCAGCCATGCTCGCTACCTGCCACATTTCCTTTCTGGTTTTTTTCATCCCTGCAGAAAATAAGTCTCACCGTCTGCATGATGAACAAAAGCCTAAGGTGGAATCCCTTAAATGTAATCATGGTGTGCTAATGGTATGGGATCCGGCAAAAATTCCAGACGGCAGTGCATTCTAGTATTTCTCTTAATGAACAATCACTCTTCATTTTTGAAAGTCTGGTTTAAAAACAGCTTTTCTATGTAGCATGCATTTCATGTTTAAATAATCGCTGATTATCCAGGCTGTAAGTAATAAATTTATATCCTTACGTAGTCCTTTTTAAAATAATACTGAAAAAAGTGTTCTTATTTTTCCTAATTTATTTGTTATATTGTGAAATTTATTAGAGTTGCATCAATAAACAGTCCAGTGTGGTGTTTCTGCTTAAACTCTCATTAAATGACACTGTTTAATAAATCACTTTTAGCCTAACGTAAACAGTACTATGATGTGTGAATTGAGCGTAAGTAGAAAAGATCTAAACGGCTACTTTAAAATAAGTAAATCTTGTTCATAATGCTCAAATTATTTTTGAGCATTTAGTTTGTACGGCCAATATGAAAAAATGTAATGTGAGCAAAAATGCCAGGGTTTGAAGAGAACAGCTAAGGAAACACCCGGTGATATTATTCACTTCTATAGTTTCTGCGTGGAATTCTCCAAAGCGTCTTAGTGAAAGAGAGTTTTGACTCTCTTTGTGCATTTCTGTTGCACGTTTGGCGGCCTTGTGTCCTGTTGCCTATCGGTACCTGTTGCTGTTGCAGCTGTGCCGCTTTGTGTAGAGTATCCCTTAATTTTTTTCAAGGTGCTCAGCCTCTTGGGCTGAGCAGCACCCACCACGGCCAGGCTGCGTGCAGGAAAAGGGGCACTAGCTTGTTTTCATGTCACCTTGCTAATCGCAGCGAATACAGATCTTCTAACAGACATCTGGGGTGGATCGCCACACATCTAGGCACGTGTAAGTTGCTTGTTCCTTTCATGTGTGAGCACTGAATCCTATCTGCTATTCTGGCATTGGGAAAAAAAATTCCATTGTCACTATACTTCAGCAAAATCCCCTGTACTTTTTGTCCCGTGCATTGGTATTGCCAGACTCATAAGCCACGCTCCCAACTCCTACTTGCCAAAGAGCCTCTGGTTAATGTCTGCCAATAATGGCTTCTCTCTACGGACCTGGTCCCTAATATCACCAGTCCCCAAATTGACCTTTGCAGCTTGAAGGACATATAAACCCCAGCTCTGGAGAAGCCCAACGCTTGCAATGGAGATGAGGCACTCGGAGTGCACATGCATCTTGCTGCAAATAGCTTTGCTACCATGCGATGAACGGTGGCAAGTTCATTCTCCTCAGGGTGCTACTTGAGACCGCTACACAGGGTACACAAATTGTCTGTCTTACACGTTATTCAAAACACTTTGATTGCTACACCACGCCTTAGTCTGTCAGCATGCTTTACAAACTGTTAAATACCAGAAGTGCTTAACATACAGCATCTTACTAACTTCAGCATTACACAGAGGGTACATTTGGCAAACAGGTACAAGAAGAAACTTGAGAAAGGGATGGCTGAGCAACACAACATTTCAGAGAGCGCATTTTAGAAACTGACTGGCATAACGATGGTGCCTCTGTCAGGACACTTCATCAGTTAGCTCAAATCTGTGCCTTTCCTCCAGTGATGCTGCCTTTGCTGCACTCACTGTCATGCAACGACGGTACTCCTTTGCTTCATCATCAGTATTACTGACACGTTAATGTCACGCAACCAGCATCTTCCGTAAGTCATGACTGAAAACAAGCTCATTAACACAGTATTACAAAATCCCAAGTAAAAAAAACCAACAAAACATTCACACCTAATTTGATAAATAAGCTACTTAAGTATTCTAGGAACTAGTGGGTCAGATTTTTATACATTATGTTAGTAGATTTGGTTTTCATTAATGCCAAATGAAGCCTACATGAAGCACTTCTACCTCATATTAAAGGCATGATGCCAGTGAGCATCCATTTGGTTGCCAAGTATCAGGAGACCCCTCTAATTATCCATTTTGTACTTAAGATGCAGCAGAGGGAGATTCCACCGCTCTGTGGATACATTCCATAACTTGGCAACTGCCTTACGGTTGCCTTCATCTCGGGAGAATGCAAAAGGGTGTAACGGACTGGTTCCATTCCTCATCTGTGAAGCAGTATGGAGCACTGATGACCAGTAACAAATCCATAAGCTTAAAAGAAAAACATATTTCGGAGCTCTCTTCCCACCCCACTCTTTTATCTGCTGCTACAGCAATGAAAAGAATTTGAAGGCTTTCAGGAGAGCACCAGAGACCTCCAAGGGAAGGAGTGTTGTACAGGGGACACTTCATATGAAACCTACTGGAATTTGCTTTCTTTTTCCTGTTGGAAAGAGCCTCACTCTTGGGCGCTCAAATTCCTGTTGAGCCTTTTTGAGATGCAGCCTTACGGGAAATTAATAAAAATTGCAGAAACTCCTTCCTTGAAGTGGATTCCAAACCTAGGGAGTAATGCTGTTAAATTTCCAGGTGACATAAAAGGTTTGTATACAAAATCCTCGGCTTGAGGATACTGTGTCTTTGGTTCCAGTGGTTTTGCCTGCCCTGACATCGGACAACTGCATTGTAAGACCTCTCTGCTCAGGAACGTAATGATGTGCGTGAGTACAGATGGAGGGAGTACGCCAACCGTGGTGGCATGAGGCAGATGGAAGGGTGACGATCATCACTGATGGCAGCGGTGCCTTCTTCTTGTAGCACAATGACAAGTGAGGATGAGACTTTTCTTGGTCAGTAAATATTGCCTGTCCAAGGCCCTGACAATTTGCCCAGTAGACCTTGGCATCCTATAAAACAGTCAGAGGGATGAAGTGCATCCCACTGTGGTGCAGTCAGAAGAGACAGCTGTCTGACTGGATGTGGTCATCTTCTGGCTTAACGGCCTGTTTCCTCAGCTGTCGTTTGCATAGGTAGAAAGAAAAACATTGGCTCTTAAATTCGTGTTTAGCTAAGTAATGAACCGAGCCCACGCAGACGCTACTCCGAATTAAGCTGGAGTACCTCACGCCTATGAGAGTGAGTCCCAAATACGGCTGCAAAAGCTTAACTATAGGCAATTATATTGGGAAAAAGCCTAATATCTGTTGTTATCACATTAATATCTGTATCACTGGGATGCCAGCTAAGGCAGCTGGGCATTCTGAGGAGCATTTCTTTTAACTGTGCAGGGGTAGAATTGCACCAAGACCTCCTTTAAAAATGTCCATAGTACCTGTCTGCTGAAGAAGGAGAAAAGAAAAGGAACTTTAAAACTCTGTAGTTCCATCAGATACAGTGTTGTCTGGTTTAACTGTGAGAGCTGAAAGCATTGTTTCCCTGAAACAAAAAATTAATTCAAAAGCATCTGAGGCTTTCAGTGAGCTGTGAAAATACTGTAATATGGAGGAGGAGCATCTAACTCGCTATGAGCTTACACTCTCAAGTGCGCTAGTGCATTTGGTACCCAAGTGATTGTGGCAATATAGTCAGATGATTTTATGCTGGCTAATTTGATTACTGCTTGCTAGGCTGATAAATGTCTGAACTTAAAGTCTTAAAGGGCAGCATTCTGAATACACATCATCAGTATTAGGGCGACTGACTGGGGGCATCAGACTGTCGGTCTTGCAAATCTAGAGGCTGAGGGGCTTCCTCCCCTGGCATGGGACTAGGCTGGGGCAGCAGCCACCGGCGGACCCCTCTGACCTGCCCCAGGGGTAGGGCGATGCATGCCCACCACCCTGTTTGGCTTCCTCCACAAAGTACACTTGCTGTAGGGGAAAGGAGGAGGTGGGAGAAGTGATTTCAATCTTTTATTTAGCCGTGGGTCAAGTCCTGCAGCTTTTAATCATGTTGAACTCATACTGAAATCAATGGAACTTTTCTCTCAACAAAAGGAAATGTTATTTATCTCATTATTACCATTAGCCGCAGTTTCATGCGCGCAACCGGAAGGGGTTACTTCTTCAAGTTAGCTGAATCTTGAGGGCCTGTTGTTATTGCTAATTTGAAAATGGCACTGGCACATTACGGTCAGGAAATCCGGTATCATGGGGTTAACTTTCAGCCCTTATACTGAACGCAAATCAGTGAGGAAATTCATTGCTAGGTGCAGTCTCTAATTATTTAAAAGATAATTTGCATGCTACACAGAAATAAATTAGCTCCCAGGTGACAGCTGTTCCACTGTGTCCATTCCTGGAACTAGATGCCATGCTGGGAAATCTAAATGCAGACCAAAAGATTAAAACATTGTACTTTTTTGCCTTATAGGAAGGCCTTCCCCAAAATAGAGGCATAAAAAGTGAATTGGGGAATTAATGTTTCAAACCAGCAAGTTTAGAAGCTTAGCTAACAAACCACAACATTTTCCACAGCCTACGATTTCTTTTCACTACGGGCGCTTCACATCTGGCTAGAAGATAATGCAAGTGGATGTAAGTGTAACATGTACTAGTTTAAACGGATTTATTTTCAAAGTCAAAGAGAGAAGTTCAGTCCTAATATCAGGTTTGCATTCACACTGTCATGTGAGATCATTACAGGCCATGTGAACAACACCCAAAATATTTTTTTCTTCTTTTTATCACACACACAGAAATCAACAAATGCATTTTCATATTCCTTGCCAAAAGAAGATCAGACACCGCTTTTTATCTACATAAAAGCTTCAAGACAATCTCCATCTCACAAGAAATGCTAAAACATTTTTCAGTTTAATGGTTTTCGAACAGTCTTCTTATGGCTAGATTTTAACAGTGTATATTGCTGTATATTGTACATATATATATGTACATTGTATATAACATTGTATTATGTGGCTGTATATGTATTGTATATATATAATTATTTATTATATATTATATTTTATTATAGATTATGAGACTTACATTATATTGCCAGTCTTTTTCCATTGCTCCACCTCCTCCTGAAAGAAGCAATTTCCTGTGCCAGTTTGCTTTGTGCTAGGACTGTTAGGTGGAGATTACAGGCAGTTTGCTTCCCCCTCTCACTGTCTCTTCCTTTTCTCACTAGTCCTTTCACTCTGCCATGGCAAAAGGGCTTTCGTTTGCTCTTCTGTCTCCCACCTTGTAAACTAGCTAGAGAATCCATCCTCCTCACTGTACGGATGTACAGTTGTAACAGAACTATCAAGACCGATATGAATGGAAATGTGTGTGTGTGTGCATGCACATGTGTGAAAGCACTGTAAGAAACAAGCGAGCAAGGATTAAAGAACAGCATATGTTAATTGCTACGGAGCAACATATGTTATTTCGTTCAAATGACCAAATAGCAAGAAGAGAAGGAACAAACCTATCTAAAGATAAGGTATAAAGAAGATGAAAACCAGGAGTGGAGGCAATAAAATAACCAGATGATAAAAACCTGGCAACTGTAATTCAGGAATTTTGCCATGGGCTAATGAGAGGTGAGATAAAATAATGAGGCAAAAGATCCCAAACAACATCCACATCTAAAGGCTGTAAATGACAAGTCCAAAAGTAGTTCATCATCACTAATTAAGAAGAGCTCAAGAGATGAGATGAGGACCTGATAAGTGGTGTCCCTCTGCGTGGCACACTCGTGATCCTGGCCAGACCACCCGGACATGCAGGTCGTGGTGCCCGTGAGTACGTGGATGGGAGAGGACCCTGACCTTGCACAACTTCAGATCCTGGTAAGCAAAGACCAGTTAAGATAGAAGCTGTCTTGCAGGAGCTGACGACTCCCCCAGTGAGTGTATATGCTGCCATCAGATAAAGCTACACTTCTTACTCTTACAATGTTGACTGGCCTGACTCATCCTATTAACAGATCATCACTGGGATCTTCGTTTCTCCTGAGATTCTTAAAATCTCTGTAGATGTTTAGAACTTGATCTTACTTTTAATCCCCCGATCAGCTTGTGCACTGTGTGGAGGTCCTATCACGATCACGAGAGCAAGGGAAGCTAATACATTCTTAATTTCTCTCATGAAGAAATAAGCTGCCTGTTCAGAAAGTTAATGTCTCATCTCTTCAAAATCTCTGTGCCTAGCTATCAAGAGTGCAGGGAAGCGCAGCTGCTCTTAGGTCCTTGGGCCGGGCTACATGCCCCACATGCAGCAACAGAGAGAAAGGGAATAAATGCTGTTTTTGTCAAGGTCAGGAAAATACTGCTACCTGTGTTGCAGGCACAAATCCCAAAGCAAGACGATTTATTCTTCCAGATGTCAATACTGGTGTGAAACTTGCTAGTACATATAACAACTGACACTGTAACCGCATCTGGGCAAACAACAAAGGCGTAAGTGTCTGGCAATATTTGTGGTTCATGGAAAAGATTAGGTCACAGCTGTGTTTGCATATTGTAACACCATGAAAAAGACTGATGATACCTTGCCACAACCTGAATATTGAGTTTCTTCCAGGGCTCAAAATGTATTAGCTGATCAGCATCAGCTGTGACAAGAAAGAAAATTATCTGTCGTCTTAGCCCATATCTCATACAATTGTGTCATCCTCCTTCAGTTTCTACTTAACACCTATTGACAATATACCGGTCATGTGAACTGTACATTTCCCGTGTGCCATTCCTCTCTCGTAAAACAAACCCAACATTTTTTATAAATCAAAATCAATCCCTGTAGCAGCAATAATTAGCAAGTTTCACACTCCTCTCAGCAGAGGCATACAAAGGTCTCCTGAAGTGAAATTTGTAAAGAAGCATTTTTGGCCAAGGAACTTTTAAACCTCACAGTTGAAGTTTGGGTTCATCCCGCCTTTCAGTACAAGACGAGAAGGAAAAAATGAGGAGCTAGACTCTGCAATATTTACAATGAGGAGAGAGTGCAGGAAGAGGACTGCAAAACACATCAGAAGAATTGTGAGAGCTGCACATCCAGTCCCAGTGAAGCCCTGAGCCCTTTTCAGGGGAGTTCACCCTTTGAGACGGCAGCTGATACCACTATTCTCAAAACACGGCATACAAACCGATCTTTTGTCATTAACTGAAGGGCTTGGCTGGATCCCCCCTCCTCCCTGATTTCAGCAGGCATTCTCATTTCTCTGTCCCTAGCAGCGTACAATGCCTTATCCATATTCTGGTGAAGCTTTTTGACACTGAACCAGCAGAAGTGCAAAAGCTAGAGAAAGAGGTACAGGAATTCAGAGGCTCTTAAGTCCCTGTCCCAAGGTGCTTTGTTCCTACAGAATTTCAAACCAGTAGATTGCTTTTATCACGCAAAGTTTATTTTGGACCACAGCATGTCCTTTACAACAAACCTTTACAAACTGTTAACTAAATAACATTGTTTAATTTGAAAATTTTGCTACCGTTTATGCCTTTCTTCAAATCAGTTATAAATATAGCACAATCAGATCTGGAGACTTTTAAGGCACCACTATCAGCTTTGTATCATCATAAACATTTACTATTTGTTCCTGTGCTTGGCTTTCTGTCTCTAAACCAGCTTATGTAATGTGGTACTTTACTTCTCTATCTGTGACAACGTAGGATCCCAAGGCACCACTTGTGAGGGGTTTTTTTAAATGAAAATCAAAATAAGAGGTATCAGCAATTTCTTCTTTACCTCCTGTTTCAATTACATGCTCAAAGAATTCTACCCCATGAATGAAACTCAAGGGTGGGGTTTTTTTTTTTGGTTTTGGGTTTTATTGGGTTTGGGGGGTATGTGTGTGGGGGGGGGTTGGTTTGGTTTTTGTTGTTGGTTGGTTGGGGGTTTTGGGTTTTTTTTATTTCTTTCTTTGGATGTTTTTTTTTTTTTTTTTTAAATCAAACTTGACCTCCAAAGCACTTGTTTTCACTGAGGCATAAGGAATAAAACAAATTTGAGTTTTTAGGCCAGGTAATTTTTTAAGATACGAAATCCTGGAGAAGTAGCAGAAGATTAAAGATACGGTAGATCGCATTTTTTCACATAGTCCTCTCGCCATAATAACTCCTTTAATTAAGTTGGCGTTTCCAAAAGCAATGAAAAATTCTCTCAGAGGAGACAGCACATAAATCTTGGCTAGAAATAGCCAGGCGCTTTAGCCTCTCCCACCACTTGAGAGAACCTCAGTCCTTGCTTTGGAACACCTTGTCCCCAGGAGTGCCCCACGCTTGCTTGGGCACAGCAGGCAGAGGGGAGCACCTCTGAAAATCTGCGAGACCCGTTTCACTGCTGCAAAGTGCTGTGGTGGGAGAAGTCCTGCAAGTTGGATGGGGAACCTCCAGTAAATACGCAGAGTCCTGACATAGCCTCCAGCTATAAAATTAAGTTAAAATAACTCCCTTACACACAGTCTAGAGCATAAACTTTAGGGTTTTTTTTAATAACCAGATAAGCAGAAAAGTTGTTGAGTGTGACTATCATCGTGAGTGATTTAAAATCTCTCTAGAAACTTTCGGCTTAAAAGTTTGATTCAAAGCAACAAAAATACTGACTTTTAAAAGTGACTTCCAAATATGAATCTTCAGTAAAAAAGGATTGTTCAGGTTCAGCTTAATTAGTTAAACCTACTGAATATTCTAAGCAAAAGTTATACAGATACTGAAATGTTCTTTCAGGTGAAAGATGGTTAAGTAAACCACTGCTGCTTCTCTAAATAAATCTCAGACACACCGCTCTTTCCAGGAAGGTCTTCAGGGCTTGCATTACTCCTAATAATTTTGCCAAAGAATGGAAAATATTTAAAAAAAAAAATCTATCTTTTGTTCTAAGGGAAAACAGACAGAAGATAGACCGTAATGAAATAAAACTAAAATTCTGCCAGAATGTAGATTTTATGCACAATGTTGAGTTTATCTTACCTGTAAAGATCTGTAATCTGCCCTTCATTCCAGCGATAATAAAGATCATTAAGAAGACGCTCATGCTGCCCATACAAGCAAATGTAGTTGGAGACAGGAAAGGGTTCCTTTGAAAAGCAGGTGATGCTTTCTACCGTACTACGTTTGTTGGTACGCATCCTGAAATAATTCCCGTGTCTTGCCTCTCCAGTTATAATCTCCATCCCCTGGAACAGAAAATATAAGGAAAGCTGTAGAGATGGAACGAACACCCGACTTGGCATACGTACAGGATCAGCTAGGGTTTCCTAGCTGATATTTAACATTTCTAAAAAAAAGGGTTGTGGATTTTAACAACAAGAACATAGTAACATAGTTTATACAACACGGCACTTTGCTATGGTTTGGACACAAAGATTTTCTGTGTGGTTTAGACCTTGATTAACAACACACACAAAACTGTGCAGCTACAACTACGTGTGCAGCATGGGCTTTGCTTCCTCAATCCCGAGTGACATTTGGACACCTAAGGGTATCTGGGCCATCCGAACTGGGCTGGCAGTTATGACACAGGATCCATGGGAGACCTGTGACCTCCTGGAACAGCAGCTGGAGGTCAGGAGAGATGCCCTGGGGCATCCCAAACAACACTAGATGCCTCTGTTTAGGCAACTGAATTGAAATCTATTCATCCTAATTTTTTATGCAGAGTCCATATTATTGCATACATATGGCATATCATAATTTACTGTAGGATACCGTCCTGATGAATGAAGAATACACTGGTATACTTTTACTCTCTCTCCAGATTTATACCTATACATATATATTTTTTTATATATGTATATACAAACAGTGTATCTGCAGAGTCCAAACTTACGGCACATCGTAGAAGCTATACGATTGTAGGCAGAGGGTCGATGCTAACACATTAATCAGTTACAAGCAAACTTCAATGTTACAACTCAAAGCTTTATCACATACCAATTAAGCGTTTTTGGCTTTGCATAGAACTTTTCCAGTAGTCAAAGTTGTGATGTGTTGGAACAGCCTTCCAACAAGGAAAGAAATACCAAGAAGGACCCTGGTTCAGTTCTAAAACAAACTTCTAAATTTTATAAATGTCATTATGTACTAGATGGTTGCCTGCAACTGCAGGAGGCTGGGTTTGATCTCTTAGAACATTTCCTTCAGGCTATGTTCTAGACTTTTAAATGATTAATTACTATTGCCTTAAAAAAAATAAAAATGCATATACTTACATGACATATATATGCATATGTATATGCGTGTATATATGTACACACACAAACACATACGCATATGCATGATTTAGAATTGCTCTCAGTGACTCCCTCTTACTAATTTGAACAGGGGCTGCCAAGCGTTGCTAACACCAACTCTACTATCAATAAAAGAACAACGATGTTGGATACTGATGCTCAAACTATATCATTTAGTTTCAGCTAGTTAAATGAATTACTTAATAAAAGACAAAAATGTAAAAATTTGTTTCAAACCTCGCATTGCAGTGAGATGATCAAATAGCTTGAAGCTATTTTTTAAAGCTGTATTCATGTTCCAGTTTTATATATTTCTAAAACCTGTTGCTAGGCTACAGTAACCTTTGTTACTTCCACATCTCTCAGCTAATAGATTTCACAAGCTTCTCTTACTTCTTTCTTAGGAAATTCTTTTAGGATTTACATGAAGTTTCTGGAGTGGCTTTAAAGATGTTGCCTTTTCAGACAGCAGGTAATCAAAGCCGCAGCAAAAGAATTCTAATCATGTTCTAGCAATTTGGAGTGACAAAACCAATTTTTCTCTCTCTGATAGACCTTTCTGCTTCCCAGTACATGCTGCTTTGGACAGCTCATCCTGCATCTGCAAAGCTGGAAAACAAGGTGAGCCATGCTTTGATTCCTCGCCCTAAAGCATGGATTCCTTTTTTTAAAAAAAAAAAAACAAACTATTTCTTTCTATAGACTATTGCTGTCCACGTTTTAAAATCAGCACTGAAGTAGTCTTTTAAAAGCCACTCTTCACATCAGCTACAAGAACGGGCTTGATGCAGAAATCACTGAGGAAAAATGTATAATCTGTATGAAACGGGAGCTTGCCTAGGTGGACGGTCCTCTCTGGCTTTGAAATACATGAACCTAGTCCTTTTCTTGTTTCACAAGACAGGTTCTCCAGTACGAGAAACATCTCCATGTTTGTATCATGGGACAATCTCCTATGTAGTCCTATTGTGTGAAGGGCTTCCCTCTTTCCCTGTTCAAAGATGACTTTCATGGTTGCAACACTAGCTATTTTCAAGTATGGAACATCCCTTCCAGAATACATTCTTTTCCTACCAGCCTAGAAATCAACTGAATTTCACTGATAGACTGCAAAGTTTTATCATGCATTTATAACACCTTATTCCAGGAAGGAAAGAGGTTAAGCGCTAAGGCTGAAAATATATTTTAGTGAAATCCAGCTAATACTATCCTATGTCCTCTTTATAGGAATTGTGTGGCTTTTGAGAAGGACAAATATCAGAAAGTATGGAAATAAACATCTAACAGGTTCAGTTAGTTATATAATTCATACTTGTTCACCAGCTGTACCCGATTTATACAATGCACCCAGGCTCAGCTGACTGGATGTGTTCTTACGCAGGTCTGATGGGAAACACCACCACTACATTGGTGTGCTGTGTCTTAAATGTGTGCTAGGAACTTCAAAAGCAACATTCCGCATGACTGAGAAAATTACTTGTCTCTCTCTACAGTATCAAACAAAAGTAAAGCCATTCTGAAAAAGAGAGTACTAAGGAAAAACCAACGTAATAACCTCCCAGCCCGTGCTGAGACAAATGGCTCAGGAACCAGGCGTAGTGCTAAGCCGCCAACTCTGGAAAAAGAGGGTCAAGTAGTTGAGCTGTAGTACCCCATTAGAGTGCTATTTGAACCCGAAGTGCTATAAAAAGTAACTTAAAGAGTTCAGGGCGTTAGGGCTTCACAAGTATTTCCTGCCTTCAAGGACCACCCCCGCTTCGGTTTAGGTTGATTTAATGGCAAAGGAATTAAGAACTGCAGTAAAGAAGTTAATCAGATAATCTTATCTGTATGTATTCCACATTTACAATAATATGACAGTGAATTTACATTTAAATATATTCAATATTTTCAAATAATCACAGAGATTTGGTTTTATGTGGTTTGTTCCATTCCAAAGTTTACTGGCAAGTCGCAGTTCTAGAAGGTCTCTAAATGCATACTTAAACCCATGCTCACTGAAGATATTTTTTAAGATGCATTGTACTTATGCATGTACCTGTGCTATCCTAAATAAGAACATCTTTCGAAATGGAAGACAAAACAAAGACAAGTTAAATAATGTAACTTACATGATCGCACAGTGCAAGTTCTAAGTCCAAGCAGGTGGGGATTTCTGGTTTGGAAATATGCAAGTAATTATAACCTCCAGGAAGAACACCTCCTGTCATACATGAAAATGAGATTTATTAAATCATAAACACAGAAGAAAAAGTATTTGCTTGCCCTCCTTCTCCCACAATCTCTTTTGTTGTTGTTGTTGTTTACCAAGTGGCTCTAAAAAGAAAACAAAGAATTATTTTTTTTTTGGTGGACTTCATCTTATAAACTTTTTTTTGGTACTCTTACACATATTGGTGCAGTAGTCACACACTGAAAAGTTCTGATTGTAGTTTTATTGACCTTGAACTTGGAATAAAGACACTGAGATTCACTGGAAACACTCTGTATTTACTGCAATATAAATGAAAGCACAACCTGGTCTGTTATCAGCAAAAATCTACAGCGTAAGCTTTGACTGCAACTCACCTCTCTCCACTGACTATATAAGGAGCTCTGAGGACTCTACTGCCGTTAGATGGCACCTTAGGTGAGATGGAACTACTCTTGTTATATAACAGCAAAAACGCTAGAGAGGGTATGAAAGTATGACAGAAATCCATTTTGACATACCTTTAATTATACAGCTTTTGTATATGGGGATGAATCTATCTGTGCCTTCTGGTGGCTTAGAAAAGGGCTTACGGGTTGGATCAAAGAGATTCAGCATCGATGCAGCAAGCTCAAAGCCAATCTCTTTGGAATTGAAGTTGCTGTGTGTCCATTCACCTCCACGATATCTTCTGGAGTACTTTGTTAAAGGACCTGCAGCCCTGATACTGACATCATTAGTACGGAATTCGTTATCGATCACAAGTCTTCCATCAAAAACAAGGCAAGCATCATTAATTGCCTTAAAGGTTTCATAATCCACTGTCCTGTAGGCAAAGCTAAAAAATGCCTAAAAAGGAGATGTAAATAAGCGTAGGTTATTGTGCAATGGTTCCTGGCTAATTTCATAAATCAAAACCTACACTTTGTTCTGAAAGTTGTTTATTTTAATAAACAAGAACATGAAATAAAGTATGATTTTTTTATACATAGCTAAATCCTTCTGATCCAGTATTTACAGCTACTAAAAGTAAAACAAAGACAGTTGAGGGGAGAATTACTATACTCATCTACTTCTGGTTATGAGATGAGTTTTGTTTTAAAAACTCTAATATTAACTGTGTCAAATAGCCTGAGTGGAACTGCGTATTTTCTGTGCTAGTATAAGCATGTGAAAGGGGCTTGAATTCTTTATGAAGCTGGCTTTCTTCTTTCAAATGCTCAAGCCAAGCTGAAAAACAAAGTAATGGAAAAGTACAATTTACTTTGCACTGTAGTGGGATAACTGTATATTACAGATATTTTTTCAACTGTTGTGCCTGTTTACCAAACTATGTTACTATGGCTACCAGCACAGGGATGTTCAATGAAACGGAAAGACAGGAAATTCAAATTGTTCAGAGGGAATGTCATCCTCATTCAAACCACAGCAGCAGAAGGAAGCCAGTGGAAGCTGTGGAGGCCAAGACATTTGTGACAGGTATAAATGATGACCGAATATTTACATGAAAAGGAAAGCATTCAGATTTATTATACTTGATAATGACGCAGATTTTGGAAAGCACATCCAAACTTGTCAGGACTGAAACACATCTCTAGCTATTCCAGATCTGGATAATACTTACTTTAGGAGGCAGACTGATCTCTCTTTTCTTAGTGCTTGGGACTACTGGGCCTGCAGTGGCTGGGGCCGACCACTCTCAGAGACAGGGCAGAGGTCTAGATCCACCTAGACCATCCAGGTCAGCCCAGAGGAGGCTGTGTCTTTAAGTACTGGGTACATTTGGCAGTCTGTTAGTGAATCTGGTAATGAGCACAGCAGATACCTATACACTATGTGAATATATATATTCACTGTGTTTTGGTTTGTGGGACTGAAAAAGAGATGGGCTTTCCATTCTTTGAAAACACTACCTGTGCTGTCTTACTCCTCCTTACGGAAACTGGCCCTGAGGTAGGGATTTATCTTGGGACCAGCATCTACTGAAGCCATGAGCTCATCTTCCCCACAGGAAGATTTCAAGGGCATTGAAAGAAAATCACCCTAAATCCTTAAATTCCTCCTCTAAGTCTCAAAGAAAAAAGCTAGTGATAATTCCCTTCTTTTGTCTTCTTGTGGCACCTGCATGGTCCCTCTCCTGGGACACGAGGAAGCAGATCAGACTTCATCTCCCCAAAATAAGAGCTGAGGCAGCACCACGGCGACAAGCACTACAAAGCAGGCGGTGCTGGAAGTGGCCACTGATTCGTCCTACGCGTTAGGCATCAGTTTGGAACAGATGTGCACACAGCACGTCATGCAAAATGTGCTGGATGCCTGAAGAGCCGCTTTGAAATCCAGCGCAGCGCGAGAGCGAGGACTGCAGGGTCCCGCCACAGCCCTTGTCTTTTGTCTGCACGCTCCGCACAGACTCCGCGCATTGATTAGCAGAGAGGAGCTTTTGTATCGATTTAGAATCGTGCACATCTGACATTTCACTTGATATGTGTTTCACTTGGTTTTCTACGTTGCCTAAAAGTGACTTTAAAGAGGCAAAAGCCCATCTGAAATCTGGAACATAAAAATGTGCTCACCAAGGGAAGTGCCTATTCAGATGAAGCTAAGAGAGGCGCTGGGGAAGGCAAAACTCCCATCAACTGGAGGTGTCTCAGTTCTGAAAGATGAGAAATGAGGAGCAAGTAAGCGAGGCTGGGTCAGGAACCGGAGGACACAGGCGCAGAACAGTCCCTGCCCCAGTCCCTCACCTCTGTCAGAGCGCCGCAGACAGCAGAAGCGGGGGAAGCTACAACTACGAGCAGCGGCTTTGGAGCTGCCTCTTACAGAGGATAAACTGAAAGCTGGCAGAACAAAGGTCCCAAAAATAAAGTAAAACAAGAGCCCACACTGGACGTTGAGGGTTAAAAGCAATAAGAATGACAAGGCTGAGAGGTGTTTTAAACAAGATCATTGTCTGCAAAGGGTACAGATGAAGACTGACCATCTCATTGTTACAATATAGTTTGTGAAGCTCCAGAGCCTTTATAAAGAGCTTTCTCCTTCATCAGTGCCCTTAGCTTTTAAAATGATTAGACGACAAGCTGAATGTTGCTGCCCATCATCAAGAAATATTACTGTACAGGCTGAGGAAAGGGTGAAAAGTTATCAGACAAGTATGCATTATCTTGCTGCCTTCATCTTGAACAGACCGAGACATAACTGTATCAGGGCAAACTAACATCAGTAATACGTCCTTCCCTTAGTGTCAGCCTCAGGGAGGACACGGTTGTGACCCGAGTAAAGTATTACCCAATTACACCACCAAAGAGCTTCCCTGTGGATGAAGAGCGCGCGTCAGGTGCTCACGACTGGCTGGATGAGCCAGAAGGAAGAAAAGGCATGGGAAGCAAAGGGAGCTGGAAATTTAAGCCACACTGGTATGGCAGAGATGTGACAGCAGAGGAGTCAGAGCCTCTGGGGTTGTTTGTATATAAAACAAGTAATGAAACATGTGCAGTTAAGGGAATTCTAACCACCTAGTACATCCAAAATCAGGGAAGCTCTGCCCGAGAAGGCAAGGGGACCACACAGGCCCACGTCCTGCCGGCTGACAGGCAGGACGGTGTCACCAGAGGGGAGGGGAGGGGACGGCTGCAACCTCCAGGCTGGGAGCCATCTGTCAGCCCGGGAGGGGAGGGAGGGAGGGAGGCTGCCGCTTTAGGAAAAGAGGAGATTTTCTCCCGTTGTTTTTATCCTGCAGGACTCAACAAATTAAGCCCCTAAGAACTGCCAATCAACAGTTGATATTGGCTCAAATCCCAAAAGGCCCAGAGCTGCTGCAGTGCTGATTCCTGCACAGCCTGCTCCCTTGCAAACCCAGCTGCCTTCCTGGCGAAGGCTGCTCTCCGGAGCCCTGTCCTCCTCTGAGCCTGTCCTCCCAGGTGGCTAAAAGCGGATACAGGAGCCATGCAAGACAGCTGAACCGGTTTTGGACAACATAAAGCCCCTGACATCACAAATAATTGATGTCTCTCATCTTAGAGGCTGGGTAAGAGAGACCTCAAGAGGGAAGAACCATGGCTGGAGGAAGGATGGTAAGGGGGGCACAAAAGGGCAAGAGAAACAAACCATGAGGAAATGGGGGTCGCGAAGGAATGGCACGGGCCACACAGGCAAGGTGGTGAGGAAAAGGCGGCAGGGGAGGCGATGGGGAGGTGGTGAACAGATATGAAGTTGCAAGAACAAGAACCACTTCCACCCTGTGGAAGAAGGATAAAAATAGAAGGATTTCAGGCAAAGAGGAGAGAAACTGCAGAGCTGCATATGAGGAAAGAGTGGAAGGAACATCACAACGGACATGGGTACCAAAGTCAGGACGCTGCTAGCAGATAAAAGTGTTATGCAAGGTCTTCACCTCCATAAGGGTGGGCTTAACTATCCATACATTAAACAGAAAAGGGCCGGGAAAACCAATGACTTAGAGCTTTCCAGCGCAGGGGAGGTGGCAGGGACCACGGACTCCTGGGGAGTTCGCCGGGGGAGGCGCACGGCTCTTCCTTTCCACAATTACAACAGACTTGCTGCAAAAAGAAGCATGCCTGCAGCGGGATGTGTTGAGGGGGCCATACAGCTTCCTACAGATGCATGTGTTGAAGTGACTCTACTAGAAGCGCTCACTCACATGGATTAGCTCAATAAAGAAAAACAGAACTTACTCTGCCCATTAGGAAAGGCTAAAACCTGTCCCACATCTCACAGTGGGGCCATACCTGTGAATGTGCATATAAAATTACTTAGATATTGATACTACAGATAAACAAGAAGGCAGTCATTAATGTAGAAGGAGAAAAATCTATTTAAAAATATATTTTAATTAAGTTATGCAGTAGGCCTCTCTATCCTAACATTATTGGCTTCTCCTATGACTTAATCAAATCTTAATCAAATGCACATAACTATAGACAGGAGTTACTGTATGCGTTTAAATAATAAAAGGATTTCTGGAATTATTCAGAAAATGAATTAAGAGTATTTGTCACTCAGCAGTGAACAACTATTCATGAGTCAGGTGACTAAAACACATTTTAATCCTAATCATTCAGGGCATTAACAATGGTTTTATTGGGATTTTTAAAAAACAACCCTTTAGCCTAACAAGCGAATGTTCAATCTTCTAGAGACAATGAGAAAACAGATAAACCAATGAGGGACTATCTGAATTTGATGGTCTTTGTCTTAAAAAACAGACTGAAAGAAACACAATGAAAGCATATACTTACTGAACACTGCAATTTTAACGGTTTTCTATTAGTAGTGAAAGCAGCACATGTGATAAGGTCTGGGTCGTCGCCTTCGTTCCACTGTGCCAGGATACTGTCATAATAAACAGACACGCCAGCCTTTGCCAGTGCCTCCCGAACAGCACTTTCGATTTCGTTGTTGTTAAGGCAAGTAACATTTGAGCTGAGTGGAGGCTGTACGAGATGTATGCGAGAACCATCAATTCCAAGAGATAAGAGGGTTTCTACCGTGGTGTAAATGTCAATTGTATTCCCATAGACAATGACGTTCCCTAAGGGGAAAAAAAGGGGGAAAAATTTCTAAGACGTACAATGAAAACCTTATTAGTATAACTCAGATGATAATAACACGAAATTGCTCTCTTTGACCCTCTTATTTCTCTGATGCTATGAAGCAAACAATGTTACCTAGCAACAGTAGCTAAGATAATTTAGTGAAGAATCTGTACAAAACATCCCACAAAGTAGGCAAGTACTTAACATAGAAGTATGACATTCATTCTGACCCCATAATTTGAAATAATTTTGATTGAAAATCCTCTAGGGGGAAAAAAAAAAACAACCACCCATGTTTTTATTTTGTTCTCTCCCTCCTCAATTTTTCTCATTCAAAGGATTTACTGGGGGGAGGGAGACAGAAGCAAATCAAATGCATCATGCAGAAGAAAACCACAAACTGTGGAAAGACAAAGTTGTAGAAAACAAGCCATTGTGCAATACGGGAGGTCACCAGTGCTGCCGCTTCCTTCCGCAAAAGCCTAATCTCCAGACAATGGAGACACCCCTGCAGACGTAGCCCTGTGCCTGCTGCTTCCTATCTGCCGGCTTGTGTCACCGAACTGCCCCGCTGAGGGGCACAGGCGGCCGATGCACTGACAGGGAGCGGCTGGCAGCTCTGCACTGCTCTTTGAAGGCAGCTGCCTCCCTCCCGTGCACATCAGAGAACGCCCAAAACCTAAATGCCTCAAGTACGTGCTCCGAACCTCCCTCCTTGCACACTGCCTAGAAATCAGCAAGCTTGAGACTTACATTTCTGATCAGCTGGTATGAAAACAGTGTTTGGATGTCGCTGCTCCTTTTGCAGCACATTGTCACTAGAGCAGAAACCACTATTTAAAACAGCTCCATCTTTCCACCCACTGGGTGAAGGGAGCTCCGATTCAAACCCACGTCTCCCACCTTCTAGGGGAGTGCTCTTAACGACAAAGCTGCAGCCTATAGTGTAGGATCTTGCAAATTCTTACTGAAGCGGTGCCACTTCAAACTGCATAGTTAAAGCTGAGAGCAAATATGTGAGGATGTGAGGGAGGCAGGTTCCGTGTGAGCACGATGTGACTCTCCAGCCTAATGGCTACACCCCTCCCGGCAACAAGGGAGGCAGAGGTGGGATGCATCAGAGCATCTGTGTGTTTTATCTAAGGATGGTTTAAACACGTAAACATTCCTCTGAGCAGACACTGAAACATGCTCCTCTCCTCGCTGTTCTCTCTGTCACCCTGCTTGGAATAGGAATCATTTTTTTTGCTCTGTAATCCACTAAGCCTTCAAGTAATCCATGCTAAATGGCACAGCTCTTGTAGGACAGACCGGGAACTCCTTTCCTGGTGGCTAAGGACCCTTTGCTACGAGGGCCGCAGCCAAGCTCCTGCCTGAGCAAAGGAGGATCAAGCCCAGGCTTGCGGGCTCCTCCGCGCACGCAGCAGAAACATGCCCACAACCACCAGCTCTGCGTCTATGCTGTGTGCATCCACCCCAGCAACTAGCTCAAGCTCCAAGGCCAAGGCAGATGGAGGAACACCCGCTCTGTGGGTGACCTTCAGTAATAAATCAGCTTCAACACGTTAGGTCTGATGGGTGTTTCAGTATGCCAAGAATGTGATCCGTCAGCACAAGGATGCATCAAATGCATGTTCCTATTGCATTTAATATCCCATACCTGGGCAGCACTGCTGGTCAGCAGGTGCATTTATTGCTTTATGGGAAATCCCTGGCAGAAATAGGAAATAACTGAGCCATACCTCCACAAGCTAACATGCAAACATCCTTCTGATAGAGGACATCATACACTCCAGCATGGAGCTGGGAGAAAGGAAACTGCAGAACAGCTAACACCACCCAAGTGTCGCTTTTCCAGGTAATGTGTGTAAACCTGAAGAAAGGCAGTGCACAAATCCCAGGCCATCCCAGGCTTGACCAATCTCAGATTGAAGCTAAAGGGTAACACAGAAGATATAGGGCCTCATTTGAGAATCACAGAATAGTTTGGGATGGAAGGGACCTTAAAGATCATCCAGTTCCAACCACCCTGCCACGGCCAGGGACACCTCCCACTAGACCAGGCTGCTCAAAGCCCCATCCAGCCTGGCCTTGAACACTTCAGGGATGAGGCATCCACAGGTTCTCTAGGCAACCTGTTCCAGTGTCTCACCAACCTCATCGTAAAGAATTTCTTCCTAATATCTAATCTAAATCTACCCTCTTCCAGTCTGAAACCGTTACCCCTCGTCCTATTGCTCCACTCCCTGATAAAAAGTCCCTCCCCACCCTTCCTACAGGCGCCCTTTAAGTACTGGAAGGCCACTATAAGGTCTCCATGGAGCCTTCTCCAGGCTGAACAACACCAAGTCTCTCAGACTGTCTTCACAGGAGAGGTGCTCCAGCCCTCTGATCATCTTCGTGGCCCTCCTCTGAACTTGCTCCAACAGGTCCGTGTCCTCCTTATGTTAGGGAAAAGATGGATGTTATGACAGAAGCTTCTTTACGAGCTCTATGAAAATAACTTATAGTCTGGCATTGAAGAAAAAGTGTAGGGTTGAATGTACTAAAGAAAAAGTCAGTGTTGAAACATCAGAGGTGTTTCAGCAATGGCCTTTAATTGACAGAAGCAGCAGCTGGCACTGGCTTCCCCACAGACTACAGAGCAGTAACTGCAATCAGAATTTGGAAAAACAGCTGACTCTCCTACATAACTGGCTTGATCTTGACTTTTGGCGGGATTTGTTTTCCTTCATGGCACTGCAGTAAGCAGTGATGAGCAGGTAAGAGTGCCTCATGCAACTAACTTACACGTTTATCTCAGCATTGGCATTTATGTCTACTACAAGTGATAGCATCCCCTACAACGTAAATTTTATTATTTCATAGGCTAAACTAATTTCACTGGGACCATGTTTTACTGCATGAGACATACCGCAATACTAAACAGAGCATTCACAGAGCCCTAGCTCCCGAGAATATTAATGATAAAAATTGTTAACAGATGTTCTATTATTCCCCTTTGACTACAAGGTTATTTTATTTGTCATATCAGTTTGGCTACTTGTAGCTGCCAAATAAACATATCTCTTTGTAACTGTCAGAGAAAAGAATTGCCCCATGATTATACATGCTCAGAAATGCTGGAAAGCATATTTTTACTGTTAACCTCAATGACCAGAGGGACGGAACGATTTTACCTGCAAATGTATTCATCTGAAATCGTAAGACGGAAGAGATCTCACTAGTTTCATAAATATAATACAGAATCCATATAATGTGTGATAATGGGAACTCCGCCCAGTGTGTACATTGCTAAGCTGACTTTCCAGGCCAGAAGAACCCTTTCCGTTGCTTGTGCCTATCAGGAGGTCTATCTGCAGGCAGTGCTGTCCTCATGAGAGCGTCAAAAAAGAAGGAAGACATAAGACTGAGAAGTTCAGTTATTGCATTATATGTTGGCATTTTTGTATACACAAGATCAGATTCGAGCCCTGCATTTCTCAAGGAAAATTAAAATTCTGTTTTATAGGGTAATACTAAATACAACTACATTAGATCAAGGAAAGCAATGCTCTTTTACTGACCTCTTGTAAATCAACAATTTACGGTTTCTGCTTATTACAATATTAGTGGCTTTTTAGATTACAGTGCTAGTAGTCTAGGGACTACAGATATTCATTATGGACTGAAATTATGTTCACTGGACAGATAGCAGTTCCTCAGGATGCTTTTATTATTTAACTACATGAAAACGTATCTATCTGTGAGTAAACATAATAATCTTCCACAGAAAAAAGCAGCCATAAATAAAGACCGTTAGAGTAGTTTTATCATTTATTACTGGAATGTCAGCTTTCTGCGGCAGAGCAGGACCATTCATTTTCCACAAGTGGAAGCACAAGATTTCAGTGACCCTAGCATGACCTGAATCTTTTTAGTTTGCAAAAGCTAAAGGAGAAAACAGTATTAGCTAAAGCATCAGTGGCTACGGTTGGTGATTCATGCACTGGAATTTTAATGCGATACTATTCCTACAAACACGCTTTTAATAACGCAGTAAACTATGTTTAGGTAAAAAGAAAAAATAATTGCTCCATTTTGGGCCATTAAAGCAGTTTTGTTCCTTACTTTACTCCCATCCTACTTTTTATTTTCATGGAAAGTGCAGAGCTAATAGGAGATGAATTTCAATTAGTCACAATTACAGTTATAATAGGTTACATGCATTAGGCGGCTGGGTTTCATCAGAGAAGCCTCAGCGGCAGCCATCAGGGCTGGTGCTCACCCTGCTCCCTGGCCCTCGGCTGCAGGAGACCCTTCTGTAGCCGCCAGCACAACCGGCTGGGGGCAAAGGCCTCTGGCCCCCAGCCCGGGGACCCCGCTGCAGCCCACCACGCTGCAGCCGGCCGAGGAGCTGGCAGCGGCAGATGTGGCTCCCTGCTTCTCCCACGGGCTCCTCAAGCAACACCTGCTGCTGAGTGCCGGCCAGCTTCTCCTGCCACCTCTCCTTGCCTGAGGTGAGGAGGAGCCCGGGGAGGAAGGCTGCAGCAACCACACTGCTGCTCGTCCTCGGTGGTGCAGTGTCCTGGTTTGAGCGATACAGGACTAACTTCTTTTCTAATGTTTGGGAAAACTGCACTTTTAGAAGACTCCAGCGTCTGAATTCGTGAAAATATTTACTTTACAGCCAACTAGGCTATGTGGGTTTCAAGGTCTCGTGTTTTTGAGTTAGAGAGGTGCAGAGATGAGGAGGAGCGAGACCTGGACACTTGACTCAAGCCAACAGGATTATTTCATACCATGAACGTCACATTCAATATAAATTAGAAATTTTGCTGCGAAGTTCACTCTCTCTCTCTCCCTTAGTGGCTGCGATCCAGAGAACTTCTTGCCCCAGTGCTGGACCCCTGAGCCCTTCCCTTCCTTCGAAGCCGTAGCGCTCGCAGTGTCCGACATTTGCTGTCCACTGCTGGGAGTGCACAGCTTCCTGCTGATAGATGGGCTGAGTATAATTCTTGTATATCTTATAATATTAGTATTGGGATTAATACTGGTTCTTTAGTATTATTAATGTTAATTATCTAGTCTTATTCTATTAAATCTGTTTATATTTCAACCCTCGTGTTTCCTTGTTTTTTCCCGGTTCCCCTTCCTGGGTGGGGAGGGGTCATCAGGTGATAGAATAATTGTCTAAACAACAATAAATTGTTGTGGGTTTCTCAAACTATAACATGCAGTCACTGTCGGGAGCACCGTTCCTTCCACCACAGCATGCACGCAACGCTCCTGCCTGTACGTGCTACCGGGATGATCCTGCTCTACTTACGACCTGCAAAAAAGCATCCACTGATTTTGCCCAGAATGAAGTGGTACCCAGTGCTCCCAAGAGGGAAGACAAGCAATTAAAACCCTTACCTTGACTCTTAATTAAAAGCTGCTCTCAAAATCAGTGCCACCAAATGAAGATTTCATCCAATTAGGCTAATAAGACTCACATTGTGAAGCTCAGTGATTAACACTTTCCTTTAAAAAACCTCCAGAACTACAAGTGGCCTTGAACGCGCATTCCCCCTCCCTCGTCCGGGGCTCCACGCACTCGCCACGCTGGGTGCCAGTGGGAGCTGCTCCCTGCCCAAGCCCTTGGGCTGGCTACGTGGGACCCCAGGGGGGCTCATTCAGCAGCCAAGCCAGGAGAATGAGGCTTGGCACAGGAGGCTTCAGATGACTTCCGATAAACGTTGCAAATAGCTGAATAAGAGGAGCACAAATAGAAGAAAGCCGTGTGGAGAAAAGACCGAGTATAAGCTGAGAAGAATTATTATTGTATCTGAAGAGGATAAAATGTCTATTTCTGTGCAGCTACAATAACCAGCATATATAGTTTTACTAGCCACTTCATTTTCTTTAAACATAAGAAAATCCTATTTTTCAATGTTTTGAATTCTAACATGTTTAAAGCCGCTCAGCAGGAACTTGAAAAACAATACCGTTTTGATGAGATGAAATATAGGAGGTGTAATACTACTATTTACTGAAGGCAAACTGGAGAATTTCAGAGCTGAAAAATAAATGCAAACGTAAAATTTTGGCCATCCCAGTAGAGCGGTAGCATGGCCTGCAGAGAGCTGACAGACATCCAAATCAATTGCTGAACTCCACAGGAGCCTTTCCTCTGCACCTCTGTGAGCCTGTTGCCTATTAGGCTGTCTCCAGACTAGGCCAGGGGCTGAAAAGTGGACTCATTTTCAGAAAGAGCAGGGATCCTGGATGCAGCCATGATCAAGACTGCAAGAACAACATTTATAAGAAATACAGCCAGAAAACAAATCAGGGTGAGGAAGAACAGAAACAGAGATAGGTGGAGGAGGACTTTTCCAGCTGGGGACTCTTTACAGCTCACATCTGCAGCAGCAGTGAACATGAAGTGGGAAGAGCAATGAAAGAGAACTGGAACCAGAGGTGGGGTGGGGAGAAAGAGGGAGGCATCACGTCTCCCATAGACCACGTCCCTCCAGACCAGCCTCATTACGGATTTCGCTTATAATTGAAGATGGGATAGTGCCTAATTAAGATATCCATCTTTACACCACAACAAAAGTCATCAGCAATAATGACATTATGATTAATATAATATTAATTTAGTATTAATAATAATAAAGGCGCATTTGTCCCAAAGGACATGAGGTGCTGTAAGACTGCTGTTTGCCTGAAGAGCGATCCTCCCAGGCGGCTTGCATCCCAGCCAGCAGCTAGCTCTCGGGCAGCATTTCTGCGCAGGTGTCCTGGAGCACATTCCAGGACTGGGCACGCAGAGATTTACATGAAAGACTAGCAGTAGCGAACACGGAAAACTAACAACCTCATCTGTTTATGCAAACGCAGCTGCGCATATCAGCTGGACATCAGGTAGGATTGTGTGGGCAGGGGCTGGTATCAGCTGGAAAACAGGCGGAGGGGGACTGCTGAAGAGGCTCTATTTACATGCCTGAGGCCAGGAAGCTGTTTGAGGAAAATGCGAGCAGAAACATTTCCATGTTTATCATCTTCTGTCCTGATCACGGCAAGACTCAGAGGATGACAAAGAAACCTCCAGCGTCTTGAGAAGGAATAACTACCAATTTTCATTATATTCTCGACAAACGAGCCAGGTAAACTAAACCTCTCGGAAACTCCTGTTGTTGCACTCAGTAGACATAAACTTTTCCACAAAGACAGCTTTCCTGCTCTGAACTCTGTGCTAATGCAGGTCTGGCACACAGAAGTGATGTTACATGAATTCATTTACTGTTTGGTCTATTTTTCTGTATCTGAAAGTTTAACTCTGAAATCTGGATGATTCCCAGGTATTTTCAATAGCATGTGTATTCAGTGAATGAACTAATGAATATATGAATCATACACACATGAACAGGCTGAGGAAATACAGGTACGGTGGACATCTGCACAAACGTGTGATATTAAGGGTCAAAAAGAAAATACTGGGAGCCTGCAGTTCAATGTGAAAATCTGTAACTGATGTAACAATACAAAGATCACAGATCTGAAAAAACCCACTTCCTCATTTAGACCTGTTTTCTTTGTGTTACGCCTCAAATCTAGATATTTTTCTATACAACAGAAAAACACATCCACTAATTAAATTATTATTTAATTGGCTAATTAATGACTCCAGCCAGATTTGCATTTGGGACTCACTTTGTTTTATATAATAATTATAGATAATTAATCTATCTCAAGCCTTTCTTTCCTAGCTAAATATGCTGGGTATCAAAAATGACAACAAATTGTAAATTAATCTGGAAAACAAAGCACAGCAGATGAAAGACTTTGTTAGAATTAATCAGCCACCAATTATACCATGGAATTAAGGAAACAATAAGCCTAGAAAACATTTTTGTAAATGCGCGTGTGTTAACAAATCCCTTACCTTCTGAGTTGACAACATTTTCTTTCAGCCAGTGCATTGCCTTTAAGCAGTCCTGATCGTCATTGAGAGTAAAATGATTGGAAGGGACTTTCCCTGTGTATCTGCGTGGCCACTTACTTAGGATTTCTGTATTAGTTGGGAGTTTACTGATATCTGCTCCAGTGGGAGACAGGACCTGGAAGAAAGGAATAAATGAGTGAAGGAATATATGGCATATATCTTGGAGAACTGTTACGAAAGATTTTAAAAAACAGTGACACAAGCCATTTGACTACCTCAGGGTTGCTCTCCTTGCACATCCTAACCATTCTTAACATCCCGCACTAGTAAACACATCAGTGGCCACAGAGGAAAGAGACTCATGCTAGTCTGAGTACACGCACAGAGTACACACGTGTGTATGTATTCCATATTTTCTACGGGATATGGGTGACCATTTTGAACAGCAGTGCCAGAACAAAAGAATAACAAGACAAGCAAGACGCAAATGAAAGGGACTTTACAGCAAACAGCAGAAATGCATAAATATACAGTTGAAGGATCTCTGCAGTTGCTTGACTAACATACACCTTTAAATGACACTTGAAAATTCCTTGTGCAGCAAGACTGCCTCCATCTTTTGTCAACAAAACCCAACTTTCTAAAATAAGAGAGATTTTGTTCCAGAGAAAGGGGTCAAAACCTGCCTGATGGTTAAAATGCCAGGATTCAGTGAATTATTAAATGTACAATGCTACTTTACAGTAACAAATTCAATCTGAATTATACAGAGCAAAAAAGGTAATCTCATCTGTGACTTCTACAGCACCAGTGATTAACGTCCTGAACAATGTTCTCACTGCCAATTGGATCAACTGAAATACTATTTGGTCATCTAAAAGCAGGCATGACATCAAAAGATCTTACTTGCCCAACAAGTAAATCCTCTTAATCATAATGAATAATGTTTTACTAGGCATTAATTTGACTGCTTACCAAATAAGGGACAACTTAGAAAAAGGACGGACTACAGTTCTGTGTAATAAAACAGAAACCAGATGGTAAAAACAATTCCTTCCTATTTTTTTGTAGAGTTTAAAAGTGAGAATAGATGACATTAGGTTTTCTTCTCAAAGGCAGATAAAACCTCAGTTTCCCCCTGCTTGCTTTATCTTTCTCTCTACTCCGGTGTAGTTACTTCCCATAACTTATTTTGCAAGTCAGAGTCACCTCCAAACTTCTTTTTCTAGGAGCACTTAAAGTCATTCAGATCATACTTCAACTTTTGTCTCATCCCTGTTGAACAGTGAATATGAATTGTTGTTTAAAGTGTGGCTCTCCTCTGAAAAGTGATTACAGAAAAACTGGGGCTTTCTTGCTCCACATATTCAGTCCAGATTTCACTATGGGGCTGAACATACCTCACATTCATGTTTGTGATTTATGGTGAAGAGCACTGTAAAAACCTGTAGACACACGCTCAGTTTGATCTCCTGATTTTAAAGTCAAAATACCTTGCTTGTGATTCCTATACAAAACCAATCAGTTAGGCAAAACCACTGCAGGCAACGGGGCTATACAAAAGATGGTCATTTAGTTTACATAGTTTGAAGGCCACATGACAATACACAAGAAAGAACAAACCCTTTGTCCAAGTCGAAACTGAGCCTGCAGGACTGGAGATGAGCTTGATTCCACATTTCACATGTTAACTAAGTGTCTGCTTCAATCTCACTGGAAACTCAACTCTGTGCTACGATAACATACAGCACCATGTCCACGCCTAGGCATGGTCATTATGTGAGATGAGTAATTAATTTGATAAGGAATTCTCTCCATTGCCAAAACTAGGTCAAATGGTGTTCGACCAGCTGGAGTTAAGTCTCCTGTGGCTGGGGCCACACGTCAATTGGGCCTACTCTTCCGCAGGTTTAATGGTCATGGTGGCAAAAATACTGGCAGTTTTGCTTAATATCTGATACTGAGCAGTGACATTCCTGGTAGAAAATTTTGTAAAACCTCTCATCTCGTCCAAATTCTATACTGAAATAGTACAACCTGCTACACTGGAGGGCTGCAAACTTTCTGGTTATACACTTGATAAGGCCTACTGTACTGCTTTGCTAATCACAGAAACACTAATCACTGTAAAAACCTGAATACGTTATTATGTTTTTCACTCTACACACCATCTTACCTGGTATTTCTGTCCCGTACAGAGAACAAGGTAGTCATATGGTATTTCTTTCTCCTTGGAAACAACTACATATTTGGCAGCGCGATTTATGCCAGTCATTTTACCAACCACAACGTTAACCCAGGAACAAAGTGACATCTGTGCATAATCTTCATCATTAAAACAGTGGCTGTGAAGAAAGAATATCTGTAAGTGACATTTCAGCAGCTGACAGCAGGCATTAATTAGACATCTGGTGAGTTAGCCAGAGTCCCCTAGTGGTTCAAGTCTGTTCTCTCGCTGTGAGTTTACGGCAGTCTATAGTAAAAGATTAGTCATTATGAAATACTCGGTTACAAATTGACAACTTTCTGCTAAAACGAAACAATCCCTCCCAGCACTGGGCCATACAACCACATAATTTAAAAACAAAGTCAGAAATATATGCTTTGCTCTGCTTTTCCTTTGCAGGCTGATGCGAGGAGACTTTTGCACCTGCAAAGAAGGTATTTTAACAGTCTAATTCCTTCTCTTATACAAGATTCCCTTATTAAGTTTTTTTCCACTTTTGCTTTATTTGATATTCAACTTCACCAGTAGCGGCTATGTTGAGACACAAATGCAACAAAGGCACTATTGGCATTTTAACATCCATGTTCCAAAGTACTAGTCTGAAAAGTTTAAAAATAAATACAAAGCTACAAAACCAGTTGTCAGAGCTAGAAGTAAAAGGCACAGATCTCACATTTTCTCTTGGTGACCTCTTTCCAAATGAACTTTTCCAAAACACGAGAATGAAAAATTCTGAAAACATACTAAACTAACCCTCTACCTCCAACTTTCTAAAAGTCTCCAAGATGCAACCAAATTCCTCTACAACATGAACTGAACACTAACAGGCTATCCAAAAGAAAACAAAATTAGCAGGTAAATGAAAGAAATGAAATGAAAGACAAACAGTGCAGATATGAAAAATACTCATCTTCACTAATTTGTATCCAAACAATTTATTCTTAATGACAATGGGGCACCAACTTTTAAAATTTCAAAGCAATTACCTTCAGTGCTAGGTAACAAACAATATGAAGGTTTGTGTGTTTCAAGAAGCAGAGCTTTGTTCCATATAGTAGTTATGGTTCTCAGGGTTTTTTGTTCCTGAATGTCTTACGGATTAAGTGTTGTCCAAATGAGACCAATTGATAGAAATCTGATTTTCGGGGTGTGTACAGTGCACACATTTTGCGCACCAGGCTCTGGCAGTGTTAATTCAATATCAGTACCAAAAAACCTATGGAACCAATATCACTTGTTGATTTTGAAAATCTCAGGCAAGGTTTACTTTTGCAGCTCTGAAGTTTCATCCGTGTTACAGCCTGTTTTCAGTGTAAAGTGTCATATATATCCCTATGTATGATGAAAGTATCAAAGATCTGGAAGCTACTATTTAAAAAGCCAATTTTGAAGCAAAACCCAAATGGAACAAAACCCCTTTAATGCCTCAGTAAAGAAAATTAAAATTATTTCCGAAAGTCTTTTATGACTCAGAGTATGCTCCCACCTTGCCTATCTAAGCAAATACCAGACTACTTATTTATTATTGCATTTGTACCACCCTCTCTGCTTAACAGACTTCTGGAAAGACAAAGATTCCTGAAGATAAAATACTTCCATACAGATGTACAACACGCACACCATTATAATATGCATGGAGGACCAGAGAGATAATACTTTCAATGAGGTCTGTTATGACTCTTGAATACCACCGAGTCTTACAATAGCCCATTATGAAAATACATAGTACGTTGCTGGCCATTCTGCAAATCCAGCCAGACCCAACTCAATACCTTCCTGATACTGAAAACTTAAACCAGGCAAAATTCTGTTAAATTAGGTTCTTTCAGTAGAATTGAAGAGTAATGCTAATCCCCAAACCCCCTTATAGCTTTGTAGATGGATGAACCCGCAGGATCTAATGAAAAAGAATGCAACAGGTTTTAAACAAGCAAAAAAGATGAATGGCTGGTGTTACACAGACGTCTGGTTTATGAGATCAGAGTGACATGGGAAGAGGATGGAGCTTGCACATCTTGTGTGAAAGGAAGCTGAGTCTCACCCCTGCTAGCAGTTCGCACCTATGAGACAAGATGGGAATGGCCAATAAAGAAATCCTGGGCTTCACCCAGTCTGTAATCTGAAGTCACTGCAGAAAAAGTATTCCATCTACCAAATAAAGCTCGTGGCCATTCAGAGGCTCAAGAACTTTACTTTCTATTGATACTGAGTGATGAAAAATATTCCACTTTCTTCCACAGGACTAAATGTAATGTGATTAAATAGAAGGAGACTCAGCTCATGTTCAAGCATTTGATGCCTTTATATTATACCAGGGGCTGCAGCAGAGAACGCTGGAGAGAGACTCAGTGCTAACAGCTGTTATTTTGCCATGAGTACCACAATATACACTCTAAACCAGCGCTGACTGCAACACATTAATTGTTGTTACTGAGTTCCCAAAATTGTCATACAGGATGCCACAGAAACAAATAAAGTTGCTTTCATTACCTGAAGAATTTTAGGACTGAACGACCAGGCTTTCTGAGGTGCTCTGCATCCTTCGCACTCACAGATACCAGAGGCAAATAAATAAGGGAAGAAAATGACTGACAATTCTAAACTGTAATCATGCAGAAATCTATAAATAAAATGGACATCAAGGACAGATGACAGTTTTCAAAAGCACCTTTATAATTGAGGTGCACAGCTCCCAGGAGACTGATGCTCCAAAAATCACAGGGATGCTTTCAGAAATCATACCCTGCAGAGTTCAATTTTCACTCTTAATCTGCTTTCAAATTTTAACAGCTAATTCTGGTGAGGCAGCTATGAGTCGCGACTTTCCATCAGGAAGGATGTTTTGTTATTACAACTCTTTTTTACAGTATACTTAGGAAAAAAGTACATGCATTTATGTGAGTGCGTAATCCCTTCATTTACTAGGTTTGTACTTAAACACACCCCTTTCTACAATAAAAAAATTAACTCAGATAACCACTTATAAAAAAATTCCTTGACGTGGCAAAATTCCAAACAAGATAAGGTGGTTTTAAACAGGTTCACATCACACCATCTTCATGTCTTTGTAGAGACTTCATTTTTAAGGTTCAGCAAGCAGACATTGAGATGTTTCGTCATTTGAAGAGCTGGCCCTTTAGTGCATTGCTGCTCACCGAGTAAAAGATTTGGTAAAAAGCAATGCGCAGGTTCCAAAGAGTCACAAGCCAAATCTAAATAAATTATACTAAGTTCATTCCCCAGCTATACAAGATAAGCGATTCATTTAATTCTGGACTTCTCAGCATCCAGAAAAATCATGTTCCTATCTACAGTGAGGATTCCTAGTCACTATTCCAAAACAAAAATAAAACCGTCAAAACAAATATACTAAATTTAAGTGAGAATGATGTACTGTGAATTTTGATGAGGTAAGATTTTATTCCTACTAAATGGAAGATATTTTACTTATTGGCAAACAAGAGAACTCGTGAAATGCTTGGCCGCTCACTAGACGCAAACAGAGCTGTCTTTCACAGTCTTCTCTTCAGCTATTTTGCACCAGACCCGTGGCTCTGCCAGCCCAGGGGAGGTAAGTGGAAGGGACAGCACTCCGACTGGGACTGGAGATGGACTTCCACAGTCCAGTGACTGGCACACAAGTAGTTCACAAGCAGCAGGATTGATGCAGCACAGTCCTCCCCAATTTATCAACAGCAATAATCCTAAACTTTCCCCGTATACTCAGCAAAATTCCCACTATTATCAGTGGGGTCTGCACCTCACCATGAGGCTGCTATAAATAGATCACTGGTCACATTGCTAATATTAATTCTTATACGTTCTTTTACTCAGCATTGTTTGGAACAAAACTCATGGAAGTTAAAAACGAAACGATATTTAAAAAGCAAGCACACATCTTCCGTCATTTTTCTTTAACCTGGAGATTTAAACAATCTAAAACGTCTTGGAAAACAGAGACCAGTGTCCTGGTATAATGCAACGGATTGCTGTCCTGAAGTTACTGCTTTAGCAGTATTTCCCTAGTAATAATTATATTCAAGCCATTTCACAGGTGAATGCAGGTTGTGTAGAAAGATTGAATTACTTTGAAGCTATCTGCCTATGTATCTATCTAAAATGTAGGACAAGTTCACAAAGAATTACAAAGTGTTATTTTTTCCTTTGAAGCTATGGAAGTGTTTAGATATTAAATCAAACCTGTTAATTAGAAATCTTCTGTGTTTGGAGCCCTGTAGGTCTTTTCCTGGGAGGCCATGAATTGAAATCAAGGTCAGATTGTTGAACTTCAGGTGCGGACTGTGGAAAGAAAGACAAAATGCCACAGTTCAAGCAGCGTTAAGTTTGTCGAGGCTCCGTTTGGTGCACGCATAATGGTGAGCGCATTTCAATGTACGGTTACACACAGTGTTTACAGCTTAGCTCCCCAGTCCGTCACTGTGACTTTTGAGCTGTACAGCACCCAGCACCATGTTGTCTCGATCCTGACAGAGATATTTAGACTCTACCACGTAATTTACAAGCTCTGTTCCTAAGACCTTACAGCAGGACTTACCTTCCATGGCTACAAAAGGTATTGTAAGACCATCGAGTTTTCGCTCAAATACCTTTGCTGTTCATAGCTCACCTTCTGCAAGCTGCAGGGAAGGAAAAAAGAATTCCTGACAACTGGTAATTTGTCTGCTTCCTGCAACAGGTCTACTGAAATTAGGAGGGCATATCAAAGGAACAGCATAGATATCAGTTCTGTATTTGGGAGGATATAGCAAGTAATTCCTTTACACAGGCCAAGTACAAACTGTTTTGTCATTTTGCTAAGACGCATGTGTCTTTGGACACAAAAAGAATACTTTCCACCTCAGTTTCATTAACACCAGAGAGTGGAGGGGAATGAGACTGACAGTAGGTTGAACTAAATGTGGTCTGACATTTAAAAACAAATAAATATTATGAGTGATTAAGCCTTCTAATCTTCAAGGCTTTCTGTAAGTGAAGTATGGATTGATGCAAATGGTACGAAGGAATCAGAATGTTTTTTATCAACCAATGTTAATTTGTTATTCATACATTTAAAAAATATATTCAAACAAAGTTAAAGGTCATACTTAAACCAAGGAATTTCAAGGTTACGTCTGCCCCTCTCAAAATGCATATTAATAGTTTAATTCTGGATTATGGATTATCTATGGTAAATCTCCACGCATACTCAGGCCGAGTGCAGTGTAATAAATAACCTTAATGTAACAGAGTGCATATATTTATACAGATTATGGGCCTGATTCTCATTTAAATTAAGGTCACTCTGCAGAGGCGGGTGTAAATAGAATTTGCTCTTCATTTATGGCCACATTATGCTGGCTGAGCGATACAAAGTGGTCTTCATGTAAATGAGAGTTAGCCCGATACATTAAGCTGAATTTAAAGTGTACAGAATGCCATCTGCACTCATGAACTGCTCCTAGTGGGGTGCAAATAGGAACAATTACAATAACTTTACACACCTAAACAGTATGACTCCTTGGCATTTAGTTTACACGTAATTATGAGGAAAATTACTACAACAGTACGTAAACATCCTAGACATTCTCTTATCCTGCCTGCCCTCGTAGCCCCTCATAGCAATGAAGATTCTTTTCAGTTTAGAGCTGAAATCATCTCTGTGCGTGCTGCATGGCCTCTTGCCAATAGGTCTCCAAATCCAGGTGCCACAGTAACATTAAGTTTAAATTACGCTAACAATACTTAGGATAAAAATGTTGCAAGCAAGCATCAGGAAAATAGCAAAATGAAGGTCCTAGGCAACATTAATATGCCTCTTTTGCATGACTGCACTATGATGCACTTTATTGATCTGGTCACATACTATTTTCTTCTGCAGATGCTCTAGGTCTATTTAGTCCATACGCAGTCATCCAGTATTTCCACAGTCATGTGGTATTCAGTTCTTCCCCATTGAGTGTGAGGCTTCAATTCAGACCTTTCACTCAGTACGATTTACTAACTAATGATTTACTTCTACCTCAGCGCTCCCATGGCATTCCCATATGCCCCAAACTTTAATTCATGATTCCCATTCATTAATCTTGTAGGCATCAAAATGTTGATTAGCATCTCCTTAGAATACCGCGATGAAATGAGTCATATCTTTGGTTCCCATTTTACGTTGAGAAAAATCAAGGCACAAAGAAAATGGGATTAAAGCTATCAAAAAGGCGCGCCGATGTTGAAGGCAGAACTGAAGAGACCCAGAGGCTGGTACCTGGTGCTGCCCCGTGCTCAGAGTGCAGGCGCAGGGACGCTGCGCCGCCCTCCCGCCTCCACGGAGCTGCAGCGCTCCGTGCACAATTTCATGCAAATAACGGCCACATTTTCAAACAGAGAGGTAAAATTCTTCTTCAGCCAAGAATCGAAGTTTGTTAAGCGTTTAAGTGCAGGCTGGCATTTGCGAAAATTATCAGAATCTTTAAATAAGTAAAAAATCCCTAGTATCTTGTATTACAAAAGCTTGATTTCAGAGCTGCAAATGGTATGCCTAACCTTAGGATTTTGAATATATACACAGGCGCTTAAATACAAGCCTGAAAACTACAGCCAAACTGTCGGTGCTTAGCCAGTGTCAGGCACTGGCACACAGAGTTACAGGGAGATAACAGGTTTGAGTATTTCGACCAGTGATTGTTATGCGCAATACCATACTCTATATCGTTCTCCCCTTTCCTCTACGTAACATTATTATTTCTAAGCTAACAAAAGGATGGCTTATTTATTATGGCTTTTGATTCCTCACTGCTGCCTAAAAGCTCTTAACTGAGAAACAACAAATGCTCTGAGAAACAGGTAGCGCGTGTTAGGAGAGTGGAAGTGTTACACACTTCTAATATATATAACAATGCCTAATATGAAGTAAGGGTAAAAACAGGTTCTCATTTGGTGAAAAAGTCTTCAAGTTAAGTGCCTGAACCAACGCAACATTAAACAAGTGCACCTGCATTTTAGAAGCAAATAATTCCAGTAGGGATTTATGTTGCTGTGGTTACAAAGGGAAGAACAGCTCAAAGATACTGGTAAAGCAGGGAGGGATTAGAGTATCTAGGGAAATAAGTAAAAGGTATTGGGTTTCATTGCAGAGTTCTAGAGGACGGCTACCAAAAAATGTCTAAACACTCCTGCCCTCAAAATAAAATAGGATTCCAGTTTACTGTGAGCACAATCGAAGGAACAAACAGAAAAAAAATTTAGTACGTTATTTATATATATCCTGGCATTTGTGCATCTGTTAGAATATTCCTTGCTAGTTTTTCTTGATTTTTTTCCTGATGTCTTGCTATCTTTTCTTTTCCTATGTGTGCGGTGTAATGATGGAGGCTTAGATGGTAGAGACTGCCTGAACAAATGATTTAATTAGTTGCTTTCATTAAACCCCTCATTATCACAAAAAATAAGTCAAATCACTTTTGTTACAAAAAATAAGGTGCAGTGAAGTAGCGTACACGAGCCTAAGCATTTCAGTTCATTTGAAATGAAGCATCATGCTTCCCCCCGCCCCCAGTCCCCCCAGTCATTAATAACAACTAAAATAAAAACAGGTGACAGAAGATAATGCTTCATCTGGCTACCAAAAACGGTAACTATGGGCACTATTCTCTTGTACACATAATCTTTGAACAGTAACTTTAATATCTGGAATTATAAACTGTCCAAAAGTAAAGTCCTAATTATACTGTATCCTCAGCTTTGCTGCAGTACAGCACTTGTAAAAACGGCAGTTCTAGATCATTCTAAAAATGGTAACAAATAGTCTGTTTTCAGCCTAGATGCTGAAAACTTATATTGTAAATTCTTATATGGTAAATTCTTACATTAATGAAACTTTGAAATCAGAGAAATCTCTGTCCTGCAACAATAAAAAAAGGAATCTTAAGATTTTTTGGGGGGAGGAAGGAGCCCAGAATTGAGAGATGATGACAAAAGAGTCCCAGCAGGCAATAACCTGGTGTTCAAGGCACAGAAATGCAAGGTGCCCAGGTATAAGTCTCACTGTAAAAGGCAGATATAGACAGTAGTTCTCCTTTCCCCAAATCATACAGTAATTTACCCAACGTAGGACTTTTTTTTATTTTTTTTTTTTAGAGGAAAGATCAGCACCCCAAGCATTCCAAGAACGAAGTAATAGGGACCTGACTTGGAAAACAGACTTCTGCAAAAGATTTTCTAACATATTTACCAGCTCTACACAAAACTACAAATAGAAATGCTCAGCTTAACAAAGGTTGCCAATATTAACACAGAAAACCCCACTCATTCATATTTTCACTAAAGGACAAATACGTTACTTAGCACTATAGCCTTTGAGTAATCTTTATGAGTAATGTGTTTTCATATTGCCACTACACTAAATTGCTTTTGTTTGCTTGGACAAAGCCCATTGCTTTCGCCAGCAGAGCTGTAAAAGCCTTTACCCTTCTCTCCACTTCCTCCCACCCTCTGGGCAGCCACATCTGACTCAGATGAGCAAGAATCAACACAACATCAAGTATGAAGATATGTGAAAACACAGCAAAATCGCCTCCCCATATGATGCTACGTGATGCCATTCTAATAGCACGAAGGCTCTGCAACTGATCCTACAACACTTGGTTATTAAGCTTTTAGCAAGAGAGTCAGTAACAGAAGCAGCAGAAAGGGTTTATTGTTTGTATCAACAATTACCAAAAGTGTCTGTTCTCAAGAACCTTGTGTAAGTGCATCAATTACAGACCTCAGAACAGGATTTCAGCTTAACTGCTGACCAACAGATGTCCATCTAGAAGTTATCCCTCTTTAATTACGAGTAAACAAAGATAAGCCAGTTCTCCATTGGATCAACCTTAGGAAAAAGTGTTAAGATTGTGAATGAATTTGCTCAATGAAAGAAGGGATAACAATAAAGTCTTTACTGGGAAACTTTTCAATGCAAGGGTCAAGAAAGGGGTTTTCCACATATTCGTTTGTTCTATAAACTGCGCCCATGATGACTCTTCCTCTCAAGACCAGTGATAGACGTATCAGGAACACCACCAACTGAAATAAAGAGATAAGGGCATCTAATTGTCAGTAGCCCACATTTAATTTGACTGGCACTTTTGACACCAGGGGATAGATAAGGCAGTTGATCACTTCAGTTGAGAATGCACGTGTTTTTCTTCCCAGAACATGACTATTTCCATTCCAAGACAGGCCACAACATTGGTGGAAATCACCATCCTTTTTAATTTCAGAAAATACTCTTCTAAATTGTTCACAACAGAGGTTAAAAGGAAAATGTTTGGTTCTGATTTAAAAAAAAAAAGGAAGACGAAACTTGTTTAAAAACAAAAGAGCCGCTTTTTTTAAATGACACCTCAGCAAAATATTTTGTCATGTCGCAATTACTTCCTCCTGATATAAAAAAAAAGTCTCCCTGCAAAAACTTACATTTTAATGGAACAGTGCTTTTTATTAAAGTACTGTTTTTTTGAGAAACTTCCTACCACGTTTACTGGTGATTAATTCTATCAGATGCTGTATTCCAAAGACAAGCAGCCTGTAAGCCCAGGCCATGAAAGCCACCGCTGTCACCACTTTTGACATCTTAGCAAGAATTCATTAAAAAGCTAAGTAATATTTACTTTTGACCTTTGACTAACACCCTTCAGTGATGCTGTGAGTGCTTCTCTCTCCCCAGCTGGCAGGTCTTCCTCACTGGGTTTCTCTCCAAACTTTGAAATTGATGGTTTGATTCTACACAGGATTTGGAAGCACCCCCTTGGTGTTGAAGTCTAGTGTCCGCTGTCACAAGACGGAAAAAACCCCAGCAAAACAGCCGACAAACTTTCCAAAAATTTTACAGTTTGAAGATAACTACATTTTTTGCCCCTACTATGCCTACTGGAAGACATTCTCTTTTCCACAACGATAATTCTCTCTGAATTCCGGGCCATATTTCTCAGGTGCACATTTATATCTACTTGAACCGGACAAGGACATCGATCATGAACTTCAGTGGTTGGGGTTTTTTGATGTTTAAGATAGGCTTATTCTTGCAAACCTTCTGTTGCCTCTGGAATTGTCACTTTACCTCATTTTGTTCAGCAAATATTTTCTGCATCCTTCTTTGCTCTCACTAAAACCTGCGTCCCCTTCTCTGACCCTGGCTCATGTGGTATCCTTCCCCGTAGTGGTTAACTTTTCCCGAACACCCCGTCTCAAAAGCTGTTCCCTCTCCAGTTAAAATTTTATTCTCCTGCTAGATAAATTAGCCCTCTTACTTTTTTTTTTTCTTTAAGTGGATAGTTCTAGATTCCCTTCCGTCTTGTAATTTTAATACTTGTCTCTCTGTTGTCCTCTCTGCCGACCCTTTTCTTAGACAATATAATTAGAAACACTAGGAACTTTGACTCTGCTGCATTTCAATTTTATTAATAATTTCTCCTTTTTAGGTAGCTTTACATCACCCCCATGATCTTGATTTCTCCCTGAACATTACCAATCATGCCTTTTTCCACTTTCTTCTTTCAAACTCCTATCCGTATCATAACTAATTTTTCTAAAACAACTCACGACCCTTCTGTCACCGCTTTTATCCCTTCTAACCACCTCTCATTTCCCAGCGACTGTTTTCGCTTTCCTCACCTATGTCAACTCAGCTTTCCCTATTCTTTTTTGCACCATTCTTCTCTAGTGATTGTGGCATTTTACTGTAATTCCGTTGAGCCTTTTTTCCTTTGTTAGACTAATTTTTTTCCACGTTTTGCTTCTCAGCCCATATTGACCTTTGCAATTTTACCACTAAGCTCTTCTCCCTCCCTTAACCACCTCTCATTAAGCTTTCTTCTCAGAAGTCTCTTTGACTGCATCTTGCCAGTACTTGCAAGGTGTATACCAGGCTTTGAACGTGCCTATCGATTAACACACATAACACACAAACACTGGAGTACAGCATTTAAGAGAAAACTTCTAACGCAACTTAAAGCTAAGTCTTAAGTACTTGCTTATTTACATATTTGCCTATTTACTCTTTTAGTGTAATATCACTTCAGGCTCAAATGTGAACCGCCTTAACATTCTGCGCTGAGAAACCCTGCGAGCTTAAACTGAATTTCTGTAGCAAAGTACAAACCAAATTTTGACTCATCTGACAAACCAGCTGCAGATTTCTTAGGAGGCTCTTTCAAAAACTACCGCATTCACTCAATATCTGTGGTATTTCCAGGACCTAGCTTATTAAAATCAGCGTGGCAAAATCCTTACAGTATGAATTGTTATGTGACAGAACAGGAAAAATCTAAAGAGCTCTTTCCTTGGCCCACAGAAAATATATAGCTGAATCAGAGACATCCATATACTCATGTGGGAACACGCACAGCTACAAAGGTTACAAGATTAGCACTACCAACCCAAACATAAGTTGGCTTTGAACTTGACCAAATCAAAGTACCATCCAACCACCGCTTTAGTGAGAGCATTTCCTTACTAAAATTTCAATTTCCACGCCATAAATGTTTCAGCATTTCATCCTGTTCAGAGTATGAACAGGATGAAAAACAGGGCAATTATTTTTCTAGACAGAAAATGAGGGATAGCCGATGATGGGCTTGGTAGTTACAGTCTCTAGCTGTTTAAATCTAATCACCTGGCAGATTTAAAACCACAGTTGAGAGACATCAACACCATTTTCCACAAATAAAGATACCATAAATTGGGCAGTAAAACTAGAGTGTAGTTGAAATTTTGCTGTTTTGGCTGTTCCTGTGTGAATGTTTCAGTGAATAACATACACTGCAAATGCCAGCTTGTTAATAGGACATTTTTAATATTATTGACCAATCACGTTAAAACTAAGGCTTTTTTTTTACGGCTGTCTATTTGCCAGACCCCAATTTTCCATGTTATTGCAAAGCAGATTAACATTTTGACTCTGTGATGTTGCTTGGTACAGATCTGGCAACGCTGCCTTCACAGAAATGAAAACGTGTGCACCCTAGAAAAGCCCACGGATGTCAAAAGATAGATTTCCCTTGAATTTGAAGGGCTTGAGATTCGTATCAACGTTTTTGTCCTAGCTTATGGCCAACGACCGTACATTCTCCTCCTGACAGCTAGAGCCTGCAAAAAGAGAAGATACTCATAAAAGTTGCATGTTCTGAGGCACCGCCCCAGTGCCACATCCTCTCGACAGAAAGCTGGCAGCCCAGGAGGGACAGGGACATGGCTGGTGGAGGAGTCAGCCGGGCCAAAATTCCTGATCTCAAACATCTGCATGTAGCAGCTGCGGATCGGGGCCCCGCAGCACCTCCAGCCCTGGCAGCCTGATGAGCACAGCTGCCTCGCTGATATTGCATCCCTTAGCCTAAAACAGCTCGGAGAGGTGCAGCACCACAAAGCCCGTGTAATGCCCCTCGCTTCACCAGGGCAACACAATACTTCTCCAACAGCTCCTTCCCAAATGGCCCACGCCCTGTAGCTCACGTGAAACCAAAATTATGCCTGATTAATGGAGAGATGCTGCTGACCACCGCGCTCCTAGGGCAACAAACCACACAACATGATGTGTTACAATTCACAATGCAGTGCGGTAACGTGGGTACCGGAAGCAATCGAGCTGCAGCACAGTGGAGCTCCATCTAATCTCAGCAATCCACATTAGAAGTTTGGGGAATCTAGATAACACAGCATGCAGTAAAGATTCACGGTCTCATTACTGTATCTTATGTACTCCCAACTCTCATTTCAATGTAAACTGTACTCAGACTCATCTCCTTCCTGGGATTTGGAGGGTAATCACAGCAATCCAGAAAAGGAATCTTAACATTTCAGCTCATCAAGCATTCAAAAAAAAATAAGCAAGTACCTTCAATAGTGATTTTATTTGTCACAGCCTTCACTCTGCCTGTTAAAGTACCTATATACACACACAAGCAGGAATCAAATCAACACTAATCACTAGAGGGAAGGATCACAACTTAACCAGCCAACTAATTTCTTCTCCACAGTCTTCTGTGCTTCAAAACCAACCCATAGGCACTTTATAGACTGCTTTGAAGAACTCAGTAGTTACACCTCCACAATGGCTCTGGGGAACAAACTTCAATCAAAGAAAAATAAATATGAGCGGAAGAGAAAGTACATCTCCTCCATCGCTTTAGCAGAGAACTGGAAAACCTAAACGCAGTGTTTGCACTTGGAATGCTTCTTTATTTGCTTTGAACTGCATTGATCAGAGAGCTACCAGATGCTTCGGGTAGTCAGGTTACCAAGCCCTACACAGAGCTTTTGAAACAGCCATGCTAATGTTATACTTGGTCACCAGGAGAGGTACAATAAATACAAAATATAATTCTATAAAAATTATTGTGACTCATTTCAATTTTGAAACAGGCCTTTTATAAGAAAACTACTATTTCCAAGACCAGTTTTAACATGCAACAAGAAGTTAGGAGTATTCATATATAAATAGTAACACAAGAAAATCTAAAAACGCTTACAAATTTTAAGTGTGAAAGAATAGTTTGGGCTCAGACAAGTGTTCGCATACGTTTAAAGGGCAAGTACTTAAAGTTGAAATAATCTAATCGAAAACTGTCTCTAAAGCAAGAATATAACTATAAAATAACCACATATCAATGCTAATTGAGTATAATTTTTTGGCAGAGGCATGTCAAATGGCTGTTAGGAAGGCTGATCTTGACCCATGTTTATGTCTGGTATCAGTCACTGACAGTGTTCATTGTGATCCTGACTGCGCAACAAGGCGAGATATGACCTATCTTATTTATCTCTGTCACAACTTGAGCTCTATTCACCAGAAATGATGGAAGGCAACAATGTCTGAAGGACGCGGGCCCGGTGACACTGAACACATGGTCGACTACAACATTGTTCTGGATTTGCCTTGGTATGAAAAAAAAAAAGGCAGTCAAAAGGAAGCACATGTATATCAATTCATGTGGCAAAGATAGATAGTATAAAACAATGAGGATCACTAAACCATTCATTACATGTTAGCTCTGTGATCAGCAAGTAAGCACTAACTATTTAATTAGTCAACTAATTAGTGACAGGCAACATGGAAGGCTTCAGATGTTCTCAGACAAATGCAAAGATAAAAAGCCTAATTAAACAGCAAGCATTATGCTAACTATTGCCAAACAGGACAGATGTGCAGGATATTGTATAATACTGCGCTGCCAGATAACGGCAGTTGTAGCTGTTCTGTCAGAAACCGTGTTTTAAAAAAACCTGCCATTTCTAAGCTAATCTTAGATACCTTTAACTCACAAAGGGGAAAAACTGTCCTGCAGACAAAAACTCACAGATTTACTCCGTTAGATTCGAATTCTACTTCAAGAAAAAAGTTCTGAGTTTTGACAAAAATATACTTCAATCCATTTACTTTTAAAAGGCAATAAATATTTTAACGCACCCACATGGAAACAGAAATATATTTCACAACATTTTCATACAAAATACTGTGATCTTAGCCACCATTTATTTATTGCTATTTCGTGTAGTACACTATGTATATTTCCAGCATCCTCAGAGAATAAGTCATTGTTTACACCAGAGGTTGGATTAAGGAGGTTTTCAAAATCATGGATTAAAAAGGGTTTTCCCTGTAATCAGAAGACAATAACGCTTTCCACAGCTATATGCAAAGAGGTGGATAAAAAGCTAATTGGTTCACTACACTGGAACCAATGACAAGATACTGCTGTGAACAAGCTTTTTGCATTCTTGCAGCCAAACTTCAATCACCTGCTGTCAGGGCGTACTAGTTAGCATGCTGTTCCGTGAATCAGCCACCAGAATAAACTGGAAATGCTAATTTTTTTTTTTTTTTTTAATTGTATGTTCTTCTGGCCTAATGCTGCCGCCATGATCATTGTTCTTAAATTATCAAAGAAAACAAGACGAAACAAAAAAAAACCCTGCCCTCCTCGTAAATCAGTATTTAGCAATGAGATTATTTTTTAAAGCATCTCGGTACTTGGGAGTATGAAAAGATTAAAATGCTGGGCTATAGCTTACATTCATCAGGATATACGTTTAGGGGAATACTGGTTTAACTGAGGACTATGCTACTCAGTATCCCCAATTCTAGCTGTTCACAGGTTTTTAAATAAATCATTTAACTGCAGTTGATATTTCTCCTGCTGAATTTCACCTCCGGTAATTGATATTTGCAGAACTCTGAACTGAAGTCGTCATTCCTTTTCTCATATTCATAGGTACTGACGTTCTGTGTTAATGAAAACTTGCAAATAATTTTCAGACATAATTTTCATTGAATACTTGCAAGCTGAATATTTAAAAAAGCTTTTTTCACTTACAAATTTAGTAGATGCATACTTGATCTCAGTGGGGATGACAAAAAAAAAAAAAGGGTAACTTTTTAAAAACTTCCTTTAGCCTTAAATCAGACTCCTTGTTAGGGTCTTCATTCATGATAATTTGTCTATGTTAGTGGCTCATTGTACTGCAAGTGTAAGTGGGGGCATGTACATATTTACAGGAATGTATGATAAAACTCTTTTGCTTGTAAATTTTTTTCTTTCTTTTTTTTTTCTTTTTTTCTACACCCCCCCCCCCCCCCCCCCCCCAAGAACAAGTCACTCAAGGGGAAACTAAAAATAAGTAAAACTTGCATTTTAGCTTAACCTCTCCCTGGAGTTTCTTTGACTTGCTTCACTCTGACGCAGAAAGGGCTTTCTCCCCACATCCCACAACAAAGGGGAGGCAGGAGCATCAGTCAGCACGAGCAGTTTGGAGGGCAGTGAACAATAGAGGCTGAGACTCCGTGTTGCTGGGCTCAGCTGCTTTTTCACAAGGCGGGTATTTGTTCCGTTGCAACTTCTCCTTTAGGACTGGACATCGCTCAGAGTTTACACCGCTTTAACAAATGGTTTGACGCCACTGCAATTTATATACGCCTTTCTTAGCGCTGGAGAGTGACCTAAGTCCTGGCTTTGTGCAAGGGGAAGCATATAATTGCACTGCCCAGGAGGAGCCTCATGCAGGAATTGTGGGAATCACAATTCCTTCCCTGCTTGCCATGCTCCTGCAGGGAAGTTAATTACTGCAGCAATTTATGATGCAACTCACTCCCCCACCTTCCACAGCATCTCAGCTCGGCTGCCCAGCTCGCTGCAGCTCCTCGTGTGTGGGACGGCAGCAGCCGACGTGCGGCCTCCGGAGCCGCTTTTGCACCTGTACCCTCTGACAGCCGGCCGCGCAGGAAAGGGAGGCCAGGCCCTGTCTGCATTACTGCCAGCACCGCCGCCTCCATCACTCGCCTGTTTCTTGAATAAAAAATTCATATGCGCCCTAAAGAAAAGTAGTACTATAGCTGAAAACACATGTCTGCATGTGATTACACTCCGAGAAAAAAAAAAAATCAGCAGGAGATACTTATTTGAACAGTGAAATATGCATAATGAGATCACCTTCACTGACCTAGTGTTAGATTAAGCACGACGGACGCAATCCTCCAGGGCTCAGAGTACCCCGAGTGTTAGGAAGAAGCTTCCCCTACTGGCAGGTCATTCCATATACTCATTTGCAGCATTTCTGCACCGCACTTTGAAATAACGGGCACCGATTTGGGTGCACCAGTGGTCTGACCTCCATGACCATCTGCTTTTCCAGAAACTCCTTTACCGCAAGGCAAGGAGCCACAGCGGAAGACTGAAGCAGCATGTTGCAAGGTAACAGCTCACAGCACACCGTCCCCCTCTGCAGCACGGATTACACGGCTTGTTTTGGGTTCGGGTGGACAAGCGGCGATGCCCACGGCTGCTCCGCGGCAGTGCTGGACAAGCGACAAGCCCGGCATTCCCCCGGAGAGCTCTGCCACGGCAGCCGTGCCGTGCCATGCCGGGAGCTGCGGTGCTGCTGCCCCAGCCCAGTGGGAGTGCGAGGCAGCCGGCTGCAGCCCTCCACTGAGGAGAGGGAGTTCTCATGATTATTTCTCCGTTCAATGAAAAACATACTTCTTCGGTCTCAAACAAGTTGAAAACACTTGTAAAATCGAGTTCTAATAATTGTTCTGTAGGTAAGTGAATTACATTTGTGTGGTTTCCATGGCGACCGATAATGTAAAATAATTAAGTATGAAGAATAATGAGGAGAAAACTACTTCCTCTTTTTAAGGATTAGGGGCTTACAAATTGATTCAATCTAGCTATTTTTAGTGCATGTAACCTTTGCAAAGAATGTTAGAAAATTATGAGTAAATTAAACTAAATTTTATTAAAAGGTCTTCACATTGATCAGGAGATTTTATCTGCTGCTGATGTGAAAACTGAAAAAAAAAAAAAGTCTTTCTAAAATTTATACCTATATTAATATAAATTCTGTGACATTCTGCACTAAGTGCTGACTGCTTGCTTTTTGCATTCTGAGCGCAATACTCAATTTCTCTTCAGCGGGAGCACTCCGTTTGTGCAGCGCTGAAGACAAGCCCTCTTTCCTACGCACAGGAAGGACACGTTCTGCAAGAACTCTGTGCCAGAATATGGTTAAACAAAACTTCTGGCTGAAACGTCTTGGCTGAGGTATCTCAGAGAAGGATACCCTATAAAGGATTGCCTTGCAAACACAATACTATCTGTATGTCCTGTTCACTGCAGAAAGACTTAGCTTCCAGCTGATGGACTTGGTCGGGGCGTAAATATGCTTGGTTTTTCCCTCACAGTATTTTATACTGAAAGCATAGCAATAAACAGCACAGGATGAATAACAAGAAAGAGGCTCATACCTGTAAAGTATATTTTTAACTGAATTTTGAGTGGAACGGAAATAAAAGGTGCTGAGAACACGAGGATGAGAGGAAAATTATTTTACCCCAAGAGGGGATGCTCTACAGGAAGTCAGGATCTAGGAAAAAGGAGCAAGAAGTAGGTATTTTTTCTTCACTGGTCCAGCAACATAACAACATCCATAAACCACTTCAACATTTTCTTCTCTTGCCATATTGCTATTTTAATTTGTGGCGTTATTAAATGGTTGTTGCAGAAATACAAAGTCTTGGCTTAAGTGGAAAAAAAAAAAAAAAAACAGGCAAAATTTTCAATTCTCTGCCAACCATAAAAATGCCAACCTCCCTTAGTTTTTGCAATGAAATTTTAACAATCGCATCCAGAAGTTGAATTTTATATTAATTTCTGCAAGTCGTTCAAGACATTTCTAGTACGTGTGTTTAATCACTGAGGAAAACAACAATTGCATAAAAGCAACTGCATTGTCACACACACAGTCTAACTTCCTGATGACCCCCTAAAATTGGGATGGAGGGGGCACTGATGCGCATAGAAGGTGCAAGCAGTGAGATATCAGAGAGACAGCACACTCCTGTCCTAACTTTGGAAAGTCCGTAAAACAGCTTTGTCCACAAGTTTACGCTGCCTTAGACAGTGGAAGGTATAAAAACAGTTGCATACGTTTATTCCCCTTTTCAACCAGTTTATACAGTTTATTTACTCCAGTTTGGATAACTCAGGGTAACCAGAACAATTTGATTTGCAGCTGAAAAATTCTTTAACGTATGCTTACGGCCCATGTTCTTGGTGGGGCACCAAGCAGGCTGAGGCTGTCAGAGAGCAGTGTCTTCTGCTAGACCTTTCCCACACCCTCTCTAGGGTCTACAGCAGAAATGGCGGAAGGGCCAGAAATGACATTTTTTTGGTTCCTGAACAACCTCAAACATCAAAAGCCTCATCAGCATCAAAGGTATCAAAAGGCGTTATCAGAATCAAAAGAATCACAGAGAGATTACAACTCAACAAGCTTAGGTTGTACATTTCTGCACAGCTCTGAAAACATGGCATCACAACAAGGTAAGAGAAGGGAGGGATTCAAACTGCGATTTGTGATCCCACTGGGCACAACTAGCTTTAAAGATCAATACTACTTTGGAGCACACATGAAGGGCTATGGACTTAACCTCCACTTATCGGATTTTTGTATAAGAACAACGGTCAAAGAGATTTTAAGTACATGGAATTCTCATTTTCAGTGTGCCTTCACCTTGAGTATCTACGAGCAGCTTTGTCAGCACTTTGGAGTTCCAGAGTCAGCCAGGAGGCAAGCACCCATCACAGACCCTTATCATCTAGTACTTGGACACAGGCTCAAAGCACGCTTCTAAATGGAGGAAGCAAGCCCCTTCAAACAAAAGGTAACACTTTCTTCGCTGTAAAGAAAATTAAATTAAAAACTTACCAAAAAATGAGTGTTTCCAGAAAAGAGATTCCAACATCAGACGCACCAACCACCACAATTCTAGTGTTGATAGACACTTTAGATGCCAGTACCAGCTTTCGATTTATGTGGTTCAAAGAATAACTCAACTGTTAAAAAACATGTAAAATGACATAGAAATGCATTAAAAACAAAACAAACCAAAAAACAACAGCAAAAGCCTGCTAAGAATCATTAAACCACCAGTAATGCATTACCTTGCATTCATACAAAACTTATTATGCAGTCATACAAAACTCACTGATGTGACTAATACTATGATTTTCCTGTGCACCGCACAAGATAACACAGTAGATAAATGGTACTAAAATGCTGAAATATGTGCATGTTTAATAGGTCACAGAAAATTAGCACAGCTTAATGGTTTGGCCTCTCCTGGAAAAGATGCTATGGAGTCCTTGTAAGAGAGGAGAAAACACTGCCTCTTCTATAATTAACTACAATTTAGCTAACACCTGGGGAACATATATTTACATAACTTTAAGGCCATTTTTATGCCTTCTAGAGCAGTTTTTACTCTTGCTGTTTTATTTATGGAAATGGTTTTACTTGTAAATTAATTAGGAACTTGTATCTTCGGTGTCTTTGTGTGTTTAATTGAAAACTCTCTTCCAAAATGATAGAATTAACCTTCTTTTTTTTTCTTAAATACAGAGTAGCTACACTGAAAGCCAGGCCATCAAAGGAGTAAACTAGTATCTCAACGTCACTGAGACCAATACTCTGACCAAAAATCTTGCTATAAAGTTTTTAATTACTAGCTTCTCAGTTTCCATTCTTCTTAATCCATACATGCGTTAAGACAATAAAGTCCATGTATTTTTTTTTTAATTTGTGTCTCTAGGTCTCACTAGCTAACAGAGATTTTCAAAACAAATATGCAAGAAAGGGTCAAAAGATAATATTGCATTTGACTTTTTTTTTTTCTGCCCTGAACTATATTTAGTTTTCAAATTTCTGATGACAGACAGGGAAATACTTTCCATCTTGCAGTACAACACACTCTGCATTTTTCTTATTGCTTTGGGTTGTACGCCTTCACATTTCACAGACTGCATAACTGCAGATTCATAAATGCACTGAAGAGACAAATAGAAAATGGCTTCTATATATTTCTGCTGTGTCACTTAGGCAGGAAGCAATCTAAGACTTCTAACAGGTTTTCATTTATTATGAATAGGAGACAGAGGGTTAATAAAATTCCTCCTATGAAATTGCAATAGAAATATGTTCTCTATATATTAGTTGTCAGAGTAACTCAATATACGAAGCATAAGTATTTTATTTTAAAGCTATGGTAATGACATTGGCCTTCTCAAGAAGTACTTGGCACACTGAGGTCCCCAAGAGATCTTTTACACCATGTCTTTGCAATGGTGGAGACCCACAGCTGAGACTTCAGCATAGCCTCCCTACAGAAGGTGAAGAATTGTCTGTATAACACAGTAGAGTGCTGTCCTATACCTTAAGGAAGGATTATGGACCAATTGCTTGCAAACTGTCATCATTGTATAGCAAGTAATTTAAAATGTGGCAAAATTAAATGTCATCTTTGGTCAGGCAACATGATTTTTTACTGCCAGACAAATGTTCTTCCGGTTGCAGTTCATCACAGCGCAACGATGACATCCAGTGGTGAGCCACATTCATCTCAGGGACTGGACTTCACTAAGAAAATTCCAGAAGATGCCTTAAAAAGTATACTAGCCCATGGCAGCTGCTTAACAAAGTCATACGTGCGAAACCTAGCACGTGCCTGCAGGCTTGGAGGCAGCTCTGCACCAAGGAATGGCTTGACTAGCCAGGGCCGAGCCACAGAACGACAGTAACGCTGCCCAAATTGTTGCTTTATGTGTCATCTACAAGTCTCTACGAACAAGCCTAACAATCTAATCCAAAGCCAGAGCTTTCTAACATGGTTAGACACTTCTTATATCAGGATTTGCCAGTAAAAAGGGTTTTGATCATAAATTAAAATGTAACACTTCCACATTTCAGAAACTGAAAAAACCTTTTATATTTCATTAAAAATGTACAATACTGGAGGAGATTTTAAGAAATGAGAACAACCGATGCCGATTATTAAAGGCATGCCCTACTGCTTAAAATAAAACTGTGACTATGTTTTTTATAACATACTAAATGGGTACGCCCCGACTACAACATTTGACACATTTCTTCAATTGCTGACACTTGCGGAGATCTCATGGTACCACAAACACGCGTTGAGGATACTGCGCTTAAAGCCCTAATCTTGGTATTCAAATTCCTTGGGTTTGTGAACTCTGCAGACAAGAACTCTGACAGGCTTTCTTTTGCTGCACACAGAGAGTTGCAGCTTTCTAGACGAGCAATGCCTTCCGGAGGAAAAATTATTAGTGATGTTTTTGCTGAAACGTGGCTTTTAACAAAATTAATAAAATGGTAAAAAGAACACGAAGAGAAACTACTTGTAATGTACCTAATCAACCAAAATAACTAGACAGGAATGTCAGCAGCTAATAGGATAAACCCAATAGACCTTACAGCAATGCCAAGTTCAAACATCTCCTTCTACTGCAGTGCTGTGTTTTTTTAAAATGTACTCCAACAATGAAATACAAAGCAGTAATACAATTTCCTAGGGAAGAGTTGTATCTAATTTATGAAATGGCTTCTGTATCAATGATACAAAGGCAGCACATGAGTAGAATATAACCGTTTTTGTTCACCACACAATGGCCCCAATACCAACAGCTGTCATGCTTCAGAAATCACCTTTCGAACAGCTAAGTACACTAAATGGCCCCAGGGAGTAAGGAATTAGGTGGATTGGTCCCATAATACCACCTTATTTTAACAAAATGTCAGGACAAATGACTACATATGTTCCCCAGAGGAGTAATCAGACATCATAATTGATAGGTCAATAGCAAACTCTAACTTGTTTATTTTGTATCCAATTTATTAAATAAAACAGCAATCATTAACTAATGTAAGGCAAAAAGCAATAATTGCCAGTGGTAGAAAAGGCATACACAGCTCACAAAAAAAGTATTTTCTTTCATTATCAAAACGATTACTTTCCCTCCTTTCCACTCTGGTATCTGACAGCCTCTGCCATTGCACCACCTGTCACGTTGCTTCCACCTGGGAGGGCAGAGGGCCATCTACGCCTTCAATTCCGACTGCTGACAAAGGTGGCCTCTCTTGATTAAACCACAGGGGATATTTTTTCACGTGGACAGCCGGTGCCATCCACTTAGAGGCCTTCGAACTTTACCTCCATTAAAAATGCTCATGCATTTCTCAGAATACTCCACTGAAAACACAACCCCTGAGTGTAAATCCTGTCTTTCACTTATGATCTCACAGCACAGTATGTGCCAGAGTAGGATTAATTTATAGCATTAAAAATTCACACATCCTTCCACACTCAGTAAACAATGGAAGAAGATACATGAAATAATTATTTGGTTTTAGCAAACATATTTGTATGCATTTTTTCCTTTGCACTTTCAAATCAGGTGACGCAACAAACATTCATTGTGGGTGCCCGGATCTCCCATCTGGGTTAGCCACTCAGTTTGCACATTGCCTGGGAATGTATTCATTGTACATTTACTCAGCAATACACATTGGTGGTACAAACTCAGATGGAGAATATTTTTCAGCTTCTTTTAGTTCTGTTTTTAAACATTGGACCCTGGGCTATTTGTAGAATTTCTAAAAATACTTATTGTAATTGTTCTACAATAGGTCTGGTTCTATAGTAAATGTCACCTTAATTTAAACAGAAAAAATGGAAACTGAACACCCAAAAATGAAAACCCAAGTTGGACAGAGGATTTCAACTTTGACAAAAAGGAACACTGCGATGTTCCGAATTGGGTATTGGTAAATATACTCTAGTAAAACATCAGCGTGCCAAAGAGCCGTTACACTCATCACTGGAACTCTTCATACAAAGACTCCATAACGTAGCAGAATTTAGAGTTGATTTTATTACACACTGAGGACTTGGGCCTTACCCAGCAAAACACACTTAAGTGTTTGCTAAATTTTAAGTATGTTAAAGTACCCCTGAATTCAGGAAGACTGCAAGATAAACACGGGACTGCCTCATTTGTCACGTTCTCAGCATCTTCACAGATCCCTCTTTACTACAGGAAGTAACAGGGGACCATCCGAAGGGATCTTCCCAGCCCTGTTGTGGGGGATTCTGCGCCTGTCTGCATGCTTTTGTTTTAATTTAGCTTTTGTTTTAATTTAGCATTTGTTACCGAGAAACCTGTGTGATCATTACTGCTGTACAGGATCTACATAATTTGAACTCTGTTACTGTCAGAAGGAGTAAAAATTATTAACAAACCTGTTCCTAGATCAGTGCTGAGGTCAGCGATAGTGGCAGGCAAACAAGAAGGTGAACAAACAGAGCTATTTTAATTTCAAGCTCCATTTGAATCACAAGAAAAAAGGAAAAATCAATGTTTACCAAGGAGATAGGAACAAAAATTACTGGAAAATGCATGCTTTTTGAGCCTGCATTATTATTTTGTTTTTAAATACCAGCTACATTCCAAAAAGTCTCATTAGGAATGCCTGTAAACATGCTTTCAAAAGCTGTTTCCAAGCATTCGCAGATTTACACAAACACCAAAAACGAGGGAAAAGGAAAAAAGAAATACAACTATGATGAAGACCACAGCCTGAATGTTGTCATCTTTGTCAAAGAACACTTCTTTAGTAACTGTGGTTCTATAAAAACCATTTTGCACAGATAATACCTAGCCTTTATAGAATATTTTTCATCTGTAGACCCCAAAGGCCTTTATGAATGAAGTCAGTATTATTATACAAATAATCATATGGGTAAATGCTGATCTTCAGCTTATGGAAAACGGTCTATACATTCATGACTGATTCCTATCCCACATGGTATTCTTGAAGGGAGGGGATAGCAGGTAGTAAATAGAATTATTTTTTTTAAATCAAGATTAAGCAAAATATACAAAATTGCAGCAACATCTAGGACTTTCAGCATGAAAACATCTTCCAGATACTATCTAGCTGGACTCCCAGCATAAATATGGAACGAAATACAGGAGAGGCTGTGCTGGATGGCTCTCAATTTTGTATGTCAAATTTGCATAAACCATCATAGGTCTATTACACTTGATGTCAAGAAGCTACACCGATTTACTCCCAGAGACGATGTGACTGTGCCCGAAGGCACAAGAGCAAAACTGGAGTTTGCAATAATCACACAGTGTCTATTGAGGCAATGCCAAAAGATTGTCTCACTGTCCTGTTCTTCAGAAGTCCTAGCTTCTGAAGGGAGCTAGGAGGATTAGCTCAAAGTCTGGGCAACAGAGAAACATGTACGGCCAGCGACTGGGTAAAGGACTCCTATGAAAATGCTTTGACTATGCACAGTGTGCACAGAAACAATCAAACAAGAAAAAAAGCTAGCAGCTTGCACTAGTCTCTGGAAATAGCAACTGGAATGGAAACCGAGCCAATCTGTAGAGGTGGACAAAACAATATCCACGCTGCTTACCAGCAACGTCAGCTGATCCTGAAGTCTCATGGCAAATGCTACCACCAATGATCACTCAGTCATCTGACTACAAGAATGACCAACGCCTCTACCTTGCACGCAAATCCAGCATCGCTACTTTTAATTGACAGCATTTCCCGTCCCCAGCTGAAATGATTGCACTATGCATCAAAACGCTGGACTGAACTCCTCCAAGCTGGTGACCACGCGCATGTCCACGGAGCCCTGCCTGATGCATTCCCCCGGCGGACGCCATGCCCTGGCACCGCCTGGGTCCCCACCACCACCGAGGTGCCACTGAGAAGGGCTGCTCAGGTGGCACCATCCCGCACCAAAGTGCTCCCGGGGAGCACAAGGCACACAGGTACGCAATGCCAGGCTGCTGCAAGCAGGTGGCTGCAGACCCAACCCTGCCAAGCAGGACAGGGATGGCGCTGAGCCCTCGGCACCTGCGCTGCTTTGTGCCTGTCCACATGGAGTCAGGTCTGCTCTAGAGAGGCAGAGGTGCTTTGGGAAAGCTGTCATGGAAACCGTTCCGCTGGGGTACCTCTCTGGCACTCTCACTGGTTCTGGCAGTTGGAAGGAGGATCAGCAGCATCCTAGTGCACATTTTTGTGCTGCCCTCCATGGCATTGGTGATTATCCAGCAACAAGGCTCTGCAGCACAGGGGCTGGGCGGTTCAAGGATGCAAACTTCCACTTGCTTTTTCCCTGCAGCCCCTCTGTGCTTCCTGATGGAGGTAAGAGATGGTCTGCTCTAACTACGCAGCTCTGCTTCTCCACGTACCAGCAGAATAAATAGTGCCAGCTCCTCTCAATGACATGCCTTCTCCCAGAGAATTCCATTCACCCGTGACAGGTTAACAGTCTTCTAGCTGTCTTGGCAAGGAAGGATAGCTTCAGTTTCCATATTTCTACAATTCAGTGTTTCAGCTTCTCCAGGCAAAACCAAACATCCTTTGGATTTGCTGGTGATTGTACCAACAATTCAACAGGTGGCAACTGCCCTGGAAACTGGGCAGCCAGGAGCTCCTGCCTCATCGCACTCTTGAAACAGCAAAACCCTGGAAAAGGATTGTAACCCATACCTTTAAAGAAGACAGATGCTTCAGCCTACTAGGACTGCCATAAAAAGCTAATTGAATAACATGAAAAAAACATGCCAAGCAATTTAGAAGTTGAAAACTACTAAAATTAATGGTTTGTACTAAACACATAATTTAAATTTATACAATTAATTTTAGTAACTCTCATCTTTAATCAGGTTATTTGAACAAATTTTCAAGACTTATGAACAAGGTTATTTGAATAGCCAACCTAGCTTGCATTGTTAGTCACGCAATCCTCAATGTCTGAGCGTATCCTTTACCATGCACTTTCCAGAAGGCAGAGAAAGAAGGTCCCAAGTCTGGCTCCAGGAAGTGGGTGTCTGCAGCTTGGTCCCCGTCACTACTCTGTGCCAAAATCAGAGTCATGGTGCTCTGCGCTCCTGCACAGAGAAGGCTGGAGCCTGGAGGGTCAAAAGAGCGTACAAATGCCTCCCAAGTATCAGGGCTGACAGAGAATTCTTGAAATCCTGCTTTTAGTGGCATGATTATTAACATGCTATTAAGTCATTCCAACTAGGTAAGTAAGAAGACTCCTAATGACATAATTTAAATCAAAGCTCACGGACAATTCCAACAGTCTGAACAAAAGCCATTAAAAATTAATGGAAAAATACTTATTTATTCTAATTGGCTCTGAATGTAAATGGATATGGAAAATACCTCCCTGCACTAGGGCCAGGGTCCGAGCAGCCAGCCAAAGACCATCATTAACTTAAACAATGTCTCCCTAACTTCTCACGTTTATTTTACATAGTTCTTGTGCCATCAGAGTAGACATTGGTTATACCACCTTCATGTAGAAGAAACAAATAAAATTAGGAATTACCTATAAATAGCAAAATTATATGTAACTGAAAATACCGCTAGCATTTCCAGACATTAAATTATTTTCTTCCACAATGAACGAAGGGACTTCCTTAAGCTTTGATTTTAAGCAAGTCCTGCTTCACCTCTCCGGTGCAGCTCCAAAAGGTACTACGGAAAAACCTGAACATCCCTGATGAGACTTAACTGGAAAAAATCTCTCAATGCTGGCTGGCTCAGGAAGGTTGCCCTCTGAGGACTTCTCCTGAGAGAAGACACCACCACAATGCATCACAACTACCGCAATACCTGTATGAAAACAGGATGGCGTATACTCTGGAAAGGCAGAAGACAGAAGCATCTCTGTTCACTGTACCTACTCTGCATACAGACTCATGGCAACAGAGGTAGCATTTCCTAAATGTACCAAATTATTTGAAAAAATAGAAGAGATGTATGAAATTAAAAGGTTTAAAAAATGAAAATGTAAAAAGCAACATCATATTTCACACTGAAAATAACGAACACAAGGTAACTAAGTAACAGCACTGGGATACAAGGGAAGATTGATTTGCCGCTTACTATAGAGTCATATTTTAGTGACAGCAGCTGGGATTCTCCATTTTGTAATAATGAACATTACCTTTCTCTGGAAAAATATCTACTCCCTCCTTACAATCTGGAATTACGCTACTTCCAAAGTCAATCTACAAAATGCTTTGAAAAAGCTTTAAAACAAGTCTGACCTGTTTTTAAGCAGAAATTACTATTTTGGTTTGCTGTAAATGTCATTAACACCTGTATAGTACTGACACCATGCTTTCAAAATAAAGATAGGCCATCTTACTTTTAATTTCACACATGCACATAAGTGGTAAACATTCAGAGCATTCCTGTTAATGATGCCATCTGGTGCCTCCCATAATTGTGTAATATTCAGCCTTCCAAACAAGATGTAATGGCAGCAACACACAAAACCCACTGACATTTACAGTAAGGAAATTTATTATCAGCCATCAGGTTCAGAATGACTCTGTTTGCATGACTACTGGCGCTATAAAATCATCACCTTTACCAACCAAGTGAAGGTACAATAAATAATGGATTTTAATCCATGCACGTACTACAAAAGCATTAAAAATTCATTACTTGAACACAATAGCATCTTAAGCAACAGTTCCTTCTTTAAAAATTAATACTACTTTCTCGGTTAAATGAAAACTACACACACCAAGCCTTTGTTTGTAATGCCAATGTGTTCATATACAAACTATAACACGTAGGAATGCTTCTGTTTTAACTTTGATAGGTGAATCTTGACATTTAAAAAGCAGGGAATTCTCTTGCTCATCCTACTTAGGCTGCCTTTGCTATATTTATTCTGTTATCTTAGTAGAGGCTTAACAATTAAAAAAAAAATAATAACCCATCAAAAACCTTTTGCATTTTAGCCACTTTAAGCACATTCCAGCATCTCAACTGAATTCATATAAATCTGAAACTCAGTCAAAGTGAAACCTCCCATTACTACAGATTTTCTACAAAGCCAGAACACACTTTGCTATAAGGCAGAGAGTTATAAACTAAAATAGCACCAACAGCTTTTCTTAACCACTCTTAGCAATTGAGTGCACTTTCAACTTTTATTACAGAGTATGGTTGGAGTGCGGGCATCTACAGAAGCATGGCTAACTATTTCTGTGGTTACGCGTACAGACCAGGAAGGGGAATGGATACTCCCCAGTAACTGCAGCTCCATGAGCTGCACTGAACGTGCTCTTACACACATTTGCACTTCAGGTGGGCATGCACTCCAAAGCAAAGGCTTTGTTGCTTTATAGTACTTGTGTCTGTACCTGTCCAGCTTCTTGACATTTCTCTTTGGATGCGCAAGGCGGAAAATGCCTTACTCCCTCAACTTCTTTCAACTGTTCGGTTAGAAAGCAAAGAGCTTTGCTTGTTCAGAACAGATTGTTCTGTCGTACACAGCCTTTCCCCCTGTGTTTTAAAATCTGCTAATTTTAAGTCCTTGTTTTTATTGTCTTTTAAATACAATTGAGCTAAGTTTTTCTATCTGCACACTCTAGGTTGTCTGGGACTTGCAGCCATGTGTTGCAAACATCCCTTCCTTTTCCTCTGCTTTCCTCCATCTTGACAGCAAGGTGTGGTGTTGACTGTCAGTCTATCAATTCTGAGTCCTTTCTATTCCTCTTTCTTTACAGGTCAAGGTAATGGATTATGCTCAATCTGGACTGCTGATCCAAAACATTCAAGAATCTGTTCAATTTTTTTCCAGTAAGAAGTACTGAGGAAGGTATAGTCAGATATGTCCCAACTACACAGAGACACTAACATACAAGTAAAAAGTAAGGGCAACTGCTAACAAGTCAGCCTAAATATAAGAAAGTAGAACTACAGAGAGTGAAATGCCTCAAAAGTTTGTTGGAGGAGACACTAACATCTAGAGAAGAGTTTCCTATGCAAACACTCATATGTATCTGTTTTATTTTCCTTTTTAAATGAGTTCCCCAAAAGGGAAAGTTTATGTCAAGCTTGGAAATATTTTAGATTTGTTTTCAGTTTTACCCAATAGCTAATTTTTTTTTTTTTTTAATAAACCATGGCAAATATATAGGACATGTTTTATTCTATTTTTAAAGTCCTGTAACATTACAATGGACATAAAAAAAAGCTCATTTAAAAGAGAATACTCCAGGACAGTACTTAACACTCGCAACCCATTTGAGTATCTTCTGCAATACAAAGAATATGTATGAACATACACTTCGATAGAACATGTCGTAAGATTACTCTAAAAACAATGATATATTGTTTAAAAATATTTTATAAATCTTATGTATTGTCTCTCATTTTACTTTTTTGAAAGTTATTTTAAACTGCTTTCAGGCCATTTATTCATAGCACTTGCCATAAGCATCAGTACGGAATCAAGTAAACACAAAAAAATACATGCATCCTGACACTGAAAACTATTACTAACTTAGCAGTCTTGTATTCCAATTTTTTCTTGAGTCTCACATCAACATTTACATTTCTTCTGTGGTTAAGCTTCCATTTTTCCTAGACTACAAAGAAGGAGGCAAGTTTTCGGCCTTTTATGTTCTGACCCCAAACAGTTTCACGTGGTAGTGCAGAACTACACACAAACAACGTAAGAATATGGATAACAGGCTTCCTTTTCTTAGCTTCTCGTTTTTGCAAACTCCTTCTAGGTGGCCCAGAGAGTCATGGAGTCCACAGGCTACATGTTTACAAAACAGTACGCACCGCTGATAATGTGACAGCAAAAGCTCTGTGACTACTTTGAGGGGAAAAGAGGACGTGGAAAGTTTTGCGCAAAACAGTAAAGGAAAAATCCTCTTTTGAAGAAAAGAAGGCTAGTGCTATTAATAAGAACTTATTACCTACAAGTTAAGCAGACCTTACCATTCTAGTGACAACAGTTCAATTCACACAACCTGTAAAGCAATGGAACTATGAAGGAGCAGAAGGATATCACCTCCCACAGCTGATGCCATTGCTCAGAACAAAAGATGGCACATTTTCAAGCACTGCATTACCGAATTCCATGTACACAAGGTCTTTTCTTCAGATTCAAAACAGTTATTTATCCTGATAAGGTCCTCTGTGTGCTTTTCAGTCAGGGAAACCAACTTTCAACTTAAGTTTCTTGAGGAATATTTATTATCTCTAATAGCAGATTAAAGGATGTAACATGAAAGTTATTTTTGATTGGAGGTGTTTGGTTTTTTTTTTTTCCTTTTAAATAAAGGACTGCTGAGAAAGCACACTGTTTAATCACACAGAAATGAAATCACAGCCACTGAAGGAGTACAGAACTCACTGCTGTACAGACATTCTTTGCTCGAGTCATTTCCCGGACATCTATCCTGGCATCCCAGCAATACTCAACTCCTGAACAAGTTTAAAGTTGACTAACTCAGAGAATGCAAAGCTGAGACTTCAGCCTTTTGCCTGACCTTCTTTCACTCGCTACTTCTTGTCCTGATTTAAACATTTCCTGTAATGCATCTGTAGCATCACTTGAGAAGTACAAAATTAACTGAGAAAGTGTTGGCTTTTGTTTTGTTTTTTAATAAATTCATATAACTCTGTATGGGCTTCTGCAATGCTTTAATAATTGTTCTGTCTTCTTTTTATGAGCTGTAGCTGAAAAAACAATTCTGAACTGCGCAATAAAGCCCGACAGCTTGAATACAACCATGAAATAAAAAAAAAAATAATATAATAAACCCAATAGCATGAGTAATAATGAAAGGGCAGAAACAAGAAAATAATTCAACAGATGTGTGACATTTTTGTTCTTCACTGTGGATCAGTTATTCTTGTTAATTATATCACCTAGTCTTCCCTTTTATTGATAATTACATGAAGCAGATGGATAACAGAATGCTCCCAGATGGTGAGAAAGCAAACAAGTTTATAAATTGTTTATTTATGAAGATATCATTAAAAATTATTTAATTATCTATAGTTTTCTACTCCACCAATAATTACATGCACCATAAAGGCCAGCAGCACTTTATAAGATATTTAGTATTCTGTTGTAACAAACTGTTTTTTAACATAACATGACTGAAATGACTGACAGATGTGCAAAACACAATAATAATCTAATCTGTTTTAACACTGTGGGAATTAAGATTTTGAATCTTTGGATCTTCTGCCAATTGGCGCTTCAATACTGGTTACTGATTCAGAATACAAAACTCAGAGATCTTTTGATTTGGAACAGCTGTAGAAAGCGTTTGATCTAATGAGCAGGCAGGAGCTTTTTCAGGTCTGTGTCATGAAACCCTAGAGCATGGCAGATGTATGGCCTCACGCAATTTTGAGCTAATATGTGGAACCTCCGATATGTTTGCTGCAGAGGCACAGGCTGAACAGGCATCCTGAAGTCTGGGTACTTCCAGGACTAGATGCAAATAAGATCGTTAGCATCTGTGCCATTCCAAAGGGCTGCAAAGGGAGACAAGGGAGTTTAATGCCTCCCCCTCTTTGTCTTCTCAGTCAATCCTCACCTGATTTATCCAAATCTCTTCAGTAGAGCAATGGGAGATTCAGTTTTGTCGGAATAGACAAAGAAAATCAGCAGCAAAATGTATTTGCCATCTCAAGGAGTGGGGTAAAAACATACTCTGTCATTAGTGTCTGTTATAGGAAGATATTACTATGTTCATAACAATTTGCAGCCCTTTAGGAAACGGACAGCCACTGCTTGGGAAGTGACAGGTCTTATGATGCAGAGATGAAGCAGCACAGAATTGTGGTTTATGAGAGAGAGTGAAAAAACTTGAGGTAATGTTATGTTTTTATATGATAAATTTCTGGATTTTAAGAGTAGATCTGTCTACCTTACATCTAACTCCCCCAGAGAAACTACAAGAAAAGGGACACCACAAAATACAGCTCATGCTAGAAACAGGAGCGAGCAGGCAAGGAACCCATGGCAGGGTGGCACATGGGGTTTTCCCCTCTTTGATTTTTCCAGACACTGCGGTAGAATAGAGAGATTTGACAGAGGGACAACGAGAACAAGTTACCACAGACTTAACATTTCTAGTGCTCATCTGTCTGTAACAAGTGATCCAGACCTGCAGGAAAACCACCTCTCCAGCAGAGCCGAGATACATCTGGACTGCCAACGCATGGGAATTAGCTGAGGGCAACGCTCTTCTGATTTAGATTGCTGCTTTCACTTCTGGCTTTGGAGGAAGGAAATGGGAAAGAGTCCTTGTGGGTCCTAGTTGAGTTATCTGTACTCGGTCAATATTTATGAGTGCATCTCTTCATACTCACAAGCAGGCTGGAACGTATTAGAGATACATAAACTGATTGAGCCCCAGGGCTCCCACTGTGCACTCTCTCTAAGATACTAAGCCACTAATGGCCTGCAGAGATATATATGCACAAATCAAGAGCTATGCTTAGACACTGAATGGCTGAGCTGCTAAGCCCCAAGCTGTTACTGGTGAAAAATAAATTTTGCAGCAAGAAAAGAAGAGAGATCGCTCAAAAAAGGCTGGAACAAGAGGAAGGCAGAAAGCTGAAAAAGCAGTAGATGAGAAGCAGATGTTGATGGCTAGATATCAAGGGGCATCTTGTGGGTATCAAAGCAAGAGTTTCATTACAATTATCTCCATCATAAGCGACAGATACTCAAGCAATTAATTAGGACAGGCAGTCAAACAAAAATTTTACACTTCTGAAATTGACTTGCATTTACAATCTTTGTATTGTAGTTTATGTGAAAAAACCTGCCATCATTGCAGAGCTATCTAAAACAAGACTTATGAGTGATAACCTGTCCTCCAGCTTCCAGGAACAAAGCAGGCATGGGTTAATGTCAGAAAAAAGTGCTTTCTAATATGAGAAGGCAAGCCCCTCAGCTAAAACAAGCTTGGTGAACTAGAATACAGAAGTGTGTTAAAGAAACGAGGAGCAGTCTCAACTACTTGGAACTCCTGCTGCCCGAAGTTTTGAAGATCCTGTCCCTATCTTGTTTAAAACCACTGTAACAAAGATAATAGCCGACATTTTCTCCTTCCTGCTATCCAGGTGCTTGCGTCTGACAACTTCCCACTAATTCCTACTCCAGCCTCTTCGTCTGCCTTTCACTTTTCTCCCTCTCTTCTTCACGCTTTCCTTATGACATTGTTTTTCCCTTTACCTCAAAATCTTTCGCCTTGTCTCACAGTATTCTTAAAGGTGACAATTCTCAGACTTTCCATTTTGCAGAGTTGTCACATTTAAGTTCTTGGTGGGATATTTTGCTCTTTGCAACACGGCTTCTATCTCTCTGTTTGCAGTGTCTGAACAGGCCTTCTGATCACTACAAAAAGGTAGAAGTATAATAATTTTGTGCCTACTGAAATTTGATTATATTAATTTTATAAAATACATCTCATTTTATTTGCAACTTAGCTGCAGGATTTTGCAGGGAAGAGCAAGATGGGGATCAACCTTCCTTTCTGAAACAGTAGAGAGAAGGCAAATGCCTTATGCCTGGCTACTCCCAGAGCTAACAAAACATCCAAGATCTGAAAGCAGCACTGGCTTCTTACTTTCTCGAGTACACTCGGTCCTCTATGGTAGGTAACCTCCTACGTTATAAAGCTTTTCCAACGTATGGTGGCAAAGGTCATTTCATTCACTCACAAAGAGTCAATTTAGCTTTGTATGGTTTCAAATTCTTGTTATTTCAGAAAACTACAGGCAGCAGTAGCAGACTAGCTTTATCCTCAAGTTACCACCTAGGGATCAATCCCAGATGTCAGTTTTGATAGAACACAGTCTGTCAGAAATCTATATTTAATGCCAGTGCATATGCATGGATACTTACACAGTGGCTAGCCTTCATTTTTTGCATCAAAACTTTGTTAGTGAAAATCTTGCACATTTTATTAAACAGAATTTCATTAAACTTTCAAGATTTTAAACAATTATCTCACTACCTGAAACTCTTGGAAAGCCTCAGGAAGAACCTGGGAACGGACCAGACAACAGATTCGCAAATCCCTCAAACATAGGAAGTCTGCGATTTTCCAGCTCCAACAAAACTACTGAGATGAGCTCTTCTAGTGAGAGAGCAACAGTTCATTTCAAAGATCAAACAGGAAGTAGTTTAAAGAAAAACATCAGATAGTTTATTCTGCAGAGAAGAGGAAGGCAGGGATGTGCATGTTGAGGGAAGACTGTTCAACAAAGCCAAACTCAGATCAATGGCCTCAGCCTTGTTCCGGATTTTGCTTTGCCAACTGCTGCCTAATTAAGAGTTTTGGATGCCAAAAATTTCTAACTGTAAAAAGGACAGCACTAAAAATATTATATGGGAGCCCATCTCAGCCAACTGGAAGTTAGTAGACAGACATAAAGCTCCCTAATTATGTTTCTTTAGGAAATTATAGCTACCTACTGAGAGTATCCATCACTAATGGTGTTTTTTCTAATATTTCAGCTTTGCTCGTTACTTTCTGAGGAACCATCTTCGCATCAAATTTTAGTTATTTAAAAATGTAAGACAGAGTAAGGTGTAAGTTATTTAACAAATGAAATTTTAAGAGAGTTTTAATGTAGAACCTCCAGACTGCATGAGTGCTATGCAAATAAGAACAGTTTGGTAGTGAAAACAATCTTTTCCTTTGCTGTTAAATCATTCTTGATATTTTGAAGTGTTCTTTGAGGGTATTTGATGGATGGAAGAAACCTGACTTTGGGACTGGAAAAATAAAATTGACTTAATTTCTACAGAAATAGTCAGAAGTGTATCTAAAAAAAATTTAACAGGAAGAAGGGCTAAACAGTAAGTCAGAATATTTAAAATGTGTTGGGAGTTTGAAAAGTAATGTCATGAAGAAATAATGTTAAAATGTAAGCATTTAGTATGTAAATGTTATAGTTCAGTGATTGCTGTTTGTAATGCATTTGAAATTCAAGCTTAGAAGAAGCAACGGTCGTGTAGAAGCAAAGCTGGGATCATAAGAGTATGGACACCACGTTCAATGTAATTAAGAAGCAACCTATCAACACTAAGATGGTAATGCCATCCCATCTGCCAAACCCTGCATTAGCTGGCACTATGCCTCTTGCCTGCTGCTGCTTCTGTTACCCACCTGATCCTTGGAGACCTGCTCTGATGGAGCGTTTATGCCAAGCTCTTCCAGAGGATAGACAATCTGTCGTCTTGGTCGCACGGGAACCATGTAATGAAGGGCAGATGTCAGGGAATGGGCACAGGGATTCTGAAACTGAAAGACAGCGATCTATATTTCAGCAGAGAGAATGTCAGAACAGTGTATCACAGATGTCTGTTGTATGGCTTTGCAAATACTAAATTCTTAGCTCAGTTGGCTAAATCTGAGAGAAAAATCAGCAAATAAACAAACATACTCAGAGCAGAGGAATGAATTGCAGATAATTCCTGACACTAATGAAGATAATTATGAGAGTGATTACATTACTATCTCTGTGGGAATGACAGATAAACAAGTGGTTTGGTTTATGGGATTTTTCAGCACAAGTATTTTCCCCAGGAGGATATTTTTCTCCATAGTGATCATGAATCAGCTTGATTTGACCTCATTAAGCTATGTTATCTGCTTACTGCTAACCTTTGCTTGTTTGGCAAAGAATGGCTATGAATTTATATAGAAATTCTATACCGACTAAAATGTCAATTTCATCCAAGTGATAAATGTTAATAAACTGGCATAAACCTGAAGTGAACAAAACCCCTAATGCTAATGTGAATAACACGGATCATTAGAAATAGCTGTGTTCCATTTATTACAGCATGACTGGCTCTGTCATAATTTATGACACAAAAGGCGAAAAAAATAAATAAGAGTATTACAGGAAGTAGAGAATGAACATTAATGCAAATTAAATTACACTGAAGTACCATTCCATCCACAAATACTGAAAAAACTTGATGCTACTATGTTGAGAACTGAGTAAAATATCACATTTACCACTTATTAGAAAGCAATAATAAGCTAAAGTAACTTAAAGAAACTCTAGCCTGGAAATAGACCAAAACTGGAATCATTAGCAGGATTTAACTTTTCTCTTCCATCCAGTGCCATCAAACTGCATTTTTGTAAGTGCCTCTTAAGAATCTCAGAACCTAATGCTACGCAAGGACATTGGTTCCTCAAGAGAACACTTAATAAACTCCACAAAAGTGCACAGAAAAAACATCCTTCTGAAAATGTACCTATGTCTAACCTGTCAAAATTCCTATGTTAAAAATAGCGGTGATTTCAAAAACACCTAAGTCACTGAGGACAGAACTCATCTCAGGCACCATCTAAAAGCTAGGTGCTTACTTTAGCTAGCCATGCAGACACCCCCCAGAGAGTCAGAGAGATGAGCGTCTCCGGAGGGCAATTCCTTCCATCCTAAGACAGGTAGTTGTGATCGATGGATGAACTGCCCTCTGGATGCACCGTGTTTTCTCCATTAATGCTGGCAGGAGCCTAGGTGATTAGGCTGGACCAGGCTGTAGCTTTAGATGGCTACACATCAACAAGTTGACATGTTTGAAAATTTTACCTTGTGTTCCCTTTTCTGACGTGAGACTGACGAGAGGACACATACATGAGTATTTTTGAAAGAATCTTTTATTTTGCTTCCGCAAGTTACGTTCTTGGAAATGGATTTTCTCACACAGAATTAGGTTCTTACAGTTCTCCTGTGGCACTTGCAGAAATACGAGTCGCGTTTTCAAACACAATGAGGTGCCTAGGTCCCACTGACTTTCGATGAAACACAGTCTAGAGTACCTAAATCACTTTTGAAGAGTTCTTATAAACCAACTGGATGTGTTTTTAATATTGTTCCCTTGCATTTACTCATGCTACATTATGCCCAGTGACATCGTTCCTTTTTTCTTCCCTGCCCTCCCCTTCATCCTGAATCTAAACAAAAAACGGTACCTCTCAAAATTCATTATGCAGCTGAGTGGTGTGTGACAGAGTACAACTTGATCAGGTTGTATCATTAAACTATGACAGGAAATACAAATCACTGTTAAATGTATTTAATGTGCTTTATACCTTATCCTTTAAAACCTGCTTGGTAACTGATTTGCAAGTGACAAAGCTATACCAGATGTTATCAACATGTTAAAAAAACCTAAATAAAAACTATTATGTTGGCCTCCTCAGTTGATGAGTTGTGAGTTTCTTGGTTCTTCACCTATACATTCAACACAAAGGCAAGAAACAAAGTCAAACCCAAACTACAGCTTACAGCTCAGACACAGGGTCCTACTTCAGCAGGAGTGGGAATATGGAACGCTTGCTACTTCATCCTAGAACAAATGTATTGGGAATGGACAAGAAAGGGCAGAACCTTGGCTATCAGTACTACAGCACATGTATGGAGGGGGCCGACAATGCACAAGGCAATTGCAATACGTGAACCTATGTTAGTAAGAAGCAGATATACTTCTCCTAGAAACAAGCAAGGAGGTAGCAAACAAATTATTCCTCTACTGTGCTGCTCCCAGGGCAACACACTAATGTGTGCAACTTAAGACATCTAACTACATTTAGAGAACAGTTGCCCTAGGATTCTCTAAATTCAATTGAGAAACAGACATTTGCAAAGAGTGACCCAGCTCAGAAGGTGACACCTCCTAGGAAGGGCTTCTCTCCCTTCACAGACTAGGTAAAGAGCCAAGGTCAAGCACACTTCAAATTTCTGCTCCTCCACACGCTTCCTGAAGATACTGGGTAGGTCTGGACTCATGTGTGCTGCTGAGCGCCTTACAACTAACCCTATTATACAACAGCTACGTCCATGCAAGAATAAAAGCAAGTACAATTCACTGCAGGTTGCTACGAAAATTCCTGTTTACAGTCATTCCCAGAAGCAAAGAGAAAAAACAAAGTGAGGAAAGGTGAAAATATTTAACATACAAAACCACAAATAACTTTCTTCTTACCTTGCCTTCCACGTACTGTGGATAAATAGGATAGTAAAGAGAAGATTTGTGGGCCAAGCGAAGAATCTCCTTTAGAAAATGTTTTGTATAGTGACAAAATATAGGATTTAAGACAAAGTGGTAAAGATGTCCATGTTCTTCTTGCTGGTGGTGATTAAAATGAATAAAATCTTCAATGTTGTAATGTGATCGAATATACTCAATGTCCTGGAAAATAAGAATTTGGAATCAATAGTGATGAAACAACTGCATTTACAATATTTTAGCAAGTGCCAATGAGTTGCTTTCTATCAATTAAAGAACTAAATTTGACCAATGAAATTAAGTGCCTTTGAGAGTTATTCTCAATTAAAGCACATTGACTGAATATATTTTTTCTCGAAAATCTTTTCATTGTATCAAAATCTATTCTTGCAGTTTGCCCACCTTTATTTACAGGGAATGCATATTTGATCCTTTCACAATAATATCTGATCCAGATTAATAGACATTCACGGAGGGGGCGGGGAAGAAAAAAACAAACAAAAAACTCTATTTTGCTGAGTTCAAGACAGAGAAGCCTAGACTGCCCTCTCACAAAACTTAAACTGAAAAAGGCAATTTCTACAGAGAAGAAATGTTTGAGAAATGCCCTCCCAACAAGTTTTCCCTGTTGAAATGATAAGCTCAGATTTTTGCACATTTATATAATAAAGAGAAATTGCTATATCCTCTTATCTCAATGCTCTTAATATAATTAAGAGCTGTTTTTGAAAACGGGAATGACTACTCTGTATTTTAAAAACTGAGCATTTACAGCTGTTGAGTGAGCATTACAGCTGCTGAACCATCTAAAATCTACCTTTTCAGCAATAGCAGAATGCCACAAAAGTAAGCCTTACAAGAATAATGTGCAATATTGACTTCGATTTTTTGGTATTCCATTACAGCATGTGCTTTTCATTTGTTTTGAAGTTAAGCGCGTGATTCATAATCACTCGGAATCTACTGTTGGGGAAAAAAGTTAAGAAAGCCAATCTAGAAGGACAACTACTGCTCTTCACAGTACGCAAGGCAAAACTGCTTATTGACTTCGGAAATCAGAGGGCAAAATAAATGATTACAAACATATTTAGAGGCAGAATGCTAAAGAACCAAAAAGAGATGTAGGAGGCATACTTTTTAGAATGCATCAGCAGCTTCTTGCAAATAATAGGACAGGTTTTTTTCATCTGTGTGTCAATCATCATCTATGAGAAGGGAAAGAATACAGTCTACATAGTCAGAAAAGAGAGAAAGAAAGTTTATAGAAGCTGTATCTTTTGTATGTAATTTCTGTTAGGTAAATGTATAGTGACAAGCATGAAACTCAGCCTTTAATGTCGAAGGCTAAGCATTTTATTTTTCATACCACACAGAAATATAATTTACCATTTCATCTCTAATGACAGAAATGCCAACTATTTGATCCAAAACTTCTGCTATGAAAGCCTGTACTGGGGTCCCATCCTGCAAGACAAAAGGAACATATGCACATTTCCTACTTCATTAGTAATCTTTCTTTTTAACTGTAACTGTGCACTTCACCACACGATCACAGTTAAAATACTTTCCTCACACTATACATTCTACACACTACCTCAATTTAACCACTCTTCCTTAACTCAAGGCATAATGTTTAAACAGTGTATATGGCTAGACTCTTGACTATACAGAATTTTTTGAACTAAAGTTTCAGTTAGGATCTAGCTGCTACAGGAGTGCTATAGGCTCAGCCAGTAATTTAGTCCTGGGTTAAGTTCTGATCTTATGACAGAATATTAATTAAAACAGATACTCTCCATCAATAGTTGTATAAAATGGATTTCCCTACAGCTGCATGATTGGTAATCATAGTGCTTGGCTTCTTGTCTATGTAGCATTTTCCATTACGTAACAAAAATGCAGACGTTTTCTACTGTCCGATGGGCGTATGTCTGGCCCCATTACAGGAAGGACAAAAAGGCCCCCATCATTCAACAAAACACAAGTACATGTGCATCGCACAACCAGATGTGCATGAAAGAAAAAGCAACAATGCAAATCAGGCTGCGGGTGGCCAAAAAATGCATCCAGCCTGCTTCCGTCCCTGCATTTGAGGAGCTCCCAGAGAAGACAGTAGTCGGAATAGGCCACAGTTTAGAATAATTATCAATTGAGGCTGAATACAGCTTCTACTGACTGTTGGTACTGACTTGAATACCTACATAATATATATGTAGTATACTAGTTTTGAGTAATGTAATAAATTCTGGATGTATTTACCAGTATTAATCCATTCTCTTATAAATATATTTGCAACAAATACTCACTGGATCCCTGCGAGCCGCAGTAAATATCTTTAAGTCATTCAATATACTTTCATTCAAGCTAAGGGTTTTAATGAGAGTTTTCACACCAAGTATGTCATTGGTTGTTGCCTTTCTTACATTGAATGACCTTTAAAAAAAAAAAAAAAAAGAGGAAAAAGGGAGTAAAAGTTCACTCTATGACAAATTAAAGACAATTCCCATACTGTGTACAAGCAGCGAATGCGTCTTTCAGAAGTTGAAATTGATTGATATATGACTATTGTTACAAGTGCATATGTTAATTTGTTCTGTGATAACATAAAAGATCACACAGCATCTACATAAGACAACTCAAGAATGCTGCTGTAACTACTACACGCTCAGTCTTTATGCACCTACAGCCCAATCCCACAAAGCAATGACTAACTATAACCACATATATCACTTAATAGTAAGAGCCAGCAGAGAAAGGAGGCAAAGAATCTTTTAAAATGAAAGTAGAATCTGTAACCGCACACTGACACACATGGGAAAAAAGAAAGAAAAGAAACCCAGAAAAGTAAGAAAAAAAGAAAAAAGGAGAAATAAAAAATAAAAAATAAACCAGAGCCAGCTGGCATCCTTAGATATGATAGAAAAGAAAGACAATAACATCAATTTCTCCAACAAGAACATTTGTGTTAGGCCTCGGTTCTTCAAATAATAATACATGAGGACCTTACATCAATAAAATGCCTCTCATAAATGTAAGATTTCCAATAAGTAATAAAACAACAGTGACATGGTATAAAAATGTCTGCAATATATATAACCAGCAACATGTTAGCTACAGACAGGAACATCCTGACACTTACCTAGTTTACACACTCTGTTACAAAACATCTTCCCACCCACTAATTATGAAAAAAATTTACTTCACAGTGACAGTCTACAGCAGCTGAGGATCTCTCGTGTTGTCCGTTAAAGGCTTCAACCCTTCCTGGTTAAACAAGGCTCATATAGTAAGGACTTAAAGAGTGCTGTTCATGGAACTGAACTGCAACTTAATTTCCAAGAATTAAGTTATTTCACCCACAGTTAAAAAACTTGTGATTCATACAGTGTAACTTCCATTCCTGTTGTTCTTGTTTTCAATTTAAATGTGTGCATGCTATTCTTCAGCCCAAGTCACAGTCACATTGAGACTGATTTTGTGGAACATGGTTTTAATGAATGGTTTTAATGAATTAGTACCTTAAAAAAAAACCCAAACCTACCAAATATCTGATATGTTACGGGAAATTTCACAGCTCAATCTCATTGATCATTTTCAACTCGATTATCTGAGTGCTCAAAAGCATATATCTGATTACCAAATTACAAACTAATCCTGAACTTCTAAGTAAGCATCAGCTTAGTTTCCACATTTGTTAACACAGTTCCACAGACAGTTAATTGCAAGATCAAAGAAGTGATGAGGACAACACAAAAGTGATCAGAAGGCTGGAACACCTCTCCTATGAGGACAGGCTGAGAGAGTTGGGGTTGTTTAGGCTGGAGAAGGCTCTGGGGAGACCTTATTGTGGCCTTTCAGTACTTAAAGGGGGCTTATAAGAAAGACGGGGACAAACTTTTAGCAGAGCCTATTGCAATAGGCCAAGGGGTAATGGTTTTTCTACTAAAAGAGGGAAGATTCAGACTAGATAGAAGGAAGCAATTGTTTACAATGAGGGTGGTGAAACACTGGCACAGGTTTCCCAAAAAGGTGGCAGATGCCCCATCCCAGGAAACATTCAAGGTCAGGTTGGACGGGGCTCTGAGCAACCTGATCTAGTTGAAGATGTCCCTGATCATTCCAGGGGGGCTGGACTAGATGATCTTTAAAGGTCCCTTCCAACACAAACCATTTTGTGATTCTATGACAGTCAGCAAGACCAGCAATATGGTTCACTCTGCAACCCATGAGCACGCTATCTTCCTGCCACTCCACTGAGCCCAGCATGTCTTCCTCCCCACCCATGTCGAAGAGAAGGTAGTTGTGCCAATAATGAACTACATTTTTAATACGAGGAAAAAAGAATATGCAAAAAATTGAAGTTTTTTTTTTTTTTTAAATAAACAAAACCACCAGATCCACTGTTAGTATGAAATAGTAGGAAAGACTATCCAAGGTTTGTGCTCATTTCTCTTCCAGTGATGAATTAACTCATTCTAGATGCCCAATTCCTTTGACTGCCCAGAGACCAGGACGCTATTATTATTATTATGCTTTTTAGTGAAAATTGAGCAAAAGTATCCATTAAGCATTTCAGCCTATGCCTTGCCATCTGTTATTTTTTCTCCTTCACTGTTAAGTAGCAGACCTATACTTCCATTTGCTGTGCTCTTGCTTTTTTGTGTACTTAACACTTTTTCTTACTCCTTTTACAACCTTTACTAATCAGTATCGCATTTTGTGCCTGTGCCTCTTCTGATTTTGCCCTTTCACGTCTTCATATTCCCATCTTCTTACCCCTGTTTTTCTTTTAATCCATTTTCTGTGACTTCCTTTTCACTCACATGCTTTTCAAAAGCCCTTGGGTGCAAGTACAATGTATCGATCTTTACCTTTTCATATTTTGGTTTTATCTAAGAGTATCTGCCGCTGTGCATTGAGTTTTTTGCTCTTCAGAAACTTTCCAAAAGCTTCATCTCGTTTCTTCTATAGCTTTTCTGGTCCCAAACCTCCATGAAAGGCTATTTTTCCTTACTTTTTTGCACAGCTATGGGGGCGGTGGAAAATGCTACTAATGACACTATTCTGTTTTCATGGAAGGGCTGGTATCATTTGGAATATGCACAATTTAATCAGAATTGTAAGTTTGTTTTTTGTTTTTTGTTTAAATTATAACAAGTTTAATTTTGACCAAAATTGCAAGAGGACATATGACTACCAATCCTACTGGCGGATTACTGAACAGCTGTGACTGAGATTAACAGGAATTACTCCAGTGGCTGTCTCTTCAGCCAGCTGGATTCTTATATAGTACACAGAAGCCCAATTTCATCCCATGGTAAAAACCTTTTGCATAGGTCCAAGAGTAGCTGGCCAGTTCCTGCATAAGCTATTTGTATACCATCAAAGGTGATTAAGTATGCAATTAAAACAGAAGTATTTCTCTGAAACCATGCAATATTTAGCTACATTAAGACACGCACACAAAGGAAAATCTCTAACTGCCACAATTTAAGCTTGGTCTTTGGGCCAGTTTAGGCTTGTTATACAAACAAAGCATTGGAAAACTCATACCATGTAACAGAAGTCATAGCAAGAGAGGTTTTGTGTCCCAGTTCACCAGTATTTCAGACTAGAGAAGCGTTCAGAGTAACACATAAACTGAAAGGTATGAAATAAAAGATTCAACGCAAAAAAATAAGAGATAAATTATATAAAATAGATACTCAGCAATGAGGTTACTGCTGTGTTCTGCATGTTCCAGAAATGCATTAGGGCATTTCTTTTAAGAGAGTTATACCATGTTTCCAAGAATGATACTTGAAAGCCTGGTGGAGATTTCAATGTTACGCAAGCTGACTCAAATCCGAAGGGCCAAACACTGCACCATGTTTCTCCATTGGCATTGCTCCACACGAGGGAACTTGAAGAAGCTACTTGTCTGTACCAATGTTCATCTTCATTAAGTTAGTACTCTACATACAAACTTTAAATGAACCCACTCATTGTACTTTTTGTTTTTACTTAAAGGAAACTATATATAAATACTGGCAGTCAGAAGACTGCTTGCTTTTACATTTTTAGTTATCTCATTTTTCATTTCATTAAAAATCATGTCACTAAGTACTATATTTCAATGAAAATATAAGGCTGTTTCTATACTGTCTAGAAGAGTGCTGTGTGGAGATACATCTCAGTAGGCTTAGGATTCACTCCAGAACAGGAAGCAAAACAGCTGCAGTAACGCTGCTAAAGACTAAGTTATTTAGCTCCACTCCTAATTGCTCCAGGCACAGTCCTGTGCTATTCAACTATACTGTTTTGGGGACTCGGCTTACCATTTTTGCAAGATGTTATGCCATACTGTGCAGAATATTAGCTTTCTGAGATAGCTAAGTGTCATGGTTTAGGCCCTCAAACCAAAACACAAATGAATACCCATCTGGTGCTAGGTTGGATGATGTAAGTATATTCCATAAAAGTAGTTCAGAGTACATAATATGTTGTCACGAGGCACACAACTCACTTGAGCAATCCCGCACGGTGGAACACATAAAGTTCACGACCAAGTTTGGAGGTACAGGAAGGGACAACCCGAACAAAACTCTGAATAAGGTGGAACTCTGGTACATGATGTGGCACAAGGATGACACAGAAGTCTTTGTCCTAAAAAAGATTTGCAGACAACAAAGGCTCTTAGTGATCTCAACGTAATCTTTACATAAAAGCTTCTGACTAGAGGGAACAGAAAGAAAACAAACTGAATGCAGTGCTTACAACATACATGCGGTCCAAGTATTGCTCTACCTAGATGGCTTGATGCCTGGGCAGCACAAAGTTACTGATGAGCTTAACATTAAGTTGGCTCACAGAAACAGATCTTTTAGCTCCCATAGCAAAGACTTATTAGTTAATATCCTGGTATTCCCTAATGGTCCTTTCATTTCGTCTCCCCGACTCCCTTTCCTCCTTAGTAGAATACAGTATTTCAGTTGGAAGGGACTTACAATGATCATCTAGGCCAACTGCCTAGCAGTAATATTATCTCTTTGCTCTCACCTTTAGGGCTAACCTTTTCCCTTGAAAGGTCTTTTTACTATTCTTTTGCAGTGAAAATTCAGGACAATGTATGTCCGTCTGGGATCTTTTGTATGTTTGCAGCAAAGTGAGACCACCAACTAGAGCAGTATGTCTTAAAATCCTGAACAAACAGACAGGGTGTACGCACAGATCGACTTTGCGCTGCATGCACAGTAGACTTGATGAACACAAGTTTATATACGCACAGTGGTGTCCAGCTTGTCACAAATTTGGCACTGTTGGCGTGTATGCGCTACAGGGTGCATACAAAGACACACTGTATTGGCAGTCAATGTAATTGTTCAGACACTTCTGCTGTAAAGGCTGCAGAGGTGCAAAGGAATGCAGGAATCTCCATTGAATGCTCTCAGATGAAAAAGGGCATCATATGGAGGTAAAACTGCATGCCACAAATAACTTTATCCATTCAAACGGTTAAAGCACTCCCTTCCACCAGTCTCTCCCATCCCTTTTTATTGAATACATGTTTTAAAAGAATCTCACTGCACACAGGGATGTTGGAGAACTCTGAGAATTCAGAAAGATGCTTCATGCAGCATGATACATGCTGAGAGACTCCAAAGTCTCTCTGGAAGAGAGATGGAAGACGTTTAATTGGTTTACTCTGGCCAATTATCCTATGGCTTTTTTTCAGTAGAAAGATATTATTTGAATCTCACTCCTTTTCTTCTCCAAGTACACTATATGATTAATTTTTCTTACTGCACTTGGTGTAATAAGATGACATTTTGTTTCAAGGAGTGACAGGTGCATTGTTGGATGGATAAATTACTTAGAGATTTGAAATGTTTTCTGCATTCACTTTCTCTGGGAACTTTCTTTGGTAGCAAGCAGAATTTTTGAACATGCTGATATTTAGGGCCAAGTCTACATCTCTGGTCACCAGGACCTGTCTCTAAGGGATGCTACCATGCAGTAATTTGTACCGTGAATTTACAACGCGCTGTAGTGTGCATTATGAATGTCTCAAAGTGGACTTTGTTACCTCAGATAAAGACTGATCACACAGGATGTTAGTGTGAAATAGCTATTGCACTGTAAATTCACATCCTTATTTGCTGCACATTAGCTTTGCCCTAAACATGAACCTTCAGTGACACTGTTTAGGCTATAGGTAAATACTATGGTTTTCCTTAATACTGCTGTTTTCTAGGTTATAACTCCATCTCCTTTAATGTATTTTCCCTGACTTTATTTTTAATTTAGGTACAGTCTGGGTCTACACATGATTTTAAAGGAATTTGAAACATTTGCTTTCTAAATCTGCATCTCTGAAAAGTCCCTACAGAACATAAACAAAGGACTTTTGTACACAACATATAAAGTCCAAAAGCAGTCCAAAAGGAGAGGAGTCAAACTCCTCAGGGTACCAGCCCAGGGTAACTAGCCATACTCCTGTGAGTCACTGACTTATTTGCGCATCATATCTAAATACTCTGGCTGACAACTGCACTACGTCCCATCATGCATACAGACTTTAAAACTTTAATTATACATACTGGAAAAAGCTTGAAAACATAATGCAAGAAATCCAGCGATCTGCAACCAAGAGTAAACATTGTTAAATGAAGTGCGTATCAGACAGATTCTATACATTTCAATATTTACATCCCCGTAAGTGCAAGGAACATTTATTCACAGCGCTAATCAGACAGTCCTGCTAGCTCATCATTAATCAGTTGCAGATGTTGCGTGCTACACATCAGTTGTTGATTTCTAGTGCTTAAAGCATCACTATTAACAAGAATAAACCTGAATGTCTGAAATAATATCAAAACATTAGGCTCTTCACTGAAAGGAACAAAAAAAATTTACTCTCACGTTGTTGACTCCAACGTTTTTCTGAAGTAATTCATGGACTGTCACAGCAGCATCAGTGCACAGCAAACATTAACAGAGGTTACAAACAGTTCTTGCTGTGTTCCACAATATTTTCACCCAGTACCAAGAGTTCTGTCACTATCCACTTGGTAAACCTGTCCGACATACTTTATCAGACTAACAGGAACAACAATTCTTTGAAATTCTTTCTGAACATTTTACTTTCTACTTCTCACCTACTGGTTATAGAGCAATTCCACTCTCTTTTCTATGGTGACAGTGAAATGTGACATTTGAGTTTAAAAAGACATGAGAAATCTAACAAATGCTTCCGGTTTCTCCTACATGTAAGGATATCAGAGAGCTCTAAACCCATCAAATAGAGTTATGCTGAAGCTTTATAAAATATTTTTCCACCATACAAAATGCATTTTTTGAAGAAAATTTAATACATATATATAACCTTAGAATACTGATAAAACCCCTCCTCCCTCAAGACGTGTAATTAAGTTCCCTTTAATTACTTCACCAATACTATTACTGAATGAAAAGAGAAAGAATTTCTAATTAAATTATCTATGGTTGAATGAAAACTTAAAAAAAAGCTGTAAATACAGATCTGGATTGGGGTATTATATATTCACCTATATAATACCTAATTATCACTAGTTAATAGAATAGCTAAATGAGAGAAAAAAATGCCATTGCAATGCAGTTTTCTATTCTCTGGTATCCAGTACTTTCTTGGCAGCAAAGAACACAAGAATGGAGGTAGGAGATTTTTCAGGGGGGTTAAAAAGGTATCAAGTACCTGCGGATAAACTAACAATTTAGTTCCTTCGCATTTCACTTTCAATGCACTAACAAGCCACAGAACAGCTCTAGATTTAAGAGATGGAAACATTTAGCAGCTTTACTGGATAACACAAATTCCCCAGTACCCTTGAGGGTTAAGATGCAATCATACCTACACTTCAACCAAACTACTGCTCCTGGATCCGTGCTGTGCAGGGTCAGCAGTAACTCCTTCAGGACAAGATTCTGAGATACAGTCAGGATTACCTCATGCCATCCTTTCAACATACTCGCTTTTCTGATGTTTCTCTTACAAACAGGTGGATCAAGCAAATGCAAGCCAGGGGAGAATACAAGCAGAATGTTTGAAAACACCAAAATCTACAGATTCCTCAGCTGTGAGAAGAGGATCTTGCACGAGTGTTAACCTTAGGAGAAGTCTTCAGAAAGGAATGCTATCTTCTCCACAGATACCCATCTTGGAATCCAAACTGTTCCACAGATGTCTCCAGGGAAAAAGAGAATGGGATTGCAGTGTTGAACAATAAACACAGTGAAAATAGCATGAAAAGAAACAACAATGGTGCATACAAAAGCCAGAATGTCAAAAAGGGGGCAAAAGCATGACAGATCCTTATCCTAATCAGGATGCTATGAGCAGAGAACTCAACTAGTCTACAGAGAAATTATTTCCTGATATAGGTAAAGATCACTGCTTTAAATTGATATTTCAGTATAATTGAGTCATAAGTCCCTTGTCTCAGTATTATTTTAAAATACAATTATCTTGCTTAAGTTTTATTTTAGACTAGATTGTCCATAAATTAACTATTCTGGAATGGACTCTCTGCAGTGTGATTGTTCTATCATATGTACATCGATCAGTGTTTCTAAGTACGCCACAGACTTCTAGCACTGCATTTCTCTCTTCCTAATGAATTCGAGCTATATTACTTGGTAAATATGTACCAAGAAGGCTGTGTGTCTGCTTTGCCTTGGTAACTTAGGATATTTGCATTGTAGCAGATTCACAGTGTTTAATTCCTTTGGGTAGGCTCCCTCCTTAATCAAGAAACAGCTTAATAAATAGAATTAGTTTTCAAGGAGTTCTGATTTTTTTTTTTATTCTGAATAGTGTGGTGAGTAGGACTAGAGAAGTGATCATCCCCCTGTACTCAGCACTGGCGAGGCCCACCTCGAGTGCTGGGTCCAGTTTTGGGCCCCTCACCACAAGAATGACATTGAGGTGCTCAAGCAGGTCCAGAGAAGGGCAATGGAGCTGGTGAGGGGTCTGTAGAACAAGTCTTACGAGGAGCGGCTGAGGGAGCTGGGGTTGTTCAGCCTGGAGAAGAGGAGGCTGAGGGGAGAGACCTTATCGCTCTCTACAACTACCTGAAAGGAGGGGGTAGAGAGGTGGGGGTCGGTCTCTTCTCCCAAGCGACAGGTGATAGGGCAAGAGGAAATGGCCTCAAGTTGCACCAGGGGAGGTTTAGACTGGATATTAGGAAAAATTTTAACATTGAACGGGTTATCAAGCATTAGAACAGGCTGCCCAGGGAAGTGGTTGCATCACCATGCCTGGAGGGTTTTAAGAGATGGGTAGATGTAGTGCTTAGAGATATGGTTTAGTGATGGTTTTTGTCAGTGTTAGGTTGATGGCTGGACTAGATGATCTGAAAGGTCCCTTTCAAACTAGGCAATTCTATGATTCTATGATTTTCTTCTTCATAAAGTTTATTCCTAAATTTCTTTTAAACCAGGTAAGTTCAGACGCTGTCAGTCACCAGTGACTACTACTACAAGTAGAAAGATGTTTTTTTCAAAAGGTACTGCAGTTATCAAACTCATCTATCAAGTCCGTGCTACGGATACCTTGTGTCTCTAGGAACTACATGTATTTAATAGTGTGGCAGATCTTGAGTGTGCTCAGTCTCTTTCTGTCTACTTTTTGTAAGCACCCGCACGTTTTATCTTTCTTTCTAGGATCCTTAAACAAGAACAGGGCTCATTTATAATCAGAAAGGGCCAGTGTTCCTGGAGAGGCTTTTGCTGATGTGGTTGAGTATAGTTTCTCTCTTCAAGGGTGCAGAGAAATTTGGGGGGGTGGGGGGAAACGTCTAAACCACATTTATGGATTTATTCTACTCCACCAGGATCTAAGAGTCCAAGGTCAGCAGAAGCAATAATTTTAAGATAAAAAGCCTTTGTCTTCCACCTACTGTAGTGGATTCCAGAAAAATGAATGAATTCTCACAGTGATGGGAGACTGAGTGTTTATAATTAAAACATTTAACTGCCAGGTTTGGGGCTTTATTGCCCCATGAAATGAGATGACCCGTACTGCAACATCTAGCTCTTTTCGCAGTTAGACAGCTTTGGAATTAATGTTTCTTCAGAGGAAGAAGTGGCCTTCTTCCACAATTTCAACTAGCATTTTTCCAACAAAAAAGAATTCTTAAATTTTTGTCCTCGTGGTCCTACCAGAGATAGGAAGTTGCAGCTGGAGATTGAAAAATTCAGGAAGTTATTCGTGAAGGTAAAAGAAAGGGGAAAAAAGAGTCAGAAAAAATCCAACCTAACTGCAAGCAGGTGCTGTCACTTTCAGATTTCTCCTAAAAATATAACACTGAAAGTTGTTACTGATATTAGGAAAGCAGTAACTATGCATCCATACTTACCTAGTTTCATGTTTCTCGTCAATAAAAAACAGACCGATACAGAAAGCATTTGAAGCTCCTCTGTACACTGGATGAAAACCTGTTTCTTCAGTCTCAATGAGGGGCATTGCTGAGGCTTTGAAATCTTTGTCTCTGACATCATCTAACGGCAGTTCAGCAACAGCTCCATCTTTCTGCAATAATAACAGACAAGTGATCACTTACAACATTTCAGAAAATATTTTCATTTTTTAATTAAAAGGTCTTGCATCATTCCTATCTTATAGTATTCCAAGCACGCGCACACTTTTTACTTGAACTTCTGTGTTTGTCAGAATGCGACAAGAAGGCATTTTTAATGTGATACCTGTTTCTGAAACACTGGATAAAAATGGCCTTTAAAAATATATACCTTCTTGCTGAAGAGCAATATATGCACAAACTAATAGTTACGATGAGAATCCCTTTGTGAGGCAATATCTATTAAAATAAATATTAAATATATTAAATAATTTTATAAATCTATAAAATAAAATAATTCATTATTTCAGAAATGTTTCTATATTAAAAAAAATTGTTTCCAGATGTGTATTGAAAATATGGGAAAGTTAAGAGAGAGACTAGAAGACACATGCAATCATTTAAGATTTCTCAGGATAAATTCTCTGCTGATTTATGCTGCACCAATACATTTCATAGTAATGGTCTTTTATCAAGTTGAGCTTCACTCAAGAGACACAAACTGAACGTGTGCCCTTTAACTTGCACAAATTAGAAGGGAAAACTGAAGCTATATTGCTGCTATTCAGCTTTGGTAGCTTTTTGTCAGTAGCAGTTTTTTAGCTCAGTAGCACAGTCAAATCAAAATTTCAGGACTCGCAGATCTCCAGAGTAAGATGACCATTGCCCTGTCTGTTACAGGAATTCTCTCTCCATATCTGCAGAGGAGCCCACTTGAAGCTGTGCTTCCACGTGCCTTTGATCGGCAGCAGACATCCACAAACAGGCCCCCACCCTTTTTTTCCTCTCAGTGCCACTTTATTCCCACCTCTGTGCTGTCTGCTTGTTCATGTGGAACTGGATGGGAAAACTCATCCCGTTAATAACTATAACCACCTCCACCCATATCCTAGCTAGAGCACCTTCTCATCTATGCACAACAGCAGATATAAATGTAGGCCCACACAGAAGACAGTGCAGGAGTGGAAATAATAAGCATTGCTTCTCCTAAGAGCCTCCACCTTTGCTTCAAATTAGCTTTTAAAGTTATCTGCATTGCCGTGTTCTGTGGTATTACCTGCACAGCTGCATCCTGATCATGAATATGTTCAAAGTTTCCAGATGAAACAGACTCTGCTTCTTTACTCGTTTGGTTGCTTTTATCTTCTTCTGAGTAATGAAAAAGAATAGATGCATCAGGCTTAAAAATGCAAGTTTAACCCTCAGAATCACAGCAACAACTAAAGAGTGTGCCAGACTACCTCTACTGAAAGGTTTATTTTATTTATTTTTAACAGCCACAGTTAAAACAGACCCTCCTAGAACTTCATTAGACCATTTGATTTCAAGGCAAAAATCAGAGAATTGATTATAAAGTAAGAATTGAACAAGACACAGTTTGGAAGCAATTCCTAACTAGTGTTTGATATGTAATAAATTTTTACCCTATCTGAAGAGAACAATATGAGTCATTACTGTATTGACTAGTATTTAAAATCGTGTTGCTAACTTGTTTTCTGATGATCATAAGGATGATCAAGGACTCTTGATTCTCAGATTAGTTCTTCTAACGGAACCGAAATTCAGAATAAATCCTAGTCAAGCCAGAACCCTTACTTATTGGTGCAAGCAGAAACAAAAAACAGGGATTTAAATTCCCTTCTCAGTTGCTAAATGCAACTAGGTCTCTAAACCCTGTTTTACTTCTTATAAAAGGTGGTTGCTTTTTCTTCATCAATCTTTGTCAGTTTGTCTGTTTCCTTTTCTTCCTCCAGATCTATCTCTGCATGAAAGATCATCCTACCATCCTCAGTAACATTATAGTAATATTCGAGTCTAGTTCATTCCAACCTGAGTAACAGTATTTTTTGGGGCAAACAGATAACTAAGGTGATAGGATGAAATTACTAGTAGCCATCTGATGAATCAATATTTAAAAACTGACTGCATATACAATGCTATATATACATACTTTTATGAGATACATATATATATATATATATATATATATATAAAAAAAACACACCGCACATATACAGCATCTCTGGTCAAGTGCTTAAGTCAATTAAAGCAAGCATCTATACATTAGGGAGTTTATTTAAATATCACTGTACACATTTTTTTGATACTCAATCTCCCAGCCAGGGCCAAATCCAGAACGGATATTTAAAATATTAAGAAACAACAATAAAAATGTCCAAAGACAAGGTGGAACATACGACACATTTTGTTTGATTTCAATTACTTAACCATTATCTTAAGACAGCTCTTAGCAGTTTTACATAGCAACACACAACAGCTCTATAGAACTCCACTGATACCTGACACAAGAGTGACAGAACTAGCTATGAACTTTTCTAACATCATGATGCTTGCTAAACGGCAGGCAATCACCATTCCAGCAGGTGTTACACAGTTCCTAAAGCTGTACGGTGATGGATCATTTTCTTTAAAGTCAATGGAAGGTGAGGGTATTCAGAATGAGAGAACGTCTGATAGTGGTCATCATAAAGGTCACATTTAAAGTTAATGTTACGGACAAAAAAATTATTTTAATCATCAACTTGGAAAAGAAATGTTGAAATACTAGTGAATCCTACATATTACTCCAAATAACCACCAAAATTACTAAAGCAGTGTCAGCTGCTGTATTTTTAGCCCCTGAACATATCTTCAATAGTTCTGCCATTCCTTAAATTGTCACCTCCCTAATTTTACAGATATGTGCACAGTTTCTTTTTATATTTAACATAAAGCCTGAAAATAAGTTTTTAACTAATAAACTCTTGAGGTATAGGTATTGCTGCTGCAGAAAGCGTATCAGGCCAGAATGCCCTTGCATTTGAAAGCTGCCGTAACACAAGGAAGTCAAAGTTTCTGAGCTCCAGGAGGAAGAAAAAAAACTTCAAAAAACCCAGCACAACGGAATTCTTCACTCCTCTCTCTCAACTTTACCCTGGGAAACCCATCTAAGCTACATTCACCGACATAAGCATTCTTCATACAGTAATGAGCTTTTTTTTAAAAAAAAAAAACAACAAAAAACAAAACCACACACCAAAAAACACCTCAAACATTTAAAATAATTTAGCCAAAAGTATTTTTAAAAACCTGTTATCTGAAAATCTGTTTCTCTGTTAGTAGAGAAGAGTGCAGATTCAAAGTGCAGGGCAAGAAGAAAGTGCAGGGTTAGAAACCATGGTTTCTCCAGGGGTATCACAGATGTGAGACTTCACAGAAATGATCAAATGTCGACTTGATTAACCCAGCTACATTTCTCATTATAAACAGCCTTGCAGGTGTCAGAAGTTAATTAATACAAGTCTCTTGTTGTCATGTAAATATTGATATGTTGTTTCTGACTTCATACTAATATGAAATCCCTTAATGGCTCCACCATCCACTACCGTCAAACGTAGCTGCATCACTGTTTACATACATGCTGTACACAAGTGACTGGGAAGAACATAAACATTGTTGCACTAAATGGAGTAAGGAACATGAACACAAAGAAAATTAAAATAATTCAATGGTTGCTGGGTTGTTAGCAGAGGTAACAGTCAGCAGGATCAAGAAGCCAGTTCACCATGAAGCCTGATGAAAAGCCCTTGAATCATTCCCGCTGCATCATAATGTTTTCTAGCTACTAATTCGTGACACCATATAGAGTAACAACCAAATTACTGTAATTATCCCGAAATGTAAGTGGCATATCAATATTGTGTTAAAGACAGATTTTTGTATACTCTTTCATTATTATTCAGTATTACATTTTTGAAAGGATCAACCTGTGGTCTCTACTTAAAAGCTAAAGAGTCTGAAAAAAATATCCTTATTATGTTGGTTTTTTTTTTTTTTCATGCGGGAACATAAAATTACTCTATGAAGGAATGCAGCTTGTATTTTAAATTCTCAGCCTTCGAATTCATTAAAAGGAAGTCCACATCCACTATTGATGTAAGGTGTCTAGTGAACCTGCACTGCCTTCACATCAAGGGACAATTTGGCAGCAAATTTCCAATGCAGTAGCCTGCGGAAAGGGTGCAATCATTAAAACAGCATTCGTGTAATTGTGCATGCGTTATGCAATATAATCAAATATAAACAATACATGACTAACACTATAATAAATTCCAAGGATATAGGTTGGCACTTATATTGAAAAGGCTTAACAATGGACTACAGGGATGCAACTTTTATATGGGCTCTGCATTTATAAAAAAAACCCACCACCAAACAAGATAATCCCCTTTTAAAATTATATTTTCAATAAAATGAAAAAGTCAGAAAGGAGGGGAACTGTGCTCATGAGTTGGTTGGTTTTAGTTTTTTTTGCTGTAAACTTCTTTATTAAGAGTGGGCTTTTTTCTTTCTTTTCTTAAAAAAAAAAAAAAAAAAAAAAAAAAAGAGGAGAAACATTACTGCTTTTCCTGGAAGTTTTTTCATTAATGAATACTGAAATGAATTTTGAGTCACATCTCATGCAATAATGAAACCCAAATTATTCAGAGGGAAAGGGCTTTTCATTGAAAGTGTTCAAAAAATATGGACTTTTTGTTTATAGTCATAAGTCAAATGTGTAACAAGCAGTACGAAGAAGAGCTCTTTATCAAGTATCTATCATATGAAGAATATATTTTCAACAAATCACAACAAACTTCTGTAACTTGTGACAACCTAACGCTTTCTCGAACTGCTATTTGAAGTTAGAGTAATAATAGCACACATTTGATTTTTTTCCTCTTTCCTTTCTCTGAAATTCGACTACAGCAGCCTTTAGTTTCATCTCTCTCTTTTTGACCATACTGAGCAGGTATAAACAATAATTCATAATGTTTCAGGACAACCAATACTTCTTAAAGTGTTATAACTGTTTGTTTATATTCTAAAATGTGCAAAGCTGCAACAGTAATTTTCATTATTATTCAGTGAGAACAGAGTTAATATTCCGGAACAGTGTATAGCCATAAGCTAACTCTAATTTTACTAAGAAATTTCTAGTGGCTCTTTCTCTCTAGGAATAGTATCAGAGTCAGGCTTTTAACTTATGATACTCAAGTTCCTTCTCAGGAGTCTACCTTTGAGACCATCAGTGATTTGCGCTCAAGCTATCTCAAAAAGTCTGCAAATAATTCTCTCTCTGCTCAGAGCTGCCCTTGTCATTTCAGATAGAGGAACAGTACTACTTTTAAAAATCTGATTTGAAGAAATACTCAGGATTGCAAACCAGTATCAACCAACAAAACTAACATAGTTTTTAAATGGAGAGGAAAAATAAGAGAGATAAACACGTGAGACTGCTAACCCTGCTGGCTTAATACATTTCTGAAAAGCACTCAGATGCTAGATTGATGAGAATCATGTAAGAACCCGAGCAGAACAGTTGTTTATGCTATGTTTTCACATTTAGAACAAGTCTCATAGATTTCTTAAATGTTAAAAAACGTGTTACGGCTGTATTGTTAAAACCTATAACCGCATACTCATTAAAAGGCTCAGCAGCACAGAATTAGCCACAAAATATGGGCCTACAGTGTGCAGCCCTTGGACAAGGAAAGCCCACAAAAGGGTCTAAGAGTTTTACCAGAACCAATTAACAATCACAGAATGGTTAAGATTGGAAGGAACTGGAGGTCATCTTGTCCAGCTCTCTGCTCAAGCAGGGTCACCTAGAGCAGACTGCCCAAGATTGCGTCCCAACTAGTTTTCAGAAGAGACTATCATGACTGATCTTTCTTCATCCTTCAGTTTCATTTACGTTTCTACATATGTCTGTCACCTATTTTGAAAATAAGCTCCCGAAGCTCCAGGAGCATAAAACAATACAGGAGAAGATAGCTGGCTTCCTTCATCTCTTATTTGCAAGACGCTTCTTTGCAGGGGAGGGGAAGTCCATAGGAGCAGCTATAAGACTTTTTTTCTTTCCCTTTTCTGTTCCATGACTGTCAGCTCCGATACACCAGCTGGTGGCTGCTCTGTAGCTCCCTAGTTGCCTTTTTTGCCTGCTGCTTTGTGTTCAGACAAGCAGATACGTAACAACCTAATGGTGTTTCTTTTAATTCTATTACTGATAATTAGTAGATAGCAAAATGTTGCCCTTCTGCACAAAAAGCCCTTTGACACTGAAAAATAAAGACGACAACTGTAAATCATTTACATGACACTTCTGTTCTACAAACAGGTGACGCATTCATGTTACTGTTTTTCATCATTTGCAGTAAGGTGGCTGTAGACGCATTGTTGTATCATGCCCAATATAAAAATAGAACAAAGAGACCCCGATCTCCCAAAATCTTGTAACCTAGAAGACTTCAAACAATAAGCAAAGAGAGAAGTTGGATCACAAAGAAATAAGACAACACAAGTCATGGGGACAACATAATAGCCACAGTTAACCAGCTGCTTAGCTACTAACAGACATTAGAACTAGATTTCAAAATTAAGTCTCCAATTAATAGTACGGCTTCATCTAACTGATAGAAAATATACCTGATGCTTTAGCTTTCCGAAACGGGAAACCTATAGGTTTATCCCATGCTTAGTATAGACCAGCTCCCCACAAACAACAATCACTTCTGAGTCAGAGACAAGGGCTATCAAAATTTCTCTCCTGAATTAAAAAATACCAGGCAACCATCTCCAAAACAGATATATTAATTTGTGTTTTCTTTCTAGTAAACCTGTATCTTCTTCCAACCTTTTGCAAAACGTACTCAGAAGCTAGAAATAAATGCACCATGAATCCATCTAGCATTTTTAGAATATAGATACCTTCTTGAATGCTTGGCGTCTGTGGCATTTTGAGAATATCTTCAGGATGTGGTTTACAGAGTCCATGGAAAGGCCCTAAGTCAAAACACTCTTGAAACAAGGAAATATTTACTTGAGAACATAAGCTCATGAATCCTACTGCAGTATCACCATCCTGAAATATAAAAGCAATGCCACACATATGTAAAAGTTGAGCATGTGACTGTAGGTCAGGATGAAAAATTGAAGAAAAAAATCGCGGAAACATAAAAGTTACAGTGTTCCGTCTCTGGCTGTGCATAATAGAAAAGTATAAAGGAACTATTTCAGCAAAAGTTAACGAACTTTAAGGAAGGAAGCTCTTCAATTTTTAGCACTATATGCAACTTTCTGGTGAAACGCACAATCAAAAAAATTTATTTTTTTTTTCTTAATACATATAATGAAAGCCTCCTTTATACACATAATGAAAACTCAGCGGCTGGATTTGTATAGCTGTTTTATCAGGCTATCAGCACTCCAATAAAAATAATAAAAAAAAAGTTTAATTTTTTCCCCCCTCAAACAACAAGTGATTGTTTGTTTGCCTTGTTTGCGTAACCGAACAAAAGCTGGGTCGCTGCAGTTGTCTGGCTGCTATGTAATTTTAGGCCCAAGGCTCAGCAGAGGCTGATTAACCAATCCATCTACCATATGTGCAAAAAGAGGTTGCCAGCTTCATTCTCTGCAGGGAAAATTGGCATCTATCTTGGTTCGCATGGAGGTGTCTTTCCAATCTGCAGCGGCAAGTATAAACTATGAGGGCCTGAAACACCTTTTGCTGGTACCATATTGAGCTACAAACATACAATTGAAATGTATTATTTATAAAGATAGCCGTTTGTAATGTGCTATTACACTAATGGTTTATTGTTTCCCATTTGGCTTCCAATAGTAGTGATTACATGTTAAGGTTGTATAAAATCATTTGCTATACAAAGCAGACTTCTGGAATTAAGTAGGTTATGTTGCTTATCAGCTTACAATACCATGCACAATTACTAACACTGAAAATATTAACTGGAATTTTCAGCAGGATAACTATTACCACCTCTTTCTTATTTAAATTAATTCCTGGGTTTCTGTCTTCAGTTCAGCAAAAATCTGACTGCCGGAGCCAGGAGATGGAAAAAATCTACAGCATTTTTAACTGTGAAAGTATTACTAGCTACTAGTTTTCATATATAATATTAATTTTCAACAGCAATGAAAACTGGTTATCTGTAATACAAATGTCTAAAAAGGCAACATGGTTTCTTAAAGATGGTCTGTTCCAATTACTTGAAAAGAATCTACACAAAATACATGGTGGAGGACATTGCGTCTGTGCAGATCATGAATTCCACCTTCCAAAAGTGAGCTTGTTCTTTTTATTTGCTGAGTTGTGATGCGAGCTGTCACTCACACGTGACATCACTAGTGTTATGATTATATAAAACCAGAGCTCATGGCAAACTGACCTCACAAACAACAGCCTGATTTTCTTCATCTTGACATTCTATGAGATCAGCAAGGAAATATTCACTATAGGTTTCTTTCAGAGTCTCACTCTGACGTGTCCAGATTGGCATGAGATCCTCATAATCTTCCAACCTACAAAAAAGAGATCAGGTAATGTTCTAAAGCTCTGCCATTAACAGGTCCTGATACTTCTGTTCTAGTCCATTAGCATGTGGACAAATATTTCAAATATCCAAAGCCTCCACCCAAAAATAATTTCACCTACAACACGTCCCCAGTGCACACTAAGCTGGGAGCCCCAGCACCAGAAGACAGACAGAACCACTTCTAAAAGCCATCACAACCCAACTAAGCATCTCCATTGGACAATCCAGACTTTATCTTTCCATAACAAAATACGAGGGGAGCTCAGTTGAAAATTCTCTCTAAGGCATCTCAGGCCAGGTGGACCTGGGCTTTAGGCCTCATTTAAAATAATTATATTCAGTGAGCTCAATCATCAGTTGGTTAGAGTTGGCAGAGATCTCAAAAAGCAACAACAGTGCAATTTAGGAAATCAGTTATTTTTTTAAAAAAAGAAAATAGTGCCTTTCTGTATGGGAGAAACAGCACTGAGTATTGGCTAGATTACTGTTATTACACACAGCAGTGTGGGAGTCACCTGGCAGAAATCGAGCCATTATGCCTTTGTAAGGTCAAGTTAATGCTCCACCATTGAAAAAGATACAAAGGCCAAAGTGCAATTATTCTATCCCTCTGCCTCATGAAAAGCTTTCTGCATAGGTGGGAACCTGCTGCATCAAGGCTTTAACTGCTTCTGCTACTCCAGTCTGTTCTCCGTGCTGCCGGGGCGGAAGCTGCCTGAGCCAATTTCCAGTCAGTCCAAGTTTGAGCGTTAGATTCATATGGGCCCCATACTGCATAGATTTTTATTTAAACAGGCAACACAGACTCTTTCCCATTAAACCACTTTAAAAAAAAGTTCATTCTTAACCAGGATCAATGTAAATCTTAACAAGAAGCTTCAGTGCTTTTACCAATGCAATGAAGGAATTCATTAGCCATATGTGCTGCAATCATGTCATAAAGTCCAATGGCAAACCAGCTCTAACACAGAACTGCTTTCAATAAGATGATGAAACCTTGTTTTTATTTATCTACCTGAAAAACGCAAGAATTAAGTGGTCCAACCAACAATTCTCCAACTGAAAAAGTGCTGAGAAAAGTGGGGCTGTGACGAGCTGTCAAAAGTAATGACTTTTACTACTGGGCTGTGGAGTGAAGAAAACCCTTTCTCCTCAGGGCCCTAAGCAGACTGCTACTCAGTTATCACACACGCAACCACCAAAGGAGAAGGGAGTTAGTTAAATAAAGAAGAGTAAACAAGGCACTTGTCAGACTTAGGAATACATTTACGCTTACTGAAGGAAAACGAGACCCCCACAATCGGCTCCTTTGAAACAAGAAGTTGCATCCTTCAGTTACGGTGATGGACAACTGCCTTGGGAGCGTCAGCGTGAGCCCATCACCTCCACCTTCTGCAAATGGCAGCCTGCGCCCGCCTCTTCGGAATACGCCTCACCTTCGTTATAACGTTTGTCACACTCCGATTTTTTTTAAAGGCCGCTCTCCTCACGTATAGCTGCGACCGGCAGCTTAAGAGTAGCAGCTTAAGAAGACCCGCTGCTGCCTTTTGGGGCCGCAGCCCCTACGGCACAGAGACCGTGCCGCGCACCCGCCGCTGCCCCACCGCCCGCTCCCCACAGGCAGCGGGACGGCCCCGAGCTGCACGCCGCCGGTTACCCGCTAAAACGGCTGCCCCACCGCCCGCTCCCCACAGGCGGCGGGCCAGCCCCGAGCTGCACGCCGCCGGTTACCCGCTAAAACGGCTGCCCCACCGCCCGCTCCCCACAGGCGGCGGGCCGGCCCCGAGCTGCACGCCGCCGGTTACCCGCTAAAACGGCTGCCCCACCGCCCGCTCCCCACAGGCGGCGGGCCGGCCCCGAGCTGCACGCCGCCGGTTACCCGCTGTACGGCTGCCCCACCGCCCGCTCCCCACAGGCGGCGGGCCGGCCCCGCCAGGCTCCCGCCGGCGGCGGGTCTCTCCTGCCCCCTAGCGGCCCCCCGCCGCCACCGCCATGCGGCCGCCGGGCAGGGCGGGGAGCGGGGCCCGCGGCTCCCGGGGAGTTTGGAGACACGGTCGGGCTGCGAGCGGGAGGGATCGCAGCGGTTCTTTGGGTTAATAATCCCGTGTCCCAACACTGCCGTAGCTGTGACCGATCCTTCGCAATACAACGGCTTTATATACCCATTACTGGTTATCCTTTCCTGGGATATCCTTTCCTATATCTCCCTAAAATAACGTGTCAATAGAAGAAATATTTTTAAAGTGTTCTCTCTCCCCCCCCCTTTTTTTTTTTAAAGTGTTACATATTGTACAAACATGTTTCTGAAGAAAATTATCCGCAATGATTATTACTTTCCTTAGTTTTAAGAAAACGTGTGTTTTGCTTCAGGTTCCTATAGCTCAAGATGCTATCCTTGTATCTAAGTACTTATACCTGTAATTTGGAAATCTTAGTTCTGCATATGCAGCAATTCAGAAAAACAAACTAAACTGATTCTCATTTCCACTGTTTACAGCCTTACAGTTAACCCAACCGGACCAAAAAAATTCTGTTTGTAATTTTATCAAACACCGTCTGAGTTTCTAAGTACTGACCAATTCTAGCATAAGACTGAAGGACGATTTAGGTGGAATCTAGATGGTTTTTGCTGCTCCTGCACACCAGAAGGAATGTGACCTTCTCAGCAAGATTACCTTTCTACGAGGGGCCGGTACCCGCTTTTATTTTGAGGTTGCTTCTGCCCTTTTTTTTTTTTTTTTTTTTTTAAATTCTCAGGCCATCTGTCTGAAAGCTCTCCTCTGACTCCCATTGCTCCCATTCCATTGCTCAGTAGGGCCAGGAACAGCCCTCCACCCCCAGTGCTCCATGGCATGGCCAGCCCAGAGGGCTGCTGGGCGGGATGGACAATCTGGGGTGAGCATCCCTTACATGCGCCTTACTAACAGCAGGGTGAATAAATGCTTAACTTGGGACTGTCAGGATGTCCCAAGCCACAGCACTACTCCATCCGCCAGGGGTTTTAAATAACTTAATTCTTTTCCTGAAGGGCAGTTGCCAGATTCTTTCATACCGTTTTTAAGTTAAGAAAGCCAGCTTCAGAAACCAACAGAAATTAATATCATCACTGAGCACCCAAAGCTAAAAACAGCTGCGAGGAGTGACAAATTTCCAGGCCCCACACTTTCATTCTTTTTCACTGTTTAAGTCTTCATTGTGATAAATTGCATACAAAAAGAAAAAAAGTACGGAAAGTATAACACACCATCAATCGCTTTTCTGTAGAATTAATTCAAAAGATGCAACTAAAATGAAGTTCCAAGAACAATGAAACCCTGTAAAGATTTAATATATAAAGAATGTGAATTACAATAAAGCAAAATAGTAGTCTTCCTCTTCTTTGCAGGCAGCATCTCAAGGGAAAAGCTGCAATAAGGTTTTCTATTACCAGACCTTCATTACTTCAACACAATTAATTTGTATAGCAAATCTGATAACGTGTTATGAAGCCTCAAACAAACCAAACTAATTTAGGGGTAAAGGAATGAGACAGTACTCTAATTGAAACCCATTGTTTGACTTGGGTAGGTAATATACACACCCCACCTCCAAGCGGAATGGGTTGCTGATTGCTCCGAGTCCCTCAGAGCGTTCTGCTTTCTAACACACGCCGCAAGGCCGCACATCAAGATGAGGAGAGCAATTCTGCTGGCTTGTGGCATCTAGAGAGACTGACCTCGTGATAGCGGGGCTCCACGTAAGCCCATTCATCTCCCTGCACGCTAGAAACTGTAGGAACAGAACTATTTCTGATTTCTGCAATTCGCCACTAGCACCATAGTCTTTAAAAAAAGAAAGAAAAAACAACAAAGAAAAACACAATAGATTTTTATATTAAAAACACTACAAAATGTCTAGGCTGTGAGAACAAGCACAATAAAGGCATTCCACAGAGCTGCAAGTTTGTGAGCTCTCACATATATGGTACAAACCCAAGAATGACAGGATCTAAAGACAAGAAATCAGCAAGAAACTTAAATATAAAAGCTTAGTGGACTGTGTTCTGGCACACTACCGATTTATTTCACATTATAAAGGTCAGCTGGAGAATAACTTCAAAATTAATGGTTAAGCAAAGTATCAGTTTACAGCTTCTTTTTTCCCCCCCATCTATAAGCAAGGGAAGAGGGAACAGAGATTACCCTAATCTCCTATCATTGACCCAGAACATGTTGCTAGGCAGGTGGCTGGGGACAACTTTCATAGATAAGTCTCTAAAAGGCTCCACTGAACGTTACTATGGATGCCAGCAAAGTACAAAGGTGAATACAGAGGAAAAGGAAAGGCAGAGTGTCTACTGCAAACATAATTTAGCTTATTCAGAGAATATCTTGATAGACAATATTAAAGTATGAATTTTGTATCACCAGATACTGTGCAATTTAAGAGAAAAAAGTTTCCTAGTTAGTTTTCTAACAACAATAAAAAAAAAAAACCCCAAACAAACTAGAGTAAATAATTTTAGTATTCATAACAAACTACAGAAGTCCCAGGCAAGATGGTGTCTCTTATGTGGAATACTGGTATGGCCTATGTGACATGTCAAGTCGTGTCAAAAATATTTCTATTGATAATATCCAATGGCCATCAAGAGAAAGAATTGATTCAAATTAAATAAAAACCAGACATAATAGCTGGAATCGAGACATATGGAAAAACTTTAAGTCCTCAGTAATTAATTCACCCACTGATAACTTCTCAGTATGAAGGTTCATTCACTTACTGATAAATGGTAGACAACTCATAAGAAGCCTAAAAATTGTAGATCAACTTAGCATGCAAATAATTGTGTAACATATTGAAATATCCAGACCTATATCAGGATGGTGTGAAGCGGTCAAGGTCAGGCCTCTGTCCTTTTTCTTAAAATGCGCAAATGTTGAGTGACAGGATATTGCAAACATTGGCTAAAACTATACGATAAAGAGCACAATCTGCAGATTTGTTTCAGGCCTATTTGGTAAAATTAAGTATGTGTAAAACATCTCCCTGAGAGACGGGCTTCTGTCAGAATCCAGCCCAAGACGTCAGAATGAATTAATCCATAAACAAACAGGTGTGGATTTACCAGGCAGAGAGATATGCCTAATGTGGCGTTACCATCTGTTAGCACTGGTCAATCTGGACCCACACACACCTCGGTATCGTATGATACAGTGTCCCAGCCATGTGCTCATCCCTAAACTTCAGTTTCCACTACAAGGACCAGAAATTATAATTTAATCATAATCCTGCTACGTAACCACAGAGCAACACTTACATTGAGCATGAACAAAAGCAACTCCAGAACGAATCAGAATCAAATGATTACTTCATAAAACATTACCCTACACGTACTCTTCCCACTGTGAAGAGGAAAACAAGTGAACCAAAAGGCGATAGATACTAGTTACATTTCAACCACACTACGGGGAAGCGTCTGCACAGCAATGACAGCATATATGGTCCAGCAATCTACACAGAAAAACATAAAGCCCCATTGGGACAGAAAGTTTGCACTTCTCATTTACTGTACGCAACACTGGCACAAGCCCAGAAAGCTGTGATTTGGCACAGGCAGCAGAATTCCAATGGCAGGAAAAAAGAGAGGGGTAATAATAGTCAATATACAGGCAGAGATCAATAGGCAAGGCTGCTAGAGAAACCTGCATCTCTGCCTGGTATACACTGCATGCAGCTGAGCAGAGAGGGAAGAAAACAATAAATCAGAGTTTTAAATGACATTTATGACTGGAATCCCCCAACAAGAACAAGGGCGTGTTAAAGGCACATTGCATGAGCATGTCATAAAGTCTTTGCTCCAAACTGCATCCATTGAAACAGACGACATGATGGAAGGAAAAGGGGTACCCTGTTATTCTCTGATTCTCTCTCAGCAACACCGAGGAGGCCTGCTCCCCAAAACACAGGGAGAGTGAATGTAAGAAGTGCTTTTGCAGAAAAATCTGTGCAAAAGACAAAAGAGGATTACTCTCCATATCTGAAGGACTATTGGAACTAGGGATTCTCTGCTATTATTTAATTATTTTAGATAATAGGCCTTCCTATTTAGAGTTTGCTCAACTGGTCAGAATAGAATGTAACAAGAGAAAATGAAAAATAAGTTGGAACATGCTCAAAGAGACCTGGAAACTACATGCACTCACTAAAATACACAGCAATGCAATTAAGCCAGCCGATTCACAGAACAAACATCATCAGCAAAAAATGTGTTCTTCCTAGATAGCAACCTAGTTTTACAAAAAAACCCAACTGCTCTTGCAACAAAGTAGAATAAAAACAGCATAATCACAGAACTACTTATTAGGTTACCACAGAAAATCATAGCAGTTTAAGATACTGATGCTGTAAACCAAAAAAAGAAAATTCAAGTTAATCCAGGCAGATCTGCTCATAAAAGTACAAGGGAGAAACCGCATTACCTTGCTTTGCGAACATACAGCTGTGGGTGATACCAATGTCTGGGGCACACAAGCAAGGTAAAGTTTTTATCCACTCCTGAACCTGGAGCAGTCATCATCTTTTCAAAGACGTTTCCCATGTCTGGCTCTGTGAACGACAAAAAACTATTAGGAGCAGCAGAGAAACTTAATTATTTAACCTTTTAAATCATCAGCAAAACCATTTGAGGAAAATGGAGTTTTGAACTTAAACCAGAGATGGCATAATGCTCTAAGTCTTTTAAGTTAAGCAATGAAACCGACAGGGCAGTAGTATAAGCATGTGGAAGAATTGTTACTGGATTAATTTGTAAATTAATCCAGCACTCCAAACATGAATAAGCTTCAAAGCAATCAGAAAATGGGAGGATCAAATCCCTATAGAAATACTAGTCTTATAGCCAATATGCCTACATGCCACAGGAGAACCTCTTTTTCAGGATTTGTTATGCTGAAGAAAAGTTGACATTTGTTGCTAGGGTGTGTTTGACAAAAGCCTTTATTCAGGTACTGTTTTCTGTAGTTGACACACCACTAGGGAGTTTTTTAGCACGACTGGAACTGAGATGTCTAGAAAATGGCGTATCAGAAAAGGTTCCAGTTCACTTCAAGGAAAGCCCCAAGCAAAAACCAGTCATTACGTACATGCCTGGTTTATTAGCCTGAATTCAAGACTGAAATTCCAAGTCAGGTGCTGTTCTCTGATTAAGATGTGTGTTCTCCATCTTTGTACCTCTGCTCTAAAAGAAATGATCCTAGTTTCCTTCCATGTCTCCAGCATCCCTTCCAACCCTTGCCAAAGCGTCTTCTCCCCATGTTGTACTCTCTCATCTAAATAAGAGAAAGTACCTGATGTGACTGGTTTTGATGTATGGGCATAATGCCTGGCTGACATGTATGAATTTAGGTATGTGTATGCTTGTGAATACACACACACACACACACACATATATGTGCCAAGTGGCCTATTGGTCATTGTCTCTCAGAGTATAAGCACTGATGTCAATCTCAACTCTATTCAGCCAGAAATCTTCGCAAAACTGGTAGGAATTTATTTCTGAGATCTTTACTCCTGTTTGAAATCCTATCCGTTTTCAGCAAACTTAAAGACTGCAGGAAATGGACAGACTGCTGAATGGACTGCTGGAGCGAACATGTAACCACATAAACCTCTTTTACAAAGTATGTCCATTAGAGGATATTTTAAGATTGTGTTTTATGCATGTTTAGAGAGTGATAGCTGTTCTTAATATTTAAAAAAACAAACAAACAAAAAAGCACCAACACAGTGCATATTAATGTTAATGAGATTTGAGATTGCGCTCCTATTTTAAGAACAAAATAGTATTAAATTCTTACCTAAATTCTCATCAGCTGGTATGAAGAGAAGTATAAAATGCAGTTCTGGTACTGTGATAAAAGCTCTCCTGGACAAATCACATAACTGTATTCAGACTTTCATCATTATACCCATCAGTCAGATAGAACAGCTAGTCTTTTAATTTATAAAATTTTTTCTCCAGTGACTCTAATCTTCCTTCATGAGTCCACATGGCTCAAAAATGAAAACATTTTATTTATGACAAATAAGATCTTATGAAATTAATCTGAGCATTTTTTACTGGTTTTTTTTTTCCCCTACCTTATTTCACTCTTAATTTCCTAATCCTTAGATTTCAAACATCCTCCTTCTTATATCATTTCCCCAGTGGTGGAAAAATTAAAGATGCCAGATCTCTGCTGGCAGATCTCTGACCTGGCATCTGGATGAGCTGGCTTGACATGACAATGTAACTGTAAATTCAACAGCAACAGCACCAAGTGCAATTCACTGCTTATGTAAGTAGACTGAGTATACCAAATAATCTGAGTAATAGTTACATTTGAGTACTGAGCTAACACAGTAATATATTGTGCTGTTTGTACTGTATTGTTTTGCAGCCTTACCATATAATCTGTAGCTAACGAACTACCAATAGATTACCTGGTAACAAGTGTATTCCAGAAATATCTACAGCTTTTTAAGCTTCCTGCTCAGTCATGCGCTTTGATTTTTACAAGTGGAAATTTAGGAAAAGGAAATCAATCTGCCTTGCAAATGCAGTACTATTTCTGTGGAAAATTACTGCAAAGATACAGCTAAACATCAACACTGTTTGGGAAGCGTACTTGGAACTGTAACAGCTTTGTTTCAAAGCCAACAGCGCAGATTTGGTTAATACAAGGTTATGTTTTATTACCTTCCGAGACTGTTTAGAGAGCTATTTAATTTTGATCCAGTGATTACCTTAAGGCATTTTTAAATTCCATAGCCCCTACAAATGATGGTAGAAGAGTGCACATGCTTCAGTACAGAAAGTTACATATGAACTCACCTAAAAATTTCTTGGGAACATCCAGCTGCATAGTCTTCTTTTGCCACAAAAAGATGCATGAACAATGTGTTCAAAGGCTACAAATTGAGGAATGAAAATCTAAACACCAGGCAGCTAGCATTTGTTAAGTCAACCCAAGTATTAGTATGAACATTTATTTCCAATATATATGATCTGCGCTCAAAATGAGTAGCTTCACGTATATAAGTAACTTCAAAGCATGTGTGGGTAAAGTTATGTGATTAAAGGACTTTTCTTTTTCCTAGTATCACAATTTGTGCTTCTGTAATATTTTTGATTTACACTCAAGCTTACTATTGTTTGACTACAATATGCATAAATCATTTCATATTTAACAATATTAATTCCAGACTAACAGCATTTTAATTTAACCACAACAATTAACAACTAAATCTTAACAACATTTAATTTAACATTGGGCTGATAAAGACATTCTTTCTAAGTTTCCAAAAAAGCTCACACACCTCTCATACTCCTAAAATGTTTTTTCCTTAAAAGAAGTAAGAAAAATTACAAAGTCTTAAGACTATATTTAAAGATCCAGGCAGAAACAGGTCAGACTAAAAGACATCTCTAACCTATATGCCTCCAGTTAACCTAGAAAACACTAGCAAAGGAAGACCCTTGTGATGGAATGGAAAGTGCTATTAATTCAGCTGTTTTCTCCTGCACTTTAATTTCAAGTGCTGGCCCAATGAAGGACTACCTGTAGATGAAACATTTCTACAAAAAATATTTTAAATGGGAAAACTTAGGGTCTTCTAAATAGTTTAATATTCAACTAAAACATCATAGCTAGAGTCACCAATAAATTTCAGCAATTTTAGAGCAAGAATGATTTAATAGAGGTTGCAGCATAGGGACCAGCACAAAGACAACAGGCTATTGTAATGAATATACACCAAAAGCCATTTCTAAAAAAAAAAAAACACCCAAAAATCAGACGTTTCTTTTTTGTTTTTTAAATGCAGAAGAAAAGGGAAGGAGGAAAAAAAGAATCCTTTGTTCTTGAGGTCCAAGAGGAGGCAAGATTTGGCCTGTAGCTGTTTCTGAATAGTGATCGTAACCAGGCAATCCTGTAAAGCATCTTCACTAATTAAATTCTGCACAAGTCAATTCCTAGTTAAGACCTTTAAGCTACTTTATAATTTCTGTACTCTAGTATAAACACTTGTCAACTAGACTTTTATGAAATCCTATTTTCAGAAGATCTCAGTTTTGTAAAGCACATCTGCATGGATTTAACCTGCAGTTAACCAACGGTATCTCCCCTAGTTATAACTCGGAATAGGTTCAGTTGTTTTGTCCGTGCAGAAGCATAAAACACGTACTGAATCTTCTGTACATATTTCAGAAAATAATCTCCATTCTAGAAAAAGAAGAGTTGTTCTGCTCCTTGTCAACATTCCAAAGTACCTTTCACCGCTGTTTACGAGTATTAATTCCTAACATGCTCAAGTTATCTTTTTTTTTTTGTCTTTTCTCTTTGTATGCCCCTGCACTCCGAAGTCAGCTGCAGCTTTGCTGCAAGAGATTGTCAAGTAGGCTGCCTGAGGACACACTTGCAGAACTGACAGCACAGCATAACCCAACAGGAGCAGCTGCAGCTGCACAGTGAATGAAGTGGTTGTGCCTGCAATATGCCTGTACACAAAGTACTGTTCAAGTGACAAAGAAAACAGATTACAAGAAAATTACATGGTGGGCGTTTTTTTTTTCTGTACTCCCTTTGGCTGTAATAATTTTGTTTCTTTTAATGGCACACACAGCATTTTCAAATACAATTGCTGTATTTGTCAGTTTTTCTGCAAGCCCTTGCTTAACGTCACCCAGAACAACATTGAAAAACTGATGAACAAACTGTCTAGAGAGAATTTCAGTACTACCGATACCTTATTCTGGCACGCACTGCCTAGCTTTTGAGTGTTTATGGTTAACATTTTCCATCTTTCCTCAGCAATCACAGGATCTGGTTCATAGATGGACAGCATGATGCGCAGCATTTTAATCCTGAACTTTTAAGTGCCTATTTCTAGTCCATTCTGAAGAGTAATTCATAAACTTGACCAAGGAGCCTGCATGAAAACTAGCACCACACAGAACAGAGCGCGGCAATCTCCACACCAGCACCAAACAAGCTTACTCGAGACCAAGACACTCATGTCAGCATGGTCCTCCACCCAGTGTAAGTCACCATCCTTCAAGTATGGGTACACTCCCTGTCCCTTATTCCTTCTCTGAAGACATCATATTTGCATTCAGTTCTGTAAAATAGCAAAACTTTATTCCAAAAGGTGAGAAATGAGGATTCCAGTTCCCTTACAGTGAAAAGGACCTCAGAGCAAGGAGTCTACCTTCCCAGTAAACGTTCTTAGATAACACCAGAGCTGGACAAGTTTTTGAATGAAAAATATCGGTGACAGCTATGATTCACACTATGCTAGCACAATGCATCAGACATGTTCTGCATGTGTCTGGCAAAGAAAGGTCTTGCATTCCCTAACTGCCATCCTTACAGTTACCTTCACTTACTGTAGTGGCAAAAGCACAGGTACTCATGAACCTCTGAGCACCTGGGGGTTTAGTAACGAAATGATGATCACCTTCTACAGCCCGAATGCTTCAAATCCACCTAAAATAGATTTTTAGATGCCTATGCATATTTTTAATACCTGAGCCTTAAATGAAAACTCAACCAAAAATCACACAATTTACTTACAGTGCATTTATTGTTAATGTAGTTTTCATGTAAGAATGATTCCCAATCAGACTGATCAGTGATATTCCAATTTGGATAGTCCAGAAAAGCAGCATGGCCTATAACCTCGTTCTTCTCATTGCAGAGTGTCAAAGCAAGATTGGATTTTTCTCTGTGAAAACAATTTAATTTTGCAGAAGTTGAAGAAACTACACAAAGAAAAGTTACCAAGTGTGTTAGAATAGCAAAATTAACCATGTTCAAAAGTACTCCCAGGATCAGGTCTCAATAAAACTTCATTACTCACATCCCAACTTGACATATTGTTTCAATTCCAAACATTTGTTTAGTGTATTCTGACATTATAACAATTCACATGACTTTTCAAACCCTCAATTAATATGAATTTTATATGCAAGACTTAAACGCTCCCTCTTCTTCGCATGTTTCTTCATCTACATTTTTAGCCCAAATAGCCGGTATCTAAGACACTTGCCATTAAGTGAAGTGGAAGAAAACCTAAGTGACCCGTCAGCATTTGACACAGTCGGTCTCTGCTGTTCATCACTGCATGGAAAGATGAAGGTTCATCGCTATCTCCAGTGATGAAGATATTGTAACAAAAGACTTCTACAACTACCCATTTCCGCTAAGGACATTGCGATGCGAGCAGCTAGGATACAGATGTCAATGGAGGATATTAGGTATCTTGGGGGCGTGAAAAAGAGGCACATTGAAAACATATTCTATGGTAGGTAGAGTCTGTCTCCCAAGGTAGACTAATGAGAGGCAAAAAATAAATAATTCCTTCCGCTAAAGGGAAATTGGAAGAGAAGGAAAAGATTTAGACATATACAGGCAAAAAAGCAGAACAATCATGGCCACACAGTGATTAAAAACCTTAGTCCCTGTCCCTCTACTTCTACCACTCTCCAACAGGCAAAAGGATTCTGTTAGCTGGAGCAGACAACAGACATTGGAATCTGATGGTTTCATCAGGTATATTATTCAGAAGTATTTCTTCTGAACTTTTATAAAAAGGAAGTCTTGTCCACCATACTGGCAGCAGTGATCCAAGTTTGCACAAAGTCATGCGTACGTGACACAGAGAAGAGATGGAAGCAGATTTTCTTTCCCTTTTTGGGAATAGCATAAAGAGTCATCATGCCGCACCATGAAAAGGCTCATAGTGTTTTCTGCCATTTTAAACGTAACGTAATTTCTTGAAGATTCCTGCAAGAAAGGTAATAAAGTATCCCTAAAATACTGTTACTTACAAAAGGTACATGACATCAATCCTTCCAAAAACTGCTTCTGTAAAATAGTTGAAGAGTCCTATAATATCTGAAACATCATGTGATTCTGTTCTTCTGGCACGGACCACTTCTGTATTTCCTCTTGAAGAAGTTATTGTAGTCATCTTACAGACTGCAACAAGAAAGAAAACATTGCTGTTCTGGCAGATGCCCCTACAATCCATTGTTCAGCATAGTTACTTGAAATGGGTTTTTATGTAAACTGTGAAGAAGTGCAATTTGGATGGATTTAAGTGCCTAGTTCCTGTAGACCTTTGCAAGGTGACATACTGCCTGCACATAAATACAGCATGCAAACAGTGCACAAGTAGAAATACAGCAGGCAATCATCTCTATCGTATGTATTCTACATGCCACACAGGAAATAAATGTTTTTAATAGGGTATAAATTGCTTTTACATTTATTCATTTACAGGCATTTGCATGCTATCTATCAGAACAGTGCCCCTCATTAATAATTTCAAACGTAAATCTACAGCATTGGGAGGATCAGCTGCAAAGAATCAGGATAAGAATGCTCTGGTAACATTAAACAGCAGTTTCAGGTGAGGTAAGTGTTTTTTGCTCAAAACAGCCCCTCAAATTTCTTTTTAAGTCCACAGTGCTGCTTAAATTTCACGAGTTGAACGCTCTATAGCTTCCCTGCCCAGAAGAAAAACATTTTTGTAGTTCCACATTGACAGAATTTGCCAGGCCCATGTGATTTATTGACACGCCTAGCAATTTCAGAACATATAGGGGCAACAGACATTCAGACCATCTGTGACTATCAATTAACAGTTCATTTATTTTTTAGCTGTGTTGCTACTCCATATTGTAGCCTGTTCTGATATAATCAAGCATTATGCATTATTGACCATACAAATTGACCAACCACAACAATTTTATGCAATTTCTGGAATACACTTGTGCAAAATATAGCCTTACTAAGCAAAAAAAGCCTAAATAACCAACATACCTAGAAAAGCAGAACAATTTTACCAATCTACCAAACACAGTAGCCATTTCTAACATTGGCTCGAAACCCAGATGTGACACCCAATTTGTAGGCCCTACAGATCCCAACAAAAATGGGGTAACAAGGGAAACCCCTAATTTTATACCTTTTAACTACAGAAAAAGTTATGTATACAGCTACATCTTTCACACACAGTCAAAATATTGTTATAGGTAACACCACAGGTCTCAGTCACGGAAACATATGTTTGCAAAGAAGTCCCAGCTCCAACCTGTGTCAAAATGTCCTCTGCAGGTTTAAATGCATGTGCTTAGTACACACAATTTTTGTTATGTAGAAAGAACTAGCTAGGCTAGAGTGTACTTATTACTGAGTATAACAATAACACCTACAAGGGAAAAAAATATACTAGCTTGTGTAACACTTCTCAAACATCTTAAGATTATATATATTCTTTCTAGTGGAGAGGAAGGCAACTATACCCAGGGCTAAATGACAGATGATTCTTAAAATGAGCAAAGAAAATGGCCATGTAATTCACCTACACACTTTATTAAGCAACTGCAAACCGTGAGACTACTGAAACAGTTGGTTATTTTCAATTAATGTCAACTCCATATATAAAAATAAACAGGAATTTAAAAACGTTGTTAATGACCTTAAATCTGGCGTTAGCATTATTTCAACCAAGGAAAACAGTTTGCCCCATTCCCATATTCAATTGTTTGACTTAATCCGTTGAAAAAATATCACCCTCTTCTCCACTAGCTCCCCCTTAAAGGCTCTAAACACTCATGTAATCACGACTGACAGAAAGCAGCATTTACACATTAAAACTGTGTTGCATTTCCATAAGAAAACGCACTGCTCCTACAGCAGCTCCTGTATTTCTTCTTACCAGAGCAGCAGAGCACAGATGAGACTTGGCAAAACAGGCAGATAAAGAACCATTCCTCTTCCACACTAGAATAATTTCCTCTCTGCCTCCTTAAACAAATACTCTCTTTTAAGCACGAGTGCGCTATGCTTTTTTTTCTGTTGCTGACTCCAGACACACCAAATGCACACATCCCTACCACAGGTGGGCATCTCCCAGCACTTCTGTGGGACACCTAGGGAGATGGTAGGTAGGTAGGTAGGTAGGTAGCCACCCCACCCCACCCCACCATGAACGGCTGCCCTCAGCAGCAGAGATCCCAGCCCGTCCACCATTCCCACCCCCGCAAAGGCCAGACCCAAATTTCAAGGCCCAGATGACCCGGATGCGGGCTACTAGATCTGAGGACCGGGCAGAGCTCGCTCACCTGACAGGAGCGGGGCAGGAGTTTAACGCCCACACTGTTAGCACCTCTCGGGCCACCCTTCGGCAGCAGGGACCCTGCCACACCGTGAAAGACATACTCCCCATCACGCTCACACACCCACACACACCCCCCCACCCCGGGCCCAGGCCGCCCTCAGCCCCCACAGGCAGGCGGAGCCCGGACCCCCGTCCGCCGAGCCGCCAGAGGGCGCCGTTTACGAGTGTGGGACCCTCCGGCTGCACCGGGCACTCACCTCCCTCCCGCTGCGGCGGGGAATCCCGTTCCCCGGCGCGGCCAGGGAGGGATGGACAGACTGACCGACTGACGGACCGGCCGGCCTCCGCCTCGCTACCGGCGTCGGGACGCGCCGCCGTTACCACGGCAACGACGCCCGCCGGCGCTGCGCCAGGTCAGAGGTGACGGGGGCGGGGTTTGCGGGGAGAGGAGGCGGCAAGATGGCGTCTACGGCGGCCGGGAAGCAGCGGATCCCCAAAGTGGCGAAGGTGCTGGAGAGAAGGAGGCGGCGGCGGCGGCGACGGGCCCGCGGCCGGGGGTGGGGAGAGGGGTCAGGGTGGCCGGGTCCTGATCCTCGGGGCAGTGTCGGTCGGCCCGGAGCGGCCGAGCCCCGCCGGGAAGGGAGGGCGGAACTCCCCGCGGCCTCTGGAAGTTTGGCCTCTCCTCACGCCCCGGGCTGGTGCTGGCCATAAGGGCCCCGTCGGTCTGAGGGGGGTTTCCGAATCATTCTTCGGTGAATAGTGAAGCCACCGGAGTAAATTAGCCATGAGGGAGTTTTTCAGTTTTGTATTAGAAGGGGAGAACGTGAATCAAGCCGCCTTACTTTACAGGTGAAAAATAAAGCACCCGCCGAAGTTCAGATCACAGCAGAACAGCTTTTAAGAGAGGCCAAAGAGAGAGAACTTGAACTTCTTCCACCACCGCCTCAGCAGAAGATCACAGATGTTGAAGAGCTAAATGATTACAAACTCCGGAAAAGGAAGGTAAAGGCAAAAAAAAAAAAATCCTAATTGTGATGCTCATAATTTTACTGCTTTTTAACTTAAACAAGATGTAGCCTGTATTACTTGTGGATTTTCCAGATGCATAGCAATTCATAAAAAAAACACATTTCCATAGAAAATGCTACTTTCATGTAAAAATTGTACATTAAATATATGTTGTTTAAGATAGAATTTGGTACTACACGACATATTACGTGTGACCATGTTCAATATGTTCAGAACACTGCAATGGTAATTACATACATGGATGATACGCTGTTTCTTCATCACCACTGATATACTTGGCCAGTCAGCATGACAGAACATTAGTAAGCTTTACAGTAATGCTGGTGTTTTTTTCCACCTCAACTGTTTAAAAAAGACAGAGCGTGTTTGCAAGTGACGTTTCTGTTCTGTACAATTATGATATTACCTGACACACTTTAGAACACAGCTTTCTACACTAATCATGGTTATGTTTGATAATTGTCTTGAAACTTGACCATTTTGCATATGATGCTGGAGGTATAATTTTTTTCTTCTTCATTTGAAAGAATTTGCTTTGCTTCTGTAAGCCTATGTACAGTTTTGCTCTGCTTTTTCCTTTGATAATTGCTGTCCTGGATCAGCAAAGCAAACGTATCCCTAACAGAGAACTTTAAATGTTTTCAGCACAGAGCCATTTTTTAGTTACAGACAACATATATTAGGACTATCATTCCCTGAAGTGTATACGCATATGTTCAGAACTGGTGACCACTGTAGCACAACAGCACAGCATCTCTGTACTCAGCCCTGAGTAGTGGGTGTTCGTTTCCCTCCTTACTGTAGTGGCTAGGACTCTTTGTGACAACTTTGGGCCTTACTGTGCTGGATGCTGGTGTTCCTCACTCGGGCACGTGCAGAGCAACTGGAATCAGATGATCAACACCACAGCCCTGCAAAAACAATTTTTCGTTTTATCTTTTCTCATCTCTCATATGAGTGGCAGTAATGAGCCACCACGTTAACTGCGTTAAACCATGTTTAGCCGCATGTTGAATATGAATAGCATTGATTCTGACAGAAGCCAAACACAAGGCTGAAGATGCCCTCACCCTTGCACTGAGAAGTGAAATTGGTCTAGCACATTTGATGCTAGTATATTAAATACAGGGAATAAGAATGAGGCATCTTGCTTTAAAGAAGTATAGAGTAACAGTATATACAGGCCAAAGTGAATAAACTTGTGCTGGTGCATCCATGTATTTTCAGATTTGTCTGCAATGACTGGATTCCGATGTCCGTTTGTCCAGTGTTGCTATTGAAACACTAAGCAGGAGATTTAAAAAAATAGTAAGATTTTAGTGCTGTCAGTTATTTTTCCATCAGTTTCTCAGGTGTCAGGTTGCACTTCTAGCTTCTCTGTTATGCAGTTTTTAGAAAGTGTTGTATTGAGTATGATTTGTTACTACATCTGCATGTGTGTAAGGCATTTGGAATTTATTCCAATAATAGTAATATTCCATAAGCCATTTATAGCATGATTGGCCTGCACAGGGGGGGTTTCTTACTTACAGAAATAACTTTTCTCCTCAGACTTTTGAAGATAACATAAGAAAAAACAGGACTGTTATCAGTAATTGGATAAAGTACGCACAATGGGAGGAAAGCCTAAAAGAAATACAGAGGTAATTATGATGCAGCTGTTCACATCTCTCATAAACCTTTTAAGATGCATGTTTACAAACACCATCGAAGTCTTGGAGGCACATTATATACACAACTTACTTCTCTTTGCTTTCCAGAGCCCGTTCCATTTACGAGCGTGCTTTAGATGTAGACTACAGAAATGTCACACTCTGGCTGAAATATGCAGAAATGGAAATGAAGAACCGCCAGGTTAATCATGCACGAAACATTTGGGATCGAGCCATTACCACCCTTCCCAGGGTGAACCAGTTCTGGTATGTTTATAGAGAGCAGGGCGTTGCTTTTACCCCCAAAGACTACTGATCATTTTTCTGTTTTGCTATCATGCAAAAGTGCATTGTTTTCTGTTTCTCCAAGTCTTAAGGCTAGTCTGAAAAAAAAGAGGAAGGCTTAAGTTTAGGAAAGGTTTTGTACTGTGTGCCTGCATGCTGCCAATTACAACAGTATCCATAGGCATTTCAGGGGTGCAAGTGGGGAATAGGTGAAGAAATCTCAGTAATGCTGTTATTAAGCACTCAAAAAATCCTTGTAATTTCTGTGTTTACTATGTGTTTATAAAAACTTGATCTTGTTTTCTAAGGTATAAGTATACTTACATGGAAGAGATGCTGGGGAATGTTGCTGGATCACGTCAAGTGTTCGAACGTTGGATGGAGTGGCAACCAGAAGAGCAAGCTTGGCATTCCTATATTAACTTTGAGCTGAGATACAAGGAGGTGGACAGGGCACGTACCATTTATGAGAGATATATCCTTTTTAATGCATTGCAACACCTCCCCAAGTTTAGGCCTGCATTCTTCATTTCTTTCCTATCTATTCTATCTCCAGCTGTGTCCCTGTGCTCCTTTTTGCTGTGGCGTGTTGGGAGTAAGCCACCATGCTGATAGCCAGCTGTAGGTATTAAAAGCACATTTAGTATACGCTTCCAAATTCAGTTAAGTGAATGTACATCCTGCCACAATACTGTGTAGTTAACAGCATTCATGCTTCCAGCTTTTTTGCAGTCATTTTTTTTTTTTAGATTCTCCTCCTTAAGCTTCTCCCTGACCCTTGCCTGATTTTTATCTCTTTTAAATTTAAAGTTCTCAGTAAGGCACAACGCCTTTGTGTGCTTACAGCTGTTTTGTGTCTTCTTCCCAGTTGCACTTTATGCATATGCCATCCTTGGGATTGTTTCAACTAGTCCATGACCCTGTAGTCACTGGGAAGAATGCAATTTGAAATGTCCAATTCAACTACCACTGTTTCTTTAACATAACTCTACTTGTTATTGTTCATCCTGACGTTAAAAACTGGATCAAGTATGCCCGCTTTGAAGAGAAGCACAGTTATTTTGCTCACGCAAGGAAAGTATACGAGAGGGCAGTGGAGTTCTTTGGAGAAGAGCATATGGACGAGCACTTGTACGTGGCTTTTGCAAAATTTGAGGAGAACCAGAAAGAAGTAAGACCTTCTTGATAATGCATCAGGCTAGTACTAACTGCCCCCACAAGATTTCTTCTTAAATGTCAAACTCAAGGCCACATAACATTCGCTGCAATACTTGTGTTTTTCAGCACTGTATGAGATATTGTAGTCTGAGTTAGGGAGGCAGTTGTTTGCTTAGCGTCTATTTGCCTTTTGGTCACATCAAGAAAATACATTCTAAGAAAGGTGGGCACCAAATGTGCCAAGCCTGAGAATAGTGTAATTGGATCAAATACGTATCCTCAGATTTGTAAGTTCCCTAGAGGCTGTAGGCCTGCATGATAAAAAAAAAAAAAACAAACTGAATTAGCCACGTTTTTCCCAGATGGTCTCTTTAAAGTGCCATGTCCGTTAAGCAATTGAAAACATTCTGTGAACCCAAAGCTACAACCTCTTAAAAATACTTTAAATATTTCAGACCCATAAATGCATAAGAGGTGGTAGGTTTTGGTATCTACAGATTAATATTTTTTTTTTCCTCCAAAGTTTACTCTTCGGGGAGAGCTGTGTTAGTCTTGTCCTGAAACAATCATTTACATTGAGATATTCTATGATTCAACATTCAATTAAATATTGCCAAAAGCTGATTGAGAAGTTGTGGGGGAGGACAGAAGCTGCTTTGTAAATATTACTCAAATGATATTTAATATTTTCAGTTTGAAAGAGTAAGGGTGATCTACAAGTACGCCTTGGATAGAATTCCAAAACAGGATGCCCAAAATCTCTTCAAGAATTACACCATCTTTGAGAAGAAGTTTGGAGACAGAAGGGGAATTGAAGACATCATTGTCAGCAAGAGGAGATTCCAGTATGAAGAGGAAGTGAAGGTATGTAATTGCAAATACCCTCTGGGCTCAGTGTGCATCCAGATGCTGCTTAAGGTACACGAGCGTCTCGTGATTTGAAGGCTGGTGAGTTTTACATAGCCCTTGATACTCAGTCCAAGATAATACCAAGCAAGAGAACGCTGTTCTTCTTGGTGGCAAAATTCCATCCGTGGGGGTGAATGATACTTCCATTCACTTCTTGTTTCTGCATTCTAATGTAGATTGTGGAGACAGAGTTTTTTGATTGAACTCAGAGCTCCGTACCCTTCAGTCATCTTATGGGATGATGCAGTTTAGCTGGTAACTAACTTCTTCACTTCTGTTATCCAGTAACTGTTACAGGACACCTCACCTGTGTGTAAATACCTTTTTGTGAGAAAGGAGGCGTGCTACAGCTATCTACTGTTCACTGAATACTGCATATTTCCTCATTTCCTCTTCCATTCTCACAGTTCAGTTTGCCTTCACTTAAAGAATAATATTTATAGGTAAAATAAATAAATGCCCTTTAGCCCAGAAGCTCTAGCTTAAGCGCACTTGAGACCAACACTTTTCATTAATATTCTGATGATATGTTTTAAAGGAGAAATTCCGAATAAAAACCATAACTAAAGGAACGGGGTCTGTTATTTGTAGTTACTGAAATTTCTTTCCCATTTCTCTGCTCCCATCTTTCTGGAAGGCAAATCCACATAATTATGATGCATGGTTTGACTACCTGAGGTTAGTTGAGAGTGACACAGATGCTGAGACTGTCCGAGAAGTGTATGAAAGAGCCATTGCCAACGTTCCCCCAATTCAAGAGAAAAGACACTGGAAAAGATACATCTATCTTTGGATTAACTATGCATTATATGAAGAGCTGGAGGCAAAGGCAAGTAGTAAGAACTCAGGTTTTATTCTTTCCCAGGTATTTTCCTTATATTAAATAGCTACCGATATTTTAATAAGAAAACCAAGAACTAAAAATACTATGTTCCTACTTGTTTTGTGTAACTAGCTACAGGATTTGCTATTTAAATGTGTGGAGTTTCCCCTTCCTTTTTCCCTCCCGTGCATAGGGGAACAAAATAATTTCAGTTTCACCCTAATTCATTCGGCAGGACGTTGATAATAAAAGCAGAAGGAGGTCTTTCTGCCCCATCTGAATTGCCTGTTCCAGGCTGTTACCTGAACTTGTGAAATAGTTTTAGATTTAACAAAACTATTTGTGAAGTTATTCTGTGAAGCGGTCAAATTCTTGCTGTAGTGGCCTTTTGAGGTTGTGTATTTCTTCTGTTATCAGTCATGTAACGTTACAGCTGCTCTTTATTTCATAAAATTGTAGTGCAGTATACCTATTCAGGGTCTTTTAAAGGAAAAAAAAGACTTCCCTCCCCCCTCAATGGGGACACTCCTGATTTTATTGTCTAATTCTTAGTGTTGAATGCTGTTTTCAAAAGACGACTCTTACTGATTCTCAGAAATTACCATCTTTGAATTGTGCACGCTAAGTAGATAAGTACTTTTATATCTTAAGCGTACGTGATTTTAAACAACTTGCACAAACAATCATTGCACAAATCAAAATCTAGTGTAATCTTCGTAATGAACAAAGTATTTCATTTTGCCTCTTCTTACAGGACGGAGAACGAACCAGACAAGTGTATCAGGCTTGTATTGAGCTCATTCCCCACAAGAAGGTATGGCTCCTCCAGCAGTTTGTATTGAGTCTTGAATTAAAATTCCCAAGATAGGATCCTTTAGTTTTCTTTCCCCCACAAGATTCAGGTGCGTAAGCATCTCCAAATGGATACTAGCACATTCGTGAAGAATTTGCTTAGGACTTTAAATATCCCTTCTGGTTTCTTATAATGTCCATCTTCCAAAACCAATGGTCCGGTGGTTTTTTTTGGTTTTTGGGGGGTTTTTTTTTGGTTTGTTTGTTTGTTTTTTTTTTTTTTAAATGGCTGTAACTTGCATCATCAATGTCAAATAGCAGGCCACACACTGATGTCAGATTTCCTCATACAGATGTGATGCAAGGGTTTCTCCAGCGTTTTTAAATTACTAAGTATACTCTAACAATCTGAAATAACACATAGTCAGAGGATAGTCCCGTGCTACTAAACAGCCGGGAAGGACTCTTATTTTTCTTTACTTGTTTTCTTTCTCAGGTTGGTCCTTGTATAGTCACTCTTAGCCCAGTTGCTTATAGTCTCTGCAGAACACTTCTTGCTCTATTTTATGTTGGGTTACTGCCTTTTTATAGCAACAGCTTCTAATTGCCTGCACAGTTCCAGCTGAGGGAGGTGCATTTTATAAACCATCTTTCAGGTGTGTATTCCCCATTCCAATCAGTCTTCAAGACTGTTTTTTTTGGTTTTCTGGGGTGTTTTTGCCAGTGAGTTTTAACTAAAATTTCCGTGTGGCCAAACCCTTAAAACAATTAATCAGCATTGCCTTGGAATGTCGAGAAATCTTAGATCATGTACTTCTCTAGTTTGTCATTAATCATGTCATCTGCATATCAGATGTGTAGATTCGGATTAATCTGTAATTATTAAGAGTTGATTAGCTATTAATTGATTCAGTGATAGCTGATATTTTGCTAATCAATTGATTGGTTAATGAACCATTTTCTGTGTTTGAGAAGACTTCTGTCCTGGCCGCTTTTGCTTTCATCCAGTGGTAGAGTATATTGATCCTGTTCTAGAGAAGTTTTTTGGGGTTAGGAACTCTCAACTTTTCAGCAGGAAAACACTGAGGTCAAATGCAATTTACTGCAGTAGCAGTAACATCTTGTATAGACAGAGTGATTATTTTTTTAAAGGACGTATGCAGTATTATTTACTAATCTTCCAACCCAACCATCACATTGTTCTTTTTCTTTCAGTTTACATTTGCTAAAATATGGCTGCTGTATGCACAGTTTGAAATACGCCAGAAAAATCTTCCACTTGCCAGAAGAGCTTTGGTAAGCTTTTGTTAATTCCATAATTGACTTTACTAACTAATAGTAACAAGGGAATAGCATTAAAAGATCTTAAATTGTCCTTTATAAATTGCTGATTTAATCCACTTAAATAAAGCATCCGAGAAGTCTGCAGGGACCAGTATTTACTGTCATGTATGATTTAAAAAGAAGCATAGCTTGATATGATGAATTAGCCATGGGCAGAAATGAATGTAGCTTTCTCGTTTCAGCTGACAAAACACACATCTGAATACAGGAGTACCCAAATCAGCTTAGTGCACTTGGAAATTTTTAATGGCTGCTGGTTTGTTTAAACGATACTTGTACTAGCAATAGCATTTTGAAAAGCATTTTAAATAAGTAGGAGTTTTTGATTCTCAGAAGCTAAGACTTCCTGAATAGAGTGTTTGAGTCCTAGCTACCAGCTTGCTGATAGAAGCAATCATGGGGAATTTGGGCAAGCTCAGGAGCTTCTGTGTAACATTCACTATGTGAATGTCAGCATGTCAGAGAGCAGTGGAGTACATTTTGGCAGCAAAGCCTTTTGAAATTAAAAACTTTCTTTCCCTACAGTTCAGATATTCTAAATAAGCTCAGCTGATAGCATTAGGAATTTTGAGAGAAAGCTAATGTTGGTAATGGTTGAGGTGGTTTGACTTTAATGAGGAAAGTGATGGGATTTCCATCAAACCTATGGCACACCAGTGATAAGAGCATAAACATGAATGGCGGTCTGTTGCTGATACTGGACCAAGTCTGCCTGCAACGTGCTAGTAAAGCTTTGTCTCTTGAGCTGGATTCCTACCCATAACCAGAACAAAAGGAGGGGTTAAGTCCCCTCTGAGACTGTTACTGTCTCCCTGTAGAAGACAACCATCTGTCCTGAAGCGTGCTGCTGTTCTAGCTTGCCTTAAGATACCATCGCTCAACATTACCATAGTCACCAGTTGGCACCTTGCTTCTGGCCTTCTTTTTTTTAGGGGTAAATGTTTCAGGATATTCAGGAGAGGCTGCTTTGGCCTGTCTGGAAATACAAAGTTTCCTCAGTTTCTTTTAGGCTTCTCTTCTGTTAGTCTTTTTACCTGTTGTTTAATTTCTTTGACAGACTTTTTTTTTTAGTAGGCCACCTTTTTCTTGTTTCGGAAACCAGATTTTGCTCCTGCAGCCATAATACTTTTTTGGACTGGACCTAGGTTTGGCAAGCGGTTTCTTTCTTTCTTTTGCCATGAGTTGACTTTGAACCACCTTCTTGGGAAGGCGTCTTCCTCCTGTCCTGAGGTGATGGTCCCGCATTGTCACCATGCAGAAGAAAAGGTCCATCTTCTGATGCTGAAGCTCTCATCAGCATGCAGACAGCACCTTGCTCTGCCTTATTTTCACTGTCTGCACATGGTGTGTGGATTCCTTGTTTTCCCAGGGTCTGAGAGGTGCTGGGACTTGGAGACAGCAGATCAGCTGGAGTCTATGCTGCTTAAGAAAATTGTAGTGTATGCAGAAGAACTGAGCATATTTTGAAATAAAAAAGGCATTTGTAGATCTCGAGAGCCATAATGGTGACCAAATAGATGTTCCCAAGTGGTGGTTTCCTCCATTTTTACTAAATGCCAAGATGATCAACTTGTAGGAAAGTTGTGCAGGAGAATTGTAGTAAGGGAGTTTGATCAGAATTAATTTAATTCACATTAGCTTGAAGGAACAGAGGCTGCAGTGCTTAATAAGTAACAGTTGTTTACAGAAGTGACTCCCAAGAGTGAAGCTCACTACATACCTGTCGCAGATGTTCCCATTCTTAACTGTTGCGATGATGAATAGCGGTGGTGGTCCAGGAGACAGCTTCTCTTGATATAATTTTTTTTATAAGATACTTGGGAACTGCTTGCCTGGAAGACTGGTACAGACTGGTACTATGCTTTCTTCAGCTTTTGATGCCAGATGAAGTGCTCATTTGATGAGACAGGGTGAGTTTCAACTCATACTTTGTGGGGAATCCATGTTATGTGAAAGTGTAACAAGTTAGAAGGTTTTCTGCTTTCAGACTTCTTTTCTTGATGTTTATGGATGCACGCTCATTTTGCAGACAGTGGTTGGATTTCGTACTGGCTCTGACCAGTCCTAAAAAACAAACTGCTCAAAAATTAGTGTTAGTTCAAATACTGAAGAGTAAACAGATGTTTAGAAAATAGCGGGGTTTTTTTTCCTTGCAAGATCTTTTAAGTGGTTTTTGGTTTTTGTTTTTGCTTAACAGGGGACATCCATAGGTAAATGTCCAAAAAACAAACTGTTTAAAGGTTATATTGAATTGGAGTTACAATTGCGAGAATTTGATCGTTGCCGAAAGCTGTATGAAAAATTCCTGGAGTTTGCACCGGAAAACTGCACATCATGGATTAAATTTGCTGAACTTGAGACCATTCTTGGCGATATTGATAGAGCCCGTGCGATATATGAGTTGGCTATTGGCCAGCCCCGGCTAGACATGCCAGAGGTAAGGGGGAAGATAAACTTTACAGTTGGCACAATTTTAAGGTATTTATTACACAGTGCGGCTAATTAAAATGTAAATAATCTACCAGCTTGAACAGAACTGCTTACCATAGTGGCTTAGCCTGTGTCTCATTAATTTAGCATCTGTTTCTTGGCAGGGTATGCAGGACTATACAACCCATGATAACACATGGCGGGGAGAAACACGCTTACAGGAGTCAGCTAAATGGATTATGTGCACAAGATTTAATATTGCTTAGCCTTAATCCCAGCTTGTACAGTCAATAAATACTCAGATCTCTGAAAATTTTTTTTCAGATAAATTTCACATTTGTCCATGCTCCTCCTTTTTTTTTTTTTTTTTTTCTTCATTATCTCAGCGTGCTGTGAACGTAATGAGAGATTTCTCTTTTGCAGGTTCTTTGGAAATCCTACATTGACTTTGAAATTGAGCAAGAAGAGTATGAGAAAACAAGAAATCTTTACCGCAGATTACTTCAGCGGACACAGCATGTTAAGGTACGTATGAGGAGCTAGAACACAGAATTTTTCTTGAATGTGGTCCACGGTGGAGAAGAGGCCTTCACTGCTTTGGTTGTCTGGCTTTTTCACATCAGCAGTGAACCGAAGTTCAGGCCTGTGCCTGTGCCATGAAGAGGGGAAAGATATTTCTACATTACAAATAACAACAGGTGTATCTTACGTGAAAGAAAGCTTTGCAGCAGGTTTCCAAGCAGCCCTCTTTCTTCTGAGTAGCTTTGGAATTTTAGTTGGAAAAAAATTGCAAGATAAAAATAGTTGTGATTTTTCCAGTGTAGTTTAGTGCTGTAATTTGATAAAATTCAGACAGATGTATGTTGATTTGAAACAACCACAAGACCTTTGTCAGTGTAGCTTATATTAATATTCTCTCTTGCCAAAATAAAGCAAATCTCACACATGGGAAACAGACATAGGTTTTTTAGGGATCTGCTCATGAAAAAGCACTTTAGACTTGTATTGACACTTGCTTTTTTGGCTGCTTCGTTTTTTGAAACTATCACTTAGCTATCGGTCTTCAGAATGGAGGTTTCAGCTCGGTTTTGATTTGCTTTCACCACAGGTATGGATCAGCTTTGCACAGTTTGAGCTGTCTGCGGGGAGGGAGGAGAGTTTGTCAAGGTGCCGGCAGATTTACGAAGAGGCTAATAAGGCAATGCGAAACTGTGAGGAGAAAGAGGAGAGAGTCATGCTTCTGGAATCCTGGAGAAACTTTGAAGAGGAGTTTGGAACTGATGCCACTAAAGAGAGGATAGATAAACTTATGCCTGAAAAAATAAAGAAGAGGAGAAAACTGCAGGCTGAAGACGGGGTAAGAGACAAAATTATGCAAGTGGTCACTTTGAATCCTTGGTGGCTTTGTGCTGGGGTTTGGTACAAAAGCTATGATAGATGCCATAACCGCGTACCAGTTTTACTGCAGTAATTAAAAAAAGCGTTGGCCTGAAACACACACCGCCAAACTCCCTGCTCTTCAGCAGGCTAGGCGGGCAGTTGATTCGTAGTGAGGTGCTCATACCAAATGCTCAAGCTACCTTTACTTTAATCTCCTACCGTAGGCCAGTCAAAAGAGCTTTAGGTAGTACTATGCAGATAGTGTGTGTTTCTTAACTTTGTTTGGGAAACTATAGACAGGCTATTCGTCAAATCTGCCTGCTCGTTATGCACGGTTAGAATTAGTACTATCTTACAGCTATTCAGCTCATTGGTTTCAGCTGGTTTTCAGCTGCGATGGATGGTCTAACAAACATTGATTTTGATTTTATCTCACTATTATGCTTATGAGAAGCACCTTTTAATAGCTAACACTAACATGCAAGTTAAACCTGCTTTGTGGTATTTTTTTTTTTCCCTAGTCTGATGCTGGCTGGGAGGAATACTATGATTATATTTTCCCAGAAGATACTGCCAATCAGCCTAATCTCAAACTACTTGCTATGGCTAAACTCTGGAAGAAACAGCAACAGGAGAGTGAAGCTGCAGAGATGGATCCAGATCCAGACAAAGACATTGATGAAAGCCAGTCTTAATGCATTGCCTTTCCCCGCCCCTTTTCTTGGGTATTGTACAGTATTTTCATTGGTGACAAATAAATGTATTTGAAGAGTTTTACTATTACTGGCTTGAGATGTTTTTCATTTGGGAAAAAAAAAAAAAGCACCGTATTGTAGTCGATTCCCTTTTAACAGTCTGTTGATTTCTAACAATTAAAAGCAGGGGTCCTGGGGCAAGCGCAGGAGTCTGCAGCTGTTACCAGTGGTCTGAGAACTGGGAGAACTGGACGGCAGCTTTGTTTTTAGCACAAGACCCACTGCTCTAAGGCTCCTACAAGCTATCACAGTACTGCTTAAGGATATTAACACGCCAGGACAGTAGATATACTTTCTTTCATGAGAGATGTCTCTACCATTCCTGGTTGTTTTTTTTCCAGTAAATCTGTATGGATCACGAGGATAGCTGAAAACAATAAATCCTATTGACTGCAACCTGTTCAACTTTCTATCCGAGTAAGCTTTTATCCCAGAAAACTATTTAGAAGGGACAATAATAGAAGTTAAATATACTGAAACTAGTGCCTAGAAGACCAATCTGTAGAAATTACTGCCACCCAGTTAGTTTGTGTTTTAATATTTCAGTGTCTTGGCAGTGTATTTTGTAGTAAATAATCTGTTGGGAAGTGAAGTAGAAGCAGTGTAAGTAAGCTTCTCACTGTTTTGTATTTCATGGGGGGAAAAAAAATGGGCCTAAGCTTTCTCATCCATAAGTTCTTGGGGCGGGGTGGCGGGGGAAGGAGCCTTTCTGTCCACTTGTGTGGGCTGGTTCCCTGGTCCAAGGGAAGTCAAGCAGTTTGCCCTTGCACTGGGGAGGGAGGGAGACCTGGGGAGGGCAGGGATCGCTGCCCCAGGGCTTGGTCGTGTGTCCGGGGACCTTGCCCACCAGGAAGAATGGTGATTTCCAAAAAAAAAAAAAAAAAGTGAAAGTGTGCCACAATAACCACCAGAGCTATGAGTCAGGCCTTAAAACAAAGCTGCTGTTGACTAAAGACTGGGCAGTTACTACAGTTCTGGCCACATCTGGCCTGTCCAGCTGCGGACAGAGCAGCTGGTCAGCCCGGGAGGCTATCCTTTGTACCAGCCAGGCCTGTCTGCAGCTGGAAATGCTTCCCTGTGGTCGGAAACCAGATCCTCCCTCCTTCACCATCTCATCATCCTTGCTGGGCTGATGCTTTTGAGCTTCTCCCTTTTGCCTGGTGAGGGGAAGGGTGACCACGCAGGGGAGGCCCAGAAAGGTCAAGTAGGACTTTGTAGCCCTGGAGGGGGGTGGTCAAGGGTGTGGGGGCCCAAGTGGATCCTGCCAGTGAGGGAAAGGGCTTGAGGAGGAGCGGAAGGGGTTGCAGGTGAGAGTCTGCTTGTTCAGCTGGGGCCAATGAGTGCGATTGGGCTTTTACCACCAGAGCCCTCTTGAGGGGGAGAGGTGGGGTCCACCTGGCCAAGGAGAGCGAGAGGGGCTGGCCCATCTGCCCAGAAGGCTTTAAATTGGGGATGAGGGGGCTGGGTCGGTAGGACAGGGTATGGAGATAAATGACCTCAAGTTGGAGGACTGGGTGATCTCCAGAGGTCCCTTCCAACCCCTATCGTTCTGTGATTCTGTGAAACTCAGGGCAGGAGGACCTCGAGGGTGTGCCTGCGAGCAGAGGAGTGCCAGGAGGGCGGCATTAGGGGCAAAGCTCTTGCTCTTTTCTTAGGAAATCTGCGGAAGTGGGTGCCTGTCTGGAGCACCTGGGACCAGTGCTGTTTGGGCAACGCCCGGCTCCATCTGGTAAGTCCTTCCTGCCCTCATTTGTCCCATGTTTGTTCATCTTGTCAACTTGGCTGGCTGACTGGCAAGAAAAAAAATCACTTTACTGGTGAGGACTGTCCTTGATCACTTGCTAACTGTTGTTCTTCCACGTTCAAAACTGGTTTGTTTTTTCAAGCCAGCTGTGTTAGTTATACCTTCTGTTTTAAAGCTTGATTATTTTATGGGTTTTATTCGTAACAGCAGTGCAACTGGTTGCTGTAATATGACTGTATGCTGTACTAACTGATCTTTCTCCCTCAATTCTCCCCAAATCCTGCATGGTAAGGTAGTGCTGTTTTATCACGACAACTGAGAGCAGCATGATAAAAATCTAGCTTATTTAAGTTTATAGCGGCTTTTATGCCTTCTGGGCTTTAGGTTTGCCAGCGCCTTGGTGGTTTGGGGAAGGGGTTTTGCGGTGCCTTCCCCCCTACCCCTTTTTTTTTTGCCCCCTAATGGGAGGGCACAGTTGCAATCCCGGCGCATCCCAGCAAGGATGCACTGAGCTCCCTCCCCGCCGGGCACCAGGCGGCGGCAAAGCCGCTCCTGCCTACTCCTGCCTACTCCTGCCTGCTCCTCGGCCTTCGTCCGCGCAGAGGATGGGGAATTCGGGGGACCTTGTGGGTCCCTCCCACCTTGGAGCATCCCGCAAATTGCCTTGGTGGTCAGCTGGGAACAGCTGAAGAGGTATCTCTTCCGCAGGAGTTTTTCCTTGAAATTGTGAATTGCTGCACGCCAGCGGAAAAACGCAATGGTGTATGTTAAAAGGGAGACCAGGAGAGAGAGGGTCCGCGGGGCAGCAGCAGACAAAAATCGAAAGCAGCAGCGCTACAGTGACAGCAGATTTATCTTGAGCTGCCTCTGCTGAGAGCCGGGGTGGCGCTTGCCTTGGTCTTGAAGACAAAAGTAGAAGTTGAAGGAAGAACATCTGGTAAAAATAGGAGTGAGCTGATCCTCATGCTAATGTAGCAAATAAAGCGTTGTCGGGTACTTGTAATCGTTTGGACTTGTATGCAGTCTCCCTTTTTTCCTCAATGTCTGAAAAAATGCTGGAAGAACACTGGTAGGTTAGGTAGGGATTTTCTGCTGCCGGAGGAGGCATCAGGAAAAAGCGGTAGAGAAGAAGGGCTGGGGGGTGGTGAGTGTCACGGAATTGTTTTTAGCACAGGAATCTTAACACGTCTTTCTGGGGATTCCTGTCTCTCTCCTGGATTTTCAAGGTTAAAGACATTTTTCCATGAGGCACAGGGCCAGGGTCCACTGGCACCTGCTGCACAGCACGAGTCCCCGTTTATGGTCCTCATCTCCATCTCCCTAGTGCGGGTCTTGACAAAATAGCGAGACCCATCCAAGCCTGCTCCCCATCCCTGTGGTTGCCCTGGAACGGCAAACCCTCCGAGGCCTCCATCTTCTCGCTTCGGGTTTTCCAGGGCTGTTCTGCATTTAGCTGCTCCAAATTTGGATCTTTGAGATCTGGTTTTGTCTGTTTGAACCCCGAAACACCAGCACCGAGCGAGCTGGGCTGCCATGCTGAATGCTGCATCTCTAGTAGTAAAACCGTTCCGCCCTTCAGAGCACTAATGAGACGTACAGGTTTAATTGATTCCTCAGGTCACAGCCGTGTTTCCACCTCATTTCTCTCCTTCTCCCCCCTGTTAGAAGCTCATCTTGGAAAAGGCAAATAGGAGGTTTTTTTATTCCATAACAAGCCAGGCAAAATTTATCCACTAACGCAACTTGTACAGCCCAATGCTGCCGTGGTCAAAGCATGTACTTCTGTCCCTCTTTGACATTGCGCACAAACACAGGGATGACTGTGTATGTATCTAATTTCTCGCAAGTTTTATTAGAAATTGCTTTAAGGCCTTCTCGATGCGTAACCTCTGTGTTTGTACAAGCGGCTTGGTTACAGCAGGTTTTGACGTCTCTTGAGGTTTGATTACATCTAAGGTGGTGGAAAAATGCGAAACGTGTGGGCTGCTATGCCAAGCTCGCAGCACCACAAACGTACAGCCGCGGCGGGCGCCGGTGTTTGCCTTTTTAGGCTCCTTCCCGTTCAGCGTCCTGAAGCTTCGGGGAGGGTTCCCGAGGGTTTTGTCCGTGTGGGTCTGAGACGGCGCTGGCCCCGCTGGGAGCTGCGGCTGCGGTGGCGGCCCTGTGCTCGCAGGTCCGTACCCACCTCCCAGCAGTGCTCTCGGAGGTGATGGAATGGAAGTGCCCGGAGCTGGGACGTGCCTGGGTGCCTCACCACAGCCCTGCCTGCGTCTGGGTCTCCTGCCACCCAGACAGCATCCCTGCTCTCCCTCCCGGCAGCCTCATGGAGGAATGAGAGGCCCAGAGGCGCCGGGAGGGGAGAGGGGCTCTCTTGCTTTTGGAGTGGTTAAAGAACACAGATTTCCGTTCTGTTTTCCCTCGGAAAATGTGAGGCACCTGTAAAGAAGCCACTTTCTGCCAGGGATCTTACGCTCTCCAAGAGTACTCCTCCAGACTTACCCTCCTGTTAACAGTGAGCACAAAACTTAAGCGTTTTTTTCCAACGATTTTAGCATTAATTTTTTGCGTACTTCAGAAGTTGGGGTGCCAAGCTTAATAAGGCTCAGTTTTCCGGGTACCTACTATGGTAGGTTTTTTTTTTTCTCCCCTCAGGCTTCTCAGTGCCGAAATGGGATTGAACGTGGCCCGCCAGCACCTTCTCAGGCCTTGAAGTAGATCTTGGCTTAACCGGTGGGAAATGGCATCTGGCAGCAATCCAGACTGGGATCTTGGTCAGGGCAGTAACGGGGAGGATCCTCGCGGGGCCAGGTCCCGCCGGGGACGGGGAATCTCTGTCGGAGTGACACGGCAAGCCCAGAGCGGGCCGACGCTCGGTGGGCGTGTTGAGGTGAGGCATTTCTTGTCAATTAGCGATACTGCTCCTTCTTACGGATTGTACATTTCCAATTTTTTTTTTTAATTTTTTTTTTTTTTTTATTAGCAGCACAAAAGCCAGCTGTGCTGGAGGACCCCCGCTCCGCAGCAGCGTTTGTGCTGACCGCCCTGGGTGCCGCTGCGCTTTATCCCTGTCCTGGAATTCCCGACTTCTGTAGCGTTTTTTTGCGACACGGTGAACAAAAGCGAACACGCTGTTCCCGGTTTTACCTATGTTTGGCACTGGCTCTTCCAGGTCTTCCCCTGCCTCCCCCTTCTTTCCCTACAAGACGAACGCTTCCGACACCCACCGGGCTGCTCGGTACTTTGCTGTGCTCCGAAGGACAAGGCTGAAACAAAATGTTAATGTGCGTGTCAGAAAGCGGTGCTGAATTAAATTAGAGCCTACATCAAGAAACCGAGGACCTGGTTCCGTTAGGGGCTATAATGTCATCTGCCTTCTCCCTGATGGGGAAGTATGCTGTCGGCAGTGTTGTCTCGTGTCCTTCTGGAGCATCCCTGTCTCCCGCAACGCTCCTGAGCGCTGGCCCCAGCGCAGAGACGCTTCCCCCGCACCTATAAAACTGTCCCCCTCCGCACAGCGAAATGCGGCCACAGCTGCCTCCCACGGGGCTCTTGAGGATGGGCAGGTTTGACTGAAAGAGGACACGCTTCGGCAGATGCCTCCAGGTCCAGCTCCACGGTGCCTCAGATGCCCTTTAACTTCTGTCCTGTGTTTGGCCAGTGAAGTTTTAAATGGTCCTTAACGCTGCAGTACCAGAGAGTGGTTTGACATCTTTTCCTTTGTCTTCCTCAGGGACAGAAGTTGGGGAAACCTGCTAATCGTACGTACCTGACTTTGGGGCAGGTTTCTCTCGGTACCTGCTTATTTACATGACCGCTCGACGCGCTTTCCGTGTCACCGTTGGGCAAACTCGCTCATGCACACATCAAAGACCATTTAAAAAATGCGTTTTTCGTTATCGTTTTCTGACCGCAGTTTTAACTTTGGTAAACCTGCAATTCGGTATTACTGAATCCTCGAGAGGATCGTCCGCTGAAAAACAGCGCGTTGAAGAACCACCCCAAGCGCAATTACAGTTTTATTAATGGGTACGTCATAGCGGCGTTCTGGATATTAGGTAGGATTAAACCGCTGCTAGATTGTCAGAACAGATGCATAAGGGATGTTTGTTGGAATATGACACATCCAATCTCTAGAAAGCAGCCAGATTGGCGAAGAAAAGCTTTTCATTCAAATTCAGGAATTTTATCATAAACTTGGCTGTTAGGCTTTCCCGTGCCGTACTAAGCCCAGCTAAAATCCCCATCAGAAAAGGTGCTGCAGAAGGTGACTTTGTAGGAACACATTCGTAAAAGTTCATGTTCTTCCGAAAATCACTTCAAACATTGCATTTTTTTTAAGCTAATGCAAATTTTTTTTTTTTTTTTTTTTTTTTTCCTGTCAGCTCTGCAAACAAGCAAGGACTCAAACTGGCCAGCTGTTTTGTTGCTGAGGCAAACTTTTTTGGACAGAATCCCTCTCTGGGCAGGCTTTGTTCCTTGGTACTGTCTTTAATTTGAAGGAAAAAACCAAAACACACACACAAAAAAAAAACCCCCAACCAACAGACTCTCTGAGGTGAGCTGCCACAGTGGGTAGATTTTATCCCAATCTGCCGCCGGTGCTTGGATTCTCTGATGTCTAATAAGGGGTACCTCTGGTACTTTTCCTTTGGAGGAAGGTGTCTCTCTTCTCCTTGTTCTCCTGGGAAGTTGGTAACCAAGCATCCCTGGGAGCGCTTTCTTCAGTGGGAAGCGGCCGGTGGGAAACCGGTGGGGGGGCAGAGGGGTGCAGAAGCGCGTCGCCCGCGTAAGCTCCGCTTCCTGCGGAGCGCGGTCTAAAAAAACGTGATTGTTTCTCTCAAAGGGAAAGGCAGCGCTTCGGAAAGCGGGACCGTGTGTTTAACTCTGGTATGGGAAACATGCGAAGGGGGGAAGGCGAGTGGCACGAGATCTACGGCTTTTTAAGCAGCGGTGGGATAGCGCGGTATCTCCGTGCGGGCAGGCCCTTCCCTGAGCAAACGGCGGAGCGCTGTTGCAGCGCGGTCCCGGCAGCAGGAGGAGCGGGGATGGGCAGAGATTGAGCAGGTTGTGGTATTTTTAGCACCGTCTTAATTTGAGTCTCTAACCATCCCTCTGGTCTGCTCATGCAGGGCACTGTGCAAGCCGGTGCCCGCAATGCCTCATCTTTGCATCGCGGCGCCGGGGGCACCAGGGCCTGCGAATGCACCAGGGCTTGGCCACTCCTCTTCCTCCTCCACCAAGGAAGGGACCTGCTGGGAAGGATCTTGAGATGCTCTGTGTGAAATCCATCCTCGGAGAAGCCGAGGCAGTTGATCCTGTACCGAGCCGTACCTGCTGCTCAGCTGGTTCCCATCCCAAACGTTCCCATCCCAAACTTTCCCATCCCAAACGTTTCCATCCCAACCCACGGCCAACTTTTATTCGGGGGGCGCTGGGTCAGACAGCTTACTTTCTAACGCATTGGCGTTTATTTTCCTGGTTCTGACAGTCTCGCCACAAAATCTGGCCCTTGCTTGCTGGACGAGACATGGAGCAGTAGTGGTTTAAGCGCTTTGGGCGAAGCAACAGACTGGGTAACGCTGGAGCAGCCTGCAGAGATTTAGGAAGGCAGGGGATAACGCTTGCTGAGCTCCTGATGCTTTCGGAGGGTCTGTCAGCCACGAGCACCAGCCGGGGGCTGCTTTGGTGCTCTGATCTAGTGAAAAATGACGCCTGTTTAGAATACTCAGAGCTATTTCTCTCTTTGTGAAGCGCGTTTTCAGAACAAGCGTGGAAGCTTTGGGTATATTATGTGTAAAAAATACCTATAACTGTGTATTATATAATGATACAATTTTATATCTGGGGCCTACAGGAAGGATGGGGAGTGTATCTCTCTCTATCAGGGAGCGTAATGATAGGGCAAGGGGTAACTGTTTCAAGCTGAAAGAGGGTAGATTTAGATTAGATATCAGGAAGAAATTCTTTACTGTGAGGGTGGTGGGGCACTAGAAGAGGTTGCCCAGGGAAGCTGTGGATGCCCCATCCCTGGAGGTGTTCAAGGTCAGGCTGGATGGGGCTTTGAGCAGCCTGGTCTAGTGGGAGGTGTCCCTGCCCATGGCGGGGGGTTTGGAACTAGAAGATCTTTAAGGTCCCTTCCAACCTGAACCATTCTGTGATTCTATATAATTAATATTAATATATTACTTGTGTATCATTAAATGGTTAATGTAATTAAAATAATATAATGTCCAGGCTAGTTGTAACATACACTTTTGGCAAATTAGTTACAGATCTGGTGATGTATTGCGTTATTTATGGATGCTTCGATGTGCCAGCTCTCAGCCATTCGCTTACCCAAAGGCCACTGTAGCATTTGAACTCCTTGGGTATTTAAGAAAAGAAATAATCTTGTTCTTCCTCCTTTTTTTGTCAGTATGTAGGGAGGGTAATCTGATTATTTTTATTAGGATTTTCTTTTCCTTGTTGCTCTCCTTTGATTTATGGGTGCACTGTGTTCGTCTGTCTGGAAGGCATGTGCTTGAGGTCACTTCAGGCAAATAAAAGGGTTTTACGGTTAGCACGGAGAGCTGGAAGCTCCGCAGGTGGCAGCTCTTGGTTGGGAATGAGTTCACTAGCGGGGGCCCCATCACCCCTAGCAGGCTCTCGGGCGTCCTGCACCCCCTGCCCTTGATCGATGCGCCTTCCCCCACCACCGCGTTCCGGTGGGATGCGGAGGCTGGACACAGAGAGCTGGTTTCCGACACTCACAGGCAGTCTCATGCAGAAGGAGAGTGTGGAGTATTAGCACAATGACCATGACCTGAATTTCACAAGGTGGCACGGCAAGGCCTGAAGGCAGAGAAGCAACGCAGCATATTTGCAAAATTTTGGCTGGTGGAATAGGCTGTTATCAGTTACGCTTTTGGGATTTTGGTTCAGAGAAGTATTTCTAGATTAATCATAATGAGCTGCGGATCACAGCAAAGGGAGTGTCTGAGCCCTGCCTCAAAAACATCAGGTTAGCGTATAGGAATGGAAAGGTATTTATTGATTTTTTTTTTTTTTTTTTTTTTTTTTTAAATCAAACTCTGCTTAAAATCTGCTACCTGAGGTCTCAAACATGATACCAGGATCATCATCTTTTTTTTTTTTTTTTTTTTTTTTTAATGAAAAGACTTGCTACGTGTGGTCTGCATACCTGGCATGAGAGTTCTGTTTAAGGGAGCTGGAGGTTGCTGGGCTCAGCTGGCAGCTAATTGTTATTTAAGAAATCCTAACGCCTTGTCCTTATGAGACTGACCGCTTGGTGATCGACGTCTGCACCCAGTATGACAACAGGGAACGGCAGCAGACGTGAGTCACCTCCAGCAATGTATCCTGAGCTGCTCTGATGCCGGGTTGAGCGAGATCTGAAGCCGTAGCGGGAGTCCTGGGATGGGACGGGATGACCTGTATAGGATCACTGTTTCTGTGGTAATTTCAAACCATGTGAGATGCCCTTTTTCGGGTGGCACAGGAGCTTCCAGCTGAAATCGGCGCTGCTCCCAGCCCGCCTGCTCAAGTGGGGTCACCTCCTGTGTGGATCCCGTGTCCTGCCCACCGACTGGGTGGGAGGGCTGTGCTGATGGTCAACCAGGAGTAGCCATACCTACCAGAAACATGGCAAACGAAGTGTCTTGTGCTACCCCACGTTTGATTTAATCCTGTAGTTACGTGTATTAGGGGAAGGTCCGTGGGCAGTCAAGGAGCCTGGAGCAGAGTGACCCTGCCAGGATGCGGAGGGGAGCGGATGTCCCTGTGGAGGGGACAGGCTCTGCTGCTTGTCCCTCTGTATGGGCTGTGTAGCCTCTGCTCCTTTCTGCACGGCTGCGCAAGGAAATAGGGCTTCGGCAGTTGTCTGTCTCCTCTCTGGCAGCGGCGTGTCATGGGTTAGGGGCTTTTTTGGGCTTTAAGTCTCGCAAAAATCAGATTTTTTTGGGTAGAAGAGTGAACGCCTAGCCGTGCGTTCATATAGTAGAAAGGTAATTGGCTCACCTTCTATCTGGCAGAGGAGGATCCCCAGGGAGGGTGATGGCAAGACTTTGGGAATTAGGATGCGTTTGTTCTGGAACAGCTATTTAAAAATAGTTTGGTTCATGGAATTGCTTGTTTAAAAGAGGGCTGACTCCATCGTTAAGTTGGGGTAAATCTATTTTACACTCTGGAGTTTGTTGTGTGGCACAACTCAAACTTTCTGTTGCTGCCTTGAAAGGCCCACCAATTTAGCAACAGCTGCTGTTATATCAGGATCTGAAAATTACTGAAGTTCATAAGCTACAGTCTGCTTTTTGCTTTTTAGAGAGCATATTTTTTTTTTATTTCCTGACTCTTAATTCTGCCTTTTTACCTGCTTTTACAAAAATATCCCTCTTCATGAGGGATTTATGGTATTTGTGCTTTCATTCCGCTTCTGTAGGTACAATCAGTCAATACAACATTGCTCTTGAAAGAAGATAAACGTTTGTGTGTGCTTGTAAGTTGTGTTTCATTAATGGATAGTTTATCTGCTGCCACAAGAGCTCAAAAACAAGACAAAACGGAGGCCCACATACTGAAAATATTCTTCTTCAGACCTAGCCGAGCCTTGTATGAGTGGGAAGATGAGGGGCTGCTGGCCATAAGGGTTTCAATTGCTGTAGAGCAATGTTTTGGTGAAAAGGAGGCACTTTAATGTCTTTGTCCCTAGATGTGGCAGATGGGCTCTTCCAAGACTTGATGTCATTCTCATGAGGGTCCCTGAAAGCTCGGGAGGACACTGGCCATGGTGGGCAGCTCCTCCAGCGCTGCCGGGGCGCACGAACTCCTCTGGAGTGACCCTAAAACCAGCTTTGTGTGACCTGGAGCTGGTAGGCTTGACGTGATGTCTAGGCAGGGCTGTGCTTGGACGTCGAGCTGCTGGTGTCTTCCTCTTCCCTCTGCTTACACAGTCGGGAAAGCTGCCTGGGGAGGCTTTTGTTGGAACTGCTCTGTTCAGGTGGGAGGTGACTTCAGTAGGGCAGGGTGAAAGTGGTTTCTCTGAAACTTCTGACCTTGCAGGTGCGCTAGAGACCTGCCGGTGCTGCAAGGCTTGCCACAGCTGGGTAAGGCTCGCTGCTCCCTCGGCAGCACGGCACACGGCAAGGGGCCATGCCTACAAACCCTGTTTTCTTCCGTGCGTCCGTACGTCCACATCCCATCAGATGGCGGGGTTTCATAACTGTAACCTTGGGTAGCACTATTGTGACCGCCCTTCCCCGGTGGAAATACCAGCAAGAGAAAAGCTTGAAAAAACAAACTTAGCAGAATTGCCTTCAGCTCCCCCCGCCTCCCAACGGTTGTTAGTAAAATTAAAAAAAAAAAATAAAGAGGAAAAAAAAATAATTGATGCTTATCAGCAGGCAGATTAACCCTGCTGACAAGGAACATATGACTAAAGCATCTGAGGTTAGAACACATTGGAATTAAAACTATATAAACTAACAAGCTGTAAACAGTGTGTGGCTGGTATTTCTGTTGCCTTAAATAGAAAAGGTATTTTGTTTTGGAGCTGGTTTCCCTTTACCTCCAAATTCTGTTCTGTATCCTTCGGTGATGTCTTACCCCCCTGAGAGCACAGCATCCACCAGGCACGCTCCCATTCTTCCTCTCTGTACCCTCCTAGCTTTAGCACAGAGAGTCCTCAGCCCAAATCGTGCGTCATCGGCAGCGGTGGTGGCCCTGTCCTCGAGATGAGGATCGTCTGCAGGTTTGAGCACTCTCATCCCCAATTAGGGGAGCTGAGCCAGTGCCCAGTTTGCCCGGGAAACAGTGCCTGGGGAAAGCTGGATGGCAGAGGACCAGAGCGCTCTGAACTCTGCCTCAACTCTCGTAGGGGTCGTGGACAGCTGTTGTCAGGTGCCACCTCGATGGGATGATGCTGCCAAGGCCAGGGTTTGGCTGGGGTGCTTGTGACAGGACTGCCCCTCTGCTCTTGTCATTCCAGCTCCTGGTGGGATGGGTAAGGATGCGCTCCCTCTACGCCACCTGGCAAACTTCCCGTGTCTTCTGCTCAGGTTCTATGTGCTCTCCGCATGGCTCTGCTGCAGGCGTGGGTGACCATGTCCTTTGAATGACAGCACTTGTTGTGGCCCACGGTGAGGGCATCAGTGGCACGATGGTGGCTGTATCTCTCTCTTGCTGCTTGCGACTTCGGGACGGGGCCCTGTGGTGTCGGGGTCTTGGGCAAATCTGGCAAGACTTCTGTTTTTCTCCAGTAGTCTGGTGGGAGTCACTGACGTAAGGGTGGGTAAATCGCTGGAGGATGGGAAGGATTCAGTTTGAAATACGGAGCAGAGAGAGCTTTCATCCCTGCCCTCCTCCCGTGGATGTGAACATCCCACAGATCAGCAGGGCCACCAGCTCTTCTTTGGTGACACCTTGCTGGTGGCTGCAGTGTGGGCAAAAGACTGAGAAAAATGCAGGTTTTCAGCCTTTCCCTTGCTGGAATTTCCTGGTTATGGCAAGTGTTTCAGTCTCTCTTCCTTTCCTCCCTAAACCTTGTCCTACATCGGCAAAGATGGGGCTTCGTGCGCAGGGTGTGCTTAGAGCACCGTCCTCTCTCCTAAGAGAAGCCTACACCAAATGTCTTCTGATGGGGTCCATACCTGGGACCTTGCGGACCAGATGGAGAAGCTGTCCAAGCGTGTTTCAGACCACCCCCGTATGGAAACAGCAAAAGCAAAGGCCTACTTGCCTGCCTTCTGAATTGTATCATCCACAATAATTCTTTGATGTGATTGAATGTGACACTGAAATGTCGTGGTCTGTTGCGGTTATTATGTGTGGTTGTAATTGGTAACCTGATCTTTGTAACTCCTCAATAATGGGGCCATTAGTGCAATGCCTAAATAATCCAAACGCAGTGTTATGTATTCATTGTGCTACGGAGTTGTAAATAAATTGCTTTCAAAATTAATCCAGAAAATAAATGTCTGCATACAAGAAAATTGTAGACCGACTTGTAAAACCGCAGCAAACAGCAGTCGCTACTACAGTTTAATTTGTTGTTGTAAACTGTATTGATCTTATTTAATAGTAAGTGAATGACTTGGAATTATGAAGTAAAGTAACATTTTTACATCACCGGTACCTGCTGATTGCTGGGAATTTTCTGAAGAAAAGACTTGCGAATGTATTAGAGTTTTTGGACACACTAATGAAATAAGTGGAAACGGAGCAGGAAACGTTTCAGTGAGCTGTCAGAGCACCTTTTTTGGTAAGTCCGTTGCACAAAGTTTCGCTCGAAAGGCAAAATAAAGCCACGGATTGGAAACGGCATAAGAAATAGGAAAACATAAAAGCATAAAATGGCAAAGGGTCAGTGCAAAGATGCTGTGACTCCGTTCGCAGTTGATAATAGTGATTAAATTTCTCTAGGAAATGCTAGGGGCTTAGCAGCAAGACTGCAGGATTCATGCTGACGATAATTTTCTTTTTAATAGAAAATAGAAAAGAAATCTGAGTTATTTCATGAGAGTGCGAGCAAATTGGCTGAACGTGTAGCATCTGTATAGACAAATTCAGGATGATATGGGTTAGAGCAGTCTTTCAGAGAGCAGGTAGATCAGGTATTTCCTTTCGCTCTTGGTTATGGTAGAGAAAACAACAGGATTTTTGTTAACGGTCTACAGCAGTGCTGTGTTTCCTAGCCTTAATCTGCAGAGAAGGTTCAGAAAACTCCTTTTTGGAGTTAGGTGTATCCGTTTGGATAAGATTGGAAACGCTGATTTTTCGTGGAGAAAGAAAGGACCCGTAGAATTCATGCCAACGGTTGCATCCCCGGTGATGTAACATCTAACCAAGTCGAACTGAGAAGAAATACTGCTCATCCACCGATCACCCTGCACGCACCTACCTTGTAATTTGGGCAAGAAGGGAAGGTTTATCTGGTTTTCTTGAGCAATGAGCTTTAATACAGTTATACGTGCCTGTGTATATATACACGGGTGTGTATGCACGCGTCCCCTTTTCCTTCCCTTGATAACACCTGGACTGGCAGGCTGTTCTCGGCCAAATGCCGCAAAAGGTCAAGACCTCCAAGGTTTTAAAGTTCCTGCAAGCTTGATGAAATTGGGTGTCCCCTTGCATCCCTCAAGGGACGAGGGCGTTGGCACACGGGAACGATGCTGGGAATGGGGCCACGTTCATTCTGCTGTACGGAGAACGACGTGGGGATGACTCCTTGGCCGCTGGTAGAGATGCTCTGCTCAGTCATGGATGTGGTTCTAAGGACCATCCCCGGGTAAGAGACAAATGTCCTCTTATTGCTTCCTTGTTTTGGATATTTTTTTGCCTTTGTACACAAACTTAAAACTCTATGTAAGGCAGTCTGCTTCTGGTATTCCTTGTTTGTGGCTCTAATACAGGGAGCGCCGATGGACTATAAGGGCTCCTCTGGGGCTGGGGAGAAGAGCGGGTTTCCCTAAGCAGCCAAGTATTGCACCGTGGCTCGAGCAGCCTACTGATCCCATGGGCGACAGCCTATTTTTGGAAAGCAGCTCTCTGCCATGGAAACAGGCATGAAGCTTGCTGGGAGCGCCACCTGAGAGCATGGGCTTTTGCTATTTTTCACGGAATTGCCGCTTGGTGTAAGCCTTGGTCTGCGGGCGTACGTTACCAAAGCCCCCAGCAAACTGGGGCAGCGGATATAGGATGAAATCAGGAGTTAGAGGCCGATGCTAAGACTGGAGCAAATTTCCCTGTTATCTCCATGAAGCTTGATGTAGTGCTGAGATAAGGTTAGCTACGCCCAGAGTGCTGTTTGGGGGGAAGCCTGGGGTGATTGAATTTCTCTGTTTTGCGAGGATTTTGTACCTAGTAAGAAGCTGCCAGACAGAAATGGAGGAGGGAGAGGTTTAAGAAGTTGCTTGGGGAAATGACATGGTGACATCTGAAAAAATAAAAACCTTTGAGAGCGTTACAGATAATGATGGAATTCAAATTGGAAATGTTCTGTGCATTTTTAATACTTCTACTAGGAGAAGGAGTATAGCTGTTTTAATGTTTAATGCATGTACAGTAGCAGAAGGCTGAGCTGATCTCCATGGGCCCGTTTGTTCCATTACTGTCCAGAAGGAAATAAATTAAATTCTATTTTAGACCATATTTTGGATCTGGATGCTGCAGAGGGAGAGCTCAGAAGAATGAAAGGATACGGTGAGCTCTGTTCCTGAACTTGTCCTTATCTGTCCTGAGAAGCTGGCAGAGATGTGCACGTGCTCGGTACCGTACAAGGAATAAGTGATGCCGCGATGGCCCTGGGAAGGATCGCTGTTCTGAATGAGACAGCATCTTCACAAGTCAGAGACTGAACTGATTTACGTTTTAAGTGGTAGGAGGATTTTGATCACCAAAAAATTAATTAATACCGGATACCTACCACTTATGCTTTAAAAAATTCTCATAACACTGCAACCAAGACTGTCTTCTCTCCCGAACATGAAGAAGACCCAAATCTAGTGTTTTAACTTTTCTAACACTTTTCAGTTCAAACCTCTTAGCATAACGTAGCTGAAGGCATTTCAGCTCCTCAGAGATGCTTCAGCTTGAACTTTCCTGTTCGGACGGCGTGGGGATTGCCGCAGTGCTGCGTGATCAGGAGCAGCACGCTGGTGCCATTGGTGTAATTACGTTCAATAGTTAAAATTATTTTATCTTGGTTATTTGCCTTGTGGTTTCTGGTAGTTCACGTGCGTGGTATCTCAGAAGCAAGAAGCACACTTATCATACTTGAAGCTTTATTAATAAAGGAGGAGCGTGGGGGAGAGAACTGCCTGCGTCAGATGTGCAAAGACATTGATTGTGGTGCTGGTGATGCCCTGGACACTTCTGGGGCTGGGTCTCACATTCTGTCTCGGTTTCCTACCTCGTTTTAAGGAAGGGGTTTGCTAAACCCACTTTCTTCCTCGCTTCTCGCCCTTACTCTTTGCCTCTTGCCCAGTGCTGCCTCTCAGCGTTGTGCCACAAGTGGCTCTCGCTAGAGCTCGTTAAATGCACCCCGTGTAACGATGAAAAGGGGTTGCTGCTGAAGCGGTTGTCCAGAAACGGGCCGAGCCAATACTTGTGCAGCTTCCCCTCCTCCTGGGCTTGGAGCCGAAAGGCCCTGGTCTGTGGGATGCGCAGAGGCAGGTGGGAGTAACCCAGGGCAGCCGGAGCTCGGTCCCATCACAGGTAGAGATCCCTTCTAAGCCGCAGGTGCACGGTTTATGTCTCCTCCTTAGCTGCACAGCTTCCTTTACACTTATTTTATGCGTATTGTATGAAAATAGCATACTTACATATACTTATTATACCCAAAGCAAGATACTTATTTTACATTTATTAATGACAAATTTGACCGGTGCCATCCGGCGGGCTGTTTTTACGCTTGCACACGGTCTGTAGTTTTCTTTGGACCTCCTGCAGCTTTTCCTTATCCTGGTTTTACGGTTAAGAAACTTGATTGTGGCCGAAGCCGTGCCGTCTGCCTTGATTGCTAATGCAAATCTCAAGCACGGCATTTCTGACCCCGTTGGCAGCCCCCCACCCCGCCGTACCGGCTGCTGTTCCTCACTCTCTCATCTTGGCAACTGCTCATTTCTGGTCCTCGAAGCTGGAGCTTCTCTTCTGTTTCCCAGTGTGGTTTAGTGTTTTGACCTCCTGCAGTTTTTCATGTTAGCCTAGGAAAAGTTTGCCTTGTTTAAACCAATTCTGCTCAAGAAAATAAACCTGCAAGCCACACCAGCTGCCAGGAGATGGTCCGTTATTGACCTCCTCCACCCTGGAGGCGAAAAGAAAGACAGATTTTTGTTTTGCCCAGCTGAAGTGCCAACCGATGTGTTTAAGCGCTTTTCTTATTGGGAGAGGTTGGGGTAGTAACATTAACATAATCCACCCAAGGTGTAGCTCAGTTAAAAACAACCAACCAAACCCACACGCCCCGGCTGGTACAGGCGAACGCTGCTCTCCCGCAAGAGCGCAGAGGGTAGTTAGGTTGAACTAATATCGAAATTTTGAAGGTTTTTGAGAGGAGGCATTTTATTCATGAGGTTATTTTACATTGGATTGCAATGACTTGATGGGTCCCTTGCACGTTTCGCGTCCCAGATCCTGTACGTCCTCAGCGAGCGGGTCCCTCCGCCCGTTGTTCTTAAACGGTGCCTGGTCATAGGTCCTGCTCCTCTGAAACGGTCGGCACCGGCCCCATATGCAAACTAAGCCTGGTTAATGGCTGGTTTTTAAAACAAATGCTTCTGTGTAAAAATCCTAGCCAGCAGGCTGAAGCTCATTTAACAAACAAACAAAACCCACCACACCAAAAAAAACCCCAAACAAACACACACCCCCCCGCCCCCCAACACCTTTATTATCCTCTTTAATGCTTTGTTGTGGCTACTTATTAGTCAGAAACTTTTTTGTTGTTGTTGTTGTTTTATCCTGATTCTTTCCAAAACTTTGAATATTTGTTGTATACGTTTTAGGGGTTAGAAAAATAATCCTACTTATATTTTGTAAAGTCCTACAGATATTTGTCTTGCGAAAGAGGGCTGCTGGGAGGCTGAGCCAGGACCCCGTGTGTGCTTGAATGCCCTCTGCAGCACCTCTGAGGAGGTCGGTGTGAGGAAAAACACACCAGAAAACGAGCGTGTCTAGCTGTGCAGCGATCTGATTAATTGCTCTGGAGGATGGACAAGTTGGTTTGGAATTATCGGGGGGGGGGGGGGGGGGGTTAGCAAGGTTTTGCTCTTTGCTCACCTTCTGCGCTGTTTTCTTTTTCTTCCCTCTCATTTCCTAATGTATTTCCTTAGGCCAAAATAGTAAACATCTTGCACAACTGCTTAAATTTCTTTTAAGGAAAACAAGTAAGCCAGTAGGTAATTAGCATGCAAATTTTAAGTAGATTCAATAATTTCCTTTTGGATTATGGGAGCGTTTTGGAGATGTATGATTATGCTACTCAGTCTTCAGAGCTTGTGAGATGGGAGGTTGGGATTGGAAAACTTCTCTGACGTGCCGTGGGCTTTGGTGTGTAACTCCATACAGGAGCTCATCACGGGGTTGTCAGTCCTTGCTGTCGCTCACTTCGGCACGGGAGTGATGTTCAGCAGAAGGCATGCAAGCAACGGCAGCGTTCCGCTTCCGAAGGCAGCTCCAGATGCCTACAGCCCCTCCTCTTCCTTCTGTTTTTCACAGCCCTGTTCTTTTAAATGGGTGACACTTCTTGCTTGGCTTTTGGAGTTTTACTTGCTCAGTTGGGGTTAGAATGAAACCTTCAAAGAATTTCAGAAGGAAAACTCCCATTTAAGTTTGTTAACTTGTGTGTTATTTACAGTAGTGATTAGATGGGAAATGTGAATTTGTTCTGCGGTGAGAATATCCCATCCCTTAAAATGAAATCTGCTTCAACAAAGCAGAAAGAGGTAAATTGCTGGTCTCCTCAAAGAGCGAGGCGTGAACTGACCCTCTTGAGCATATTCTGTTGACGCGCATACCGCCAAGTAGCCTTGCGGGAACAGCAGCACCCCATGGAAAAATAACTTGCAGTCAATACCGTAACCATCTGTGCAGTCTCTAATACTGCTTTGATTTTGAGTGCTTAAATAAGTGATTATTTCTACCCGTTCGGTAGAAATTTGGTATTACTTAAGTCTGCAGAGTTATTTCGGTGCCTAGGTGGGAAGCATACTAACTATTACGCTTTTAGTTATCGAATAAGTTTTTAAGAAATACCTTGCTGCCGCTTTCTGTGTGCTCCTCAGACGCAGCAGGCTCAGGCCAGCCAGAGCCCATCTCCACAGGGATAGTGGCTGGCTCAATGAAGGCTGTAGCTAGTGGTGGATTTACAGAAAACATCAGATGTCCTTGCGTATGCTAAGGCTGGATGGGGCCATAACGTGGCTCGGGGACCGGGCGACCCGACTGTACAGTATTGTCAGGTCAGGAAACGCGAGCTTTGTGGGTTTTTTCTTCTCAATCTCCTGCCTTCACAGAGATCCCTCAGCTGAGTTAACCCCAGGAGGTCCATGAAAGATGCTGTTTCTGAGTTGGTTTGTTCATCTGCAGCCATGACTGTCTATAAAAGACTTTGTTTTGAAACACTTAATGGAGCACGAAGTCCCATGGGTTTTATATTAATTTCTTGTTGGAGAAGCAAATCTGTCCTGCAGATCTGTTCTGTTTGGGGACACTCTTGCCACCGTGCAAGGGGCAGGGAGGAAGCATCCCCTTCCACCTCATGGACTTTGCCGACAATCGCAAGATAGAGCTTCAAAATCACAGAATCACAGAATTTTCAGAGTTGGAAGGGAGCTCTAGAGATGATCTAGTCCAACTCCCCTGCTAAAGCAGGATTGCCTAGAGCACATCCCTCAGGACTGCATCCAGGCGGGTCTTGAAAGTCTCCAGAGAAGGGGACTCCACAACCTCCCTGGGCAGCCTGTGCCAGTGCTCTGTCACCCTCACCGTAAAGAAGTTTTTCCGTGTATTTGAACGGAACTTCCTATGTTCTAACTTGTGCCCATTGCCCCTCGTCCTGTCACTGGGAACCACTGAAAAGAGCCTGGCTCCCTCCTCCTTAAACCCACCCTTTAGATACTTGTAAACATTAATCAGGTCCCCCCTCAACCTTCTCTTCTCCAGGCTAAAGAGTCCCAGCTCTCTCAGCCTTTCCTCATAAGGGAGATGCTCCAATCCCATAATCATCCTAGTTGCCCTGCGCTGGACTCTCTCCAGCAGTTCCCTGTCCCTCTTGAACTGGGGAGCCCAAAACTGGACACAGTACTCCAGGTGCGGCCTCACCAGTGCCGAGTAGAGGGGGAGAATGACCTCCCTCGACCTACTGGCCACACTCTTCTTGATGCACCCCAGGATTCCATTGGCCTTTTTGGCAACAAGGGCACATTTCTGGCTCATGGATAATTTACTGTCCACCAGGACCCCTAGATCCTTCTCCTCGCAACTACTTCCCAGCAGGTCCACCCCCTAACCTAAGAATGCTTAGCATTCTTCCTCCCCAGGTGCAGGACCTTGCACTTGCCTTTGTTGAACCTCGTTAGGTTCTTCTCTGCCCAGCTCTCCAGCCTGTCCAGGCCCTGCTGGATGGCAGCACGGCCCTCGGGGGTGTCAGCCACCCCTCCCAGTTTGGTATCATCAGCGAACTTGCTGAGGATACACTCTGTCCCATCATCCAGGTCATTAATGAATATATTGAACAAAATCGGACCAAGTATTGACCCCTGGGGGACACCACTGGTTACAGGCCTCCAACTAGACTCTGTGCCGCTGATCACAACCCTCTGAGTCCTGTCACACAGCCAGCTCTCGATCCACCTCACTGTCCCCTCATCTAGCCCACACTTCCTCAGCTTCCTAATGGGGATGTTATGGGAGACAGTGTCAAAAGTCTTGCTGAAGTCAAGGTAGATGACATCTACAGCTCTCCCCTCATCCAGCCAACCAGTTATAACGTCACAGAAAGCTATCAGGTTGGTCAGGCATGATTTACCCTTGGTAAATCCATGTAAGTAAAAATGGGAGAGGTTGGCGAGTCAGAGATTCCTGGCAAAAGCCAAACGAAATGGGCTTTATTTCAGTGTGCTCTTGCCTGCTTTGCCATTCTTTAATTTTGTTGTTTCTTGGTAGAGCGCTGATGGATGGTTTGCATTTTTCCTGAATGTTTGGTTGCCTCTCTGAGGGCTCGTCCGCATTTCTGAGCGCTTCTCTCCCTTTCTCGGGGGGATAGCTTTGCACACTTAGATGATCGACACATGCTGTTACCGAAGGGATGTGTGTTTGCTGTTTCTGTCCTGCCCTGGGGGATCTATTACACGAAGTGCTCAGCAAGGATGGGGAAAAAGATTCTCTTCAAAGTGAATCCCACGATTTCACAGCCTTAACTTGCACCCGCCTTCTCTCCCTCTTTCCCTTTGCTTAGTCCCGGGTTATTAGGTCTATGGATCTTCCCTTAACCTCACTGGTGAGGGCAGAAGCCGCGGAAAGCTGGGCTCGTGCTGGAGATGCTGGCTGCCTGCAGGCTGGACCACCCTTGCTACTCATGATGGCATCTTTGAAAAGTGCCTGAAAGACAGTGCGGGCATTTGTTGCCCAGGTGGCTTGTAGCCATCCTCCCTCTTCAGGTGTTGTCAGGGACTCCTGGAAAGCAGTATCCTTCCCCTGCTCCTTCCTCCTCCGCTCTGGCTGGGGCTGGGGCTCAGCTCAGCTCAGCCCAACGAGGAGCATCCTGGTCCTCCTCCCACTGCGTGGCCAGAGGGGCTGTTGTCCCAAGGAGGCTTGGTCACCACTGCTATTGACTCCAAGCAACAGAAAGCGACTTTTTACTGGGAGAAAGCTCTCTGGCAGCTGCATTGGGTTGGGTGGCTCTTTCTTAGTAAAAGAAATACCATTGGGGCAAATATCCATACATTAAAACAAATTTCTTTGCAGAAGAATTGGGCAAGGAACTGAATAGACATATTCAGTGACATTAGATGATTTGATTTTCAAAGTTGCCGACCTTTTCAGCAGAGCTTTCCAGTTGGTACCTGTTTGCCAATTTACCTGCCTTCAGATCGTAAATATACAGGATGGATTTGAATCAATGTAATTTTATCCCCGACAATCCCCTCAGTCCACTGATCGGTCACTTAGGGTGCCTTTATGCTCTGCACTTACCCTGATTTTTAAAAATAGCGAGGTAAAGAAGCTTTAAATTACTGAAGCTTGGATTTTGTGCCCTTCCAGTTGCTTTTGGGAGCACGGTTACTTTTTTTAAGGTTCGTGGAACAAACTTGGGTTTGCTCGTTCTGTGTTGCAAGCTTTAAATCGAGACTGTTGAGAAGAGCGCCCAGAAAATGTCCGTGGAAGCCTGATCTAAGCCTGTACGTTGGTTTGCATGAGCACAGGATACTAGAAGAGATTTCAGATGGCTTGGAGTATTTTAAAGCATCGGCTTCTGTGCCAGTCTTCCTGGCTAGACAGAGTATCTTCTTTAAGATAAGCAAATCGCCCTTTTACACATATTTGCCTGTTCAATTTTTAATCTTTCTTTTCCAGTTATGTAAATAGTGCAAGAATAATATTAACCATGTACCACTAGTAAGCTGATTTGCTCGCTCCAAGTTATCAGACACAAAAGCACTGCGGGGCTGGTTTGTAAATTGCGTTGGATGTTTTTTATTTTTTTTATTTTATTTTTTTTTTTACATCTGTGTTATTCTGAGCTCTTATGTAAACACTTGGAATGCAATTTCTATATATACTCGGCTTGTTATGCAACTACCCTGTGCAGTGCAGTGATGCCAAAGGGATTTAATTTTCTTATCGGTGGCTTTTAGAAGAAGTGATCAAGCACTCTTTCTGTGGAAAGCGCAGGGAACGATAAAGTGAAAAACAATAATAAAAATGACAGAAAACAACGACAACCACAAATTTAAAAAGGGAGGGGGGGAGGGGGCGGGGAAGTGAAATGTTCCCAAGTTACAAAACTATTTATGGTGGCTTTCACTGAATGCGTGATTACTGCTTCAGTACTACTTGGCTACGTTTGTTCTTTATGGAAATTATTGAATGGTTCAATATATACATCTGTTTTACAATCCGCGCTGAATACATTCTTTACGTGTTATCGATGAAACATTCTTATTTATCGGAGATGTTGTTTAGCAGGACAGCAATAGAAAGCACTGCTGGAGACGTGTTCCGTCAGATTTCTGGGCTGGTGCTTTTTAAAGTGATGATCAGTACATCACGAGAGCAGTTATGGGAACGTGCCGAAGTTGCTCCAGCGATGGGTGAATGGCAGCGTTCGCCAGGTGCTCTCCGCAAGAGCAGCTCTCCATCAGCGGGCCTTGGGGCTAGCCGCTTCTCTCCTGAAAAACCCTTTGGAAATCATGAAGCTACTTTGCATGAGAATTGATTTTATTTTTTTTTTTAGTTGAAATTGAATTCTTTTTCCAACAAATTAATGTATTATTTACTAAAAAGAGAACACCGAATGAAAACGTAAGGCTACAAGGTCAAACGCTGTGACTGCGTAGCTGCTCTAGCAAAGTTCGCATAACCCTCAACGCGCTTTTCTGTATGGGTTACAGCCGCCTCAGTAGAGCCCCGGGTGAAATCCGGTTCCCCGGGTCCCAGGTGGGCTCCTCCGACCCACTGCGTGTCCCTGGGTCATTTACTGCTCCCGTACAGCCCCCCTGCAACAAACTGAACCCGAGTACAGCCGTGCAAAGGCTGCCCGCCCTGGCTATATAGGAGCTGAACGAGAAGCTTCCAGGCAATTTAATCCAGCATCCCGGCTGCCAGCCGATTGACGTGGTAACACCGAGTCCTTCAGCTGCACGGAGCGCAGCTGCAACCGGAGGGCTCGCAGCTCAACGCCTGCCGAGTTACAGCCGAAGTGGAAAACCAAAGGCTGAAAATAGCCGAAACTTTAAAACAAAAGCAACAACGACAAAACCCTGGTGAATTTCCTTCTATATTAATATTTTACCCCCAGAAATATTTCTTGAAGGATTTATTTTTGAACACAAATGCTTCAGTGCTGTACGGAAGCAAGGCTGGGGCGGTGTTGGATCGCTGTTGCTGATCCCTTCAGTAATGTGGTGCTTTGGGGAGCTGTTTCGGAGGAGGCGGATGACGGAACTGCTGTGAGCTGTGGTTCATCTGCTGCCGGGCCCCTTCAGAGGGACACGAGGTGCTTCCTGGGGGTGGACAGAGCAGAGGCATCATCTCGTAGCCACCCAAAGCCTTAGCAGCTGAGAGATGGTGACGGCGCCTGCTTAAGAGGTGGCAGGTGTTGGCATCATAGAATCACAGAATGGTTTGGGTTGGAAGGGACCTTAAAGACCACCTAGTTCCAACCCCCTGCCCTGGGCAGGGACACCTCCCACTAGACCAGGCTGCTCAAAGCCCCATCCAGCCTGGCCTTGAACACTTCCAAGGGATGGAAGGGATGCCACAACCTCTCTGGGCAACATGTTCCAGTGCCTCACCCCCCCCCAGAGCGAAAAATGTCTACCTAATCAGCCCGTGAAACAAAGGGTTTGTACAGTGTCAGAAACTCTTTTGCATTTTGGTGTATTTTGTCTGTAATGAACTTCGAAATGCAGATGAAAAAGACTTCTAGCACAACTTGCGTCGTAGTTGCGTTTATTTTGGCTCGTGTTCCTCCTGAGCTGAGCTGCTGGGGGTCCATCAGCACGTCAGGTTGCTGGCCGGCTGAGCTGCTCCTTGCACTGGGGGGTCCTGGGCTCCCCTGGGGGCCTTTGTGCTTGAGCTCCATCTGAGGCAGCCGGTCTGGGTGAAGTAGATATCAAGGAGCTGCTTCCACCAGGAGCTGAACTTCAGCCACTGAACCGATCCGATTTAATACCCGCAGTTGGATTTGCATAGCTTTTGGAGCTGAAAGTCCAACACATCGTCTGCTTAATCCTCCTTGAGTCAAAGCAAACACATACTAAGTGGATTTTAGAAATAAATGTCTGTAGTTCTACACATTTCTGTCTCAAAGTAACTGCTGAAGTCAAAGGTTAAACTGCAGTGAAACCCTTTTTTTCTTTTCTTCCCCCCTCCCCCCTCTGAAATGATGGTAGGAAGGCAAAGCTGCGTTCCTTGTCCTCGGAAAGTGTTCCAGCTTTTTAGTTTGTGACTTTTAGTTTGTTGTTTAGTATCTTGTAAGAGCAATAGAGCTGAATGCAAAGGCTTTTTGGTATTAATCATGGAGATTATCTGACAGCTGTTTTATCTCTGGGCAGCTTTGCATCACTGTTCGGAATAATACCATAATACCACATCATCCAATTACACTTTTTTTTTCTCTTTTCATTAGGAATGTGCCTTATCTAAATGCCTTCTTGTAAAGCTGAGGGGTCTTAGTTTGTAGCAGTGCAGAACGAAACTAGCTTATTTTCTGGCTTGCATAATGTTTTCGAAGTCCCAATATAATCTTTGCAAGCTCAGACATTTAAGTTGCCATAGGCTGTGGGCAGGGAATAGATTTATTTTTGGGGACTTTTTTTTGTTCCTTCTCATAGCTGTTCTGAATGCAGAAAATTGTGAATTCCGTTCAAAGGGTAACTAAAACTGCTTCTTTTTACCTTCATTACTAATATAAACCTCTGTAGTCAAAGAAATAATACATTTTACCCTTTTACCACTTAAAACATGCTGCTCTTTCTGCCTTTTGTCCCATTTCAGTAATACAAATAGTTGTATTAATTTAATTTTGTATTAAATTTCTCATACATGTAATAAAATCCTGCTCCGTTGTTAATCCAGTCATGTAAGCAAACACAATATAGGAGCATTAGAGGAGAACACTTAATCCCCCTCTTTTTTCTCTCCAAGAGGTTTTTCAATTGTTTAAGTGTGAAATGAGAGCATTTCTGTACAGACAAGGTCAGGTACTACCTTTTCGCATTTATTACCTGGTTTAAGTTAATAACGTATTGCTAAAACACACTCAGGTTTCGGTGCCCCTCTGTCTATACGTTTTCTATCTCAAGACTTCAGGAAGGCGTTGCTGCAGGGAAAGCCCTCCGTTGCATGGCGTTTTGCAGCCAGCAAAGAGGATGCTGAGGCTTTTCCTGGGAGCTGTGTTGCCGGCTGGGATGCTTCCCTTGGGCTGCTGCATGGTTCTTGAGTGGGATGGGTTTCTAAACGAGGAAGCTGAAACCCGGGCGTTCATAGAATCATAGAATCCTTTAGGTTGGAAAAGACCCTTGGGATCATCGAGTCCAACCATCAACTCCTCTCTACAAAGTTCTCCCTTACACCATATCCCTTAACACCACATCTAAACGTCTCTTAAACACATTCAGGGATGGTGACTCCACCACCTCCCTGGGCAGCCTATTCCAGTGTCTGACCACTCTCCGTGAAGAATTTTTTCCTAATGTCCAGCCTAAACCTACCCTGCTGCAGCTTGAACCCATTCCCTCTTGTTCTATCGCTAATTACCTGTGAGAAGAGACCAGCACCAACCTCTCTACAACGTCCTTTCAAGTAGCTGTAGAGAGTGATGAGTTCTCCCCTCAGCCTCCTCTTCCTCAAACTAAACAGTCCCAGCTCCTTCAATCGCTCCTCGTAAGATTTATTCTCCAGGCCCTTCACCAGCTTCGTTGCCCTCCTCTGCACTCTTCTCACCCTCCTCTTTTCCTCTTCTCGACCTCGAAGCCATGGTGGTGAGTTTGGCAACATGACTCAAAAGGCAAGTCAGAAGAGTTTCAAATGGATTTAGTCTTCGTGACCTCCCTTTGAAAAGGGAAACCTTAAAATCCAGATGGTTTTCATAGAATCATGGAATGGTTCGGGTTGGAAGGGACCTTAAAGACCATCCCCCAACCAACCCCCCTGCCAAGGGCAGGGACGCCTCCCACTAGACCAGGCTGCTCAAAGCCCCATCCAGCCTGGCCTTGAACACCTCCAGGGATGGGGCAGCCACAACTTCTCTGGGCAGCCTGTTCCGGTGTCTCACCGCCCTCAGAGTGAAGAATTTCTTCCTAATATCTAATTTTGCTCATCAGCAAGGTGAAATATCCATATTACAGTGGGAGAAGTGGGAAGTTGCCTTCTGGGGACTGAGACCAGCCCTTTTGTGCAGTGCGATGAGAACAGTCTTTTGACACTTGAGATGTCTCAGGATGTCTCTGCCTCTTGTCACGCTCCAGCGATTCGGTGGTTGCCCCTGGCCAGCCGCTGACCCCAAAAGCGGCGGGGCGCAGATTTTGGCCGCTGGCGAAAGAGTGAGTGGCTTCTCTGAACAGCTGACTCGTTTGAGGCTTGTGGTGCGTGACGCGGTGTTCTTCCAGGCTACTGTGGCTTGAGGTGAGAAGGCTCCGCATTTGCTGCTTTTGGTTTGAAATGGTTTTCCTGGTGAGTTTTCAGGCTTAATCACTCCTGCTATGGCTGCGGTTAAGACAGTCTCACAGGTTTGAGGGGTGCTGACGCTAAACGCGTGCATACATAACTTTGCCTGCAGGCAGCACGTCACAGCTCAACGCACGGGATGTCTGGTCTTGTGTTACAAACACAAATATTTAATCCCTTGTGCAGACGTAGCTCAGCTGCGTGGTGAGTCCTGCATCACATCCACGCAGGTGAGGCGGGTACCTGTGCCATGCAGAGCGCCGGTCCAAGGACCGTACTCTGAAACGTCCCTCCAAAATGTCTCAGAAAGAACAAATTTCAGACCACAGGTAAGAAGCTGAGCCAGTATCTGCACAGGTGTGACAGCAACAGTCATGGAGCAGCGGCCACAAAAGGCTCACGGTATTTCTGCAGATGAGATGATGAGTGTGCAGCGCTGTTGTCATATAGGCAGCGTTCAAGATGTGTTTCATTGAACCAGATTGTGTCTGAAGTTTTGTTATCATGGCAATCCCAGGCACAAACACAGTCTGGGCAGACAATGGCTTGAGAGCAGCCCTGAGGAGAAGGACTTGGTGTGTTGGTGGATGAAACGCTCAACTTGAGCCGGCAATGTGCGCTTGCAGCCCAGAAAGCCAACCGCATCCTGGGCTACATCAAAAGAAATGTGGCCAGCAGGTTGAGGGAGGTGATTCTCCCCCTTTACTGCGCTCTGGTGAGACCCCACCAGGAGTACCGCATCCAGCTCTGGAGCCCTCAGCACAAGAAGGACATGGACCTGTTGGAACAGGTCCAGCGGAGGGCGACGAAGATGATCAGAGGGCTGGAGCACCTCTGCCATGAGGACAGGCTGAGAGAGTTGGGGTTGTTCAGCCTGGAGAAGAGAAGGCTCCGGGGAGACCTTACAGCAGCCTTCCAGTACCTAAAGGGGGCCTATAGGAGAGATGGGGAGGGATTCTTTATCAGGGCGTGTAATGATAGGGCAAGGGGTAATGGTTTCAAACTGAAAGAGGGTAGATTTAGATTAGATATTAGGAAGAAATTCTTTACTGTGAGGGTGGTGGGGTACTGGAACAGGTTGCCCAGAGAAGCTGTGGATGCTCCATCCCTGGAGGTGTTCAAGGCCAGGCTGGATGGGGCTTTGAGCAGCCTGGTCCAGTGGGAGGTGTCCCTGCCCATGGCAGTGGGGTTGGAACTGGATGACCTTTAAGGTCCCTTCCAACCCAAACCATTCTGTGATTCTATGATTAATTATAATACCAAATCTTAACCAATCTTAACTTTTTTCAGGTCACATTCAACTCTGTCTTCTGTAACAAGTATTTTTTAAGTATCCTTTTAGATTACTTAAGCACTTTGAAAGCAAAGAAAGAAAAAAATTGAGAAGCATAGTTCCTTTCTTACCTGTGTAATACAGATGACTCTCTCTTTGGGTACAAAGAAATGCAAATTCAATCATATCCTTTACAGCTGAACTCTCATTTGTAGACTGATGTATACACAGACTGAACAATGTGCATGTATGTATGTACGCAAAAACCATCATTTATTTCAATATTCGAGTTTTGGATGGATGTTTCTGACGAAACAGGAGTTAGTGCAGCTTTTCTGGGTGGCCCCTTCCCTCATTAAAACTACTTGTGCCATTTTTCTTCGCGGTGTGTGGGTATGGCCATTGGAAAATGGTCAGTAGGGGCATATTTGAAACGGTAATGTAGCATGCCATTGTTTATTGAGCCATTTCCACCTGTTGTCGTAGTACATGTGAACAAATACGTATTATGAAGGTGGATTCTGTATACCATAGCGAAAATGTCATGGTCTGAATACACAACTGCTTCCCAAGTTTGGGAAATCCAGGGCTTGTCGTCTTAGGTTAGCTCACAGCCTTCTCAAGGAAAAAGGTAGCTCAGTTTGGATGACTTCTGCCGTATGTTATAGGCTTTTCTTTTCATTGAGTAATAAGAAAGAGGAAAACGTTGTTTAGAGAAGAGAGGGTTTCATGCCATTCTGTAATCACATAATTTACAGAAAGAACTATGTTAAGAGGTGCAGAGCGAAGAGGTACACAGAGCAGAAACTACTTTACTTACTTCCCCTAACAGTGGGAAAGGGCCCCTGATAGGATTCTGGCTGCTGCAGGAAAAGGTACAGATGGCAAAGGGAAATAAATTTAAATATACATAGCTGTTTACAGGTGTGTTGCAGCAGGTTGGGCTGGATGGCACCCTTGTGTGGGGAGGTACTTCCTAATTGCTGACTGGTATGTTGAGAGTCAGTAATAAATTTTCATCTTGAGTGATGAAAGCATCTTCAGTGCCTGCTCATGCAGTTATTTAAATGCATACAAATCTACTTTTTGAAACCCGGGAGCTGTGCTTTCTGCTCCCTGAAGCATGCAGCTAAGGTGATGTGCCTTTTCTTTTCCGAAATGTTTTTGTACTGTGAAGATCAATGAAATCTCCACTCTGATTTCAGCACCCGCATGATCCCAACAGCATTTACAGAAACAAGACCCAAATGCCAGATACCCTGGAAGCTCTGTTAAGGAAGGTAGAATTAATGCTCTGTAACTCGTTTTGCTTCTTGCAAGTGCTCTGGCTTCCTCGGTTACCTCTGTCACCCATGAGCTGTGTCTATAGGCAGCAGGGCAATGGGCGCGTTGGACACACGGTTTACAGCACTGCCCGTACCAGGCTGGGCTCCGCTTGTTGTACGCGCGCCTTGCAGGCGGCGTGGTTGACGGGAGCTGAGTTTAGCCTATGCACTAGCCAGCTCAGAGCAAGCTACTTGCCATGAGAAGTCATCTGCCCAGGACCTTGTCCCCGCAGCAGCTGGTGGCAGGTGCTCAGGCAGGCAGCGGGATGGGGCACGGTGCTGCTGGGCGTCCTCCCAAAGCTCTACGTCTGCGCCCAAAGCTCTTGCCCACCCATAGGTCCCTTCTGCAGCTCTGCGTGCATCTTCCACAACCTTCCTTAACTTGGCGGCAGCTTATTTGATTCTGTGAAGACTTCAGCCCTGAAGGCGTCTGTTGGCCCCGAAATGATTTATGACTAGTGTGCTTTATTTGGGGGAGTTGTGGTGGACGCGGTTGAGAAATGCAGTAGATCACAGAAACCGGCCAAGCTGATAAACTGCCCAAGTGAAGTGTCCATGGTCACTTAAGAAATTATTGATCCGTAGTGTCCCCAAGGCTTGCTGTAGCCTGCTCCTCTGAGAAATGGAGGGGAGAGGCAAAAGTGACGGCTAGGTGCAGCGCGCCTTACCTCTCATCAATGTGGAGAGCATCTCTGCTGCGGGGCGGCCAGGCGGCGCTAGCAGAAGGGTTTTCTCCACCTTGACCTGAAATGGTTGTTCTAAACTCTAGATGATGCTATGGAACATGCATCTCTCACTGGAGAAATTAAATTTATTCTTGTTGAAGGCCTGGTGTGCTGAATTGCTGATCTTGGGATATGGGGTTTGACTGAAAACTTTGAAATGACAAAGCTGCCTCTAAAAAAGCAAAACAGAATGAGACTCTGTGGAAAGAAACCTGGCAGTCCTGGTGGACAACGGGATGACCATGAGCCAGCAATGTGCCCTTGTGGCCAAGAAGGCCAAGGGCATCCTGGGCTGCATCAAGAAGAGTGTGGCCAGCAGGTCGAGGGAGGTCATCCTCCCCCTCTACTCTGCCCTGGTGAGGCCACATCTGGAGTGCTGTGTCCAGTTCTGGGCTCCCCGGTTCAAGAAGGACAGGGAACTGCTGGAGAGGGTGCAGCAAAGGGCTGTGAAGATTATTAGGGGACTGGAACATCTCTCTTATGAAGAAAGGCTGAGGGATTTGGGTCTCTTCAGTCTGGAAAAAAGACGACTGAGGGGGGACCTTATCAACACTTAGAAATACTTCAAGGATGGGTGTCAGGAGGATGGGGCCAGGCTCTTTTCAGTGGTGCCCGGGGACAGGACAAGAGGTAACGGGCACAGACTTGAGCATGGGAAGTTCCACCTAAACATGAGGAGGAACTTCTTTACTTGGAGGGTGGCAGAGCCCTGGCACAGGCTGCCCAGAGAGGTGGTGGAGTCTCCGTCTCTGGAGACATTCCAAACCCGCCTGGACGCGTTCCTGTGCCACCTACTCTGGGTGACCCTGCTCTGGCAGAGGGGTTGGACTAGATGATCTCCAGAGGTCCCTTCCAACCCTACCATTCTGTGATTCTGCGAGAGTATGGCAGAATTCAGCCTCCGCCTTTTTGGTCCTTGTATTTCTGCTTTGCCACACTGGCAGATTGTGCTGGATGGAGAAACAGCTCTGAGAAGTGGAGGGTAGTCCTCTGAATAGCACTTTTCGTACTCAAGGGATGATTGTGCTTAGGATAATTCACCATCTTTGCCAAATATCTGAAAATTTCAGGCATTTTTTCTGTTTCTATCTGCATTGCGAGTACAAGTTGCCAATTTTATACAAATGCTACAATTTACATTTAAAAAAAATTATATTCTGCCATGATATTTTTGTTTCATTAAATGTTTTTCCCTCTCTTTGCTGTGTGAACAGCTGATGAAACCTGAGAAACGGTAACGAAGAGGAGGGAAGATCAGAACGAAGGTGCCCTCTGGATCAAAGGGAGGAAGCAATGCCCCTGTGCCAAGGATGACCTCAGCCGAGCAGTAGCAGATGGGATGTGGGAAGGACACATCCAAATTGGGCCCCAGGTGTGGCTCTCCCTCTCTTTGCTGAAGCAGCACCTGAAGCCTGCGGAGAATCGCCCGGGAAGCGCCAGAAGGTGAAATTGTGGTAATCCTGTTAATTCTGGGCAGCCCGTGAGGCTGGGGACAGGCCACCTCTTCTATCCGCAGTTTGCTCTGAAGTGAGCTGCTGCAGAAGACGACAGCTTTTGATTTTAGAGTTTCAGACAGTGCACAGCTTTTCTTTAAGCTGCTTAGCGGGGTTTGGGTTTTTTTTTTTTCCTTTCCGCATTTGCAAGCAGGAGGAAGTTTTGAAGAACGTGATGCAGAGGGGAGGGGAAGGTCTTCGCTGACACTGGCTCAAAATTTCACTTCCAGGAGTCCGGGGACAGAGCCTCAGGACCGCGTACTCCCAGGGGAAGGCAGGCAGAAATGTATCTGTACATACATCATATTTCAAGGTATCTTCTCAGGCTCATAAATAATGAATTGTACAGATCCGAGCCTTTCTCTCAAAACAGAACATCTAATTCCGGGCACTCAAAATGTAATTTAAACTTGAAATTTGAAGAGCATCCATAATCCTACCTAATTTTAGATATTAGACTTGCTTCTGCCTGCTTTTCGTAATGAGTAGAGAAGAAACTCCCTCTGGGCGTACTCCTCACCTCTCCATTGACTAGAGCGCAAGCCTCAGGGTACTCTGCCCCTAATACACCCCCTGGAAGCAGGTGGCGCGAATGTAGGCGGAAAAGGAGAGACGTGTATTTCAGGTTTATTTTTTTAATTAGTTCCCTGAAGTTGATGAAAGTAGACTAATTTCTTTTTTTTGTTTTTTTTTTTGTTTTTTTTTTAATTCCGTTAACAATGTTTGTGCATTGGTTCGCTTATTTTGCTTCTATTCTGCCAGATAATTTTTATGTCAAAAACTCATAAAAACTGGCAGTAAACAACTCACTGTTCATCAGAGCAATTCAGTAACTTCTCCTGGGAATAAATTTCAGATTGTTTATATCACAGCCCCAGGGATGTTCCAGCGCTGTTGCTTTCAAAAATATGGAAAATCCTTGGGTGCTCTATATTTTTGGTCTTCAGGCATCTAAATATGATGTTTAGAAATTACCAACGACACCCGCTTTCCTTTTTGAAGAAAATCTTGCCTCCTGTATCTGGTATCGTACTGAATCAGACTGTGCACACTTATGAACTTAGGTGTTCATACCGACGCGTATAAAAACAAACAGGCGGGTTTGGCACCTTGTGAGTTTGTTGGGGTTTTTTACTTAAGCTCGCTTCACCCAGCCTCACCAGCTTGGTGACCATTGGAAAGTTAGGGTCCCTAACGATGCTCAGGCGCTGACACCACCATCGACGACAGCTGGGAAGCCCCAGGCCGACCAGAATCTAAACGATCTCTTTAAAACTCAACTGCCATCACGGCCCAAGGCTAATTTAATGGACATCTGTCTGTTTGTGGGCTCTGTTAGTGAGCACAAGGAGGTGTATTGCTGCTCTGACTGTTTTGAAACTGCTAAGGCACTTCCAAGCAGCAGTTTTCTTCTTGTCCCCATGTCACCTGCGGGTGAAGAGAATGATGTTTGTGTACTATGCAGAAGGGCTTGTGCTTTTCTTGCTGGCAAAATTTACTTTGCTCTTGCTTTAGTTCATTTAAGCACTTTGTAAAACTTATGTCTTGGCAGGTAACATGTCCAGCTTTTTCTTCTTCCTCTCCTGTAAGACCTTCTAGATTTTTCTTGATTGCAAAATTGCTATACGCTGATGCCGGCTCGTGGCATCTCCTGTTCGATCAGTCGTACATCAAGAGTGACGGCAGGGAAAGTGCTTCCCCTGAAAGCTGGAGAAGAGGATGACGGTGGCTCTTCTCCACCATCTCAGAGAAAGATTCCCAGCCATCTCTGCAAGTACAGATCACTACCAACTGCCTGATGTCCCGGTGTGCTTCTCCTAAAATTTCAGTCGGGCTCTGTGAAATGTGGCTGTAGGGACTGGCTTCGGCTGGTCCCTCCTGACCCGGGGCCTGCAGCTGGCCTGGCACTGACCTGTAGAAACCAGCCCCCATCAGCCACGGCTTCTCATGCCCCCCACCCGCTTACCTGCCCTGCTGTAATTAGAGGTCTGTGCTGGTATCTGGCACTTTATTATCAGGCAGCGACATCTCCTCTGCAGAAAGAAATGAAAACTGAGCAGGACTCTCGCATGCAGCTGTGTTGTCTTACACTGTGGTGACAACAACCAGAACCTGGGAGTGGGTGAAAACCTCTTCCCCCTGCCCGGAGGTGTGTGTCTGTGAGCCTGGCCCTGTCACCGCTGTCTTCAGCTCGGCCCAGGAGATGTAAAAGTTTGGTCTTGCGATGCAGTGGAGACTTAACTCAGAGCCCTGCATCGTGCTTTCCGGAGCTGGGGGAGACGGCTGTGTCTCTTCCTGCTGTTCCCAAACAGGCAGGTCGTGCCGGAGCAGTCCCGGACATTGCAATACCCAAATAACACATAATCCCCAGGAACTGAAGTGGAAAACATTGTGAAAGTTGGAGAGGGACCAGAACCGCAGCTTCGTCAGGCGGTCGCTGTGCCTCCCAGCTGGGCTGTAGACCTCAGCCCAAGCCACGCCGTGCCACGTGCGGATCATCCCTGTCCTTTCAACCCCCTCACACTTCTTTAAAATACTCAAACATACAGAAATAGTGCCCTGGTTCTAAGAGAGTAGCATTTCTCTCATCTGGATAATTATCCCTCAGCTGGCTATGCAGTTTGCTTAACAGCTTGGTGAAGTTAAGATCTAACCCTTCTCTCGTATTCCTATACGTGCAGTTCAGGCTGGTTTGTGATTTATACAACCCAATCATAGAATCATAGAATCATAGGGTTGGAAGGGACCTCTGGAGATCATCTAGTCCAACCCCCCTGCCAGAGCAGGGTCACCCAGAGCAGGTGGCACAGGAACGCGTCCAGGCGGGTTTGGAATGTCTCCAGAGACGGAGACTCCACCACCTCTCTGGGCAGCCTGTGCCAGTGCTCTGCCACCCTCAGGGTAAAGAAGTTCCTCCTCACGTTTAGGTGGAACTTCCTATGCTCAAGTTTGTGCCCATTACCCCTTGTCCTGTCGCTGGGCACCACTGCAAAGAGCCTGGCCCCATCCTCCTGACACCCACCCTTGAAGTGTTTATAAGTGTTGATAAGGTCCCCCCTCAGACGTTTTTTTCCAGACTGAAGAGACCCAAATCCCTCAGCCTTTCTTCATCAGAGAGGTGTTCCAGTCCCCTCATCATCTTGGTGGCCCTTTGCTGCACCCTCTCCAGCAGTTCCCTGTCCTTCTTGAACCGGGGAGCCCAGAACTGGACACAGCACTCCAGGTGCGGCCTCACCAGGGCAGAGTAGAGGGGGAGGATGACCTCCCTCGACCTGCTGGCCACACTCTTCTTGGTGCAGCCCAGGATGCCCTTGGCCTTCTTGGCCACGAGGGCACATTGCTGGCTCATGGTCATCCTGTTGTCCACCAGGACTCCCAGGTCTCTTTCCACAGAGCTGCTCTCCAGCAGGTCAGCCCCCAGCCTGTCCTGGTGCATGGGGTGATTCCTCCCCAGGTGCAGCACCCTACACTTGCCCTTATTGAATTTCATAAGGTTCCTCTCTGCCCACGTCTCCAACCTGTCCAGGTCTCTCTGTATGGCGGCACAGCCTTCCGGTGTGTCAGCCACCCACCCCCAGCTTTGTGTCATCAGCAAACTTGCTGAGGGTGCACTCTATCCCCTCATCCAGGTCATCGATGAATATATTGAAGAGGACTGGACCCAGTACTGACCCCTGGGGAACACCACTCGTCACTGACCTCCAACTAGACTCTGCGCCCCTGATCACGACCCTCTGAGCTCTGTCTTTCAACCAGTTATCTACCCACCTTACTGTCCATTCATCTGTCCCACTCTTCCTGAGCTTCCCTATGAGGATGCTGTGGGAGACTGTGTTGAACGCCTTGCTGAAGTCAAGGTAGACCACGTCTACCGCCCTCCCCTCATCTATCCATCCAGTCATGCCATCATAGAAGGCTATCAGATTAGTCAGACATGAATATCAAATACTGCTCAGAAAACTGTTGTGGGTTTTTTTTTTGTTTACTACTTTTTTAAATCCACAAACCTCCCTGGTGGTCAGAGACGGGGGTGTGATTTCCATTTTACAGAGGTTTATATTACCTATATGACATTAATTTGAATGAGTTTGCATAAGGTGTTGAGTAGATTTCTGGGAAGAAGATAATTTCTTCAGGATGGACCTTCAGAAGGAATCACAGAAACTTTCAAGCCCACGTTTCTGCTTTCCCTGGGCTCGTGGAGAGCAGCCTCAGACGTGTGAGAAACGCTGCTGTTCATTAACTGGACTGCGGTCAAAATTAGGTTGTTGTGTAATACAGCAGCTGGGATCGGATGGGTTCCTGCTCCCTCAGGCTTCATGCTCCACAGCAAGCAAGCTTATCAGCGCACCTTTCTGGTTTAGCATTGGACGCACATAGGTGCCTTGGGAAGGAGAAGATAACCTCAGAAACTAAAGGAAAAACGCACTGCCACTCAGGAGCTGCTGGCCTTGCTGCCGCCCTGCTGAAATACAACGCGTGGGGGCTTTTCCCCACTGTTTATGGGGCGTGTGCTGAAAACAGACAATTTTTGATCGGTCCCATCTTTTCAACAGTGTTAAAAAGTATGGAAGCTGAACATTTTGGGAATGTTAACTACTAATTCCACACTGATTTTCATGCTGTGACAATAAGATACTTTTCTTTCTGTCAGCTGAAAGAAGCCTGTTTTTTTCCTCTGTCTAGAGCGACATTTCTGTTTGTTCGCCTTCAGTGGTTTCCTGTGCAAAAACCCCAGTGGACCCTTGAAGGGTTCATAGGAGACCTGCAAACCGTTCCCCACGATGTCACTCCCCTAGTACTTCGGAAAAGGATGGAAAATGGGGAAATGGAAGCAAGACGTGAGAAACCCGTGCAGCTGGATGTTGAAATGACCCAAGCAAGGCTGCTGGACTCGGTTGCTGCTGGGTGAAGGATTCCTGGGGGCAGATGGAGGCAGAACATTTGCTGTTGGTACGTACGCTCTGCTTCAAAAATAAATCAGGGTTTTGCCTTAAACTTATGCTTCAGTTCTGAAAATGACCCAAGCACGCTCATGTTCAGAGCCTTGCTCAATGGTGTCGTATGCTGCCTGTTTCCACGGTCCTCTGTGTATAGCGTCATTTATTGTTCGACGTCTACGTCACACCACATGAATGAAGCTATTAACGGAAAAGGTCAGCTGGCGGTCATTTATCATGTGAAAAACATCCATTTTGTAAACTTCTTTTAAAAAACAGAGAAGAGTTTAATAAACAGCTAGTGCTAGGCGAGCGCCTGTTGCGCATTGCACATCGTTGCTCAGTCCTTGGGATGCAGCAGGGTGGCCCATACGGAGCATTGAGGTCTTGGGAGGCAGGACAGCGAGAGCCCAGAAGCGGCGCGCTGTGACTTTTGGGAGCTTTCAAGCCAAGGAAACTCCAGCCAAGCTGAGGCAGGCTGAAAGGAAAGATGGCAATCGGTAGTTGGTTCTTTGCCTTCTTCCAGAGGTGGTGCTACCTGTTACAAAGCGTGTTTGCCAAAGTGTCTCCTTGCCGTGGTGCCTCCCGCCCAAACAGAACGGCTGCAAAATGCCTAAATATCCCCCTGTGCCTGTGTTTGGTTTGGGGTCTGTTGGGCAGGTCTGTGGTGTGTTGGTTTCTGAGGTCTAAGAACAGAAGTGCCCCAGAAGGACACGTGCAGTCCTACCGGAGGCATGGGCTGCCCAAACCCAGGGAGCTGCTCAGACCTTTCGCTGGCTCTTTATGATCCACAAAGGGAGACGCCAGCCCCTACTCAGACCAATCCTAAATTCCAGGTTTTGGCATTTTAGGGAAGCCAGAAACAAAACCTGCTTTTAAAAAACGACTAAACGTATTTGTGGCTTAAAACTATTGGTGGCTGCTTTGCACTGGCTTCAGAGACAGCTTCCAGCTCTTCCAGCTCAGGCAATCATTAAGTGCCCACGGCTGGGGAAGGCTGTGGTGGCACAGGCCCTTTGCCAGGCATGCCTCGGTCTTGTTCCTTTCCCTTGCCGTCTGTTGTTGGCCACGCTTGAGAAGATGCTGATGGGACAGCTGTCATTACCTAGTAATAAGGCTAACTCCTTGACGGTTGCTAGCCTTGACCCAAATGCTCGTCACATTTACATTGCTGCAGAGTATGGGACAACTGTGGACAGGGTGGGGTTTTTTTTTCTAGCTTTCACCTTGTAGCTTTTTCCTTAAAATTACTTACTTAGTAAAAGATCGTTCATACCGAGACAGGAAGGGTTCCAATTCCCCTGACTTGGCTTTTTAGAATACTGAAACGCAAGCAAAGATTTGGCAGACCACAGCTGGCACATAAAACTGAGTAGTCAGCTCGGGGTGAAGGGTTTCATTTAATCTCGCCTTTTAGAATTTACGTCGTTTTAATTGTTGCCGCAGGTGGGTTTTCACCTCCAGGTACAAGTGGTGTCTTTTTGGGAAAGAAGGGAACAAGGAATTGACCCTCCTCTGGTGCCTGGTCCCTGTTGAAGCATCCCTAACTGGGAACACAGCTCCTACAGCCCGCTGTCAAATTTGTGCTTAACAGGTTGCAGAAGTTAGGTTGATGGTTGGACTGGATGATCTGAAAGGTCCCTTCCAACCGAGGCAATTCGGTGATTCTGTGAAAGCCGGGTGCTGGCCTAGTGCTTCGGAAACAAGTCTCAGGCTCATCTTTTTTAACTGTGCTCTCCCGCTTGCTCTAGCTCATTTGAAACCTCGCCGCGTGCTCTGCAGCTTGTTCCTGAAGACCGCAGTGGCCTGAAGAAGGTCCAGTAACCTTTTTGCGTCCTGAAAGGTAGGCTGGCGTAGACCAAATAAAACCAGAATAATAATTTTAAAAGTAAAAAAAAAAAAAAAAAAAAAAACAAAAAACCCCAAAAAACCCAAAACAAAAGAAAAACCAAACAGAAAAGTAAATATTGCTGCTTTTCAGGGGACGCTCAGAAAGGCGGTTTCTGTCCTGTGGCTCTTCTTGCTTGTAGCAAGCAAAAATGGGAACCCTTTAATAGCCCCCTCTGCTTCCCTGCCTGGTGTGTTTCAGGCTTGACCTGTTTCCCGTGCCCTGGTGAGGTCTTGTAGTCTATCCATGGAACAGGCTGGGGTTTATGTCAGAGGAATGTTTCTTACTCTTTCCTGACACTGTGAATGATCTTATTTAGGGAAAAGGCACGGTTGTGGGTTTTCTCATGCATTTATAAATGTTGAGGGATGAGATTCGTGAGTGTTGAGTAGAGTTGCTGCTCACTCAGCCCCTTTCCTACAGACTCAGGCCTCCTTGCCGCTGCTGCTCCGTTTTCCTGCGCTGGTTCGGGGAGCTTTGCTCAGTGCCGACTTTGTGATTCATGGCTACGGCCAGAAGATGACTGGCAAAGAGGGCTGTCGGCAGTTTTTACTGGGTTTGCATAAAACAGCCCCTTTTTCGGAGACCCTGCAGTGTCTCATCTCCAGGCACGCGTTGGCTGCCCTGGGGCTGAAGAGCTGTAGGTGGAACTTCTGGGGCGGATGGTTTGGGATCTACCTGGGCATTGGCTGACCTGCAGTAATGCCGTGGGGAGGCGACTCGAGCTTTCCAACGCCCCCCGGAGTTGGTGCCCTGGTCCGGAGCCAGCCTCTGTGTGCTCCTTGCGCTGCTGCGGTCTTCTAGCCTCCCATCCCACAAAAGTCATCGCCTTCGGTAAAATACTGAGGGAGCCTTTGGGCGCGATGGAAATAATAAATACGCCATGTGAAAATGAGCATCACAGCCCTCAAGGAAAGAAACCTCATTAGTCTGCGGGTTTGGTTACGGCTTTGGTTATTTACAGTTCAACATATTTTTTTGGCAGGCTCTCCACACCTCCGGTGTAGCTGTGCTCTAACAAGCGGTTGTGCGTTTATAGCGAACGCGCTCGTAAAATTACAGCAAATGGTTCTTGGGAGGGTGTCTGCGAGCACCCCGTCGTGTTCACGTGTACCAGACAGGCCTGTCGGAAAGGCACATTGAGTTTTCCTGCTTGAAGCGCCCAGCAGGTACCAACGCGACATAAATCTGAATACAAGCATTTTCCACAACTTCTGTTTAAAGTACTGGCAAACAACGGAGCGGCTGCAAATTATTATGTATTGAAATTCACACTTGTACTTGAGCAATTTACTGCAGGTCTTATTTTTCTTTAAAAAATGTTTTTATTTTCTCAATAGAAAATTCCCCAAGGAAATCTCCTTGGCAACTAGAAATTGCGTTAGAGGTCCTACGAAAATTTACTGCTAGTTTTCATTGACTTCCAGAAAAGACAATAATTTTAACAGTAAAAAATTCCAATCAGTAGGTATTGCAAACGTCTCCGTTCAGATGCTGAACTGAAGGGCTACATTGCTCTAAAAAGCAGAATTTTAAAGGTGGAACAGCATGAAGAAATGATGCTACTACGATAGGCCAAATGTATTCGGAAAAATGATTGGAGGGTTTTAATTTGATGCGTAAACGCTAATGGATTAAAAGTGAAATAACTTATGACCATTGATGTAAGTGCTCAAAAAGAAAAATCTCTGAGTGTCAAAATTAAGGCTGAATGGATGAGCTTGCAGTTTCCAATCTTGGAGGGCAGTGCAAGTAATGAATTAAAAATGGTCTGATTTATAGAGACTGGAGCTCTCGGCGGACCCCTGTTCGAAACGTTGGCTGTAGCTCTCCCTTCCCCATCAGTGGTGGCACGGCGACAGCCTTGCAGTCTCGAAAGCATTTACTGCGCTTCGCTAAAATCCACCTGCACGTAGTTTTCCCAAAAACCAGCGTGGCTTTTAGTCCTTTTTAAAGCACGTTTTTAAATATCGTGCTAAAATGAAGTTTTTCAAGGCTGGATAGCAGCGCAGAGGGAAACTCGGGCGTGCTTTAGGGCATGCAATTGAAACGGCAAAGAGGAGCCAGGGCCCCCCAGAGCAGACTGGTCCCCTCGTCCCTCACCAGCACCACCTCCTCTCCAGTCTTCGGTCTGCTCGGCTCAATAAGCTGTTTTCTTCTAATCCTTCCTTTAAAACTGGCCTCCTGTTCTGTTGTTTATGCAGAGAGGCGGTTGGGAGGTTTTTTTGCATCTTCTCTGCTGGGAATATAGATCTGGTAGCAGCGTTTCTGTCAAAGCTTCCACAGGCGATGGCTCTCCAACCGCACGGGAGTTGTACTTGGCAACGTTTGGCCTGCAGAAATCCCGCCTCAGCTGAGAGTGAAACAAAAATGCTTCTTTTGCACTTGCAAAACGCACTTCCCAATCTGACGACAGATGACTTTCTGCTTCCAGACTGCTGTATATCAGTGGAAAAAAAGAACGTCAAACGCTCGTGTTCTGTGACAGCTGCTTGTGACAAAATACCTTGTTGGGGAAACCGCCCAATTCCTTCCAACAGACAGGCATTCTGGTTTCCCGCAGTTTGCCTTCTGAAGACAAAGCCTGGCCGAGCAGCAGCACGGCTCCTTCTGTCGGTGCCTGCCCTGGGCTTCCCTGCCGGCCCCTGAGCACGGTGCCCGCCCCGCGCCTTCCCAAAGGACTGTGAAATACGGAGGCTTTAGAACCGCAAGTCATAGTATCTGGAGTGCCTGTGGCCGAGAGCAGCAGAGGACTGTTCTCCTGACTGACGCGACTGGGGAGCCTGGGAAGGTCTTTCCTTATGGCAATAAGGAAAGTTTGCAGAGTGGAGGCAACTCTGCTTTGGCAGAGCCCTTTAAAGGGATTTACGGAAAGTCCTAGCAAGCTTCTGCACGAGGAGAGTTGTGCAGGGAGGAGAGACTCTGGACCTGACCTTGCTCAAGGCAAGTGGTGAAGCACCTTCCCTAATTTTCACTTAAGATCTGAGAGCGTAGCCGGCTGCTCCCCCTGCCCCGACACCAGCAGGAGGAGAGGGGTGCCCAGCCTTCGCCCAGGCTCGCTCTCGAGGGCTGCCCGGTCCCTGCGGAGGCGGCGGTGCGGCGCCCGCCGGGCTGCGCAGCTGGAGTGGGGGATGCAGGGCTCCGGCGAGGAGCTGTCGGTGTCGCCCACCACCGCAGAAACTCATTATCCCGCCCCGTCATTCCTGGCTGGGTTTACCAAGTTGGATGCTATTGGAAAGTGGCTTTGGGAAATGAATAGAGACAACTTCATAGGGATGATTTAAGACGGAGAAAGGTAGATTCTCCAGTATTGCCTACATGAATCTCTGCTGGGCCTCCTTGCCTGTGAATGGCAGTCGCCTGGGATGCTTCCAGAATAAAAATACGTAAATACAGCAGCGAGGGAGAACCTCGTGGAAGTATGGAGCTGTTTCAGGTGATGGACAACACCGCAGCAAATGAATACAATCCGACCACAAAGTATTTAGGCTGGAAATCAGAATCACAGAAATCAAAAAGCGCAGATCATCTGGATGGGGCTTATCGCTCCAGCCAAGCCGTATCCTGTGGGATTTCAGAGCCGGGACAGGAGGCCGAGGTGTCTGGGGAAGCCTGCAATGCCTTGATTCATTGATCAGTCCAGATGATGCCCTCTTTAATACTGTAGAAGGCATTAAACAATGTGAAGGCTGAAATGGGAAGCTGAAAGTATACACCAGGTACATCCTGGGGTCTTGGAGCGATCAGTTCTGGAGCTGGGCTGCAGCAGCCCTTGCAAGGAGCTGCTTGGCTCCAGCGCAGGTTCATCCGCCTTCGCTCCCAGCTTCCTGCTCCACCTCGGGCTGCAGACGGAGACGTGGGAGCCAGTGAGAGCGCTGTACGAAGAGGGAATTGTCCAGGTGGGACTTGTGCAGTGGAGCCGTGGCCATGCTCCTAGCGGCACGCCTGTGTCGGCAACTGCCAGCGCGCACCTCTTGGCTAGGCTGCTTTGCTTGCTTTTACGTGTTTTTGCCCAGATCGCTATTGGAGATAAATGTGACTAATGAGGATTTGTTTACCCCTGCGCATCGCCTCTCTCAGGATCCCCTCAAGGCGCCCGGAGGCCGTGTGTGCCAGGGCAGGCTGCGCAGGGTTGTCCCTTCCCCTTTCACCGGGGCACGGCAGAGCAAAGCGGGTGGCACCGTGAAGCCAGCAGCAGGCTCGGGGTGCTGCGCGGAGGCTGTGGCACTCCATGGGGACTTGGCAGGGTTGGCTGCAAGCACCTTCTCAGCCAGGTGCCATCAGGCTGGTGTCTCCCTGGTTTGCTTTCTCTGTCCTGTGGGAGCCGGGTTCCCCAAAACCAGGCACCAAGGAGAGGCGGGGGCTCTGGCGCTGCCGCTGTGAAGTGGGTTCTCATTGCAAAGCACAGCATCAAGTAGCACTAGGTAAACCTTCACAGCTGAAGGCGGCATTTAAACTCGTGGTAGCAAAGGCGCTGTGCCCCAGCACTGCGGTGAGAGGCTGGCCCGGCTGGGAGCAGGCAGCCACAGGCACGCAGCAACGCAGAGCCCCCTCCTCTCCAGCGCCACGTGGAGTCACCTGTTAGAAAAATCTTTTTTCCCCGCTGCTGGCTCTCGCCGTGTCCCATCTTAGGACTGGGAGAAGCTTTTAATGTTCATTCCTGTAATCTCTGCTCCTTTGGTCTCGAGATGCTTGCAAGGCAGAGCCTGTGCAGCACGTCAGTCCCGCGACCAGTGGGGCTAAGGGTTGCGATATTTACTCCAGGTGTTGGACCCGACTTAGAAACCCTGGACAAGTGGCACCGCTCATGTGGTGTTTTGGAGTTCTCTGCCCAAGAATAAAACGTTCTTTCCTACGAAGTGCAGCGGTGGGTGGGTGGATGTGATCTGGTCCAACAGGGTAGAGGAGACTACAGCTGAATCACTCTGTCTGCCTCCTTTGCATCCTTTCCTGTGCCTTTTCCCCCGGTCATTCCCAATGCTTCTGGCTGAAATAAAGTCAGCTCGTGTCAAAGCGCACGGTGTTTGCAGAGGCCGGAATCCAAATTTCTGTAACAGTTGATAACAAAGTCACAGAATAACAGGCGTAGAGGGACTTTTGGAGGACTCTGGCCAAACGTCTGCTCAAAACGGCTGACATCAATTTAATGGCAACTCACAAGTTTTTTTACCTGCGTGGGGGCTGCACAGGAGTATTTGGTGTGCCATCCCTGGCCAGCTCTTGGGGACTGCCCAGCGTTGCCCTCATGGTCTGTGAGAAGTGCTGGAGACGTGCCGTAAACGCCTTATTTTCCTCTTGCCTGCAAATGAAATGAGTCGGTTGTCATCATTTACTTCAGCGAAGATGAGCTGTGTATGTTCTCAGTCCTTTCCTCGTTTCCCATCCTGTGACTGGGAACATTCCCCCCATGTTGGGGCGTTCACCTGAGCTGCTGGGGGGACCTGACCTCTTGTGTCGGCAGCAAGGTGGCATAGGGAGGCCAAAATTCTATGATTCTAAAATATTTAGTCTTTGAAATATACGAACAAAATGCCTTGATGTGGGTTTTTTATTGTAGTTGCTTTCTTTTTTTTTGCCTTCTTTCCTCTCTTTTTCCTCCTCTAAAGAGCTATTCTGCTTATATCTTTGTCTTTTTTGCTCTCTTGTTCTCAGCTGGTGAAGCAGGTTTTTATCTCTGCTGTCTGTGTGGGTGTCGTGCGGTTTTGTATATTTTACCTGAGAAGCTTCACCACCGAAGATGAGGGGGTCCTTAACTAGCGACGAATTGATATAAATTTCCCGCTGCGCTTCTTGTCAGGACGCCTGACAGTGGTTTCCAGGCCCGGGGCCGTATTTCGCGGGGTGGGAGCGCAGCCTCCTCGGCTGCTTGTGGCCCACCTAGTCCCTGAGCTCAGTGCCAAGGAGAGGACGGAGGGGACCGTGGCCGTGCGGGACAGCTGGGAAGCTGGATAAGCAGTAAACCCCTTCTTGAAATGCTTGTGCCCCTGTCAGCCCCCTGAACGCCCCAGACCCTGGCAGACAAACCGCTTGCCTGGATAGCAGTGAATTGGGGAGCGTGAAGATGCCCCTTGGAGGCCGTAGAGAGGCTGTAATGGAATTTTGGGCAGCATGTCTCTCTTGGATGCTGCGTTCCTAAGGGAGAATTTGGGGGGAAACTTTGGGTGAGGAGGGGACTTGTGTGTTTTGGTGTGAATGTTTGGTGTTTGATTTTCCTGAAGCAGACACCAGGAGAAGCTGAGGGCACCGCTTGGTGCCTTTTGAAAATCCACCAGGGGAGGGGGTGGGAGCAGAACTCTTCAAAAGTGCTGCTGTAGCGTTAGCCCGGACCAAAATGTTGGCGTTCCAAGGGTTTTGCCGCTGATTTGTAGAAATGTGTGTTTGAATGGGCATCATTTTACCACGCGTTTTTCTAAGGTACCGTTTCAACAGACGTGGCTACGTGTCCTGCTAGGATTTATTTTCCAAATAATCTTCCTCATCTCTTAAAAACTGCTTGCACAGTGGATTTTTTTTTTTTCATTATTTGGTGGAGGAAAATGAGGCCCAGCTTTTTCTTTTGGTGGCCAGCAGGCCAGACTACTTCTGTACCATCCAGCTTCCTAGCCAGCAGCTGTCTGTCCACAGCCTGTGCTTTTTGCCTCTGCTTTTATTAAGTGCTGCTCCGAGTTGGTGCACTCGTGACTCTGGGAGCTGGGGGATGCTCCGGTGGATGCTGGCTGTGGCGAGTTGTGGTGCTCATGAGGGTGGTTATGGGCCAGGACTGAGGGGCTGTGGGAGGCTGGGGTCTGTCGTCCCTGGGGTGCATGCGATGGGGTGGTGGGGTTCAGCCAGGAGCGTAAAAAAGCCTCAAACTGGTACGGGCTGAACTGGGATAAACACTGCGCCAAAAAAAAAAAAAAAAAAAAAAAAGAGCTGATTTATTTTTCAGCAAACAAAAAGTGCCACCCGCCACAAACCAGAGCATTTTGAACCTCCGTGTTTAAAAATGTATGAAATGAAAATACCTAACTCGCACGTTCTTTCAGTAAAACAAACAATTAAAATTGTTTAGAGATGTTGTGACAGTATGGTTTAACTTTTCGCCTATCACTCAGGGCTCCTTTTGGCTGTGGTTGGGTTTTTGGCTTCCCTCCCCATCCCCCCCCGCCATCCTCCTCCCGCTTTGTTATCTTATTGAACAAGTGGATGAAATCAACGGTGTCATTGAAACTTTTTTGGGTGGTCAAATCAGCTTTCAAAGCGGCTTTGGCTAATAGCATCTTTCTAAGCAGTCTTGCATAGGTGGGGCGGGGAAACAGGAGACTTCTGATAGCGTGATAAACGCTTTCTGTGCCCAAAGAGGTAGTGCTGGGCGGAGATTTACCAGGCAAAATATTTAAAATTTACCAGGGAAAAAGGGCATCCCAAATTAGGGACTTGCTGTGGAGCCTTTGGCTTTGTGCTAGGGACAGCAAGGAGGCATAGGGCAGACATCTCCTGCCCTGCACTTAGTTTTTTAGCTCCTCTCCTCCCGGGTGACCTGTAAGGCCCCGTGGCTGGTGGCAGCCCCTAGGACTTCAACTCTCGTCTTTCAAGTGAAGCGGAGCAAAACCGCGCGTGGCTTTGGGGATGGAGCGTGTCTCGGGGTTTGCGTTTCCTCTGTTCTCTCCTCCTCACAAGCCTCAGCGCTTCTCCCTTTCTCCAGACAGTGCGGCTTACACGAGCAAACAGAAATAGATCTTAGCTGGAGCTTTAATCCCTCCCTTCAGGGCCAGACTTGTTTGGGTCTCTCTCGTGCGTTGCGTGATTGACCCAAATTAAGGACTGAAGGCAGGGAATGACGAACGACCCCCAGGGAATAAGAGTTTGAGCTGGAAACAATTTAATAATCCGGCACGGTTTGCTCTTGGTCGCTGCTCTCCTGACGGCGTGCATAAATAAATGGCGTGGCTGGGGCCTCAGGTGGGTGCGAGGGTCTGGAGCGGGTCTGGGGCACAGAGCTCCATCGCAGCAGGGAGATCATCCACAGCCTGTGCTCCGCCTGCCCTGGTCCCGGCATTGCCTTCGGTGGCCCTGGGCTGCAAATGCCCATGCAGAGGTGGCAGAGAAACTGCTGGGTCTGTAGAGCTTTTCTGAGTCTAGGACCTGGCAGCTTCCCGTAGGAGGAGGAAGGAACCTAATCCTGCCCACCCCCAGGCAGATCCTCAGGTGGGAAAAGCAGCAAACTCTCCTCTTTCTCTTCACTTTTTAGGCTGGTTCGTGCATGAGGCAGAGCTCATTAGTACACTTGTGTTGTGAAATGGACCTGTGACTTTGACAAGGCTCTGGCATTTCGCTGCTGGATGGGCTGTGCTTCACATACCGTATAAAAATAAATAAATAAAAACCCCAACCTTGCTGAACTTGCCCTACCATGACCTTAGGGCAAGGGAGTGGAGAGAGAAGAGTTTGCCCGGTGATGAAATCGTGCAGTAATTACAACGGGGATCTCCAAAGAGCAGCTATTGCAGTTTTCAGAGGCAGTGCTCCCATTGATATTCCTTTGTTTGGTTTCCAGACCCGAACAAATCTCTCAGTAGGCACTTTTGAAGTGAACAAACAACAATCTCTGGCTGGATCACTTGCTGTATTAGAGAGTATGTTTGTACGGTGCCAGGAGATAGCAAGGCAGCCTTTCTTCTCGCTTGTTCTCCCCACAAGTTCCTCCAGCCTTTTGAAGTGTGAGCCTTACTGTAGGTAAATAGCAAAATCTCTCCAAAGTGTACCCTGCCTTTTTCCCTCGTTAGCAAAAGAAACCGACACTCCCAACACTGAAGAATTTAACCTTGCCAGACTCGGGAGAGACGCGGCTTGTCCCCTCACCAAACCCAGGACCGCCTGCCCCACGGGTAACCTTCCCTGTGGGCTGGAGCAAGGCTCTGAGCACCCAGACACAGGGCAGTGCTGGTGCTTAGGGACCCTGGTAAGTGCCAGCCGGGGGAAAAGGGGTGCTTGGGGGTGGGCAGGCCCCCCAGGGCACCCCATAGTGAACATAGCCCAGAGAGACGGCACGAGGCTGAAAACCCGTGCTGTTCTGCACTCCCCCGCTTCTTGATGCCTTATTCTTAACGCGTCTCAGCATTGCTTTTGTCTTGTATTTTCCTGCACTCGGAATAATCACTGGTACGCGCAGTCAAATCAAGTATGGATTACAGTAATTTGGAGGTGAAAAGCGTTTGGATGCTTGCTTCGATTCTTTTGTGTGCGAGGAGGGAACAAAACCTGTCCTTTAAACATGGTGCAATAGAAATAAACGCGGCCGTGAGAGCTCGTGCTGCTGGGGAAGCAGAGCTCCGTGAAAGCCACCCTGGAAAGCAATCCATTAAATTGGATCCCATTGCTTTTTGCATTCAGGCGAACAGGCAGCACCGGAGCCGTGACTCACTGGACCACCACCCCTGTTGTCTAAAAATACCTCGAGAAAACATTTCAGATTGATACTTCAGTGAGTCACCCTTCCCAACAAAAGGGCTTAAGGAAAACTTTGTGCATTGATGGAAATTACTCTCATCTCCTCAAGCGCAGCGGTGATTTGGACAAGAAAGAGGGAGCTTTCTTCCCCATGTGCAGGACAGCCGATTTTAGAAAGCAGCAGGGAGCAGGGGGGACGTGGTCATCCCCTCGCATCCGTCCCCGCTGCCTGAGACCGGCTGTTACCCGGGGACCTCCGTCCCCACCCCAGTCCGTGCCATAAAATAACCAGGCTTCCTCATCAGGTGTCGTACCAAAGGCTTCAGGTTCACTGGGCAATAGGAGCTCTAGGAACTTCTAAAGCTGTTCCCACATTTCTTGGGGGGTGTGGGGGGGAGGGCGGTATGCAGGCAGGATGAGGGAAAGCACAAAGCGGCACATCGTTGGGCGGCGCCTTGCTAAAACCTTAATCTGGAGCCAGGGTAGGTTCAACACTGACTGTCTCCTCCAACGTCAAGACGTGAGTCACTGCTCGGGTTCACTCGAGGTCCTGACGCTGCTTTGGGGGATTGCGCTTGTAAAGATGAGTATATCCAGCTATTAATATTTGTTCTGGGAGCAGGGAAACAAACAACCAAGCCCAATCCAGCAGAAACAATGCTCGCCAGAGCTGCAGCCTCTCCTGCAGTTTTTTTTTGGCGGGGGGTGGGTTTCAGTCCAGATGATGCCTCCCTGAACACCAAGCAGCCTGGAGATCACGCTGTCCTCCAGGCAGGGAAGCTCCTGGGACAGCCTGTCCCGCATCTGGAGCAAGGCTCCTCTTGCTGCTTGGTGGATGGGCCTCCTGCATCGGCAAACGGGGATTTGAAGTGGAGGTTTAAACTCTGTTTATGCTGATTAAAAAAATAACGCTGCTTTCCTGTGCCAATTAACAAACGTCCAGTGATACAAGGGAGGCTCCTGACTGGTGCCGAAGAGGCTGTGAATAAGTTGCTCATTTTCCTAAAGCTCTCCCGTGGACTGTGAAGAACAGCTTTGGGGACAGGCAGGGTAATTCCTGCCGAAGTCAGGTAATCCTCCTGTTCCGTTGGTGTGCCTCCCACCCGGGAACCCACGGCCTGAACAATCTGCTGTTTGAGTACTAACAATAGCTTTGGGAACAGTAATTTTTCGGTATCACTTCCAGCTTCTCTCAAGGTCTATTTTTAAGCCTGGTACCTTGATACCATGCTCAACCTTCGCCCAGCTGGCGTAGGAAGTGGCGTGTTCCTGCCATTCAGTTTTGGTCGACCGTCAGCAGGCAGCAAGAGAAATCCAATCTAAGGGATCATAGAATCACAGAATCATAGGGTTGGAAGGGACCTCTGGAGATCATCTAGTCCAACCCCCCTGCCAGAGCAGGGTCACCCAGAGCAGGTGGCACAGGAACGCGTCCAGGCAGGTTTGGAATGTCTCCACAGACGGAGACTCCACCACCTCTCTGGGCAGCCTGTTCCAGTGCTCTGCCACCCTCCAAGTAAAGAAGTTCCTCCTCATGTTTAGGTGGAACTTCCTATGCTCAAGTCTGTGCCCGTTACCTCTTGTCCTGTCCCCAGGCACCACTGCAAAGAGCCTGGCCCCATCCTCCTGACACCCACCCTTTAAGTATTTATAAGTGTTGATAAGGTCCCCCCTCAGCCATCTTTTTTCCAGACTGAAGAGACCCAAATCCCTCAGCCTTTCTTCATAAGAGAGGTGTTCCAGTCCCCTCATCATCTTGGTGGCCCTTTGCTGTCCCCTCTCCAGCAGTTCCCTGTCCTTCTTGAACCGGGGAGCCCAGAACTGGACACAGCACTCCAGGTGTGGCCCCACCAGGGCAGAGTAGAGGGGGAGGATGACCTCCCTCCAGCTGCTGGCCACGCTGGATGCAGATGCTGGAAAGGGTATCTGGGTTATTACCTGTGTCTGCAGAGCTGTTCTTGCTCCCACCACAAAGGAAAGTAGGAGACATCCCCCGGGGGGCTTTGGCAGGACTTGGCCACCATCTGCTGTCACCTTTCCTTCGGCTTGAGCTGCATGGGTTGTTCTTGGCAGCAGGTTCCCCAACCGGAGATGTTGAGCCGTATAACACAAGTAAACAGGGCTGTAATTCTTCAAATTTATGTGCATATTCTTTCTGTGTGCCTGTGGTGCAAAACACCCAAGACGGCTTTGAAATTAAGAGTATAATTTGTTGTGCTATTCAGGTCACTTTCTGACATTACTTCGGTTCCTTGGAGTTTAATAGGGGTTACATTCCTTTTCAAAATAGTTCCAAAATGAAACACTGATGTCTTCTATGAATTTTTATTGTGGGGAGGAAAAGAACGGGATGGGTTGGGATGTTGCTTGAGGCAGTTTGTTAGGCACAAGGAGAAGGTTTGTAAACGAAAGGACAGTGAGGTGCTGGAATAAAGCTTGCGGCAGTTTTTAAGAGCAAATTAAGTAACTCTTTGCAAACATTAGGATACCGTTACCCTTGCCTTCAGGCAAGAGGATGGATGGGTCCCACCTCATCCTCTCTTCTGTGGCTCCAGCTGGGTGTAGAAAACCCCTGGTTGCGTTCATAACCATGCTGGCAAGAACCCATAGTAGCAAATCTTTTCATTTAAATGCAGAGGTCTGGAAAATGGTGCATCACCTGACGAGATGGTACAGGGCACGCAGAGGTACCTGCCCTTAAATAAAAACCTAAGAGCTGATAAAGCTTTTCTTGTTTTGTAGGCCAAAAGAGAAGGGAAATGGCAGGCCCTGCTTTTGCACGTGGATTCATTCTCTGTGATGACTCTGTCGGCATCCCAGCCGGCATCCCAGCATGGGTACCAGCATCCTGAGCATGCCACTGTTTCTACTATCTGTCTCCGCTGTCTCTTCTACTGAGCAAATGGGAAGGAGAACTCGTTGTGTTGTCCAAAGTGTAGAGAGGTCTCTCTGTATGCTTGAGGGTCCCACGAGGGAACTCCTCCGTCCCCTTGAAAGTGCTGTCTGCTGAGCGGAGACGTGGCCTTGAAGTTTTGGAGCTTCTCTGAGTGCCTGGGGAACAAACCTGTGAGTGTGGGCGCTGGGGGGGGAGCTGGGGTCGTGGTGCTCTGCCACTGCTTCAGGGCTCTGGAGTGCATGGTGACACCCCGCCCCGCGCTCCTGCTTCTGTGCCCTGGCAGGCAGAACAGGGCAGTGATTGGAGATGTGTCGTGGCTGCGGGGGGAGAAAAACACGTCTCCCTGCCTGCTCTTGTTCCTGGAAAATGTCAACAAACAGGCAAGCGCTGCAGGGAGATGAGCCATTTTGTGGGTTTGAAATGACTTTTGGATGAAATTCTGTTGTAGGAACGTTTGGGTAAACGTGGGGAAAGAACCAAGTTTTCGTCCTGAATGAGAAAGGAGGTCGGTGACGGCTCTTCAGCGGCGATGAGGCCAGGCTGTTGGGACTGCTGGTTTGTGCCTGTCCCTGTGAGAATAGCTCGCTCATTCCGCTGGGTCCTTGTTCAGGAAAATCCTCAGGCAGGTCATCAAGCCTGGTGAGGAGTCTCCAATGAGGACAATTTGCGCATGCACTAGGGTTTTCCTGAAGAGAGGAATTTCCCTCCTGTGGATGTTAAAACGCCCTTTTCAGAGAGCCGTGCCTCTCCCAGGAGCCGGGCTGTGGGCAGGCAGCCTGCCAGGACGGGGCTCTGCCTGCGGCTGGCAGGTAGGAACGGGCAGGCAGAGCTCGCCTGCTCTCGGCAAACAAACGTCCTGAGCCTGAGCAATGCTTCCAATCTGTTAAAAATCCATTTTTTTTTTTCCAGTGGAAAACCATTCTACTGGGAAAACTCTTGACCATTATACATCTCTGGTCTCTGTAGAAAATTGTCTCCCCACGCGAGGAGGAGGAGGAAGAGGAGTGGGTGGTTGGGGTGTGCCACCTCCCTCCCATCGGTACGATGCTCATCCCTCCTATCAGTAGGATGGGCAAAGCCCAACCCTTTTGTGGCTGCCTGGGAAAGAGCAGGTAATGGCTTTAAGGGCAGGGATGCTGCCAGCTCTGCGGCGTTCCTTCTCCTCCACTGAGTCTGTCTCCTTAACGTGAGCGGGAGCAGCTCCTGCTCGCTGGGCCTGCTGTGGCCCTGGAGCTGGACGTGCCGGGCTTGCATTGCAAGCGCTCTGCAAACGCCTGTTCGGCGGTGGTGACGGTGGCACCACCTGCACATGGAAGCCCACCTGGCGGCTCCCCAACACCCGCGGTGGCTGGGACACTGTCCAGACGTGGCAGAGGGCTGCTGGAAGGGGGAAGAGCGGAGCTACAGCTTGTTTAAGAGCGTGGCAGCAGCCTCCTGCAGCAATGCCCACCGAGAAGGGATGGGGGGAGAAGACAGGGAGGCTCCAGCTCCCAAATGGCCTGTCATGCCGGGGTGAAGGATGGCCTCAGCTCAACATCCGCAAACGGCATCTGCGTCATCTGCTGCAAATGCTGCCAGCATTCCTGGCCTGATCTGCCAGGTGAAAGGCAAAAAATGCTCCTCTCTCCCTGGCGACTGATGGCCAGCCACGAGAGCATGCAAACGGGACAGGCTTCTGCTGGAAGGCCAGTGTTCAATAGCCAACTCTGGTTCAGTGGTTCAACTCTGCCCGCAGCGTGTTTGAGAGCTTGGTCGGCAGAGAGCGGATTTCGGTGATTTGGGGCAGCCACATCACTTGGTGCAGCTTCCTGCCTGTCCCCGGTGCTCCTCTGGCTTCACAGAGACTCAAGGACTTGCAAGCGGCTCATGGGGTGTGCAGCGGTACTCAGAACAGCCCTTCCCACAGCTGCTCTCCATCAGCAGAGTGGGAAGATGCATCCCGAGCCTGCTGCTCGGAGAAAGCGTCAGATGACACTTGGCCCGAGGCCAAGCATTTTTCTGACATCAGTTTATCAGAACAGCTCTGGGAGTTGTCTCCTGAGCGTCCCTGTATGTTTCAACCTATATATATGTAAAATTTGTTAAAAATAATATACTATGAAATAAAAAATAAACAATATACATATAGGCTGGGCGGAGAGTGGATTGAGAGCAGACCCGAGGAGAAGGCCTTGGGGGATGTTGGTTGATGAGAAGCTCAACATGAGCCGGCAATGTGATCCCACAGCTCAGAAGGTCAATCACATCCTGGGCTGCATCAAAAGAAGCGTGGCCAGCAGGTTGAGGGAGGTGATTCTGCCCCTCTACTCTGCACTGATGAAACCCCACCTGGAGTACTGCGTCCAGCTCTGGAGCCCTCAGCACAAGAAGGACATGGACCTGTTGGAACGGGTCCAGAGGAGGGCCACGAAGGTGATCAGAGGGCTGGAGCACCTCTGCTATGAAGACAGAGAGTTGGGGTTGTTCAGCCTGGAGAAGAGAAGGCTCCAGGGAGACCTCATAGCAGCCTTCCAGTACCTGAAGGGGGCCTACAGGAGAGATGGGGAGGGAGTCTTTACAAAGGCATGTGCTGATAGGCCAAGGGCTAACGGCTTCACTGTGGAAGAGGGTAGACTTAGATTAGATCAGGAATAAATTTTTAACTCTGAGGGTGGTGAGACACTGGAAGAGGTTGCCCAGAGAATTTGTGGATGCCCCATCCCTGGAAGTTTTTAAGGCCAGGCTGGATGGGGCTTTGAGCAGCCTGGTCTAGTGGGAGGTGTCCCTGCCCAGGGCAGGGGGGTTGGAACTAGATGATCTTTAAGGTCCCTTCCAACCCGAACCATTCTGTGATTCTATGTATATTTATTTTTTTTTATTTTATTTTTTTTAGCCTATGTAAGCACCACAGATTTGGGCAGGTTTTTTTTTTTTTTTCCCCAAGCCTGCTGCTGGGGATCTGAAGCAATCTGCCAGAATGACTTTTCCATTGGTCTCTGTTACATAGCCAAAGCCTTGGGGTTACTGTACCCACATAAGGATGTAGTCTGAGAGTCCTGCTGCGAGGACACGGTGGGGAAGGCAGCCCAGGCGGGGAAGGGAGATGACTGCCCAGCTGGGGCACTCTCCAAGTGGCTTTGGTCCCTGCTCTGTCCCCTTCCCTCCGCTACCCTCTGCCCGGGAGCGAAGGGATGAGCCCAGGGAGGACTCGTATGTCAGAGCCTTGGGGCAGCGCTGCAGCCTGGAGGGATCATTAGGTGTAAAGAAAGGGGCTGGCGTATACAAATACGGCAACTGTGCAAAATGCATTGGAAATAACCTTATGAGGCAGGCTTGCTTTGGAGGAGCGTTAGCATACAGATCTGGTTACTTATTTGGCCTGCTCCCTGTGCTCCCAGTCAGTAGGAATGTAGTTTGTTCCTTTTAGCAGGGTATAAACATTTACGCTCTCCTTTCTGACCCTATCACTTTGATCTCCTCCATATACTTTTCCAGCAATGCCTACTGGCAATGGAAAAATGCATTAGCCTGAGCTAATTTGTTTTTCCTTTATACACAAGTGCATTAAGTCTTGGGAAACAGGACAGTGAAGTGGGATTGTGGAGCTGCAGGGCAAATCAGTGCATCCGTAACGCCGTAACGAGGTTTTTGGGGCGCGTTTGTGACGGGAGGTAGCGGAGATTTTGAGTCATGATACTCTTACTTCTTAAAAGGATTTGCTTTCTCTTCTTCAGTGCTTACACAGTTTTTGCCATCAGCAAAACAAACAAAAAAGGTGCCTAATTGCTCTGCCCTTTCTGAGGCCTGTTTTACATGAGTAGAGAAAGTTAAGAGGGAAAAAAAAAACTTACGAAAATTTATAAGCATAATTCATGGGGCCAAACTGTGAGTGAGCATTAATCAGTTGCTCATTTTCTGGACTCTTCCTATCTATCGCTTTTGAGAAGTAAAATCTTTGTCTCACGGTATCTTTTTTTTTTTTTTTTCCCCTTTTTATTTTCCTGTGTGTGTAGTGCTGGAACCTGCATTAAAGGTGAGCAAGCAGGTGTGCCGACATTTCCGTAACCTGCTGTGCATGCTCATCACCAGCCCAAAAAGGTGCTCCAGAGAGCCGCAAGAGGGACATCACCCAGGGTCCCCGCCGAGAGGACGGTGTGGCACCCAGCTGGTGGCAGCCACCTCAGCAGCACTGGTGGCAAGGCCTGTCCTGACGGATGGGCTCCGACCTGAGCCGGGAAGCGTTTATGCATGGCTTGCTCCAGTTCTACTCCTGGCCATCGCAATGTGCTGAGCCGCAGATTTGCTGTTTCCTTAGGGACTGATCTATTTTGCATGGAAAAAAGGCACAGGGAGGACTTTTTTGGTTTTAATTTTTTTTTTTTTTTAATTTAAAGCATGAGAAGTCCTGTGCAAGCCTGGTTAATTGTGTTGCTAACTGGCTGCAGCAGGCAGCGGCTTTCCTTAGCCCAGAGAGCATGGTCTGAATTCCTGGGAACGGGAGCCAGGTTGACCTCCTGACAGACGAGTGTTGAGTTCGCCAGCCGGGCAGGTACGATGGAGTGGGTCCATGTGCTCAGGAGTGACCGATTCCTGCGCTCATTAAAAGTCGTCCGTTTCCTCCAGCTAACTTCAGAGGTAATTAAATGGCCCTTCCACCTTCAGCTGCCTTAAATCCAAAGGAAAAATAGCAACGCGCAGTATCCGGTGGCTGAGCCGCGCTCAGGCCCGGCGTGTCTGTGCCCGAGGCGATGAGCAGGGGAGCCCTTGGCCGCCCTGGGTTTGGACGTGCTGTGCTGCGCGCTGCATTGGACGTCTGAAACGCCTGCACGGGCGTACGAATTAAAGACCTATTTCTGCACAGCAGCAGTCACTTGCAGAACGAGACGCCTCAATTTGTCATCGCAACGAAACGCTTCACGGGGCTCCTCTTTCGCGTGTGCCACGTGACGCAGCATTCGGGCAACCTTTCTTTTTTCTTTTCCTTTTGCTGCCCTTAAATTGGATATTTATGCATGTTAAGTATCACAAAACAAGTTGGCAGTATATCACAGCTTTGCTTTTGTTTCTTGATGGGTTAACTCTTTTTTCTTTTTCATTAGGAAGAACGTAGCATTAGTAAGACTCCATTACTGTCTGTGATTTGAAACTGGTGTCCCTGCTCCCCGGATAATGCCGGAATACAAGGTAGGACAAACCCACGGTGCCCTGTTTCGTGTGGGATCTGGCCTCCTGGCACCCAGGGGAGCTCAGAGATGCTCTAGGCAGGTCTGAAGACATCAGTTGGCCACCTCCGTACAGGACCTCTGTACAGAGGCTCCGGGGAGACCTCTGGAAAAGGTACGCTCAAATGCTGTGAAAATACGAGATTATCCTAATGCTAAAAATGCTACGGCAGCTGTACTTTTCAGGATGGCTTTTGATCACTTCTCCACCCTCTCACTGGTCAGCTATCCGAAGGGCAATCCACCATTTCTTTTCTATTCTGTTACAGAAGAAGTAGAAAAGGTTTTGTTCCTTGCATTGTTTTTATTTCAAGTAGCTTGAGGTTGCAAGTACCCGGTTGCTCCCTTGGGACATCTGTCATTGCAGTCAAAACAATAAAGGAGGATTAAAATTAAAAAAAAAAATAATATCTGGTTTCTTGTTTTGACAACCATAAGATCACAGTCACATTAGGGAGAGTTTCCTGAATTCTTCATCTCAGCATACCGTATCTAGAAGGGGAATAATCTGTTTCTGTTTTGCAGCTCCTCAGACTATGAAACCTAAGGCAAAGAATATGAAGCATCGAGCACAGTAAATTCCTGAGCTCCACTAGCAGTTTGCAGCCTTTTGATGCTGCTAAAAACCCCGTGGTGGAATTGCCCAAGCAGTAACTCGCAGGAGGGTCTCGGGTTACCCCTGCACTCCAGAACTTTGTAACCTTTTCAGGGCTGAATTGCAGTGAGTAGGAAAATATAAATATTTCTTCTGATTCGATAGTAGGCTTTTTGCTTTGCACCGGTGTAGTGATGTGCTTCGCCGGCCACACTGAGCTTGGGCTGAAACTTCACTTTCAACCGAGCATTTCGTATAACCCAAAAGCCCGTCTGCTGTCCTGAGATCTTTGCAACTCTGGGAAAAGGGATGGAGCGGCAGGCTTCAGCATTAATTATGGACATTGTGAATTCTGCAGACTTTCTTACTTTTTGCACCGTATAAGCTGAAAAAAAATAATTATGATTGTGTTCACGACTGGTTAAAACCAATGTATCACTAACAGAAATGCATACTTTAAAAGTACCTGTGACTGGGTATTAAAGAGGAGTTCAAAGCTGTTTCCCATTATCACTGCTATAAATGATGCCTGATCAAGCAAAAAGTAGATGCTCAGTGTTTCATTTAAGATACAGGCAGAAGCCTCCAATTTAAAAGCGTTGAGTCCGTAGAGGTGATGTCCGGCTTCTGTCTTCCTCGCGGCGCTCTGCGTCCGGAGATGCTGAGGCACTTCATAGCAGCAATGGGCAGCGGCAGCAGGATGGGGACAGGGCTGGGGGAGGAAGGTGACATGCTCAGGAAAACTCCACAGAGGAGGAGGAGGAAGGTGCTGTCTCTGGGAAAGCCCAGAGAGCAGAGGCAGAGCCTCAAATCCCAACTGCAAGCCTGTTTCTCGCTCTGTCCTCTCGTCCAGCAGGTGCTGCCGGCTTGCCAAAGCTATCCTCCTGGTTTTGCGGTGATGCGCTCCGCCTTGGCGGCGGAGACACAAATCAAAGTTGTCATGCTTGTTCGGCTGAAGATGGCCGTGGACCCCTGTGCTGTTCTCCAGCAGCAGAGAACAGCCACCTCTGTAGAGCCCCTCGCTGCAGAGCCGGGGGACAAGGGGGAGCCAGCGCAGAGGAGACGGCAGCGCTGCCAGCGCCCCGGCACACGCTGGTGGAGATCCAGAGGCCTGGAGCGTGGTTTTGATTAAGACCCGCTGTTTTCCCAGCGCTCTTCCGAGACAGCCGCTGTTGCGGCTTGCAGCGTTTCTCACGGTGGGGGTGAACCAGGAGCTCCATGACTGCAGGCTCTGAGCTGGGTGGCTCCAGCAGCCTCTGCCAGCTCTGGCCACACACTAGTGCAGGCTTAACCCATTCGTGGAGTGTCCGCTCATTAGCAGCATCATCGGCAGTTGCAGGCAGCGCGTGCTTTCTCAGAAGGTGACCACAACGCAACCTGGCCTGGTATATGAGTGTCCTGAAGGCAACGGTGGCCGTAGGGTGAATTATTCCGGCCTCCAGCATGGGAAACCGTGTGGTGTCCTTTGGCCAGCCGGCAGCTCTGCTTCCTTCTTGGAATGCGTCTTCCTCCTCCTGTTTGTTCAGCTTCATTCATGATGGCTATAAAACACAGCAGTATTTAGAGGTGTTAATGGCATGTTCTTATTTATAGGCAATTGTAGATATTAACTTTCTTCTCCAAATCTTGCTGTTCCTGCCATCGCGCCTTTGTCACTGCCAAGCTCTCGGTTGAAGCGGCTGTACCGAGGGTGAAAGGGTAAGTCATAAATGGACACTTTTTATCTAAAGTGAAAGGCTTAATGACAACGGGACGTTTTATCTCCCTGAGGTCAAGCAGTTCTGAATTCATCCCCGTTATAGCCATCTGAGTTTGAGGATTGTGTCTAGTCGTAGCATCCTGCCGTTTGACTTGTCACCGGGCTCCATTTGTCCTATTAAGATAGAAAATCCCCTGAGCCAGCTGCCCACAGGAAAACCAGGCCAGCGCAGCTTAGTCCAGGCTGGTGGCAGGTTACAGCCTGCTGACGTCCTGGCCGAACCTGCTGCTCTATGGCTCGGTGCTATTCTTCCTTCTTCCTAGAGCCGGTTCTCTCCCAGCGGAAGATGCGCTCCCAGGTCCCAGCTTTGTGCAGTAAGGGAATGTGAAGCCTTATGAAAAGCCCCGGCCTTCTTTTCTAATGCAGCTGGCATTGTCTTGGAAAACCGAACCAAAGAATTAGCAAAACCAAAACTATTCAAAGAGCCAAAAAGTCTTATTAAAACCACGACAGGCAACTCAGCTGCCTCTCTGTAAATAACAGCTTGCAGATGTGCAGAATGAAGTAACTCTTGGCGTTTTGCAATTCAGCTGAACACCAAATACTGAGTGTCGCTGGACGGAGAATGGGCTTGGAGATGCAGCCCCGCTCTCCCGCCTGCCCTGGCCAGGTAGAAGAGATCGTGCTGTGGATGTGGCTCATTGATTTTCTCACCGACTGCCCCTCTCCAGAGCTTCCCGGCGGCTGGGTCTCTACCGGCTGCAATACCCTGAGTGAGGTCTGTGGGACGTGGTGGCAGAGACTGGTCTGGGTTCCTAAAAGTAGCGCTAGGTCTTCCAAGTGCCTGGCCCCCAGGTACACCCAGCCGTTACGGAAACATGATGCCTGTCTGCTGCAGCTCTGCTCCGTTCCGGTGTTTGCCTCCCCACCCCTGCACTGCCTGTTCTCGGCAACAACATCTCTCCCGATTTCATTCGCTCGGAGAGAAACGCTTCTGGTTTGCCCGCAAAAACAACAGCAACAAAAAAGCCACTCGCCTGCAATCTGCTTTGAAGAGTGACAAGAGAGAGCTGGGACGGTGTGAGCATCAGAGCCCAGGGAATCTCCATCTGGGTCGCTCTCTGCAGTCGGTACCCTCAAGCCCCACCAGACCCCGCTCCGCGGCTGCTCCGGAGCCTTTCCCAGGTGGAACAAGCTGCCCTGACCCTCTGCTGCCGGCAACTCCATGCCTGCCCGGCGGCGACACTGGGTGATGGGTAGGAGAGGGCAGAGTTGACAGGCTCGAAGCACGTCTGTAAGCAATTTAATTCATTCCTCTGCCGCCCCGTGCCCACCGCCTCTCTCTCCTTGCAGAGAGGCGCAAGGAGATTACGGTTATCTCGCCTGCAACCCACGATGGTAGTTCATTGACCTCTTCGCTTTGCTGTCTGGGAGCACAGACCAGCTCGAAGCACAACAGGAGACTTTCTGTGCTTCGGGTTGCGGACAGAAGAAGAGCGTCCTGCCCGGAAACCCGCCCTGCGCTGTGTCTGCCCAGCCACGCGCGATGCCAAGGGGCTGAACGGCACACGGCCGTACCTTATCGTATACATCCCCTGCCCAGCCAGTGCTGCTACGAAATCCCTGGCCACCTGAGCCATCAGATCAAGCGTGACGCTCACCTGCCTTTGAAACAGGGTAATTTCCTATTTGGGGCCACAGAAAGATTTTTGAAACGGTAGTACCTGTCTCTGTCCCCTCCCTCCTTTAGAGCTTTCAAAACAGGAGGAAAGAGCCCTGTTTTGTGAAGTCTCACAGTTCTAAAGCCAACCTCAGGATTTTGGGGGCTTGACTCGGGATTTCTGAATAGCCAGGGCTGGCAGCTCCGCGTCCGTTGGCTTTCTGCCCGGGTGACTAACTATAAAAAGACATGTTTGGATTTCTGCAGCATTCATAATTTATTTCAGAAAATACAGCAGCGCGTTTTTAGGCAGACCCAAATATGGTAATTGCAATGCCTCTTCTCCGCCATCCCCATTTGAGACAAAGGAAAGACCCAGATTCCAACACCTTTCACCTTTATCCTACCCCAACCCACACCTGACATCAGGGATACATCTACTAAGCCTCTTGACACCTTTCTAACTCTTACTGTGGTGCTTATGATATTTTAATGCTTTTCTGAAAGTCCCATCTCTCCTGGGACTAGGAGGAAATCTCTGCTTTTGTACCTTAAAAAGAATAAATTCTATCACTTTTTCTGGGGAGAAAGGAGTTACCTGTCCTTTCCCAGGCCACACCAATGGGCCCACCGGGGGACATTTTGTATGCAACTTTATTCCATTAACGTCCAACTACGCGATCGTAGAGGGATCTGGGAAGCGATCAAACAGCCCTTCTCCTCATGCAGCCCGACCCTTTGGTAACTGATGTTCTCCTGTAAGAAGTCCTTGTTGGAATAAGCTCTTTCTCCCATTAAGGTGGGGACTTGAAGAGCCCCCAGATTGGCCAGCATGGTGACCCCTTGCTCGTCTCCCGTGCGCTGTAACAGCCCTTCCCTCCCAGCTCCGGTGGGCAGCCCTGGGAGAAGGTGGATGTAAGTCATGTGCCCTTGGGCACAAGGTGGTGGCAATGGGGCAGCTCCGGACCCCTGGCTGTGCTGGCCCCAGTGTGGCAGGGGCCCCGTACCACCCCTGCCCTGGGATCTGCTGCTTTCTGCCAGGTTTCCTGCTCCAGGTCCCAGCCAGGGAGCTTTTCACGGCAGCGCTTGCTTTCATCCCTTCATGTTTATTCTGCTTTTGTCCCTGGCCTTGCTCCCACACCACGTCAGCCCTGACGGGACCTTCAGTTGTCCAAGGAGCTGGCAAGACTCTTCAGTTCCTCCCACGGCCACAGACAACTGTCACAGCACCACGGGTGATGTGACATTTCCCCCCAGCATCAGCTGTCCCCATCACCCCACCAGCCCTTCCATCCCCTGGCAGAGGGATGGTCTGGGGCCCTGCCAACTCCCTGCTCTCCCCTTCTTCTGCCAAAAGCAGGCCGGGGGCATGACAGGGCTTTTCCTCACCTTTGCCTGAACGACCCCGTTCCATGGCCCAGCAACAAGCTCCTCCATCCTTCCCTGCAGTCCGTCCGTGCGTCCCACGACAGCAGTGCAAGCGAGCTTCTCCTCACCTTCATCTGCCCAACGTTTTGAGCCACAGCCGTCAGAGCTGGGGGCTCTCTTAACCCCTTTTGACAGGTTGTCTGAGACTTCATTCTCTCTTTTTCCTTTTCTTTTACCCCTCTCTGCTAAACGCCCCTGAGGTAAGCAGCCGCTGCTCAGGCCCCCCAGCCCAAGGCTCTGCCGTCCCTCGGGTACAACCGCCTGTGCTCAGCAGCTGAGACTGAAGGAGGATTGGTCCTGCGGGAGATGGCAGCAGCCGCCTACGCTCAGAGGAAGAGGTGGCACGGTGCTCGCTCGTCTGCTCTGCTGTTTGGCATAAGAGCCACATACCCTCCTTTCCCCTAAAAAGGTGCTGTCAGAGACCTCTCTGACTGCAGCCAGAGAAAGCTCCACCAGCAGTGTCTTCGTTCAATAGCGTATTCTGGAGGAACAGGTCTGGGCAGGACCAGAGAGGTTTCACCAGCGCTACTTGCCTCCATCCCAATAGCTTCCTCCAGGTCCCCTGCTCTGGGGCTCCACGTCCTCCCAAGGCCATCTCATTTTGGTGCTCCGTTAGCTTTCCCGTTGCAAAGCTTTTCCTAATGCCTAAGCTGCGCCTCCTTCACTATGATTGACGTCTGTTACCGCTTGCCCTGTTCACCATGGCGGTGGAAATCAAATTATTTCCTTCTCTTTTTTATGTATTTAAAGCTTGCTATTGTAACCTCTGCCCCCTCTAGCTCTCCTGCACCTCAGAAGCCTTTTTGCTGGACAAAGCAATCCCAACTCCTCCAGCCTCCCCTGGTAGGTCACGTCTTCTCGGCCTCTGCTCACGAAACCTCAATGGCGTGAGGCTGGGGGCAGCACTGTACACAGCCGTCAAAAACGGCTTCCAGCCTGAGGAGACTTTCTCTGCTGGCGTCAGCGCACGTGTTTTTAGGATGAGAGACGAAGGGATGGCAGACACGCTTTGCGTGACAATCTCCCTTAACCAAGGCTAAGCAACATGGTGGCATCTGCAGAGAGGACTCCATCAGGTCTCCACCCTCAGGGAGAAGTGGAGAAGAACCTGGCCATGGGCGGTTGGCATAAGGCAAAGGAAGTGGATGTGCATTTTTAGTTTTTGTGTGTGTGTATATATATATGTGTGTGTGTGTGTATGCATATAAATTAGAACTTGTGCTTTTTTTTTTCTATTCAAATATTCATAGACTTGCTAAATCTTGCGTTTCTATCTCATGAGATACAGGGAGCTTTAAAGTCCACGTTCTTGTAGTCAAGAGGATTTAGATTCTCTTTTGTCAGATTTTCTTGCTATTTTTCCAGTCATTTCTGCTCCTTCTGACTGAAGAGAACAACACTTGAAAACGTGACCGACTACACGTCAAGTGTCAGGAGGCAAAGAAAAGAATCCGCTTAGTCTCTTAAAAGAAAAATAAATCCACTTATTTTTTTCTAACTCAAAGTTATGATTTTACTGTAGCTTTATTCATTGCTGCAGAATACTCCAGCTACCACTGCCACCCAGCCTGGTGGCTGTCAGCCCTTACAATGACCCTAACTTCTGACACATTAACTGGTGTACAGGTTTCTTCAAAGCAAAACGATCTGGCAACATAGAATCATAGAATCTTCATGGTTGGAAAGGACCTTTGAGATCATCGAGTCCAACCAACCAACCTACAGACTCTGCCACTAGAGCATGCCCTGAAGTGCCACATCCAGACGTTTCTTAAATACCTCTAGGGATGGTGACTCAACCACCTCCCTGGGCAGGCTGTTCCAGTGCCTGACCACTCGTTCAGTAAAGTAATTCTTCCTAATATCTAATCTAATCCTGCCCTGCCGCAACTTCAGACCATTTCCTCTGGTCCTGTCATTACTCACCTGGGAGAAGAGGCCAACCCCCACCTCTCTACAGCCTCCTCCAGCTCTCCAAAGCAATTCGCGCAGCCCCATTCTTGAGGGAGTGGAGAGCGCTGCGGCGCAGGTCAGAGCGAGGACGTGGCGGGAGCTAGGTATGGAAACCCATTCTCCAGGCCCCTCAGCTCAAAGCCTGCCTGTCCTACCCCATCCCTGCAGAGATGGGACAGGGAGACATCCCCGGAGCAGGCCGGTGGATCTCTGGGGTTTAAATGGGGAGAGGTTGTCATAGCCCTTCCCACCGCGAGCGGAGTGGGTTAGGGGCTGGTCACACAAGCACTTCTCCTTGGCAGACCTGATGGGACAGCAGCTTCTGGCAGGGTGGAGGCGACAAAACGTTGGAGGGGGCTGTCACCGCTGGGTGGCTTAGAAATGCATCTTGGGGCACCCAGTGGGGGGTCAGGGCTCGGGTCAGCCTCCTATTCCTCAGGAGTCCTTGCACGGCAGCAGCATTTTGCAGAACAAGCAAATTAGGTTTTTATTGGTGCTTACTCCGTTTTACTAATATTTTCATCATTTGTTTCGCAGTTGGTTGTTGCTGTTTTTTCCTTTCACTGGTTTGCAGTAGATAGTAGGAGATTAAATTAGTGGATGTACTTTGAGGAAGAGGTTCTGCTAATTAGCACAGGCAGCATTCCCTGGAAATGAGTAAGTGCTTTAATCGCTTAATGATTACCACTTGTCTCTCCTACCCCGATAACAAACTGGCCTTGAAACCACTTCCACATAGTCTTCCTTTCTTAACCTTTGGGCTTTTGAGAGCTCGGAGCAATAACATTCACGTGGCCAAAAATAAAGTGTCCCGTTCGTTAAAAAGCAAATCCTGGCAAGCCATTAGGTGGACTGTTGGCTCTGTGATGCCAAGCGGTCCTTGCCCGTTCATTCAGGCACTTGGGGCACGAGGCGGCCAAAGCACTGCACAACAGACAATTCGCTTCTTCCGTTCAGCCACTTCATTGACCTACACGCGAATTTCCACAAGCCTTCCTTGACATTACTTGAAGTCAGCAGAGCCTCTCCGGCTGAGAACCCCTGGAAGTGATTTGAAATGTCAGTCTGGAAGAGGGATTCCTGCCCAGTGGAGATGCAATGTTTCTACCTCAGATGCTGTGCTAAGCTGCCTTTGACTGACCACAGTGAAACCCCTGTCTGCTGAAGGGCTCAGGTCAGCAATTCATCATTAGGTGTTGTAATTTGTGGGTGTCAAAGGGGCTTTCAGAGGAACCTGGGTGTGTCTTGCTCGAGGTAACCCGCTGTGGCTGCTGTCGGCAACGTCTGCTGTGAGCCTGTGATGTGATTACTCCGCTGTATTGGCCTAGCATTTTCACTTCAAAATCCAGACAACTTTAGACCTGTGTCATCATAAGAGCTGGTATCCCAACATAGATCTAGCAATTTGGTTCAAGATATGACGAGGCACGTGGATCCGTGTGATGTTGCACTAAATGTTAAGTGCACTCTGCTGTGGATGTGCTGCCAAACATCATGTGGAAAAGCTGTGTGGGTTTGGGCTTTTTTTTTTTGGCTTGGTCGGGGTTTGTTTGTTAACATCGTGCAACCAAGGCTATGATGAACCAGTGAAGGGTAGATGCCGCACGCAGCTTCATTTCAAGCCACGTAATTCCTCTTCCACCACAGAGATGGTGCTCCTGGCTAACGTTACAGCGTGTGATAACTTGTGGGCCACCAAAGATAAGCAAAAGCTCTTTGTTTCTCTGGAAAGGAAGCATTTACAGCTCTGCTACAGGGCTCAAGAAACAGGGGCCCAAATTCTAGGCGATTCACGGTACGACAGCTTCTAGGAGCAGGTTGTGCTCAAGAAATGGTGCCTTGCAGGCTGCTCAGGGCTGGTGGCTCTGCCGGGGAGGAGCTGGCTGGTGTGATGTGCTTGCATGGGCTTCACCCCGAGGCTTTGCAACAGGGGCTGCTGATACGGGAGGATGGCAGGGACTGAGCCGCGGGAGATGTGAAGGCGTGAGCCACTACTTGGCAAAGCTCCTCAGAGAGGTCCGTGCCATCCTCGGGGACAGGAGAGTGTTGTGTTCAGTGTGGGTGGGTGCGGAGAAACACCTGTGGCCGTGCACGTGTTAAACTCCCATCCCATCCCATCCCATCCCATCCCATCCCGTGGTCCCAGGTAACTGCGTCGGCCCAGGGAAAGGATGTGGCTGCCATTGCAACGGTTCAGTAAGTATTCTCTTGGCCTTCTCGGATGGCAGTGTTGTGCTGAACAGAGATGCTCTTCCAACAAACGTCTTAGCAAGATCCAAAAAAGAGAGTGGGAATCCTATGAATAGCAAGGACAAAGTGACTGTAATTAATGACAAATCCACTTTTGGCTAGACGCTAAAACTCATGAAGCAGTCTCTAATTTTAAAATAGTCTCTAACTTTGAAAGATTAGATTAAAATTTAACCCGGGGGAGGCTATCTGACATCTGCCTTTAAGAGGCTCTTACTCGTTTTGCCGTGTGCCGTGGTGACCTAGTCCCCGGCTCTGTTTAATTTAAAAAAAGACAACAACAAAACAGAAAAAAAAAACCAAACCCAAACTAAACTAAATCAAAACACCCCACATTTCTTTTTTTCATGCTGCTGTGCTGCACCTTTCCATTTGGGAAAGAATAAAACAGTAAGTTTCTGTTCTCCTTAGACTCCAAAAAAATAAGAGGCTGACCTCCTGGAGGGTGCAGTAGGCGTCTTCTGCTCTCACCTTATCCCCCAGCAACTTTCGTTGACTCGGAGCTCCACCTGAATGGCTGAGACCCTGGTTTTAGTAACTGGTTTTTTCCCTAAATACGAGAAGGAGCATTTGAGCAGTGATGTACGCGGCTTGAAAATAAAATTTAACCCTAGGTTAACAATAAAGAGAAGTTAATTATTGAGAATCACAGTTCAAAAGCCTGAAGCTTAAACACACGCACGTGGGTACGCACGCACACTCTGCTTTACGTGCATACAGATACACCCCCCTTCACGTTCATCCCTGTGCAAGGCAATGCCTATCCCAGGAATCTCCCAAGTGCTGCTTTTAAGGAGGGATGAGTGCACTATCCAAACCAAATGGACTCTGTTATTATCACTTGTCTGTGTATTAATGTGCTGCCTGGGGGCAGGTCCCATTCAATGGAATTTGTCTCTTTTACTGTGCAAATGAATAGTTCCAGGATGGGTTTTGATTTTACCCAGATGTGTGTGTTGTTCAACAGCGTCCACTGAATCCTCTCTCCAGAGAGGGACAAAACATCATGTGTGGTGACAGGCAGAGGAAGGATATAAACCTCCCTACTCTGTGGAACATCTTTGGGATGGGGAAGTTATCCCTCACCTGCATCTTCGTGAGAGTTTTTCATCGTTTCCTGAAACACCTGGTTCTGTCCCCATCGAACCCAGGACGTTGGTCTAGATGGGTCTGATAATGTCCGGTAATTCCTGGGTTTGCATCGCACGTAAGCGGGCTGCTTTGGTCCGAAAGGATGGAGATGCTGCTGCTCTCCCAAGATGTGGTAGCACGGGCAGTGGCCACCGTGCTCTTTCCTGGGCTGTTGGCTCCCCGCCGGTGCAGGAGCAGTGGCCGGACGGCCCCTGCAGATCACTGGCCGAGGGAGGGATGGACACGGCTGCCTGTTCCCATTGACCCTGGCTCACATCACAGCGACCGCGGCTTAACTCTGGCTGCAGGGGCAGCAGCCGAACAGGATGGGCTGCAGGATTGGAGACCTCATCCCTGTGAGGAGTAAAGAGAGGCGTGCTGGCCACAGAGAGGACACTGGAGGAGCGATGTGACTCCTGCACCAGCCCAAGGCCCTGTGGTGGCAGCAGGAGAGACTCTGATCTCCTTCCGTGCTGACAGCAAGGGACCTGCTCAAATGATGCTCTGGTAGTCCCGCCAATGACCAAGATGAAGCGCTGAGTGGTGGATACAATATGATCTGGGTTCAAGGGAAGAGTTAGAGAGCTCTGTGCAGAAAAAGAGGGAGACGAGGAAGGGGAGCTGTGGCGATGGCAAGGGCTGGGAGATGCCCCATGAGCAGACGGGTCGACTGGAGGAACGTGACATGCAGCTTCTCTGGGGTAAGATGTAAAGACAGCTGAGGAGTCATGGAAACTGCAATACAGAGGGTGCTTTTGATATTACAAAAACAGGCATTGAGAGCCCAATTCTTGAGATTAGATACTAGCTTAGGTTAAAAAAAAAAAAAAAAAAGCTTTCTTCTCTCTCCCCTGCAAGGAGCACACGTGCCCCTTCTGCTGTTTTGTTTCACTCTGTCATACACAATCGTTTTTTCTGGGCTTGTGCTCTCAGGAAAAGTGCTGTTAATGCAGACAACAGCTGAGAGGAAGGGGCAGTTTATTTCGGGGCTGTTATCAGTCTGGCTGCTGCAGCTCCTCTGCTGCTGTGTCTTGTGATAGCCACCGACCTGTCCCAAGCTTTCCATAGGAAACTGCAATGCACTGTGGAACGGCTTCGTGCCGCCGCCAAACGGGTTGTGCAATGTCGCTGTGCTGCGCTGGCAGCGTTACTGGTCTGATGTGAACTCGTGTTCAGAGCCGGTCCGTGAGAGAACCAGAATACGGATGGGACTGCCCGGTGCCATCCTGGCCTGGGCTGGCTCCCACAGCTCCATCCTGCTAACAGGCAGCAAGCACAGAGCGAATTAACCTAATTAAAAAAAATGAGAACGAAGGGACATGTGACAGAGGGAAATCATTTCACATTTAATTGAAAAACCCCATCTCTGTAGTTGGCCACGATGTCGTTCCCTTTGCCTCTTTCTTAAGAACAGCCACATGCGTTTCCACTCTTGCCCATTCCACGTGGTTTGGGCAAGCGTAATGTCCAGCTATCGGTGTGCTTACGCGCTCCAGGCAAAGCTAAGCTTTCAAGCCCTCGCTAACCGCGGTTGCAGACAGATTTTCCCATGCGGATATAAATCTAGAAACTCGTTTCTTTCTAAAACTGCCGGGCGCTGTGAGAGCTGAGCAGTTAGCTGGAAGCTTTCAGAAAGTGAGAAGTTTCGCTTGGGGGGACAAAACCAGAAGTGTTTGTTTATTGAGCGTGAGACATTCGTTTGATGCACATCAGGTTCAACAAACCTAAGCCAAACAAACAGAAAATTCCCAAGATGACCATGTGTATATTCCCTGGGATCTGGACTCTGGAAACAGCGTAGTCCTCCACTCCAGGGCTGCACCTCCTGGCAGTGAAATGCGTAGGAACAGCAGTGTCGTCAAGCAGGTCCAAGAACCCTCTGGTTCTCTGGAAATTTGAGATTTCAGCCTAAAACTCTGGGGCCGGAATCTCAACCATTCGGATCCTGGATGGGTCTTTAGACACAGGTTGTATTAATTGTTTCCAGCACAGAATCTGCTGCAGCTTTTTTTTTTTTTTTTTTGTGAGGGTTTTTTTTTTATTATTTATTTCTCTTCCCCGTGTTGGCTAATCAGTTTGGATGGTGTGTGTGTGTGTGTGGGGGGGGTTATGGTTTTATCTGAGTGAGATGCAGAGAAGTTTCTTCATGCTTTTGCTGCCCAGCCAGGTTTCAATGGCTTTTTGGAGAGGCGCTTCCAGGCACCACAGCCAGGATCACCACTTGGTGCTGCTGCTATTCAGTGATTGCAAAATTAGCGGCTTTTCAGAGCGTCATGGCATCGACACTGGATGGAGTTCTTTCATATGTCCTGCTCATTCCAAAGGATAGGTTTGGGGAACTATTTCCCAAAAATCAGAAATACGGGAAAAAAAGTTGGAGGGCGGAAATGAATAATACACAAACGAACATGTAGAAGGTGAAATTTAGGTTGCAAGCATATAATTATCTGAATTTTCATTTAACTGGGACACTTCCTTTTTCCAAAAAGGGCTTTCTTCACCTAGAAACACCTGTCTTTCCACAAGCTCTCCCATCTAAGCAGCGATTTTATCTTGCTTACAAAAACTGCCTGCAGGTCAAAGGGCAGGGGTGTTAATGCTGTTTATAAACAAACGTTATTCTGTTCCTCTCCTAAACAGCATTACTTTGAGAGGGATGTCTGTATGATGCGTATGTAAGGAGCTGGCGTGACAATATCCCACAGAGCAATGCGGAGGGATAGTGTGGAGGGGTGACAGAATCATCTGCGAGAGGTTGTCCCACCGGGTTCCTGATAGCAGCTTATTGCACATTCGGGCCCAGGAATACGCAAGCACTTCATGCAAAACCATGCTGTGAAACGTCACCCCAAGCTTATTTAGCTGACTCCTCGCCCCCTCTACCGCACTGCCCCGATGCACGTAACCGGGCAGCGAATCGCTGTGATTTTCTCCTGCCCCGCTGTCGGTCAGCGTTGCTGCAGGGAGGGTGAGGCACCCCCCCCCGGGCCTGCCCCCCGCTGCAGCCCAGCACGGGGCTGCGCCTGGAACGGGGAGCATGGAATCATAGAATCATAGGATTGTCTAGGTTGGAAGGCACCTTTCAGATCGTCGAGTCCAATCATCAACCTAACCCTGCCAAGACCACCGCTAAACCATGTCCCTGAGCACCACGTCTACCCGTCTTTTAAACACCTCTAGGGTTGGCGACTCAACCACTTCCCTGGGCAGCCTGTTCCAGTGCTTGATAATCCTTTCAGTAAAGAGTTTTTTCCTAATATCCAGTCTAAACCTCCCCTGGCGCAACTTGAGGCCATTTGCTCTTGTCCTATCGCCTGTCACTTGGGAGAAGAGACCGACCCCCACCTCTCTACAACCTCCTTTCAGGTAGTGTAGAGAGCGATAAGGTCTCTCCCCGCAGCCTCCTCTTCTCCAGGCTGAACAACCCCAGCTCCCTCAGCCGCTCCTGGTAAGACTTGTTCTGCAGACCCCTCACCAGCTCCATTGCCCTTCTCTGGACCCGCTCCAGCACCTCAATGTCATTCTTGTGGTGAGGGGCCCAAAACTGGACCCAGCACTCAAGGTGGGGCCTCACCAGTGCCGAGTACAGGGGGATGATCGCTTCCCTAGTCCTGCTGGCCACGCTGTTCCTGGTACAGGCCAGGATGCTGTTGGCCACCTTGGCCTCATATTCAGCCGGCCGTCCACCAACACCCCCAGGTCCTTTTCTCCCAGGCCGCTCTCTAGCCGCTCTCCCCCAAGCCTGTAGCGCTGCGTCTACCTACACGATGCCAGACTGAGAACTAGATACATCCATGGTCGGATACTTGCTCATTTTTATTTTGTTTTGGACTTTGGGTTGAATCAGTGGTCTCTTCTTAGAGAGAAAAGGTTTATCCATGAGAGTTGCTGCCTGTGATGGGCAGCGCCCTTCCCGTTGTCAGAGGGGTGGGGAGGTGGCGGAAGCTGTGGGGAAGAGGCAGTCCCCCCGCGATCCCCAATGCCGGCCCTGGAAGATGAGCAGAGGGATTTGCAAATAGCGCATGGCAAGGCTTCGAGCCGCTGGCCTCGGGACCGTACGCGAAGCAAAGGCATTTTCAGACCCCCAAGCTGCTTTGAGGCTCTTTCCAGGCTCTCTGAAGCAGCGTCTTGCTGCGCTTGTTCCTTGGTGGGAGGGTGTCCCGTGCCGGGGAGGGCGGGGGCGGGGGGACGGACGGCGGTGCAGAGCCGTTGAAAAACCTGCTTTTTCAAACGCGCTTGAAAAACCGTGTGTGGCTTGCTTTCTGCAGCCAGGGCTGAAACCAGATGGCCCGTCACCCTACAGCCGGCACGCGGTCGGAATAAAGCTAGCTCGGTCTCTGTATCAAGTACCTGTTAATTTGACTGAAATGTGATGGCGTACTCGAGCATAATCCAGATCGGATGGGTTTGGCAATCCTGGGGCCACGGCCGCCTCTTCCGATGGCCGGTGTGGGAGGGTATTCGAGTGCCAGGCTCTCGCAGCAGTTCTGGCTGGCGTTTGCCTGTATCCTGAGGCATCTGTGTCCACAGAAGCCTGCTATTCCGTGCACTTTCTAAAATACCGTGTGTAGGCATTTCTGGAGTCTGAAAAGCCGGGTGGAAGTGAGCAACTCCAAAGTCAATTACTCAAATTTTCTCCCTTTTTTCTTCTCTTTTTATAAGATGAAAGTCTCAGCTTGGCATACGCAATTTAAGCGCTGAAGGATGTTTTTATCTGAGATGCAGTGATTTGTCTATTCTTCTGATTTAGTTGATATTATTGTAGCCAAGGTCCTTTAGATATCCTGGTAAGCTGCTGAGTAACACAGCGCGGCTTACGCCGTTGGTTAGCTGAAAAAAAATTGTGAGTCAAAAAATTTTCGCCTGTGAGTTTTCTAAAGGTCTGACGAAAAGTTCACTGCAAAGAAAAGAGCCTAAGACTAAATTACAGGGCAGTTATTTCTAGAGAGTGGTGTAGCAGTGTTGATTTTGCATTATTAAGACTTTGTCAAAGAAAATAAATAGAGATGCTGGAAGAATGTATGTGGGCTTTTTATTCAAAGCAAACAATGGGGCTTGCTATTTATATAACGCGACTGTGATGCTGGGAACGGTATAGTAGCTGATTAGCAAGATGCAATTCTTTGTATAGCTTCGTCTTTGCTTTTAAAATCGTCTCTCAGGAAAGGCAGGTGACGTAGAGTGGGGGAGACATCTTTTTCTCTCTTTGGTGTTCTTAAGAGTAACAAAAAAATCCATTCCTCAGCGTCCAGGTTGTTAGAAAGGCCTGAGACCGAGGTGGCTTTGCTGTGTGGCTCTGTGGCTTTACCTGGGTAACCCCAGTCTCGTCTCTGCCGCTGCTCCCCGGCGTGCCCCTCTCCTGTGCCGTGCCCCCCACCTCGCGCCGCCGGCTGCAGACAGCGAGGTTCCCAGCAGTGGGAAAAGGGGTGCCTGGGGTGCGCCACACATGCTGTCCCTGTGCCGCCGCTGCCAGGGCAGCAGGTCGCGGGAGCCGGTGCCTAAACGTGGGCATCCCCCCCCTCAGCCAGGAAAGCCCAGACTGTTTCAACGCGCAGGGCTGGGTTTAAACCCGGCTCGTCTGAACGTTCAGTGTGCAATAAGGCACTCTGGGCAATCCCTACCAAAACAGGGAGTCTGGCTCCGTGTCCGCTTCCCATCCAGCCCGCGCTTTATTGCGTGTTGCGGAGGACGGATGCTTTGTTCTTCGCTGTTACAAACGTACGGGCTCCGCCGTGGAAGGCTGTAGGGAAGCGACCAGGGGAGACCGGCCCTGTTGCTCCATCCTGCCCTCCGGTCTCCAAGGGTGATTTTGTCCCCCCCCAAGAAGAACCTCCGGAATGTCGAGGTGAGAAGAGCAGCCGTCCCCGCTCCAGCAGCAGGGCTGTCAGCCGGCCTGGCTCTGGGGCTCTGCTCGGCGGCAGCAAGGATCCCGGCAGAGCTGGCTGAGTACAAAGGAGGGGGGGACAGCCCTTGCCTAAGGATTTAACGAAACCGCTGAATTACTGGATAATGAAAGGGTGGCACGCTGGATAATTAACTCACTAAAACGCTATCTTGAGCACCAGAGTCTTCTTTCAAAGGTTGGCTATTTACTTAAAATATTGTTACCTTTGTAACTCTACGGCTTTGCTAGGAGCCCAAACCAAGGGCTCATTTACTTCCCTAATTAACAACGTAACCTGTAATTATCCAAAACGTTACGGAAGATTGCCACAAAACGCATTCCGAGCAGCTGACTGGATACCTGACAGCTCATCTGATAGCTTCAAACAGGCGAGGTGGATTTGTCACGCCGAAGCGATTTCCACGGGAACGCAGCCTGGGTGGCCTAGTTCTGTCCCGTGACATTGTCACGCCGCGGAGCCCTATGGAAATGCAAAAATATTACTGGCATCACTATGATGAGACCGAGCGGGCGGGCAGGAAGACTCGCAATGGACAGGGAAGACAGTTCCTGCGCATGCCAAAGTTTAGGGAAGAGCTGCGGCATCTGCCCGAGGAAGGATCCCATTCCTCTTTCGCAGGAGTCTCGGCACGTGAGGGGTTCAGCTGTTGCCGTCGCCTTTATGAAACGGGGGTGACTCTGCCTCTACTGCAGCTTGCGGTGCTGCCATGAGCTTTTGCGAGGCGAGGGGGGGGGGGGAGTGTCCGTGCCTTGGTGCCGGCTGGACACGAGCCAGCCCTCCTCCGGAGGCTGCGGAGGTTCGCTAGGCTCTCGGAGGTGCCTGCGGCGTTACCCCCACAGCAGCTCGTCTGGGTGCGAGTTTGCTGACACCCACCCACTTGGACACACACCCCCAAACCCCCCCCACCCCAAGCAGAAGTGGAGATCTGTCTGCAAAACCTTGCTCTGAAGGCCATAGTGCGGCGCTTCAGACCTGGTGCAAGCGAGGGGACGTCTCCTCCTCTGCCCCCGGCAAAGAGGTACCCACGGGGCAGGGGCCAAGGTTGCTCTTTGTCCTGAGGAATTCTCATTTTGCAGTGGATACGAATCGAACAGTACTAGCCTGGTGTAAACCTTGAAGCGATCCCTAGACTATGTTATTTCTCAACGGAGGGTGTTCAATTTGTATTGATAGTTCAGCTCTTTCATGGCTGGTGCTGCCTCCGTCTCTGTTTCCGTTCTCTTGAAGCAGATGCTTGGCTGGTGGCACCTGGCATATCCGCATCAGCTAATGGAGAATTGCTCTCCTAATTAAGTTCCTGAGCACGGGGAACAGAGACGAGCCTGCCATCTATTTTTATTTGAATTAGAAAAAAAAAAAAAAAAAAATCTGATGCTGACCAGAAGTTTAATTTTATCTCCCGATTTTCTTTGCCGAGGCTCAAGTTTTCTTTTAAGGCAATTAGGAGCACAAAAATCTTTGTGGTTAACAGCCAGCATTAACTAATGAACTAACAGAAAAAAACAGGCTTATCAATTAGCAGCTTAATGCCAGTAGCTTTTGAATATTTTCTTTGAGTTCTTTTTTTTTTTAAGCTACATAAGTGGCTTGCTTAAACTGCATTTAACTTCCAGGGGGTCAGCCCTACTCTGATTTAAAGTGGCCTTAATATTATTTAAGTTTGGAAATGACTAGAGGTAAATCAAATTTAGGTCATTTTGCTTCCGAATAAGAACTTGCACTGAGGGATTGAACGCAGTTTAACTAATCCACTTAAAGTCAAGCAGTGACTTAATTTAGATGATTTTTCCTGAGCGTGTCTGTCTAGGTGAGACGGTGCGCTGCTTTCCAACCTGCCCTGCGTTCCTGGGGATATAGCGGCGTGGCAGCCGGCAGAATTAAACCCACTTACGCCAGCTGCGTGTTACGTCCTGAAGTGTGAAATTTAAAAAGAAATAGATGTGGAGGAATGAAGTCATGGTCTGGATGAGGTTTTATTTCTTTCCTTTCTAAATAGGCAGTAGAAATACAGCACGTTATCTATTGAGGGGAAAAAATACAGTGTATTGGGCAAGAATTTGGAGCACACCCAGTGGAAACTTGTTTTGCTATCCCTTTAAGCTATACTTAACACACAATAATTTGAGGACTTCGTTTTATTGCTAGGGCTGTTGGGATGACCGCAGTGCTTGGCTCGCTGGCCTGGGAGTAGACGTCTTGCCCTGGGGCACGAGGAGTCCCCGGAGCAAACCCCAGAGAGCCCCCACTTGCTGGGCTTTGCGCCGGGGCGGCCGGACAAGGTTCTCAGGTTCTCACTTCATGGTCCCACCCGACTTCAAAATCCATTTCTTCTTCATTTGTTTTTACAAAATACGGTGCCCTGGTGTGCGTTAACTTAACGCGCGTGGCGTTTGCATGGCAGGCTGTTAAGTATAACCCAAAAATAATTAGGGCTAATTTGCCACTGAAACAAACGAGAGCAGAGGTACGTTTTGTGACGTGGCTGCCTTCCGTTTTAATAGTGATTGCTCACACAGTAAATGGTAAAGCATTGTCTTTCATGTAAGGAGTTTCATTTATTACTGTAAATGAATGGAATTCTGGTTGATTAATTAGGAGCTCGATTCACCACAAATTACCGAGTTCTGCTTAATTGAAGTAGGGACTGATTTTGTTTCTCTTCCAGCACAGCTCCTTTACGCACGCAGGACTCTCACGGTTTTTCTTAGCAATGCCCGCTCCCGGGTAGTTCAGCCCCGTGTCTCTTCCGAGGGCAAGGACCTGCTCGTGGAGGCATGACGTGAAGTAGGATTTGAGGAACAGCAGTAAGGCAGCTGAATTCGGGTGTCCACACTGCAGCCCCCCCCCCCCGCCCGTATTCGTGCCCCAAGGCCCCATCCAAGGACAGGAGGGAAACAGAGCGAGCGCCTGCCGGGAGAGGCTTGGTGGTTGCGCGCGGTGGGACCTTGCCATCTGGGCTGGACGTGCCGGCTGTTTCCTGACAGTGCCGATAGGCTGTCTGGGACGGTGGCGTTTGCCGGCTGCAAACCAGATGGGGATTATCAGCTCCGGGCAGGGATGCTCCTGGGGTGCTGCGGGAGGGGCGTTGGGGCTGTCCTGTTCCCGGCTGTTGGAAGCGTCGGAGGTTTATACTGCATTTTAAAAGTGTAGTGAGTGATAGAGACACTTTTAAAAAAAAAAAAAAGTGGAACTTCTGTACTTAGATGGACTTTAATTTCTGATAGATTTTCAAAGATCAATTTTTATTTTAGGATAAAACCTCTTAAAAGTAAATTTGACTAAATTACAGATACCAATTTTCAGGCATCAATGTATCTTAATCTAGTTAAACGAAACGCTAAATAATATGTAAGAGTGCAGGTTTGCGATCAGTGTTTTATGAAAGTCAAGCCATGCAGTTTGTGGAAGCGACGAACACTTTCTCAAAACTTAACAGCATCACCCTCGCCCGTTGACACGTAAAGGATATTTTCTGTCCAGAACTTGAGAAAATATTTTTAATCTCTGTTTGTGGGGGTTGGACTAGACGACCTTTAAAGATCCCTTCCAACCCAACACATATGAAAAAATATTTCAGCTAAGTTAGGTTGAGTGGCATCGAGGAGATGAGAGATCAAGGACCTTGTTTCTGTCTTTCTTCCATTACATGTACAAAAACTGGCTGTGAGATGTTATTTACTAGGTCTAAAATGCTGAAGCACTTGCTGACCGTAAGCAATCGAATCTACTTCACTTGCAACGTATAATAACTATACTCAGCTTTAGCGTAATCAGTCTGTTAGCTTGGAATGCAAAACAGGTTTTGATGAAGTCGTTGTCACTATGTATCCAATTAAGGACGTTTTAAACTATTTTTTTTTTTAAATTTTAAAAGCTGTACCGTACATATTTAACCTGGGCACAATTAACAAGTGTAATTGCCCATTAAGTAATGGAAGGGTTTAAATTTGTCCGCGCAGGCCCACTGTTATCTTTTCTGCACAAACCCAAAATGTCAAATTACACCAAACAAGGGACTATACTTGCCCTTTCCGTAGCTTCAAAAACCCCAAACCATCACCACAAAAGAAGGCTGAAAATTAATGATTTGTATGAAGGATTGCTGTTTTAAATGATTGAAGTCACTTAAACCGAAATCGGCCTGCTCTGGGCGCAGGGGGAGCACTTTCAATAGAGGATGGCGATGGTGCTGGGACTCGCTCTATCAGCAGACGTCCAGGCAGCCCCTTCTGTGTTAGAAGTAAACACCCACGCCCTGAACCTGGTTGACGGAGAGACCGACAGGTCTATGTCTTACGGGATGTGAGCAGGAGCAGCTCTGACAGCCCTCGGGCAGGCTACTCGCTCACATGGGGGATGGTGACCCAAAGACTCCTTGGCCCACAAGTTCTGGTCTCTTGCTTATTGTCATTGCGGGGATTCCTCTCTTTTTCCGCTCAAAATAGGTTTGTACTTCCTTTCTGAGGCCATATGTGCTACGGACTGGGCAGCAATCCCCGATGCACCCAGATTTCCAGTGCAGTGAAAACCACTAAGGCTTAGTGAGGTGCCTCGGCAGACGTTGTAACTGATGCATCAGACCACGCCACTGCTGGAGGAGTCAAGGTTCCCATGCGTTTAAGCCTGTGTTGCGTAGTTCAGCATAAGATTAATAAATCTGATGCTCAACGCAGCAAATGAAAGATTTTATTGTAACGAAGTTGGTAGAGGTGTATGTTAGCGACTGGAAATTCGATGTCCTGTTTCATATATCACATGGGAGGCAAGTTTCCCAGTAAAAGTGCTTTTAGGTGGCTGTGTTAGTTTGCATTACGCTGCCTACTCACTAGATGTCTCCGAGAGCAACATGCACGCTCTGAGATGCGTCGCCTGATAAATCAGAGAGTCTGAAATGGAGCTGGGACTGAGTCTGGGCAGGAGTTTATGTGTTTGCATGTTATTACCGCTTATTGGAACCAAAGAGCCAACCTCCACAGCACAAGTGGTCTTCTGCAGAGCACCACAGATGCCCTACCCTGATCGCGTCTCCAGGGGGTCACGGCCAGGCCTTCAAGCAGCGTGGCTGTACTCCAGAGTGAGTTGGGTCACAAGCTGATGGTAACGATTTGAGCATATTTATGCGTGGCTGCCGAGAACTGGAGGCAAATTTTGTCAAGCACCGCGTTTATAGGCAGAGAAGGGAAGGCTACCGCGGGACAGGAGGTAACATCCCTGCTGAAACTCTCTCTTAGGCTTCTGTCAACTCAGGCATGTTTCACTCACAGTTCGGGATGCTAATGAAGCTTCCTACGTGAACTTCTTTCCCCATCTTCTCCTATATCTGGAATTGGGAAAAAAAATTAGAAGCTATAAAGCATGTATCTAATCACAGGAAAAGATGAGCACAGCTTCCTTCCAGTGACTTTAATTAAGCTGCCTCAGCTGGGCCAGTAAGTTTAGCTCATTCAGCCAAGCAGCAACATTTCTTATTATAATTTGGAATTATCTGATGAAGCTGCAGCGCTGTGATCTGATTGCATCAGCTCATACGGGAAGTGCTGATGAGCCGGTTTCGGATGTGGACCCATGGATTAGCCCAGGGATCTCTGCCACGTACAGGTCCTTCCAGTGAGAAGGGAACAAACAACCTCTAGGGTTCAAAGCTGCTACACCTCTCTCGCAGACCACGCGTTCCTCTGCTGCTAGCTGCAGCCATTTCCAGCCTGCACTACATCCAGGAACGCTAGTGAGAAGGTGGAGGTAAAGGAGGAAAGGAAGATTTATCTGCTGTCTGAAGGAAACTCACGCGGAGAGGTCTGGGAGAGGCCACCAGGGTAACCCCAGAGCAGCTGCTTCTGCAGTGCCCAGGCAATAAGGGACCCTCTGATGGGACACACTGGAGATGCTAGTCGTTGCTTTTTGCTTTCTCTTACCTCTGCAGAATAACAAGAAAACCACTGTCCAGGTCAGCGGAGAGGGCTCCATTTGAGTCCCTACGAAGAGAGCAGCCATTTCTTACAGCCGCCTTGCTGCAGCGGCTGCTCAGCGCGTGGGCTAAACGGAGGATGGGGAACTGGGCCCGGGGAGATGCCATCAGCAGTGCGGAGACCAGCTGGCAGCTGCTGAAAGGAGCACTCCTGGCAGGTTGGTGCTGTTCAGTGTCTTTATGAAAGACCCAGGTGATGGCCAGAGCGCACCCTCAGCAAGCTCGATGGCGTTCCCAAGCCGGGGGAGCGATTGAAAGGCTGGAAGGTGGCAGGGCTGCCGTTCAGAGGGACCGGGAGAAGAAGTGGGCTGGCAGGGACCACGTGAGTTGGAACAAAGTACTGGGGAAGGGAAAGGTTTGCTATACGTGGTCCTCTCCAGAGGCTGGTGCAGCCTCTCCTGTGAGCCCACCGTGATGTCTTCACTTGGTGTTTCCCTGGAGCAGCTCTGCAGCTCTCCAGCTGCCCTGGGCAAGCGCGGCTCTCGAAGAGGACAAAGTTTGCCGAGCCGCATTGCTGCCAAGGGGTGCGCAGCTGGAAGTCACGATTCCCAGGGCAGGTCCTCACCTGCCTCCTGACCCGTCAGCATGCCGGGAGGCCTGATGCATCAGCAGGATTCAGATGCGTCTTACTCATAACCCGTATCCTGAGTGCTGGGGTGCCAGCGGCTTGGCGTGGCTTTGCCTGCGACGGTGGCCAGTATGGCATTAGCAGCTTGAGGCCCAGCCAGAGAGGCAGAGGAGAGAGTTTCTGTCCTAAAGAGCTTATCAAGTCCTTGCGTTCAAGTATCAAGTCCTGCGTTAGCAGCAGGAGAGTTCAGGAAAGGCAGCAAACAGGAGGTGCTTCCATACAGGCCAAGGGAAAAAAAAAGACAATCATATGAGAAATCTCCGAGAGCTGTTGTCCTCAAGCGTGGGTCTTGAGGGGACAGGGACATGTGAGGAAGAGGAGGCAGAGTCTGGCATCCCGCCAGCGTCTCTGGCCTATGATGCTTTTTGGGAGGACAGCATCCCTCACAGGCAGGCCACCACAGGGGTTTTCAGCAGTAAATGTGCAGGTGGATCGGTGGTGATTTGAGCTTTATATCCGATTTCTTGATATATTTTTTTTTTCCTAGGACTTTTACAAGCTGTAAACTGTGAACTCTGGATATACTAATGTTAGGATTAATTATGGCGCTGCTATTCTCAATATTTACACAGTTATCCAGCCTTCTTTTGCATTTCAGAGATTTTTTTGGCCTCAGAAACAACTTCCTGTGGCAAAGGATCCCCCAGGGTAATTTCACTGTGTGTAATAGGATTTCATTTGCATTTGTTTTGAATTTTCTGCCCTTTAATTTTGTTCAATGTTGCTGTTTTCTAGTGCTATCGGGCAGGTAGAAGAGCAGCTCTCGGTGTGCTTTTCTGGAGACCACTTGTTATTCTCCAGCCTTTCAGCGAGGCATGATGCAAACAGAGGGGGCTGGCGGAAGCGGCGCGGAGCGCGAGAGGACATCCGATAAGGAGATGCAGAATTGCTCTATTTGTAAACCAGATCATTGATCTGAGAGCGAACAAGCTGGCTGCCGAAAAAAAAAAAAAAAAGGCAAAAAAAAAGCAAGCAGAGTCTCAACCCGAGGCGTTCAGCAACGAGCTATGCAAGACATAACCTCAAACCACAGGAAGCCCTGATATCCCATGAAGTAACAAATATTTTTCTATTAATACCAGCGTTTTTATTGCCTCTTTCATCCTGAAAGAACCCTAGTTGGCTTTTATGCTTTGCAGGCTCAATTCAGGAATTACTTCTTGCCACTGAAATAGAAGATATTCCCCAAGATATGCCGATAGCAGAGGCTTAACCATCGGGACAAGCCTCTGCAGTGGCCCTGGGAAGGGAGAGCGCTGTGTCCGTCTGACGGCAGAGGAGGATCTCGTCAAGGCAGGAACCAAGAAAAGCCGGAGGCACTGACGGATCACCGGCAGCCGTCGCTGGTCGGGTAGTGCCAGAGCAATGGCCTGATGTGGTAAGAGGAGAGAGACTGCTCTCTGCTGAAGTGGAAGTGCTCGCGGTGCTCCTCGCAGGCTTCTCCTCTGGATGCCGGCCCAGGCAAGCGCTGCCTTTCTGTCTGCTACCCTGGGAGAGGGGAAGGCACCCCTGCCGCCGTCCGGCGGGTGAGCCTGGGCAGTGCTGTCACCCGTGCACCTTTCCCCAAGCAACAGTGTGGAAGCGCTGCGTGCTCCAGCCTGGGAATGGCTCACGGGGCATCACAGACTGGGGGCTCTGATGAAGGAGGGCTCCCCTGCTCCATCCCGCCTGTCCAGCTCCCACCCTGGCTGGCCTAAGTAAGGGAAAATAGCACCTGAAAAAAGGGGCTGGAGGATGGGGAAGAAAATATGTCCAAGCCTCAAAAAGGGACAAAAATATACATATACATACACATACAGTATATACTTTCTTTCATCTGTTTGTTCATGTATGAATTTAATCGCGAATCTTCAGTCAAGAAAGAGAGAGGACATGGAAAGCTTGAGAAAGATCTGCCTGAGAGAGAGTACAGAAGAGAAATGGAGTAAGAAAGCCAGATGACACTGCCCTTCTTTAACCACCAAAGAGAAAAAAAAATACCTCTGGGAGAAGGCGAGCCAGCAATCAGCTCTGTCACAGCCTTCTTTGTTTTCCCAAACAGCTGAAAGACTGAGCGCTCATCCCCTCTGCCCCCTCCTGTACAACAGGCACCCCCCGTCACCGACGGGAGGGAGAAACAACACAGATGCTACGGACACGTGTGTGGGCATGTTCTGGGAACACTTCTGGTGCCCCTTTTTTACACTGCTGTTTGGAGTCATCCCCTTCACTTTTCCTGTGGCCGTTTCCCTCTTTTCAGTGGCCCCAAACCCATAAAAGGCAAATTTCCTTGTCCTCAGTGTGCAGCCTCCTTGCTTGGCTGAGTAAAGATGGCTCTGTGACACCCTGACGCAGACCCTCCTGCCTCTGGCAGGTCTTGGGGGCTCCTGGGCTGCGGTGGGCCCTGTGACGAGCGGATGTTTTCATCCAGCAAGCCCTTCTGTCTGTGCGTCCCAGCTCCTCCGAGCGCTGCCTCACCTCCTCGCCTTCCTCCTCTCCAGATCCCTCCTGCCCTCCCTGCCCCTCTCCAGCCGTTCCCTGCTCAGCCGCTCTCCGCGTGGTGCTGGCAGGGTTTGGCTGTATTCGGCAGAGTCCTTCGCTGGCCTAGGAGAGGCGATGGGTCTGCCGGAGGTATTGCCTCTGTCTGCTCGGGGAGGACGAGAGAGCGGTTCCGTTAGCTCCGTGGTGGAGATGGGCCTCCCTCTTGTTGCAGGAAGACTTTGGGTCATCCCCATGCCTCCCTAAAACCTTTAATTCCCCCAAAGCATGTAAGTGCAAACACTTTTGCTCAGGCTTTTCAGACAGGGGAGAACTGACAGCCTTCATAAGGAAGACACTCAGCTTCATCCAAGGGTATGACCTTAAGCTGTTTCATCTAAGCAGATGCAAACTTATTTAAATGCTCTTAAATCAAATGGGAGCAGGTGTAGCCTAAACTACTGTAAACTGTTTTTACATGGAAATCCTATCAACTGGGCAGCCTTTTGAACCGCTTTGAACCCGGAGTACGAGCGCATGACCGAAAGTAAATCGTGTGTCGTCGCTTCGTGTGCCGCTGCCCATTAGCTGACCGAAGACATCGCACCCTTCAGCTGCTGGCCGTCAGCCTTGCAGTGACGTCCCTGCCACACGGCGAAGGAGGAGTGTACACGCGCTCCCTGACCTCTGCCAGCCCAAAGTCAGTCAGCGTCACCAGCGTCACCAGCAAACGGCATTAAGATGGCTAACTTTGCATGGGAGCCGAGGAGGAACGCTCTCGCAAGCCTTCTGCTCGCCAAGGGATCCCATGCAGGAAGGAGGGAGCAACCATCCGTGGTAATCAGCAACGTAGCTAATTGCGTCCTCTTCGCGGTTTGCAAAGAGGATTTGTGTCTAAGGCTTGTGGGTTAAACAGCTGGTTTAAGCCAGCCCCTCTGCTTCACAGGAGAGAAGCAACCACGCTCAGCCACTGCCGTCCTGCAGCCTGCTGCTTTTAATCTCGTACTTTGACTGTGCTCAGCCACCGCCGCCCTGCCAATAAACTGCTCACAACGTACGTATAACTAGCCGAAGCGTGAGATGAAAGGGCAAAACTTTCCCTGTAGACAGAGACTTGTAGAGATGGCGCAGGAACCGTGCTGAAAAAGTAGGGCCCTAGCCTAAAACCAAAACCAAGGAAACCTCCTGTTATTTCTTTCGGGTCTGCCTAAACTGCCTTGGATGGGTCTTCAACGGCAGTTTTGCGTGTCAAATGCAACATCAGTAAAACTTGATGATTCTGCCATTACGGGTGCCCCGAGCTGGTCTCTGCATGGAAAATACTGCCCAGCCCCAAACCTCATGATGTCCCTGACCCCGCAGGTGGCTGGGCAAGGCTCCAGGGCAGCTCTCACGTGCTGGTGTCCAGCCCCCATTCGATCCTTCGAACTGGCTCGGGATGCTGCCCACCAGTCGGAGATCGCTACAGCTGGCAGCCTGGATTCTGGCTGGCTAATGTCTACCTAAAGATGCCGCTCTGCATTAATCCTAAATATTTTCCTCCACAGTTGCAAGCTCTTTGTGAGCGTAATCTGCCAGTCCAAACAGAAGAAAATCTCTATTTGGTCTGAAGAGCAGAACTTGGCGTGGTCTGCAGGGGAAAATGCCAAGTACGCGAGGCTGTTTGCTCTCCTTTAAACAGTCATGACTGTTCCTTAGCTCCGCTCAGGCACATCTGGCTGTCATCTCTGCACATCTGTATCCTGTGATTTACACAGTTTTCTCCCGATGCTTTATGTGGTTTTATGCTGTGATGAGGCTCTGGAAAGAACAAAAGCTCATCTTTCTGCCCCTCCGAGAGCCAGCTCGCTGGGAATCTTCCTAGGGTCCTAGCGAAGCTAACGGGACCTCCTCTGGGGCCTGCAGGAAAGCATTTCGATGGCCCTCCCAGGAGAAGAGTCTACACGGCAGCAAACAGAGATGCACGTGGTGACTTGTGGGGAATCCACATACATCACTAAAGCATTGCAGGATGCATCTGGGAAAGGAAGGCTTTCCTTAGCACCTCTGTTCTTCTTCAGCCCCAAGGTGGGGTTTGATGCGCACTTCAACACCATTACACTTATTCAGGTTTGGAAGCCAGTCTTGTTAAGTTTTGTCTGCATTAAGGCTGGTTCCTGGCCCGATGGATCCAACACGAGTTTCAGCCAGGCAATCCTTGGGTTGCTCTTTCACGAAGGATCCCACCATGCACAGATACCCAGACACCAACCGGAACCTGTGAGCAACTGCTGAAAGAAGCAGCCCTTTCTTGTCCTGCAAAGGCTGTAGTCACGTAAGAGGAGACGTTTGTGCATCTGCTATTTCCCCTCCTCGGCCCAGTTGACGCTGAAGCCAGCTAACTAGGATTTCCTCGCTTGGATTGCAGAAGGAACTCCAAAGAACACGTGGGGGTTCTGCTACCTGCAACCCATCTCCAACAGTCGCAATGCCTCTAATATGCATCTGTGCCGACTGGCATTCGAAAAGCGCTGAAATCATCAGATTTGGGGGTTTTTTAAGGAGGTGGAATCGGGTGGTACATAGCTATGATCTGATGGCCTAAACGCAATGCATCGTTAAGTTCCCACACCGTTCGAATATTGGGGGATCAAGAGATGCTCCACGAAGAGTACTGAAATGGTCAGAAGAGGAACAAGTGTGAAAGGAATGAAGTGGAAGAGGTGATATAAAGTAAACTAAATATTCAGCAGCATGTTAGTCTCGTCTGTTCTTTCTTTAGCAGTTCTTTTTTTTTTTTTCTTGCAGAAGGCTCCTGTAGAAGATAAATGTAAGAGCTTTTCTCTCAGAAGAGTACCATCCACAGTGATTCCCTTCCTTCTGTTTCCTCCTGCAGACAGATCTGTTCAAAGCCTGCTCCACCCCCACACTGGCTTATCAGTGGGAGAGAAGAGGGGATTCTCCTCTGTCCTACGCTCCCCAGAAATGGGAACGTTTCACCAGCCGCTATTTACTATGCTAGTAAGGAATTTGCTAAATTACTTTGTGATTCTGAGTGGGAAATTTCTTCCTGAGCTACACGGGCTTCCCAGATATTCCCAGTCTTAATCCTCAACACAGTGAGCCCACACCTTGGTATTTGCGAGCGGCTCTGCAATGGGACGGCAAGGAGCCTTATGATGGAGGGGTGAATCATGATTTTGCGATGACTCTCAGGGTCACATTTTGGAGCAGTTACAGACTTCAAAAGGACGTTTAGATTTAAAAGGAATACTTTGGGAGTACTCTCATAGTGCTCTGTCAGGTCAGCAATGGGGACATTCACCCCCAAACGCCTCTCACCCCAAACTTGGTTGATTGCTTTCGCATGGCATTGATCAAGAGCAAGCAATGAGACAGGCACAATCTCTTTCATAAAGTGTGGTGATTTATTGTACTGTTTGACAGCGCTACAGCTTTCAGAGTTGTTTACCATGGGATAAAACCTGCCCTGCCAGGGGGAAGGGAGTGTATCCTACCCGGAAAAAAATCCAAACCAAACCAAAACAAAACACTTCTTCCATAGTTACATCCTTTAACTTACTCTCTTTACTGTCTGGATGGGAACCGGCTCTGCTTACCTGGGGCCAACAGGGACACCAGCATTGCTGAAGTTGTGCGTAGGAGCACGATCGATAAATCGAGCAGCCTTGAAAACTGACATCCTGATTAAGTTCAGAATTGCAAGAAACCCTTGGAGGAGAGGTTGGAAGCTGAGTGCATAATGAGAGGCCAAACCTAGAATGAGACCCTCTCTAATGAGAGTGGTTAGTAACTAATCAAAAATATTGAAAGCGATGTTTTCTTTTATTCCTGTGTCTGTGTGCAGCCAGCCATAGCAACTCTTGGATAATATTTAGACTATAAGAAGAGAGGCATTTCTTCTACTTTCTTGTTCATCTAATCTGAAGGTGGCTCTCCAGTCATAGAATCATAGAATGATAGAATAGTTTGGGTTGGAAGGGACCTTTAAAGGCCATCTAGTCCAACCTCCCCTGCAATGAGCAAGGACATCTTCCAACTAGATCGAGTTGCTCAAAGCCCCGTCCAACCTGACCTTGAATGTTTCCAGGGATGGGGCATCCGCCACCTCTCTGGGCAACCTGTTCCAGTGTTTCACCACCCTCATCGTAAAAAATGTATTCCTTCTATCCAGTCTAAATCTTTCCTCTTTCATTTTAAAGCCATCACCCCTCATCCTATGGCAAGAGGCCCTGCTAAAATCTTTGTCCCCATCTCTCCTGTAGGCCCCCTCCAGGTACTGGAAGGCTGCTGTAAGGTCTTCCCGGAGCCTTCTCTTCTCCAGGCTGAACAACCCCAACTCTCTCAGCCTGTCCTCACAGGAGAAGTGCTCCAGCCCTCTGATGATATTCGTGGCCCTCCTCTGGACCCATTCCAACAGGTCCATGTCCTTCTTGTGTTGGAGGCAGCAGAACTGGACGCAGTACTCCAGGTGGGGTCTCACCAGAGCGGAGCAGAGGGGGAGAATCATCTCCCTCGACGTGCTGGCCACGCTGCTTCTGATGCAGCTCAGGATCCGGTTCAAAAAGTATTTTGCTGTTGTGGGCAGGGTGATGTGCAGGGTGTGCATTGAAATGAGGATGCTGGATGGCTGCTGCTGTGCCCGTGCTCCAACGCCCGGGTGTGCCTGCAAAGTGCCCGGTGCCTCTTCAGCCAGCTCCCAAGGGCTTTGGGCACGCATGGCACGGAAGAGCCTCCCCGAAGCGAGGGCCAGCCCCGGGTCGGCGCAGAAGGAGCAGAGCTCCTGTACGTGTGTTGCGAGCACCGCTGTCAGTCGCAGAGCTGCTGAGCTGGGACGGGCGAGGACCGCAAAGCGCTCTCCATGCGGCTGTCTGAGGCTTGGGGTTTTTTTTGCAGAAGCATTTTAACTTGAAACGATGAAACCTCTGAAATATTTTTGGAGGGTTTCTGTTCTGTCATTGCATCAATCTCCTTTGATTTAATTCAGCGCGTTCGCACTGAAGACAGCGCTGCCCATGCTTTCACACTCTCTCCGCTCATTGATCTCAGCCAGCGCCTCTCCGTGTCGCCAGCTCGCTGGCTAACGCTGCTGTCAGGGTGTTGGCATGGCGGGGGGGCGGGAGGCTGGCAGGCCCGGGAAAGGTCCCAAACAGTGGCTCTGGTTTTCAGGGACTCAGGGTTCAAACTCAATGCCTGGGTGGATATGTCACGTCAACTCCAGCGCCCTTCCAGAAGAGTGGGGATAATGGTGTTTCCTCACAACTGCAGGCCCCGCAGAGGAAGCAGTTTCCTCCTGCATGCACAATACCCTCGTTTCAGCGCAGCCAGTAGGTGTTTGCGTTAATGCTGCCATAATAATGATGATTTTTCAAGAGGGGAGGGGGGATGAAAGGTTCAGGCCAGCTCAGGTTTTTAAGCCCAGGAGCCCAAGCGGTGGATGGACGAAGCGGCCGTGCCGGGGGTGTCCTGTGCCGTGGCCGGTGGCAGGGCTCCTGGGCGGTGGGTGAACCCGGGTGGCGGTGCAGCCCGGCCAACCGGCTTGCACCCACGTCCCTGCCCGAGCCTGCACCGGAGGTGTGGTGGTGGTGGCAGCGCCGGCACTAGTTCTGCCCTCGTCTGCTCTTGCACAGAACCAGTTTGAAGGGCAGGCGGAGTGGGAGGTTGCTCACCCAGCAAAAAATTTCAGAGCGTGAGAAAGGGGGAAAAAAACCTACCAACAAACATGGTGAGAATCCTCCAGAGCGTATGAAATGCGAAGCAATCGAAGCAAGGGCTGCCTCCTGTTCAGACGGGGGGGATCACTGGTGAGAGGGGAGGCGGCCCTGGTTCGCTGGGGTGGTTTTTGTTTTGTCTTAAACACCGTAACAGCAGGTAAAGGTTTTAGCCCAGGCGGCGATGCTGGGAGTCCCCGTTTACCCCAGCATAGATAGGCAGGCTGAAGCGGGGGCTGCTGTCGCGGCAGGGGAAGGTCTGGTGGCGGTGGAGGGTCTGGTGGCGGTGGAAGGTGTAGCGCCCGTGGCGGTGCGCGGCGGGGTTTGACGGGAGAACACCTGCAGAAGCCTGAGGCCAGGAGAAGGTCGACCACCCCACCCCCCCCCCCCGCGCCGCTCACTCCCTCCCCGCCAGCGTGTGCGAATCCCCGCGCGTTCCCACGGGCGCTGCCACCCGTGCCCGCCGCACGCAGGACCACCCTCTGCCATCCCCACCCTCCCGAGGCAGACCCTGCGGCCGCCAGCCCCCTGCCGCAGGGGAACCGCTGTCCGTCCGTCCGTCCGTCCATCCGTCCGTCCCCCCCCCGCCACCCCGCGGGGGTCTCGGGGGGCGGCGGGGCAGCTCGGCGACGGGCTGCTCCAGCTCTCCGCCCCCTCTCCGCCCAGGAAGCCGCCCCGGACGCTGGGCGGCGGGGAGAAGGCGGGGGGGAGGCCGGCCGGGAAGTTGGGGGCCCCCGCCGGCCCCATCCACCCTCTCCCATCCCATCCCATCCCCTCCCCTCCCCTCCCCGCCCCGCCCCGCCTGGCCGCGCCCGCTGCCCGCGCCGCGCAGGGCGGTCGGTGGGTGGGTGGGTTCGGCCGGCGCGCAGGCGGCGGGGGGCGGGTGGGGGGCGGTGCTGACGGGCCCCGGGCTGGGCTCGGCGCGGCGCGGCTCGGCTCGGCTCGGAGGAGCGGAGCGGCCGCGATGGGCGCCTCGGCGGCGGCGGCGTCGTCGTCGGAGCAGCGGCGGCGGCGGCGCAGGCGGCGGGGGGAGCTGCTGCGGGGGCAGCTGGGCGCCCTGGCCGCCCTGGCCCTGCTGCTGGCCGGCCGCGGCGGTGAGTCTGCGCCGGGGGCCGCTCCGAGGGGCGGCGGGCAGGGCAGGGCGGGGGGACGCGGCGGCGGGCGGGGTCACCTGCGCGGAGCCCGGGGCGAGGGGGAAAGGGGGTGGCGAAGCCCGCTGGGGGCTGGGGCGAGCCGGGGGGCTCCCCTCCCTGCTCCGGGGGTCCGCGTCGGGGCGGTGTGGGCTTGGGGGGGGGGAGAAGGGGGCTGCAAGAGCAGAGGAGAAACTTTGCGGGAGCGGAGCGGGGTCCCTGCGGGCTGCCCCCCCCCGGCGTCCCCGCGGCGGGGCCGGGGCGCGCTGGGCTGCCCGCGGGTACCCACCCGCGGCCGTGGGCTCCCGGTAACCTGCGGGAAGGGGGCGGCCGCCCTCGCGGCGCGGAGGGCTTCGGGGCAGTTTGAATGGGCTTCCCCGTGTGCCATTTTGAGAGGAAAAGGGTTTTCGGAAGGGTGACGCCGGGTCTCGGGTGTTGGGTGGCCGGCTGCCGCTTCGTTTCGCAGCCAGCTGTAGGAAAGAGGGGGATAGGAAGCAATTTATATTTTGCATTGCAAATATGTGAGTGTAAGCAGAATTTACGCAAGGCTTATTTTCCTTTAAGTGAAGGAGAGCGTACCCCTCCGTGACTTGAATTTGCTTTTTAAATAAACAGACGTGTCTTAAGGGTTTCGCGGTGTCCAGCATGGTGTAAGGAATGCTCTGATGTTTAGGAAAGAGCACAAACACCAGCTAAGACTTGAACACAGTTTTTCTTATGGAGTGTAACAGTGCTTGGGTGCGTTTTTGAGATCTGGGACTTTAATGCCCTTCAATTAATCACATTTTCTTTCCTTTTTTTTTTTTTTTTTTAATACACGTATTCTGAAAGTTATGCTTGTTTTTCATGAACGTGGTGATTGCTTCTGAGAAGTAAGGCCAGGAAAGACAGACATGAGCATCGTTGTAAGTAAACAGGGGTGTACGCTTGTACTTAAGGGTGTTTAAGCCTGCCCACACAGGATACGTGGGTATGTGACACTAATACCAGTCCTCCTTTTACACAAACTCCAAAGGCTGCCGGCGAGAAGGTGCTTCCGCTGGTGTACTCTGCCTCTCGTGCCAGTGGGGCCAGACCTGTCCTCTCTCCTTGCTTTCTGTCCGTGGGAAGCCAAGCCATCTCCGTGTTGTTCTCCCGTGGAGCAGACTGGCTGCTTGCCTTGGCCACGCAATAAATTGTAGATTACATGGCAACGGCAAATTTCAGACCTATTCTAAACGGTGCACGGAGTGCACTCTCCTCTCTGACAGGTAGTGTGGATTCCCATCCCGTGCTTGGCTCTCCTTCAACACGGATTTCGTACTGACGCGGAAGGGAGCTCTGTCCGCTGAGTAAAGGCGGCACCAGCTGTAAAGGTGCTGCAGATGAATTTGTCTGTGCTTTGCTTGTATTGCCCAAAGCGTTGCCCAGCCGGCACTGCTAACTTTTGTCAGGGCTTTTGCCAGTTTTGCTTCAGTTCAGGAGAGTGTCTTGCGTTGTCTGTGATCAGAGTTAGCTTAAAATTAATCTGAGAGACGAGAAGTAGTGTTTGGCGCGATAGACGCGGCACCCTGTGTGTCTGCTGCCGCGCAGAGCTGGGAGCGACAGGGAGAAGAATCGTTTCACAGGTGGAAATTTTCCACAGCGCCCACTGCCTCCGCTGCCTCTTCATGGGACCTGAGTGACTGGGCTCTCTTGGGAACCTCGCTTACAGCCAACAGCCTGACGCTGTCTGCAGTTTGTGTTTTTGTGTTGTGATTAGACGGGAGGTGGAAAGATGTGTTTCGATTTAGTGATTTTAAGTATTTTTCCCTTGCAAAAATGGGCGGTTCAAGCACAAACGCAAACTTTTGACTCGACTGCAGTGCCTTTATCTCGAATGGCCTCCCTGGTTGGGTGGCCGGAGGCGGCAGCCTTACCCTGCGCTTGCAGAGCAGTTTTAACTAGCAAGGGAGTGTGGTATTTGGAGTAAAGAACAGGGGGCTTTGCCTCAGCAGCGCGCGTGGCTGGTGCGCAGCTCTCGCATCCTTGATGCCGGTGAGACCGACGGTGGTATAAAGTTGGGCACAGGCTTCACTGGGGTGCAGTGGAGACGCTGGAGCAATTGCTGCGCCTGTAGAGCCTTTGCGTCGAGGTGCGGTCTAGCCCAGCGACCCTAGGCTTGAATCACCTTTTTAGATTGTATGTTTTAGCTTTCAGTGCTGCTGTTTTTCTTGGACAGTCCCCTTCCCCTCAGCCGCTATCTCTTCCACGACCTGGATCCAGAGGAGCATGGCTTTTTGAGTCACGGGCGACCTCTGTTTGCAGAGGGGTGCGAGGTGCCAAAGCCTCATTCAGAAGGCGTATGTACTTGCATCTACCTGCAAGAAATAGGCTGGAGCTCTCCCTGAAGAGGCAGGTAACCACGGTGTTTTAATTGATAAACCGTTTGTACTGGGCGACTGTCTGGAGGATAGGGCGCAAGCTCTGGGTTTCTGTTCTGCTGTCTCCCGCTGCTTTTCTGGGTGACTTAATCTCTCCCTGTCTCATTTGGCTGGGTCTCTAAAATGAGGCCTCCTTTTCAAGTTTCTTTGAGATCTCCTGATGCTAAATGATGTGTAATAACAAAGTGTTATGTAGCGTTATAATGTTTATGTGGAGGTCATTCCAAAAATCTTTATATTCTACAAGGCTCAGGCTTTCAGAAATGGATACAGTGCGAATTAAGAAGAAATCCAAGCTCCCAAAGTTCACCCGGGCAGTGAATGTACAGCTGGGGTGCCTCTTTCTCTCTTCTAGTCCGTGGTTGTGCTCTGACATCAAGGAAGTCACGCTGGTAAATAAGAGGTGTAACTGAGATCAAACGCAGCTCTGCAGACCAACAATACAGCTGCCGACCGCTGGACTGCCATATGCTTTTCAGTCGGCTGAAGGGGACTGCAGGTGAAGGGAAGTTATAGAAAGCGTCTCGTTAACTTGAATAGTGTGGGTTGCTTCCAAAACTCTACCTGACTCTGCCATCCATGCAGAAAGAGCCGCAAAAGGCATGAAGTTTTCTTTTTTTTTTTTTTATTCCCCCCCCCCCCCCCCGCCATCAGTCCGACTCTTAAATCCTCTGTTGTATACAGAGAGGGGGAGGAGCGGATGGGAGAGACTCCTTCATTATACGAGACCATCTTCCAAACTCTGATGATTCAGGTTTTTCAAGGGAGGCTTCTGAGTCAGGCCTTTTAGCAGTTTGCTGTCGTGGACAGGAAAAATAGCAGGGGCATCAGTCAGTGGGATTTTTCTTCTTTCTGTGTGCTTGTGTTTTTGGCAGGATGGTAAGGAAAAGCTGTGTCTGATTCTGCAGCCCTTACTCATGGGGATGGGCACATCCAAGCGAATGGAGTCGCCTGCGTGATTCAAGCATGGAAGATTTGGGTTGCTTTTAAGTCTTGTTCTAACTTGACGGGAGTGAAGTATTCAGAGTGATGGAGCGAGGCCTGCCAGATGCATTTTGACTAACTCGGAGACTTACTCCAAATCCAAAGCTCAGGTTGTTTTTACAGGACTGGTAGGTGCCCCGTCCCCCCTGTGGGCCGCGCGGGGCTGAGAGCATCCATGTCACGGTAAGAGACTCACAGAAAGCCTGTGAGCCATCCTGGGTAGCATGATAGGAGACGGGGAGTAAAGATCCCAGCGTGGCCGCCTTCCACCCCCGCGGTAGTTGAAGGAGCTCGCAAGACTGGAATGACCCACGTAGGCTGTTTCCTCCTGACCGCTTTGTCACGGGCCCTGCCTCAAAGGGCTTTTCCTTGCAGATCTCCTTACTGCCAAAACAGCGTTGAAGAGCCTTGGTGTGACAGATCCCGGTCCTCTAGCTGGGAATTAAGCGAAAACTCCCTGATTTCGTTCGAGTGTTTTGGGTTGCGCAAACCAAGAAACCCAAACCGAACTTTAGAGGTCATGCAATGAAAGCACAAAAGCAGTTGTTTTCCTCACCTCTTCAGTGAAGCGTAATCCTAGCTTCAGCGAGAGTAATCCTAGCCCAGATGTAATGCTGTAATCGTTGGACCCCTGGATATGGGAATTTACCCTCATAAACTAGGGAGAGGCATCAGGCCAGAGCATGGTATGTGACCTCTTTGGCAGGGAGCTTGTTTGGCCTTGCAGGAAATGACTTGTTCATTTACTTAGTGCTTGTTCAAGGTCCTGCACCAACAGCCGACAGAGAGTGAGGTCTTCTATGGAGCAACTCGGGGAGCGGCAGGGACAAGGCGATGCGGCCGTGCTCGGAAGGGGCGTGGGGGAACGTGCTTAAAGACGTGCTTCGCTTTCAGCGTTTGCTTGCGGGAGTGACACCTGGCTGCGAATCCGTGCTTGCTTCGGGGTCTCCCTGAAGGAACTGCCTTAAAAACGTCCAAATCTCCGTACCTGCCAGTGTTTGGAGTCCGCTTAATTAAAAGCGTTCTGGAAGTGCCGGGATGTGCGCCAGGCCGGTCAGCTTGCCCAAGTCGGGTGCCTGAGGTAAACTCCATCACGCCACCTGAAATCGCAGGGTCTCGGTCCTCAGGGTGTGGGTGCAGGATGCTTGGGAGTTCGGCTTCCGCAGGGCACGCAGGCAAAACGTTGCTCAGCTCCCCGGCTGTTCATGAACAAGGCAAAGGCGAGGCGGTGAATGGCAGCGAAACTCAACAGTCGTTATTTCTGTAGTGCCTGTTAAGGGAAGGCAGGCTTGTGGCTCGACATCTGCCTGGGCTGGTCTAACTGTGAACGCTCCGTCCTCCCCTGGCTGCTGCTTGTGGCTGCTCCTTCCCCCTTTGCGTCCTTTTGCGTGGGGGTCTGGCATTTTGGTGACCCTTAGCTGAGTCTTTTCAGCACGCCGACCCAGCAGAAAACTAGCCCAGGATAATTGGAGGAAGTTTTCTGCCAAATTAGTGCACTGAAACGACTCGGTGAGGGGTCTTAACAAGCCACGGCTGAACGTTAGAGCCCTTGGGTGGTGGCCGTGGTCAGAATGGCAGAGCTTATGGTAAGGTGGGCATGGTTTGTTGGTTTTGTCTAAGCCCTTTTTTAGTAGTTCCCTCCTGCTGTTAAACTTAAATGGTCCTTCATGTTGAGAAGGCTGGCTGGTCACGCTGTCCATTTTTGGTCAAAGATCCTCAAAAGGAAAGGCTCGATTGGGCCTGTCCTATACTCATAACGGCAGGTACTCGTATCGGTAGCCTCCTGGGAGTGAGACTATGGGAAAAAAAAAAAAAAAAAAAAGTCTGTCCTGGGATGGGAGAGGGTCAGTCAGGAGATCAGCAGCCAGCCCTGTGACTGGAAAACTCCCCTCACCCCTGGAGCTGACCCTGCTTCTAAGTGTTAGTCTGCCCCCGGGCATTTTTCTCTGTTTTGTTTCTGTTCTTCTCTCTTTAAATTGATGGCAACTGCATGGTAGCTGGAAAAATAATTTTTTTTTTTTTTTTTTTTCTTTTTCTTTTGGTTTCTGTGCCTTTGGAGCGATCTAAGTTACCCTTTCGAGCTTTCCTGTCCACAAGGAAGCACAGAAAATTTAGTTTTCATAGAGCCTTCCCTAAGATAAGACTTGAAGAAAAGAGCCAGGTCTCATGAAACCTGTCACTGAAAACTTGGGAGTTTTGTTTTTTTCCAAACGAAAACCACACGGTGCTCGTGGAGCGTAGAGCCTGAGGGATGCATCTTGTTCCTGCCATTGCTTAGAAGCCAGTGCAACTTCTTCAGGCGATTTCTGCAAAAATGCGGGTTTCTTCTGCCGGCACAGCGGTTGCTGTGCTGCCGTGGGAGCCGCACCTTGCTGCCGGGGGCTGTGCTTTCCCACCTCTTCTGGGGCACACCGCTTGTTACAGCCGGCAACCAGGCAGTTGAGTTGCAGCGGTGCATTTTTTGGGGGACCAAAAGAAAAAAAAAAAAGTGTGTTTGATTTTTATTTTTTTTCCCCAGCCCTGTCTTCCATGCCCTTCCCTAGACGAGTCTTTAAGCATGGGATTTAGAAAGCACTCGGGATTTTCAAAAAGCTTTGTTCTGCTCTAGGTTTTACCTCGAATATCGCCAAGAGCTGTTGGTAACCTCATCCTAATTTTTTTCCTGCTGCTGTGGCTTTATGGGAAGAAGCAGTGGGCATGCCCCGGTGTGGGCAGGGTGTTTGTAGTCCTGCTACTTTAATCATCATGTCCTGTAGACATGGGCTCAGAAGAGTAAGGTTACACAGTGAGTAAATCTTTGTGGCCCGTCTACAGCGAAGCTGCATTACTTACGGCATCAAAGGGAAATCCTGTGAAAAGGAAAGCAGCAAGTGTGTGTAATTTGCAGCTGGTGAATGGATTCTTGGCTTCCCCCTAAAGGGATGAAGGTGTTTTACCTCCGCCTCTGCGTGGAATCCTTGCTGGACTGTCAGATTCTCCTCCAGCTCCGAACAGCCTGTCCTTGCGTTATTTACTGCCAAGGGCGTCCTGACTCAGGATTTTGCAGTTAGCTACTTGAAACCCCTAAGGGGCAGTTCCATCTCCCTTTATCTTGTCTCCCAGCAGAGTATACATTATCTTTTCTTGCATCGTCTTCCACGGAAGGTCAAGTCTCCACAGCAGTCGGAAAAAAGTGCCTGTTCAGGTGAGACTTTATTTCTGATTTTGTCAGCTTGGAAACTGGTAGCAATGGAGCTGCCTTGATATGGAGATTGCCATGGGGTGAGCCCACTGCACCTGAGGATTTTGGAGGGTGTTGAGGCCTCCATCGCTTTGGCAATGGAGCCAACTACATCCAAGGAGTGTCTGTACGTCCGTAAGACGTTAAATATGTGTGGTTAATGTGTTTGTACAATAGCATGGCTGGATTTCAGCTTAACGCTCAGATTTAAAAAAAAAAAAAAGAAAAGGGTACAAGCTGTAGATGCTAAGCTTTTCTTTAGGAGCAGGCTGAGAAAACTCTGGAAATGAGGGGATTTCTCAGTGTGATTGTTGGGAGGTAAGGAAGGAAAGGGAGCAGGATGGGATGTTGCATCCAGCAACAAGGGCTGATGAATAGAAGCCCACAGCAACTGGAGACAACCCCAGACTGGATTAAAAGCTGAAGCTTGATGTGGACCGAAGATGTTTAAGCTGAATTTTTCTGGCGGTATCCCTGATACTAGGAGCGCTGCACAAGGGCTCCAGGGAGAAGTCCTGGATCTTCTGAAAAAAGGGAGGCGTTGAAGAGGAGTCCAGATGTGGTATCCAGGGAGAAGGCTGTATGGGACAGCACTTGCTGGGACTTTGTTTGCCTTTTATGGACTTTTTTGGCTAACAGGGACTGCTGAAGAGGTGGGATTGAATGTCATCTGCCTATAAGCCTTGCCTGTGGGAAGCAGATGGTCCCCAAGTCCTGCCTGGGACCTGGCAACTGCCTGCAGGCCGAGAGGAGAGGGGAGTGGGAGCACGTCTCCTGTCGTACCTCCTGCCCCACGCCGTCCTCTCGCTCGGCTCCGCAGGCTGCCTTTGGCAGGCCGGCCTGTGGATTCTGTGTCGGTGGGTGTGAGCGCGCGTGTGGAGAAGGGGATATACCTTTCATCGAGGAAGAACGCTCTTATGCACAAGGGAGTGTCAAAACTGGTTTGGAGGCACAGATTTTGTTGTTTTGAAACATTCCTTTGCCGAGCCGTGAGCCGAGCAGCTGTGCTAAGTGGCCGAGATTCACGGTCTGGTCTGACCTTTCTATACCTCCAGTAGTGTCTGTGGTACTTTGGCTAAGAGCCATGTTTGTGTGTCCATAGGCAGTTGGGCCATGATCCAGGGGGGGAGCGCTTTACTCGTGGTCCGTGAAGTAATGCAGTTGACTTCAAGTGGGCTCGTGTGCGTACAAGGTTAAGCGGATCCTCCCTCACTCAAGCCGTTCCTCAATCCACAGCCTTTTCGGAGGAAGTGAGGCAAGTAAGCGCGTCCTCGGATTACAAAGTAGGGAAGCTGCGATATCAGAGGAGTTTTGTGGGGCTCTCCTGGCACAGGGATGGCAGAGCCCCAGGCGGAGTGCAGGTCAGCAGGTGGGTTTGTGCGTCAGTCCGTGGGGTACTGACACGTCCTTACGGGGTCAATGCCAGGAAGACTCTTGCGGCCCCATGACGGCTGAGGGACAAAAAGCGCGCAGCCAAGGTGTTCTCTGTAAGCGCAGTAGATCTCATCTGTTGCGGAGGTGGAAGAGGAGAAAGACGTGTTTGGATGGTGCTGAGTGTGCTCTTCTACAGAAAACTATGGGATGCCAGGGCTCGTCCTCAGTGTTCGCTCCTGCAGCAGGCATCGCCTATCGAATGGGAGCTGCAAGCAAATTTTAATAGCTCAATTAGGAAAGAGCCTGCTAAAGTCCAGGAAAAAAAATCTTTTTTGATATGCAAGCCAAAAACATGCTAACTGAACGACAAACAACTGAAGGGTCTGCTGTTAAAATAATTCTCATTCAGAGATAGACTTGGCTGGGTTTTTTTCCCTAAGATGGCCAGAACATCCTGTAACATAAAGCAGGAGGAGAAACGAGCCTTACATGGACATTCCTTTCTCTTCTGAGAAGATCTGCCTTCGAATTCTCAGCGCACCTCCTTGTGATAGTCAGTTTGTATGTTGTTGCCAGCTCACAGGGAGAACGGGACAGAAACTTTTTAAAATGAACATTACACGCGCTGATACAATGCAACAGTTCACTTTAGGGGGAAGCAGGAATATAAACCATTTCAACTGACATTACGCACAATGATGCTTACTAAAAGGCTCGCAGAAATCGTTTGATTTCTGCTGTTAAAAATGAGTAGGTGTGTATCACGTGCAACTCCACAGTGTGGTGACGAGTAGAAGAGAGTTGTTAATCGCTTTGCTTTCACCTTCAGTCAGTTCCATGCAGTACCGGAGCTGGTGAGGATTCTGGCCGCCATCCTGCTTGACATATCCGTTCTGCTCCCTTCTCTGCAGAAGGACGCCGTGGTGCTGCTGCAGGGCAGCAGACGGATGAGGATGGACAGAGGATGCCGTAGAGCCCTGCGCACAGCAGCCTTAACCAGACTGCACAGCGGGAGGAGATCTCAGCGACGGGGCGGCCCGAAGTCCTCCCAGGGATGTAGGCTGCTGGACAGCTGGGTGGAGCGGTGGGTCCCTTGGCGTAACCAACATGGGGTACCCTGGTTAACATCTTTTGACTGAGCACAGGTTGCCTCTCGCATCTGGGTGAGCAGAGACCGTCCTGCCACAATACCGAGTGTACTCCCTAGTGCTGGGGTTCTCGGAAGCCCTGTTGTGAGAAATGAGCTAAAAAGACCCTTGTCCCAAGGAGCTTCCAACCCGGGCGACTGGCTTATGTACCTTCCTGTTGATATGCTCATTCAACAGGTTACATCCATTGTGCTCATGGCAAGGTATTGCCTGATGTGGACTCCTCCTCGGAAAGCAGTATCGTTGGAGGATAGGGGGGAGAAGAAAGAGGTGATATTTAAAAAAAAAAAAAAACAACCGTAAGTAAATTTTACTGCAGACTACAAAGTAAAATAAATTACGTGTTTCATGTTCCTTGGATTTATTCTTGCACTAACTCAGAGGAGGCAACCAGTAAAGCTTGTTCAGAAGTGGAGGTGTTTTCCAAGAACATAACTGAGTAATGAAGAAGCTTCTTGAGTCAAAAAGCAATCCAAAGAGAGGTTGCAGGAGTGCTGTCTTGCTGTTGCTCGCTGCTGTGAGACAGCCACTGGGGAAGGTCTATGGATCCACGAGAGCTCAGGAGCCATCGTCATATAGACTGTAGCTGGTGTTGCACCTCCCAGTGGGGTTTGGCCTGCAGGGACAGAGCTGATGCTGCATCTGGGGTGAAGGACATCTGTAAGAGGGCTTGAGAGATACTTTCCTAAACATTCATCCTGGGAATGAGTGGCTGTGTGCCTGAGGTCTGCTGCTTCCAGGGCATCGGACCAAATTGTGGGCAGCCCATGATTGGGTGTGGTGGATCCGCTGAAGCAACGTGACCTCCTGGTTGCCCTTCCTCTCCCAGATCTCACGGGCGTCAGGTGTTTGGTCAGATAAAATAGGTTTTTTTTTGTGGGTCGCAGCACCCCAGGCTGGTTGGTGTCAAATGAGACCAAGGAGGAGCCGCATGTGGCTACATGTCTGGCTCGATGGGCCTCGGCAGCCTGTGTCCTGTCCCGCTGTACGAGCAGGGGACCGGGATTGTGCTGGGGAGGACGGCTGGAGATCGGGCTGGACTGCAGGCACAGATCAGGACCTGGTGTGGTGAGGGTGACAGGGCCAGGGACAGCCCAGGGGTGGCTGAGGGTCACATTGGTGTGTGTTACCCATGGAGGTAAATCAACCTTGACGTGGGAAAGTTTGCCCTGGTTCTGCTACAGAAGAAAGTTTTTCTCAGACAAGGTAGTTCCTTGGTAGGGTCGGTCTTGATGAAGGAATTAGTTCTTTTTTGTCTTTATTTAGATTCTGTCTAGAGTTTTCCAGTCTTTAGGAGCTTCCTGTGATGAAAAGCACGGGATCTGTTGACTCCTCAGCCCCTCCTGAAATCCAGCCTTCCTGCAGGGGGAGGGTATCAGGTGTTCGGCTTCTCAGTGTGATGGAGAAGCACTCCGACATGCCACTGGTGATGAAAGCAAGTTGAGAGAGAAATCTGAGAAGATTTTGGAAAGATAATGAAACTTAAAAGGAGAAGAATGAAAAAAAGTAGCGGTCGCCACCCGTTACTGTGTGCTGAAGTTAAAATCCCTAGGGATTTTGCATCAGCTAACGCATAACAGACTGTAAAATGAAACGACAGCATTGGTGGTTTTGCTTTTAAAGCCTTGATCATAAGGCTATTTAAAAAAAAAAAAAAAACCAAACAAACAAAAAAACCAAAGGCTTTTTGTTTAATTTTAGTGAAAACCAGGTATTTTCCGAGGGAAGCACGAGTCGTGTTGGTCCCACTACCTGTCGCTTAGGTGCGTGTTTCCAGAGCATCGCAGGGGCAGGGCTGTGTGCCGGTTGGCAGGGCTGTTTGGATAGGGAGGCTGAGAACCCGAGGACTTGTAGGACTGGCGTCTCGAATTGTTTAAATTGACTTTGGTGGCACGGTGCCAGCTGACACCAGCTGAGAATCTGGACAGAACAACTTGTCCAAGGTCACCTCGCGGGCTAATAGCAGAGCAGTGAATTAAACCCGGGTCTGCAGAGTCTCACTTCAGGGTAAATAAGGAATGCGTACCGCTTCTTGGAGGGTCCTGCCGTTCTTCAAGCCTTATAAAGAAAGGACGGCGTCAAGCACTTGATTCTGGTATGATGCGGAGTGCTACCCTTTTGTGCCAGGATCTCCGGTTAAAAATAGAAACTTCTTTTAATTTTTTTTTTCTATAGTATTATTTATTTCCTTAGAATACTTTGGAAAGTTCCAGTTTGGGATTTTACTAGAAAGCTGCCCTTCCTCTGTGTGAGCGAGGGACTGAGTTGAGCCGAGCCAGGCTCGTTCCTCGGAGGAGGAAGGCTGAGGTGCTGCTGCGCTGCCCATGACTGGTGCCTGTCTGGGCTTGTGTCTCTCTTTATCAGCAGGTAGGGAAACACTCCCCGGCTGAAAAGAGTAAGAGCGTAGTGAGCAGTTTGGGCAGGGATTACGTTAGCATCAGCTGCTTGTAGGGACAGGCTGCCTTTCCGGTGATCTGCGAAGGAGCCTCTACAAACCTCAGTCAAGGCTTAGTACGGAAACCCTCCTTCGAAATCTTTTAGAAAGTTCATATGCTAATGTCACCCTGAGAGTACGTTTAAGGGCCACTCTAAAATCCGTTGAAGCCACTGATGGTTTTCTATATTGATTTCAAGGGTGATAAAGATCCTATTCTTCGAGTCCTCGCCTGGTTTTGGAATGGGGTCTTCATTAAATTCTTTTCAAGGATGGGCGTGACACGTTTCTTCTCTGAATATTGAGTTGGCATCGTAGACCATTATCTTCCTTGTGCTGTTTTCTCCATGGCGGGGAAAGGGAAAGATCAGAAAAGACAGGGCCTTTCTAGCTTTGGCCGTCTGGAGTTATTCCGTAAGGTCTGTGTGGTCAGGCTCGCATCAGGGGTTTGCAGCGCAGCTCTACACCATCGCACCATTTCCCTCTCCCTCCCTTGCTTAGAGGCTCCCTACGTGAAGCAGATGTTTACAGGTCCATGCTGGACTCGTACCACTCTGAGATCCCTTAGACCATCTGACGCGTGATGCCCGCTGTGCCCCTGAGGCAGAGCAGAGGGAATCTGTTCCCAGCTCGGGCACCGAACCCCTGGGGCATTAGGAAAGTGCTTTACTGAGTTGTGGTGCCTTGGTTCAAGAGCTGACCGGTGTGCTCAGCATCAGAGAACTTGTGATCGCTCTGTTTGACCGGAAGACAAACTCCTCTGAAGTGTGAGATTTCCCAGTGTGGATGCTAAACGTACCAGTTAGTTCTGGTAAGCCGGTAAAGTTGCACAAAATATGACAGGCTGAGAGAGTTGGGGTTGTTCAGGCTGGAGAAGAGAAGGCTCCGGGGAGACCTTATAGCAGCCTTCCAGTACCTAAAGGGGGGCTACAGGAGAGCCGGAGAGAGACTTTTCACACAGGCATGTACTGATAGGACAAGGTGTAATGGCTTTAAACTGGAAGAGTGTAGATTTAGATTAGGTATGGGGAAGAAACTTTTCACTCTGAGGGTGGTGGGGCACTGGAACAGGTTGCCCAGGGAAGTTGTGGCTGCCCCATCCCTGGAGGTGTTCAAGGCCAGGCTGGATGGGGCTTTGAGCAGCCTGGTCTAGTGGGAAGTGTCCCTGCCCATGGCAGGGGGGTTGGAACTAGATGATCTTTGAGGTCCCTTCCAACCCAGTCATTCTACGATTCTATGAGCATTAATGATGATTGTGTTTTTTCCTGTATGTTACCAGGGCTCTTCAGAAAAGAGCTGAAACTAGTGTTTCCAGAGCTACAGAGTGTGTTTCCTACACGGGCTGAAATATAGGGATTTACAAGGTGCTTCCTCGTTGCGTCTAGAGATTCTTTCCTTTTTCTCTCCCCCTTTCCCCCCACCCCGCCCCAAACCTTGAAAAGTTTTTTTCGGTATCCATCGTGTTGGTATGGATGTGGGAGAGAGAATAGGAGGACTGCATTAAAATGTAAGGTCTGCCAGCAGAGATGCACAGCCCTGAACGGCCCGGTTCTTGCTGGAGGGAGTCCCACAGCTGATTTCCTCATGTGGGGCTGTGAAAAGTGACCCTGATGGTACAAAGCGGAATCAAACAAGCGGGACGCTAGCCGTGTTCTCCCTGTTACAACGCACACGTCCTCCCCTGCGGCGGCGGGGAGCTGGCACCCAAGCGCTAAGGAGAGTAAGGAGAGCTTGGACTTCACAGCCAAATCTGTCCGCAGGGGTGAAGGGCCAGCTCTCTGCTGGAGGAGGAAAGGACAAGGGACAACCTGAGATGGCTCAGTGGTGACACCTGTTGACTGGGAAAATGGCTCTGCCGGTGATCTGAGGTTAGGAGGACTGTGGGAGGCAGGAAAACCCAAGGTATTTTGGTGTAATAAGCCTTGGCTCGTATCATCAGCGTGCGAGAGAATAGAGGAGGCAGCATCTAGTGGTGCAGTTTTATTAGAAGAACCTGTCACGGGAGGGAAGCTGCAGCAGGACGCATCTTACTTTTTACAGGCAGACGAAGCTGGCAGTTTTACTGTGGCTGATTAAAATGTGCCCGTCTCCAGGTCTGTCGTTACCATGGCTGGTGGGCTTTGTCCCTCGCTTTTCTGATCACTAGATTTATTTCTAGGTATCTTTACTTCTAATAAATAGGAGAGAGAGATGTCCTGGGGCTTCTATATGTATTTGTCTGTAATTAAGGTAGGATTAATTGCTTAAAATTGTTTTTAAGGGCCTGTTATGAGATCAGCAGATAGGAGCATGGGATAAAATACATAAAGAATACATTATGGTATAAATAATGGACGCAGCCAGTGCACAGGCATCCCTGAAAGGTAATAGCTCTTTCAATATTTAATTAAGTGGGTACCATAGGGAAAACACTCTATGTCACTAAGGTAATTTTCGACCTGGCTAAGCCACACATAGATCAGTCTGAATGAGGGCGGGAACCTGCATGCAGCTGGGACCCTTGGTAGGCACAGTTCATGGGAATCATAGGGAAATGTTCGTTGGCTGGAGAACTGGCGAGAGGGGATCATGTGGAGGGTTGATGGAGGGGAGGTGCTGATGGGACCTGGAAATTTGTGGCAACTAGTGCTTTGCTGATTTTCTTGAGGCAGGCTTGCCGATCTAGCAGCGTAGGAAGCCTTGTGCTTCTGTCCGCTTTGTAGAAGAACCAGGCTTTCCAAGAGGACGCTTGATGCGTGTTCTTCCCTGCTCTTGGAGCCTGTTTGCCTGCAGCTAGCTTGAGGCAGCTCCAGACCAGATCCACTTGCTGGCCGGTGGCGGAGAACAGGGTTGAGTGTAGGACCACGAGCACCTCCAGACATCTAAAACGCTCTGTGTGGGGTGCAAACCCTCACAGCCTTTCCTGAGCTCCTCATTGTGTGTGTTTGTTTGTTTGTTTGTTTGTTTTTTTCCTGTGGCTCTTGCTATCCATTTTAGTCCCATGCGCAGGGAACGAAAGAGGCGCATTAGTGCAGGGAATTCAGTTTTGTAGGGAAGAAGGCACAGCATCAATTATGAGTCCCACGGCTGCCCTTCAGCATGTTCTTATCGGTGATAAAAGTTGAGTCTCATGGGTTTTCTGAACAGATACAAAAAAAAAAACCCATTTAATTATGTTTTCTCCCCTGTTCTTACACTGGCTGCACTGCAATTTTACCTGTGCCAGTGTAGCAGCTGGTCAAATGATTCGCCTTAGTGCAAGGCTTGGGAGGTGTGTGAGGGTTGCAGCAGTCCAGCCTGCCCTGGTCTTTGGGGGGGGGGGGGAGTTCCTGCTTTGTATTCCCTTGTCTGGCTAGCGGTGAGTTTTCCTGAATTTCACAGCACATGAAGAGCGCTTTTAGGGAGTGAATCCAGATTCGGTATAGTAGAGCAGAGTTAAATATCAGAGACGATGTGTTCTCTGGGGCTGAGACTTTGTCTCCCTGTTGCAAAGTGCCTAGCATGGTTCCAGCACTATGGAAGCAGTAAATAAGAACGATTAAACAAATAACAGTCGCAGATTTATGCAGTGTTGTTGCGGAGAAACACAAGGGGAAAAGAGTTGTAAGGCAAAGGGAAGGGAGGAATAGTCTTTTAACTTGAAAAACATGTTTGGATTGAAATTGGACACAAAAGCTCCCTTTTCCCTCTTGCTTGTTTATTTTTTGCAAGGTCCATTTTTTCTTAATCTTTTGTGGAGAAAAGCATGGAAAAAAACCCCTCTTCTGCTCTTTTGTGATGGCTCCCCTATCATCAGAGCATTCTGGCGTTTAGATACCAGACTGGGAGGCAGGGTCTATGATAGTCTCTCTCTTTTTTTTTTTTTTCCCCTCTTTCTTTTTTTTTTCTATCTTTCCTGCAAGCGGCGGCTTCTTTTTAATGCTTGCAACACCCAGCTCACTGGAGGGACACAGCAGGCCTGCTCCATCCATCATCCACGGGAGGGTCACGTTCACCGAGGGAAGAGGCTCCACTTCTACTCTTTGTGCGTTTCTCTGATCTGCTCCATTCCTGGCTGTTTGCTCCTTCTCGGCACCCCAAGGACCGCGTCCATCAGGGCATCCAGCTCCAGCCTTCCGGCTTCTTCAGCCTTGCTGCTGCCGTGCAGAGGCTGAAGTTGCAGCTCTGAGCCTGGCTGGGCGTGAGTTTCTTTTCCCAGCGTGTCTTTATGATATTTTCAGACTAAATTTAAATTCTGCAGAATTATATTTAGCTGAAAGTGTAAAAGAGGGCAAACCAAACCAAAACGAAATACTTTATTCCGGGTTGACTAAAGCATTTCATCTGACCCAAAACCGTCTTTCCTCCCACCCTGTCACCTCAGAATTAGGAGACAAATACGTACGTGTGGGGGAAGGAACAGTGAAGGTTCAGCTCCTAAACAAAAATCCCCAGTCAAACCCCAAGGATTTTCCCCTGTCACATAGGTTTGGAATGCAGCTCATTTTTTACTACTTCTTAACAGGTATCTCCTTCAGAGAATTATGCTCTTACTGCAATACATTACCTGAGCCTTCCAAGAAACAAGGATCTGTTTGGTTAACAGTAAGGATCTCAATTACTGCTTTTTCAGCCATGTGAAGTCTTGATTTCCAGGTTCAAGAAGCCACGGAATCTTGGGACTGTATAAAAAGTAGAGCTCCTACTGATGGAAAGTCAGTTTCAGGTTATTTTTAATTCATTGTTACTATTTTTTTTTCCTTGCTGTCTACCATGAAGAAAGAAAATTGTGATGCTTGAGTTTGGTATGGTAGCCTGAGGTGACCTGGGTGACTTGTGGTGCAACCGCCTGGAACACGCTCTCATTACCACGATTCTTGTCCTTTGTTTCTTTGCTTCTGCTCTGAAGTCAGAGGGACCTTTTGCGTTGGTTTCACTGCTCCATCCAAAGCCCGTGTTTTGAGATTTTTTTTTTTTTAATGTTGAGGGTTGATAGAGAGGAGGTGCTGATGGGACCTGGGAATTTGTGGCAACTAGTGCTTTGCTGATTTTCTTAAGCAAAGATTTTGAGCGGTGCTTTTGGTTTGCTGGGAGCCGGCAGGCTTGGTAAATTGAGTTGAGGAGGCTGATGACACAAGAAGGGAGCGCGGAGAGAGTTTTGGTGAAATGCAGAAAAAGGAAAGAGCAGAGAGTCTGGATGCACTTTGGTGTGGCCCAGCGTCCCTTGCGGGGAGTGGGGCAAGGAGCATGGCTGAGAGGGGATCCTTGGGAAGGAGCTTGGATCAGAGAGAGGAGCTGCCCTGAGGACGTGTTAGGAAGGGAAGATTTCTTGCCCATCTTCTTTTTATGCCTCTGAAAACTTCCTCTCTATTACGAGGTGGGCAAAGAAAGTCACGGCATCTACGACAGGGTAATGCAAAGGATGCTTGTTGTATCTACCCCTGAAATTCACCTCTGCAACAGCCGCAGAAGCAGTGGGAGGCAAAAGCAGAGTTTGCGGGCCGGTCTTAGGAGATTGTCCCATTTTTTTTTTTTTTGGAACGTCACAGGGCAGAAGAAACAGGCAGCAGCTCTGTCAGGGAAAATGTATGTTGCCAGGGCGCAGTGGAAATCGCGCCTGGCAGTCAGCAGCTGCCAAGTAGCAGAGATAATATCAACAGCGTCCAGACCTGCCGTTTGTAACAAGTGAAATGTTAATGAAATAGAGAGTGCTGGCGGAAGAGTTAAGATACCCCTGAGAAATGAAAGTAGAGAAATCAGGCTAAAAATACTGAGTGCTGCTGTATAGATCAGTGGGAAACCGTCACCTTGAGTATCCCGTGTGGCTTAAGCAGGGGCATAGAGGAAAGTCCAAGCAAGAACTATGAAAATGATTAGAGGCATGAAAAGATTATCATAAGAAGAACAACACTGTTTAGAGAGGAGCTGAATCGCAGGAGGCGTGATAGGGAGAATTTAAGAAGTATTTTTTATCAGGTGCTAAACCGTTCCTTTGTACTTATGTGTAAAGCAAGAAGGGAATAGTCCATTTAATGTTCAAGCTGATATGAATAATGAAGAAAACATAAGTTTCTGCACAAACTGGTAATGAACAATCAAGGAAGCCTTAATAATCACATATGCAATGACAATTTTTGGCACAGGACAGCGAACAGGAAGTTTTATCTTCCGTGAATTAAGCTTAAAACCAACGCTGTTCAGGATGGTGAAGTGCATGGAGAAATCCACGGGTTCTCATGGAGACCGTGCGCTCCCTAAAAGATGAGTTATACCTTAGGGTTGGTCTGAGGCAGAGGTGTTTTACTGACCTGGAGAACTAGTCGACCTAAAAAGAGCCAGCTTTTTAATGGTTAGCATTTTTTTTTTTTTTAATCCCTCTTGTTTTATTTGTAAATAAAAACCTGTATCAAAGTGCCTGTTTTATAAGAACATAAAATGTCACAGAGTTCCTAAATGTAGAGAATAAACAATCTTCTTCCATGCTTTTGTTAATGAAAGAGACTTTTCCACCTAATTGCTCCTCTGCTTTCCATGAGGAAAAAATACTGTTGCTTTTGGCTTTATCTATAACTTTTGGGCAAGTGAAAAGACAGGTAAAACGGGAACACACGCAGTCTGTATAAATTGCTCCTTAAAATCAGTTTTGGGGAGACTTCTCGATGTCTGAAGCAAGCGAAGAAGGACGAGGGTGTTCAAGGTGAAAGCATCCTCTCGGTGGCTAGCCCCGGCACCTTTGGGATTGCTGTGGCGGGGGCTCCGGGGCTGACGTGCGCTGCCGGCATGTTGCTCCATCGCCTCTGACTGCTCTTCTCGTGCAGTGAGCCCCGGTCTCCGCCACCGCTTCAGCGGTGGCAAGGGGTGATGCTGCTTAGGGGGAAGAAAAAGGGCTTTATTGCTATTTAAGTGGTGAACATGAGAGAAGGCCTCAGTCCCTCACAGTAAGACTCTTTAATTTGCATCACACCTCATCTAGATTTCAGCCTGTCCTCCCGATTGCGGCAATGCCCTTCCTAAGCCGTACTGCCTCCGCTGTGACGCTTTTAGGCGTCGCGTCTCCCTCCTGCGAAGAATCGTACGAAAGTATAGGGGAAAAGAGGCCTTGTGCTGAGCTGAAGCAGGTGGAGGGTGAAATTCGGGAGAGACAGCGAGCGTTTGGTTAAGGTCACGGCAAGTTTGCGGCAGAAAGCAGGGGAATGAAACTTCAGTCTCTTAAATCATTGCCTCATGCTCTGGCTACAGGCTCCAGTTTGCACGTGGTTTACTTTTGCGTTGCCCAGCCAGGGAGGGGAGTTCTGCCGGCGTTTCTCTTTCAAGTGCTGCAGCGAGCAGCAGAAGATTTAATCTCTTGCAAAGATGCTTTTCCGTCCCCTGAGCTTCGCCGTGTGAGGCACGGCGCCTAACATCAGAGCAGCAGGTGCTGCCCAGCCCCCTCACCCACCAGCAGAGATGATGGAGTGCCGTGGGCACCCACGGGTGCAGCAGCAAGCAGTGGGTGCTCTGGGCGGAGGGTGTTCGCGTGTTGCTCCCTGTTCCCGGGTGCCTGTGCAGTAGTCAGTGAGGCGACCCCAGGCTCTGGCTGGGCAGGACCACCACTCAAAGCGACCGAAAGCTTGGTGAGCAATCTCCGAATCTCCGCCGGGAGTGGGTTTCCGCAAAGCACTGCCTGGTGTTCAAGTTTCCTTTGCCTCCAGCCTGGGAGCAGAGGAAGACTCGAGCAGAGTGCATGTGGAAATTTCACTTTCAGATGGTAGGTAGCTTTTCAGAGTTAAAATAAGCTCAAAGTCACATTATTTCTTTTTTTTTTTACTGTTCCTCATGGTGTGCCGTAGAGCTGCCTGACCTTCAGAGCGTGCCCTGCCTTCCCAACCAGCAGCTGGGCTGCGTTCAGAGCATCGCTCACAGCTGCTGCCCATGAGTCCCTGTGGTTGCTCGGAGGGATGGAAGCTTCTTGGGCCTCTCGTGTGCTCTTTACTGGGAGAGGGATGGGGAGCCTCTGCCAGGAGGTGCAGGGGAGTCTGGTTTGGCCGGGAGGGCTGGGAGCCGAGATGGTAGGTGCATGGCAGCGCAGGGGGGTGTGTTGTTCTCAGATGGGTACCTGGTCTTCTGCCTCGCTCCTCTCAGGGCGCACGTGAGGGAAGAAGGGGGTACAGAGGCAGTATTTTGTGACATCGTGTGGTGTGTTTGAGATCGGGAGAGTTTTCTAGGCTCAGAGGGTCAGCCTCTGTGACGTCTCTAAAGCCAAACTGGCAGAGAGGAGGATCGGTTTGAACAAATACTATCTGTGTGGTCACTGCTGGTGCGAGAACAGGAGAACTTCTAGTTCATCCCTCCAGGCCTGTAATCTTCCTCTAAGACCAGGTGAGATCTTTAATCAAGGTTGCATTTACTCCTGTAGCAGAGTGTCAGAGGCATTTGGGATATAATTGTGTCTGGGGGTTTTGTGGGGGCTGTTTTTTTTTTTTTTTTTATTTCTGCTGGTGGTCACATAAAAAAATTGTAATAAATGGGGGAGAAAGATGCTGGGGAAGGGGGGCGTGGTGAGAATTTGTCCTCTTTTGGCTGCGCAGGAGCTTAGATTCAGGCGTTGCTGCCTTGCCTGTTGGTAGAAATGTGAAGTCCTGTGGGGTGGTGGAGTGTCCCCTGGAGCTCCTCGGCCCTGTCTCAACAAATGACGAGGGCAGAGAAAGCCGGGGAGCAACTTCACGGGGGAGTGAGAGATGCTTTGCCTGGGCGGAGGACGGTCTCTGCTCCGGTTAAAACTTAATGACCTCTCCCGGAGGAGCAGCTTCCATGGGAAAATCCTCCCTGGGAGGTGGAGCTGCAGTGGCATTCCTGCCCCAATTACCAGGGGAGGGGTCGAACCTGCCTCTGCCGCATCTTCTGGTTGTGGGGCCACCTGGCATAGTGCCACTCTCTCCTTGTTGTCGTGAGGTTTTGCGCTTTGTTTTTTGTGGCTGGCACTTGAGTCACTGTGTAGTGATAGACTGAAAAATTGGAAGTGCTTTGTTCTGCCCCCCTTTTACAGAACTTCCATGGAAGTGGGAGAAGACTCGGGGATGGAGGTACAAGACTGCAGAGGGCTGTTGCTGGTGGATAGGAGTTTGTATGGAGGGGCTGGTAGGAAAGCAGGCCATTGGAGGGAGTGCGATGGAGGGAAGGAGGCAGCTCAACTGGGAAGGTCTGGGAGCCATGCTGTGCACCAGGACCAGCTGGGCAGCAAGGGGAGAAGTGCTGGTAGGCTGCAGCATCGGTCCCCTGAAGAAGGTGTGGGGCATCCTTGACAGGCTTGAGAGGTGGGCCCGTGTGGACCTCATGAGGTTCAACCAGGCCAAGTGCAAGGTCCTACACCTGGGTCATGGCAGTCCCAGGCACAAATACAGGTTGGGTGGAGAATGGCTTCAGAGCGGCCCCGAGGAGAAGGGCTTGGGGGTGCTGGTGGACGAGAAGCTCAACATGAGCAGGCAATGTGTGCTTGCAGCCCAGAAAGCCAACCGCATCCTGGGCTGCATCAAAAGAAGCGTGGCCAGCAGGTTGAGGGAGGCGATTCTCCCCCTCTGCTCTGCTCTGGTGAGATCCCACCTGGAGTACTGTGTCCAGCTCTGGAGCCCTCAGCACAAAAGGACATGGACCTGTTGGAACAGGTCCAGCGGAGGGCCACAAAGATGATGAGAGGGCTGGAGCACCTCTGCTGTGAGGACAGGCTGAGAGAGTTGGGGTTGTTCAGCCTGGAGAAGAGAAAGCTCTGGGGAGACCTTACAGCCGCCTTCCAGTACCTGGAGGGGGCCTACAGGAGAGATGGGGAGGGACTTGTTATCAGGGAGTGTAGTGACAGGACACAGGGTAACGGTTTTAAACTGAAAGAGGGTAGATTTAGATTGGATATCAGGAAGAAATTCTTTACGGTGAGGGTAGTGAGGCACTGGAACAGGCTGCCCAGGGAAGTTGTGGATGCCCCATCCCTGGAGGTGTTCAAGGCCAGGCTGGATGGGGCTTTGAGCAGCCTGGTCTAGTGGGAGGTGTCCCTGCCCATGGCAGGGGGGTTGGAACTAGATGGTCTTTAAGGTCCCTTCCAACCCAAACCATTCTGTGATTCTGTGTGAATATAGTCACACGGGTCTGGCTGAGCTTAATGACTCTTGGCTGGGGAGCGAGTCTTGAGAAATCAATTACCAGAGCTGGGGTAGGAGAGATCCCACAACTCGTCGTCCGTCAAGGCCACCGGACTTTTTCCATGGGGATTTGCAAAACTGGTGAGGAGAGGAGGTCTGTGGGCATGGGACCAGGTGCTGCTCAGCAGCAGGGAATCCATCTGGGCTTTCTGTCAAGCTGTGTCTCACGTTGGGTGACCTGCCTCACCTGGCAGATGTCCTGGTCCTCTGATAAGTCCATTAAAATACTTGGTAGTGCCTGGTTGCTCCAGGACCTTCAGGTCACCTCTTTCATTACTTACCGTTTGCAGGGCTGCGAGGTCTCTTCCTTAGCTCCTGCCCTTGTCTTGATGGTGGAGCTCCGGGCTGGGCAGCATGCGGAGGTAGAGGCTGGATGTTGTGGGAGAAAAGAGCTGCTGGTAGAGCAGCGAGTGCTGTTCGCCGGCCTGCCTGTGGTCTTCCTCGAGCAAGTTGCTCCTCTGCTCTGCACCCGCGTCTTCTCCTGCTCTGCCATCTAAATTAGGTTTGGAAGCCCTTGGTGCAGGGACCCTCCTCCTGTTTATTAAGTGCCGGTAACTTGGCTTTGGCCTCTGTGCCCCAGTCACGTTATACGAGTATTAACACCAGTGGTGGATCACCTGTGCACTTCCCCAGCCCTTCTGCACATTTACATGTAGATCGGTATGTGTGGAAATACAGTTTTGAAATCAGATGTGAGGAACAGGCTGCTCTTCAAAGCCAGGTGTAGGGTTTCTGGGTTTTTTTTCTGTTGTTCCCCCCCCCCCCCCTCCCCGAGGATGCTCTATTTATGGTCTTTGCTGCTGATTTTGAAAGGAAAGCATCTCCCAAATCAGCCTACAAAGAAAGATAATCCATTTATGAAATGCTTATGCAATCCTGAGCTCAGATTACGCTGTGACAATCTGTGGCAGATCTGATTGCGCTGGGAGAAACCTGCGTACGGGGGCTGACTGGATGCTTACCTGCAGGTCTGGGGGGTGGCAGGACAGAGGGGTGGAAGGGCAGCTCTGGAGCCACGCTGTAGTTAATTTAGCTGAGTCTTGCTCTGCCGAGAGGGTTTGTCTTGTCCGTTTTGAGGTAACCGCGCCACTGCTCCCCACCTCTGCTGCTGGCTTAACATGGGAGCCCGTGCTTGGTTGTTCCAGCTTTTTTCTTCCGCAGAAATGTTTCCCTGTTGTGTTTATTCACTGTAGGAAAATTTCAGGGAGAAGGGAGACAATTCAGCTAGTTGGAAGGGGGGTGTGTGAAACCAACCCTCCAAAACCGCCACCATCAAAACAATAGATAAAAGGGACAGACAAGAGAGGAGGGAGGACAAGCATATTTCAGAAAAGCTGTGCTGTTTTTGGCTTTGGCCAGCAGGATCTAGCAGTTTGCATAGAAAGTAGTTGATCGTCAGTGAGAGGCGAGGATACTTGCCAGCTCTGCGAAGCCGTCAGCAGCGATGCATTATGCTTGTGAAAGGCTGTGGTGACAGATCTGTCCCTTTGGCTGGGCCCGCCTCTGGCCTGTCAGCTCTTCGCCGCTCACAGCTTGCGGCTCACGAGCACCTTTCATCTTCATGGCGTTTCTGCGCTTCAGCATCACTGGCCCAAATCCCTCGCTGCTGTAAATCAGCGTCTGCGCCAAAATTGAAGGAGTTATCCCAGTTTCCCCCAGCTGAACATCGTACCTGGGTATTTTTTAATCCCCCCCCCCCCCCCCCCCCCCCCCCATTAATCTAAAGTTGTCTTGTCCACTGAGTCAAGGCTGTCTTGGATGAGAAGGGCTGCGATACACTCGTCTTGAGTTACTCCCATACACCAGCCTCCTGATCCCCAACCTCTGCATAGCAAACCTCAACACCCTGCTTTAGCCGCTCATCTTCCCCTTAACCTTTTTTGTGTCGTTTTCCACTAATTATGGGGTAACGGATGTTTTTGGCGGCTTTGATGAAATGACCTGGTCGCTTCGTGGCCGGGTTCGTGAAATAACCTTCTGATCTCAAAGATGGGGATGTGGCGGGGCGGGGGGGTGGGGGGAGTGTTTGGTTTTTAATCATCAGCCTGGAGAGAAAGATGCTAAGAAGTCTGCCTCCCTCAAGTGATGGCATACGTTTAGAGGAGAGGCTTTATACTTGAATATTTGAATATACTTGAATTCTTGGCCTCGTGGTTAGTGTGAGCTTGCGGTATTTGCTAATTGTGCACTTGGCTGCAGGCACCACTGTAGGGTGCCATGCAGCGTGGTGTCCCCTCCCGTCCAGAGTCACTCAGTGCTACTGGGCCAGAAATAAGGCGCAATCCTAACGAAGGGAGCAATTGCGCTCGTTTTTATCACAGTAAAAATACTTAAAAGGGTTTTCTTCATCGGTGTACATGTGTTAAGTAAACCTGTGCAGAAGTAGTCTTTGCCATGGGGCTGAGTGCAAGGCAGGTAACTTCACATCAGTGTGATACCGTTGTCTCCCCTAACCTGTATCCCACCTTCCAGAGGTGAGTTTGGGTGTTCTTGTCTCGTTCAGTTGTCTAAGGCGTGTTGGCTAGCTGTGCAAAGGGCCCCCCCTGCCCCATGCTGTCCGTCCAGCAGGAGCACAGCTGGACCCCGAGGTCGATGCCAGGTTGCTTTGTCCCCACTAGAAACTGGATGTCCGCACCGAGGTCCTGCCGCATTTCTGGTTCGTTGAGGTTCCTGTGCCTTGATGCTGCAGATAAATACACTTTTCTGAGTTGAGCGTGTAATTGGGAAACATGGTTATGTTGTATAGCTTTTTATAAAGTAGTATTCTTCATGCTGAAAAGTGCAGGATCAGGATGAGTTCAGCTGCGTTTCTGCGGCGCTGTACCTTGTAAACTCCAGCCAGAGCCATCTGGAATAGCGTAAGGAGTTCCTGAGTTCCCACGTGGAGATCTGGGTCACACACAGAGTGTTTTCAGAAGTTCTGAGCAATTTGATCAGTTCTTCTTTCCACTCTATTGCGTTCTCACGATTGTAAGTAGAACAGATCAGCAATCTTGCTAGAGAGCCTGTTCTCACCAGCCTGCCGCCCCAGCTTGGCAGGAACAGGAGCTCCCAGCAAACACACACTAATGTGCTCCCTGTCTTATTTAAGGAGACACGGCCAGTGGAAACGCACCGTCTGCGTTGTCGTATTTGTATTACGAAACGCAGTACAGGCACACAGACAGGGAAAAATGACTCGTACACTTTTTTTGTCCATGGGAATATCTCTGGGAGGAAGCTCTCCAGAACCTGGTTTCTGGGTAATTGGAGTTGTGGAAAATACCTTGCGGTGATGTTCAGTGCTTAAAAAAAATAATTCACCCACTTTGAAATATGTTATGGTACGCAACTTTGGTAAAACCTCTTTTTTTTTTTTTTTTTTTTTTTTTTTGAGCAAAGTTTTAAAAGATGTCACAGTATTATTTTATTATAAAGCCAGCAGCTGAAACATTAGTAAGAAAAACGTCTAATCTACGTGCTGGCCTGAAAAAAATGACAATGTAGCCAATGCAAGATGTTTAGTAATCTTTACTTCTGCTGAGAAAATGAGAAAAAATGGCTTTGACATGTTTCCCATTAAAAATCATCCCATTCTGAATAACTGCGTTTTCAGAAAGAAAACTATTAGCTTTCTTTCCAGAACCTTTCCTACTTTTTCTTGGAAAGAAGAGTTTTGCTTTTTCCTGCTGTTATCATAGCCCCTCTGCGGAATATCAGATTTTTATTCTACGTTTTGCTGGCTGTGATTTAGTGTAGATTGAAATCAAAGGATGGGGCCCTTGTTTAGTGACGTGAGGGCTCCGGCCCCACAGCCTTTGGCAGCTGGTATGAAGGTTCAAGGCAGTGTAAGTTTTGCCTTAGGACAGGTGAATAAAGGGTTGCACGATACAGTCTGAAATGAAAAGCCGAAAGCACGTGTTGCAAAAGATTTGTTATCAAAGAGCATTTGTTGAGTGTTGCATCTGTCTTCTTGAAACCGTCTTGGGGATGTGATTGTATCGTATTAATAGATCAGAATACACTCGTGCCTTTCCCACAAGTGAGCCCGAGGTGCTCATGCTGCAGGTGTCGTGGCACCCCAAGGTGGGACCTCATCAGTACAGATGGGAAGGGGCCATGGAAGCCAGAGCGGGTCTGTCCATGGAAGCCAGAGCGGGTCTGTCCACCTGGCCGTGGTGGTGGTACGCTGTTCACGCAGCCCTCTCATGGTGGGGGTGCTATGACCAAGGTGATGTCCCTGGTTCCGGGTGCTGCAGCACTTCTTGGAGGTAGCGGTTCTGTGGGTGAAGCAGGGAGAGAGGCTGCCAGGCCAAAATGGTGGTGTCCCCTGCATCCAACAGGACGGGTGAGGTCCCTGTGATATAGGCAGCCATGTGTGAAGGGTTAAGCCGCAGCTGACAGTTGGCTCCTCTTTCACTGCCAAAACATGAATCCAAGTTTCTGAGTTGTTTTCTGCGAGGGCTGATAGGAGCGCAGACTGTGCCCATAGGGCGGGCATCGAGATGCCTCCGGCTATGCTGTGGGGAGGCCAGTGCCGGCAAGCAGGGAAATGTGGACCTTGTTTAATTGTTATAAAATGTCCTTGTTAGCAAGGTTAAAATCTTGATATGTCCCTGTTTTCACAGCGAAATCCTTGGAAGGCCAAACCTTTGAAGAAAGCATCTCCTTTCATCTATAATTTCTGTTTTCTATTGCTTTCTTGAGCCAAATGTGTTTTAGAGTGGAGATACCCAAGGCGCGATTTTGGGGTCAGTGGGTTGCAAGTCCTGCCGTGGGGACGGCTGACCCCGCTTAAACATGGAGGTACTGGAGGAGAGCTTTTACTGGTGTAAGTCACAGCCATCCCGTCAAGTTCAGCCATGGACCAGTTCTGCTGCTATTTACGCTGATATGTGTGAATGCTGAATGTAGCCTCTATAAACACTTTTATTGCCAAATTAAGCTTTTCCCCTTCCAAAGTCACCTCAAATGACTTTCTTCTTCTCTACCCCTCGCTTGGAAAAGTTTGCAGTCGGAGAGAGAAAGGCGTTGTGGGTGAGGAGGCAGCAGGAGAGGTTTCTGCAGGAACTTCTGGGCCGTTGCAGTCCTTGCAGGTTCTTCCTCCTGCCTTTCCTCCGTGCGGCGATACACAACGAGACATCGACTGCTTGGAGAAGAGCCTCTCTGCTTTGAAAACAGCTTGTACGTGGAACTGAAACTGCTTAGCTCAGGTTACCAGAGTGTATGCATTTTTATGGGAGATGCCTGATGGTGCGTTATTGCATGTGCAGTAATGCACTATGTTCTGAGAAACACAGGCCACTTCTGTCAGTGATGTTTGTATATGTTTAACTCGCAGTTTAAGCCCTTACTGTGCTCACAGACTAAACAAACAGCAAACAGCATCCTCTAAAGTTTATAAAGCATAGCAAGTACAAAGTGCTTGAAGCTTCAAATGGTGAGACTTAATTTACCAAGTGAGAGACTTTTTGCTCAGAAAACAGGGGTGCTTAAGGCTGCCCATGCAGCCGTGGTTCTTCCCCCAGACGTGGACGCAGGCCGACCCTTGCGTGTCTTTGGAGTGTTGGTCCCAGTCACTGCCGTTGGCCTGGGATGCAAATTTCCAGGCAGCCCCTTCCCAGTCACTGCCTCCCTGCTGGTAGCGTGACGTGGGAGCTGCCCTAAGCAGACTATGATGAGAGAGGTTGACCACTTTCTCTCAATGGGATGAGTCGGAGAACTTAACAAAAGGGCTGGGACCTGCAGAGAACCTTTTACTTTATCCTTAAGCGCCCTCTGAGGCATTGCCCCAAGATTGGAATCTCTGTTCCACTGCTCTTTGCTTGCAATCTGTCTCCAAAGTGCTGGACAAAACTGGGAATAGTTCAGTTGTGAAGCGTCAAGTGTTGGGTGCAGACTCCGGCCTCTGCACAGCCTCCAGTGCTGTGAATTCCCTGCATGGAGTAAAACCTGTCGTTTCCTAGTGGCCTCAAAACATCCTAGACGTTTGACAGGCAACTGCATGGTCTTCTCCGTGGGCAGGACAGCCAGGCCCTGCCGCAACCTGAGCGCCTACAGGAGAAAGGCCATGGACAGTATCAGTGATAGGCACCTGAGGAGCAAAGTCCTTGTGAGAGTGTATTCTGCTCGGTGGAAAGAAGATAGATGGGCGGGTGGAAATCTCTCTCAAGTGCTGTTTGTTATTAGATGGGCTCAAGGTCTCTGTTGCAAGATAGCTGATTTCGTGCGTGTGTGGATGCCTTGGTGGCTTAAAAAAACAATAGGGTTTTGTTCTTCCTCCCTTGAATCTAAAACTACATAGGATGCCTGGAACTGACACGTAAGCACGTGCTTTCAGCTAATTAGGTAGATATGACATGTCCAAGGCTGACCAGCATTGTGCCAAGAATATCATGGAAATCAGCCAGCTGTTGTTGTTGACGCTGTTAAAATAGAGTTTAACTTACCAGCACCGAGGCAAAGCCGAAGTGGGGAGTAAGGCAAGGAAAGAGTCAGAAGTAGTGAGACAAAGTGACGCGTTACCTTTTGGAGGGTTACTTGCAGCGTACTCGTACCTGAGGCCACCCCGCGCCTTGCACGCGTGCAGCTGGAACCAGTCTGCGAGCCTGGGTGACAAAGCAGCTATAGAACAGTTGCTGCTCTGTTGCTGTGCTGCTGATGGGAGCCAGGGGGTTGGCATGATGTGTCTTCATGTTTATTACGTGCAAACTGGTTTTGGTACCCGTGAGTTGATTTTTTGGTGTGTTTCTTGCCTGCGCTCGCTTCTCAATAACCACTTTTCAGTTCCTCGTGGCTTCTCAGTGGCAAAGTCGTGTTGCTAGCTACTTTCGTTCTCTGCTAGAGTCAAAGATGCGCCACTTCAGTCTCCTTATTTTATTGCTCTTTGCTACTTCCAGTTGGTGATTCTTGTTTCACTAGGTTGATGGCCTAGGAGTACGCTGTTGTGGATTTTCGTGGTATTCTCAACAGCAGTCGCGTAGCACTGAAACTTTCTTTGATAGTGTGCAGCTGTTTTGCAACCAGGTGCGTGTCTTCCCGGCAAAGAAACTGGTGGGCAAATAGCAGTATGGCTGGTGTTGGAAAAATGAGGAGTCGGTAAACGTTCACACGCTTCCTGTTAGGAGAGCAGGGCATGGTAAAGAGTACACTCAGACCCCTGGGTCTAAAATGCTTAACTCCTGCTGGAATGGCGTTTATCCTTTTTTTTTTTTTTCCTTTTTTTTTTTTTTTCCCCTCTCTTAATTTTTGTATGAAGTACATGCCCCTGACGTTTAGAGACTGGAAGTAGGGAGGACTGTTGAGGTGACTCGGAGGCATGCTCTGGCTTCGGTGAGGTCGTGCTGGGTGGTAATAACAGCGCAGTTGGGCTTGATAAGGGCCGTTTTGGGAATGAATATGGCTATACTCTCATAGAGACGTTTTCCGTCAGTTGCTTTGTGCTCTGTGAGCAGAACCTGAAGGAAGCTGTAGATTTCATATTTATAAATGAATGCTTCCTGGCGCGTTGAAGAGCTGCTGCCTGGCCCGCAGTGAAACGCGTTCAGGAGCCTTTCCACAGATGTCATTAGGCTAGGGCATAAGATACTGAAACGGATCCCCCTCGACCACTTCGGTGAAAATAACTGCTCAGACTTGTATTACGAAACGTAATTTGAAAACAGCGATTGCTCCGATGCCTCGGTCCCCGCTGCGACGCAGCCTCCCCTACTGCTCTTCCCTGACACAGCTCGGGTTGCTGAGCTCTGCCCTTGCAGTCCCGAGGAACCCCGTGCTCTGTTGGGGCAGAGCTTTCCTAACACCTGGTGGCCTTTTTTTTTTGGTTCACAAAGAAGCCTGTGTAACTTCTGTGTCAGACACTGTATTTCTGAGGCCTCAGTCAGCAGCAAATTGCATCGTAATCCTAAGCAGAAATGGCTTAAATGTTGTATAAGCATGTGCAAAATTCAGCAGAGTTTCGCTGGTACTTCACAGCAGTGAAATGCCTACAGAAGTAATAAGTTGAGGTTTGGGCTTTTTTTGTTGTGTGCGGTGGTTTGTGGGGGTTTTCTGGTTCGGTTTTGTTTTTAAACCGAAACAGTGGATGGTACTCCAGTTTTCAACTGATTGAAGTTTACAACTTCTCATGAAACTATAGGTGCTCTTCTAGGATGAACCTTTGAAGTTGTAGAGGAATGAACCTGACTCCTGATGGTTTTGGGACTAACTGGGATGTGGAGTTAATGGCAGTGTACCTTTCTGGTGGGATTAGAAACGCCCCTGTTTCTAACCCAAGGGACACTGGGTTTGAAATGCAAATGTTTTGTCTTCTTCGAGCATTCAGGAACAGAAGCAGGAGTTGCCTTCCCTGTGCAATCTTATGTATCTGCTGCTCTTTTCCTTTAGGTTATGATGCCCTGAGCTATTCCGTGGAAAGTAATGACAAATGGAGCGGGAGACAGCTACTGCAAGCAAATGAGGAGAACACGACTGATATCCCAGAGGGTGGGGGGCAGCCGTACGTCAGAAATTGCACTGAACCAGGTAGGAATGAAAGTTGCTTCCAGCTCCTCAGTCTTCCAGTTGGCGTCTTTACCTCCAGATATCTGTATTGGTATCCTCTTTACTGCCACAACGCTTGTGCTTACTAACGTTTAAGTCAATGAACATGCATGGTGTTTTCCTTGTATGCGTTGCACCATGTGGGTATTGCAAACTCCCTCAGCAGCTAGGGCTAAGAAGAGGAGGACCTGCTGTCAGCTGGAGTACGAGACAATGTTTGATATGTGCTGGTAGCCAAGTGCTGACATCGTAAGAAGCACGTCTTCTGTGGATCCTATCCTTCATGAACATTGTTTGCGGTTCATGGGGGGGGGGGGATGTACATAGTGACGATGTGTGCTAGTAGGATTATTATGTGAGAAATTAGTAGGTAGTCATATATTTACTACAAGTACTTCCACCAGCAGCGGACCCAAAGAAAACTAGTCTTCTGTAGTCTGAGGTTGGGTTGATCTAATGAGAAATAGGGCTCAGTTCATAATGTAGATTTTTTTTTTTTTCTCCCCAGGGAGGGACCTTAGCAGGGTCCTCCTCATCTCCTTGACTCCTGTTTTTATGAAACTCGTAGGAGCTCAATGTCATTGAAGCTGCTGCTCTGTTATATTTTTGTTGAAGTTGGTTGACGTATTCAGAAGCTTTTGGAGGAGGTGGGCACAAACACGTCGGCTGTGTTCGTGTGCTTCTTGTGTCCCACTTCCTCAGGGATCCGCCTGCAGCCAGGATTAAGGCAGATTGGGTAGGGTGGGTATTTAACTGTAGGAGATGAGCTGATGTGCTTTTTGAAGTTGCCTTCCCTGAGCTGTTTGGGGCTTTTTGTCAAATTCTTGTCCTCGTTCTGAAAGCCCCCCTCTATTTAGAGGGGCGGTTTCCTCTCCCCTAGTTAAAAGGACAAATCACTTGCAACCTTGTACAAAAAAACTTTCCATGGATGATAGGTAGAAGAAGGAACAAGACAGAGAGTCTTCAATTTGCATCCAGTCAATTGTGCCGTTTTTATTTCTGTCTAAACACAAGTCATCGTAATATATCGCTACAAAAAGAGTAGGCTTTCTAAGCTGTTCAGTCCTTTATTTATTTTTTTTTTTTTCTTTTCACAGCAGAGCTTGGATGTGGTTTCCTCAAAGTTAGGGGAGGGCCGGAGAAAGGAAAGGTGTTTCTCCATTCTTCAGAACTTATGTAGGTTACATGCCCCAAGAGAAATTCTAACAAATACAGTTCTTGCTGCGCTTCTCTACCTACAATTTTTCCTCCGCTGTAGTCCTTAATAACATTTCTGGACAGATGGATGATTATAGTTGTTTTTAGACAGTGAAACTAGTCCAGAAATTCTTCTTACTCAATTTTTCACTTGTTTGCGTACGTCCTGTATAGTGCAGATCCAATCTTACAGCCTCACGTCAGCATCTGTAATAATCTTTCCCCCACTGCTCTCGGTACATCGGCACCTGCTATCTCAACGTCCTCAGCTATTTCTGAGGACAGTTTACTTCCCCAAGTAAAGTGCCCTATAGGAAACGTGTGGGATTTTATTTGGGGGGTGTATTTTTTTTCCTCCCCCTCCTTTCCAGAGGATAAAATAATAATTACTGAGTACATTGTGTAGTGTTCGGGCCTTCTCTTAAGTGCTTGCCTGTACAGTGCTGCTCAAGGAAATCCCGGCAATTTGGCTAAAATTGTGATGTTGCTGAGCGTAATTCACGTGTGGTGCGTAACCTGACTCTCAGGCGTCCGTTGTTACTTGGGAATCGGCAGAGCTTAAACCCCCTTAGCATCCCCACAGGACGCGCGCTTCTGTGCGTTTGGCCTTCAGGTGCTTCTCCGTCCCTTCGGTGAGTATTGGTGGGAAAACGCTGCCTGAAAAGACAATTTATTTTTTTCCCACCTACTTCCAAAATTCAGTTGTATAACCACCTACAGCTAGGCAAAAGCGAGTGTTTAAAAAAAAAACAGTTTCCCCTCATCTCTTGGGGGAGGGAAATAAAATACCTCATTTTGAAGTCTTTTTGTGGCTTTTTGCAACACTTGGCTTTTGTAGTCTGTTGGCAGTAAACAACATTTTTACGCACTAAAGGAAAGATCTTTTTTTTCTTTGAACTGCACGTGTATTTTCAGGCTCATTTGAAAGCCTGGCATGACATTTGCAAACTGCTATTTTTATTTTCTAATGGTTTATCCAGTGGGCTATCTAGTAGCATTTTATCATCAGAACTGCTCCAAGTAGTGAGGTTTTTGCTCACTTTTCCTTTGAAACGTACGTTGTAGAAATATTAAAGGGGTGAAGTGGACAGAATCCAGCCTCCCCTCCTCCCCCCCCAACCCCCCCCCCCCCCAAAAAAAAAAAGGTCAGGGGAAGTAGCAAGGCATGGCAAATGGATGAGATGAAATGCCAGCCCCAAAAGAGGACACGTGTCTTTGTAAGGCTGCTAGATTATTTTCGCTGCTTGTTGCTGTGGGATTTGAGTACTTGGCGGTTATGTTTTGAAATGTCAATTTAAGCCTTATTGCTGTGAGTCCTGTTAACAGAAAGAAGCTGAGAAATAATCATCATTTGCTCTGCCCCGGTCCTGGCGTTGTATTTGATTGTGTTGAGCGCTTGTGGAGGCAGAACGACAAAAAAAACCCACTCTTTCTTTTCTAAAGAGCCTCTGGTCTTGTGTCTGCTGTTCCCTTATTTTCCAGTCCTGTAATCATACGTGCCTAGCCCATCTCTCTTGGGTCCCTGCTGGCTCTTCGTGGGAGAACCTGACTGTGCTGTCACGCAGCAGATGTTCTTCTGGCCTCTCCTGCCATCCTCTTGTCCTTGTGTGCATGTGAAGGATGGGTGGAACTCTAGAGATGGACAAAAAAATTGGACAGTTTATTCACAAAAAAGCGATATTGTTTAACTAAAGCACCAGTTGACTTTGGTTGGGTTTGGCAAACAGTTTTAGCTAGTATAAAAGATGATGAGGAAAGAGCGAGAAGTACTCGTGTTACTTCAGGCAAAGTATCGCTTAACCACCTAGTCCTGTTTAGGAATATGAGTCACCCTCTGGAAGCCAACAGAAGGGCTTAAGCTGATTTAATGTTGAGCTCTGGGTCAGGTCTATGTGCTACCAAATTCAGAGCTAGGTTTGCACTGGAGAAATTCAGAGAAACTTGCTGTTAATTCAGACTTGGTTTATCAGCTGTCATGAAGGTGACAAGCTCACAGCCTGCGTCAGGGTGGGACGTTGCGTGTCTAGAAATCGATGTTAGATGCTGCTTGGTTGTGGCACGCTGAGGTCCCGGTGCCACCCCTCGTTAGCTCCTCACTAGACTGACATATGTTTCCTCTGACAAGCTGTCATCGTGTTCCTCCCCCGGTGTTTCCACTTCCCACGTGCTCAGTCTCCGCTCCTGCCTCGGAAAGGCTGCAAATAAAATAACAGCCCTGCTTAAGTGTGCCGTTTTAAAGTCATTATCGGTAATAGCAGGAAATACGTGATTACTGCAGAAACTAAAAGATCTCGGTATATTCATTTAAACCCTCAGGCACAAAAGTGTTTAATTTAAACAGCCAAAGAAGTTTTTATGCAATTATTTCTTACATTTCCTCTTCTTATTTCAAAAGCAACTTTCTCTTTTATCCGTATTTCTCCAGTTGAGTCATGGATTATGATAATGTAATTTGTAGCGCTTGGCTATGGAGCAGGTAACTCTTCCAGACTGCTCGCTTATGCTTGTTACCGTTTCTTTAGAGCCCTTTTTGCGTTGAACCACAAACCTTAACCCGCAAAACCCAAACCACCTCATGTGAATTTGCGCTTTTCTGATCTCTGTCCCGTTAAACGCTTGCTCCCCTCTCTTTTTGGGTACCCAGGCAGTGAGATTACCCCAACCACCACGGGTTTCTTGACGAACAGCTTGGTGACCGAGCTCTGCCTGGTGTGTGGCGTGGCCTGAGGGTAGGAGGAGAGGAAAACCTGACCTGTTCTTCTACCTTTTTCCTCTTGCTGTGGGAGAGGAGTCTCGCGCTCGTGCTTTGCTGCCCGCACGGGCAGGCTGGTGTTAGCAGTAAGTGCTCTCCTGGTTGATAGACCATCTCCGAAGTGGTGTTTCCTCTGGGTTAAAACAGAGCGGTGCAGTCGTCTTTCCTTGAACTCACCCTGGGGCGTGGATGTGCTGAAGCACAGCCTGAGCAGGCAGTTTTCAGCCAAAACAGTAGCAGGTGTCTCTGCGCTGAAAAGGAAGCTATCTCTTCACCCTCATGCGGGCAAAGACTTATGCTCGTGCTCAGCTTTAGGTGGTCTGAGTTGTCCTGGGTTGTCATGCCCAGAATAACATCTAGAGAACTCACGCAGCGCATGAGACCTGTGTCTTTACCTATAAACACGTGCTGGTGCTAGAAGACCTGCTGGATCAAGCACTGGCTGGATGGGCAGTCCCAAAGAGTGGTGGTCAATGGAGTTAAATCCAGCTGGCGGCGGTCACAAGTGGTGTCCCTGAGGGCTCGGTGTTGGGACCACTTCTGTTTAACATCTTTATTGATGACCTTGATAAGGACATAGAGTGTATCATCAGCAAGTTTGCAGATGACACGAAGCTAAGCGGGAGTGTTGATCTACATGAGGATAGGGAGGCTCTACAGAGAGGCTTGGATAGATGGACCGATGGGCCAACGCTAATGGAATGAGCTTCAACAAGGCCAAGTGCCGGGTCCTGCACTTGGGCCACAACAACCCCATGCATCGCTACAGGCTTGGGGAAGTGTGGCTGGAGAGCTGCCTGGCAGAAAAGGGCCTGGGGGTTCTAATTGACAAGCAGCTGAACAAGAGCCAGCAGTGTGCCCAGGTAGCCAAGAGGGCCAATGGCATCCTGGCTTGTATTAGAAATAGTGTGACCAGCAGAAGGAGGGAGGTGATTGTCCCCCTGTACTCAGCACTGGTGAGGCCACACATTGAGTATTGTGTCCAGTTCTGGGCACCTCAATACGAGAGAGATATCGAGGTGCTGGAGTGAGTGCAGAGGAGAGCAACGAAGCTGGCGAAGGGCCTGGAGAATACATCTTATGAGGAGCGATTGAAGGAGCTGGGACTGTTTAGTTTGAGGAAGAGGAGGCTGAGGGGAGACCTCATCACTCTCTACAACTACTTGAAAGGACACTGTAGAGAGGTTGGTGCTGGTCTCTTCTCACAGGTAAATAGCGATAGAACAAGAGGGAATAGGTTCAAGCTGCAGCAGGGTAGGTTTAGGCTGGACATTAGGAAAAAATTCTTCACGGAAAGAGTGGTCAGACACTGGAATAGGCTGCCCAGGGAGGTGGTGGAGTCACCATCCCTGAATGTGTTTAAGACTCATTTAGATGTGGTGTTAAGGGATATGGTGTAAGGGAGAACTTTGTAGAGTGGAGTTGATGGTTGGACTCGATGATCCCAAGGGTCTTTTCCAACCTAAAGGATTCTATGATTCTAAGACAAACTGTAGCAGAAGAGTCCCTGCCCTAGAGACCTTCAGCCTTTCAGTGGAAGAGAGATGGGAAGGCTGGAGAAGTTAGTGCATTTATGCAGCTGTAAAACTCACTACAGCAGGATGAAATTCAGGACTTCTAATGTTCCTTGTTTTTCTCTGGGTTTTATGTTGTCTTCTTTTGGTCGATTGTCGACGTTGTCTAGATAAAACCGCACAGGAGATCACAGCAGTGGCAGAAGTGCCTAGCAAAACCCAGAACAGCAGCACAGTCTAAGATGGGCTTGTGCACTAGAAACAAGGTGTATTAAATGAAATACTCAAGCATTGAAGTATTTTAATGAGTGGAAGTGTCCTGAGGTTCCAGCTTATGTTTGTGTTTTCGTGTGTCCACCAGCACCTGTCCGTCAGCGCTTGGGGATATGCGTATCTGGGCACTAGAGTGTGAGTTGTGGGACTGGTACCCATTTGCATTGAGGGTGGAGAAGACACAAATTAAATGTGGGTAAGATGTCCTCATCCTTTTAGTAGAGCCTTGCCTTGATATTTGGGTGTGGAGGGTTATGGTCCATAGGTAACATGGACTTCTCGCTTCCTGGCCTTTGTACCTGGAGATACGGTGCCAGGCTTGGACTCTTTCCTTTCTAAGCATCCTTCTGCTTTTTGCCTCTGTAAAATGCAAGGAGTGGTATCTATACAAGCCTGGGGTTTGCTTTAGTGGAGTGGGCTTGTGGATGGGAAATGGGAAGACATAGAAAATGGAATTCCTCTGGAAAGGTACTGGAAGTAGCTGCTGGCAGAGTGAGCAAGACTGCTCTTGCTCTGCTGCTGCTGAGTTCAGGAAGGCCTTCCTCACAAGCAGACATAATAGGCTATGTGAAGAGTGATTTTTATTTTTTTTTCTCCCCTTCTTTTTTTTTTTCTCCTGTTTGAACCAAAATGCAATTAAAAAAACAAAACAAAAAAAAAAAACACAAAAAAAAAAACCCACCAAAAATTGCTTTCCCTCAAGCAAAATTGATTTTTTCCTGGCAAAATGGAAAGTAAAAATTTGTTTCTGCCTAGGAAGTTGCAAAACCTTGCTTTCACTTGTGGAAACATTTGAAAAATAAATTGCTGTAAGTTTAGTAACAAAATGTCCTCGAGGAATATAAAAAAAGACATTCTTCCCTCCTTCAATCATAACAGTTTTGTGAATTTAGGAGAAATTTCCTCGAACTTCTGCTCCCACACTCTGCTCCTGTGTGTTGATCTCCCTCTGCCACCCTCCCCCACAAAAAGAGAAGACTTGACAGAAATCAGGAGTGTGATTCCTGTTGAGTGAAGGCTGAGAGGGAAGAGGAGCGAGTAACGCTCACTGGTCTTTCCTGCGGGATGGGAGCAGATTCCTTACCCTCGGGTAGGGGTCATCTGTCCGCTAAGGCAGATTTCAGCAGGTACCGTGAGGCCGGGGCTCGGGAGCCAGGGCTGCTCCGTCCCACGGGTGCGCCATTGCAGCCGGGTGTCACCTGTGGGTGCTCTGTGGGCAGCCGTGGCCGCGTCCCTTTCTCTCTGCCACCCCTGCCTCTCATCTAGGTTGAAATGGCTTTTGTGCCCAGTATCGCAGTGATCCAAGGAGTTCCCGTTTCGAGGACTCCAGTGTACTGTCATTCACTTTCATTTTACTTTTCCCCTTTGGTGCTTTGCAAATGAGGGTTTCTCATTCGTTCCACCCTGGTACAGGAGCCCTGTTCCTGGGGCTAAAACAAAAGTCTCCCCAGGGCAATGTTTTCTCCTGTAGTAATAGTGCAGACCAGCAGGTCTCGCGCTTTGGGAGCAGGGGGTCACAAGTGATGCACCGTTGCCTTGGAAGGCTCCTCACAAGCAGCACAGAAAGGCTTCTTTTAACTCCAAACTTAAAGCATTAGAAAACCGTGATACTGGGGTTAAAACCTCAGAAATAAAAATACAAACCATGCTTGTTTCTTCCAAGTTTGTGTGCTGGCATGGAGCTGGGTTATCTTTTCCTACAGTCGGGAAGGAGAGGCGTTCTCGTGATGGGAACGAGAGCTGAAGTTGTGGTGCTGTCACCTGGCCCCAAGAGCTGAGGGTTGAAGAGGCCAACGCCAACGCCGGCAAAGCTCCACCTCTGACACCCACTCTTTAACTGAACCTCAGTTAGTCGAGGCTGCGTGCCCCTGCAGGCTGTATCTCTGGCTGAGGGGGAAATGCGCAACAACCCGTAGGGTTTTGGACAAGTTCTTCCTTGCTGAGTCTGCCTGCTTGGTTTGTTGGAAACACTGATCTTCCTTTTCACCCGTGTTTACCGTGGGCCACGCGCAAATACGTTAAGTGCAGACTGTTCCAGTGTTGATCTGAAAATGGGTACGCCCAGCTCACTCACCTGTAATTATCTTTTGGGGGGGGTTGGTTGTTTGGGTTTGGGTTTCTTTTTTTTTTTTTTTTTGGCAGCTGGAGCGTGTGTCTAGAGCCAAGTTTGGCTTCAGGTGAAATTGGGTCAGCAGAGACATGTGCACACCGTGTCTCCTCTGTTTACAAGCCTCCCATCCTGTGTTTCAGGTAGGACAGGCCTTGGACACAGGGGAGAGCACCACTTTATTTTGATCACAGATGTTCTCGTTAGCCTACGTCGGAGAAGTTGACCCATGAAAGTCGCAAGAAGCTGCGAGGGATACTTAAAGCTAATTTGCAGACGGTGGAATGTATTCTGCTGCTTGGTTATTCATGCAGCTGGTTTTTTGGAGGGTATTTTCCACCTATTTGGTCCTTGGAATGATTTCTTGGGCTCCAGAAATTTTCTGCAAACTTTTGAATAACATCTTTCTCTTCTGTCAGTGGAGTTAGATTTCATTTTTTTGTTTGCAATGAACTAGAGTGAGAATTTACTTTCCTGGCTCGGAAAATGTTCAGTCTTCCTGGTGGCAGTTCCAATGTCGGTGTGCCACCAAGTGGGTGGCATTGGGGGGAACTACCAGGGACCAGCAGACCCTTGAACCTAGCAGGGAAAGGTTATGCCAAGAAATGTTTTTAACAGGGAGGAGCCATTTATATTGCAAGAGGTGGCCAAGGGAGTGGAAAATACAGCATCTCTTTCCCCCTTTGGGAGAAGGAAGTGTGTCTTTCTCAGTAATACTCTCCTGCCGTGTGGAGGACACCAGCTGTGAGACGGTGGTTGGCGAGCTGCACATGGGAGCCTTGGGAAGCCCGGTGTTCTTGGGGGTTGTGCCGATGTCGTGCACGTGAAGAGGCTGAGAGCTGGAGCGGTGTCCTAGAGCTGGAGCGGTGTCCTTAGGGCTGGGACAGGCGGCGAGGTGCTGAATGCTCCGGTGTGACAGCGAGAACCGCTTGCCCTGCCGGGAGGGCGCTGGCAGGCTGGCAGTGCCACTTGCGCCTGGGCTGGCCGTGCACACACGTACAGACGGTGCTCGTTTGCTGCGGTGTCGGGACAATTATCCCCAGGCTGGGATTTGGCACTGCGAAGTTCCTGGCTCCGGACTTGCTTTGTGACTTGGTTTTGCTGCTTTATTTGTGAACATGTTCAGCTGCTCTGGAGTTGAAGCCGAGCGAAGCACGTACTCGAACCATCCTCGGTTGTGGCCGTGCTGTGGACTCACAACAGGGTTTGCTCTCCGGGCTGTGTTTTACAGGGCCTTGATCTGTGGGACTCTTGGATTGCGGGATCTCTTTGAAAGAAGAGGTGTTCACAAGTACTTTCTTTCGGACTTTTAATCATCTAAGGGGGCAAGAGCCCAAGTGTCACTGCGTTACGTTGGTGTACAGGGGGGCAGGTTCCTTAGCACCAGCCGCTCTGAGGCAGGACCTGTTGTGTACTCACAGCATGACTGTACCTGGACCACTCGGCAGAGGGGAAGCTCAGGACAATTGCTTTTTGCTGGGTACTTAAAGACTCTGAACTGATCTCCAAAATCCTGCGGTTCCCTGGAAAATAGGGCCCTCTCTGCATACACGGGAGGCCGGTAGCATTCTTTTTGCTGAAATTCTGACAGTATTCCCATGTGATCTTGGGTGTGACTCCAGGAGCTGAAGCTTTGGGGAGAAAAATAATCCAAGTTCTGTGATTAAAATAAAGAGGTGGCAGTTCTGTTTCTCAGTTTATCCTCAGTGTGTTCTCTTGCATTGATAAAACAAAAGAATTAGAAAAGGGAGGGGACCGAAGTGGCAAAACAGCAAGGTAAAACCCAAATCCCGAAACCAGCATCACCTCTGCAGTTTGTAGGCAGAGGAAAAGTGGTGAACTCCTGCAGGCCCATAGTGCCCTCGTCAGAAAGCTGCTGTTTATTTTTGTGGAGTACATCATTGCATGTGAATCAAACAGTTGTAATTAAACCACTACTTCTTCTAATAGAAAAGAATCTCATTAGACCCATTGGCTCCTGGCTTATGAGTACTCAGCCTCCAGCCTTCTGCATCGCAACATGGCTGAGATGTGCACCCGTAGTCTGCAAAATCTCACCTACTGGGACTCATTTGCTTAATTGGTGATACTTGTGGTTATCATGTTCCTGTTGTAATTGTTGTTTCCAGTGGAAATTACTGTATTGTCATATGCTAGCTATGCAATAAGGGCCTTGCAGAGTGTTTATGGAAGATTTGTGTGTCGTGCTGGGTGTTGAGTGAAGAATGCCAAAGGATAATTGACTGTTGCTACCCAAGAAGCATGTTAATAGTCTTGAGAAATGATGACAAGAGGGGGAAAAAAAAGGAATAAACCTGTAGGGAACAAGGAACAGATCTTAACCTGTACACCTGCTGCTATCAAAGACACAGGAGGACATCATTTGAGAGCCAGTCAGAAGTACAACCCAATTTGCTCTTCCTAGTATCCCATTTATCAAGTCAGTATTTTGCTTTAGGCTGCCAGAGGGCTTTACGGACAAAACCTGAAATAGGGAATGCTGGACATGGAATGGCTGGCCAGGGGAATTTAGCAATAATAGTGGTAGCACAGTGGTGCTATAATAGTGGTAGCAATAGTAGGGAGCACACAGGTACAGTACCCCCATAAGGTCTGCATCTGATACCTTGAAGAGATCGTTTGGTGCAGATCAGTCCTTATTCCTTCAACCCCTCATTGCCCTTTTCATCCCTGTCCCTCCAGGCGCAGTGTGGCTGCTTCCACAGCAAAGTAGATTTGCCAAAATCCAAATGTTAACCTTTTATATTTCACAGCGTTTTGCTAATAATAGGCTGCTTAGTTATTGAGTTTTTGAAGTACGGCGCAAGGGCTTAGGAGAGAGAGAGATATACTCAACTAAAAATTGTTAACCATGTAAGATAGGCGTAGATAGGGCTACAGCTTCTGAGCTCTTTTCGCTTTCTAGTCTTCATTTGGACTGTAATGAAATGACCTGCCCGCAACCTACATGCTAAATATTGTCTAGATGTGAAATACTGACCCTGACGCTGCCGATCGTGGTGAGAGAACTTTGCCTTATACATGCTTTTAGTAAAGATCCTTTCAGGCCCGTGACTTAAGCGTGGCCAGCGCAGGCATTGGGATGCATTCCAGCTGGGGGGGGGAGGGCTGTCAACCGCAGAGGGAGGTTTCGGTCATGCCCACTTAAACCAGGAGGAGAAAACGCGTTGCTGAACACATGTGGGAGAGCAAAAGCAGGGAGGGCACTGTGCTGGCAAGCTGGTTTCTCTGCTGCAGGGATACGGAGCCTAGGTGACCTGTGCCTGCGGGAGCTTCTCATATCTGTCAGAGACCAAAAATGCCCCCATGGCCATCCCTGGCACCCAAGGACCTGCACACTGAAATGCTCTGCCTGTGGGTATCCTGGTCACGGTTTGCTCTGGAGTGTGCGAAGAGTTTGAAACTTGTTTTGCTGTTTATGTAGGCTTGCCAAACAAATGAAAAATAGATGAGGCAGAATGCTTATCCAACATAAAGCTGGTCTCTCTTAGCCCCGTCTTAAGTTCTTGTTTCCTTTTCAAAGACAGTGATTAGCCTGGATAGAACACAGCTTTCAAACTATGAGCTTTTGGGATTCCAGTCTTATGTGATGGAGCGGGCCACAGTAAAAATAAATATATTTTTAAGAAGAAAAGAAATATGAGGTAGAGCACAGCTGTTTTGCAATGGAACTCAAATATTCCTCGGACGATCTAATGCATTGCATTTGCATACAATTGCATTTGTCCCCCTTCAGGGGAGACAGACACGTTTTTTCAGTTACCTCATCTCTAAAGGAGCTGCCTGCTTTATTTCTGGAAAAATGCAGGTAGCAAATATCAACATTCTTCAGCACAAAGAGGAGGAAAATATTTTCCCAAGTATATCATCAACCAGTTACCCCAGTTTTATAGCAAGCACCCACGTTCAGAACAGCAGCAATGGAGGGGAGGAATCCTGTGTCCCTTTTTATGATTATTTTTTCCCCTCTGAAATGACTTTAAAGTGCCCAGAATTCTCAGAATTCTTAGTTTTGTGTTTTTGGCTTTTTTTGTTTGGTTGGTTTTTTTTGCTCTTTATATCTAGAGGAACGATACTTGCTTCCTAGAACTTTTAGCAAGCTTGGGTTACTCCTTTGGTTATTGTGTGTTGTGGAAAAGGCAGCAGAGAGGTTTAAAATACTGAAGAGGGACCGTTGCTTCCAAATCTTTGCATTTAAAAGGTGCTAAGAAGCAAAGCAGGTCTTCAGACATGAATAAATATCACATCGTACCTTTTTGAACTGGGTTTTACTTCTCTGACACCTGAGGATGCCAGGCTGCTGTAGTGCATCGCTCTAGTAATCCGAGAAGTCTTCCGTGAAGCCCGAGACCTGAATTTCTAAGGAGGAGGTGGGAAAAAAAAAATTGTCAAGTCAGACTTATTCCTTCCTCTTGGAAGAAAATGTACTTGGATTTTTCTATGACGAGGATGGCAAGCAAAACTGTTGTAGGTTTTTGGGTTTGTAGCTGTGAAAAACCATTGTGGTGCCCTTGTTTGGTGATGCTGGTCCATGCCAGTGGTGGCCTCTTGTCCTGCTGGTCTGCTGCAGGCTCCCCGGGGGAAGGTGGGCAACCTTCTGGCTCCTGGCCCTGCTGCTGGAGGGGGTCTGTAGAAGGGAGCAGCAAATTGAGGTGCTGAGAGAGGTGTTTTCTCTTTGTGGATCTGCTGGAAGATGTGGGTTGGGTCCCCTCTGTGCATTGGCAGCGAGACAGCACAGCTAATGCTGGCTGTCAGCGTAGGGCATGGTTGGACTGCGCTGATGAAAAGCGCTCTGTAAGGAGTTATTACCAATTCAAAATCTGTAAATTGCAAGCGATTGTGTTCATGATACTTTTTGGACCATCTTTCTGATCAAATCAGTGACTGACGCTTATTTAGCAGATGCAGGCTGCTCGATGCAGCATGGCCTCGGGGCATTACTGAAGTACAAATAACGGCTCGCAGCTGTAATAAAAGTAAATGTGTACCAGATGTAGATGTTCTAGATTGGCCAGATACCAGAATAGTTTTGTTTTTTTCACATACCTGAATTATTCTTCTGTCATGGTAAATGCAAATTGTCCACTTCAGTGTTTAAAAATATATTGCTGCATTTTTGTAAAATGTCATAATTCTCCCCATCATCCGTTTTCCACCAAACTCCTATTTTGTGGCATACTTCCTGCAACATTTTATTATGCTGCTGGTTTCTCCCAGAGCGAGTGACAGCTGGCTTTTTAAGCCATTTTGGAGCTCAGAACAGATGCAAGTTCTCACAGGGCTGCAGAAGTCTGCAAGCCATGGCTGTGCTGTAGCACAAACACAGATTTTGGGAGGAGGACTTCTGAATACTTTAAATTATGTTTCCTGTCTCCTGACAGTAGAGAAATTAAGTTGCCCACCTGTGGGCCATACTCTGGGCAGATCTTTAGGTGATGCAAGTCTGAGAGGCTCTGCTGAACACTGTTGGTTTACACCAAGTGATGGGGTAGTCCTTGATGGCACACTTTTCGGTGTTCACTTGTGCAGGTAGGGCAGATCCAGGTCCCTTGTGCAAAACTGGAGCAAGGAGGGTTTTCTGTAGGACCACAGCAGGTATTCTGGGCCAATGCGTCATTTCCCCTTTCCTAATGTAGGGGAGGGACGTGGCAGCAGCATCTGCAGCTCTGGCACATGGTGATGCCTCTGGGCTTTGCCGGCGTGGGGGTTTTGTGCATAACCAGCCCATCCTCTCAGTCTGTCTGTCATGAACCCAGAGCACCGAGCGGCCAGCGACTGAGGTTCGGTGCTCTTTGGCATGTCTACGACATGTTGACCTCCTGGTTGTGCTTTTGGTGGTTTGCTCGCCCCGTGTGCCTTCCAGCAGCTCCTCCAGTTTGAGGTCCCTGTGACAGTAAGGGATAATGTGTGACTTGCAAAAATCCGTGTACTGGCTTGCACTTTCACGCTTGTCAAAACAAACAAATGCTCAGAGTTGTGCAGTACCGTAAAACCAGCCCCATATATCAAGGCAGAGGTCGAAATTGCTAGTTTGAGATTTGAGGCTTAAAACAGTAAGATTGGCCTTTCTAATAATTAACTAATTTCATTGACGTTCACGTTGCTATGGGCCATACTGGTATTGTCTTTAGTGCAGCCAATAAGAGATCGGCATTTTTTTAAAAAAAAAAGAAAGGAAAAAATCTATGCTCCAGTAAATTTTTGGGTGTTAAAAATTTTGTACCTGCGATACCAAGGAATTTGGGACTGACGTCATTTGTCTCAGTGACTGTTGATCCCAAGCCTTGTAAAATCCACTGTCCTTGCGACGGTCTGTGTGTTTCCTCTTCTCGTTAAAAATACTGTGCGTATTTGTGTACCTTGAGTGATAATCTTCAAGTTTGGCTTTCTTTGCAGATGATATTGGTACGCCAAAGGCTTAAACCCCCTCAAATTCTGGCTTAGGTTACGCGGGGTCAGGTATTCCGGCTCCTGCAAGAACTACAAGAGAGCCTCCTTTGGCGTTTCTCATTCCAGTGACTTGGTTTTGTTCAGACAGAGTATGAAGTTTGTGGTCAAAGCACACGGAGGACAGTACCTTTCTGAACCCCAATAATGGGTAGAGGTTCTACGCTCTAGACTCCGGAGGTGTCGGGGTGAAGCAGGGCTGTGGGAAACGTCAGCTCTGCAGAAGCGTGTTTGGTGGTTATCGGCTATTGAAAAGGGAGGCCTGGGATGGAAATGGAAATCCAGTCCTAGCTACAGCAGGTTCTCTAGCTCAGGTGATTTTGTGCGAGTTTATGCTATTGTTAAAGGGCAACTTCAGAGGGCATGTGCTGAAATAGAAAATGTTTTAAAGGATTCTCAGGTTTTGTGGGGTTCTGCACAGCTCGGAGAATTACTCCATTGGATTTGGGAAGGGTGCTGGCGGTAGAGGGCATTGCCCTTTCTATTTGCCTTTTAAAATGAGGAATAGAAAATCTTGGTGGTCTGCGATGGCAGGCTGAAATGTTGTGTTGGTGTAAGTTCCCATCTCCTGGGCCGGGCTCCGAGTTTTGCCCCCCGCTGTGTCTCTTCCCCGTGCAGGCAGCGTGCCAGCATTACTCCTGCCTGCGAACGGGCGGCTTTCCTTGACCCGCGGGGGCCGGCCTGCACCTTCCCTCCAAGCGACCTTCGAGCAGAGGTGGAGACTTGCGGCTTTCTGACCTGGCCCAGAGCCGGTCCAGGCGCCCACTGATGTTTAACTCATAGTGAACGACAGGGAAGAGGTGTGAGGCCCACGTGAGCGCCGAACGCGCTCGTTGCCTCCGGTGCATGCGGAAGGGATAGGGACTTGGTGGGGGAGGATGGCTGTGTGTACTCCGGCTGCGCCAGAGCCCTCATCTTTTACAAGCGTGACTTTTATGGCCAAGGAAAGGCGTCTCGGGGCGGCGAGGTGCAGCTCTGATGGTGTAGCTGTTTCCGCAGCAGGTGCTTCCCCGGAGAGGGGCTGTGAGCCATCGACCGCTGGCCTGGGGAGACAGTGCTGGCACAGCCCAGGGCTCCCGGCCCCTGCTCGGTATGCCTGAAAAACATTGCCTCCGTGAGATTAAAGGCTTGTCAGTGCTGTGTGGCCTTCTGTTTAGCAGGCGACCGCTGCCAAAGGGCGGGAAGTAGTGTCGGTGGGGTTGCTCGTCTGAAAAATGTCACCAGGGATGGAAACGCTGGTAGGTTTGAAAGGAGATGATGGAGAGAGCTGGGCCTGGGCTGGGCTGTGCTCAGGCAGAGACCTCTGGAGAGCGGCCTGGGCTGGAGCCGGTGACCAGAGCTGCTTAAACTTAAAAATGAGGAGCGGCTGAGGGAGCTGGGGTTGTTTAGCCTGGAGAAGAGGAGGCTGAGGGGAGAGACCTTATCGCTCTCTACAACTACCTGAAAGGAGGTTGGAGAGAGGTGGGGGTTGGTCTCTTCTCCCAAGTGACAGGCGATAGGACAAGAGGAAATGGCCTCAAGTTGCACCAGGGGAGGTTTAGACTGGATATTAGGACAAATTTCTACACCGAAAGGGTTATCAAGCATTGGAACAGGCTGCCCAGGGGAGTGGTTGAGTCGCCGTCCCTGGAGGTGTTTAGAAGATGTGTAGATGTGGTGCTGAGGGACATGGTTTAGTGATGGTTTTTGTCAGAGTTAGGTTGATGGTTGGACTCGATGGTCTGGAAGGTGCCTTCCAACCTTAACAATTCTATGGTTCTAAACAAGACACAAAGCAGCTGAGCATAAGGGACCACCAGCCCTGGGGGTTGTTGCCCTCTGTCTGGACCAGCTCTGCTGGTGGTGGGAATGTCTGCCATCACGGTCTCACCGTCTCTGCCCAGGTGAGGCATGACCACCGCAGATGGCATCTGTGGTAGGGAGCCCACCGGCAAGCTGCCCACCCATGGCCGGGTGGTGGTCAGGAGAAGCTCTCCTGCCAAGACCCCTTCCTGGAACTTCAGGCCTATTGAGGAGCCTTCCACAATATAAATATATAAATTTTTAACCTGTTTTAAAGTCTTTGTGCTGACAGACAGGTAGAGGGAGTAAGCTTGGAGAAACGGACAAAATCAGGGCAAATAGTTATAAGCGCGTGCTTTAAATTTTGGCGTGTCCGTGGTATTTTGCAGATTGAACATGAATGTGTAAACGAGGGCCTCCAGCCTTAATTTAAATTCCAGTGCCTTCAGGGGTGAAAGCTGATGTAACTCCCAAGATCTGTCCCACGACAAGTCTTTATTAGAGTTTCTGTTTTAAATTTTGTTATTTTTGAGCTATTACTGTAAAAGAAGAAAAATAACATCTGGCTCCATGTTACAAAGTGGATTTTTGTTGCTTGTTTTTCAGTTCTTGCCAGTAGTAAGTATTTAAAAATCAAAGGTCCAGATTTTCCACTGATGTAAATTATTACTAGCTCCATTGACTTCATTGAGTTTACACTAGTCTTAAATTGCCGAGGATCTAATACATCCCAAGTCAAGATTTAATACAGTCAGGATGGAATCTTTATCATCTGTCGTTTGCATTTTAAGCAGTGCTTAATTGTATAGTTTTTATACACAGACACGTGCATAAACTCACTTATGCATGCAGGGAATAATAGTTTTATATATTAATGCTGAAACAGTTTAATTTAGTGCACAGCAGTGGGTAAAATAAAAGTATTTAATTAAAATGGATTTTTTTCATGGACTGCAGAAAGAATTTTCCAGATTAGATATTAGTTAGCCATATGTGCAAGTTCTTTATTTCCTTGCTGTCCCTGTTAGGAAACTGAGAGATGAGGGTTTTCCCTTTCTTGAAGCTGAGGCAGAAGGGCCCCTTTGCTGCCTGCTGCTGGTGGTGAGTGAGCAGGTGGTGAGGAAGAGAGCTCCCGCTTTGGTCCAGGCCCTCCAGAAAGATTTGCACTCGTGATGGGATCAAAAGTCTTTTGTGCTAGGCATGATAAAACCACCCAGGAAAGTCTTCTGTGCCACTCTTACAGCCCGAGTGGATGAGGTTTAAGGTAGGAGGTAAGAGAGGTAAAGCAACCGATGCCCCAGGCTGATTGAAAAGCCAGGGGGAGCAGCCGTGTTCTCTTCCCTAGATCGGTGGTATTCTGCCCCAAAGCCTCAGCAGAGGTGATAGCTGTCATCCTTGCTAAGCGTGTTTGCAGCCTGCTCTGCCGGCAAAATCTGCGCGCCCAGTGCCGAAGCTCAAGTAGCCCAGCACCTCTTGCACGCTTGATGAGTTAACGTTACGAATACAGAACTGTCTGTAAAAGCAGGGCATGCTCTGTGCAAAAATAAATAATAATAAAAAAGGGTGCCAGCTGCTTTGACCTTTCAAACCAGGTAAACATCCATGCATGCCATAGTCACCTGCTTTGTTGGGGTTTTGGCTGGAGTTCGCAGCACGGAAAGCCTCTTTGTCTCATGTTTGCTCATCCAAAGTTAATGGGAAGTTTTCGTATTTGTTTTCATTTCCATCCCAAATTGCAGAATTTTAGGATACTGTCAAATATCCTTTAAAGGCCAAATGGTACTGGGGCTTCTCTGAAAAAAGTAGCAGTTCCGGGGGAGCCCTTACCCCACATCGCATCACCAGATACCCAGCTGCTTCTCTGTCAGGTCGAGCCTTCTCCTGCCCTGTGCGCGTCCTCCAGACTGATTTTTGTCACTTCACTGGTGGCCATAGTTAGTGCCCAGGCGCTGCTGCAGCTTTCTGTCCCCACCAGCAGTCTCAGGAGCAGAAGGTGTCCCCCACCCATAGGCACGAGGCTGGATGAGGAATCTGCCGGGAGCTTCAGAGGCTGCTTGCACAGCAGTGGTTGTACATCTCTGTTGTAGCGGGGAAATCCTTTGGAACGTAACCTTTTCTTGATTTTATTTGTATATTTATATGCATTGCTAAAAAGAGACTCAGGGAGTCACGACCAGCATATTTGTAACCAAAGACAACCCTGGTTCTGCAGCCTGATGAATACAGAAGCAGTGTTAACCCACGCTTCTGGTGATGGACATGCAGGTGCTGACGGGCTGAATGACCACTTCTAATTAGCAGTCATTAATAGTCTCGGAAGAAACCGACTGGAGAGTTAGCTTCTGTGCTGATGACTGTGACTCCAAGGTGACCTGAGCACTGTGATGCTCTGTTCTTCTGCGGCTGGGCAAGCTATCCGTGCTCCGGCTGAGTGACATTACCTGCTGAAGCGTCCTGGTAATTACCCACCACACCAGCTTCATCTAGTGAAGGGCTGTTATTAGTCGTGAGGGAGAGATGCTGTCTTCCCATCTCTTAATTGATGGGAGAAGAAAAGGAAAGGAGGAGGTGATAATTGTTTTGTGTTAAAACAGAGATAATTACTGCTATAGAATTCCACTAGGAAACAAAGCAGCAATTAATTATTCATCGTCACAACTCAAATGTGGATCGGCAGAGTCACGGTTCAGGGCTTCCTCTGGGCTGGGTTACGGGAGGGCGGTGGAGGAGCGAGCCTTCACCTCCTGTCGCTGGGAGCCCTGCGCTTTGCCACCCGGCTGGCATGGATGGCTCCCTCAGAAGGATGCTGTTTTGGGGTCTGTTGGGGCAGCTGCCAGCAGAAGGTAAACCTACTGCTCCAGAAAACCTGGCTGCAACCCGAGTGCCTTCGGGGTAGAGCACTCCTGCCTGTGTGTGTGGTAAGACGCGGCCTTATCCGTGTGACACAACTGGGTCAGCACGTCTAAAGAAGGGCCCTGTTACCACACGGGGGCTGGTCAGGCTAAAGGTCATTCCGACACCGTCTTCTAGCTCCATCTGTGTCCAGTGCTACGTTCACGGGGAAAAATGCAAGAAAAGCGCGTGATGTTTTTACCGCTGGGATTTGGGCTGATGAACTGGGTGACGCTGCCCTGGTCTACTCTTGCATCTCCCAGTAATTTGCAGCATAAGGAGCCAGTGACTGGTTTCTCTGTGTGAGATAGCTCTCCGTGCTGTATTTTCTCTGAGAATTTGAGCGCTTTCTGAGCCCTGCGCGGGCCTTTGGCATCTGCAGCCCTGTACGGCCAGAGCTTCGCCGCAGAACTGTGCCTAGTGTGAGGACGTCTCTCTGACAGGGGAAAGGGGAAGGAATAAACGTGGATTTGCTGTGCTGGGGGCATCAGCTAGCAGAGGTGGGTCTCACACAGCGAGCAGGAGGACTTTAGAGGGCATCCTTTAGGGCAGCTGGTTGCTGTGGGGACCCTTGGTGAGGCTGAGTGCAGGGATGCAGCAGCTTTCCTGTAGCCGTAGCAACCGATAGGGATGTGGTGGTAACTGCTGGCATCACCGGATCGATAGGCATGGAAGAGAGGTGTAAATGAGTGTGGCAGTGGCCAGGCAATGAGCTAACCCACAGTAATCCAGGTGAACCACAAGTAAAACACCGTGTAGCGCCTGGTGGGAGTCCTCAGATGGCTGTATTGCCAGGGTCGTTTCTGGCATGCATCCACACCGGGCACTCGGGGCCGGATTGATGGACACCCAGGACCAGACTCCTCTGACCGGGAGGTGTCCTCTCTTGTTGATTCTTTCTTGGATTTATTGAACTCCTCCTTGAATCTGCCCACGTGTGGTTCAGAAACCCCTGTTGTGCAGACAAGGCTTTTGGCGCTTGCCTTCCCCATTCGGATGGGACGATGGGGGCCGGGTTTGCCCCTGCTCCTCTGAGTGGGCAGCACACGGAAGCAAGGTCTGGAAGGCTGTTCCCCCAGCAGCGCCGGCATCTGCAAACACTCTGGCAGCCCCCTCAAAGCTGTGAGGGGTGGGCAAGGGATTGGCGAGGAAAGCTCGGAAGAGCAGTGGACGTGGTAGTGCAGATAAATGCCACCACATGAACTGTGTCTTAAAGTGACGTTTTTGAATACCTACTGAGCCTGAGTGGGTAATGCTAAGCCTCCCTCTTTCCCCTGTCCCCTTCCCCGCTAACTGGGTTTACAGATTTAATCAGGATGCAGGAGCTGACAAATAGTTGGACTGGGGGATGGAAACTTCCACTGAGCCACCACCGCTCGTCTGCTGGGGGGGAAGCCAGCAACGGGGAAATCGAGCTGTTCGTGCTGCCACCATGCTTGAATTAATTTTATGTTCTGCTTGCACTCACATTCCTCCTTTGGACATTTCTTTCCCCACTCCCTTTTTCTTCAAAAAAAAAAAAAAAAAAAAAAAAAATCTAAGGGAAGCTTTTGTTAAAAACCAGGGCATCTCCTGCCCTACCTCCACTGCATCCATGCTGGATGCATGTGGATTGAATCACTGTCTCCTGGGAAAGGCCTGCAGGGATATTTAACTTATTTTCAGTATAGAATTAACGAACAGGTTAGCATGCTGGAAGGTGAGAGAGGACCCAGCAATCTATAGCTGAGTACGTGTGTATGTCGTTACTAATAATCTGCCCTGCCAAGTTTTCCTTGAAACCATTTGGTGGTGTTTGGGGATTGCTGGAGGAGACTTCGGTGCGCAGGCACGCATGCATCCGTGTTCCCAAGCACACGTGCACGCAGTATGAGCGCATAAGTCTTATTTCCTCTGAAGAGCAACTTGAACTGCTTTGCCCAGTAAGTGACAGTGCCAGTAAAGATGGGATTGACATTTCCTTGGCAAATTTTTCCATGTAGGAAATTCCCTGCTGTTTAGAGTCTATAAATCAGGATCAGATGGCCTTTTTAAGGGAGTGTGCTGTCATTCAGTGTTTCCCATCCTATTTTGATTTTGCAGATTCTTGACATATTCCCAGTGGAGGTGCAGACTTGCCTGCAGCAAATTCAACTAGAAAAAGAAAAAAAGACTGGCTTTGCTTTCGCTCCTTTTCCCAGCCCTATTAAATCAGGCTGTGGTCCCACTGAGCCCTCCCCAGCCAGCAGATTACAAACCGCCGGTTTCTCACCCGCTAACGGCTGAAGCACTGGTCCAACCATGGGTTGAAGCCCAGGCGTCCCTTCAGTGAGGGACAGAGCCGCGCAACGGTCCCCTCTGGGCACCCTGCTTACGAATTCGGTGCCAAGAGGATGCTGCAAGTCCCCACTGAAAGTCAGGCGAACAGTGAGGTGGTAGGGTTAAAGCCAAAACCTGTTGCCTAATTTCAGAGAGATATTTGCCAGCAGATGAGACTTAGTTTACTGTCTTAATCTTCTACTCCCACAAGACTAGTGGAAAAACACGTCCTTTGTAGTTTATCTGTAGAACTTGGAGAAATATGTGAACTGTTGAAACTGATGTTGCGGGGAACGATTAGATGTATGGAAAACTAAAATAAATAAAGAGTTTTGTGCTTGGTGCTTTGAAGGTAATAGCCTGTATTCCTTGTCAAGTTTGTTACTCTGTTGATTACGACGTAGGTGCTGTAAATTGTGGAAGAGGGAGGTTATATACCATAAGGCACTGCGGCATATATATGCCTTTTGGAAAGGATGGGCTGTGGGAGGATCAGGAAAGGTTCGGGTTTATGCTGCCTCGTAGACAAGCTTTACTGCACAGCAGCAAAGTCTGGGGTGCTCGGGTCTGCAAAAATGAGGTCGACTGAGATTCAGGGTAAACAGAAACGAACTGGAAGGTAGAGCCTGCTTCCTGCCCGCTGATTGACTTGCAGAACCTCAGGTGTCGTTGTCAGTGCAAATTCATCTTTATTTCTTGATATGCTTAACGGCGGGCGTGATGCCACAGCCCCGGTCGTCTACATCAGAATGCTGACGCGGGCAAAGAGAAACACGCAGGGATGTTGTGTAAATGGCTGTAAACTGTTTCTGTAGGGATGAAAATAGTTACAGAAAAGTGAAAATACTTGCCTTTATCCTTTTTGTCGTCATTTTTTAAAAAAAAAAAACATTTAATTGCTCATTGCTTTTTGGTGTAATACCATTTTGTTATCAAATTCACTTGAATTTTAAATGAAACGCATTTGCCCACTTTTTCGTTTTTGAATAAAAATACTTGGAATCCTTAAAATTTCTAGCCTTTTAGAATTTTTTATATATATATTATTTTTTAAAGCTTTGGATCACTGAAAATTGTTATTTGGCTTTGTCTAAGTACACTTTTCCAGTATTTGGGCATGTCAGTGAAGCAGCAGGGCATGTTACAACACGGCTAGTGATGCGCTGCTTGGACAGGATGCCCCGGTCCCCCCAGCTCTGCCCTGTTTGTAGGTGGGGGTTTCTCCAGCAGAAGACATACGAGGTTGAGCGATGCTGCAGCGTGTGGCACCCCGCACCTCATGCACAAGGATTCTGCGTGCCTTCCCGTGGGGCGGCACGGGGTGGAGGGGTCTGGCGCAGGCTCCATTCGTGGCAGCCCACAAGTCAGGCCTTCATAACAGCAGTGCTGTTGATGACACAAAACTGGGAAGAGTGGCTGACACAGCGGAAGGCTGTGCTGCCATACAGCGAGACCTGGATGGGCTGGAGAGTTGGGTTGGGAGGATCCTAATGAAGTTCAACAAGGGCAAGTGTAGGGTCCTGCACCTGGGGAGGAATAACCCCGTGAACTGGCCTTGTTGCGCATCAAGTTGACCATGAGGCAGCGATGTGCCCTTGTGGCCAAGAAGGCCAGTAGTCTCCTGGGGCGCATTAAAAAGGGTGCAGCAAGCAGGTTGAGGGAGGTCATCCTCCCCCTCTACTCTACCCTGGTGAGGCTACATTTGGAGTACTGTGTCCAGTTCGGGGTGCCCCAGTTCAAGAAAGACAAGGAACTGCTGGAGAGAGTCCAGCGGAGGGCTACAAAGATGATCAAGGGAATGGAGCACCTCTCTTCTGAGGAAAGGCTGGGAGACCTGGGTCTGTTCAGCCTGGAGAAGACAAGACTGAGAGGGGATCTCACCAACGCTTATCAATATCTAAATGGTGGGTGCCAAGAGGATGGGGCCAGATTCTTCTCAGTGGTGCCCAGCGACAGGACAAGAGGCAACAGGCACAAGCTGGAAAACAGGAAATTCCATCTGAATATGAGGAAAAACTTCTTTCCTTTGAAGGTGGCAGAGCACTGGAACAGGCTGCCCAGAGAAACTGTGGAGTCTCCTTCTCTGGAGATATTCAAAACATGCCTGGATGTGTTCCTGTGCACCCTGCTCTGGGTGACCCTGCTCTGGCAGGGGGATTGGACTAGATGATCTCCGAAAGTCCCTTCCAACCCCTACCATTCTGTAATAAAATGAGGCCAGGTGCTCCTTGCACCATGGTGGACATCAACTTGGGCGCCTGCCGTGAGTGAGCTGTGCTTGCAGCTTCGTGCCAGCTCACGGGCTCTCCCTGCCAGATGCTGCGCAGCCGCTCGATGGTTTGGGTGCTCTTCTGCTTGGGGTGATGAGCCTGCGGTTTGGGGCACTGGACAGTTATCCAGCCGAAAGGGCACGCGGTAGGTAAGCACTCACCACTGTCCTCAGCTTGGCGCTGAGGGGAGCTTCAGGGGAGCGTCAGGGGAGCTTCACCAGAGTGCCGTTTTGTCCGCTGCAGCTCTTCTGCTTGCACGTCTTGATGTGAAGGTGTCTGCATGTGGATGCGATCGTTCCAGGTATGACGCAGGCTCCTCTCAGCCCTGGAGACTGGAGTGTCCGCTTGGGAGGCAGGGCAGCAAGGCCCAGGCTTTCTTCTCCCAAGTGACAGGCAATAGGACAAGAGGAAATGGCCTCAATTTGTGCCGGGGGAGGTTTAGACTGGATACTAGGAAAAATTCCTACACCTAAAGGGTTATCGAGCATTGGAACGGGCTGCCCAGGCATGTGGTGGAATCGCCATCCCTGGAGGTGTTTAGAAGACGTGTAGATGTGGTGCTGAGGGACATGGTTTAGTGGTGGTTTTGTCAGAGTTAGGTTGATGGTTGGACTCGATGGTCTGGAAGGTCCCTTCCAACGTAGACAATTCTGTGATTCAAAGCAGTTCACCGTCTGCAGACTCTTGCCTGCAGGTTGAGGATGGCTGCAGAGAAAGCTGTGTTGTTTAAACCCTTTTTAGGGGGTGCCCAAGCACAGTTGTTGGGCAGGCAGTGAGTTTCTAAAGCGGGAGATGAGGATAGCTCCATCAGTTTTTTGGACGGAAATACTTTGTTTCCAACATTGGCTGCAGCTCACAACTTTAGAGAAGCATTAAATCCTGAAGCAATTAAATGTATCAGCAAAGTGGGATTATTTTTTTTCTTTTGTGAGATACTTTGCCAGCTGTTTTTTATGGGGGGAAAAAAAATTAAATCCTTTTTATGGGAACCGTTTTTAGGTTTCTTTGTGTTTGGGGCTGATTTATACATTATGCATTAGCATGGGAAGGCAAAATATTTATTTACCAGCATGAATATTTAGAGGAAGAATAAGAGGGAATCAGTGAAAAGTGTGTATAGGTAGTTTAGCTAGAGATCGAGAAGAACATTACCAGTATTAGAAACGGTACAAAAATTAAATTGTGAGGGAACAGTAAGACAATAAAATGGCCTTAGAATCACTTTTTCAGTTGCAGTTAAGAAGAGTATATGTAGTCCGAGTAGGTATCCCCATGCAACAGCTGACACCTGAAGAAGACGACCTGCTTCAGTGACGTTCTGAAGCACCTCCGGGAGGTCAAGCCTTGTGTGAGGCATGGGTCACTCGGGATATTCCCTCTGGGCTGCCAACTCTCTGGTGGCAGGAGAAGTGTCATTGCTGGAGCCAGCGTGACCCCTCTCCTCCCAGTCCCCGTGCGCTGGGCAGGACCATCGATCCTCGCCTGCATTGCACCCCGTTGTAGGCGATTTTGAGCTGTGGGAGTGTGCAGAGTTTGCTCTGAAGCTGTTTGTCCAGGAAGGGATATGGACGGAGCAGAAAAGCCATGGTGAGATCAGAGCTCACCACCTTCTACCTATGTCTGGGTCACCCCTCTGCCTGCATGGCCTCGTGCTCCTCACTGGGCTCCATGGGCTAGTGCACGAAGACATCAAAGCTCTCATGTCTTCCCTGGATTATCAGGACTAACAGCAGTTCGATAATTCCTCTGTTGCTGGAGGACCTGCTTTCATGGAGCCCAAACAGAGAAGGGGGAAAATGTTGAATTTTTTTGTGACTGGGTTGACTGTGTCTGGAAGAAACCCAAGCAGGAGTGAGTTTTCTTTGCTTAAGTTTGCTGAATGATATTTTCTGAGATACTTCTTTCATAAAGCGCTGTTCTGAGAAGTACGTGGTTCTTTATGCCGTTCCCTTTTCTTTTTGCTTGCAATGAAAGAATTTTGATTAGAGCTCTTGGTAAGCAGCATGTCATTGTTTTGTGTGAGGCACGCCATAGGAATAATGCTGCTATAGAAGGAGGCCCCAGACTTGGAGAAGTTAATTATATTGCTTGCTGATTGCAAAAAATTACCACCAAATGATAGTTTATGAGAGCTGGGCTATCTTTGGAACAAATGCTGTAAGTGGGTTGGAGCATTGCAAAAAATAAACAATGCAGGGGAAAAAAAATAAGTCCTTCTGGTTCAGAACACCAGCTTTGAAACAATGGTCGTTGAGAAGTGACTTTTCCCTGGGAGCAGGTCTGTCACTGCTCCGGCAAGCAGCTGGTATCAGCTGGTGGGCCAGGCAGCTGGAGGCTTGTAGCCAGCCCCGCGGCGAGGGGCCGGGGCCGTGTTGGCAGCAGGTGGTGGAGCAGGCAGCTTCGGTGGGCTTGCAAGGGACGGGGGCTCAACCCGCGTGCAGAGCCTGTTGTTTCCCAGTGAGATGAGCCGTGCATGGCTAGTTGTGGGAGCTCGTCTGATGCTGTCGTCTAAACAGCCTCAGCAACTCGGGGTTTAGTTCCTGGCCCATGAGATACACGGCACTGCAGAGAAGCTGTAGAAAACTTTTCCAGTTCCTGGAAGTTTTATCCTGGCTTTCAGAACCACCGGTGGTTGTTTGCAAAGTTCACGTTAGCGTCGGGAAAGCACTCTCAGGGAGGATCAAGCATGGAAATTCCTCTTCCTTGCTAGGGATGAGTGCGTGCCCTGACTTTAGGAGCCTTCCCACATGTTGGGAAGTAGCGGCGTGCCTTCTTGAGCTGGAGCTGACTGGGAAAACGTGATGTAGGGAGAAAATCGGCAAACACTGTCTGCTGTTAACATGGAGCTGAATAAATTCAGGGTCACTTGCGATAGCAGGCAGCAGGCTCAACTCAAGAGTTCCTGGGTACCTTGTGCTCCAAAGGCCACACGTTTTCATCACAGAGTGAAGTTTACAAAGTTTGATTGTTTAAAAAGAACAATGGTGTTTCTCCACAGATGCCCAGAAGAAAACCAAACAAACCCACAACCTCGGGACTTGGCTGGAAATTATAACATGAATTTGAATGAAATACAACTACCAGCAAGCGAACCAAGCTATGAAACCTGTGAGCAGTATTTCAACATGACGTGTATTAAATAGATAAGTTGCAAACCTTTTCTAAACAGAGTTGCTGTGGAAATGAGGGCTGACCTTTAGCAGTTGCAGAATAACACCACGTCCTGTTCCCTGGAAATGCTGCAGGAACACATGCACTCAACAGCGATAAATAAAGGACCACAAAGATTGAGATTTTTTTTTTTTCCAAGGTTTTGTAGCTCGGCTGGAGCACTAACACCGAAAAGACGCGAGTGCTTTGGGTGGTCAGGCTGATGAATTTATGGAGGGGAGGAGGTGAAAGCAAAGGAGCCGTGTGTGGCCCTTTGGCAGAGCGGTGGCACGGGACAGGCTCTCCCAGGCTGCCCGGCATACATGAAGTGATTGCCAAAGATGGCCCTGTTGTGTGTGGTGGTGCTTGGCCATTTCACTTCGTTTCCAGGCAGGTTGCGTGAGGCAGCTGCTGTTGGCCATTTTGTCGCTGAATGTGGTTGCAATTGTCCTGTTCTCACACTGAATAATGATAAAAATACCTGCAGAGCTGCGCTTGGTCTAGCAGAGAACATGGGGGAGAAAACAAAGCGAAAACACCTTGGGCTTTTGGCCCCGGTGGGAAATAGAGTGTTTTTCATTTCTTTGAGGGAGGACTTGAGTGAATCATGTCTGGTCGGCAGGAAACAGGCAGTGAAAAGCGGCAAGCCCAGAATCCAGAAGGGTTTGTGATTGTGCCTCTAGAAAGCGTTACTTTCAGCATCTCCTGAAATGGTAATGTTTTGATTATGTTTTGGGGGTAACTAAGCTGGGACATGCGTGTAACTATTAAAATCGTGAATGCCAAAAAAGGGAATCCATGCTAAGCTCAAAAATATGGACCCATCATTTAATTTGTATAAATGTTACCATTGTAATTTGGTTTTGTTGCATTGTGCTATAGGCTTTTTGGCAGGGATTTCATGGGAGACGAGAAAACAGCAGTCCGTTTAGTAAGACGTTTCCCTCAAGCCTTTTTGAGACTATTCTCTTAGTTTTGCCAAAGTGTATGTGATGCATTCTTCAAAAATCCACTTTGGGCTCTCCAGCCTCCCACTGGAAACTGCTCTGGAGGGTGAATGCAATGTGGGACAAACCAGATCTGCACATCTCTCTGTGAAGAGTGATTAACCGTTCGTCAAGCTACTGTGGGACAGTCTCTGCCCCCAGTGCTGTTGTATCGTGTCGGGATGTTGCTCTCGCAACTGAGCCCAGGCGCTGGCGGGACAGGACAACAGCCGAGTCATGCAGATGTTGCCAGGGTGTCCCTGTTGGTGTTTGCACGTTGTCCCTGGTCAACTCACCTGGGACCTTTTGTTTGGCTCCCTGGACAGTTGGCGATGGAGAAGTGGTGCCTCTGGGTTGCTGGCCTGGGTGCGAGCGTGGCAGTTGGGGCCACTTGCCATGGCTGGCAGCATCCCTGAGCTGGAGCACCCCCATCATCCCCTGGTCCTGTCGCACTCCCTTGCTGGGGGGTCTCCCCAGTCGCCCCCTCTTCTGTCCGATTTTTCCTGTGCTGGTCTTGTCGGAGCCATTCTTACCCACAGAGGGGGGAGCGTTTGCAGTGAGTGGTCAAACAGCAGTGTGTGGTTAATTGCAAAGTCATTAGTATGAAGCGAGAGTGGGTGTCGCTTCACCTGGGTGCTGTGAAGAGCAAGGCTCAGATGTCCCTGGTCCCCATCCGTTCACCCGGGCTGGGGTAGGGAGTTGTCCCAGGATGCTGGAGATTTGTGTCCAAAAACCAGGATGAAGAGCCCTGGGTTAAATCCAGTAAGAAAGGTTCTGCCCCATCTACTTAACTGGTTCTTGCAGTTCCAGCAGCAAAAAGTAGAAGTCCTGGCCGTTTCTGTTTCAGTGGACATAATTTGTATGATCTACAGTAAGGACATAATTAGATGGGGTGGTCCTTGAAATTAGGACTGAGCTAAACACTTCCAGCCTTCTCTTACTTTTACACACGGATACTGAACCCAGACAACATCGTTTCACATCTCTGAGCACACAAAATCAGTTTATAGCCCTTACGTAAGGGTGTGTCATAAGTGCCCTGGACGGAGGGGATGATTAAGAATGCAGAGCCCTTTTAATAGGGAGAATTTCTCAATTTCTTTGAGGGAAATAAAACCACAAGGGCATTCCCTTTGCTTGGATTTTAAATTAACCCAGAGTTTAATTTGTTGCATTCATTTTAGTTTATCAGCTAGGCAAGGGTGAACGCGGGTGGAGATACATCAGAAAATTAAGCTTTACCTCTTAGAAAAAAAAAAACGCAAAGCCTTACAGCTGCTGTTACGCAGGAATTATAAGGTTGGTTAAGGGGGTGGGGGGGAGAAGGAGGAGATTTTTAAAGCTAGTAGATTTTTTATTTGCTTTCAGGTTTGGGGAACATTTTCAAGCTCTTTTCCGCAGCCGTGAGGACTCAGGAATGCTTTTTACTTGTTTGGCTGGTTTTGTGGTGGTTTTTTTTTTAACTTCCTTGTGATGAAAAGGGGTACGATCCTCCAGTTGTGTGAGGTGGCCCGGAGCGAGGGCTGCAGGCGGTCCCGTCGGGTGGGCCAGCACGTGGCTCCTGCCGCTGCCTGGGATGAGAGGTAGGGATGGGGATGTGCCTCGGCACTTGGCTGAAGGCGCCCGGGACCGCGTGTCCCCTGAAGAGCCGTACCAAGCTGTTCAAAAGCTGTCGGAGGTCAGCACCCAGTGGGTTTGGAGGCCAGCTGTCTGTGGGATTTCTGTTTGGTGGGAGAAGTCTCTCAGGTGCTGGCGGCTTCCATTCTGCAGAGGCGAAGGAGCCGCGTTAGCAGCTCCGCTCTTGCACCTGTGGGGCGAGATGAGGAGCGCGGGGAGCTGAAGGGCACCCGGGTGTCCTTAGCCATTTAGTCCCAGTTCTCCCAGAATTTGGTGCTTGGGGTACTGTGCACTCAGCAGAGGATGCTGGGCTCCGGTGCCGAGAGCCACAGGCATATGGCAGTGGTAGGAGCGGTTTCCATGGTAACCTTTCAGCAGCATGACATCACCAGCACTGTCACATTTAAGCTTTTCAAGGCTTTTTGGATTTCAGGGCTTACATAACTTTGGAGAGGTTAGTCTGGGGCTTGGATCTAATCAGTATTCAGGGTCTTAGTTGAATTAATTTAAAAAAAAAAAACCCCATACCCAATTCAAAAGCAGCCAGGTTCGGCGGCAGCGGTGGCTGCAGTGGTGGTGGCAATACGGGGGCAGCTCCCAGCCGGGCAGGGGATGAGCAATGGGAGAGACGTGCCCTGCCAGGGCAATAGCTGGGGTGGCCTCTGCGGCGGCTGCCTCCCCACTCCGGATCAACGAGGCTGTGGCCCTTGGCTGGCACAGGGATGCTGGCCACGGGGGCTTTGCTCCCTTCCTCTCCCTGGCAAGCCTGCGCCTGGCTGGTTGTCACCCCCCGGGTATGGTTGTCCCCGCAGCCAGGCATGTCTTGGGGACATAAGGAAGGAGCTGGGGTTGCCTGTGGGAGTCGAGGCAAGGAAGCGCGTTCGTTTGGAGAAAAGGGGTTGGACAAGCTTCGTGCTGTCCCTTGGGCGGTGAAGATTTCTTACGGAGATCCTTCTGAGGTCAACACACCAGATTAGCCCTAATTGTGCCGTGCTGGGGGTCAGGAAGTAATTTGGATTTACATGTACGCTTGTGTAGGTGCGTACACAGGCATTGCTGTGGTCCGCTCCTCCAAAGTGATGTGTTAGCACTTCCAAGCAGCGCGCGTGCTCCTGCTGCAGCCGCAAACAGTGGCAAATGGAGTCTCTAAAACGTCCCCGTTGGGCCTGAGTATGTCGTATTTTGGCCGTGGTGTAGATGTGCAATGAACCCAACGGGGTCCCGCTTGCTTGAAGCGCAAGCTTCAAGGCTTTCTGGTCAACTTGGATAGGATCTGCCAGTACTCGAGCCTTACGCAAGCCGGAGCCGTGCTGGGCTGTGGGTAGCTGCGCTGGGGGGCAGAGGGAGCTGCTGGCACCGCGTGGGCTGGGCTGTGCTCCGCGAGCTGCGTCAATCAGCCAGTCGCACAAATTGCAGTAACAGGAGCACTTTAAATAGCTCTCTTGCAAACAATTCCATGAAGTCATCCTGCTGCCTGTAGGTGCTCCGCGCGGTTTTGTGCACGGCTTTTGATTTAAGCCTTCTGGCAGAAGGAAACGTTTCAATAAGAAGAAAAAGCAAGAAGTTTGATGTAGTCCCTTTTTCCTTCAGTTAGCATCTGTGCCAGCATCCCTAAAACAGGTACCCAGGTGGCTGGTACCCAGCTGTGTCTTCTAACGATTTTTTGTAACAGAGTGTTCCCGTGCGATTGACTCTAATTTTTACATTTATCCTGCTGGAAAACGTTGTGCAGGCAGACAGCAGCATTCAGCGTTTCCCAGCTGCCAGTTTACTCCTAAATCTGTTTTGGGAGTCAGTTAAGTGAAAGATATGAGGGAAAAACGTATTAGCAACAATATTAGTGTTTCTCATCCTGTTAAGAAGTTATTTTTACCTAGTTTGTGCTTCTGATCAGACAGAAGTGATGAGTCTACAGAAAACGCCCACCTTTGTAAATAATTGTGTAGCCAGAGTAAGGATCCGGCTATCAGAGGCCATTCCATGAGTGGAGGCATGGCGGATGCGTGCAGCGGTTTGGGAAAAAGTGGGAAGAATGAGCACGTTCTCCTCCTTGCATCTCACCAAAGACCTGGCCTAGGAGAACACTTAAAGCATTCAGGATTTTAGCAGGGATTTAGCCCGTGTTTCAGTTAATTCCAAGGCTGGAGATGCTCTGAAGTGCCGTTGAAGTCAGGGTGAGAATTTAATGCTTTTGAGGGGAAAAGCTGGTGCGTTTGCTTACTTGCTTTTCAGCCCTCGTGTTGCCTTCAGGTAATGATCTGAGTACTTTCAAGAGCCCTTTCTAGCGCGGCTGTCAGAGGGGAAAAGGAGCTGATGCTCTTTGCCTCTGCCTTGTGGTACAGACAAGGTGCCGTACTCAATGTGTGCGACCGGTGCGCTTCCAGTGCCCGACCTCTCCTGCTCCCCAGCCCCCCCTTCACTAGGACGCATTTGATATTTACTTTTTCACCCTGTTCATTCACGAGCAGTTCCATGATTCCTGTCGTCCCAGGGTCTTCTCCAGCACTGACATGGATTTGCGAAAGCAAGCCTGTAACCTTCAGCAGCTAAAGTGCCCGATGGGCATGAAGAAATAAACAGGCCGGTTTTCAGACACACTGAGCGCTCACTCAGCTCCTGGGCGCTCGGCGCTGAGGGGACTGGGGCGCCTAACCAGGCTTTTAGAAACCTAATATTATTCACCATTTTTTCACCATTCGCGCTAAGCCACGGGCAGTCAAAACTTGCACCCTCAGGTACTCGGCACCGCAAGTGAAAAGGAGATTTCCTTTTCCTGTCCATGTAGGGCAGTGGAAGGGTGTCCAACCGCATAGCGGCAGTGATTTTTGTTGTCCTGAGAAGCAGCAGGTGAAGGCAGAGCAGTGATTTTCACATGTGGGTGGGTGGGGTCCGGGTGGTGGAGCCCTCATTTCTTTCAGAATAAGGGGTTTTGTCCTTTCTACGTTACTTCTCTCTCCAGGCTTTCCGCCTGTGCCTCCATGGGATTCCCTCTGTCCTGACAGTGGCTGGGAGAGCACTAAGAGCACTGATGAAGGACTTGGTTCATCTCGTTCTGTAATTTCCAAATTGGATGACAGCTGGCTGCTGAGCCAAGTTGTTTGGGTTTTGTTTTTTTTCCTCAGAGTAAAAGAAGAATCTTCGTCTTGTTTCTCGCTTTCTGTAATACTTTATTAGTAGCTGTTTGTATTCACTGTTCTGCCAAATAATTTTTCATATACGTGTACTTAAGGAAAATGCACTGTGTTGCATTAATGTTGAGTGCAACTTGATTTTTTTCCGAGACTTTCAAGACTGAGAATGTGTTGCAGGCGTCTTTGAAATAATGTAATAACATCTGGTGAGGTGATGAACCCTATAGATAATGCAGAGTAAGTCTTCGGAAAGATGCCGGATTTGTTTTTAAACACAATGTAAGCGCTCCAAACTTGGGGTTCATGATTCAGCATTCTTGATGTTAATGATTTACAGCAATGAACGGCAAGTTAGTACCGGGTTTCTCGAGAACAAAAGATTGCCTTGGTCTGAAAAGAGTGACTTATCTTGAAATCTGACTGAGTGGAGGTACAGCATGGAAATGAGGGGAAAAACTGAAATCCGGTGTAAACCAGTATGTGAAATCCTTTGCAGGGGCTGGGAGGTTTTCTGGGGGAGTAATACACAGCTGACAGCCCTCAGCTGGCATGGCTAAATGCTTGTTGGGGGGAAGGCAGCAAAATCCAGCCGCAGCCACGGAAAAGCAATGTGGTGATCCGCTTACCGGGTGGCGCGGGATGTGTTTCAGCGCCTGAGGTCTGTGTGGGGGGCTGCAGGAGGCTCGACCGCTGCGAGCCCCGCGGTGTGAAGGAAACCTCCCCTGTTTTCTCCAGAGGGCCACTTGGCTGTTTGGGCTGCTGATGTTTGCCGGGCGGGTTTGAGAGGGCTGTCGCAGGGGAAAGCCTGCCCTGGCACAGCAGGCTTTCCCCTGGCACCGGGGCGGGGGGTCTCCGGTCCCAGACTCTCCCCTGGGAGCTGGGCACCCAAACCCACCTGCTTCTGGAGGCTTTCATCGCACCTCTGCGTAAGACTGCTTGAAAGAGACGTTCAGGAGCTCTCTGCTCATTTATACTTCTCTTTACACAGCACCTAAGCAGTTTCTAATGGTCTCTGCTAGTGTTTGACGGCAGCCCAGCTCCCAAGAGGGGGCATAGCCGTTGCCAGCAGAAAGCAAACAGCTCACGTCAAGCTTTCTTGCAGTCTGTGGGTATGCGTTTGCTGGTACTTTTGCAGCCGCACTCTGGAATAACACAGATAGTGAGGGGGCCAGTTTTGTGGTTTCCTGTCGATGCTCGGGGAGAAGCGTGCCTGCCCCGCGTGATTGCTTTCTGCCCAAACCCTGGTTCTGATTTCACTCTTCTCTTCATTTTCGGTGGAAAGTGTTTGCTAAGATCACCTTCTTAGCATCTCTGCAGCAGGTGCATGACAGCCTTTTGGTATCAGTGTGCAACACCAAGACTGTAAGGAACTGGCTTGCTTGGCTGGAAGAGAGTGGGATACTATAAGACCTCTCCCAGCTGGATCCGTAAGCTCTTTTGCCTGCACCTGAGCTGGCCAGCTCTGCTTCCGAGCTGCAGAAGTGGGGCCGGTGCCTGCCAGGGCTTCTGGCAGCTGGAACGGTTGGGTGTTTCTTCTGTCCTACGTATTTTGGGGTTTTTTTCAACAGGAGCCAGCACAGAAAGCCCTCGCAAAGCAAGCTGCTTGGTTTATACGCTTGGTTTATACGCTTTTGTGTTCGCCAGCTGTCCAGCTGCACAAAGGGATGTGGCGGTGGTCTGAGCGCTGGATTGCGGCTGTCCGGCAAAACCGGTCAATAAGTAGAAACCCAGCAGGGATGTCCCTTTTCCTGTAGTAGGAGTTGGGCCAAACTTCTTGCCTTTCAGGTGGATCCTGGAACTAAGCAAAACATTGGTATTCACTTAACTGGAACATTTTCATCCGTGCGAAATGGGTTGGATACCTACTTTGCATTTCCCTACCGATGTGAGTCAGAAGTGAGCTGGGGGGGGGATGGACCTTGATGGTTACTTCTCCCATCAGCATCCACTAGTGTGCCATGTCCTCCCACTGACTCACCGTGATGGACGGGCTTTCAGCATACCTTGGCTTCCCCCGCTGCCGTCCTCACCAGGGGAGGGAGAGGCCTCGGGGTGTGAGGCTGTTTATCTCAGCCTGTGTCGTGCTTCGCGCTCCTCCTCCTCCCTGCCATTGCAAAACCTTCACGGAGACCTTGCTGAGCGCCCTTCGGATGCAGATCCCACTCACCACGGCTCCCAGCCCCATTGCCGTCATCTTTCAGCTGCTTTCTCGGAGCCGTCCTGCTTTGCTGCAGGTCTCTTCCTCCCAGCAGTGCGGGTCTCTGGACGAGTCCTCCTCTCGCCTCCATCCGTGGCCTCTGGCGTGGTGGGTGTATCTGATCTCTCTTCCATTGCCATGCTGGTGTCCCTGCAGCCCCGCGAAAACCTCTTCAGAGAGGCTGTTATGGAGCATGGTCCCTCTGTTTCCTGGACTGTCGTGTTCGTTGATGCTTTAATTATTATTTATTACAGTGTTAGCTTTTGAAGGATGTGTCAAAACCAGCTTGGTTTAAAGAGAATTGTTACCAAAATGATTGGGGTAATAAGTACGAAAGCATTTGTCCCTTTGTCAAAGAGGAATGAAGGGTAGCGTTGCAGCTTTGGGGGTTTATGGAATGTTACCTGAGGCAAGGTGGCTTTTAAGCTCTTTTTTTTTTTTGGCAAAGCACATTTATTTGTGTACGTCAAAAGACATATCATCTGGAAGAAGAGTGTCGTACCTAGAATGATTCATAAACCAGATGGCATTTTACTGCCTACGGAGAGTTAATCTCCTTATCTGTTTGTCTTTTACCTGTAATCGCGTATGAAAGGCAACTGTTACTTTAAGGAAAAATGATTAAAAAACCCAAACAAACATTTTTAATTAACTAATATCATTAGCGTCCACGTATAAAATTTTGATTCGCTGAACAAAAAATTCCCATAACTACCTCTGATGCCCTTGTTTAGAAAGTTGTCCATGCAGAGAGCAAAAAGGCTGCGACCTTTCTTTTCTCCGAGAAAAGAGTAAGGTTACAGAAGATCAGGCTGAAAAAAATCGGCTTTTTCAAGGAGTGAAAAACGTTGCCGCTGAATAATTGCATGCGCCTTGGTTTGAGTGTGGGGACAGGTATGTTCACCAACACAGGTGTCAGTTCCCACCTTTCAAGGCCACCCCTTTAGGAGCCGGCATCACCCTGTTGTCCCACGCCAACGTTCTCCCATGGGCCGGAGAGCTGCCAGTGTCAGTGGCAGGTCCTGGTGGGGCTGGAGGCTCTGTGTCCCACCTTGCATCCCGTCTGCTTGCACGTCCTCTGCTTTGTAGCACTGCAGACCGTGGTAAAACCAGAGCACTTGGATCAGTCTGGTTTTGTCCTTTCTGGCCTTTTCCTGCCGACGGAGCCGTTAGTGCAAGATGCAGTCAGGGTCTTTTTTTGCGTCGTTCGGTTTCAGGGGCTGTTGCGGGTGGGGGAGTTAGTTGAAAACAGCTTCTTGTCTTGCAAAGAAGCTGGAGCAGGAGGTGAACAGGAGCACGTTAGCAGACCCTAAGCCTGAAGCGAGGGGCCTGTCTGCAAGAGACTGATGGCAAATGCTTGCTCATCCCGCCAGGACAGGGTGGGCTGGTCCCGTAGCGTTGTACGGTGCTTCTCTCAAAACGCCCTGAACTTCAGTGAGTAGGTGATGCCAGAAATCAGTGCTTCGGTATGGTTCACTTACAGCTTTTATCTGATCTTCTGTTTTGTTCGTGTAGTCTGTCTGCTTGCCTTTCCTGACATCAGCAACAGTTTTTCACTCCTGACAGGAACATAAGAAGGAGTAACTTGGGAAAGAGCCAGATGGATTTTATTGCGGCCTGGACATCCTCAACAATATTGTCTGGTCTCTGATGATTTCCCAATCCCCACAATTTTGTTAGTGATGGAGCAGAGAGAAGACAGCTCGACTTTGAAATGTGGTCTGAGCTAGTTCTTCTGGCACGCAGACATCAGTCTTGGTTTTATGTGCAAGCCGAACACGTTGGATAGCCAAAAGGAATAAATACCTAATCCACAGTGTTGGCTTTTGGGCCAGCGTCCGTGTCACCAAGCTTTGGGTGGTTTGGAGGGCAATTCAGCTCGCCTGTTCTCTTTCCACTGAATGGAGAGCAGGGTCACCGCGCAGTGCCTTTGTGAAGTGGATGTTGCTGGACAAAATGCAGCTTGAGGTCTTAAAGATGTATGAAGCAGGTGGCTTTTCACAGGAGGGGGAAAGGATGAGAGGGCAAAGGAATCTCGGTTTGAGTAGCTGTGGGGTTGGGTCTTGGTGCTGTTGTCCCAGAGCTAGCATTCGTCCGTGGATGCAGGCAACGCGTGTGGTCAGAGTGGCTCCGGCTGGGCAGTGGGGCTGGGTGTCCTGCTCGTTTGTCCAGAAAGCAGGGTGAGGTCTGAAAGGCAGCTCCTCAAAAAGCACCGTGTGCTTTGTACATGCTCTTCTCAGAGCTGGGGCTGGGACTGTCCCCACCACAATGTTTGTGTCACCGTGAGCAGGTGAGGGGAGGGTACCCCAGCCAGACGGGCTGCGTGCTGCTAGCACACCGGTCATCCAAAGGCTGGTGAACGTAAGGTGATTTTACACCATTTCTAGGCTCTGTGGTAAAGCAGAAAGGGAGTAAATGAATCCCACTGATAGGATCTGCACTGCCTAACTATGTGGCCCTAAAATTTGAACCTCCTGCAGAAGCAGGCAGGCTGCTGTTCATGAAGTTTTGGGTCTTGGGAATAGTCTTTTTTCATGCATTTGTTAGTGCCTTTTGTACAGAAGTCCGAAGGGATGCAGTTGGGAGGTGCCACAAACTCAGAGGAAGACTTGGGATATCATAAGGACGAGCACAACAGCTTTATTAGCTCCAAGATGAGATTCAGAGCACAGCTTCTGCACGGAGGGAAGCGAGTTCTTGAGCTGTGTCACATGAAGCGTTTCCAGCAGAGATCAGAAAGTGTTTGTGCTCCAGCCCACAACTCTAGTGAGACCTCGTTAAGACTACTCTGTGCAATGGTGTCATCACACAATGAGAAAGAGCAATTCAGACTGGAGCAGGTAAACGGGAAAATACCGGGATCAGCAGGGGACTGTGAAGGCTCAAAACAAGAAAACAACGCCTCGGTCTTGTTTGGTTCAGCCTAGTAAAATAAGTGCTATTTTTAAAAAGCACAGGGGTAAACTCCAAACTGATGAATAGGGTTGGCACAAGAACCAATTGGCAATTAATAAATAGAGGCTGGAAACCAGAAATTTCTAGCCGCGACATGGGCGCTCTAGAAGAGCTTCCCAGAAAGAGGTGTGAAGGCAAACCAGACCAGTCCCACACTGGGACCAGTGATGGTCCCAGCTCAAATCCAGTGATGGGCAGGAAGGCTCTGCAGGACTGGCCTCACACAATATCAAAGAACGGTGTTTGTGTAGGTACCTAGAGACTACAGCCCCAATGTGCAGCAGCCTGCACGGATGCATGGGTGGAAGAGTCAATGCCTCGCAAGCTGAGGGGTCTCAACAACCGTATGGATTTTCTGTCATCTTCCGTACCTGAGCCGTATGGCATTCCTGGGGCAGCAGGAGAGAGCACCAGGATCTTGGTACTCAGGTGGGGAACGCGTTTCTCTTTTGTTTACTGAAGTACCATAAGGCAACAAAGATGAGTGCGGCTTCAAGTAACCCCCGTCGCTGTAGGCTGGTCACTTCATATGCTGCTCGTGCTTAGTCTCCAAGAAAAAACATTCTTGTTGCTTGCAGTTCAGGGTCCCATGTGCTCACCCACGTGTTGAGTAACAGCTTGCAAATCATTATCTGATTGGCATCTAGCCATTAAACTTCCAGTGACCTGCCTGCTGATATTATTTTGTGCGCTGCGTTCTCCTGACATATCTCTGTTGAGCACGTTGTATTGTTTTCGGAATAAATATGAGGGTAAACAATAAAAACTGAAAACAACTGCCAAGGATGGAGGTGAAACATAAACTTTGTGACCGGTGTTGGAAATAGGATCTTTGGTCTGGCTGCCCTCGCTGGAAAGGGGCAGGCATGTGTGAGCAGCGAGCAGTACCAAAACGAAGCATGCCTGACCTTTGCCACCCCTTGATGCCAGCTGAAAAGGCATTGTGTGCAGAATCCCATAATTTTTGGTTCCTGCCCCACAGAGCGGGTGCTGCAGGTGGGCGTTGCAGGCTGTAAAACCATAGGTCTTCTCCAGCTCTTCCCACTGCGTGGTCTTCTCCCGTACTGTCCCGCTGACTCGTGAACACAGATGCCTGGCTTTTCCTTCAGGATCAAGGCATGAATCACAGCAACTGAGTTTACTGTGAAGTCTGTGCCATGTTCATAATTAGTATATTTAGGAGGTATAGAGAGCTTCTGCAGTGGGCCAGACCAAAGATTTTATTTTTACCTGCTCTCCTAGCTCCAGCACAACAAATGGCTCTTCAGCGATTGCATCCAGATTGTGGTGTTTAATAGGCACTGACAGGACCTGTCTTCCGTGAATTAGTCTAATCCGCTTTTTAAATGAATTTCAACATTTTAGTCTCCACAGTCTACTGCAGTTAAATAACAACATAATCAGTGCTAACAATCTATAAAATGCTGATGAGCAGGCAGCTCCGATGGCTTTGCGTGTCGTGTTAGGGCACGTTAGCTATAGGACTAGCAACCGAAGTCGATGAGCAGGGCATGAGTTTTGCAGCTTATCATCCCAGCTCTGCCACCAGCCAGCTGGGTACAACCAGGAGAACCCTTTTGCACAACTGTTTTGTTCACCGAGAAAATACAGCTTGATCTCGCCGTCTTGTGCAGGACCCAACGCAGTGAGGCCCAGAGCTTGGGTGAAGCCTCCTGATTCTTTCCTGAGGAATGACTACGTTGACCGTGGAGCTTTTCTGTCCTTGTGAAGCATCGCAGCCTGTCCTGGATGCAGGTCTACCCTTTAAAATGCAAAGCCTTAAGGGAGGAGATGTGGCTACCTCTGGGGGAACTGAGGGTTGTTAGCAAGTGACTGTAATGTCTGGGAGTTGGAAGAAAAAGGTGGATTGGTATTGCTAATCCTGCGCTCCCACGGCCCATGAGGGTGGGCGGGACGTTGTGATACAACATTCTAAATTGCACAGTAGGCAAGAAATGACCAGAAACAGAGGTGTGATTTGCGAGTGCTTTTATATCACTCGTGTTTTGCTGGTTTTTAAGAGCTGTTGCTTTTTTGCCTTGAGTTGACGGGACCTTAGTAAAGAGTTTGGGGATTCCCTCCGTGGCCTGGCATCAGGGAGTTCATTGAATGTCAGCTCATGTATTGCCTCATTAAACAGCTTGAGAAACATTGAAATACCGCTTAAATGCAAATTTTTATGTTGGGGAGTTTGGCTGGGTTTTTTTCTCCCTTTTAAAACAGATCTATTGTTAGAGAAGTTTCAGCCAGATCTGCTCACCGAAATCCCTGAAATAGGAATGGCTAAAACTTCATGGATCCCTTGAAAGTGTTTCCAGTCCCGGTTTAAATGAACTCATTATGTTTCAGCTTGGCAGCAGTAAGAGAAACGATGGGGAAGAGGGGAAAAATCTCAAGAGTTAAAAGAGATTTCAAAAACACCTTAGGAAATGTTCCCAAACAACCACAAGCCCTCCCTGGGGATCCTATCCACATATTAGAGAGCTCCAACTGCATATATCAAACAGTTCAAAAAGGAAAACTTGGCCACTGCAGCTCTCAGATGGAAAGAAAGCAGGCTGCAGTGGAGTGCCAGAAAGTCTCATCCAGCGCAGGAAAAGCCACCGCTGCGCTGGGCTGACCCAGTCACGAGTCAGGAAGCCTTTCAGGAAACTAATAGGAAAATGCAGTAGGTGGGGAGATAGTAATACTTTCCCCATGTATCTTGCAAGGACGTTCTGCTTTACAGATTAATGCTTTCCCTGCGACTGTTGCAAGCCATATTCTGCTTTACTGATCAATCCAGCCTTGCTATGGGAAAAACGGTGTTTTCACAGCCTGTGACACAGTGTCGTAATGTACTTTGGAAAGAACGTTTGCTGTGGTGAGCGATCCATGCTAGTGCAGGTCGGCATTGCTCCGTTGCGGCCACCTAGAAAAACCTGCACAGCGGCCCAGGAGGTGGGTACGATACGGGAAAAGAGAAGACGCGCTGCCTTGCACAAGCAGGGGGGGGAATTGCCTGGTGGTAACTGAAATAGAAAGTGGAGGGGTGGATGTTTTGAAGGAAGAGGCTGTGCTTTGTATCATGCTTGACAGTATTGGGTTTCGTCTCTGAAGGAGAAACGGGTTAGGATGTGATTAAAGCAGGCTGCCTTGATGGACAAAACTTTTACGGCTATTTTGCTGTAACCGTGGAGCACCCTCAAAGAAGGAGAACTTTCCTCCAGAAAGCTTGCGAGGAGGCTTCCAGTCTGTGAAGTCAGTAATATTTTGAAACACGTGTGTTCTTGACTTCTGAAGTGATCTGGCCTTTAATTCTGTACATTTGCTGTTTGGCATCTGTGGTAGTGCTGCAGCTTGCCTTCCCTCCAGCGTGTGCAAGAGCGCCAGCTAGGATTAATTCTTTGCACCAGGATGCGTTTTTGCTCTGGTTTGGTTAAAAATATGGCGGGGAACTTTTTTCAGTCCAGTCGAAGCATCCAAATTGAGATGACTTTCAGTACTTAGAGGGGGCCAAATCTTGCTCTAAGTCTCGACACCAAATTACAGTATTGACAGCAAGCCAAGGTATTGGTCCCAGATTTCCATCAAAGTAACTGAGAGCTGGAATGGGGGTGTACCTTTCCTCCTTTAACTGTGTGACTTGGATTCCTTGTTCCAGGTCATCACAAAGGGGTACGGAGCTCTGAAGCTGTGATGTTCCCAGCTTGCATGGTCACCCCGGAGCCCAGCCTTGTTCTGCCGTGACGGCATCCTTATTGCTGTGGCTGCAAGTGGTCTGAAGGGAGGGAACACCATTCTCAGCTACTCGTTCCCGTGTTCATGCCCTCCAGCAGACAGCTGTCTGGCATAAATTACCTTTTTGCTGGATTTTTTCCAAAAACAGGTCATCTGATGAGGAGAGACTCTCCAATGTCAGTATGCTGGTGGTCACCTCTTCCAGGGAGTGAATACCCGGGAATGGTAACCTGGCCGTGAGTGGCTGCAGCAAGAAGTATAATGGGGACTTCAGGCTTATTAAATCCTCCCTGTTCATGGGGAGCTACTTTTGCAAGGAAGCCCAAGCCCCTGTAAGATTTCAGGTCTTCTCCTTTCCCCCCAGCCCATCCGTGGGCTCCACATCTGATGAGGGATGCCCGCTGCATCCCAGCTGTGGCTTTGCCAGGTGGCCAGAGTGACCGCAGTAGCAGAGGTGGTGATGGAGGGCAGCCAGGACAAGCTGGTGCGAACCCGCTCCCAACTCTGAGCAAGCAGAGAGCAAACCTCCAAAGTTTGTGCGGGGCCTGCTCCAAACCCCTCTGCAGCCGGTGGAAGAATTTCCCTTGGTTTCGGTCAGCTCTGGCCAAGCCGAATTACAGGAGGGAAATTCAAAGGCAGAGCGCTGAATAAAGTCAAGGTTTTCAGAGCGGGGAGGGAGGCATTTAACAAAATCGTTTACTTTTCCATAAAAGCGGTGTGGTTTGAGTCCTGTAAAATCAGGTTTTGAGGGGTTTTATTGGGGTTTGGAAAGGGTGGGGTGGTTTCTGGTGTGATGCTGAGCCCAGTGGAAACATGAGAAGGTATTTCGGTCTGTGAGTCTGAAATGCAAACCTTGTTCCCTGCCTGCAGCCGCCCCAGGTTCGCCAGCCGTCCCGCACCTTCCCCGCTGGTACCGGGAGGTGAAGGGGCAGGATCCTGGCAACGCGTGGCAACCGTGTGGAATTGGTCTGTTTTGGGGGAAAGAATGAAGTTATTTGGGACGCACTGCCTGCTGTCACCTGCCTGCCTGCAGGCTTGTAAAGACTTGGCAGCCGGCATTGCCACCAAGGCAGACCTGTGCCATCCAGGTCTCTCCAAACCCATCCAGGTTTGCTGGGTCTCTTCCGACCCCGTCCTCCAGCCTTGAAGCTTTTAGCCTCGGGGTTTTGTCTGGTTTTGGTTTCGCTACGTGATAATAGCACGGTGGGTTGACCGGAGCCGAAAGGCAGGCTGCAGCCTGGTGCCGCGGTGCCAGCCTCCTCCGGCAATGTTCGGCACGTGCTTGGGAACCCCCGAAATTGGCTGTGCCCCCTGGTAAGGTGGGCAGGAAGGGAAGAGCGTGGAAAGGGGTGGAGAGAGGGGAGGGCAAGAGGCTGGTGCTGGGAGGGAGAGCCTTGCCTTCCTGCTCCAGCGGCAAGAGATGCTATTGCTGGGGAAGCGAGGGAGCGTGAATTTGCTGGAAGGGCTGGGCTGCCTCTGCGCTCTGCCGTGAGTCAGCAATGGCGGGCTCCTCGTATCAGCTCGGCAGCGTAAAAAAGGGTATTTGTTTAGTCTTCCCTCGGATGGCTGATCATTAGCGAATGTTAATTGGAAATCGCGGTCTGATAAGAGAGTGTTGGTTTAAACGTGGTGGTAAGAACAAGGGAACGGGAAACACGTCTTCGAATTGTATTTCCAAGTCCGCTCTTCCCTGCAGTTGTGATATCTGGCGAGTCACTTAACCTCTCTGTATCTCGCTGTGCTGCTCAGTAAAGTGAGGAGAATAATGCCTGTTCCGCGAGGGTGCTGTGGGGATTAGCCAATCCTTTGCAATGCTTTTGGGAAATCTCAGTGGAAAGGAGCCTTGGAAGTGGAAGAAATTAGTATTTGTGATCCAAATGCTTTGTACCTTCTTGGCCAATCCGAAATTCCCACCCTGCCTGTGATTGCTGTGTGCCCCGGTACATGGCCCAGCACTCATTTTGGAATTGGTTTTGCGAAAGAATTTGGAGGTGCGCTAATCCTGGCTGATGCTGCAGCTTCAGGGGCTGCTCCCTCCCAAGGTGTTACCCTCTGTAAGATACCAGCCCCCAGGTGTGACCTTGCGTGGTGACCCCAGGCCTCCTTGCTTTGCTGTGTGTCCTGATGGTCAGTAGCGATGTGCTTGCTCACTCTCGTCACCGCTGTTACATAGCGATTTTCGGTTCTGCTGTGTTCGTTATATGACATTTCTTCCCATGCTTAAATTCTTCCCCCAGCTCTGTGGTGGGGACCAAGTCCCACGTACGGCAGCTAACGCTCGTTACCAAGCCCATCAACGCAGTGGTCCTTTTGTCCTCTTTCTGTTATCCCAGCGTCACAGTGGGTAATATCATTCCTGAGGGATGTATTAAATATATTGAAAGCCAGGGATGAAGGCAGAGCTCAAATCTTGCTCCTTTGGCCCAGTACGGTTCCCTACATTAAGGATGGAGTTGCTAGAGCTTAAGACGGCAGCTTTCTTATTGCCAAGCAAGTTTTTGAATTTTCTTCTTCTTTGCTTTAAATAGTAACGTATATTGTCCTTCTGGGTGCTGTTAATGGCCTGCCCTTAATACCTGCCTGGTCATGGACCTTTCTTCAGGTGCAATAAAGTGTCGTTCTGTATAGTCCCAGCCGGTAATGGCAAGGCCTAGGTCACACCGTTACTCGGTCAGACCTTGCTGCCCAAGCTGGTGGGTGACTGCCAAGGGCAAAGGGGACTTAGACAGTGAGACCTGGAGGGTGCCCGGGGCTGACAGAAATGGGGATGAACTACCCGGAGCGAGGGCAAGGAGACGTGCATGGCTTCCTCCAGCTGTGCTCTCTGTTCAAAGGAGACGTTTGGGTCCGTGACCGGGGAACGCTCCTGTTTTCCTGCTCAGGAGTTGCTGTACCACCTCCTTCAGGAAAGGACAGGAGGGTCCAGTGGGGCATGGCTGGGGACGGCGTGGATGCAGGGCAGGATGGCAGAGCTGGCAGGCTCTTCTGCCGAGGACTGCTTTCCTCTCCTGTTTGCTGCTGATAACTAAAAATGCAGATAAATAAAGCAGATACTATATCTGGCCATATTTATCTTGTTCCGCAAAATAGCCAGGAGGATTTTCCTGGGTGAAGAACTGTGGCTTTTGGTCTCATTAATATTCAGCTGCTCTTTGGTGATATTTTGCTTTGTTGAGACCTGCCTTAGAAATACTGCTGATTCTTCTAGCAGGGCTCTTAACAGAAATACTGTAAATCTCTAGTATTAGGTGACCGAAAATACCTGTGCAGTATTTTACTTTTTGAGCAGGCCATGAGAACCACTTTTCACTTTGGCGGATTAGTAGGTGTTGATTGGGCATGCCTCTGATTTGGGGCCGTGTCACCCTGAAGAACAGAGTTCGTGCCTGTAATGAATCTTTGCTTTTACAGCGCTCGTGGTTTCAGCTGGCAGGCAAATGAAAGGGGTTCCCAGTGATAGTACGCGGGGCGATCGCAGGGGGCCGTGGCTATTTCAAGGGTCTTCCTATATTCTTATTGTCATTAGGCTGCGTTTGTTTCAACAGCCCTGTTACGTTTTGTTGTTCTTGATGTTTGTGCCCTGGTGAGGGAACGTTGCTGCTCTGAAGAGGGGTGTTCCTGATTTTGCGGTGTTTGCTTTTTTTCTCCAGGAGCTGTTACTGAAGGAATCTAGGCAGAAGATGCAAAAGCCTCCGTGTGCATTGAAAAATGCAGGCTTGCGTCACTAGAGAAAAGCTTTCCTGCAGATTTTGTCCCCAATTCATTTCAGTAATTATTTCTTTAACAGCCTTTTCTGTAAGTAGTTCTGCATTCATCTTGGATTATAGCAGCATGGATCCAATTCACGGTCTCCTTGCTGAGGTTTCCATATTGTGTTTGCCATAAAGCGTATCTCCTTGAAGTAGCGTGGTTGCTGGCAGCAGGAGACTCGGGGATGCCAATTTTAATCAAAGCCTTTCATTGCAAATGCAATTTTTAGTTTATTTGGGACGACGAGAGTTTCTCACCACGTGAACTTTCCAAAGGCGGCTCCGAGCAAAGTGGGCAGGGGTCGGGGAGCCGTAGTTGTTCCCACCACCCTGCACTCTGTGCGTACCCCACAGGCGGTCGGTGGGCGCGCAGGCTGGCACCGGCTCTGTGTGCCTGTCAGCGAGGAGAGTCGATCTGGGGGAAAAGGTCTTCAGTTGTGTGAAGGGCCGCTGGTCCAGCCATTACCCCCCATCTAGACTCAGTGGGACCAATTTCTGCACTGCACGCCTGCTGTCGCCTCCCTCTTCGGGTTGCCTGGTTTTGGGGTGGGTGTTTGTTTTTTTTTTTTTCCTTCTCAATCTACCATAATGTGGGCAGCGGCGACTGTGTGGCCGCTGCGGGGGCAGCCACTGGGCAGAGGGAGGTGGAGGGGATGCTTGCCTTCCCCATGTCATCAGCAGAGGGAACTCGGTGGAGGGAATCAGCATCCTGGAGCTGGGAGAAAGAGGAAAGAAAGTGGCAGGAGGCAGGAAGGAAAATAGAGATTATTTTTAAAAAATTTTATTTCCTGCCTGCGTTGCAGTAAGGTCAAGGTTTGTGGTGCGCAGAGGGCAGGAGGATTATAGTGTACAAAGCAGACCTGACTGTGTCCGCCCCCGTCCGTCCGTCCACCCCCCCCCCAGCACTGGGATTGCACAGATTTACCTAACTCGAGCAGATCCACCCCCCACCTCGGATGCAAGGAGCCGCCTTGCAGAAACGCAGGAGCAGGCCGTGCTGCTAGTTCCTGCAGAGCAATGGGATTAGTTTGCTAGACCCCTTCTCAGCAACTGTTTTCAAACCTATTACCCTGTAATAATTTTTTTTTTTTCCTTCTGACTGATATGAAATGATAACTGGGGGGAGGAAATTGGTTGCATTTTGAATGTATCGTGCGTCTAGGTTTTGTGCCTTCAGCTGTAAAGGAAAGGGATGTCTAACTTTCGACCTAGAAGGGATCTGGCGGAATTAGAAATGGCTCAGAGCTTGCAGGAGGACGCATTAGAAGATGCTAATGCATGCACTAATTTCCGTCAGGCCTGATTTGTGCACTGGCACCTCAGTCTGCATACAAAAGGGCAGAGCAGCCGTGCCGCTCACGATTCACTGCCTCTTCCTCCTGTTTGCATCCACTCTGCTCCCCTGTGAGCCGGGCGGCTGATTGGACATCTAATGTTCGTTAGCTTGCTGGCTTTTTAAGCCTCTAAAAATTCAGGCTGTGTTTCTGAGACGTGGCAGGAGACTGCCGATAAACGTGGTGTCATCTTCTTGTTTCCTCTTAAACGTCCCTGTGTCTCACCTGTGTGACAGTGAACTCTCTTGCCGCCCCATTGTGCTTTCGGAAATCCAGTTCAGCCCCAGAGCTGCGGGTCGAAGCACTGTATACAAACGTTGTAGATATTTTCCTTCCTTCCCCAACAAAATCTGTCTGAGTCAGGACCTGTTTGGTTACTATCTCGTTCTCATCTTTGACAACACCGCTGTGCTGTGCGTGGTGTATTTTGTCCTCTGCTTTCTTTGGCAGGGGTGAGTGGGGCGTAAGGTTCAAGGAGGAACCTTGGTTAAGGTTACAGAGCTTATGGTTACAAAGCTTACTGCTATGAAGAGTCGTCTGAGCTACTTGTGCCCGAGAAGGGTATGGCGATGCTGCTGCTGTGTGTGTCAGTACAACGCTGATGAAGTTGATTCGTCTCACCATTGACTCGAGCGAGTCAATGGACCTGGAGGCTGGTCCAGGAGCTGAGCGTCTCACCTACCTGTGGGCACCCTTGATTTGCACACTCTGTCCGGACCAGTCTCGCCGGCTGCCTCTGCAGGCATCGCTTCTGGGGCAGCCTGGCTGATGAGCGGAGGCTGGCTTTCAGCCGCCTGCGGTTCAGCGAGATGAATCTGCTCCAAGCTTCCGAGAAACTCTCTTGCCTTTCAGTAATGCTTTTCCTTTGAAGCCATTTGGGCATTTTGGAGGATCCTGCCATAAAGTGGGCTGTTAGCATGCGCAGGAGTGCCTTGCCTGGCTGTAAGCAATCCCCTTTTCCAAGACCGCTTCAGCCACAGTGTTCTTCACTGTTCCGTGCCCATTTCCTAGAGATCTCGGTGGCAGCCAGGTGCTCAGCAGCCTTGTGCCCTGAAGCTTGGCAGAGTTTACTGTTGTGTTATGCCCTCTGTCTTTTACAAACAGCCAGAGTTTCCACTGCCGGCAGGACTTCCAGTCACTGCGCACGCACGTCTACAAAAGTCCTGCCCGCGTAAATGGCAGCTGCAGGCAAGGCTGCCTTACACGCCTTGTTCCCTGAGGGGAGACGGTCACGGGTGACAAGCGTGAGGAGACGGGCTCCTGATGCCCTCAGGCTCCCTGCCTTGGTGTTGACTGGCCACCCAGCAGGAAGAGATGCTGTCCCTGGGCTTCTGTGTTGCTGGAATGACACCCGGAGACACACTGTTGGAGGCTACTTTGGGGGGTGCACGGTGTTTCTTAGTGGGTGCCCCCATGAAATGGGAATATTTGCGCTGGAGAGGGTGAGGGGGCCTTTGTTAAGGCTGTTTGCAGATTATTCGCTGCAGAAAAGTGTAGGAGTTATGCAAAGGTTATGCCACCAAGGGGTACGTGGTATTTAGCCGTGTGATTGCCACTGAAATCCATTGCCCTTCTAGCTAAACCTCCCTGAAGTGTTTTGGAAGTGCCTAGCATTTGTTCCCCGAGCGTGACACAGAAGCGTGTCGGTCAGCAGAGGAAATTAGCCTGTGCAGTCACCTCTTCGGTGCCTGTATCGTTTTGCGGTTGAGGAAACCCTCTTTCTTACACGCTGAATCACCGGGAACAACTCAAGGCCTGGTTTGTTTGATGCCGCTGTTTACAATGTACTACTGTTAAATAACCCCCTGCGTCCCAAGGCCTGTTTATGTCCTCCTTTGCTGGACCTCCTCAGCCGTTTCTCTTCCCGGTGCCTTTGCACGCCAGCGTGGTGCAAGCCCAGCATCCTTAGTGACGGAGTGTTTTGTCTCTAACCTGATAAAATGGAGGGAGGTGGTTAGCATCCTTCTTGGCTTTGCTTTAAATGTGTTTTATCTCCTTACAGCTGTTAAAACTAAAAGCCACATGTTATGCAAGTGGATTTTCCCCCTGTGTTAATGCTTTCAGGAGCCCTAGTCCACTTCTTATTACAGCGTGCGCTGCGTACATTGTAAAGAAATGGAGTTGCACTTGTGGGGTTCGGTGAATTTGCAATATGAAATGCTTGGAGTTTATACACTTGCTTTTTTTACCGTGGATCAGGGAGGTCCCAAACATTGTTTAGGAAGAGTGCTGTCGCAAATTTCCGGAGCAGATCATAGGCATCAGCACTGTCCTCCACCTGTGCAGTGGAGGCAACAAGGTAATGCTCCAGTTTTCAACCAGTGCCCTCGTAATTGTGTTTGCAAATGCCTAAGATGGAACGGATGGATCTCATGTAAATCGGGACGCAGACAACAGCTGTGGAGTTTTTAGTTTGTACGTAGCAAGTATTTGGGCGCAGCAGCTGAAGGTAGTTGGGAGCCCTGGGTGGGAGTCTCTCCTGAACCCAGGCGGGTGCAGGTGGAGTAGGTGGCTCTGTCATCCCAAGGGAGCACCCACAGCCTGCAGTGCAAGATGGGAGCTAATGGCCCTTGTTGCCGGTCTGCACAATGAGCTTCTTACGATGTCGCCGGCGCTTGCTTAATGAAAAGCAATGTGTACTGGGAGGTTCTTGGTGATTGGCGCATCCCTTGACCAGCTCCAGCCCTGCCGAACAGCAGGCAGGGTCTGTACAAAATGTATATTTCGTGTCTTGTTTCTTCAGCGATGCGGGCCTTCAAACGAAGAAACTGCCCTTGAGGATGGGAATGCTGCTTTTTTGGTTTTCCATTTTGGAAGGCAGGGCAGCAGCAGGGGGGATAGGGCGATGAGGTGTGTGATGTTTGACAGAAAAGTGAAAGGTATTAAATGAGGCTTTGATACGAAAACATCTCTGATGTTGTTTTGCTATCTCTGGCTGGAGTTGTAACTCAAAAGTGATGCAAGAACCACCCTGACATAGGATTTTGCTGTAGAAAACAGAGCTGGGAGGGTTGCAAGCGGAGAAACTTTAAAACCCCCTTACGGGTTGCTGTGCTGTGCCAAGGTCCCCTTCTTTTTCTTTTTCCCGAGGTCTTTTTCTTCCTCAGCTGCACGTCTGGCTGGTGGTACCTCTGAAACCGAGGCATGTCTGGCATGTCTAAGCAGCTCCATCGTGTTCTGTATGACTTCTCCTTCTCTTTTGGGAAAATGCTGGGGATAATAGTTGAAGGGCCAGCATCACTAGTGTCGTTAAAGCTGGCGGCGGACAAAGCTCTGGAGGAGCACCAGGGAGCCTGGTTGTCCTTAGGGAAGGAGAAGCTGGAGGAGAAGGCTTTCTTTGAACTCATCTGCCATCATGTGAGTGCTTCTCATTTGTTGCTCCATAAACATAGCCTCTTCCAGAGTAATGAAGCTGTAAGCATATCCTCTGAAATTGATTGAAAGCCTAGTTGGCTGTTGTAAAGTATAATCCCACTTTAAAGACTCTCTCATTTAAAAACATAATCTTATTTTAAGACTCTTGATATTACCACGGCAATGCTTCCATTTAGGGAGGAGGGGGAGGAAAAGAATATAATTGGGATAAAAAAAAAAAAAAGAAAAAAAAAGAGCCTAGTATCTTCGTAAAACAGATGGTCCTTTCTCTAGCCACATGTAAAATAGAGTCCTGCCCATGTGGGGATTTACATGTAATTACAGCTGCCCTTGTAGTTTCCTCTTTTTTTCCTTTCCTTTTTTATTTTCTCTAAAGAAGGAGGAAGCGAATCGTGTGTGCGCTGTCATCCCTCTTGGGCATTAAAGGCCTGAAGGCCTCGCGTTGTACAGAGTGCCCTGACGGCGTGCGTTCCCCTCCCAGGATTTCTTGTGCTCCATCTGACGTTCAGCCAGGAAAACCCCTGCCTGGATGTGCACAGCAGCGCCCGTCTGGAACTCTGCTGTGGGCTTGGAGCCTGGCGCCCGGGTCCCTGGAATGTCACCAGAATGAGCAGAGCCCCTTTGTTCTGGCTGTAGGCTGGGCTGTGCTGGGAACCACTGGTGGATCACCTGTGGGAGCTTGCTTACGTGGCAATCGGAAGCTGTGTCCCAGGGACCACTTTGAAGTGGACCATGTTCATTGACTCTCACTCCCTGTCCAGCCAGTTTGTCCAAGGGGCTGGTGGAGGGTCCAGGGTCGCAGGTCCTTCGTGGGGACCTGGATGCCTCAGTGCCCCAGGACTGTGAGTCCCAAGCGTCCTGGTGTCTGATTGAGGTTGCCGCCTTCCTCTCAATTAGTGAGCCACCCAAAGGGCTCTGTCCTTAGCCCGTCCTCTTCAGCAGCACCCTGCCATGAAGGTGCACCGTTGAGAAGGCCAAGGAGGTCTTTGGCCTCCAGCTTGGGATGGTGTTATGTCAGAGGAGACTGCTTGGAGATCAGGTAAGTGGGAGACTGTTTTAGCACGCCAGATTAGGATGGAGGGCTCCCAACAGGATGTGCTGGAAGGACACCTGTAGGAGAAAAGGAGCACTAAGAATTCACTGGTAGCATCTTTGCTAAAGACGGTTTAGGTAAGTTGGATGTATTCTGTCCAACAGGTGTGATGAAATTCCCATTGAAACATTTAATGAACAAGTCAACGTTATCTCTAAACGTATCTGCAGTTATTGCAAAGAATTTGCGGAGGACAGGCCATCTCTTGAGACTGGAGGAAGGCAAACGCGATGGGGAAAATGAGGGTGAAGGGAGTTAAGCATCTAGACAGCCTAACTCGGATCACTGAGAAGATATTAGAACAAATTATTAATTAATTTGTAAGCTCTTGGAGGGTAATAAAAACAACCACATCGTGTTGGAGCAGTCTGATGTCCCTTTGGACAGGATTACCGGCCTTGCACGGATGAGAAGGGAAGAAGCAGAGACTGTGTGTCTGAATTCCCCCCCTAAGATGCTCACGTAGGTGGCTTAGGGAAATAGTGGAGTGGGTGCATGACTGATGGAGAAACAGCAACAGAAGAGCAGTTCTCAGTGGTGTCCTGTAAACTGAAAGGCGTTTCAAGGGCAATACCTATCCTAGGCTGTCTTGGTTTTGGTCGCGTTCAGCATGTCTCATCATCCAAGCTTTTGACTGTGGACAGTACTCCCAAAGTTTCCACATCATACCAAACTTCGAAGAGCTGGAAGATCTCCGAGGGCAAGGTTTGGTCTCAGTGACTTTGGTTAACTGAAAACCTCATTGGAACATCATGAAAAACAAAAATACAGTTACCAATAAATGAGCGTGTGTGAAGGATTGTACTGAACCATGGCAGGCACAAATGCAGAATCGGAAACAAAGTGGATGGTACCTGGTTAAACAGCGGAGTAAGATCCGTAGATTGTGGTGGACCACAAGCGGCAGCTGGTAGCTGGGTGCTCCTCATAGGAGGTGAGGCGTGGGAGGCTGTGCTGATGGCTGGCGAGGCCTCGGCTGGGACATCCCGTGCAGTTTGAACGTCCCCTCGCACGGGGGGATAGGCAGGCTGGGGACAGCCCCAAGCGCAAGGGACAAAGAAGGGGTGGGAGAGCAAGGAGCGTGCGGGTAGGGACCACAGCAAAAGTTTCCCTGTATAAAAAGGTTCAGATGCCCGTCATTTATTCTCTGTGCAGGTAGGGCAAGAAAAAGCCGATTTAGTTTGCGGTGGGGAGGACTGGTGTTGAATGTTAGGTAAAGTGTAATGAGTGGTCCATCTGTGCTGGCTGCCCTCCTCAGCCCAGCGTCTGTACAAAGCATCGCCCTTCCTTCACGTTCCCGGGAGTTAAGTCAGTGCCTGTTTTGTAAGCTAAACCCTGTACCAGCTTAGGAGAGGAATTCACCATATCCTGTGCATCCTCTAAAGCCTTGGTTTAGAAACACCTTTCCTTATATGCTTAGTCCTTAAGACTGTGAGTAGTCCCACGGGTATTTATGTCCGAGAAGGACATTGCTGAACGGGGTTTAAATGCGTTGTGATGCGCATATAGCTTGTTATGACCCCAGATAATTACACGTGTTTTGGTTCAGAGAACTTCCCAGCTCAACGGACCCGTTTAGTGGCGCTCAGAAGTGATGCGTGTCCACTGTGACATTATTTCTTTCAAGCTTCTCCCCTTTCCCTCCTGAATTTCCTAGTGTTTGAACACAAAAAAGCAGCAGTGGGAACCCCCAGCCTGTGCTGTGTGCTGCGCCAGCCCTCTCGATGCTAACGCTTGGGACAAGGGGCTTTGCAAGCTGAGTTGCTCTTGCAGTGCCAGCTTGGCACTTGTGCCGAGTTTTCATTCCCTCCATGTCTTGCGGACTATAAATCGTGGTTTATGTTGTCCTTCGCTGCTGCGATGTGCAGCCTTTTGGCAGATGTGGGGCTTGCAGGAGATAGGTGAGTTGATGTCGCAACCTTTCAAGTCTCTGACTCTGATTTCACAGCCTCACTTAGGGTTTCATTGCTGGAGTCACACATTTTAGTCAAAGATTAATTACACGGGAGCGGGGCACACATCTGTTGGGCCAGGACTCTTCTCAGCCTCCTTAAGTCTGTGCCAAGGGACTCATTTACACCAGCTGAGATTCTGCCCTGTAGCTGTATCTTGTTTGGAAGGAAGTAGGTGCCTGGAGGGAGCAATACCAAAAATAAAATATTTCTATGAATAAGAGCATGCTGTTCCTGTCACCAGTTCTGAAAAGCTTTTCCTTGGGAGCTTCAAAAATACGTAGAAGGGAAAAGGATAAAACATTTTAAATGATGTCTCTCAAATGACAGCCATAGCTGCCAGAACATAAAGCTTCTTAGTAATGTTGTTATGATGTTGTTTTGGAATGATACTAAAGGTGTGAGCTGCAAAGGATGTAAAAATTAAAGAAAGGGGATAATGGTGTGGAGTGAATGATTTATCTATTTACAAACAAGGAAGGAGTTTACTCTTGTTTCTTTTTCAAACTTAGAAACAAGTGGGAAATCATGTTTGGCTTTTCCCAGGTGGACCTTAGAAGGCTGAAGATTGCTCTTCTGATGTAATATCAATCTTTGGCAAAATATGGCTGTTGATACTTCTCAGGGAGGTTTTAGAGTCTCCATCCTTGGAGAGATCCAAAACCCAACTGGACCCAGCTCTGGGCAGCCTGCTCTGGGTGACCCTACTTGAGCAGGGGCTGGGCCAGACCATCTCCCAAGGTCCCTTCCAACCTCAACCACTGTGTGATTTTGTGATCTTGCTGAGCTGTGTGCAGGCACTGCATGTTGTTTCTGAGCTACAGCAGTGTTTCCCACATATTTCTGCCAGGAGATCAATAGCAATCCTACAATCACAGAATCACAGAATGGTTTGGGTTGGAAGAGACCTTAAAGGTCATCCAGTTCCAATCCCCCTGCCATGAGCAGGGACACCTCCCACTAGACCAGGCTGCTCAAAGCCCCATCCAGCCTGGCCTTGAACACCTCCAGGGATGGGGCATCCACAGCCTCCCTGGGCAACCTGTTCCAGTGCCTCACTACCCTCACCGTAAAGAGCTTCTTCCTGATATCTAATCTAAATCTACCCTCTTTCAGTTTGAAACCGTTACCCCTTGTGCTATCATTACGCTCCTTGATAAAGAGTCCCTCCCCATCCTTCCCGTAGGCCCCCTTTAGGTACTGGAAGGCCGCTGAAAGGTCTCCCCGGAGCCTTCTCTTCTCCAGGCTGAACAACCCCAACTCTCTCAGCCTGTCCTCATGGCAGAGGTGCTCCAGCCCTCTCATCATCTTCGTGGCCCTCCTCTGGACCCGCTCCAACAGGTCCATGTCCTTCTTGTGTTGAGGACTCTAGAGCTGGACGCAGTACTCCTGGTGGGGTCTCACCAGAGCAGTTTTTGCCCCAGTCATTCAGTCTTGGTATAGTAATACCTTCTCGGGACAGTGGCTTCAGAGTAGCAGCTGGTGCCAAACCATTCTTCCCCTTATGATTGCTTCTTTTGCTACAATAGAGCAATCCTGAGTTTTCCTGAATTCCACAGATTTCCACAGCTTCAGGGCCAGACTGGCCCCAAGGGATGTAATCCTACATCATTTTAGTCAAAGTTTCCTGACTTTTGTCCAAAAGGCTTAGTGACAGATATAGGCACATGTGCACTTGCAGGGTGACAGCTGGTGGTCAGGTTACCTCCAAGAACCCCTTTGGGAAGAACAAATTCTCAGGGATCCACTGAAGTCAAACTCCCCAATTTTTGTGTCCGGTTTTCTCTTGACACGTGAGGGAGGCGAAGGGGTGTTGTTACTTTCTTCTTCTCCTTTCTGCCGTCCCTGCAGGCAGCAGCGAATGCTTCTTCCGTGTCAACATAGAAGGTGTATAAAAGCTTGTGTTTATAAAAGATGTAAAAAATCTAAACCATCACAGAGAGGAGCAGTTCTTTCGCCTCTTCTATATGAAAGTAAGGCTGTATTCTGATTAAAACTTTAAGGTGAAGGCATTGCAGTAGGAGACCGCAAGTAGGGGGTAAAAGGAGCTGCCTTTGATAATGAAGGCGGCATCTCAGTCACCATCATCATCTGCCGTGGGACCGTAGCAGCGCTCATAATGCAGTCACTACCTGCTGGTTTGTCACCGTGCAATTAGCAGGGTGACGCTGCGTATTTGCAATGGCTTGTGCCACTGGGAAGCTGGGGCTCTGCAGCGGTCTTTGCCGTTCTGCAACGTTTGCTCTGGGGAGAGCACTCAGTAAATTGGAGGAAGGTGTATTGTAACTGTGGTCTGGGACATGGCTAGTCAAGAGGAGCACCAAAGCACCGCTCCGTCTCCAGGAGGCAGGGCCTGGACCTTCTTAGCAGCCTTGCGCAGACATGCTTCACAAAGCTGGCATCAGCATCAGCATTTGCGAACTAATAAGCGTGAGGCATCCAGATGGCAGAAATAACGTGGGTATTGTAGCAAAGCCTAATGCTAACTCCTAGTGATAATGCGATGTTCCTTGGGTATCGGTAGCAATGTTCTGTTCTAAAATGGTAATAAAGTGCGCATTTGCTTATTAGTAATGAATGTCAAGCCATTCACCATCGTGGAAATATCCCATTTCCATGACTTTGATAAATAGCTACTGAAGCTCATGAATTTTTAATAGTAGTCCTATATTTAGGGGCTTTCCGTTTCTGAGAGAGATAAAAGGCTCTTCGGAGATGGAGTTCTGGAAGCGCCTTGTCTTCTGCAACTGCTGGTACCTATTTAAAGCCAGTGTTGTCTTTCTGATGTATGAATATTATGCTGACATTGATTGATATGATTTTTATGCCGGAGATTAGGCTCTAAGCCTCCCTGTCACCATAAAGCAAAACGTGTAACTGCAGAGGAACCTGCCGTCTACTTTGCTTCATCTGCCTGTGATGCTTGTTCACTTCTCCCCAGTAGCCGCGGTATAAAACCAAATGCACCGATTTCCCTTTATCATGAGGCTCCCTTACTTCAGACAAATACGTATGAGTATTATTGCATGCGTATCGTATGTGTGCGGGGATGCGCACACACACGTGTGCGTGTAGGTAAGTACATACACGTATGTGTGTGTGTAGCCTCTGTAAGACCTTTCTATAGGCACATAAATGAAACTCACGTGTCAGTTTGTATTTCGGTGCCAGGCAGGAAAGCGATACGCGCACACGGAAACCGCGCACGTGCGAGGTGAATACGCTCACCACAACATGACTCGCTTCTCTCCTGGCAGCCAGCGGGATTGCAGGGTTTGTGGTGCTCCTGCAGCTCAGTGTAGTTCATCAGGGAATAAATCTAGTTAACCAGCGGTAAAACCACGGAAGTCTTCGAGTATCTTTTTGCATAGAAACCGGCTAGAACAAAAATGGAAAACTGAAGTCTGGAAGTGAAACTCCAGAGGAAAGGGCAGCCCACAGCCCACGATGACCCAGCTCTGCTGCATGTCAGAGGGTAGTCCTCGGCCCTCCATCCTGCCAGGGCTCAAAGCAAAGCTCGGGCAGGGATTTTCCAAGGATCTGAACTCTGGCAGCTCTCGCTTTCTGGCTGAATCCCCTAAACGGCATTGAGCTCCTTCATCAAGGATGCTCTTCTGGACAAAATAAGAGGAAGACGGAAGAATGCCACTCTTCAGGTAATTTGAAAAATAGCCAAAAATCTCTTGAGCTTCTTCCTGTGAAATTCAGAAGTTGAGATGTGGGGAACAAGAAGTGCGCGCTCTGTTTGGGCTGTGCTGGAGAGACGGGAATCTTAATTTCACTGATCTCAGCTCCCGGCATTCAATTTCAAATAAGCATTGTGACAGACTTTCCGCTGGAGTCAGTTTGTGGCGGAACACTAAGGTCAATTAGAGGTCCTCAGTTAGTGCTAATTTTGTTTAGGCAGGGCCATGGTGGTTTCCATCGGTGGTGAATCTAGCTTGCTGCATCTGGTTCTTTCTATGGTCGTCTCCAGTTTTCGGCTGGCTCAGCGTAGAGTTTGCAGTTGCTGGAGACCATCCGAATGTTTTCATGCTGTAACCAGTGACCATGAGCAAGCTATAAATACAGCGTTCACGTGGTGACCTCCCAGGTTTGATGGCCTGCCCCTCCCTTGGACCAGAAGGTGCTAGGAGGACTGTGGACGCGATGTCCACGTGACTGGGCAGAGACAGTGCTTTGGTCAGGGGCCAAAACTGAAATGTCGGTGTTTGGCCCTGAAACGAGTGTGGTTTCATCTGCTCACCAGAAGCAAAGTAGAAGCGATGGAAGGGCTCAGTTGGGAGGCTCTGGGCATTTACTTCATCGCCATAAATGTGAGCCCTGACTGTTTTTAGAAAGTGAGTGATTTACCAAGCTTCTTGGGACAGCATGTGTATCAGTCTTCACTAAAATGGTCATTGGCAAGCGCATGATTAATGCGTGTAACACTAAGAAAAACGGCGAAATCTCAGCCTGAAGTAAGGGAAGAACTAGTGACAGGGTAATTAGCTAGCTGAGAAGCCTCCTAATTGAACCTGGACATGATGAACTTCATGGTGAAGTTTATGAAGGCTTAAATAATCCCCAAACCATTAGCAGATAACACTGGGGACCACTGGAGGACCTGTTGGATGTGCAGGTAACATGAAGCATTGAGGGTTCCGGGGTTACATTTGGAGTAGCAGGCTGGTATTCAAAAATCCTGATAAACTGAAAAAGGGTCTGGAGAAGACACGATGATGTTCAAAGGGCACAAGTAAGCGCGCTGTGCTGTGGGATAACCAGCCGGGTAGAGGGCTGACAGCGGCTCTCTCCCGGAGGGAGCTGAGGTTGTGGCTGATCATGCACCGAGTTCCAGCCAGCAATGTTGTGATGCCTTGGAAGAAACAACCTATCATCCTGAGAAAGCAGGGGTATGGCTTAGGAGAGCAGTGAAAACAATTCTCTCTTTACCGTAGGTAGGGTTTATATTTTGCATAGGCGGAGTTCGTTCTGTCTCGAGGGGGTGTCCGTCTGCTGCAGGACTGTTTTCTGTGTTGCTCTGATTTGCAAAGGACCTGTGCTTATTCGTGCAGGTACCTGTAAAAAAACTCCCCCCCCCCCCCCCCCCCACGATGTAAAAGCCCAGCAAGGACATGGGGGAGCTGCACTGCTTTGTCACCTGAAAATCCCTCCCCACATGCTTTTTTGTTGAAAGGCCACAAACGCGTGTGCAACATGTGGAAATGAGGATTTTTCTCTTGGGTGGACACATGAAAATGGCTATCTGGATGACGAGAGGATGCTTGGTCGTGTGTTAGTGAGTGTGTTTGTGGGCATCAGGTCCTCTTCGGATGTTCAGAGGTTTTTGTTGGCTAATTTCAGCGGCGGTTTATTTCAGTTGTATTGCCAATACTGGGCATGGGTTGCAATATTGATTGTAGCAATCATCTTTTTCATTTGAGTGAATGCTACGTGTTTACATCCCCAAGAATTCCCCTTTAATGTATGTTCATTAATCTGTCAAAGTAAAAGATTACTCTAATTTCCCTCTTATAGATGCATTAGTTATGTATATCATTTTCCCTTTGCCATCTTGGAATGGAAAATTTTTGTGTCAGTTTTATATGCAAAGAACAAAAAGATGGATGTCTGAAGTATGTAGCTCGCTCTGATTTGCTAAATATATTTACTTAAAATATTTAAGTGCCTGGGCGCTTTAAGCACCTTGCTGATGATAGTGTTGGGATGAAAAAGTGGAAGGATAGCTTTGCTTCTGTTTTGACTGAGAGGGGAAGGGAGCAGATCCTTCATGTGTCGGGAAAGTAAGCTTAAAGGAAAAATCTTAACAGGCTTTGGCGTCCTATCCTTGGAAAAATCAAATAATCGTTCATCCCGTGTGTTTACACTGCACGTTGCAAAAAAGTAGCCGAAACAGAAAAAACCAGCTTTGAAAGGTTGTTGCGTAAGGTGGTCTTGAACCTTGACTTTGCAGGCATTTGCTCTGCAGAGGAGGGGGCTCAAACTCTGGCAGAGTAGACCTCGAGTCCGGGCACTGTCACGTACCAGCAGGACGGTGCCGCAGGCTGTGCCGAGAGCCGCTGTGCCCGTCTCCAGCCTGGTTCCCACCAAGCCGCCCTGCACCCAGCTGATGGTGGAGGGGGTGGTTGTGCTTGGTGTGCTCCCCAGGGCGGCGGGGACGGTGGCTCTCTGACAGAGCCAGGGGCTGTCCTACCTCCCAGAGTGGGCTTCTCTTTTCTAGGCCGGTCTGCTGGTAGAAAAGACAGGCCATGTGGCCTCATTGTCCAGAATTAATCTCCAAATAATGTAAAATGCTGATTACATCAAAGTAAGAAAATAGTTAATGGGATGCCTAATGTAAAATAACAAAGAGATTGTAATAGCTTTAAGCATTTAGAAATTTGAGGGAGCTTAAAGAGTATTAGAGTTGCTACGCAGATGAGCCGGGACAGTTTAAACGCTGAAATTCATTTGAGGGCAACAAATCGCTGCAATGATGGCATGTTGAGCGGCAGAGCCTGCGGCAGCTGTGTGGCTCAGCCCTGCTCCCCAGGGGCTGGGAGGGCAGGGGGAGCCCGCAGCAGAGCCTGCTCCCAGTGCCGGGGCGGTGAGGATGGCCCCTCCGGAGCTCCCTGTAGTTGCAGCGACTCCTAGCACCATGCTTTGCCCTAGCTCCCAGCTGAAATCATAGAACCTTAGAATGGTTCGGGTTGGAAGGGACCTTAAAGATCATCCAGTTCCAACCCCCCTGCCCTGGGCAAGGACACCTCCCACTAGACCAGGCTGCTCAACGCCTCATCCAGCCTGGCCTTGAACACCTCCAGGGATGGAACATCCGCAACTTCACCACACTCAGAGTGAAAAATTTCTTCCTGATATCCAATCTAAATCTGCCCTCTTCCAGTTTGAAACCATTACCCCTCGTCCTCTCACCTCCCGCGACCTGCTGGCCACCCAGGATGCGGTTGGCTTTCTGGGCTGTGAGTGCACAGTGCCGGCTCGTGTTGAGCTTCTCATCAACCAACACCCCCATGTCTTTCTCCTCAGGGCTGCTCTCAATCCATTCTCCACCCAGCCTGTATTTGTGCATGGGATTATAAAACTGTCTGCCTTGGCCTGGAGAAGCGCTTTGGCCAGGCTTCGCTTGGCATCCTCCCCTCGCAGGATCTCGCCATCCTCTTCGGCACTCCCTCCTTCGACCTTGGGTGCTGGCCCTGTACCACACTGCCAGGTACGGGCATGCTCCGTCCTCTTGCTGGCAGTCGCATTGCCATACTTTTTACCTGGTAGTACTGGCTTTGGCTGACCCAACTTGAAGCTGCCTCCTCAGAAGAGAAGAGAGTAAACAAGTGATAAGATGGAAAGAAACATCTCAAAGTTGTCCAGACGCATTTTTGGCTGTAGGCTGTTGCTGACCCCATCCCCTCCCCGGATGCAAAAGAGGAAGGACAAGGCTGAGCGTCGAGCATTTGGGGTTTCTTCTAAAGACCAGTAGCAAGGAGTTGAGAGCATTTTCATTTCTTCGTTGCTTTCTGCCTTTCCTGCTTAAACAGGAGACTGTCAGCTTTTGGCAAAGGGTGCAAGAATAAACAGGCAAAGCTGAAGCCTTCATTCCTGGGAGGTTAAATGTCAAATACCAGGGCTGCTTGTTCACTGAAGAGCTTAGTGACTAAAGTCTGTCTGAAGACCTCCGAACGTTACGCCGCTGCTCTGAAGTGGTGCAGATCACTCGCACCCATCTCGGGGGGAATTCTCAGGGAGTTAGAAGGTGGGAGGCAGAAGAGCCTCTCTAAAAATGCCATCCCTCGTCTCCGAGGAATGGGCTACTAGACTTGTATCTGTGGTCTTGTACTTAGCAGGCAAGCGAGACAGCTCTTCAGTTAGTCGCTTCTGCTGTTGACTGGGAGCTGATGGCTTCTTGAAAGAGGGGTGAAAACCAAATCCCAGATGAGGAGCCCTGCAGGGGCAAGGTTCATCTTGTCACTGATACGACATGATGCTTTATGTAGGAGGCGTGGACAATTCTATCAGGAGCCAAACAGAGCTAGTGAGAGAGGTTTCGGCTTTGGCACACCGTAAAATAAATTGGCTCAAAAGGGACATTTTTCCATCGTGCAACCTGTTATTAAACTTCATTATGCCCACTAGCACAACAGACTTGAAGCGCCGAGCGTTTTGGAATTGCCTATGCAGACCAGTCGTGCGCAAACTGGAATCATTTTATTTTAAAGCACTGCAAGCCCCTGTGCGCTCCCTTCAAAATTTCTTTAAAAATGCTCTCGAGAGCTGATCCTTTGTGAAAGTAACTAAATTGCTAGCGTTTTAAAAATCAGTTTGGGACTGCGCTGGGATTTGTACTTCTTCGGCTAAACCAGTGAGGGATTACAGAATTACTTTATACCAGGAGCAAAATCAGGGTGGTGGTTGTTAGGAAGGTCACATTGTCTTGCGTGCGTCTTGAAATGTAAAATTGAAGTAGTTTCTCTTAGGTGAAGGAGAAGGGGAGGTCTGGGAGGGGCCGGGGTGGACGAAGCGTCCTGCCTGGGCTTGTGGCGGTGTCCGTCAGTTGCAATTGCGTGCTTGAAACCTGGAGCAAGGAAATGATAACTGGGGACTCCTGAAGGCAGGATCAATAGCAAAATGAGAAACGTTGTTTTTTATGCCGATTTACGCCCCTTTGGCTTCCTCTGTGATTGCTGTCTGTGGAAAGCTTAGGCTCTTTGAGGCTAGTTCTAATAAAAAGTTATTCTTCCTGTTTCATGAGGGACAGCAGAGCGGGCGTCATGAGCTGCTGCCCTCCCCTCAATAAGGGCTCCTCTGTTGGCCATCAGTCCCGTCTGTCCCTCAGCCTGGTGTCAGGGTGGGGAGCAGACCTCTGCTAAGTGACAACAGCCATCTGGGCCTTTCTCTAGGGATCCTGCTCCGCAAGTTGCCCCGGCTGTGGGAGAGCCAGAAGGCTGTAGGCAGCCAGTGGCTGGTTTTGGGCTAAGAAGAGTTGTACGGAGGTGTGTGTCTCGCCTCTCGCTGCTAGGGTGTGGGCAAGTCCCCTGGCAGATTCCAGAGGTGATCTCTTGGGATGTACTGTCTGTTTTCTGTGTGTCCAGGAGCTGGCTAGCGCTGGGCATTCGGAAGTCACCAGGAGCTGGTTCCGAGCCTAGCAAATCCAGGTAGGCGCGTGCTCATCCCACAGGAGGGGAGAGCCGCAGCTGCCCGCGGTGGCGGCGGTACCTTCTCCGCTTGTTTGGCAAAAAGTTGGCTCCATCTGTCTTGTGTTTCAGCTGTGTGCCCGAGCTTCTGCTTGTTGTGTATCCAACAGCTCATGTGCAGATTTGCGCTCGGGCAGAACGGGCTTCGTGTCACCGGGGCACGGTGGTGGGTATGCTGGTGCTGGCTAATGCCTATCCCATCTGTCCTGCAAGCACCATCACGTGGCTGGTTTTTCAAAATAAGTAAATAAAGGGAGGGGAAAGCCCTGGTGTCTAATGACATGAACAGATACGTCTGCAGATAGCATGAGCTCGATACGGCCACTACACGACCAGTATCCCGCGCCTGGCAAAGGTGATGTCTGGGTTGGAAGGAGCATCTGCAGCAAGAAACATTCCCGGACCACGTGTTCAACTTCAGCATGGTTTGGGCAAAGTCCCAAAAGCTTGTTTGTTTGCAGGACATTTTTTGGTTTGCGCTAATCCAGGTTCCCAACCATTCCTATAATGGGGATATGGCTGAAGCATACCGGGGGGGAATTTGCTCCCCTCCTTTAAACTCGCGATATCCCTGCATCCAGTGCTTGGGATCTTGAGAGATGATAAAGTCCCTCCTTTTTCTCCCCAAGATAAGAAGAGATGTGACAGCAGCATCTGTTCCTTTTCAGGTGGCTTTATAAAAGTGCTTCTTGCAAAAAATTGCGAGAGTTGGTTAGGCTACCCATCAGTATGAACGTAATGTAAATATTTGTTCCCTAAAATAAAGCTAATGAAAGAGGGACTGTATTCCGTTCCAAATCAAAAGAAGTCCAGGAAGTCCAGAATTGCTGTAATTAAGCCAGTAAGTTATTAGGAATATCTGGCGGTTCATGTGAGGACAGGAGCTAGCCAGAGATTTGTTCTTTGCTGGCTGTGGTTTTGCTAAGAGCCTTCCTCGTGCCGGTTATTTCTGACCAGCGCGTGTGGCTGATAATGGATAACTTTGCACAAGTATTGCATTCGTCAAGGGAAGCATCTTGGTCCGAGGCCAGCTGTGCTTAGGTCTGTAACTGGGCAGTTCCCCTGATGCCTCCGGGATGGGGAGGGCCACAAACAAAGCGAAAGAAAAACGATAGCATGTTCCAAATGAAACACAGAAATACAAAAGCTAAGAGATCCTGGAAAACAGTTGCCATGATCTTGCTGTGACAGAAATAAGTCTTCTACTGAAAAAAAAGAAAATATAACCTTCTCTTTAAAGGTCGCTTGCTGTTGTGATTTGACGTAAACTCTCTCTGAACCATATGCTGTTGCATATTGTTTATTATTTCTGATTTCTTCCCCCGTTTGTGTTTAGATATATTTGCCTGTTGTCCTCAGATCTCAAGTGCGCCTCTGACTTTGCAAGCTCTTCGTTTGCGCTGAGGCCAAGGCAGAACCTTTTTGACTTCACGAGGGCTCTGCTCATATGTAGAGGTTTGTTCCTTCAAGGCTTTACTTTCTGGATCTGGGGAAAGCATCTGTTTCAGGGAAGCCTCTTCTGGATCTGACTCGGGTTGTGTGTGTGTGTGTGTGTGTCTGTATGTTTGTGTGTGTGTGTTACGCGTGGCAGAGTGAAGCAGCCACACGCTGGAGCAGGATTCAAGCCTGGAGGCACACTGCAATACAGCACACAACCAAGACGATCTAAAGAAAGGGGGGGACAGCAGAATATGGGGTGCCCAGGGCTGAGCACTTCGCGGGTGCCTCATTTCAAAGGAAGTGCACTTTGCGATTTCTGTACGACTCTGAACATCGTAAACGTTGAACGTGTGAAATCAGATGTGCATGGAATTAGAAGCAGCTAAGCCATTAGGTGCACTAACAAAGCCACGCACGTTTAATATGTGTGCGTGTTTTATACATAAACATCGCTACAGGCGCAAATCGCAAGCCTGGCCAGAGCTTCGCTTCCTAGAATTGGTGTTACAAGGCAGAAACGGGGCTTCCCAGGAGATGTAATGAAGGGTGTTTGCATAGGTGGGTCGATGGGGAAGCTCGCTCTGCCTGGTGTTTTCAGTCAGTGATTTCTCATGAGTGCTTCCTCCAGGATAGGAAGGAGCAGCGTTTGTTCTCACTTCCCATGCAAATGAGCTGCCAGGGCTGAATTCCCCATGGTGCACGTGGTTCATCATCTCATATTCCCGTTCCTCCGTCTTCTCCTTCCTTTCTTTCCTCCAGCCCATGCATAACTTACCGTACCCCCCAAAAAAATGCAAACTCTCCCATTTTATTCATACCACGTCTGTTTTGTCTGGCACATCCCGCCAAGAGGCACCTGTAAACAGGTACTTGGCAAGGCTCAGCAGCTTCAGTTGTGACGCTCCCATCGCTTTGCCTCTTGCAGTGATCGCTGACAGAGGAGCTGATAAGATAACAGCTATCTGTAATTGAAACTTGCGTTTTTATTAGGCTGTTGGACTGTCCCATCGATAAGGGGAGCTAAAGATCAGTGAGGGGAAAAAAAAAACCCAACATTTGGCATGGTGTAAGATGATAACCCTAACTTCATTTAACCTGCCAGTGCTGTCACCCAAAGCCCCTGAGCCCACTTTGCATCTCGTCTGGCCGATGAGCTGCGGCCTCCGGAGGATCTGATCTGCTCTTGGTGGAGCACAAACAGACCCCTGCTGGGGGGGTGAGAAAGGAGGGCTTTGGGAGACTGGTCAGGCGGACTTGTCCTGTGTTCCTGTTGATTAACGTACATAAATCCTTAAACGAACACTTAATTATGCAAGTATTAGGGAGAGCAATTTTAGACTGATTTGATGGTTGGAGAGGCACAGGTTGTTATGGAGAGCAGAAAAAAGCAGTGACCAACAGGTTTGCTGAGGATACCAGGGTCCTGCGGGGCTCGCTTGGCTTGCAGAGGGCCGGGGGTCTCTCCAGGGAAGGGGAAGCCAAAAAAAGATGCTTGATTTTTGATGGTAAGGCTCACGATCTGTGGTGTGTGCCTGGCTAGGTTTTTGTTTCAGGAAACAGCCCGGCCCGCTCTGCGCGTATCGTACGTGCTAACTTAGAGAGGAAGGGCAGGGAGCCACGGGGCAGTTTCGGGGTCTCTGGGAGGCACATAGGTGTCTCACGGCCTGGGGGTGCTGACACCATAAAAGCCCCCCCAGTGCCCCATCTCCTGGCCAGGTGGTTCAGCATCCTTTGGTGATGCCACCGTCGGCCTCAGCAGCACGCTGCAAATGGGATGGACGTCTTCCAGTAAGAGCTTTTGACACAGCTGCGTCTAGTCTTAACATCTAAAAAAAGCCCCCAGACTAAATAAATGGCCCTGTGTGACTGAGAGAGTGAATTTACGATGGGATTTATATCCTGGCAGGATCCCACAGCGCTCCCCTCTTGCCATATTTAGCTAAAGGGCGGCTTCCTGGTAAGAGAATGTGCGCAAATCAACCGAAACGCTTTCAGAGGAGAAGTTTGTGGGATGAGCGACTTGTCGTGGTAGGTTTCTGTGTGATTTGTCGTCTAGTTGGTATTCCTCAGGTGGAACGCGGGGTCTTTCTGCAGCTCCTGATTATTGAGAACCACTGTAAGATTCCCCTTCATCTGCCCCTTCCCAGAGAGCTCCCAGAAAGTTAAGGTGAAAATGTTTGCTAATTGTATGCAGACCAAAGCCCTCTGCTCGTGTGTTCACATCTCTGTCTAAGGCTGCTCTGCTTCACGTTATGTCTGCTCCAGCAGCTCTTCTTTTGTTCCATAAAACCTCCTTTCCGAAGGCAACTGGTAATAAAGGGAACGTCAGGATGGGCACGCAGCTCCAGCGTCAAGGACTCGCCTCTGAGACGGGACCACTGCTGAGACCCCTGGGGCCGTGCGCTGCGGCCGGGAGTCGGAGGAGCTCCCTCCCGTTCCCACAGTCTTCACCGCAGGAATCCCCCCCTACCCGGCCGTGCGAAGCAGCGTCGCTCCACCCTGCTTCCCCTCCTCCGGGAAACCTTGGGTGGCCCCGCGCCTCTCCCTCCATCCTCCCTCCCTTTAAAAGGTGACCCGGCACCCACCCAGTCGTGCTGCGGCGGGGGGGGGGGGGGGTGGTGGTGTGTGTGTGCGTGTGGATTTTCGCTGTCGGTCAGAGCTGGTCTGCAAATCAGCTGACGTTGACTTGTAGCAAGGCTCGCTGTCCTGACAGCGACGCTCTGGGTGCGTTGTCGCTGAAGAGCCAGCCTGGAAAAATGTGAAAAGGCTTTTGTTCGGCGCGTTTGCCGTCAGCATCCTTTGTGCTGGGCGTAAGCTCCTCCACTGCGGGAGCAAATCAGCGGGCGGTAGCCCAAGGAAGTGGGAAGCGTCCATAAGCTCATCGCTGCCTGAGCATGCACCGTAAATGTTTAATTCTGGGTAATTAGAAATTCATTACTGCGAAGGTACAGAGCACGCTATCTGAACATCCGTTGCTTGGTACGAGCCGACCCTTGAAAAGCTGTTGCAAGGTATGGGATGGTGCGTGCCGTCGGCCGTGGGGATGCTGCATGATTTATAACGGCGTGCTGTACCCCCACGCTGTTTCAGCGGCTTGTTTGCAGCAGTTAAGTGGTGACACGAGTATAACGTTAGCAAAATGATTTATTATTGATGTATCAGCATAGTTTGGCTCTCTTGAACTTTAGATCATGACACTGTGATGCTAACACCATTTTTACTTGGCAGAAAGTAAAACATTTCTTTTTTTAGATATATATATGTATATTTAAAGGTACTCCACCCTCCCCTCAGAGAGAATTTCATCAATCCTTTATTGCTTTTAAAGACAACTAAAGATTTTCACAGCCCCTTTGATCTCCCGTACGACGTGATTTAAAGCTGTTCCCGTGGGGTTTGGCTGCAGAGGTTGGCACGCTGTGGAGCGTGGTGCCGTCCGCATCCCAGCCAGTCTCCAGGGGCGGTGGTAGCTGTTCTGAGGCCCCCGCCTCCCTCCACCTGCAAGCTCACCCCGGCGGGTGGCTGGTCTGTGTGAGGGACAGACTTCAGGGATGTAGCGGTTACTCTTCTGTATATTTGGTAGGGCCTGGGGCACTGTCAGAGCTGATACTGTTCAGGGGATGCTGTTGGAGGTCAGGGAATTGGGCTAGACAGTGTGCAGGCAGGTGGTGAATGTAATACCATTGCTAACCCCGAAGCGATCAAAAAATCTTGAGTTTAAAATTTCAGGGTGGGGAAAAAAGAAAAGTAACTAATTTTTTTTAAAGTATGTTTTATTTCCTCGCATAAAAAGCTGATGATATTGATTCAAAAAATGCAGTTATACCGGATCCCATCACAAGGTCCACTGAGGTCCACTAATATCTTTCCCTGATAAGATGACAATAGAAGAAGTCAAAGAAATATATTAAGGAAACATGCGGGGACCCTTCCTGATGCACTTTCCCCGGCTACAGCTGTTTGCTGTACGGGGATTTCCTGAGCCACAGGAACAATCTTGATGTTTCGTGCCTTTGCTGGACTACTTTTCCGCCATTGGCTTGTCAGTTTGCTTCGTGAAGGCGCGGAAAATTGAGATTTGCGTGCTGAAGGGCCTGTGAGCGCTGAGGGACCAGCTGCTGGGGCCGTGGACCTGCTTCCCGCTGGCCCCTCTCATTGATGCCCTGGGAGAGCTGCTGAGCAGTTGGTCCCTTGTCTCCTTGCCCTTGCCACCAATTTCAGAAATCCCTGCTCCGCTCTGCCCTTCTCAGGTCAAAGAGGTGGTCTCCCTCCTAGCCTTTCTTGCTTGGAGGCTTGTCCATCCTCCTGGCTGATGCTGTTGTTGCTCTGCGAGCCGTTCGCAGCCGCGCTGCATCCTTCTCGAGGCGGCGAGACCAGCACGACAGGCGCTGCCTAAAATACATCGCCGCAACGGCGTAACGACGTTCCCTTGAGTTCTCTGTTCCTGCTGTGGTTGTTGCTAAGGCTGTATTTGGTTTCCTGTTGCAAGCTGGCACGCTCTGAGCACCCCTCGAGCTGGGCACAGGAGCAAGCGATCTGTCATCTGGGCTTAGACAAGAGCTCGCACCCAGCTGCTTGGCACAGCTACATGTCGGCGTGTTTTTTCCAGCTGCAGAAGTATACGGGACTTTTAACAACAACTGAAGTAGCGTTGGTGGTGTGGATGCCAACGGTCCCTAAACATTGGAGTTGGGTATCTAAATCCTGGTGTCTCGTCCAGCCCGCTTATGTAATTTTTTCAAGTCAGGCCTTTCTGTAGCCTTATCTTCTGTCCCATGATGGGATGTTGCAGCCCGCTTCTGAAGAGCTCTTTGGAAAGAAGCAGACAAACAAGGGGCCACTGGGCAGAGTAATTATCCTGGAAAGCTCTATACAAACACAGGCTGGGCCTCTCCCCACTGGCTGTTTGGATGCTTTGGGATTGCGGTGTCTAGCACTGATGTGCCTTACCTCTGGCTGTGAAAGAATTGTGGGACAACATGAGAAAATGAACCTGGTTTTTAAATTTCTGACGGTTTCTTTGCTGGTAATTCATTGCCTAGGCTGAACATCCTCAGTTCTTCCTTTTTCTATGGAAGCTGTGGCAGATTTCCCAAGGGTTTTCTTGTCCCTAGAGTAGGTACGCTGGCTAGCAATATACTTTTTGGAAAAATAAGTATGTGTTGCAACCTATTGATCCAGTGCAGTGTTGGCATTTTTTTTAAAAAAGAATCCTTTTGGAAAGGTGGAAACATTAAATAGGAGAGGGAAAGGAGTGGCAGGGAAGAGGGTTCTGGAAGGGCAACGCTCCCTGCTGCCATCCAGAAGAATGGTACAGCGGCGTCTTCCCTGCACATCTGTCCTTGGCGCAGCGTGCGAACTGCCTGGTGGAACTTGACTGTGCAGAACAGCGGCAAATTTGCGTTGCGCCGGCAAATCCTCTGAACAGAGTGGTAATGCGGAGCGTTTTGTAAGTCAGCTAAAGCCAAGGCTGAGCAGGGTTCCAATTTTAATGAATCGCACGCTGATTGAGAATAAAAGGACAAGAATTTATTCCAACTCATTGTATTACGACTTAAAATAACTTTTCCCTATCAAGCGTAGATACAAAATTTTCCTCTGAATGGGGTGAGGGGGAGCATATGCTGCGATACCCCCGTGAATGCTCTCGTGCGAGCGAGCAGCGGCGCGTCCGCTGCTGCTCTCTGCTTGCTGGGGTAGTGCCCTGGGCTGCGGTGGGTGCTGCGTGCGCCGCTCTCGAGAGGCGTGGGCTCCCCGTTCACCGCGGCTTTTGCCTGTCTAACATCCGAAGTCTTGCTGCCAGGCCCTCGGCTAATGCAAAAGAGCACAACTTTTCACACCTGCTGCTGGTCTGCTCCTTTATTATTTAGCCTTCTTTACAAAGCTAATAGTCCTCTAGTTCCAATTACTTCCAAATTCTAATAATCGTCGTATTTACTAGTAATTTTACAAGTTGCCAGTACAAGATTGAACTGCACCCTAAAAAAAAGCATTGTGTTAAACCGCACACTCCTGCGCTTTGTTTTCCGTAGAATCATAGAATGGTTTGGGTTGGAAGGGACCTTAAAGATCCTCTAGTTCCAACCCCCCTGCCCTGGGCAGGGACACCTCCCACTAGACCAGGCTGCTCAAAGCCCCATCCAGCCTGGCCTTGAACGCTTCTGGGGATGGGGCATCCACAACTTCACCACGCTCAAGAGTGAAAATTTTTTTCCTGATATCCAATCTAAATCTACCCTCTTCCAGAGTGAAGCCATTACCCCTCATCCTATCGCTACGTGCCCTCGTAAAAAGTCCTTCCCTCCTCTTTTCTGAGAACATACCTCATTAACTGCAAACCAAAACGGAGTTGCGCGCATCCGAAGGCTGGAATTCAAATGTCCGTGGTAGAAACGCGGTCGGTGCTGGGTGCTGCGGTGCTGCTGCAAGGGTATGGGCCGGGTGTTGACAACTAGCATTGTACTTCATGCCCACAATGCAGAAAATGTCTCTGGGGGTGCCGGGTTCGTGTGAAGACCCTGCCCTTCTGCAGTTAGTGGACCCAATACCTACAAAGCCTGCAGGACGAGAGTGGATCAATGAGGCAGAAGTCTTTAATTCTTTGAGTTTAGGTTCATTGACAGGGTATTTGTGTTTTTTGTTTGTTTTTTTTTTTTTTTTCCTGGTGCATTCTAAATGAGCCTGACAAAATCTGCCCCTGTTTTCTGTACAAAAGCTGAACACGCTTTTAAGCAAAATAACAAACTGTATGAGCTTTTATACTAGCTAAATAGGGCAGCTGTTGTTGGAGTGGTGTTCCAGCAACACCCTTTATTTCTTCTTAGAAAGGAGCTCCTGTGTTTTGCAAAGCTCTCCTCTTATCTGTACTCATCTGCACCTGATGCATCTAATAAAAATGCAGCAGATTTGAAATTTGCATACATTATTTTGTAATTGCATGCATATAAATGTAAGCCACTAAAAGGGTTTGCGTTCAACGTGGTAGAGAATGGGGTGATGGACACCTTAGGTTTTCTCTGATGAGAAGGTGCGTTTCATTACAGCCGTGGGGGTGGGAACCGGAGGGGAGGACTGGAGGATGTTTCTGCTGCGCACGGAAAGGACGGCTAGGATTCCCCACCAGTAGCGACAAGCGTGTTCTATTTTAGTGCTGGTTTTTTTCCTGCGTGCTTTTACCTTAGGCGCACTTCGGTCTCCTGGAACAGGTAGAGGCTCTTGATGAAGGGATTGGATTTTCATCGTCTCTGCCTGTTATGAATTGTCATGCTGAAATCTCCTAGGCGGCGGCAGGAGGGAGAGGGAAACATATGTGTGCGGTAGCGAACCGTTTCGCATATTGCTAAAAACGTACCTCCTCGTGTTGCCTTTGCAGTGTCTTACAGTCGGGTGAATTGTCAGGAACGTTTCTGAGCAAAACTGTGATGAAAACATTTGGTTTTCACGTAATGATATTCTGCTGAGGAAAGGTGAATCCTTTCCAGCTATTTTAACTTCGTTGTCTTGCATCTTCCGCAGTGTTTTGTGTTGGTTTGTTGGAGGTTTTTTTTAACTCCTGTTTTGGCGCCGGTACCCGTCTGACTAGTTTCTTTAGGTTGCGCACCTAAACGTGTTTTCGGCAGCTTTGGGCGTATCTGGCGCAGGACATTCCCTGGGGCTGGGAGGGGGAATGGCGTCCTGGCAAATAGTAGCTGTGCCTTGGAAGAAAATAGTTACAGCTCCTGCCGGGTGAATCCTGATTTGTTATTAAAAAGTCACAGCTATTGGTAGTCCTCATAAAAATCCAAAACCTCCCGCCCCCTGTGCAGTTTGGGGTGGCTCCCAGGCTCGGCCTTTCTCTTGTTGGGGGGGATGCTGGCAGCCCGAATCTGCTCTCTCCAGACTTCCCACCTACCCTGAGCCGGGGGGACTGGGGGCCTTCCCAGCCCACCCAGAGCCTAGGCACGGCGGGTCCCGGTCCCTGGGGGCGTGCGGTCCCGGGCGAGCGATGTGAGCCGGGAGCTGGTGGTGGGCTACCACGCCAGGCTTCTCGGCAAGCTGTGGTGCGCAGTCCCCTCGTCTGCTGCGATGCGGTGGCTCCGTGGCCGTATCTGTGTTTGTGAGGTCACTCAGCACTCGTTTGAGGGTATTGCTGGTGTTATTTCGTTGTAAGATGAATTTTTAAAGGTGCCGTCTGTATTTTGTTAGGACTCGTAAAATTTACCAAAGCAGAGGAATACAGTTAATAGGATTAAGGTGAGTCTTTGGCCAGAAGACCACTTACGTAAAAAAGAATGCTTTCCTCCTCAGATACAGTTCCTGGGTATCTAGATCCCTTGCTTGCGTTAGTAACAAAATTAAGTTACCTTTTCCTCAGTTATTGCTTCACAGGCAGCAAAGCTGCGAAGAGTGAGCTGGGTTGTTTTTCCATTTAATCATCTGTGGAACTGTTAATTAAATTCCAGTTGCCGGAGCTTTATTAATGATGATGATGTGAAAGCCAGGAAGAGCGCAGCTTGATTTTTCCCAACTCGAGGCTGAATGCGCAGAACTGGCCGTTAGGAGGAAACCATTATTTTAGTTGTTACTGAGCAATTCAAATCTGGAATGACTGCGAAGCGCTTGGAATGCCAGAACATCATCTTCACACTTGCTTTGCAGTTTATAACCAAAAGCCGTCCCTGCAACCTAATTGGGAGACTGTCCTTAAGTGCTTTATAATCCAATTAACATCCAGAACAGTAATAAAGCATCGGGGTCTTTAAATAGCTTGCAACACCGTATTTGGAACAAAGTTTTTCTGACTATATTGGCTGCTCCTTTGAACCGTTATACTGATTACTTGACTTTGGAAAGGGGGCAGCTAATCTAACAAAAATATATTGCTCTTAATGAAGGCACATTGAGCAAACTAGATGGCTGAGCTGTTTTCTGGGATGGTATAGCGGGCCATCATCTGTCCCAGGTGCTTGTTAGCGTGTCATTTCTAAGACTTTATGACTCTGTTGGACTTAAACCGGGTGATAAAGCCAAGGAGAACTGCAAACCTCCTCTAGGTGCAAGCTCATTACTTTGGAGCTGGTGCTTTTCTCCGCTGTAAGGAGGAAGGGAGCAAAAGCATGAATGCTTGAGCAATGAGGAGGTCATGGCTATGCTTCCATCACCTCTCCCTGTGGATCCAAAACGTCCCTTTCTCCTCTCCTGCTTATTTAGAAAACTGCCCCAGTTAGAAAGTCAACGCAATGGCCACCTAACCCAGCATCCTGCTTCTGGAGGTGACTGGTAGGGGATGCTTTGGGAGAAGTATAAGCAATGGAGCGTGTAAAGGTCAGTTCTTCTACCCATGCGTACCATTGCTGACTTGCTCAGGACAGGGTTTGCAGTGGCTGGAGTTTGCATTTAGATTACCATACTTAATATCACCAACAGACAATCTATGGAGGATCTCCTCATTTGTTGCCTGTCACAGCATCCCAAGGGAACGATATCCACCGTTTTATAAGATGCCACAGGTTAAAAGTAGTTCTGCCTGTTTGCAAAACGTGCCACCTTGTAATTTCGGAAGGTGAAAGGCATTGGAGTGGGGGTTACAGTCTTTTGCGCGTCACCATACCGACGACGTGGACCGCCTTCTGTTTTTTTCCTTTGCGTGAGCTGGGCTACCCGAGGGCAGCTGGTGATGGCAGGGTGCTGTAAAGCACTGAGGAGGTCACGGTCATGAGAAGATGGGTGAGGTGAGAAGCAGGACCCCCTTACCCTGCCAGTGGGCAGCTTTACAGAGAGAAACAGCATCTGCTTTGGGTTGCTGGTTTTTTCTCTGCTTGATCATATCACTATTTGAAATAATTCTGCTTCTGCATGAAGTTTCTTCTTGGTTCGCTTCTACCGACAGATACTTTTTCTGAAGCTAATTAGACCATGGAGTCTGCCTGAGTCCCACAGCCTCGCTGCAGAGTAAAAGCCTGCGTGTGTCCTTCACTCGGAGCAGGAACGGTTTTGCCTTTTGAGTTTGCAGCAGGGAAAAAGCTGCTGCTGGGAACGTGTACAGGCCGTGCCGGGGGGGTCCTTGAATGCCGTCCTTGCGTTCCTGTGGGCAGTAGCTGCCGCCTTTCCGTGGCTCCGTGGCCGAGGCCTGGCCCCACAGGCTCGGCCATTTTACGCAGACGACCTTTGGCTGGGCAGAGCAGGAGCGCGCGGGGAAGGTGGGAGCTCTCACCCGTCCTCATGGCGCAGGGAGCAGCAGCTTCACAGGAGAGTTACTTCCAGCATTTCAGGCGTGCGTCACCCCGTTGAAGCGTTGTCTTCAGGGGGACTCCAGCTTGCCTTTGCACATAGGGTTACAGTAACGCTAAGCCTTCCTGACGGAGACCTTTGCAGGTCCAAAGACCTGCACTCGTGCTTCCGCCCCCAAATATTTGATATGTCTTTGTCAAAACCCTCTTTGCGTCCCAGGCGCCATCCATCAGAGATCTTGTTCACGTTGAGGACATCTCTGAGGAGGCAGAGTGAAGTCTGGAGGTAGAGGAGAGATTCATTCATTGTGATCGGAAATTCCCAAATCTGCCCCTGTCCTTTCAGCCCCTGGCTGGCTATCCAACACAGCAGGTTGTCCGCGGAGCGTTTGCTGTGCAGGAGATCCCAGTGCCTTGACGCTGTTACTGTTCAGTGAGGGCAGTGAGAGGCACCAAGGCTGGGTAGAGAATGAAGCCAGCTGAGATGTGGTTTGCTACAAGGCCATCTCTGCGCCAGCTGTTGGGAAGGGCACTTGATGGAGGTCGTTGCCCATCTGGAGAGCCTTAGGTCCTGCCAGAGATGAGTACACGTTACCTGTGCCCTAGCGATGGGTGCCGGGGACTTGGGGGCGGGGGCTTTTAGCCATCCATTTTGGGTACAAAACCATGAGTCAGAAACGCTTGGTGAGAGCCACCCATCACCACCTGCTCCGTACAAAGCTGTTTCCCTTGAACGTTTGCAGGAGAGTGCAGTGCTGTGATCTTGGGATATATCTGCCCTCCCCAGGCCATCTTTGGGTACACAACGTTGTGGTTGCCACTGAAGCAAATCACCCAGTAAACATTTGGGGAAAGGCTATAATTACCAGAGGACAAGTTAAGGTAAACTAACAGAGAGGCGAAACAAAGAGCCTCTGGCATGGTAGTGGTAGGACTGCTGCCCGGTAGAAGGGCTCGGGCAACTTTTATTATGTTACTTAACAGCACGTGCGGTGGTTTTCAGGAGCTGATTAAACATCTGAGCTTTCTTTTTTCCCCGCTTTTTGCAGCCCTCCATGAATTCCCCAATGACATCTTCACGAATGAGGACAGGAGACACGGAGCTGTGGTCCTGCACGTCCTTTGTGTAAGTTTGGTGGCTTTGCCTTTTTTCTCCTATCAGCGTGGCCAGGGCTCAGCGCGCTCACCGCAGGCTGGTGCCGCCTCCTGCCCACGGGGGGCTTCTGCTCTCAGTCATGGTTGAGAGTGAGTTTCAGTAACTACACTGAGTATAACACACTTCAGTTTTACACAAACCCCTTTTAAAAGCCCCGGTGCACGTGAGCGCAGGTGCATGCTGTCGTGTGAATGAACTCCTTCAAGTTGCTTTACTCCAGCCAGACTGGCTTTGCTGAGGCCATCAGGCAGCTGGGACCCTCTGCCCCTGAGCATGAGGATGCTGTGGGGTTGGCAAGTCGAGGGAGGACATTCATGTAATTGCCTTCAAAAGTAAGTGAAGTCTTATCCCCAGAAATTTCCCCAGAAATCCTTACGGCACCCCTTATGACCTAGCTGTAGGAGAAAGAAATTAGAGAAAGTTTTCTGTTTAAAACAATTATCAACTGGATTAATTTTATTTAAAAAAAAAAAAAAAAAGTTTGGGACTCCAGATTTCCCCTGAGTACTTAAGTTGCTAAAGTGAGTTTTTCTTCTTGAATATATTAAAGAAAAGATCGTAACTTCTCATTTATCAGCTGCAGGGTGTCCTGGATCCTCTTGGGAATTCTGGAGGATGTTGGGCAGGCGAGGGATTTGCCTCCAAGTTCAGAAATGTGCCAAGACGACTTTAATTGATGCTATTTTAAAGACCTTACTAATATCAGAAATCTGTGCAATTTTGGGCTTGGAGTTTTGTGATGTCTTCCCCAAACAAGTCCGTGTAAGTGGTGTGCACGGGTGAGGCCAAAATTAAAGATACTCAAGATAGATGTACGTAAATAGCCCTGTTCGGTCAGTGTGCGCTAGGACACTTGGCTAGTGTTAGAGGACCTTGCATTCAGCAGCTGCAGTACTCTCACAGAGGGAAGCACTGCCCCTCCAAATCCCTTTCTCGACTTTTACTAAGTAAATGAAGACAATTCTTTTCTTTTTGAATGTCATCTTAATTTAAGAACAACTGCCAGGTTGGTTCTTCTTGAGGGGAAGAGGCATACTTAAGCAGCTAAGAAGATACCTGCTGCTCATAAATGTTTAAAAGCATTTCATAATTTTAAGTCAGCTTAAATGAGCAGTCACCATTAGCTGTGTGCAATGATCCATGATTTCTTTTTAAGTATAAATTAGATTGCATTGCATGTTGTAATGCGAGTGCTTTGTGTTATGATTTTTATACTGGCTAAATGGCTGCAATAATTTGTTGAGTAACATCACGGTTGACTTTGTCTGGCAAGCTGGAAGCTTCCAAGTTTCTATGGGAACATCGAGCTTGGAGATGTTTTAAAAAGTGAGCGTTGGACCTGAGCTGGATTTTTTAGCAGCCACAAGAGTACTTCCAAAAATTCATCTAAACCCTCTCTCAAAGTAGCGTCATGCAGCAGCGAGCCACCCAGAGTCTCTCTGCAGTTGGTGGAGGGAGAGAGAGAGACCTTCAGAGGATCTGCAGCTCCTCCGCTCTAGGTACGGGGTGAAGCTGCACGTTGGGTTTCACCTGCCTGGCTCTGGTCAAATCTGCTGGTCCCCTCCACGAGCAGTGAGTTGCTTTTGTCCAGGGGTGGTGTAGGTGTGCCGCACCACGGGGGGGGGTGGGTCGGTGTCGCGCGTGGTGGCTTTTGCACATCCCTGGTGCTGGTGGTTAGCGCGGTGCAGCCTTCTGAATGTCCAAACGCGGGGCTTGGGTTGGGCTTGAAAGAGGCAGCGGGGATGGCACTGAGGGAACTGAGAAGTGGTCCCAAGGAATGCCATCCTGGAGACCTGTCCGTACATCCCAAGCAGCCTTTGGTGTGCTCTTTCCTGACTTTTGGAAGCTTGATTTCATGACTCCAGGGTCTGTTTCACAGCCACGGTCAGCCTGTTGCATAGTACCGGCTGCGGGGTGTCACACCTACCGTGACGCGCACCTTGGCCAATGTGTGTTTGCATCCCAAGGGCTGGTTGTTTTCCTGTCGGTCAGTGCTCTGCGCCTCCAACAGCTTTTGTGTTTTGATAGGAAAAGGTCACTGTTGATCATCTGTTAATTCAAGGGACTATATTAACTGCTCTTAATACATACAGAAAGTGTGTAAACGTCGTCATGAGTCTTGGAAAATACTGGTGGGCTGTTGCCACCCTTGTAACTATACCGTGGGTAATACAAAAAAGTGTTGCTTAAGAAAGGGATTAACTATATGGAGTTAAATTCATCTCTCTGCTTGGAAAACAACTGGCAGGCTCCTGTGTAGCTGCTCTAGGCAAAAGATGATAATTAATAGCAGCACGTTGCTACTTTGTAACCTCACATTTCTTACTTTTTCTTTTTTTTAACACAAACATTATTTTTTTAAAAAAATCTCTTGAGTTGCAGGAATAAGTTTATAATGAGACCACTAAAAATATGAGTTGCTAAAATCATTCTTAATCTCTGTGTGATCCATACCTCTGAATGTGTTTTTCCAGGCTATTTAAAAGAGACGAGACCCGGACTGTATTTTTTCATTATTAACAACAATGAAATCACACAGTATTCTCATATGGTTGACTACATAAGCTATGGGTTGGGTTATTTTCTGGTCTACTTTAAGTCATGATTTGGGCTTCAAAACTGCCCTCAAGATATTTTCCCACAAGCTTTTTCGTCAGTTCCGAATAAGCTGTACATGCTTTTAACATCTGTCAAAATGAGTTTTCGAGGACTGAAAGTTCAAGATGGACTGCCTACTTCAGAATAAAAGGAAAAATCCGTTCTTAATGAGAACTAGATAAGTATCTGCTGTCCCAACAGAAACATATCCAGTGTCTTCCCCTCTTGCAAGCAGCAAGACATTGGTCCATCAGTGCTTCGTCATTCTCCATAGCGGTTTTATTGACCAAGAAGATTTGTTGACCATGCTCCAACTGGGGCGTCCCTAAGGTGCAGGACCCAGCTGGATTCACCCCTTCTAGCACCGTAGTACTTGGGAGTGACCCCTGGCTTGTCCGAGGCTGTCGTAAGGCGTACGGGTCCAAGAAAGTGGCCATCAGCTGAGAGGTTTCCCAGTGTCTTTCCACCCCGAGCTGCCAGCTACGTGAATCCCAAGGAGATCTCCCCCGGGCTTCGCTGTCTGTGGCCCTGGTCCAGCCCCATGGGTGGAGTGGGAAGCAGAAGCAGCAATGACAAAGGCTTTGCCTTCTCCTATAGCAGAGTGACTGTTTGTAACCTGTTTGTCAAAGAAAAAACTGATACTTGGAGAATATAGACAACTGTCGGCATTTAGCAGACTGCCTCTTTAGCCGGGGTTGAGAGGGGTTGTCATCGTATTGGGGTGATAAACCTCTAATTCTATTTTATGCCCTCTGGCGATGCAGTTACCAAATGTCTGATCAAATCAGAGCATGCACAGAAACGCACTTTGTGGGGAAAAAAAGGACAGAGACACAGAGCCACATTGTCTCCATTGAGATTTCTTTGGGGGTTTGAGGAAACGGGACTGTAAAATCAAAGGGCCTTTGTAATGGTAGGGAGAACAATGGAGTGATGATTAGCAGGTCATCATCATGCTTCTCGTGTTTGGTGACCTCCCCTTAGACAGTTTTTATTCATTTCAGTAAAAACGGGATCTTTCTCCACTCCCCCTTTGCCCATACTTTCGTGTTTATTTCCGTGGAAGACATCGAGGCGTAAAAGCTGGTTCAACAGAAGCCGGAGAACAAGGGGGCAAATGCTATAAACTGGGGCCTTGAGGGAATGCAGTAGGTGGCCTCTCAAGGGATTCCCAAGGCATCTTCTCCCGACTGTTTAACGAAAGCGAAAACACGAAGACCCAGCAGATCCCACGGTGGGGCTGCGGAGAGTTATTTAACGTAATGTGACGCTTCATAAAGATGAAAGTAAACCCCTAAACACTTCAAAAATCTAGGAAAAACTGGGCAGGAGCAGTTTAGCAGTAGTTTTAGGTCTAAGCTGAAAATACTTCAGTTTAAAGGGAAAGCGGGCCACTGAAAATGTATTGCAGGTTTGAAGCCGTAGTGTTTCATTTCCCCCTAGATACTTTAGAGGTCATCAACTGATTGCTTCACCGCTGCTAATTATTTTCATGTCCTCTCTGAGAAGAGGCCGTGCTGCTCTGGACGGTCACACCCGCACGAAGTCAGTGCTTTGGGATGCTCCGTTTGGAGGGGAGCCAGGGTCTGGATTTTGAGAGTCTGGTGCTGTTCACTGCTAAAGGATCAAGTGTACAGCCTGCAATCCGGGAGCTCCCCAGCGCTCGAGAGCTTTGTTTCGGGAGCTCCCCAGCGCTCGAGAGCTTTGTTTTGCAATCTTAGCGTTGTTCCTCACGGTGTGCAGGTGTCTGGGTGTTCTCGTAGCGTTTAACTGGTCCGTAGTTTGTTCCAGCGGATGTGTGCTGATGGCTGCGCAGAACCCCAGCCCTACCGTGCTCATGGACACCGGGTGGTAGGTACCTGCTACCTCCATGAGACAAGGGAAGGGAAATGGCTTTGCCGAGTCATTCGTGAGGTTTTTGCTGACAGCAGAGGAAGGAGGGTTTGGGTACCACTGCGGGTTTCCCTGGAAAAGCCTGATGGGATGGGCACTATCTTTCTTCCCTGCCCTGTTGCTGCTGAGCCTTCATCTGCCCAGCTGCAGGCTCTGCCCCGATCCCTGTGTTAATCCCAGTCTTTTTAACAGTACGGCATTGGTTCCCTTTTTCCCAGCTTTCTCCAGGCAAATCTGGAACGTGGTGCCAGGACGCTGCTGGTTGTGAAGAGTCTGTGCGTGTGTGTGGTCGAGGCCGAACTCCTTCCCAGCCAGAGCTATGGCACCGTGTGCTGAGCCGGGGTGAAGGAGAGGCGTCTGTGTCTGCACGTAGCGGGTCCTTCCTGCTCCTCGCTTGCCATCCTTCGGTGTAGCCATGGGAACGGGGTGCTCCAACGGGGGCACCTGCTTCCCTTGTGCGAGCCGCTCGGAAAATGTAGGTTGCTCTGGATGCATGCCGTCTTTATCTGTTTCTGCACCGAGTCAAAAACCGGCCGTATCTCGTTCCTACAGCACGGAGGCTGGCTCGTTAAGGTGATGATTTTCCAGTGCCCTGGATGTGGTCACTTTAGCGATGCTGCGTGATACAGACAGCTTGCTGCTGAGCACGTCACGATAGCATGGGCTGCTGCTCCGAGTAAACTTGGACTCCGTGGGTTCCTTGTTTGGTTGTTTGTGTTGGTTTTTTGTTTGGTTTTTTTTTAAATTTCTCTTCAATAATGGAGTTTTAGGTGGTTTTATAACGCGGTCGGAATTGAAGAAAGCCCTATGCTTGGTGACAGTGGTTTCAGTGATGGCCCTTGGCTGTGCCAGCTCACCTGGGGCGGGAGGTCTGCCGGGGGAGCGGCCAGGGACAGTCACCTATTCCTTTCCCTCTCTTGGGAAGGAGGCAGGGCTATGGGAATTGCTGGCTTCTACAGCATTTAAGCTTTCCTATGAAAAGCTTCTTGCTTAGCTCAGTAAAGCAAGTTTTAATCCGGGTCAGAAGACTGGCATGGAAATCTCAAAGGACCGCTGGACAAACATGAAGAATTATCATTTATGTCCTGTGCAGCAGAACATAATCTCTTTTGATGGAGAGATTGCAATTACTTCTCTGATGCTTGTTTGTTAGAATCGTCATTTTAAAATCAATCCTAATGTAATACTTAATCTGGTATTTGTAATCCTTTTATGCAGGGCCATTATATTTTCATAATTTTTTTAATGTCCTTCTGGGGAGGAAGAGTGTCTTTTAAGTAGGTTGCCTGTTTAAAGGCTTCCATATCTTCACTTCAAGCGGAACACAACTAAATGATGCTGAGGGTGAGACTTATTTTTTGTGTTTTGTCGATCACGTCCCCCGTTGCCATTACACACATCGTGGTTACCGGGACGTGAATACGCCTTGCCATTCTTGTTTGTACTGGAGATAGCGCAAACCCAACGCTCGCATCATTTGGATGCTCATTTAAAAACTTTCAGGAGGATTTTCCTAAACTTAAACTGATGGACGTCTTGCACCTGCTGTCCATCCAGACTGAGCGTCTTTCTGGTGAGCAACCGCATATGATACAGTAACTTCGCACGCTCCGAAAAAACGGTGAGAACGTACAGGGGGGCAACGACTGCGCGTGTGCGCCACGTGTGGAGGCAGGTGCTGAAGTGACCTGGTTTGGCTTTGGAGCGTGCGCTTGTTTTTGGTTTTTTGTCTTCTCTCCATCCCCATTGCCTTGCCCCCCTTCGGGAGAACTTGGCTCCCGCCACGGCAGCAGATTGCAGGAAGCCCAGGCAGCCATATGATGCCCTGCGCTCCGTGACTGTAGATTATGTCGAATATAGAGGATACGCTCAATTTATAGGGATGATGGTGTACAGATTACTGTTCTTGAAAGGTATTACTGTGTATTTGGGAAGGGAAAGAATGGCATGAACCACTGCAGATTAATGTGATTAGCAGATCAGAAAATCCAGGCTGAAGTTGGGCACCCGCTATCCATTGTATTTCAATGGGATTTGGCCATGTAACTCTCTGGGGCTGTTTCTGATCCTTCTTCCTATGATGCACAACGTCTGTGAACCGTTTGCTTCCTTTATCTCTGTTCATACAGTTATTTTTTGGTATCGTGTCAGCAGCTAGTGCTCCCTCTGCGAGATCCAAGGTCTCAGCTGCACCCGGCACGAGTTGGAGATCTGGAATTTTGCTTACGTGCGTGGTCCTCTGGGCTATTTTGCAGTGCAAGAGTTTAATAAAGTGTAAGTTACATTTATACATGTTTATGAGAAGTGACAGAGGAGCACAGAAACTGTCCTAAGTGACAGTCTAGCACTGAATCTTCAAGATGGTGTCAGAATCCTCCATTATGATGAAATTCCCATCTCTAATCCTGAAAAAAATATCCTTGAATTATTTTTGAGCTTGAAAGTTTTCATGGCTGAGATTTTTACAGAAATTATTGACTTTTTGCAGCAAAGTTGTAATTAAATTCTGGCAAGTTAGAAACTCGTGTTGTAGGGAGCTTGGGGGATATAAACCTGTTCCTGGGAAATGAAAACAAGAACAAAAACCCAGAAGCCTTTTTTGTTGCTTCTTTCCCTGTAGGAAAACATACTCTGGTCTCCTCCCATCAGCCGAGCTCCAACAGTAAACTTCAGAGGGAAGCAAAACAGGGAGGATCTGTTGGTGATGTGGTAATAACTTCGTGCTTTGATAGGATTAAGACTCTGTTTTTCTGCAAACATTGGCCGCTTCTGTCAGCCGTAGTTATTCACTGGAGCTGCGCTACTTGTAAAAAGTAATTCCGTAGTGGTACATGGCAGGTGTTACAAAAAAAGATGGAGCCGTCTTTGAACTTCAGAGTAGTTTTGTCTCACTTTGGGAGTGGAAAGACGGATAATGTTGTAATGCCTGCGAGTGATACTGTGAAAAAGAAAGGGATTGATGCACGCTCGCTTGCTTGGTTGGACCAGATGCCAAAACCTACTTCTTTCTTGGGCTGTTTGCTTGAAAGCACAGTACAGGTGCTCTACAGGTGAGAAGCTCTATCTTTAAGAAAAAGAAAAACACCCCAACGATATGCACTGAAAAGCTAGCAGAATGTTATGGAGGTGTATGTTTCCACTGTGAGGAGGATTTACATGATCGAGTCAGAGACGGGGTGTAAGCTCAGGGCAGGACGGGAATACGGATGCCGCTGTGGGACTGTGATGCTGTAAGCCAGCCCTCGGGCTGGGCTGCGCCCCACGCAGACCTGGTGGTGATGCTCAGTTTGCGGTTGGGGTTAATGGTACGCACTGCTCCGGAGCAGCGCGTGTTTCTCCGTCTGCGGTGACACGGGTGACGTTGGGGGGGACATCATGTCCTTTGACGCGCGGGAGCGGCGAGCCTGCTGGCCTGAGCACAGGGTGCAGCCCCTCGCAGGGTCCTGCCCCTGACGGAGGTGGCCAGCGGACACCCAGAGCGGGAATTGGAGAGGGAGAGCTCAGGTGTTCATCTCTCCTGTCTCACCGTGTGCAGCCTTTCATATCCCCTCTTTTTGGACGCAGCTGGTTTGTGCTCAGCTGCTGCAGTGCAGTTCCTTCCAGGTTCATGCCCTCGGCCTCGCCTCTCTGTTTACACGCCCAAAATTTAAGGATCTCTGTCGTGCACGCGTGCTTTCACAAGTACATAGCAATAAATAAACCTTTGCCGCTGCTGTAGTTTGCTGGGAATGAGATCCAAGATGGTAACGTAGGCTCTCTCCGTGGCAGGTTTTTGGTAGCACAGGTTGTTTTCTAGTTCCTATGGGGATGCCAGCTGTAACAGATGGGCTGCGTACCTGACACCAAGGAGTGCTGCAAGGGATGAGCGCCGGCCTGTCTTGCAGGTCTTCAGTCATCCTCTCTTCTCTCCCGCGTCCCTTGCCGCACGGAACACTTGGCTTTAAAACTTTGCTACGGCACTCCAGGAACGGCTCTCCTCCCTGCAGCCTGTCCTCTGGGAAACGCGGGCAGGGCTGCCCTGTTTGGGTGATGCCCTTATTCCTCTGGCTCTCTGTATTACTGGCTCTGTTCCACGGGTCTAAGTTTGTGTAAGGTGGTGCCGGAGCAGCCTGGGTGGCCTCGGATACGTCTACGCCAGTAAACCAGAGCAGGCTGGAATACGGGCGCAAGCCTGGCTGTGATGGTGTGCTCTGTTAGGTAACTGGCACGCTTTTCACCTGGTTTTCCCCCTATGCCAACAAGCATTTTCCTATCCAGTGCCAGGACGCGAGTCGAGGCGGGGGATAGAGATCCTTCCCTCTGGGCAGTATGGACCAGGTCACCCGCTTTGGGGAGGACGAGAGCTTAGCTGCAGGGATGTAAGCCGCGCTGTGCCATTTGCCTGTTAGGATAGAAATCAGGCCCTAGCATGTTCCGTTTAATAATAAGGAAATGTCTTTAATAATACAGAAATATAGATGAAATTGAAGAGTTGATTCGCTAGGTGTCCTTTCAAGTCTTATGTTTCCCCTTGGGTTTCAGTCATTTGGAAGTTGTTCCTGTGTGGAGTTTAGCAAGAATTATCGCTGGGATCCCAGACGACACGGCAGGGCGCTTCAGTCGCAGAAAACAAGCTCCTCTCCCCTTTTTCAAAACACTAGCGTTTCAAAAATTACTTCTCTAGGGTTTAAATTTTCACTGAATGCAATCATAAAAAATCCTCGTACTGTGCAACAGGGGGAAAAAAAAGAAGGCAAAAATATCGAAGTGTAGCTTAGTAATATCCAGAGAATTTTTTAAAAAAAAAAAAAAGTAGTCTTTATGATGATGATAAAATGTTGACAGCTTGTAAGAACTTTTGGATAAATACTTTACAGAATCACAGAATACTTCATTATCTTTCCATTAAATCCCAGAAAACCCCAGGAATTCTTCTTGCAAGAGAATTTTATTTTTTTTTAAAGCATATACCGAAACAAACCTAAGATTGAGTTGGGATGCTGCAGTTCGTTTCCGCTTGACAATCTCCAGACTCAACATTTTCTCTTTTCTTTTGCAGGCCGTGTATATGTTTTACGCTTTGGCAATTGTCTGCGATGATTTCTTCGTCCCTTCGTTGGAAAAGATTTGCGAAGTAAGTATTAGAAGATGTTACTTAAGCTTGCGTGCGGCTTTAGCAGCAGTTCTCCTTGAGAGCCTCGGGACGTGATGATGGTGTGTTTACTCTTGTCTTAAGAGTGTTCCCCGTGCTTCTTGTTTAGTTGCTCAACACTGCGGGTGTGCGTTGGCTCAGCTTCGTGTTCTCACTCGCAGGAGATGGGCTTGGGAGTCTGCTGGTGGGTAAACTTGGCTGACGCTCCCACTTAAAGCTAGCAGTTGCCTCTCAAATAACAATTCCTATACAGGCATCCGAGCGCTTCTTAAAAACGGAGGCAGTTTATAACGTAGTGAAGAACGCGTTCTCTAGAGCAGCGATTCCCGAACTCAGACCCACGCTGCGGGCTCCCTGGTGGTGCTAGCTGCAGCACGAGTTTCCAGGTAAAAAGCCCAGCAGAGCTTGTTAGGCTTGTTCTGTGCTCTGCGGCTTGCCTCTGACGTGCTCCCACCTCTCCGGCTGAGAAACCCTGCCCTTGAGGTAGGATCCAGCCGTCAGGGACTGTGGGAGTGCTGGGACGTTGTTCGTTGCCCGTGTAGGGGACAGCGCTTTAGTTCAGTTATGGCTTCAGGCATGTCACTCAGTTATCCTGGGACTCGGAAGGTGATAACTTTTATTTCCTGAGTTTTGCATGGCAATTTTGATCCATGAGGTGTTTCTGAGTTGCGTATAGCTTTAACTTAAAACTTAGAAACATCCCAAGCGTCAGGCTGGGAAAGAAAAAACGCACGAGGAGTTTAGACGCGTTGGTATTTAAAAAAAAACCAGAAACAAAAAAAAAACATCGAGGGGAAGGAGAGATGCCAAGCTCTCAGCTGGCTGTCTGAGAGCTGGGTCCTGCCCCTGCGTGTGGTCCCGGCCCTGTGGGACCGGTGGAATGTGCCTCCCTCCTGCTCTGCTGAGGACCTGCATGCCGCTGGTGTGTTCACGCCGGGGCTTACCGGCTCCCAGGGCAGCCCCACCAGGGAGTGCTGCCTAGCCAGGGCAGGACTGCCCTGAGCAGACCCACGCCAGGGCTGGGTTTAGGCTGCTTGGACTTTGGTTGGAAGTGAAGACTTGGTTTTCGGTTCGGGATGCTACAGATGCGCAGCCTGCTCGCTTCCCGGGGCCTTTCGGCTTTGCTTGTGGGGTGCCCGGCGCAGGAGCTGACGGCTCTCCAGGTGCTCCGACCGTTCACGCTGTGATAGCTGCCATTGCCTCACATTTGTGTGTCTTTGCAGATGTCTCTCCAAAAACACTAGGCCCTACCTTTAACTGATACAAATTAAAACCTCTGGTGATTTACCCCAGTAGAAATCATGGATCTTGTACCCTGCCTTCAAAGTCATGAGTTTCACACCTTGCGTTGTGTTGGTATAAGTTGTAAAGCAGCAGGGACAGCTAGGTCAACTGTAAAGAAGCGCTTGAGCACTTCCAGCAATTCCAAGGGACTCTGTCCCTCTTTTGCTAAGGTGGGCGTGCTGAAATTTTAGAAGACAAGGAGTACATTTTAGCCTAAATCAGCTCAGACAGCTACAGGGTGAACACAGACCGTGTGCCCGAAGTGGCTGCAAGCCCTCTCCAATGTCCGTCTTGGGCAATGAAATCTTTGCGTGTGGAAAATATGGTTTGGTCTTGCCAGTTAGACATCTCTGTCAGCTGGAGGAGACGCCTGCCGATCTGCCCGGCAATAAGTGTCACTCATCGCGGCACAAGGCTGTGCCTGGCCCTTGGAGGAGGTGTGGGAGACGGCAGGAGAGATCATTTGTGCCGACAGCTCTGATGGAAGTTGTCTCTAAACTAACCTGATATTTGTAGTTCAGCACCCTGCCACACAAGCCTTTTTTGCATCGTCAAAAAAAGAAAGTCCCCAGGAAATCCCGCGCTTTTGGTGCATAAGTATTCAGGTAACGGAAGGGCGACAACAGAGGGCAGGAGCTTCTGTCCTGCAGAGTTCCTGCGCTCTCTAGGGCCAAGTCTAGGGAAAGCCACTGCGAGGTTCAGGCAGAGGGAACAGAGGTGTCGATGTGGAAGCGGGGATGGGAGATGCTGGAGATGTAGACGTGCTGAGTTATTTAACCTCCCCTCTCCCGAGCAATGGAATCCTGGCTGGGAAACATGGGCCATAAGACGGCCAGCTCAGGCCACTGTAGATGAACGAAACCTGAGCCGCGTAAGAGGTGTCCGGGACGGGCTTGTATATTGGCGTGCCGTCGATATGCCTGAGGGCAGGGCTGCCACCCAGAGGGACACAGGTCGAGCCAGACGATTGGTTATTATTTTTCTTGACTGAGCCCTCATTAGATCTCATCTCTGAGTGCGTTTTGATTCGTGGCCTTGCTTATGGCGCAGAGGTCTGGTCTGGGTCTGTGGAGCGCTAGTGTCTGTTACAGCTCCGCCGTGGACTCTCTGAGTGACCTCGGACACGCTCCATCGCTCCTCTGCACCGGTGCAGTTTTCTGTCAGTTTTCTGCACTGATCGGTAGAAGTATTGGTCCTTGACTGTGTTTGCAAATCATGAGAGGAAATACTATGCACGGTGTTAACCGTTTCTAACTGGACTGGTGGTAAACTTAAGTTATCGTAAATGAGAGGCTCGCAGGCTGGAGACGTCCCTCTCCTTTTACTGCCGTTAGCTTTCTCTAGGTGCAGGAGCTGTGCCTCTCTCCGCTTGCCCCAAAAGGTTGGTTCTAGAGGTACAAGTGTCAGAATTATGGTGCTCTTTGTTCTCCTGACAAATTCTCAGATGTGTTTGGATTTGTACAGGCATCGAATGTCTAATAAAAAGCAAGTACCGTCCCCGTGTCACTTTAACATAGTATTTACAAGCCCCTGGGTCCTTTCACTTGACCAGATCTTTACTTTCTGGTTATTTGCTGTCTTCTCAATGATATGTAACAACTCGGGCTTTAACAGTTCTGAACCATCGCGTTACCCAACACCACCAAAAAACGAGATGATAATAACAGGTTTTATTCAATTGTGTGTGAAAGAGACAGTTCAGCAATAGAACGCTAGATCTAGCATATTGTGTTAAGAAGTTACTGTCCAGAGAAAGTAACTGAAAGTCCTGTCCTGTGTCATTAAAGATTATCGAAATGGGTTATATAAATGGATCAGAATTTTGCTATTCCTGTTGCTCCTACTTGATTATCTCCCAAAAAAAGACTTTTCTCACCCCATAGGTGACCTTTAGGGGCATTCAAGTCCTTGTATTTATGTATTTTATGCATAATTAAGCAGTTCTGTATTTACATGATACCAAAAGAAATACACATTCCTGTTTCTTGATCCAACTACTTTGGATTTTATCTGTCCAGAATGGCTTGTCTTCAAAACATCCAGCTTTTCGTGGTTTGTCCTTGATGTTAGCACTCAAGAATGCATGGGAAAAGGCTCGGGTCACTTCACAAAGGCCTTTGCAGCCTTTGGTCGTATCCACTCTTGCCTATTTTTCTAGGAAAGGAAAGGTTTTATCGCTGCCCAATGACAGCCGATGCTACCACCGTTGCTCACACCAACCAATACTCTCCCCACATAAAGCCCCTGTGAAACGAGTAGGCTGACTTGGAGAGCCAGGGCTGCTTCGTGAGGGAGAAGACGGCCTGAGTCCTCCTCCATCGCCTGATGAGTTAAGACCGGTGACGTTTTCAAGGGTGTTGACTTGTTTGTTAACTCACAAAAAAGAATCATGAGGGAGAGAGGGAGCGGGGAGAGAGCCCCTTGGCAGGAACTCACATCTAAGAGGTTGTACTGGGTACGGCAGGACATGTAATGCCCTTAACTTGCAAACAACCGTAAATGGTAATGACTTGCTGCTGACCTAAGATCTACCATCAGTAATCCGACTACCACCTACTGTCGTATCCAGCACAAAAGAATTTAAACCTCCTGCCTGAAGGCTTTTTTGGTCTTGGAGATCGACCAGTAGTTATTCTACGGTTGCTGACAGTTTAGATGCACTAATTCTAAAACAAATGCCCTTTTTCTGGCTTAGCTTCATCTAGTTTGGAAAAGCGGTCGTTGAGTTAAACCAACAGGGCATTTGTGCTCCCAAATGTGTGTGTTGAGGTGAGAATTTGTTCCAGAACGCTTGCTATGGTAGACATTCACATTCTGTCTTAGTTCAGTTGTACTTACAATAAAGCCCTGATTTTCATTTGTTTTGTAAAACAGCTTGTACTTGCATTTGCCCAGCTATTCTCTGTTATTGGTCTTTCGGAGTGTTTACGTGACGCAACTAACGTCATGTGTCAATTGCAAACATTTGTCTGCAAATACCAGAGAATACATTTTTGCCTCCTGCATAGTGTGCTGTATTCTCTGCTCTATTGTGTTTATCAACGTATGCGTTGCCATAAATTATCTAGGAACTGTCCTCGAGGGAACCTACTATAGCTTTAAATTAAAACATGCCCACAGAAAGTTGGCACAGCTCGTTTCTTTGGCTGATGGTCTTTTCTTTCAAACGGCACCATCGAGTTGCCGACTGACTCTTGTAGGATGACTGTCTCTGTGTTTCCATAGAGAATCCTGCAGAAGAAAATGGCCTTTGGGGATCTACTTCTGGTCCTATGAACTTCTTCGACAATGGTTTCAATCCTATTCAAAATAATTTTCTATAAAGCTGTGTTTAATCAGGTTCCACAAGCTTTTATAGCACTGCAACGATGCCGTGGTCTTCTGCTTAAAAAGCGTTTGCAGTGGGAGCACATCTTTTCCTTTTCCCTTGTCCCCATAACGTATGTACAAGATTTTTTGTTACGTAGGTATGATGAGGGGATAGAGTTACCTTCTCTTACAGGCCTAGAATATCCTTTGTGGGATCTTCAATCCAGATGAGGTTGGTGGGAGGATTTCTGCAGTCTTGCCTCTGTGAAAATGTACTTTGGTAACAATAAAGTTGCAGAGAAACCCTGCACGGCTACAGAGCGGAGAGGGAAGCTTCAAACAGCCGGTTCTGCTAGGAAAACGTCCCCACCGCCCTAGGCTGTCGTCCCCTGCCTTGTACAGTGGCAGCCGCTGACTCGCACGCATGCGAGCAAGCCAGCTTTGTGTAGTAACAGCTCAGCAGTTTATGGCCGTATGCAGGGGGTGGCTTTTTTTAGCTACTCATTAAACCACGGAAGGTGCCAGCAAGGCATGTGGTCTTTAACAGCCTTGTCGCGTTTGCTGAACAGTGACTTGTGCAGATGGAGCAACGGGAATGCAGAAAACATAAAGGAAGTAATTAACCAAGTAAATCTTTGGAAACAGCATATGCTGATGAAGTTTTCATAGAGCAGCGGGTCCTTTCCCTTCCAGAAACCCCGGGTTTAGATAGTCCCTGGGCACTGCCAGGGGAAGGCTGTAGGAGGTAAGTATCATCGATGGTGATCCAAGTCAAAGGCTACGAAGAGAGAAACGTCCAAGGCTGAAATGATAGCAGGGAAGGCAGCCAGAGGTGAACCATGGCTGAGCTCCAGTCCTGCCCTTTACAGACCAAGTAGATGAGATAAGGTGTGTGTTGTTGGGGTCATGGAGGAGGCAAAGAGCCGTGGCTGGTGAAACCGCTTCGCTGTTGTCCAGAGTACGGCTCTTTCTCTCCTCTGTAAAGGGTATCACAGCCACAACCTGCCCTCTCTACAAGGAGATGCCAATTTAAGTAGCTAGTGCCCGTGATGACTTTTCCCCCTATACTTAAACTTTATCAACGTAAAACTGTATACTTATTGGCAGTTTCCCGCTCTTGGTGGACGGTTTAACATTTCTAGTTGAATTCCTTCAGCCTCTCAGTGTTGTAATCGATGACTCTGATGTGTTTTTCTGCAGCGCTTGCATCTTAGCGAAGATGTGGCTGGGGCAACTTTCATGGCAGCGGGAAGCTCTGCTCCTGAGTTGTTTACATCTGTCATAGGTAACTAACCTGCTGCTGCTTCTTGAAACCTCCGCGTTTCCCTGGCTGTTTTTCAGAGTTGAAACGGGATTGCTAAGTGCCGGTAACATTCGTTGTAATACCTGGCCCTTCCCTCGTGGGCACACACAGGACTAACTGTGGAGAATCCTTGCTAGGTGAAGCAGCTCTGACAAAGTGCCGTTATCCCACAGCAGGGCTGCCTTGGAAGTGGTTTGGTCCGATCCCGTCAAACGAGGGCCAGTAGGCAGGTCACCTTAACTGTCCATTAATTCGCCCCGCTGTAGCGCAGGCGAACGGCACGGCGCTGAGCTCTGCACGTGCGGCCTTCTCCCCTCCTGTCCGCCCTCCTACGCTATCTGCCACGCCGTCTCTAGGACGTAGCGTGAAAGGATGCACCTCCAGCCTCTTGGGTTGGTACCCAGGCGAGCTCTTCCTGTGTCCTCAGCTGCAGGTTTTCTTCTGCCATCACCTCCGCTCTGGTTGGTCTTCTAACACCATTTCCCTCTGGGGAAAGCCGGAGTGGGGACAAAAAGAGGATTTGAAATGCTTTCTCACAGAAACAAATTGGTGAGAGCATCACACTACCAAAGCAACTCTCTGCTTATGGGAGGTGTTGCCAAGGGATTCAACAGTCCTTAAGTGTGTGAAACCCAGGAAACTCATGTGGTCTTTCAGCAGCCTTTGGCTGAGAGGGGACTGCAGTCAGCTGTTCTAAAATGATACTGTACGTACGCACCTGGCGCAAGGGGAAGGTCTTGCAGTTTTACTCATCCACATCTCTATTGGTAGGTGGTCGTCAGGGCAGCGGTTGGGAGGTTACGGTGGGCTTTCCATCACTGAGGAGAATTATTCTCAGCTAAGATACTTCCTCTAGAAGATACTTCTATTTCAGTCACAGCTATCAGATGCAGAGCACAAATTAATTCACGCGAAGCTACAGACTCTGCAGAGAGTTCCAATTACCCAAGCAAAGCTTCAAAATGTAGGAACTTAAATTGGACCAAGTTGCGGTTGTATTCCAGTTAAGGATAGCACGGTAGCAGGGTGAAAATAAAACCAGATTCCTTCAGGCAGCTTAGAGAAGCCCTAACGGTCAGATCATTATCTTGCTGTGGTGTAATCCACTGGATACTGAGTGTCACTTGGTGGGTGACTGCTTCTGTGTAATATGTTTCTGAGAAAAGGATAAAGTGGAAAAAAATATCTAAACTACACTGGCCAGTTAAATACTATTGGAACCTTAAAAGCAAGTGGTGAATTTAAACAGGCTGACAGCTAGCAGGAGATGGGGTGTTATTTTTAGGCTGACTTCCTAAGGAAAGAATTTTGTGCAGTACCGTGATGCATGTGTCTGTCAGTTCGTCTCCCTCACCATTAACCTCATTGGCCAATTTTAACCAAATTTGACAGAAGAGCTCTGAAAGGAGCTTCTAACGTAGCCCCATAACTCATCCTGAGAGACATCATTCAGCTTGCAAGTAGCTAGTCACCAGGCAGCTCTGAATCGGCTCCAGCTCAAGCTTCTGCTTGCCTACTGAAGCCAGTAGGGATGAGGATATGGGGAAGAGCAGAGTTATGGGGTGTTTCCTGCAGATTTGTGTCTAAAATCGGTTTGGTTGGAAGAGACCTTTAAGATCATCAAGTCCAACCATTAACCTGGCACTTCCAAGTCCACCACTAAACCGCATCCTTCAGCCCTACATCTACACGTCTTCTAAACACCTCCAGGGGACCCCTCCAGGGACGGTGACTCAGCCACTTCCCTGGGCAGCCTGTTCCAATGCTTGACAACAACCCTTTTGGTGAAGAAATTTTTCCTAATATCTGACCTAAACATCCCCTGGTGCAACTTGGGGCCGTTTCCTCTTGTCCTGTCGCCTGTGACTTGGGAGAAGAGACCGACCCCCACCTCTCTACAACCTCCTGTCAGGTAGCTGTAGAGAGTGATAAGGTCTGTGTCCCACCAGCTGCTCCCACAGAGCTTGCTCTCTTTTGTGATGTGTATTACCATAATGTTGGAACGCAAGACCAGGAGGTTGGTGACTTAGACATGTCTAGGTATTTGGTTTTCATTAGACAACCTACCCAGGACCCCTCAGAAAGCAAGTTCTGCCGCCTTTATTCACCCTAGTGCCTTTCTCTGAAAGTTGCCCTATTAAATATGAGAAAAACTGGCAGAAGTGGTACATGCCTTTACATTCATTAATGGGGTGCGAGGTCTGCAATTTTGTGTGGAAAAATGCTGCTCTTTCCAATTTACACAGCTTGCCTTGAACTTGTTTTTCAGGTGTTTTTATCACAAAAGGAGACGTAGGCGTTGGAACCATCGTAGGCTCGGCTGTATTTAACATTCTCTGTATTATTGGCGTGTGTGGGCTTTTTGCAGGACAGGTAAGAGCATTTAACGATTCCTAACAGTTCTTGCTTCATCCTGTGCCTTGGCTGTACTGTGAAATCAGCTGCCAGGTTCACAACCTTGCCACAAATTTCTCTGGCTTTGTTCTTTTTAATAGGGCCCGACGCTATTCCTCTTGCATTTTTGAAATGAAAAGCAGAACAGCAAATGTCAACTCAGGCTTTTTAAGCTGCCCAAGATATGTGGGTGGTCAAAGGAATAAAAGTTGATTATTTAACACCTCCTCTTGGTAGCTATTGAAAAATGTGTTGTGACGTTTGTATCTAGCTCTTTTAGACCAAAGGAACTGGGAAATGTCTGTGCCTCTGGCTGGTAAAAATGCACTTCGGTGAGCCGTGCACGATGCCTCTGAAAGAATGATGACACTTCTGGAGCATCACAAAAGATGCTGTCTTTGTGTAAGATGGTTCTCAGATACATGTGCTGAGCTGGCACAGCATTGTTGGTGACTGGGCATGACTTACAAAATTGTATAAGAAACATACAGCCTTTGCTTGTGGTTTATCTCATTATTTATATATAACCACGGAGTGGTTTATGTGGGAAGGGATCTCGGGAGGTCTCTGATCCAAAGCCCTCCCTACCTTGACCCCCCCCAGCTCAAAGCAAGGCTGATCTCAAAGTCAGATCAGGTTGCTCCGGGCCTTGTCCAGTCAGTTTTTGAATACTTCCAAGGATGCCCCAACTTTTTCCTCACTAGCAGTGAGGCTATCCATCCCTAGGGTAAGTTCTGACTGTTTTCCAGCGTGTCAAACTGCTTATGACAACACAAGCTATTAATCTGAAATTAAAGTAATTAAGTTGTGAGAGCTGAGCTGCTGTCTGAATTGCAGACATGATTGACTGTATAATTAAATATCTGAATCTGCATTCACCTTGGCACTTGCCAACATGCTCAGTATTTTTACAGTCTCATAAAATGTTCTTTGAAATGTGACTGTGCAGACTTATTTGTAAAGAGGAGAAGCAGGGTAACGTTATCAACACAGGGCAATAGGATAACTAGCACGGGAAGAAGAGCTTTAAGAGAAGGGGCCCGTATAACTTGGTCAGTATGAGAAAGCACGCAGAGAAATCACACTTGCCTGGGAAAGTTTGTAATCCAACTTTATTTGCATTAGCAATGAACTTTTTCAGGATGATGGTGAACATTTTCACTATGGGGAGGCTTCGGGAAAAGCCCACGGTGGTACTTTTTAGCCACCTAAGCTCGCTTGTTTTGCATGGGAACAGGCAGCTGGAAGCCACACATGCTCTATGTGTTGGTGGCTCTACTGTAACTCTTACTGTGAAAGCCCAATTGATTCAGGCCAATTTTTAATGACCAAAGCTTTCCCAGGGCATGAAGCTGTGTTCCCCAGAGGTGCTCTCCTGTAATCAGTAGGACTCTTTGCTCAGGTTGTTTTTTTCAAGCAAACAAAGACGATCAGCTGTTCAGCACGATGGCAGAGGAGCTAATTCTTCTGATTTTTACTCTCCATAGTATTGATTGCATGCCTCGAACCTGCTACAAAACTGGCTATAAATCACAGTGGAAAGGGTTTGCTAGAGTTTTGGGGGTCGACGGAGAATGTCAGTCTTCTCAAGAGACCATTTACAGATGGAAGGTGTTTCTGAAGGATGTAACACAGCTCTCAAAATGCTCTTGTAAATGCCTTCAGCCTCCCAGGTGTGGTAGCTGTCAGAAGTTCAAAGTGGGGATTGGCTGCTGTAAGTCATCCTAAGGGTGGTCTGCAAGTCTCTTTCAAGCCAAGAATTGAGATTTGGACTGATTTGTCCCAACTTTGTTTTCCCTGACTCTGTTAGTGATTTGCGTGTGGTTTCGTCAAGTCACTTAACTGCTACTTGCTGCAGTTTAACCCACAGAAGCTGGGTGAGAACTGGAATGATGGACATCGCTGCATGGAATCATGATTTAAACGAGCAAATAAGAAACCTCAGCTTAAAGAATTCTGATATTCTAGATAAAACTCTGGTTTGGTTTGTGCTTTTCGTTTTTTCCCACTCCCAGCCCTTCACCAAAAAGTCATTCACTTTTACTGGTGTGATTCATCTTTTTGTTTTGTGTTAGTATTGGTATGAATTTTGTTTTGTTATCAATAACGTCTCCATAGACGCACTAGCATAGGTGCTAAATTTGGTTGGCAGTTGGATTTCAATTCTGCTGAGGACCTGGATCTCCGTTTGGAGTTGCCTTGTAATGGGCCAGGTGAGCCTGGAGGCAGGCGGTTGGTCTGAGCTGCTCCCTGTGCTCCAGCGCAGTTAGAGCAGGGTTTTCTCTTTTGAGCTCAGACCTGCGGAGTCAGCAGCCGAAGTCCTCTGATTTTCAGATGAGACCAGTGAGTCAATGGGCAGAGATTTAGCAGCCAAACTTTGCTGTCTTGTGAATCTCCCCCGAGGCTGCCCAGGAACACAGACCTGTTTTCTGGGATTCCTGCCCTGGAAACGGACGTTCAGGCATCTCGGTTCAAGGCTGGAAGGCTTTCGGGTTTGTCAGGTGGGAGGAGAGGAGCAGAGAATTAAGCCTGCACCTGTGGCAGTTTCAACCCAATGATGCTCATGTGGCCTTCGTGTTCATCAAAACCCCTCATTAAATGCTCTGCTGTCAGGAGGTGGCTGCTGCAAATCGCCAGGGTGGGCGAGAAGGGCTGTTACTCCGTTCCCCCTCTGTCTGTTTTACACATGGGATGCCTCTGGCAGAGGAGGGACAATTTCAGGATGATCACACCACGGATTTCCGCGAGGGGACTTGCGGAGGGGGTGGAGGTCATCTCACCCTTGCTTTCCTGTAACACCTGCCAGCAGTAGCCGCAGCGTTCCAGCAGGAGCTTTTATGTGAGGGCAGTTGGCAGCTGCGGTTGCGGTAACGTGTTGAGATCCCGCTAGCTGCTCAGCGCCTGATGGCACGAGCTGCTGTTCGGATGCTGGGTTGCTTTGGAGATAACCGGCAGTCCGGGAGGTGGCCGGAGAGCAGCACGGGCAGCAGCGCTCAGTAAGCCGTAACTCGGTGTCAGGGCTGCTTCGTCCCTTCCCGGGGGTGCTCAGCTCGCAGCTGGGGGAGGAAATTTCTCTGTGCTGGAGATTACGGGGCAGCTGCCTGGTGGCAGAACGCTCGGGAGCACTGTACTGGGAAACACAGAACTGGAACCTGGCGGGGACTTCTGCAGCATTTCCATAGGCGCTCTTTATTTTTGCAGAACTGTTCAGTATCATGAGAGCGCCTTTTGTTTGTTTGTTTGTTTGTTTGTTTTTTGAACTGCTAAAGGGGTGAATTAAAAAATACTGACCAGCTCTCTCCAGGGCGTGTTTTATTTTTAAATTAGGTTGCAGTATGTACGCGCTGTGTTGGATGTATTATTCTTGGGCTTAAGAAAACACTGGGTTTGGCTATATGCACCTTGTTTAAAAAAAGAAACAAACCCACAGCCCCAAAAAGCTGGTATGCATTTACTTGGCACACCAGCTCTTAATTGATTATTTTTCTAAGCCTTTAATGGTTGGTAAGTGGACGCTTCCCAGAATAAATGAGAATAGACATCCCACTGCTGGCACTGGGGAAGGAAGGTGCGAGGGCCACACCTCTATATGACACTACGCACCTAAAAACTGCGTTTGAAAGAGCATTGTTAAGGTTGAAAGTCAAACACTGAAAAGTTAGAAAATAGCAGCATTAAGGTTCCTTGTGCAACCTTAATTTGCCCCCCTGGTGTTTATGCATTATTATACGGTCTTTAATTACAGGATCCCATGCTGGTTTCTCCACAGGGTCGCTGCCTCCCTTAGTGCGCAGAATGGACTTTGCTCACTTAATGAGCAGCTATTCATTATTTTGTTTTCTCTTCATTGTTCAGTGTGTGCCCTTCTGCCTTATTTACCAGGCTCCATTCAAGCCCTGTTACAGAGGCAGAATTATTAATTTCCTCTTGAACTTCTGCCGATCTCATCACTATTGTATCTGAGCAGTTGATGAACAATTAATTAATTTTCCCCAGACCTCTGTGAGATGAAGGGATGTTTTAAAGGTGGGGAAACAAAGCACAGAGAGATTAAACAGAAAAGAATAACTTGTCATTTTAGGGGCCAATTAGAGCTGACACGGGCCTCTTTTTCCTCCTGAATGTATAGGATCCTGTGGCATGTTCTTTGTTCAGAGGGCAGCTCCCTCCGGCTCCAGATGCTGCTCCCACTGCTCCTGCTGCTCACCTCAGCATTGCACAGGAGTTTCCTTGCTGGGATGACCTTGGTTTCAGTGGCCATCTCAATGTCTGTACAGCCCATCTCTCCTTGGGAGCGTTCAGCTGCGTTAGCTGTATGAGCCCCTTTTCTTCTCCTAAGTCCCAGCCTATATTGCACCTTCTGGAAGGGAACACCAAAACCACCTCTGTCATGAGCCCTGGCTTTATCCCTAGGATCATTCTTGACCTGAATTAAGCAACTGACTTAACTACCTCATCTCCTAAGATTCGGTGCTTGCTTTTGCTAGCGCGGTGATGTTCCTTCTGAGCACCCAGGCACTCAGGTTTCTTTCCGTTCGATCTGTCTCCTAAGCCCTCCCCGACCCCTCCCTATTTCTTGAGGCTTGAGAGAAAAGCTTTCTCCAGAAAGATTTTTCCTGTGGATCATGGATCCACGCCATAGCTGTTTCTCAAGCGTCCAGCTCTGCCCCAGACCCACTTCTCCTCTCCTCCCTCCTCTGCTCTGTGTCTCCTTGACCTGAATCCTCCTGGCTTACTTTATCCATGCCAGGTAGGCACCTTTGAAGGAGCCTGCTCTAGAGCCAGGGCAATCACATTTTCCACTGTTTTCATCTCCTCTGCCAGCTGCAGACTTGGTGTACCCCACGGGCAGTTTGTGCTGGAGTGCTTGCGACACATCTGCCCTTACTCTGCCCGTGGCTGGAGGATCCCACCATAGAATCATAGGGTTGGAAGGGACCTCTGGAGATCATCTAGTCCAAGCCCCCTGCCAGAGCAGGGTCACCCAGAGCAGGTGGCACAGGAACGCGTCCAGGTGGGTTTGGAATGTCTCCAGAGACGGAGACTCCACCACCTCTCTGGGCAGCCTGTGCCAGTGCTCTGCCACCCTCCAAGTAAAGAAGTTCCTCCTCACGTTTAGGTGGAACCTCCTATGCTCAAGTCTGTGCCCATTACCTCTTGTCCTGTCCCCAGGCACCACTGAAAAGAGCCTGGCCCCATCCTCCTGACACCCACCCTTGAAGTATTTATAAGTGTTGATAAGGTCCCCCCTCAGCCGTCTTTTTTCCAGACTGAAGAGACCCAAATCCCTCAGCCTTTCTTCATAAGAGAGATGTTCCAGTCCCCTCATCATCTTGGTAGCCCTTTGCTGCACCCTCTCCAGCAGTTCCCTGTCCTTCTTGAACCGGGGAGCCCAGAACTGGACACAGCACTCCAGGTGCAGCCTCACCAGGGCAGAGTAGAGGGGGGAGATGACCTCCCTCGACCTGCTGGCCACACTCTTCTTGATGCACCCCAGGATGCCCTTGGCCTTCTTGGCCACAAGGGCCCATTGCTGGCTTGTGGTCATCCTGTTGTCCACCAGGACTCCCAGGTCTCTTTCCATTGAGCTGCTCTCCAGCAGGTCAGCCCCCAGCCTGTCCTGGTGCATGGGGTTATTCCTCCCCAGGTGCAGCACCCTGCACTTGCCCTTATTGAATTTCATAAGGTTCCTCTTTGCCCAGATCTCCAGCCTGTCCAGGTCTCTCTGTATGGCGGCACAGCCTGCCGGTGTGTCAGCCACCCCCCCAGCTTTGTGTCATCAGCAAACCATCCCTGGTTTGTAATCCCAGCAGAGTCGCAGCCACCGTGAGAGGCTTCCTTCTGGATGCATCTCTGAAGTCATTAAAAGGCTTATAACAAGGGTCCCTTACCCAGTGTGGCAAGTCTAAAATGGGAAGCCCCCACGTGCCCACGTGTTCCCCTTGCTCCAGACACCCAGCAGGTCTCAGGCTACGCTGCATCTCGATTTGACACACTCCTGTGGTGCTTTGTCACCTCTGCCTTTGGAGTAGGAGGCTTCCCCATCCACGCTCGGAGGCTGCTGGGAATGGGTGTTAAGAGCCATGGAGATCTTGGCCACCCTGCCTGCAGGCACCAGCTCAGGTTTCGCTGGTCAGCCGCTGAGCGCTGCCTGGCTCTCGCCCTGGCTCACGTGGGAAGATGCTGCTGGGAACTGGTGCTGTGGGAAGGGGAAACAGTGCTTAACGCTCAGCAGTCAGTCTGAAGGAGCTTGGGAGCAGGCTGCCAGCAGCCCTCAAGCAAGGCAGTAATTAGAAAAGCTTCCACTTCGTTTCTTTATTTATGTATTTAATTTTGAAATTTTAAGGAATTTATCACCTTGGTAGCTAGAGCCCCAGTGCTGCATGCAATTGCAGCCAAGCTCGTTTCTGCAGGCTGAGCTGCTTGCAGGATGGGTGTCGGAAAGCCACACAACGTGTTTGTGCCGTCTGCTGTTACGCCTCACGTTAGGGCTTCCAAATAGCTGTGGTAGTGTTGTAATGCTCCTGAAGAGCTACTCTCGTGCTAAAAACCAGTTGATGTAGATGAAAATCAGCTTTAATGTATCCTCGTGCTCCTTTTTGCTTTGTGGCCCAGCCAGAAAAGGACCAAGTTGGGCTGGAAAACGGATAGATTTGAATAATGCCAGCAGATTGGGGAGATTAACCATGCGGCTGTCGTGCGCCAGCCCAGAGCTGAAGTTGTGTGTGTTACAGGCTCTAGGGAAGGATTAACAAATGCAAGCAAGCAAAACTGCTTTAAACAATCATAAAGACATTTCTGTTAGCGTTAAGTATTATAAACCCATTTTTTTTTAAACAGTGCTAAAAATGTAAGAAAGTTTCAAATCCAGTATAAGTCAGAGACACCTCTACCCATCGGACACTTAAGCGTTGGTGGGCTTCTTACTAATTTCAGAACCAAGGTGGTTCTAGATTATGTAAAAAATATTTGTGCCATAGTTTGTTAAAAAGTAGAAATGTGTGTTTCAGTAGCCTGAAAGTGACTTGATTTTCTCTTCCAATTAGTCTTGATGACACTTGGTGGATCGCCAGTGAGGATTCTGGACTGGAAGGGTTATTTTTTTTAATTTCTGTCTCTTCTCACTGATACGAGCAATGAAATCTCCCGAGGTCTTTATCCTTGGCACAGGAGGGCCACTGTTCAAAAAGTGACAGTCGATGCAGGCTGCCTGCGTTTTTGATGGCCAAACCAAAACCACCCGGAAAGGCTGGATTTTCTAAACTAGCATCCACACTCTGAAAATCAGATCTCTCTTTAAAATATCTTCAAGTGGGCCTCTGGAAGCTGAAGGACTCAACCTTTGATGCGTTTTGAAATCTCTGACCAAGGCATGTTTAGAGAGATAGATGAAGTTTACCCTTGCGGATGGCTGAGTCCAGCCCACTTGGCTGGGGCAGTGAGCCTTAGAAGTTTTGCCTTCTTTCTTCTTGCATCCTGTTGCAATGTTCTGCTGGTGTCTTACATGCACACACACACACACTGAGGAAGATTGGCTTTATTTCATCTGGGCAGTAGGTGCGACTTCTAAGCCGTAGGTGGTTTTAGCTTATGGAAATAGATTAAGAACAGTCCTCCTTCCCCAAATGCTGATATAGGGCAGGCTGGATGTGTCTGTAGCTGTTCCCTCAGTTGTCCGCGTGCCTGCGACACGAACGCGTATTCTTGCAATTGTACAGCTAAGTCACATAACCCAAACGTTGTTTATTTAGCTGCCGCGGCTGTTCTGCTTTCTGCTGGCAAAGAGGGTATGAGAAAGTAAGAGAATGCTGCAAGAGATGAAATGGTAGCAGATGCAGCCCTTCAAACATAAGTTCAGTAACATTTCCCAGGGATGGATGCTAGATAGCAGGGAAGAGATGCGGGCGCGGAGCCTGCCGTCTGTGTTGTGATGGATTGTATTAGGCCTTTTCCGTGACTGCAAACCAACCGCGTATGGGGAGATTGACCTTAGCCCAGGGTCCCCTCCAAGCCTCAGCCTCTCTGCCCTGTCTTCTCTGACTCTCTTGTTTGTGCTTCACAAATTCTCCCCTCCTTCCGCTGCCCTCTGGTCATGCTTGGCGGCAGGGATGTGGGATTCTCGGAAGCAGTCAGCGCTTGCTTAATTCAGCTCTCATTCAAGCCAGCACAAGCAGAGTTCGTTCAGCTTTGAGAATTCCTCCGTCCAGATTCTTCTCTTTTCCGCAGCTCTGCTGCTCTCTCCTGCGTGTCATCCAGTCCTCCTCTGTCCTCATCCAGCACTAAACTGCAGCCTTTTGCGGTGTTGCAGAAGCGGATGGAGGATGAGAAGAGGTTAGTGAAAAGTGCTTAAGTGAAAGCAGTATAACCTCGAGTTGCAAGTCACTCCAGCATTAAACAGCAATTTCTAATCTGCATGGCTTGATTTGTTAATTACCATTTAACTGCTGTGTTTTTCATTTGAGTTCTAGGTTCTGTGTTTCAACTTTGCCCAGAACAAGACAGGCTGCTCCGGGTGGAGCAGGGGACCATGAACGTGGGGTTGTGCCAGAGACGTTCTTGGTTTTTTAGAGTCTCTTCCAGATATTTCTTCTGGCAAGGGGTCTAGTTGGTGGCCCGGTGTCATTCTTCAATATGCTGGTGTAAAAAAGGACTACCTTGACCCCATCTGACCTGCTTCCTTCTGCTCCAGGGGTATTCTTTTACCTGAGGAAATAAACTAAATTCTCCAGGCTCTCCTTTGTCCAAGTTTCAGTAAACCCTTGTGTAAGCTGGGGATGCCTCTCAGAATCATCAGCTGATGTGCGCTCAAGTTTCATATCCGTGTGAAAATATACCTAAGAAATAAGTGTTACAAACAGCAAAGAGCTGAGACTAGGAAAGTGAACAGAGATTTAATAACTAGGTAGAACATTGTTTATTGAAGAGACTGGGACTTTTGCAATCTGTTTTTAAAGTAGTTTTGTCATACAGTTAGCTTGCATGCATCTTAATCTTTTAAGCTTTAATTTCACTGACAACAAGTCGTTCAGCCTGGAGTCGTTACTGACGTTTGGCTTTATGATTGCGCTCATCGGCTTTTTTTTCTTTCTTCTGGATTGTGGAGGAGTTTTGGGAGGGGAGAGTTGGAATGTTGTTTTTTTAATTCGTCGGTCTGTGACCGTCGGTGGAAAACATGTAAAACTGTGAAGAAGTAGTTTAAGGAGAACTTAATGCCAGCTGTTGGGACTGTATGCTGCTCTTGTAGTCTGGTAGACAATGTTTTTTTTTGTGCTGGCAATGTTTTCTAGTGACTGCAAGCCTGGTCTTTCGCTGATAAAAGTGTGTTGCAGACTCGAAAGCAAGAAAGGGACGGTAATTATCCGGACAAAGATCTAGCACTGAGACTTCCACTGAACTCACATTTTTCCCAGAAGTCAAGGCTATGGTCCTGATGGGAACACGGAGCTGCCGGCATGGTCATGTGTATGTGAAACCCCAAGTACCAGAGGAGCAGCGGGAGGATGCTGGCGGTGTCATTCCCACTGTCCTACAGAAAGTTGGGCACTGAGTAAGCAGCTTGGACTGCAGACGGGGCAGAAAGATGTCGATGGAGTTTCAGGGCAGAGACGTCAGTTAATAGAGACGTTGCCTGAGGGTCCTCGAAGTGGAGAGGCTGCAGCCTTTCTCTGTGCCCTAGGAAAGTCCTCGTGCACCCCCAGAATAACGAGGGTGCTCCCAGCCGCCGGGCCAGCAGCAGGAGTTACCTCTGCCTCGGCTCCCTTCCCTGCTGCTCTCTGGGCAGGCAGCTGAATCGGCTCCTCTGCCTCTTGCATCCTTCTTTGTGTTTTGTCAGAGCAATCGAGGAGGATGTTCGCCCACTGTAAAAGCAGCAGAGTGCTCCTTTTCCCTGGGGTTTTCCAACTGGGATGTTTGGCACTGGCAGACAACAGGGCGACTCTGGGTGATAAAGCAAATTAGATTCCTTTCCAGCTCCCCCTTTAACACAAGTGGTGTTACCTGGGGAATCGGGGACTTGTGGATTTATGGCAAACTTGTAGCCGTTGTGCGAGCAAACATGGTCTGTGTTAACCACACAGTCTGTTTGTTCACCAGAAAACACTGAAGGTGACTTTGTCCTGTTCTCTGTGAGTTGTCGTGCCTTGGCTCCACGGTGTTGCTACGTAGCATCAACCTGTGTGTGGTGAATAAGCTTTGTCAGAGGTACCTGTTACGCCCTAACCCTTTTGGTCTCCTTTTGGAGAGGTCTGATGAGCTCTGCAAGCATTTTGTCATTCCCGAAGTAACTTTATTTCCCAGAACTAGGCTAGCAGCCTGCATGAAATCAGTATTCCTGCACTGGGCGCCAGTTTAGCAAAGTTGGCTAATAAATGCTTAGCTTAAAGCAGGGCTGCTTGCATCATTTCTGTCCAGTGAGGCATGCAAGCCTAGACTTTGTGGTGTCGGGGGCCTGGCGTCCACATCTAAGTTGAACCAGAAACTGCACAGTGAGGCCAGTGAGATTGGACCTACTGATGATTTTTATTATTTTTTTTTTTCCCTCGTAAGGTCCGTGTTGCTCTTGCGATAGCATCTAGCAGTCTCAGTTGTGGATTAAAACTCCACAGTACTGTATGTTAACGCAAATACAGAGCCAGAACGTAGCTCTTGAGCCTGAAAGCTGATGATCAGAGTGTATGACGGGAGACAACAGGAGGGGTTGGGCAGACAGACGGGAAAGCACAAGGAAACCGTGACGGACCAGCAATGTGGACGCTGCGGGCCAGCTGCTTAACACGTAATGAGTGATTTATGGGCTGTGTGGGCACAGGAAGGGTTTGGCATTGGTAAGGTATTTATGGGAAGGTCCTCTCAGGCCCAGGGACAACGTGACGGTACTGATAGAATACCGTCTTTTACTTCATGAAGATATGGTAGGGACTGGTATAATGAATGGGCAGATCGGGTGCCAGGATTGCTGTCTGTGAGTGATCCAGGACGGGTCTGGCCATTGTAGAAGTTGCTTTGATTTTTTTTTATATTAGCGTTTCAAAACCTTCTTCACAGAGTTACATTCAACAGTAGAATACAAATAGGGGAGGCAATCAGAAGAGTTGAAAATGGATTCCTATCAGCAATCAAGTCTAGTCCCTAATTGCCACTGAACACCATCACCGTTTGAGGTCAAGTTTTCTCTGTCAAAATTCACACACAGATCAATACCGTGGACTTACCATTGGTAGGTTTTTTTCTCAAATCATTTGTAGTGTAAAAGCAAGGAAATCACAAAAGCTGGTTTTATGTCTGACAAGCGCTGGCCAGCCTGGGGAGAACGGGAAGTGTTTACCCTGTGCATGCCTTCCTGTACCACGTCTATAGCTGTCCTTGGATTCTGCTGTGAATCCTGCACAGAATCGCCTGCGGTCCGGGAGATGTCTGCAAATGCAGGTCTTCGGGGTCCTGCTGCCTTGGCTCTGCGGGAATCTGAGCTAAAAAGACACGATGATCTGAATAACTCATGGACAATTATGAATACCAATTGAGCAGGGAAATATTTTTGGCTTTGTCCTGAGGTTTGGAGAGTGTCCACTGTTTCCATTCTGAGAATGTCACGGAGACAGATTGCTGCCGCAGTAATGAAAATATCAAGAGCTGCTTAAAAAAGCAAATATTCTTGGGGAAATAATGAGAATAAATTGAGTTGGTCCACAATGTACGGACCGGGAGCCAGAGTGACGGTTGAACTCTGCAGAGAATGGCTAACCAGTGGTAAAATTAGGGGGCTGGTAATTGGAAGGAAGCTTTCCTCCAAGTGAGTCCATTAGATCAGAGCTGCTTGGCAATTACTAGCTGAGAGAGACATGTATTTTAAGGCCTGGATTTTTTTTTTGCCCTGACCCATGCTCATATTTTATGTTTCACTTAAGTTCAGTCGGGGAGGGATGCTTAGTGTTGGTCAAAACCCCCAGCAAACCCAAATACTACACTGCAGAACTCTGGTGTCTTTGCCAGGAGGTACTCGGTGAAGATTATGGTCAGGGGACTGAGATGAATACTCATGGTGTCCTGGGATGTTGGGACAGGTGTGACCCCAGCATGTCAACAGCGGGGAGACATCACCATGGGGTATAGAAGGGAGCATCCCCATCTGCTCCCTAGCATTCGGTCCAGGACATCCTACTGTGCAGTTAGTCCCAGCACAGTCCCACACTGATGTCAACTGCCTGCTGGCTCTCCAGGAAGGCTGCACAGGCGGCAGTGGCTTTCCACGCAGGAATCTGTCTGAAATTTCAGCTGTCGCAGGGTGGTTCAGCATGCTAGGAGGGGACGCGGGATGAGGGACTCCCGCTGTGCTGTCATGAGAGAATCCCCCGTGTGTTTGCCCGGCTGTTTGGCAGCCAGCCTCGCCTGTCCTTCACCTGCACCAGGGGGTTGTCCCAGCTGTGGAGCAGGTTGCTCCAGCCAGCGTGGAGAGCTTTCCCTTTGCTGCGGTTTCTCATGCCTCTGCAGCCTTCAGACCCCAGCTCCTCAGGAAGCACCCAGAGACGTTGCTCTCACCAATGTTTCTGGTCCCTTCAGGGACAGTAAAGTGGGAATAAGCGTGATTGACTCACAGGTTCGTATCTGAGTCTGGCAGATGATCGCTGCGGGAGCAGCAAGGGGGAAAAGTATACCCTGTGATCTCTGCTGTAGTTGATCTGCAGCTAATGATTATTAGCTTCCGATTGACCGATTTATTCATTGCAGGTAAGATTTAATAGTGCCTAAAACAAGGGAAGTTTTATGAAAATTAACTTGCAAGTCCTGATGGTCAGGCAGTGCCTCTCTTTGTAAACACTGCTGGAAGACGGCAGGAATTATCTTCAGAAATTCCTTCCTGCCTTATATCTTCATTACAATTGCTATAGGACTGATACACTTAACACCGAGAGAGAAAGTGCGTGCAGAATATTAAACACGGCGGTTGCTATTTCCCACCCGTTTGGTCATGACCTTTCAACCAGCGCAAAGTCTGCAGCCTCTGAATCACAGGCATCACCCTTAGCGCTCCTTTTGCTCTTTTTCCTGGCGGCTGAACACTGCAAGGTGCTGGGGGCTGCCTTGGCACAGGGAGAACCTGCCTCCACCCCCGCCCAGGGGCTGCTCTGGAGCCAGCAGAAGCACTGCTGTCCCTTCGGGCAGGATTTGCCGCCTTCGGTGACCAGGAAGGATTGCGAGCCCGGTTCGTGGGACGTTTTACTGAGCAGGTGAGGGAGGTTTCGTTGAGGTGAAATGACCTCAGAGAAAGGTGTGAAATGCATCGGAAGAGTTATCCCCAAAAGGCCCACAGCGTGGAAGGATGTGTCCAGAAGTCATGTGGCAGATTTGCTGGCAGACGCCAGGAAAAAACGTCCCACTGGTGAGGGCTGGGAGCCTCCAGTGTCTGGGGACTGATGGGCAGCTTCTGAGATCCTGCTGGCCCTGGCTTGGCTGATTCTGTGTCTGAATTATGGAGCGGGTCAAAGTGCCACCAGAAACTCGCCACCTTCTAAGCCAGGTCTGGCTACGGGATTTCTAGTCTGTGTTTCTTAGCGCAGGCACAACCCCGTGTTTTGCCGTGGGAATGTACGCCGGTGAAAATGAGGCCTCCCAAGTCCTGCTGGGCAAGTTTCATGAATGGTTTGCAGCAGCAAACAAAACAAATGGATGCTGGTAAGGTGGTTAACACTAGGGCAAAAAAGACCTAAACAGAGAGAAAAATCGGTCCATACAGAGTTGCGCGTGAACAAGGTGGGTATGAGTGAGAAATGAGCGTGGTGCAACAGCTCAGTAAGTGTGTATCTGTGATATTTGTGAGCCCCCCATTTCTGAAGGATTACGGCCCCGTGCAGTCCCACGGGCATTTATTCTCCAGTGCTGCTGCTGGATAAAAAAAATTCTTTTATGTCCTGTACAAGGAAGGGAGAGTGCTTCATTAATTCACCCGAGCTTAGGCCATAGGGCTGGGGGCAGAAGAAGGACTGCATTGCTTCAGTCCCAGGTGAACACCTCACCCTCCAGGCTAGCTCTCTTCTTTAGGATAACGTATGGGGATATGTCTCCCGGGAAACATGCAGAGCCTCTGCAGTGGCTTCTTGCTGAAAGTCGTAGATGGATCTACAGCCTAATTTAATATAGGGATGAATACAAATAAGGCAGTGTCACTCTCTCACATTAATATATGATGCTTCATTGATATCACGACCGGTGAGGACGAACAGGCAGGTGGCAGGATCCTTGTAATTACCTGAGCTGAGCAAGGAGTTCTTAAAATAATAAATGGCAAAGTTAAAAGGCAGAGCCTGTGCCTGTCAAGGGAAATTGAGAAACCCTGAGAGATCAGTCCCTGTCAGGGCTGTCCCTCAGAGTGAGATCCTTGACAGATTCACCAAAGGCAATCCTGGATATTTGGCTCCTCAGAAGTCAGGATTTCCCAGGCTGCTGTCAAGACAGGCAGAAAGAATTTTACTTTTCTTGCTTTTCCATACAGATTGACAGATGCTGGAGTAGCACAAACTCTGAGGAGTCTTTTAAACCTCTCTGGTTTGAGCTGCTGTCTTCTGAGGGGTGTTTCAGCTCGGTGCGTTGGTCATGGGACAGGAGAGGGTTCCTCAAGGTGCGGACTGTCCAGAGAGTCTGCTGTGGCCACCAGCCCCGTGATTCATCTGGTTTGCAGCCCGCTTGCAAGTTGTCCCTGGAAGTGTGAGCTGCCCCCGAGGTCAGCCACCGACTGTAGGCCTGGACCGGTTTCCAAAGGCTCAGTGACTTGCCTGCCATTGCCCGACACGTGGGAGCAACTCATCAGCTGCACGTGTATCCACACACAGACGCGTGCGGGACCTAAGGAGCGGGACCAGAAGTGAGCCATGGCGTATGATGGTCCTCTGCTTGCGCTGGAGGAAGCTTGGTGACTTATCTGGTGAGGGAGGGTGGGCGCCATCGGTGTTCACCCCCTGTGAGATGTACGTGACCAGGAAGATGCCAGAGCTCAGTTGCAGGAGAGCTCTGTCTGTGTGAGAGAGACACAGACACCTCTGTGGCAGACAGCAGCCCTGGCTATTTGGTGCCCATCTTTGTAACGGTGTAAGGGCTTCAAGGAGCTGCCCCTGAGGTTTGTTCGTATTCCAGAAAAGCTCCATGAGTTTTAAGGGCCACCATGTGTAGGAATTGTAAGGATCCCTTTATTTCTGTGTCGTTCACATACATATCTCCTTAACTGCAGTGACTTCTCAGGTTTGAGTAAACCTTAGACTGTATTTAACCAAATAAAAGGCAGTGGGAACCTATTAAATTTTACCTGATTATGGTAAAGTAGATTTTCTTCTTATTTCTACCCACCACTGACGCAGATGTCAAACTGCTCATAACTTTAATTTTGCAAATGAAGCACAGTTCTGTCTTTAACTGTCTGGTGTACAAGGATCCATCCTTGTAGGCAGGTTTTGCTGTGTCCAATCGAGTCGTTTCCCTCCCTCCCAAGTACCTGGTGGAGAAAGTGTCTCAGTCATTTCATGGAAGATATTTTAATTTTCTGCTTGGCTTGGCTGAGCAGCTGTGACTTTAGGATGATTGGTTGGATTTGCATAAGGTCATTAAGATCCAATAATGATGTTTATTGCTAAGACAGCTGCCATTTATATTCATGCAGAGCAAGTAAAATTAAACCTCAACTAATATCACTGTTATTACCAATGCAGTTAACGACAATGGAACCCATCAATAAGTGAAGATTTCACAGCGGACTGTAGGTAATTCTCTTCCTGAAACTCTCGCCCCACTGGCGCGATGGTAGGCTGTGTGAGCACAGCAGGCTCTCTGTAAATGAAGGCTGATTTGGTGGTGACTGGGGTCGTGTTTGGACAGAAGAGGGACTGGGATCCACACAATGCGAAGCAGTATCACTACCGCGTTCTGGAACTACGCTTGTGTTGCGTCTGGATGGGTGAACAGCCAAATACTGATGCACCCTGAAGCTTCTCCCTTCCTAGTTCTCCGTAGCTGTGGCTCGAGATACTTCAGCTTGATAGGCCCTGCTGTGACCTGTCTCTCTTCAGTGGGGTGCAGCAGTGCTTGGCTTTGGTTCCTGAGAGGTAAAAAACCAGGGCTTTGCTGAGGACTGGTTTCTGCAAACCATGAGGAAGTAGAGTGCTGCTGGATTTCATCTTCACCTTGTCTTCAGGATGAGAGATGGTACTCGAGGTAGAGCCCTTTTTATTTTTGTACAATTCCAAATGCATAAGACATGTATTAATTACAAATTACTGTCAGTCTGATTTCCCTGAAAATCTGTCCCCAATCTCCGCCTGAGTTCGCTACTTCCTTTAACATTTGCCAACAGTTAGCCATTTATCTTATTTTGACCATGAGATCCTATTATATTATCACGGGGCTGATTAGGAGTTTTGTCACGGATTTGCTGAATGGCACTGTCAGGAAAACAGCACCTTCTGGAGGGGACCCCACCAAGCTTTACAAGCCACCCCTCAGCTGCGAGGGTGGCTCCTGCAAACCAGGAGTAGCGTGCGAGGAGATTCCCACTGCACGTCTCGGTGCAGCTGATTGAAGAGGCCGATACGGCACATTGCTGGCTGCTGGTGATGTTTCAGGGTGCCTGCAAGGTTTCACAGTGGGCAGGAGTTTTGTCAGTCAGCGCAGACAAGCATTCAAAAGCCAGATCCCAGACTCTGTGCGGGTGGTGTAAGAGCTTCCCTAATTGCTTCTGCGCAGTCCACATCAAAGAGGGGCAGCATGAAGACCGACCCAGATTCTCTGCTTCTGGATGCCTTTTGACAAGCCCGTAATGAGAATTTCCATGTATTGAATGAAAACTTGAGGGAGCGGCATCTGCTGTGAAACCACCCGGTTGCCTGCCTGCTCCTCTCGTCCCCAGCCTGGCAGAGCCTGGCAGCGGTACGTATTCCCTTGGCTTCCCGTCTCTGAGGAGGGGGAAAGACAGCAGCAGGGAAAAGGGGCTTGTGTTTGCTGCCTGTTTTCTTAACCTGTCTTGCAGCATTGCCAGGTTAAGGCTGTGTCAGTTTACAGTCATCTTTCAGGCTGGAGCTGTAGGTTAAAAGAAAAAGCTGTTTCTCCAGGAAAGAGCTTTGTGACTCTTGGTACAGCCTCATGAAAACTTTGTGGAGTGAAACTCCAGACCAGTGATTAGTTTGGAAGCACCCTTGGACCCCAGAGCTGCACAGAAGGGCCTACCCAAAATGGCGACCACGATCAGTCCCGTTTGCTTGTGGTGCAGTGCTGTAGGAGGCATGTTTGTATTAAAACTATGTCTAATGAATTAGAGGCATTTGACCACTTTCCTTTAAAACTCATGAGAAGTGTTCACCTTTGCCCGAAAATGCATTATGCTGAGTGGCAATCTCTCTGCCAAGCTCTAACATCAAAGAACAAAACTACTCACAAGGAGTCAGCAACACCGTGTGCTCGTCAGCCGGGAAGGAGATGCTTCCAGCTGTGAGACACTGAGCGGTGGATTCCCCATCAGCACATGTCTGTTGATCTCCGTAGAGTCTTAAGGCTAATCACCGCGGGGATTGTCTTTAATCTTTTTACACCCTCGGCCAAGCATTCCTGCCTCTCCATATTAACAAATTAAGTTATTAGCTCTTAATACCTGAAGATCTAGACCTTCTATGCCAGAGGGTAACAGAGAAATAAGATTAGGAAGATGGCTTCCAAAGCCTAGCATTTCCAGGCAGTGTGTGTAGCCTATCATTCAGCCCAAGAATGCCAAGCAAAGAACGGGCCATGAGAGGAGGATAAGCCCTGGAACAATTCAGAGTGAAAAAGGTCGCTGAAGAACGTGGACGTGCTTAGATAACGTTTGACGTGCTTCCCCTGGAAGGTTGAGCAGAGAAAATATCAAGCAGCCCATACCCCTCTGGACTGCCTCGCGCCTTTGTTGGCAGCAGTAGAAGCACAAACGTCCTTATTAAGGCAGCAGCATCCATGTTCTGCATCACACGCTTCATCTCGGGGCCATCACCGTAATGGCGAGAGCAGGCAAGTAGCAGGCTTTAAAATGGCCAGCTGGATTGCCTCCGCCAGCAGGTCTCTTCTGGATCGGAGGAGAGATTCTGCACAGCTAAGAGGAGAGAAATAATTTGGAAGAACAGAAGAAAGAAGGGTCAATTTTATACAGAATAAATGAGGAAGCCCTAGGGTGGGGCATGGAGTATATTGCCAGAGGCCCTGGGTGCCCTGAGCTAATTTAGGTGCCAAGAGCAGAAGGTGCCATTGTCTGATTTTCAGTGTTTTTCTTCCTGGTGGCTTATCTCCATGTGCGCGCTAGATGGAGGAGGTCGTGTGTCCTGCATGGGGCTGCTGCTTCAGGAGTTCAGAACCGCGGAAATCAGACTGGAACTGGTAAAGTCTTGATTTCTCTGCTCTCCAGCCCTTCAAAAAGGGAAATAAGCATTCTGAGTAGTAAATGTTATACGTAAGAGTTTGCAGGCTGAAAGTTTATTAATGAGGAACCAAGTACCTAATATGGGTCATTGTGCCATAGGAATGATGCTGCAGCTTGCCGGTGAGCATGCACTATGGGTCCTCATCTGTGTCAGACTCGTCAGGGGTTGCTCTGATTTAAGCCTGGACTAAAGAACTCTTCCTTTCAGCTCTGGGGATTCAGTCACCAGCGTAGTAGTCAAGAGACGGCTAATAGTCACTTGTCTGGGGTTTGAATTTTGGGTATTTCCTTCAAAAAGAGGAAATGTGTAACCTGACAATCGCTGGTTTTACAACTGCCTCTTTATGCTCAGCTCCCAAAGGGCCAGTTCTCCACTGGGTTACAGTATTGCTGATTTAAAACTTAAATTTGATCATGTTTTCACCTAAGCTGATTGCTTCCCTGATTTCCTTTCTGCCTTGGTCTGCTAAACTGTAATTTAAGTGGCTTCCAGTGCATTAAGATTTATGTGGGGTCCTTGGTTTGCTGCAAGACTACATGGCACGACTTAGACATTCAAGGTCTTGACAGTTATAAACTAGAATACACGATTCTTGTCAGCAGGCTGAAAGTATTGCCATTTCCCTCAGCGCTAATTAGCTCCTTTTACCCTCGGTGCATGGTTACCTTGTGTGCATGCCTTTCCTATATCAGATTGTTCTCCCGAGTGATCAGATGGTTCAAAGACTTGAGTTAAATGGCTCACGCTCTAAGGAGAGCTGAGATTTAATTGCCCCATAGTTAACAGCGTCAGGGAGACCTACTCGGATGTCTGTGAAATGTGAGCAGCCTGTACAAGTCCCGGGCACGAGCACGTTCCCTTCAATCCAGTCTGAAATCAGTACAGGAGTCCTTGCGATTCCCACAGTATCTTGGTCTATGACTTTTGCCCACCAGGTCCCTGCTAGATAGATCCAGACACTTAAATGTAGCTTAATGTGCTCGCTCAGGCGTCTGAGGAAAATTCCCTGGAAAAATATTGCAGGCTACCTTCAAGATTATTGCAGAATATCAAAGAACAGGAGAGGTACTAGCTAGACTCATAGTAACCGGGACATCTTGCTTTCACAGGTATGCTGTGCTGCGTGGTGACCCCTTATACCCAGGAGGGAGTTTATTAGATAGAATAGTGACAGTTTCCAGCAAGCCTGCTCATACGGGGCTTGTCATTTGTTTCAGAAATGTTGTAACTTTTATTATGCAGAGCTCAAGTTTACCGCGATAAAATCCCCACCAGCATCCATGCTGACGAAAGTGCATAGGACCTTAAGCAGCATCATAAAAGCTGGGTGGAATAATGTCAAATTATTTTATAAACTCTGTTACAAAAATTGCTCAATCAAAATGAAGGGACCCACTGTCTGTAAGACGTGAGATTTAATTAAGGATGTCTGAATGGAATTATGAACCCAGCTCCAGGTTTCTACATTTGGAAATTTCCATCATAAAGCATCTCATTCATCTATCCCTACATGCATTGAAATGTATTGTCAGCTGGTATAAATCCAATCCGACTCAAGGACTTTAAAGGCCTGCTTTTTTATTTTAGATAGGAGTTTCTTACATGTCAGTGGTTGCATAAAGACACTTTACACTGAGCATAAATTACATCCACTTTAAAAAGCTATAGTATTAAGAGGCTGCAGAGGTTTTTAAGTATAATGGTCAGTATCTTTTTACAGCATTTGTTTTGCTAGCAGTTCTGGAGAATTCCAATATTGTAAGAGTTAAATGGCAGAGAAATCTCGGAAACTGTTTTAGCTAGCACTCTGAAATAGGACCTTTTTTTAGATGTCATAGAAATGAAAATGAAGCCACCGTTTGTTTGACTGAATTCATGCACAAGCATGACTGGAGGATGCGGTCAGAAAATTCATTTATACATTCAGGGGCCAGATCCAAGTCAGTGTAAATTAGCCATCTCCCATCTGCCTCCTTGTGGTTTACACCTGTGAAGGATGTGACCCCCAGTGTTCGAAATGCACTCCAGAAATGGGAAATAAAAGATTTGAGAAGAAGCTTCTACCGAGGGGAGTTCCTAGGGCTGCGAATGATATAATCATACTGAAGACGTTACCACCACAGGATTGCTTTTAATCTGCCCTTTTGAGTACTGTTAATGAAGTTAAAGGCTAACTTATTCACTGGTATTTTTTTCTTCTAAGATCTGAATTGCAGGCTCGTTCAGCCTTCAATGATGATTCCTCCAATGATGATTCCTCCTCGTTTCTGTGGCTTTGGAAGGTGTCAAGTGAAATGAACAGCACAGCGGTCCCATTTTATCCTCTGTTGTATATAAATTCCTGGGGTGTGTTCTTAACGCTTTCCTGGAGTGTTAACTTGAGTCCCAAAACCTGTGCAAATGCACACGGAGCTGTGCTGATACCCATCGGTGTGGAGGGTGAAGCCGCGTCTCTGCCAGGGTTCAGACTGGCAGCATGCTGGGGATCTGGCTGCTCAGTGCTGTCGGACTCTTGTTTTGCGGTGTGTCTTCTGTTGTCCCGGGTATCCCCCCCCCCGAATGACCCCTTGACCCATGCTGAATGAGTCAGCACGGGTCAAGTTGACACATTTAGCAAGGACAAGCCCATCATCCAGCAGTCTAAAATTCCTGGAAACCCAGTGTATGAGATGCCAGCAACCAGACTTGCGGTGGATGTAGGCATGTGGTGGTAGGACAAGGATGGGGAAGACCCACGTTGCTAGGCAGCAGCTGGGAACTGTGTCTGGTGGTGCTCCCCTGCCTGCTGGACCATTGCAAACCTTGTGCTCTTGCTCAGAATTTCAGGCTCGTTTCCTCTCTCAAGGAAGGCAGGAGTCTCGAGGTTGGGGAAAATTGATACAAGAAACAGATGTGAACCGTGGGGTGGGTGGAATTGAGTGGTCACGTCCTGCCCCAAAGACTTGACAGGGCTCTTCGTCTCCTGTGACCATTCATTGCGGAGCGTCAGCGCTGGTAAAGCTGAGCCCCGCTGCCCCGCACCTGCCTGTGGTTCAGCCACCTGTGGCTGCAGCACACAGCCAGGCCTGGGGGACATCTCAGGCGGCAGGGACTGCTACTGCAGGCCCTGTGCTGTGTATATGGGAGGGATTTCAGGGAGAAAGGGATCTCGGGTAGCCTGCTGAACACATGGGAAACTTCTTTGTCATCCATAAATACTTGGGATTTCATTTCCCTTTCCATGGCTTTGACAACACTGGTGTGATCTGGCATGTCTGGGACTTTGCATGGAAGTCATCTGCTGCCCGTGACCTCATACCTTCTACTCTTCAGATTTGGCCATCAATCCCGCCATCTTCTTAGTGGCTGTTCCTCGAGCAGCTGCAGAAAGCCAGTGCGTTTCCTGGCTTGGGTCTCCTCTTCGTGTCCTAGCATGCGTGGGGACAGCTTACACGGAACGACGGGCGTAACTTTGGCACGCAGTGTTAGCGTGGCAGTCGCGCTGGTGAGAGCCTGGCTGACATCCTCTCTTTACCTGTTTTCCCAGGTCGTTGCACTGTCGTCGTGGAGTCTCTTGAGAGATTCAATCTACTATACACTGTCTGTTGTTGCACTCATTGTGGTAAGTTTTTGAAAGTTATTTTTCTGGGGGAGCCCCTGCCTACTTCCCCCTGTAAAGGGAATCTGCTAAGAAATCATAGTCTTGTAGCTAAGATCCTAGCTCCAGGAGTCACGTGGTTTTCTGCTTGGGGAAGAATGTACTGGTGATATCCGTGGTTCCATACATAGAAAAATTTGGCCCAAGGGTAAGAGATTGAGGCGTGTCCAGAGATCCCAGAGCGATAGCTGGGGAGAAGTGCATTGCTCGGATCCCAGTGCAGCCGCAGGGTGCAGAGCTGAAACCCGGTGCTGTACCCCCGCTGCCAGCTCTGGAGCGGTGGGTCGGTCAGTCCTCTCCTGACAGCCGCCCTCACGCCTTCCTAGAAAAAGTCTAAAAGACCTGTAAGGAGGCAGCATTTGTGCCCAGAGGAAGGAGATCAGCAACAACTGCAAAACATTAGTTTATCGGGGCAGGTCTCGTTTGGTGCATGTTAGCACCAAATCCCCTGATGGAGGCTACAGTTTCAGTAATTCTTAGCGTTGTTTCTATTCCAGCTTTCATCAAGCTCAGTAAGTACCCCCAATCTCTCAGAATTGGGCTATCCAGTGAAAAAATGTTCAGATAAAGACACTGCTGTCAGTTTAGCATTACCTTTGCAACCAATACCAAACAAAGTCAGGAAATGTAAAGATTGAGTTTCCTGGTAACAGTTGCTACTTCGCTTTTTTTTTTTTCCCTTCTATTTTCTCCCCCCCCCAACCTAGTGTAGTCCCCTAGATTCCCTAAAGAAAGGAAGAGTGATTTTGTGAGATTAACTTCCACATGTAAGCAAGAAGAGAACTTTAGAGTCAGAAGACAAACACATTTCTGATGTTTGTGCTACTTTTATCAGTCGCAGTTTCAACAGTGTGTTTTGTCTTGCCTTCATTCTGCACGTACCTGTGTACTGCTCATATTCTGTAGGTGCAAAGGCAACGTGTCTAATCTCAAACAGAGGGTTTGCCTCAACGTGTTTGCACTTTTATTCCCCACACTGCAAGGTTAGCCTTTTTGCACCTGATGAAAAATAACTTTTCTACGTAATTATTAGCAATGAGCTGCAAAATAAAAAACTTTTTCTTTTTTTTTTTTTTTGCTTTGACAGCTCGACAGCAACCTCATACCAAAAAGTGTTCCTAAACAACAAATTTGGCCACACCCACTAATCGTAATAAATCACATTGCACGAGCTTAAAGACATCTAGCAGGCATTCTCTTAGTTTACTCCACAGGAAGCGTGGCGAGCTGCCTGGCATTTAGCCTCCTGTTGTTTGGTTTGGGTGTTTCGTTTATTGCACGATGGCAGGCAAGTTAAAAATCTGTTGAGTCTGTCATCAGTTTTTAAATTCATAAAGCGAGACAGGGGGTTTTTTTTATGGTTGGTTCATCCTTGTGGTCATCAGCTGCTTCAGGATGTTGAGAACCACTCTGTGTTGTGTTCAGTGCACCCCTGAAATTCCCAGCTACATATCCTATGTAATGAGAAAGTTGCATGGCTCATTAAACAGACATATCTGTTATCCTTAAGGCTTTTCTCCTTTACTTTATTTCTGTATAAGCTGTTCTTCGTAATTACAGAACTGCAGAAGTCTTTTTCTTTTGGGAGCGTACCCGATAATAGCAGGGTTAGCTTCTCTCCGGTTGTTGCCCACTCTTCTACTCATCAGCTGAGAGGTTCGAGGTCTTCCATGCAGCCAGGGCAGCAGAACTGTGCAACTCTAGGCCTTAGTGGAGGCTTGAAGGCATTGCCAGAACTCTTATTCCCATGTTACAGCACTACATGGCTAATTGTGGCTTGGGAGATGTGGAGCGTGTCCCACTTCTCTTCAGCGTTACTCCACAGCAATCATTGCAAATTACTTTTAAACACCTGTTAGGAAAAACAGGGAAAGATGGGAGGAAGGGAAAACATTTTAAATGGTTAAAGATTTAGCTCCCAGCTGATTTACCAACCCTTTTATATGCCATATTGCTCCCTGGTTGATGGCAAATGAGGATTTTTCCTTTAAGAGTCAAACGCTGCTTCAGTTTAAGAAGTTTCTCCTCCACTCACCCAGGGACCCTGGCTTCACAGTGGCTGGGATCTTTCCTATCCTTTTAAGGCAGAATCAAACTTAGGTGGCAGCACATTGTTACTCAAATACCGACTCTCCAGTCCCTGATGTCTCTGCTGGGAGACAAGCCACGGGCTCCGTGACCATGTGTGTTCCCCCTTTGTTAGATTTCTGTGCGCCTTAAATTTTAGAAGGAGCTTAAGTGCTTTGCCATATAGGGACAATTTGCCATATCAGGGCATTGGGACTTCTCTGCAGCAGCTGAAGTACAGTCATCTTTCTTGAGGGATGGTATTGCTTTATACATTGCACTCCGCTGGTGTCTTTACTGATCATAAATACACCTGAGGGGAAATAAATACATTCCTGCCAACGTGGAGATTCAGCAGCTTCAAAAACCTTGATATTCTGCTGGGTAAATCAATGTGACTTTGTCTCCTTCTATTTCCACTAGCCAAGTAATTGCGGTGCTGCAGTAATAAATAGCCAAGCGGTATAAACTCACCTGTTTGGTGCTGCAGGCCATTTGATAAGAATGAGTGAACTCTAAAGCGCAGAGATTAGAAGCGGATAAACCACCCTTACCGTACTTACCTCACCTTGATTCAGCCCTGTAATTTCTATTTTTTTTAAGCTTACTATTACAAGGTTACCTTGTCTTCTGGGAAAGCTTGGCAAAACTGTTGCTCTTCATTTCCCTTGAAGGGAAAAAGATGGCTATGTATCTTAACTTGAAGGGACGTGGTCAGAGTCATTAGTGACAAAAGTGGGACGGGTGCTATTTTTAATCACAAAGGTCAATGCCCATGCTTTCATGTCCCGTCACACCAACACATTGTAACCTAAAACAGGCCTTGTCAGCTTAGATGACGGTGACTGGGAGCTGTAACTTAAAACATGCGTGTTGTTTTGTGGTCGTGTTTTCTTCCAGTAACCAACGTAACTATTGCTTGGTGCCGGCTGTCACACAGGAGTTGATATTTACAGGCTGTAAAGCTGAAGGGAGGCGTTTCACTGTGCTTTCGGAGGCTTCTTCCCTTTCCCTCCCGTTTCTCCGGTGCGCTGCCACGGTTGTCTTTCCCTAGCGCAAATACGGCATTTCCGCCTCTCCGCACAGCATCGAGCTGAAAGCGGGCGCGGATGCTTTGGAAGGACCTAATGGAAAGTGGGCTCCTCTCCGAGGCTGACGGGGTGGAGTGGCCGCCCAGAGGCTACAGGTTGCTGTGTGCGACCCCAGCTCCAACCTCCCGGAGAAGCCCCACGCTGCCATGAAGGGCCGGCCATTCCAGGCACCCTGCACACTGGCCAGTCGGCCTGGATGGCCCTCCTGCTTGCATGACAAGCCAGGCGGCCTGGCCAGCCCTCACGGGCACCTTGTATACAGGCCAGGTGGCCTGGCTGGCCCTCCTGGCCACCCTGCACACAGGCCAGGTGGCCTGAATGGCCCTCAGGGCCTTCCTGCTGCAGCAGCCGTGGCAGGTGGGGTCACGGCACCGCGGGCTGAGCCACGCTGAGGGTCCCCCTGCTCTTTATGCGGCAGCTGAGAGCGGCAGGGAGAGCAGCCCCCCACCAGTGTCCCTCTGAGGTGGAAGGAGAAGGGGGGGCAGAGGGGGTGTTGCCGGCAAGGGAGGGTGGCAGCCCCCTCTGCTCCCAGCGGGGCTGGTGGTGGAGCCTGTAGTGGGGAAGGGCCCAGCTGTGGAGCACGGCAGCCACCTGCCGGTCACCTCCCAAATTCTGCCTCTTCAGACCCCCCCCCCCGCCCCGAAACCAGGCGTGGATGGGCAAACACCCTTCACCTTCCTGGCGTAGCGTTATTTCATCCCCGACATGGGGGCACCTTACACACACGGGAAGAGACACATTACCAAGGAGGCTTGCGCAGCGCTGTCACGAAAGCGTCAGCCTCCGCCTGCAGGCGCGCTAAAATGGCGATCACCGTAGTTAAACTCAGCTGGTGTGGTGATCACGTGGATATGAAAGAAATCACAGAATGGTTCAGGTTGGAAGCGACCTTCGGGATCGTCTAGTTCCAACCCCCCCCCGCCATGGGCAGGGACAACCCTGGGCACAGTTTTCAGCCAGCGGAATTCCACAGCAGCCGCGGAGCTGGCCGTAAACCTGCATACTGGTTGCCCAGTTGCCACGGGCCGAGAACAGGCCAGGGGAAGAGGCCGTGCCTGTGGTGAGACCAAGCCCTGCGGGTCAGAGGCAGGTGCAGCCCCTTCTCTGACTCACTTCTGTTTTCCCCTGCAACTGCTTCTGCTTCGCTGCCGCGATAGCCCTGGTTACACAAGGATCCCGTGGTATTGGGGAAGGAGTACCTGCCCGCCTTTACTAGGTGAGAGAAACTTAAGGGTTGAAAAGCTCAAAGGCTGGGCAGGAGGGCAGTGCCAAAACAGAGCAGAGCTTAATCCCGTTGCCCTGAGCCCTGGGTTGCTCTGCCCGCTCTGTTGCACGCTCAGGTGATGAGCTGTTTTCGTCGGTGATTTCATGTATAACACGCCTATTTTTAAACCTTTTCTCCACAGTTTATTTATGACGAAAAAGTTTCCTGGTGAGTATATCCGTCCGTGGATCTCTTCTCTTTTCATTTTTTTCTGGTTATACCACAAAAACTGCAATAAGCGGGGTTCATTAGGAGCGGAGGGGAAAGCTAAAAAGGTCCGCAGGGCGATTCAGGCAGCAGATTCCTGCTGTGTGAGAAACCCCAGCACAAGATGGGTTAGAATAACTCATTTTCTGAGCTAGAGAGGAGAGCATAGGGGAGCGTTACTCAGACTGTTTCCTAATACAGCGACGGCAGTCGGTAGCCTCTGGCCACCCTGCAGCAGTCCGGGGACGGCGGTGTGCTCAGCAGAGGCAGAGACTGCTGCTTGGGTGTCAGTGTGACAGGGATGTCAGCCCGCCTGGGAAGGGAAAGGGCCACCCAAGCAGTCATAAATAAGTGTGTTCCAATATTTGGATTTTTAATAGTTTAAAAAGCAAACGCTCCTAAGGCAATATTAAAGAGCAAACAACCGGTTTAAAAAAAAAGAAAAAAAAAATATGAATATCTCCATGAACGTGCTTGAATGTACTGCAGTAGGTATGGTAGGCTAGGAGGGCTTCAGACACTTTTAAAAGTGTACTTTCGGTTGTTTTGCTTTGATGGTTTTGTTTTCAGCACCTCTCAGGGCTTGTAGAGTGACAGTGGTAGCTTTGATTTCACTCACAGCCAGTATTATTTAGATTACAAGCACTAGGGGGAGTCAGGCTTTTTGGGTTGTGTGTTTTCTTAAACTTGTTCTCACTGGGGGATTTATGTTTCATTTCAGAGAAGGATTTCTGAAACACTGAGTTTTGCAATGGCTTGTTTTCTCTGTTTTGTTTTGTTTTGTTTTTTTAACTAAAATTGACTCGAGGCCCAATTGTAGTTGACTCTGCCCTTCAACTAAAACACATCAATGAGGAAACCGAGTGTTGAACTGCCAGAAGCAGGGAATGAGATATTGATATAGTTAGTGCAATGTCTCAAAATCCTTAAAGAGAAAATGGCCTATGAGTTTTGGTATATTGCAGCCTGATAATGGATGATTTCCACAAGGACTAGCAGTTTGCCATAGGGGATTCTGCATAGGGAACTATGCAGAATACAGCGTTTTGGCCAATGAAAAAGATTACCTAAAAAAAAGTTCTGAAAGTCATAGTCTATTTTGTTTTCGTAGAAGTTTAATTAGTTTGACACAGAAACAGTGGAGAAAAACCCTGCCAATATCTAATCATGCCTGCTGCATTCTCAGTGGTTATGCAGCAGCAGCAGCAGCAGCGAAAGTGCAGCTGCTGTTGTTCAGGTTGTCTCAGCGTGCTCGGAGTGCTTTAGCATGCTCAGAAAGCCCAACGACGTGCTTTACACCCGTGCAGGTAGAGCAGGACGGCTGTTCCCTTCCCTCTGCTGCAGCCCCCACGGGTATTGTCCTTACAGAACTTACGTTGGGTGCGTGATTTGTTCACTAAGCTTCTGGGTTTAGTCACTTGTTCTTAGCAGATGGATTGATTTGGCCAAGTAAAACCAGAGCAGAAGTCAAGAAAGCAAAGGAGGCATCCCGCATTTTCTAGAGGTGTGTTAAGACAACCCAAGAGGGTCAAGCCTTTCTGCAAGTTTGTGGTGTGACAGGTGGGGGGAATGGCTGAACTCAGAGAGCTGACTAACGTGCCTTGCTCTGATCTGTTTTCTGTGTTGCCCTTGTTTGCAGGTGGGAGTCCTTAGTCTTAGTGCTGATGTATGTCATCTACATCGTTATCATGAAGTAAGTCAAATGCGCCCTTGGTTTGTTTAGATTGTAAGGCTCCCTGCTCCAGTCCTTTTCCAGAGGTTGCAAAGGTAATTAAAGAGAGCTGCAGGCTGTGGGCAGGGCTTCCATTGCATCACCCAGCTTGCACACCAGCAGCGCCTCCAATAGTAGGGGTTAAAGCACCTTGCCCTGTCATGTACTTATCTGTAATTTATCCTGGTGAGGCAGGAAGAGGTTGCTTATCCCCGTAGTATAGATCCAAGGATCAGACATCTAAAGGTGGATGATGCTTTACGCATCATACCCTGTGTGTGCGTACCAAGACTAATGCAGCAAGTCTGCGGCAGAGCAGAGAACCAAATCCATCTCTGAGCCCCACCAAAGCAGCCTCTTCTGACTTTGTTTTAGCATCCTTACTCAGAAATAAACACAGGGGAGATTCCAGTCTACTTTTTACGGGTGCAAAACTCCACAGTGATTTGTTCTTGCTTGCTTGGAGACAAGTGATAAAACTACAGAACAATCAGCATTGATTTTCTGAGCATCTGACTTGTGTAACTCCTGTCACGCAAGTTCGTGCTAGCAAAGCTAGTCTGTTCTGCTGTTTGGTTCCCCTCCTCCTGCCTTGTTTTTAAAAGCCAGTGGAAAGGAAACCCATATTTAAACTGGAACATTCAACAAAACCTACTAGCTGCCAAGCACACCAGTGGTCTTGTCTCAACAAGTAAGAGTAGAGATTTGTTTTGAAATGATGGATAGAGTAAATATTGTGAGAGGAATTCTCAGTGAGAACAGCAAAACACTCAGGCTGGGTCGAAGGGAACACGAGTCAGAATTCATCTCACTTCTAATAATTAGAAACTTTTTTTTTAACATGGAGGGTAGCTTCACCCTTGCAACAATTTACTGACCAACAAAACAGCCAGTTGTAATGTCTGACTCTAGAACGTGGTTGGGTTTTTTTTTTTTCCTGAAAGCAATGCTGTCGTGTGAACAGACGTTTCATACCTTTGTGGTTATAGCTGGGGAGGTTGTCACCCTGGTTAGGGACCTCAGCCAGGTGTTCACAGTGGTCTGTCCTTGCCTTTGAGTATCGTGGTGAGATCCTCGGCTCATGGTTGTGTCAGCTCCTGGCTACTCTAAATAAAATGAGAAACAAAGATTATGGGGTTTTTTTCCCCCCTAAGTTGAAACAGAACTTAGCATATGGTTGTGTGTTTCTGTGGTAGATCTTCACAGGTAAAACAACACTCATGCTCAGGTGTGATTATGTGATAAAAAATAAGTTTGGACGATGACAAGTAATCATTATTTGCTATACACATAATTTGCTAATTACACATAATACATTCAATATCCATGTCTTGTAACTTTTGTAGCATTCTGGGTATAGAGAGGTTGCATTGTATACAACTTGGAGCTCTGGCATGTGCATACTGTGGCTAGATTTCCTTAAAACCAGAGGGTTTTTCTTCCCTCCCTTAGTTGGATCGCACAGGATATGAGTCTAGGAAAGGAAGAATGTCGAGAAATCCACATAGAAAGAGCAAAGGTACAGCTAGAGTTTGTTTCGTTTGTGCAGGTACAACTCCACCATACATCACTGCTTTGAAAGGAAGACAAAAAACTCTGCGAATATGGTGAATGGTTTAGCAAATAACACGGAAATGGATGATAACAGCAACTGCGATGCCACAGTGGTATTACTAAAGAAAGGTAACTGTTCCAGTAAGTCACGCTGCTTGCTTGCATTATTCTGAATGTTTACAAGTTTGTCCGCTTAGTCATACGGTGTGGACTGCTTCTGTCTTATCAGCCATGAAATACGCAGGGAGGTGGCCCTTTTGTAACCCGCCTGCTAGATGGCCGTGTAGCTTCTGTGCCTGAGGGCATGGCACGGTGACCTCAGCCACTGCATCCTTTGCTGCTGGAGGCAGCTCAGGCCTCCTCTGGGTAGTTCTCGCTGCTGGACAAGTGCCTGGCTGAAAGGACTCCTCCAGCTTCAAGCCTGACTTGCCCGGGGGCTATTTATTTAGACTGTTACAGACATGCCATTGTAAATCCTCCTGTGGGCGCTGTTATTCTGCACTGAAGATGCCCATTTACGTCTAGTACCTCCAGTTAAATTTAACTCCATTCCAAAATGACATAAATTGTCAAATGACAAAATGCAGGCCCTAATTATACCAGCGTACGCTTTTCCCTTGGTGAAGGGAGAGTGGCGACTCTGTGTTGGTCTAGGTAGCGTGCTCTTACTGCACATGCCGTCTTGAATGTGCACAGCTTTCCCAAGTAAATGATCTTGAAGCGCATGTCACTTTGGCTGAACTGTGCTCCCGTTTGACTTCAGTCACAATTGCATATAAAAACGATTGTATTTCTTCAGCTTAAAAGAATTCACCCACTCCATAGCTCAGCAGCAGTAGTTCGATATGTGCATTTGCAAGCATGTGCTAAACTGTATTTCCAGAGGACCATTTTTTTTTATCTGTGGAACAGTCAACAAGCACGTGCAGTAAATGCTTGGGATTTATATGCCCCTATCCACAGGAATAACACACCATCCCTAGTCACTGGTTTAACTTGAGAAGGAGCTCTGGCTTGTCTAAAGCAGTCCTGGTCTCTGACTACAGATGGACTGCCCTTTTTGTTTCACTGGCCTAAAAAAAAAAAAAACAAAAGTAGATCTCTCTTAAACAGTGACTGAAAGACATAGTCTGTATACAGTAAGCAACTAAACATGAAATGTAGAGGGGGTTTATTTGCTGACATCAAACCCTTTGAGTCAGCTGTGGTGTTACTGCCCTGTTGCTGAGGGAAGGCTTTTCTGAAGTGCTCCGCACTCTGGTTTGGGGAAGCTGCTTTTATGGGAACAGCTGTCTGTAGCCTGGGGCTCTCGACAGTGAAACTGTGCTGGCACTATGACCACACTCTATACCAGTAAAGCTAGACTGGTAAAACTCTCAGTAAACATAAACTCAGGCCTTAGTCATCTAGGTTTACCCGGTGGCCTCAGGGTTAGGCACAAATGAGGCGGTTCTGATTGTGGGATTTGGTTTAAATCTCTCCAGAATGCATCTTTGCATGACGCTGCTCAGCTGCTGGTAATTTTTTGTTTTGGACACTTGCGGTTACTCAAACTGGCTGAGCAAGGAAGACAAAAGGATTGCTTCATTTTCTTGCAGATTGTTCCTATTTTTACTTGGCAGCGGGCCACCGGAGGTCCAGACAGGCAAGTGGCGCTGCTGTGCGCACCAGCCAGTAGCATGTGGTCACAAACAGCACCAATTGCAACAGGTTGCCTGAGGGTTTCAGACACTACTGTTCGTTTTCTGAGATCTTTTCTGAACAGAGGACCAAAAAGAATCAAACAGAAGGATTTCTGTGTTTGGGGCAGTTCCCCCAAGTGCCATGCAGGAAATGCCAGCATGGAAAAAGTCACAAGGAAAAGGTGTCTGGCTGTTTTGACTTTTTTGAATAAGGATGACCCCACTTACCTACCCCAATCCATGGAAACCTTCTCAGTCAGAAAAAAAAAGTGACACTAAGGCCAAGGAGATACTCTTCTGTAAGACTAGCAGTGATGGTAATAAATAGTAATCATAGAATCATAGAATTGTCTAGGTTGGAAGGGACCTTTAAGATCAGCGAGTCCAACCATCAACCAACTGACAAAACCGTCACTAAACCGTGTTACTAAGCTCCACATCTACCTGTCTTTTAAATACCTCCAGGAATGGCGATTCCACCACTTCCCTGAGCAGCCTCTTCCAGTGTTTGATAACCCTTTTGGTGTAGAAATTTTTCCTAATATCCAATCTAAACCTCCCCTGGCGCAACTTGAGGTCATTTGCTCTTGTCCTATTGTGGAATGATTGCCCGTGTTCAGCACTGATTTTAATATACCAAAGCGGAGATGTGTCAGGGAAAACTTCAGGTTTTCCTGCTGCCAAGTCCCAGTCCTGGTCCAGAATTCACAGACTGAGGTGAAAAGTATAGGCACTGGCACTGTGTCACCCCAGAGGCAATGGGCACTGGCACTGTGAGCCAGCTGGAGTGTAATTCAGGTACCCGCCCCTGTCTCCTCATTCCTTTGCTCCTGCGCTGTGGGTCACAGCCCACGGACTGGCACATGTGCTTGCTGCCAGGTTTGATGGCACCTTCCCAGCTATGAGCTGCGAGCCCAGGATGCAGGGACCCACTTTTCATATGCATTGGTACCCTGCAGGAACACAGTGACAAGTTCGTCACCCCTGTGTACAGTTAATGATGGGTGAGGATACTCACAGAAGTGTAGATTATAACAGTGGAATTAATGCAGATTTACTACAGCACCATTTCTGCCTCGGTGGAATAGCTGCTGTGGAAGCAGTGATCTGCCTAATGCTGGCCTGTGATGAACTGTGCAGAGCAGATTTCATTCTCTGTAATGAGCATGAGTGGAGGTACCATGCTGGCAATTTAAGGACAGAAGTGTAGGATGTGTAAAGACAGAAAATAAGGACAGCGGCGGCATATTTTGAATGGTAGTAGCTGAAGGAATGGTTCTTACAAAGGACTTCTGGAATCCGCAGGTTTATTCTTTGGAGAGACATGTAGGGCGTAGAGAGAGACTGCTGGAAGATTATCTCAGTTTCTCTTTGTTCCTTCGCTGCAGGAAATTTCCACCGTAAAGCCTCAGTGATCATGGTGGATGAGCTGCTGTCTGCCTACCCACACCAGCTTTCGTTTTCCGAGGCTGGGCTCCGGATCATGATAACTAGCCACTTCCCTCCCAAAACACGTCTCTCCATGGCCAGCCGCATGTTAATCAATGAGGTATGTCTTTTATCTCCCCCTACCTCCTCTTCTTCTGAATTTGCCTTTTCCTGTAGCAGTGTCTGGGTCAGAATGGAACTCTCGTGTTTCTTCTGGATCCCTGATAGCGTCTTCCCAGATTTTATCCTTCTGACACCAACGTCATCCCTTGCTATCAGTCCCCATGGAGATTTTAGCAGAGAAAGTTTCAAGTCATTATGTGGTTATGTTACCTGTCGCTGTTGCTCACAGGAGATGCCCCCAGCATTGATCTGACATTAATATCACTTGCACTTATTTAATAATTATGATTATTTAATAATAAGTGCAAGTGACTGAGTCTGCACTTAGTCTGGCCCTAGTCTTGGAGTACTCCTGAAGTCAATTCTACAGCCACTGGTCCTTCTCTTGTAAAAGTTTTATATGTGAGATTTATCTAGTCATCTGCAAGCAAGCATCATGTTATACTTAATGAAAATTCATCCCTTTTGCTTTTAAAGCCAAATTTTTAACGAACTCTGCACATCTCTCTTTCTCTGTTCCTCCTTCGCTCTTTAAAAAAAAATAAATTAAAAAAAATCTGTCTTTCAGTAAGAATTTGTGCCTGTATTTACAGAGGCAAAGACTGATCAACAGCAGGACTTACACCAATGGTGAGTCAGAAGTAGCCATCAAAATACCTATCAAGCACGTGGTTGAGAATGGAACAGGCCCCAGCAACTCCGCCGAGCGGGGTGTGAACGGCACACGGCGGGACGAAGACATGGCTGAGGCTGGGAACGAGACAGAGAATGAGAATGAGGATAACGAGAACAACGAAAACGATGAGGAAGAGGAAGAAGATGATGACGATGATGACCATGAAGGGCCATACACACCTTTTGACCTACCCAGTAAGAAAATCCTGCGTTTGTGTTGTTCCAGAAAGCAAAACTCCGTTTGTGTATGCCAGAAAGCATCGCAGATGTGTGTTGAGGTAGAAGTGTCTCTGAGAGCTCTCATCAGCCTGCACCTCACAGTGTAGCTCCTGGTCACAGGTAAAAGATGAGAGGAACTGGGAAGCAGCAGGAACTTCTCGGGTTGCAGACTCCTGGGCTTGGACACACCTCTGCTGCTGCTCGTGCACTGGCCCAGCGCTGCTGTTGCAGTCAGAAGGGAAAGGCAGCAATCTCCATGGGGTGGTTCCTCCCCCAAAACCTGGGTCACCCTCACCAGAGAGGCCCATCTCGCTCTGCTGACTGCAGAGGAAGCTGAGGATGGTGGGGGCTGCTGTCAAGGTGCCCGAATGCAGGTCAGATGTGTCTGCATTTAGGTCTTACCTTTGCTGGGAAATGAGGCGGGCTCTTACCTTTGTGGTAAGGTGTAGTACTAGTGGAGACAAGGCAGCGGTGGCGCTGGTGTGGAGTGACAAGAAAAGAAGGTCCTTGGGTGCCTCTGCTTCCTGCTCTTAACTAGGCACAGCCACGGTGTCTTCTCAGTGTTTCTGGAGGGCTTAGAAAGTCAGAACAGCTACGTGACTTGTGAAAAACCACACGTGCCTCAGGTGGCTGAGCGCTGCGCCTGCAGGATGAAGCTCTCCTTTTTGCCAAGTCCCTCCCTCTTACCCCATCAGGGCTTGAGTCCCGGGATGATTATAACATATCCCTGCCTTACCTTTGACTCGCACTTGACACAGCTGGCGAGATCCGTGTTGTTGCTGGCAAGATCTGCTGTGTTGCAGACAAGCCAGAATACTGTAGGGACTGGCCCTGCCCTTTACAGTTGAGATATGTTTTGGGGAACTCGTGTTCAGATCTCATCACTCAAACAACGTAGCTATAGTTCGAGGAAGGAAAAACCCTGAGCCTTGAAGAGAGTAATTTAGGTGTCCTATGGACTATGACACTAGATTCATAGTATGGGAAAAGTTGGCATGAGCCTCTGGAGATCCCTGGTTCAAACCCCTGCTCAGAGCAGGTTGCCCAAGGCTGCATCTAGTTGAGTTTTGATTGTCTATGAGGATGGAGATCCGACAGTCTTTTTGGGTGCCTGTTCCAGTGTTTGACAACCCTCATGGTAGGGCAAAAAAAAAGAAAACGCAGATTTTATGGTAGCATCTGTTCTGAATTTCCCTTATTGCAAGTTGAGTCCGTTGGCTCTCACTATTCCCTTTTGCATTTCTGTGAAGGGCCTAGCTCCATCTTCTCTATACCCTCCCATTAGGTGGTTGAAGATGGATCAGATCTCTTTCCAGAACTTGCTTTTTATGTGGTACCTTTAAGAACTTGACCCAGAGAGGGTAGCAAGTGTGCTCTGACCCGTTACTTAACTCGCAGGGAGGCACTTCATACTCCTCCCCTCTGCCCATCCCTGCCCTCCCATCTCTGCCATCACACCATGATATCCTGAACAAGGAATGTCTTGTCCCTATCTGTTTGAATAGCACTTAGGTTGAGGTGTTGCTGGCATCTTTCTTGTTAATAAAAAAATAATAACATTCTGGACTAAAGGAGACTAGAATTGTGATTATTTCCCTTTTTTTGTTTTACAGCTGGCAAGATAGAAATCTTGAAGTGGCTCTTTACTTGGCCATTGAGTTTTGTCCTGTACTTCACAGTGCCCAACTGTAACAAACCCCACTTGGAAAAATGGTTCATGGTTACTTTTGCTTCTTCTACCCTCTGGATTGCAGCTTTCTCCTACATGATGGTGTGGATGGTACGTACCAACTAAAGCAGAAACCACAGCCTGGGAGAGGCAACAGAAGTGTTTTTTGACAGCTTAGAGAAATTTGTAGAAAGTTCTACATACCTGAACTTTTAAATGAGAAGCCTTAAGCCTGCTTCCATTTCTATTAGACCAGTCCGCACTGAGAGAAGAAAATTTGGGTCCGATAACCATGGCCTTTGAACTTCATTCATGGCTGGAATTTCACCCAGGTTCTTTAACATGGGAAAAAAATTACACTTGCACCAGTTTAACACCTCCTTGTTGTGCAGGGCGGTGTAAAGAGGCCCTGGTGCTAGTAAGAATCTGGCCTCAATAGCTTTTCCTTTTCTTGTGAGCAAGCAAGCTTGAGAGACGGAGTTGTGAATGACGAAACTTGGAATTCGGCATGAACAAAAGCATGACATTCAGCCAAATTCTTGCACAACTACTCTAGTTAACAGGAACTTAATTCTACCTCATTATCCTAAAGGTAGAAGTGGATAAATAAAAAGGAACGCAAGGAAATACACGCATAGTTGGACTGTTCACAGGGGACAAGTTTTGTGCACTGGCTGGGTCATTGAGCCTTTTAGCTTGCTGCAGGCCTCACTACATGAAACGTGTAGGTAAAAAGTGTAAGTCGTCCTCATTAGGATTACAGTAACACTGCAGCATGGATTGTGTTTCTTTTGGGGCGGTCTGTACTCTTTAAGCAGAATCAGACAATGGTGGAGCATTGGCATCAGGAGAAGGTCTAACAAAGGATGCCTGGGTCTGGGCTGCTGCACTTGTGGTGGGGTGCACGATTCATGGTCTGCCTCGGCATGGGACCCGAAGAGCATGGAGGTGCCTCGCTAAAGCACTGGCAGCTGCTTCTCTGCTGGGAAGGGGGAGGCAGCAAAAAAATCTTCACTGCCTTCACAGTTCATTCTTGTACTAAATGCAAAAATGAATGCCAGGCTTTTCCCTAGGAACTAATCAAAGCAGTTACAGAAGACGGGTTTTTAGTTTGTTTTGTTTTCAATAGCCCATGTTACCCTGAAAAGGAAATAGAAGGTTACTTGCTGCTTTTCATCTGCGAGGATGAGCTGTTTTTCAAAAAAAAAAAGCTATCACAGCTTTCCATAGCTGAAATACCAGAGCCCACTGGGTCACTGTGTTGCTTCTAACATATGGTTCACTTCTCTTGGAGTATGCTGCAGAGAGTTCAGAAGACCAATTAAATGTGGCTTATAGGAAATGGGTGTCATTAGACAAAGGCATCCAAAATTTTAAAATATTAATCAATTTGAAGAGCACTAATTTATCGTAGATAAGAGTTTATAGCAAAGGAAAGAGGAAATGAAAGGTATCTCTTCGCTGCCGATAGGAATTGTTTGCAGTCACTTGGCGATATGTCCCTGCATATAGCGTTCTCATAGTATAATGAACCATGGGGTTGGTTTAGTGTCTGCTTAGCTATTATTGGTATATAATAATGTCTGCAAACTTCAGCCAAGACAAGGAGACTGTTACACAGGGTAGTAGGCCACCACATAGTCTCTTTTCCAGGTTAGTAATAGAAAAATTGTGGATGAAAGCTGTGAAGCAGCTAACCACAGAGAGTACAAAGCACGTCGTTGCTATGCTCTGCCAGGGGATGAGTATACCAAAAGAGCCTGTCAGTGCTTCTCTTTAAAGAAAGTGTGAGTTTTCACAGAGCAATGAACTCTGTCTCACAGCATCTTGCAGAATTGGGCCAAGCTGCTCTCTGATTTTAATTCTTGTCAACAGCTTGACAGTTTATTTCCTGTCCTTAGGTGACAATCATTGGCTACACACTGGGAATTCCAGATGTGATCATGGGCATCACTTTCTTGGCAGCTGGAACCAGTGTGCCGGACTGCATGGCAAGCCTTATCGTAGCAAGGCAAGGTATGTTCCTCACAGAGGTGTTTTACTGCTATGGAAGTATTTCCTTCTGTCCTCTTCCTCTTTAGGTAGCGCAGATGTGTCCTGAATGTGAAAACATGCAGAGCCCTTTTCCTGATGCTGAAATTTAAAACAAGAACAAAGAAGGAAATTCATTATGTTGCTATTACAAAGCAGATAATATGTTCTTAATGATGGTGCGGAACAAATTTTGGCACTATGGTCAACTACAAGCCTTCCCCAAAAGTCACAATGTTTTCCTTAATTTAAATATCAATGGTATAGAATTGTTCAAAACATGGCATAAGGGTCTTTCAGGTCACTTTCCAGCTTTTCTCCACAGTCATAAGGACTGGAAGATAGTTCTGTTTTTAAGGAAACCCTTTTTTTTTTTTTTCCCCCTTGTGACTCCAGCAACAGGTGTTTTAAGAGAAAAACAAAGTTGTCAGTACAGCTTTGGGGAACAAAAACAGTGGCTCTTCGTTGAAACAGCTGGCTACTTAATAGACTAACTGAAGACCTAATCTAATCAGTCCAGTATAGAAACTCACGTGTCATGGTTACATTAAGCATCAAAAGCCCCACTGAAGCACGGCACAAGAGTGCCAGTGGGCTGCAGCCAGCACAGCCAGTGGCCAGGGTCCCCACAGCAGCGGAGGATTAGTTGGGGGAAGTTCTCAGGTGCTCCTAGAAGGCGGATTCAGGCCCTTCAACCCTGCTAGCCTTGTGTGATGGGGAGTTGAAAGGGAAGGGGTGGGATGAGTGGGATCTCCTTTAACTCTTTGCCTTACTCCTTGGAAATTGTCTGGATTAGCTCAGATTAATGTATTTCTGTTTAAAAGTTGAAAGACTTCTCTGAGACACATTTGATTGTACATGGTTTCCATTCCTGCAGGTATGGGGGATATGGCTGTGTCAAACTCCATCGGAAGCAATGTTTTTGATATTTTAATTGGCCTAGGCCTCCCGTGGGCTTTGCAGACCCTAGCAGTGAATTATGGATCATACGTAAGTCCTACATTAGTTCATATGATTCTTTTTTAATTTTTTTCTTTAACAAAACAGATCTATTTTAAAAAAAAATGTCCAAAATTCTGTGGACTGGATTTGGAGAAACAAATAGTTTTGCTCTGTTACAGTTTGGGAGAAGTACCAAGTAATTGTCAGTGGACGTTCCCCATCCTTTGGAGGACAAGTACTTCCATTTCTTCCTTAAAGGCAGTCTGTGCTGAAATAAGCTAAGTCACTAGAGTATATGGTATTATCACGCACTTGAATATATTCCAATTAAGGAGAATTATCCTGTTTTTAATAAGACAGAGGGGATAAACACATAGGTGAAAATTAAAGCATAGAGAAAACCTCTAGGGCTTTTGGTAAGAAAAATTCTAGCATGGTTAAACTGTTAACACATTGTAAGATGAAGGAAGCAGTTAAATAACTGGGTATTTCAGAGCATGACCATCATCAGGAAACACTGCAGAGCTTTCCTGTTTGAGAAAATCTACCCAACACCAATGAAACTGTCCTTTACTTCCTAAATGACAAAAGAGCCACCCCCCTGTCCCCAAAGTTGTTTGCAAGCTCCCTTCTGACAAGGAAGAGCAGGAGATGCCATGAAGTCCTAGAGGGAACTCGCTGTTGCTATTGCTGTTAGCTGGACAACGCTCAGACAGCAGTGTAGGACAGAGGAAAGATTGTTGATTACGATCACTGAGTGAACACAAAGTTAAAGGACTAGAGAATCACAGAATTGTTGAGATTGGCAAGTACCTCCGGAGATCATCTGGTCCCCAGCCCTCTGCTCAAAGCTGGGTCAGCTAGAGCAAGATGCCTGGGACCATGTCCAGTTGGGTGTTGAATACCTCCAAGGATGGAAACCGCACAGTTGCTCTCAGCAGCCTGTTCCGGTGTTTGACCACTCTCACAGTTTACGTTTAAATGGAAAGTCTGTATTTAAAATTGTGCATGTTGTCACTTGTCCTTTCAATGGATACCACTCCGAAGAGTCTGGCTGCACATTCTGTGTCCTCTTCCATCAGGTATTTATACACATCGATAAGATTCCCATGAATCTGCTCTTTTCCAGGCTGAATAGTCCCAACTCTTTCAGCCTCTCTTTGTATGTCAGGTGCTGCAGTCCCTTAAATCATTCTTGTGGGCCTTCACTGGACTCACTCCAGTAAGTCCGTATCTTCCTTGTATTGAGGAGGCCAGAACTGGACCAAGCACTCCAGATGCGTCTCACCAATGCTGAGTAGAGAAGGATCATCTTCCTCTACCTGCTGGGAGTGCTTCTTCTAACGCAGCCCAGGATGCTGTTGGTGCTCCATGCCACAAGGGTGCATTGTGAACTTTAGCTTGGTGTCCACCAGGATCAAGAGGTCTTTCTCTGCCAAGCTGCTTTCCAGCTGGTCAGCCCCGGCATGTACTGACGCATGGGGTTATTCCTTCCCAGGTGCAGGACTTTTCATTTCCCATTGTTGGTGTTCGTGAGTTTCCTGCCTGCAGATTTCTCCAGCCTGTCCAGGTCCCTCTGGATGGCAGCACAACCCACTGGTGCATCAGCCACCCCTCACAGTTTTGTATCAGCTGCAAACTTGCTGAAGGTGCCCTCTGCCCCATCATCCAGTTCACAAATAAAGACGTTAAGCAGCATTGACCCGTGGGGTAAACGACTACTGACTGGCCTCCAGCTGGACTTTCAGCACAGCGTTTTGACCAGTTATCAGTCCACTCCACTGTCCACATATTTCATCTGTTCTTCCTCTGTTTGTCTATGAGGATGCTTGAGAAACAGTGTCAAAAAGCCTTGCTAAAGTCAACATAAACAACATCTGTTGCTCTCCTCTCATCCAACAAGTCCACCTCATCATAGAGGGCTATCAGGCTGGTAAACATGATTTCCCCTGCATAAATCTATACGTCTGCTCACAATCACCTTCTTGTCCTTCACATGTGTAGAAGTGGTTCCCAGGATTATTTGCTTCATCACCTTCCCAGGGATCACGATCAGGCTGACCAGCCTTTAGTTCCTGGGATCTTCCCTCTCCTTGAATATAGGAGAGACAAAAGGAAGCAATGCTGTAGGAATAAAATCCCTTTCTTTAATGATCGACTTATCTGTAGCTCATCTATATTTTTGCGGAAAAGGATGAAAACAAGTGACTGAAGAGAAGCAGCCAGCTTTCATGGAGGCATAACAATGTCACTACTGTTTTGCACACCCAAAATGATCATTGTACAGCGTGATCACATGGTTAGAAAAGGCAGTCTTGGAAACAGCCCCACAATTAGGAAAGAGAGTTTCCTCAGTTTTCACTTGCAGTTCCTGGATTTCTGTCTAAATCCGTGGATAATTGGACTTCAAAACAAAACAAGCCCCCTCCCTTCATCCCCCACATTATTAGTAATTAATGATTTAAGTGTGACTAAGTTGCCAGCAAAGGCTTGAGCTAGCTGGGTCAGGTGTAGCCTGGTGACAGCTTTAAGAGCTACAAGGTGCTGGGGGACCCTGCTGGTGTGCCTGGCACGTGGAGGTCAGCAGGGGCAGACGACAAGGAGCTCCTGCTCCCTGAGGGTCCCTAGGGCTGAGCCTTGGGCGGCTCGCACAAGCAAGGCCTGCTCACTGCGCGGGGGTTCACGGGCTCAGGCCAACCTGCTTGTCCGCTAAATGTGACTGTGGGTCGGAAGCACTAGGTGATTTCTGAGCTAAGAGTGACGATTTAGTTCTGCTCCTTCGGTATTTGGCAGGATCCAAATTTGTCCTTGTAGCATCTCCTCCAAGAGACGAACTCCTCAAAGCCATTGTGATGCCCCTGTCTTGTGTACAGAAGGAAGGAGAGATTTGTAAAAGACAAAAAGAGCTTGCTTGTTCGTGATTGCTTTTGCATAGCCATCCAAAACCATGATTGCCTCCCCAGAATGTTTAATAGTAGAGGGCTGTGGCAAAGTTAAGCTTTTGCTGAAAGTAGAGACTAAATGCATTTTAATCAACAAGCTGTTAAGGCAGTGATAGCTTTTGTGGAAGCCAAAAAAAGGTAGACTGATTTGAAAGTTAAGCTTTAATGCAGAAGACCATCCTAGAAGCCCTCTCCAGCCTTATTTTTCTGGAAGTCTAAACACTCAAGAGTATGGTATTTCTCTAATATCATACTCTGTAAAATCTCTAGGTATCTCTTATTCCAGGCTGCCTGACTCAGAATCCTCTGTGGCCAAATCTTGCTCCCTGTTAATGCTGGTGTCAAGAGTTCTGGCATGTTGCTGTGCAGAACAGGAGAAGAGGATCTGCTCCCTTTTTCCTTCCCTTTGCCTCTGTGCTGCAGTGTGCACATGCACGTGGCAGTGGGACGTCCTGTGATTATGCACGTTCTGAGCTTTCTCAGCCACATGCGGTAAAGTGGCTTCACACACTAACCAGCCAAGCAGCTGCTCCCAACCAGCAGGAGATTCGTGGGGTTTCGTTCTGAATGTCAAGAGCAGTCTCACTGCCAATGGCACTTTCAGCTGCGGTAGCAACCCTTCGTAGGATGAGCTTGTGTTTGAGCCTCCCTGAGGGCAGGTGGGTGTTTCAGAGCCCATTTTACAGAGGGTGCGTTTTGATTTGAGGTAAGCGGAGAGCTTTGGATGAGATACAGCCTGCAAGCTTGTGGCTGGTTGTGAAACATCGATATATTGAAAGCATTGTCCTGCAAGGTCCCGGTTACTGCGTAGTTTTGTCATATGCCTGGCAGCAACCACAAGAAGCCTGATGTGGAATCAAGACTTCTTGTTTAAACAAGTTCAGTCTATGAGATAGTGCCTGAGGGGGAAAAATACAGTTTGTGATCTAATAGATAAGACAGGAAAAGAGCAAGAGGGGACCTGTCAAAGAGAGACTAATGGACTTGCTGGAGGTCACACAGTAGGTAAGTGGCAGAACTGGAAATAGACTGTGAATCTCTCAAGACACATCCTGGTGCTGGGTTGCTAAATCACAGTCATTTTGCTTAAGTGCCTCTCCCAGTTCTGACTGCTCCTTTCCCAGGCCCATTGTCAATGGATGTTTCAGCTTATTATTTATTTTATTCTTCCTTTCTCGTTACAAGAAAGGAATGGAAAACCATCTTGTGCTTCTCAGGCTGCATCTTGGAAGCATCTGTCACCTGTTTTAGAGACGGAAGTTCCCCTTTTTCTGTTTTCCTACTTTGAATGAAACATTTTCCTGTAGGATGTGGGTGCACCGCAAGTGGAGACCGCAGGGCAGTCACAGCCCCAGCCCGAAGAGGGGGGCTGCACCCACATGATGTGATGTAGGAAGCTGGCACACCAGGCAGTGCTTTGCAAAACCACTGTAAGCTCCAGGGCACCTGTCTCCAATACAATTCACCCTGCCTCGCCTATGTGTATCTGTTACGACGAACCAGGTCCATCTCAGTGTGATCATCAATGTGCAGTACTGGATTTTTAATCTTTTCCTTGCGGCGCTGACTGGAGTCAGTCCAACCCCAAGCCAGAGAATGCTCCATCTCTTGCTTCTCAAGGAAAATGTTAGTTAGTGTTGGTGCAGAGAAAAAAACGCCGTCCTCTGCCCTCACCCTTTGCCTTCAATTCGGTTGTTGATCCCACGCTTCTTGGTTTGGGCCAGGCCACTGATGCTTTTCCCATCAAAAGGGAGATCTAACCGATATCAAACAGCTTCCATATCAGATCCCTTCTGTTTCTACAATGTCTAGTCTCTAACCCAACTATATGTTTATTATTTTAAGACTCCTTGTTATTTCTGGACACTCATTAACGTCCAGGCACTAACTCTGCCTTCCTCTGTGCTTCCCACTGGAGCTTCTATCTCCACTACTCAGAGGTCACTTGGCCACCCTCCTGCTGCAACTCTGGCCTTCTGTTATCAACCATAGCTAATCTAGCATGCCAGCAGGACTTTCGGAGAAAAAGCAGCATCCCTCTGGACCTAGAGAGACCTTTGAAAGAGTTCACTTTCTCATCTCTTCCAGCTCTGAGTCTTGGACACGTTGCTGACTCTGTAATCCTGTAAGCATCCTTCCCCAGTGGCCCTGGCAAATCCAGAGTGGAAGGACATTTGCTTCACGTCTTCCATCCGATTGCTTCCCTCTGGAATCTTTTTTTGGATGTGAAGCTGTAAACCAGACATCAGCCAAGAGTATTTTAGAGACTAGGAATTGTAGCCTAAGGACAGACAGCCAGGTTCATTTGTTCACATCAGCATTTGGGAGTATACTCATATGTCTGTCCATCACTCCCCTGCCTGATAACTTCAGCCAGTTTCAGCAAAATTTGACCATAAGTTAGAAGTCTTAGAGCCGTTACATTCCTTTCATGCAAACAGGCAGCTAGAGAGAGGAGTAACCCCAGTGTGAGCCTTGTTAGACATCAGAGAAGCCAGGGAGAAGCGGACGTGATGGGCTTGTGTCACTGCGTCAGCAGTATGCAGCTTGGCAGCTATTAATGGTTTCATTTATTAGCTGATCCCAAAAACCTGTGGATTGGGCATAGCAAGCAGGTGCACGCTAAAGCTAGTCCCTCCAGCTTCCTGGAGTAGTTTGCCTGTATGGAGTGCATTTTCTCCCAGGTTCCATGACAGGGAGACGCGGATGGTTATACTGTAGTACAGCAAAAGTGTCTGGTCCCTTCCAAAGCTCCTAACAATACAGGAATTCTCTCCGACCATAACCCCTGCGTTTCTTGCTTAATACCTTGAGTGTCTGTGTGCAGCACTCCCGTGTTTTGTACGCCAGGGTGTGTACCCTCTGCAAAGTGAATTGTGTGATACGGAGCAAACCAAGGGTTCTTTCTTAGGAATCTCAGAAAAGGTCCAAGAAGGAAATGCCATTGAAACATGCAGTAATGCAGAACATGTCTGAAGTTTCAGTTTGTTGAGACCCCTGTCTTACGGCAAGACCTGGGGAATGCAGGATTTACGCTGAATTTCCACTGCCAGGCAGGGACACTGCAGGAAAAGGATCCCCAAACAGACAAAGGACCTGCGACTTTTTCAGCCGAGGGACTGGAAACATAGCAGAGTCCTTCTAATATTCCTGAATGAGGTAATTTTTCTCGTATTTGGACCCTGGAGCAAAACCAGTTTGGGTTTTGGCAATAGCTCCTTCTTTTCCCTTCAGCAACTGCCAGAAAAGAACTGAAGAATGGAATCACATTTATTTTATTTCCATTGTTTTTCCTCTGCTGTTTAGCTTCAGCCTCAATTCCTTATTGCCTGCAGGAGCCGCGTGGGAATAGCTGGAGCTGGTGGCAGCGTCTTTGTATTTGCTACACGAGAAGCAAGGAGATAGCCACTGTTCGAATTCAGACAGAGTAGATTTTGAACTTTCAAACCTTTCATGTGTGATCAGTCAAAACAGAGCGTTTGTCTGGCCTGCTTTAGCCACTAGATACAAGCCAAGCCTCAAAGGAGAGTTTGGGAATGCTGATTTTTCCTCCTTGCAGTATGAGGGAGTGCTGCGTCTGCAGACAGTTCTCTCCTGGGGAAGAAGCATTTCCTATTCTTAAATGAGCAGAGAACTGAGCTTTTCCTTCTATAATTAAGAAGGCTCCAGCTGAGGCCCTTTTTCTGCTCTTTGCTAAAAACTGAAATTATCTCCTCCCTTACTGTGAGTTTTGAATGTTTTGCTAGCCTTGTTTTCCCTGAACTTGCACGTTGTCACATACCCTGAGAAAACCTATTCTACTGCCTCTTGCAGGAAATGCCACTTGACTCATGCGAAAGCTGCTCGACTTATTTCTACCATAATTTGAGAGATCAACAACACATTTTTTCTTAAGCTTTTGTACCAAATTTCAGAGTCTTCTGAGCTCCTGTGCTCACAGTTAGTTAGAAGTCACAAGAAGAAATAGGGCAGGCTACGGTGATAATCAGAGAAGTGGGAATAGTTCGTCAGTTAAAACTGTATTTCCAGAGCTGTAGGCTTATGGGAAATTTGTGAAACAGCAGCAAGTAGTCCAGAATCAAATGCAGAAAAAGAAAGGATCCTCTAGGCAAGTATAGAACTAAAATGAGAGAAACGAGAAATAAGTAAACAGTGGCTATTCGGTGGCTAGTCAACTAAGATACTTTACCTATCTTAGAACCACTGAGCAATACTGTATAAAACAATTCACGGTTCTGTATGATTACTTTTTGAAATAGATAGATGGGCATTAGATTAGGAAATGTTGAAAGACTACCAGAGCTGGACAGAAGGTTAAAAAAAAGCAGCACACCTACTTGTGGGGCTTTTGCGATTCTAGCTATTGCTGTGGACAGAATGGTTGTAATGTAGACCTGGGCCAAACAGGAGAAGATTGTAGGAAAGCCTTTAGCATTACCAAGTAGGATAAAACAGTAGGGAGCTGCTGTACCTGCCTTGCTGTTCTGATGAGCAACCCCTGCTGTGCGCCAATTTAGTGCAATACTGTTCAGAGTTTCAGCAGACCTAGAGCAAATCTGAACCTGTCTCCTTTGAAACCGTGTGTTCTCTTTGTTTGTGTTAGATAAGTAATAGCAGTGTTTGCCAGAATTAAATGTTTTCATTAATATTTGGGGGTTTCCATTCTGTTTTCACTGAATTGTTTCCAGAGCTAGGTATAGGCTAGCCAAGAGCTTTGGCAGCAGTCCTCTGGTTACTCTTAATGCAAGAATTAAAATACTTCAGTGCCCAGTAGCAAATTTGATAGAAGGGAGTAGTAGATGGTCATACCCCAAACAATGTGGGCTATCTGCTCAAGCCTGCCTCCCTCAGCTGTGGTACGTGGAGAATGCTCTAATGTGACCAGCGCGTCAGGAAGGCACTGCTGGCTGATCTAACGCTGGAAACCCCTTCTACCACCAGTGCAAGGTGTACCGGAGAACATCTCTCCAAATCCTCAGGCTGCAGCCCCCACTAATGCTTGGCAATGAGTTCCGTCTAGCTCCAAGGAGACCTTTCTTTGTTTGAGTGAGAATATTTAGGAAAAAAAAAATCCCTCAAAGACCAGACTGCCATTGCATTTTGGACCTGAACAAACCCAGACAGTTTTCATTCTCTTCTCAATGTAAGCTCCAAAGACTGCAAGAATCTCGAAGCACTGCATTACTCCAAGAAACCTTTACATTAAGAGTTATCTGGGCAAAAGACTTAAACAGGAATTATATCTGCTGTGAGGGAGGTTTCTTACTGGTGTAAATCAGCTTGCTCCAGGGCTGTCTTAAGTAACCCAGAGACCCTGGGCACCGTGCCTGAACGTATGCCATTCTCCATGTGTGTGAAAGTCTAGCGAGGTCAGCCTTAGTGCATGTGCCAGCAAAGCAATGCACTGTACACAGCTGGACCCCCTGCACGCACCATGCAGAGCTGCCCTGTGCATAAGCAGCGAGCCAAATTAATTGGACTACTTGTGTGCGCATAGAGTAACTCCACAGCATGTATACTGCAAGTCCAGCATCCGGAATTACACCCAGCATCCATCCGTGGAATCCATCTCCCAGCCGTCCCAGGGCAAATCTGCTTTGAGGACGGGCTTACATCAACGTCAGTTCATTCCAACTGTCTTTCTGTTGTTTTTCATTCGCTTCTCATTGTTTTATAGCCCTTCCCACCTGTCATCTTTCTTTCTTTGGTCCCCTTTCTGCCTGCTCCATGGCATGGCAGGGCGATGCCATGCATGCGGCACCTCCTGAGCCACAGTGGAAACATTTGGAATTCTGGACAGCTTTTATAGTGCTTTGAGCTCACCAACACAGTTTTTTACCCAAAGAGCTGCACTTTTTCTGAGTTGCACTTCTTCTTCCAGAAAGTCCAGCTGTGATATGTATCCAGTTCAGCCAAATGAGCTTCCTGACAAAGTGCATTCCACAGCTAGCATTTGCTTGCCCAAGGAAACCACCCTTTGCTATATACATGGAAGGGTTTTAATCCTGCTGTCCTGTGGCAGAGTGAGGTATTAGGCAATGACCCTAATAAATGGTCCCATTTTTTGCGGAGCAAAAAGCACTGGAAAGTGAAAACTGCATTAGAAAACGCCCTTTCCACCCCTCCCAGGAAATCCTTTCTTTCTATGGGAATAGTCAAGCCTCGTAAAGGAAGCTTCTTGTTATTTAGGTTAATTAATAGCTAATTGCTTTGCTTAACAGTGGGAGCTGGGCTAGATCCCAGGCCGGGAGCGTTGCTAGTTAAGCCTGAGTTGAGAGCTGTTAACCTGGAGCGAAACTCCTGTGTTTTAATGCAGTACCACTGCAAGGGACAATTGGTGCTCATGCTGCTGAAGCGGTTGCCGCGTTTTGCTTTGCCCATGTGGGATCAGCGTGACGTGTGTCACTGTATAAAACCTGTCATAAATAATTAGCATACGCTTTCTACTTTTGGATAATCCTTAATAGCGACTTTTGTTCCCCCGAGTGACCTCCAAAGAGGAGCCTTGCAGGTAGTCCAAAGAAAGAAAACAGCCCCAAACACCTCTCTTTGGAAGCCTTGTCCTCAGCAAATTAGACACAGAGGCCTTTGGAATGGTTTTCTTTCCAAACGTCTGCTGGTTTTATGGAGGCTAATGATGTAACTGAGAAGGAGCGTCTGCACTTTAAGTTGAATTCAGACATTTTCCATGCTAAAATAATTCCAGCTGCTTCATTTGCTTCCTTTTCCTGTAGATTCCTTTCCGATTGATGTATTTCATACTGACAGTTTTTACAGATATTGGCACCAGTCAAACAGAATTTCTGACCAAAATCCAGACAGGAATTTATTGTAAAATAGTATCTGTCTTCCCTAGCCAGCTGCTGCTCGTTTGGGGTAGCAGGGAAGGTGGCTTTAAATTTGTATTGTAGTTACACAAAGCTAGTTTAGGGTTTTTTTGCATTTTAGAATAACTAAAATGGAAATCCAGGTTGCCTATCATGTATGGATCATTCAGATTAGTGGAAGCAGGAGAATAGGGGTGAATGAAACACAGTGGACTAGTCCATGTCTACAGGGAGCAACAATGTGTGCACAGAGCCTCCAGATTTAGCTTCTCCTGGCTCCTTAGTGTAACAGGAAATAGGCTTTAAGATATCAAAGAAAAAGGTTTTCTGGGTCAGAATCCGATGTCGTCTCTGTTCCCAAGAGCAGCTCTTATTTCAGCAAAACTTTGAGGTTTTCTCGGGACTGGTAGTAGAAGCTACGGTGGCCTTAGAGAATTCTTCCATAGCTGCAAAAATACACTTCCTCCTGTCCACCACTTAGAACCTGCAGTTTACATTAACAGTGGGACCATTACGTTTTTCACCTTCAGTTATGCATTCAGTTCAAAAATTGGCCTTCACACTCTGAAGCAATCCAAATCCTTCATTTCTTTGGGCAGTTAGTCTAGTGAGAATACTGTATTTTACATGTAATGGCCGTAGGAATATAATGGTCCCCCTGTACATACACACACTTACACCTTATGTCTTAAAGAAATCTTGTAAGGCATTTAAGAACAGATGAGCATCATGACTGTAGCCTTTTTTATGATAGCACAAATCAGTTAAGAAGGAAAATGTGCCACTTGTGTAAGCCAGTATTCTAACATACATGAAGATAACAGAAATCTGAGGCAGCGACAGAGCTCTGCAAATTGGTGGGACGTTTGTGAGTACAAATGCTGATAACAATTCCAACGTATAGTAGCTGTGCAAGACCTACTCACGCTTGTCATGGTTTATGAGAAGTACAGCAATGCATCATCATGCTGAATCTTGAACATGTACAGGAAAAGAGAGAAATCCTTCCAGGACTGTCTTTTTGCAGCGTGCTCGACCTTGTCTCCAACATGGATTTGCATAGAGGATTCTGGGTGTATGGCGTTCATTGCAGGCTCAGGTTTGCAAAATGTCAGAACCAGTAATCCTTTCCTTGGAAGTCAGACTCTCCCCTCGGTTGTCCTTGGGGAATGAAGGTAAATCATTACTTTGGATTTGGAAGCAATATTTGGTGGAAAGTTTTTCCTCACTGTGATGTAAAACGGTACAAGTGCCTCAGCAGTCCTGCATTCATGAAATTGTAGTGCTGCTTACTGAAAGGATGTGAGCATCAAAAAATGGCCAGTGATACACTATGTACCGTTATTTTCTGTGTTGGCAGTTGGGAAAATAATACTTTAGCGTGAAAGTTTAGTTTTAATTGTTTAATGCACTAAAAACACTTTAAAAAATAAGAAATAAACCCAGCCGTTAGAAAAAAAAAAGTATTGTTTGAGGTGGATGAACTTTCATTCTGGGAACTATTCTCTTGTCTGCAGATCGTTTGCAGGGATGAACTGATGTTTTTGCTTTTCCTTGTATACAAATGTAGAACAAACTGAGCAATTAAGAATTGGCTACCGGCCCAATTAAGGAAGATCACAGCGTTTAGTTCTGCTGTTTGACCTCAGCAGCAAAGTGGTGCGACTGAAAATATAACTGCACCGCACAAAATCAACGTCTACTAGACGAACAATAGCAGTGTCCTTTTCTAAAGCAGCCTTGAAAAATACTCATACATGATTTTTTGCTAAGATTGACCTCCGCCAGGAAACTTAAATAGTTGGTTACTACTTTAAATAGTAATTGGTTTTGGTGACTGCCAGTTGAAACTCAACTTCACGTAGGGTTTCATCACACAGAAAGTGCAGGGAGGAATACAAATGGCCTGTGTTACCTTATAGTGGCCTTAAAGTAATAATTGATAACAGATGGTCTAAAGATTTACAATTTAGTCACCTATGGCACCCACTCCACAGCTTCCAGCTGCCCTGTTGCTTCCCTGGAGAAGCCAGCCTTCCCTAGGAGGAAGTCTCTCTCATACAGTAGCCCCTGCAGAAATGCCTTGAGAGACTCCACCTGAGTGCTCCCTTGGTGATGCTGCAGGTGATACTGTTTGAAAAGATCATATAAAAGCGCTCAAAGGGACAATAATTTAAGCTCCATAAGAGAAGAATAGGAGACTGAGGAGAAGCGTGATCCTAGCTGAGGAACAGGCTTAGAGAGGTGGCTTTACTACCTGTAGCCTTTCTATGTAGTTTTAGGCTTGTGTTACATAAAATCGTGTTTTTAAATGTACTTAGGGCTTAAAGATGCAAGTAAAGGCCTTTGGCTAGACTCCAGCGCCTCTAAAAATGTCTGTTAAATAGCTTCACAGCTTTGAGGACGGTATCTTGGTTCTTCGCTTGCGCAGTGGGTGTAATTGTGGCTCTGCCATGGAGATGGCTACGTCAGAGCCTGTGATGCACCCGTGAACCTAAGTGACAATATCTGTAGGCAGCTCTACAGACAATAAGTTGTCTCTTTGCCTTATTTGCCTCAGTGCTAAATAACGTTCAGCCTATGCTAGTGTGCCATACCACATTGGTAGTGATGACTTTCAGCGGGTGAGGTTTAGGCCATCATATTACTGACTTGTTTTCCTTCACCGAGATGAGTAAGAGTAGGGAAGAAGTTATGTGTTTGTGTGTGTCCTTGTTTGTTTTCACCCCATGGTGAAGCATTAGTTGGTGACTGAATGCAAAATTTCCTTTTCCCTGTTTGTTCTTACAGGACTCACATAAGAGTTAATTGCCAGAAAGAAAATTTCACTATATAACACTATAAGGGATGACAAAGTCCATGTAGGGGTGGAACAGTTTGAAAGCTGTCAGGTCCTAAGGACGCTAATAATACTACTTCTTTTTTGGCCACAGGGAGTAGGCAAAATAATCTGTGATGTAATGATCTGACTTGGCATTTACAGCTTGCAAGACAGTGTTTAGCAACTCAACGGTTTAGGATTACAGAATTATCAGCAAAGAGAAATATTGTTGCTTGAAATTGTGACACAGTTTTATAAACTTCCTTCTTTTACAGATTCGGTTAAACAGCAGAGGACTTATCTATTCTGTTGGTCTCCTGCTGGCATCTGTTTTTGTCACAGTATGTATATAGTCTTTTGTTCTTCGTTTCCAAAATAGCAATTTTTATATACATTTTCTTCACCTGTTCCTTTCTCACCTCCAGCTGTAATAGTGGATGCAAAGTCTGTAGTTAAGGGATAGGAATGCTCACTCCTATTGTAAACTTCCCAAGACCTTAATCTGGCACTTTTCAGAAGCTATCGCTGTCACAGGATGGCTCTCACCTTTGTGTATTTTTCACGGGAGGAGTCCAGGAGATCCATTAGTAATCTTTAGTTATTTTTCATGGTAGAGTTGGAGCAGATCCCTTGATGTATGACTGGATCCATTCTCCTGCTGGACAGGTAGACAAAATGCTGTACAGTTTACTTTGGCCCTCTGTAGGAACCTTCTGAAATACAACAGAGACCAGAACAAATAGTGCCTGGACGTGACATTGTTTCTGTTGAAATCAGTGCCTTGCATTCCCTGAGCTATCCAAGTCCAGCGTGGCAGACTAGAAATGATAGAGGGAAGAGGATTTATGTGATCTCTTCCAAATCTTGAGACCAGCTGCTATAGGGAGTCCTCCTGTGCATTGCGCACCAACACAATTCCCTCGTATACAAGAGTTTAACCTTTTTAGAGGTTTGTGTGGGAGCAAACTAAGCAAAGTCCAGCACAGCCTTAGACTGTGTGGCTCTAGATGGAGATGCAGAGGGGCACATAAAGCATTTTGAGTGAAGAAAAAGGAATCTGACCTTCGAAAACATTTCTGATTGAATTAAATTGGATTGTTCTTAGTAAAATCAAAGTAATTGCAGAAACTTAAGGCTCTTGGGCCAGGACTCAAGGTGATATGAGTCAGTGTGACTTCAATGGCTGCAGTGGGGATACTCTGATTTACTTCAGCTGTGGTCTTCAGCTCACTTGTTGCAGTACTTGCATTGTGATTGCTTCCAGGTGACCATGGTCAATAAGGGGAGAGTCGTCTTGGTGCTCTTGTAATTGAGAATGTGATTTACCACTTTATTTAAAATGTTCCTGCTGTGGTGGCTTACTCTGTGTTTATTGTAGGTATTTGGCGTCCACATGAACAAATGGAAACTGGATAAGAAGCTAGGGTGTGTGTGCCTTTCCCTTTACGGCATCTTCCTGTGTTTCTCCATCATGACAGAATTCAATGTTTTCACTTTTGTGAACTTGCCAATGTGCAGAGATCACTAATGCAGGTGGCAGACTGTCGGGAGGAACTTCCTTCTTACCTGTGCAATACAAACCACGGCTGGCATCTCCTGAATGCGGTGCACCTCCAAGTCGTGATGTATATCCTGTTCACTGTTCATAGGACCCGTGGCCCCATCTAAGTCTGCCCTCTCCCTGACCCCCCACAACCTGGAAAAATCCTGCATCGATGTGAAGATTATTTTTTTCAACATTCATGTGATTTCCTAGCTCAGTTTTTGAACAGTGTGACTGGGACTTTAGATGAACTGGCTGCTAACTGGCGTCAAGCCAGGCAAAACTGGTCTGCTACAATTCCTTCTTTTTTTAAGTTATTTGATGGAAGACTAATCTAATTTATGACTTAAGACTATTGCTACAATGCAGAAGAGGGTACGTCGTACACGGGCTGATTTTCAAGGAGATTCATGGGAATTTTTTTGTTTGGTTTTTTGTTTGGGTTCTTTTTTTAGTTTTGTTTTGGTTTTTTGGTCCTTCTGGGGTTCTTTTTGTTGTTGTTGTTTTTTTTTTAATTGCCAGAGATCAACGTCCTCTCTTGCAGCTTCTCCTTCTGAGCGCTGGGTCTCCTGTTAACGATCCAAAGGTCACAGGGCAGTGTAATATGGGAATACAATTCAAGGTACTCAGCATATGAATGGATTTACTGCGTATTAAAAGAAGACTGTCAAGGCAACAGACAATGACTTTTTACTATAAATAATGAATCTTGTACAGGTGTGATGAGAAAAGCAAGGTAAACATGGATTCAAAGGGTAAACACTGCTACCATTTTACTACTAATGTTGGAGTTTTATTACTAGGGTGTTTCTGGTATTTCCAAGCAATAGTTTGATCGCCAGCCCAGGAGGGCTACCAAGGAGGTGTCCTGGTTTTTAATGATCTGCACGTGGAAATGGAAGGTCAGAACTTTCTCTGCTTCATCAGATTTCTTGTTTTGGGGGGATTCAATAGTTCATGTCTTACTCATTCTGAGAAGGACATAAGTACGTGTCGGAACTTTTCTAAATGAGTTACAGACACTGGTTTCTTTAAAAGAAAAGAGGCATATTTTGCACAGACGTAGTTACTGAAGTCATAATTTGCCACTCTTTAAAGAATACACTGGACCTGGTCAGATATTTGTCTTCTTAAGCAGTGGAACTTATCTAATACAGATCATGTGGATTCATCACCCCTCCTTTGGGAGGGAGGAAGACACAGAGAGAGATGGCACTTTTTAAAATGTGGAATATCTTCAATGCAGACTCGCTCACAAATCTTAAGTTATTGTGAAAGTTTAGCTATTCATTGTTCCAATATCCCAGCTAGATTTTGTATAATTCTGTATTAATATGCAGGCAGATTCCACCCCATGAGAAACACCATCACAACTTCATTTGTATGTATTGGTACTGTGGATTCTTGCCAGTGCTGGCTCTTGTATTTACTTTAAGCACTGATCACTTCTGATTCATTTGGTATGTTTTTTCCTCTTTCTTGTATATGTTCTACTATGAAATGTATTAAGATACTACCAGCTAGGTGAATGTTTTTGTCTATGGTACAAACAGTGGCAAATATTGGTAGTAAAGGCACAGCAAACCCTACCTAAAAGAAAGGAAAACTAAAAAAAAAAAAAAAAAAACCACCAAACCTGAAAATATAACCGGAAAAAAAACTCCGAAAAAAAGAAGAGTCCTGTTCTCAGACAGAAAGCCGATTTTAATTTCATTTGCACTTTCGGAAGTTTTTTCAGTTTGATTTTCTTTAGGCAAAATGCTGTAAATCAAAATATTTACACCCTGCGGTTTCCATTCAGCTCAGCGGCTGATTTTCTTTCTTTGTTACACCAAATGTGCGGAGGCACTGGCAGCCGTTGCACTGTGCGTGCCGAGGAAGTCCAGTGGCAAAAGCCGTGTACCCGCTGGCCTTGGTGGACAAAGTGTGCTTGTGGATCCCTGGCAAGAAGAAGGAAGGGTCCAGGGACAAGGAGTAGAGAGTGTCAATGACATGCCTGCGTCGTCATTTTTCATTCTGGAAAACAATTGTGTTGCTACTTGTTGAGCTATGCAGCCTGTTGTCTGAGCAGCCTTCTCGTAACTATGCCCGCCGGACGTCCTCTTGCGTTAGGAAGCCCATTGTACCTTCCTGTTGTTGGGTTTTTTTTTTCGTTGCTGTTGTTTCTTTTTTTTGTTGTTGTTGTTAATGTGATTAATAATAATAATAACCACTAAAATGCCTAAAATACTTCCTTAAATCAAACAATGTTAGCAACAATGTGGCACATCTCACTAAAATCCACCCCACAAACACACAGCTATACTCTTGTAGCAAGATGCAGTTGCTCCTGAGCAGAGTGTTTCCTTGCTGACAGAGGGACAGATTTGGGGAAGAAAAAAAAAAAAAAGAGAAGTTTCACATCAGGGCCTATTATTACTTCTATTTTGAATATTTATACTGCTGCTCCAATGGAGCCAGTTGGATCTATTTCTACGAAATAGCCATTACCTATCCCATGGCACAAAAACTGCATGAGTATTTTTTAGGAACTTTTCCTATTGGTGTGCATTAAATACTGTAGTATATCGTAGCTTTGCATTGTGTGTAAAACCTGAAATACCTTGTTTTGACACTTGTGTGTTGTGCAAGAATGTTCTGCAAGTTGTTTTTTCTAAGCAGAAGCAAAAGGTACGTTGAACTGCCATTATTTGTGCCATATATGAATTGATAAGCACTTCCTATATTGACAGATTCAGTGAGATGTGCTTAACGATTTGCAACCAAATCAAGCAGTGCAGACCTGGTTTGGAACAGGATAGACCAACTGAATGTGTGCATTCTTGTTTTTGTCTCCAAAAGAGAGAGCCTCTCCAGTTCATTAGCATAATCAAAGCCTGTGGAAAAGTCCCCAAAGCAAAATCCCTGAGCGATTTTTTTAGCATCCTTCCTGTACGACAACTCCAAAACTCAAATAGACAGTTATATTCAAATCCAGTGCATACTAATAGCTTTACTTTGTCAAGCCAAGCAGAGGACAGAGTCTGAAGGGTTCTCTCCTCCCGACATTAGATTGTGGAAGCTGCCGGCTGTGCATGGGGGGGGGCGCAGCCGGTGCCTGGCTTCGGTTTCCTGGTGAGAAGCTCTGCAGTGCCCGTTGCTGCCTAAGACATGGGCCGTCACTGGGATGCGGGGTCACAGGAGCCCATCGAGGGCGGCTGCCCCCCTGCTCTGCACGGGGAGGTGTGGTGTGGGACAGGGCCGTAGGTGGTGGGGCTGGGGCTCGGGACTGGGGTGGGTTGGGGGGTGGCTGGCTGGGGGGAAGGAGGGAGCTGAGGCACAAAGGGGCTGTGGAGAGGCCCGGGATCTGGGGGAAACCAGTGGTGAAGCCAGGTTGGGTTGGGGTTTTGAATAGGACTGTGATTCCTTTGCGGTTTTATTCTTCTGAAAGCAAGGGTCACCTTCACGTCTGAGACTGCTCTGGTCTTTGGACCAGTCGACTGCTTTTGTTTCCATTCCTAGCGCTTTCAGACGATTCTTAATGAGTATTTCAAAGGGAGATTAAAGAGCCTTTTCCTTAGTGGAGAGCGCTTCACGGCAGCTCTGACTTTGACCTGATTTAAAAGTGTTATCCCTTGCTAATTCAACTCCGCTCAACATGTGGATGGCCTTTGACAGTGGGTCAAAGGCAGAATGATAGGATAGGACATGAGGAGGTCTTAAGACATGCTGGAAAAACTGCTTTTGTCCCTACCAAAGGTGAATTTTATACTTGCTATTTTTTGGCTTTTGGGTTGGGTGATTTTCCCCTTTTTTTTTGACGTACTGCACTTTTTTGGTAGGTTGTTTCTACAATAGGAACACCAACCTGAAATGAGGAGATTTTCACTGGTATAATTTGGTTGTTTTTCCTTCTGATGCTACTCGCCTGCTTTGTTTTCAGCTTTCTGTCCTCAGCTGTGTCATTCAAATCAATTTATTAGCATGCTTTGAATTTGTGATATTAGTGCTTGTGAAAACAAATGGTCGTTCTTAACATTCAGATAGATGCGTGACTGGCTTTTTTCTTGATGAAACAAATCAGGTACAGAACAGCAATCTAGTTTTAGAAAAACAACATGGAGCAACCTGAGGGTAACATTTATTATCCTGCTGTCAGAACAGGAATTTTTATATGCCTTTTCCAAATAACCATATTAATACTTGTGAGATAAACTGTAGATTGAATATTGTTGGATAACTTTTTAGAAAACCGTAACTTTCTGCTGATTGACAAATGTTTCTTATATCAAGTTTTTTTGGAAGCCCTAATCCTTTCAAATAAAGCTCACAGAGGTGCAATAGTGTAAGGTTTATCTATGTCAAAGTTGCACCACTGGAGCTTTAAACTTGTTTAAATATATACTTTAAAAATCCGTCTCAGTGGATCACGCTTAGCTGGATTTAAATCTGCCCTGTATTCGTGAAATTTCACTTGATCAGTAGCCACTGTAAGTTAGACTAAAATAGACTTAAATCCAGGTAAGAACGTCCATATTAGATTTGTACAACTTTAACTGAATCAGTTTAAAGCCGTGCTTTTAAGGAAAGCGGTGGAAGTTTGAATATTTGGCAGACCTCAGCTACTTCACTTCAAATTTAAGGAACTGCAGTTTGAGCGTGCTGAAAGGGTGTACCGAGTGTAGTGCAAGGCTTAAAGGCAGAGAGTTTTTAGTATTCACTGACTTGAGTGAAAGATGACCTCTACTGAAATCAACAGCAAAACCCCAGTGACTGTTTTGGAGGGTCAGTGTGTACACGTTTGCAGCAGTATGTCCTGAAAAGGACTGTTGCACTTTGGTTTTTTTAAAGATGAATGAACTTTTTATTTTCTTATCTGAATAGGTAAATGAATAACTATTAATATGGCTAGGCGCCTTCAAGGGAATTTACATGAATATTCTGTTAGCACTTAGTGGCCTCAAACCTGAAGCATAAATGCATCTACTTCCACCCAAACTGCTCTGACTTGTTTGAATCTCCAGAATCAATCTCAGGTTTGGACAAATCCATGCCTTTTGGAAAAGTTTTTTTTATTTACAGGAAAGCAACAAGGGAAGAAATGGCAGTTATTTCATTGAGCACCGAGGGATATGATTTGGCTGTGAAACCTTTGTTCACCGCCCTGAGACAGCGTGAGATCTCGGCCAAGTTATCCAAGTTTGGGCAGAACCATCTAATTTCAGGAAAGCGTCTAAAAAAGCACAATTTCTTTAGCGCAACAGATTTTGTAATGTATTTATAGTTAAAATAACTTTATCGTGGTGTATTTTAGGTAGTTTTTTATGTTACTTTTTCTAATAGCCTTGCAGAATAAGTTTTAAACCTTCCACACCAAAACAACCTGACAGAAATCTTGTCAATATAATCTTCATCTGCCAGGTAGGATTTGAATGGTGCTAGAAGTCAACATTGTGATTTTAGAGCAACAATTTAACGTTAACCTTTTTATTGCCAGTTGAGGGAAAACGTAACATTGCATGCCTGGATGAGGTTGAGCATTTGCCTCTGAGGTTTTCCGGTGGCATGCCTGGCAAGCGAGAGCAAAGCAAGGAGCTTGGGTTCCCGGAGGAGTAATCCCTGTTGCTGGACATTTTGTCTGTCTTATGCTGTCATGAAAGGAGGGGGCTGCCGGGGCACACCACCCCCTGTTACTGCCTGCTAGCTTGGAATGATAGTTGCTCCTTCTTCATAGTAGAAACGCAGATTTCCCTTAGGACAAAGTCTTACCTTAATTCTGGTCAGTGTTGTCTCCTGGCCAATAGGTGCTGGAGCAGGTGAGGAAACAAGCCCTCCGTTCGCTTCGTGCACGTAGATACAGATGTTTGGTTGTGGAAGGGGTTAACTGCAGAAGTGTTTTGGGGAGAGAGAGGCCTGCAATGTAAGTAAGTTTTAGTAGTCATAGGGATATGTAACTCCGCCATTAGGAATGAAAAATAAGGACCTCTGCGTTCATTCAGTGAGATCTACATACAACCGGTGGGGTCATTTCAGTAAAGCAGACGCCTGGGTAGCAAACCACCGCCTCTCTGAAGGAGACCTGTTGTAATAATTCCTGTCCAAAAGTAGTACCGTCAGCGTACGGGTACATGGCTACCGTACAATCGCTGTCATTTAGTGAGTGTTGGAATTTCAGAGTTTGAGAAGGGAAATAGCCACGGGGATGGCAGGAGCACTACTGTCCTTTGTGTCCTCCGGGACGTGTCTCCATTCTGGGCAGGCTCCAGTTCCCGTGGCTGGCATGGTTCCTGAGAAAGCTGGGCCTCGGGCAGCTCTTGTCCCAGCCAGCGTAGCTGCGCCCGCTAGCCGGCAGCGCCTTGTGGGAAAGTCTGCCAGGGTAGCCGCAGACCACGCTGCCCTCGCCCAGCCCTGTTCAGCTGGGACGTACTTCCGAGCCCAGTTCTCGCAGCGTCTCGGGGACACGCAAAGTGCTGCTCCTGAGGGAAGGGGGGGCAGCACGCTGCCTGCCAGTCCTGGGTAATACCCACCCCCGTGCAAGGGGCTGGGGGCATTTGCACCTCTTCAGGTCCTGGCACGCTGGGGCAGGCTGTGCTCAAGCAGGCTCCTAAGTTGCAAGTCCAGAAAGTAGCAGAGCCCTTGCTTCACTTGCAGCCCGTACCTTGCTGCGCAGAGGTCTGTGTATTGAAAGCTGAGCCCATGCTTAAGTGTTTTGCTGAGAAATTTGGTTCAGTGCATCCGGTTCTTCAGCATCAGCAGGGTTTATTTAAGCGCCCAACAAAAGCAGCGTGTGCAGTGTAAGAGTGGGGGCTGTCATCGGGAGCAACTGCAGCAAAATGTTCCCATTTGGGGGGGGGGGGGGGGGGGGGGGGGGGGGGGCAGAAATCCTGTGTGGTCAGTCAGCAGATGGCTCTGATGGAGGAGACCCTGTAAGGAAAATGCCTTGGGTTAAAATAAGGGAAGTGACTTTTAGAAGACTGTTCACTGAGAGTCAGCTACTGAGATTTTTACTACCGATGCCACTTGGGAAAGCAGATTTTCCCACTTAGATTTTGCCTTGAGGTCGACTTATCGCTTTCCTGTGTGCCTGTCTAAAAGCCAGTAGCCCATGTTAGTAGCTCTCCTGTGCAAACAGGACCTGATGCTGAGCTTCCTGAAGTTAAAAGCGAGGGTTTTTAACTGAGCTAGAAGGGCTTTGGATCAAGCCCAAGCCCTGGGCAGCCCGCAGATGGGGTTGTGCGGCGTACTTTCTGCTGTACCCTGCAGGCAGATGTCCAGCTGGTCTGTTAACACCGCGCACCAGCGGCGGGGTGCCCCTCTCACCTTGCTTTCCCAGCAGCTCCTGCCAGCACAAAAAGGAGAGCCGGGCAGTTCCGCTGCCTGCCATATGCTCGTTAGTTCGTTTGGTGTCCTCTCGCATTTCTGAAGCATGCACAGGGCTTGGCTGGGGTCTTTTGAATTTGAGGATCCAGTCTGCTTTTGGAGGAGGTGGAAAAAGAATTCTGCTTTGCAAACTTTGGGCTAAGATACCACAGCAGTAGTTCTCTCCCGTGCCCCAGCTTTGTGCAACCGCGTCTGTAGGCATAAAGATGGTGAAATATGAAGGATCACATCCAGGATGCTCTGATGCTGTTGACTACTTTTGAGCCAGCACTTGAAATTAAGATGAAAGTCCCGTTACAAAAACGTGCTTTTACATCCTGACTTTGAGCCCTGGTGTAACTTGTGTGGAAATGGCATTAATTACTCTTGGCAGGACTATGGTAACGAAAGATAGTTTGCAGGAAAAGACAGTTCTGTATTAGCTTCCGTGTCACCTCTTGACTTCACTTTGTTGAGGACCGCCTTTGTTAAGAAAAGGTTAATTTTCTGTAGGGTTGCTAAGTAGGATGGCACACTGTGGCTATAGAAACCAAACACAGTCCCTAGCAGAAGGTAAACCTCCTTCCTGGCCGTTACAGCCTTAGAATTACATCTTGTAATTTTCTTAGCAAATGCTAAAGTAATGAGAACTGAGCTGTTTGGGAAGGGAAGAAGGGAATGAGGCTGGGGGAAGGCTAGGGAGAAGATAAACGCTGCAGCGCTGTAGTTTGTGATCATTTGAATGACGGGGGCTTGAGTTTTCCTCGTGCTATCTAGAATTACAGAGTGCACCCTCCCGTCCCACGACCAAGGGCACAAGCGTGTAGACAGATATGCTCTGGCTGCAGCTGTGCCAGACGACGAGGTGGTGACCCATGTCCGCCCTCTGCAGCAATCACCCTGTCTGTCTGCTGAAGCTTGCCATCTTTTTGGCGGAGCTGCTTGTATGATTGTGTGCTGACCAACCTCAGAACAACAGGAGTTTAAGCAGTTCAGTGGACAGTTAACAGGAACACGGCTGTTTTGGGAAGGCCCATCTCTCTGGGACCTCAGGTGCTGTGTATAGGACTTCTGATAGAGATGAGATACGCAGACCCTGTATAAACGTTGGGACGTGCCATGAAATCCTTTTCAAACACAGACATCCCTGTACAGCCCAACAGCCGCTTGCTTGTTTCCTTAGGATTTTGTCTTGGTCCTTGTGTTGCAAGGTTTCAGGATTTTGCTTCTACTTTCTGTCTCATAAGCTGAATTCCTCTGGCTTTGAAGGCTGGCCAGTATCCTCCTTTAACAACAGAATTCGTGCACTGGGTTAGCAGAAATAGGATGTGGTTTTTGATCCAGTAAATTGATGGGAGAAAGCGCAAGGAGATCTTTGGGTGGCACACTGATCTCAAACAACCCGGCTCCAAAACCGTAAGCCTACTGTCTGCCTTTAAAATGCCCCAAACCATTGAAATAACCAGTCGTGACAGTACGTGGGAACACTTTTCATAGGATGTCTTTTCAAAGACTCTTCAAACGGAAATTTGCACGTTTGAGGGTACTTTATATCTTAAGTGGCCTCAAAATGAATGAAACGGATACAACCCTGCTCAGTTCTGGTTATGCGAAGACACTCATTCTACAGGAAACGTAATTGATCTGATTAAGGGATTATAGATCTGACCTAGGCCTTTTATGCTTTATGAAGCCAGACTATACCACACTAGTTTTACCGAGGGACTCGGTCGTAAGTTCATATCATTTATTGGCAGACTTCAGGTGTTATTTTTTTAAAAAAAATGTATGAACGTAGATTTATATTCAAGCAACTTTATATATAGACTTTACCTAGTATGTCCGCTGTTGTTAAAATGAAGCCCTGCGGTAACCGGCTGGCACCTGCATAGGAATAAAGCCCTATCATGGCAAAGGCTAAGATGCGAAGTGAATCAGTATTTAAGATAGTCTTACGCACATCTATTTATAAAGGCAAGAGATGGTTACTAGTTTTTAGTTGTCTCCACGTTGTGTTAGCAGGGTATTGTGAGTGGTGCATGGCAGTTGCGTATCTATAACATAGCAGCTCAAAAGCTTAAACAGCTTATCTCTGTACATTCGGTAATATTTCTAATTGTAATTATTGTTAGTCATTTGAAATTCCAGTTGCATTTTCTGAACATAAAGACAGCTTTGAAAAAGAAAAAAAAAAAAAAAAACATGCATGAGATATTGAGATCAGGAAATTCTGCACTGAAGTATTTATACATTTTATTTATTTATTTATCGTACACTAAGAGCTGAGGCCCTGGTTCAAGAAAACATTTCCCTATGCTGACAGAAGATTTAGGAACCTAAATTCAGTCCCCACCTAAAGCTAAAGCCAAGCTTTCCTGAATCAGGGACCAAGCAGACTAAGCCATTAAAAGCATTGTACCATCCTTTTGAGTGGCCACTGAAAGCGGTGAGACCTTCTTGGATGCTTCTTGTAACTTACATTAGTAGAGAAGTTGAGGAACGCTAAGAGACCCAAAGATGCTTCTGCAGTGCTCGCCTCTTGATCTTTAAGAGTAGAAATATATAAATAGAAAATAATCGTTGCACTCTAATGTTTGTAATAACACTGTCACAAGGTACCATTTGCAATAATTAAAATTCACATTTCATAAGATACCACGTAGATTTTTTTCTTATATATATATATATATTTTAGGGGTTTTCATTTTTTAGTAATCTTCTTTTAGTCAGGAAGTAATCTTCCTGTGCCTGGTTTTCTCCAGCTCCCTTTAACAGTGAATGGCTCTGGTTAAATGTGAAAATCTCTCTTTAAAACAGACGTCACGCGCTAGCAAACGCTTGGGTGAAGCTGATGTTTCTTGTCCCAGCTTTATGACGGGGTGGTTACCGTTTACAGCAGGCAAGGATCTCCACCTTGAGAGCCAGCAGTAATAATGGTCCCGCCGCTCCCAAATGTGATACTTCCCTATTTCTACTGCGTTGTTTTGGTTTCAGGTAGGTCAGTAGATCTCGGTCGTAGAAGAATACATCACGTCATTGCCAGCGGTGTGAATTACAGTAGGGCTTGTTGGGAAACATAAGAGCAACGATGGAGTCATTTTACAGACAATGTATTGGCGGGGGGAAGCTGGAAGCCTGTATTTCATCAGCTGTTAAAGCCTTGGGCATTTTTCAGATTAGAAAAGAAAAAAATTGGAAAATAAAGGATGATTGCATAAAGTACTGCATCAGTCTTTCATGAAGGTTTGTATAATGTTTAAGATTTACGTGAAGTGAGCTTCCACGTTCTGTCAGGCACAAAGCTCAGCTGAGTTGTTCGTCCTAGATTCTCAGAAACAGCCCTTTTCTTCCAGTAATATTCTCACTGGTGAGTTAAAACCTCTGAGCGTAACATGCATTTCTGTATCTCAAAATTGTATTGTGAAATTGCACAATGCTTAGGTCAAATGAGCAAGCGCAGAACTTGAACTACAACAAGTCCTTGAAAGAAGCCAAAGCAAGGTGCTTGTGGAATAACTTTGTTCTTAAGGCTTCTTAAAAAAAAGATGAAAGACAGAAGCAAAGGACACAAAGTATGATTCCGTAATTATTCATCACCCGTGGAGAGCAAGTGCAAATGAGAGCAATGTGGCACCACAAAAAGCTGGTTATTGTGTAATTAGGATACTGGCAAGTTTTGCAGGGGTTGCGTTTACACGGAGGTTTGCCTGAATACTATTTGATCTTTACAACTCTTGCCCTCCTGATGAAAGGTATTTCTTCCCAGTGAGAAATACCGCATCCCTTTATCAGGGGAGGGGAGAGATGTGCCAGAAGCAATGTCTCCCGACTCGGTTCTTATCCTAGCTTCACAATTCTGCGTTTTATCTGTTAGATAAATGGTTGCGTAAACCTGCTAGTAGCAATCTGCGTACCTGAGAGATGAGCTGGCGTGCGGTGAACTTTGCCATGCGCTGAAGATCGAGGGACAACTTTTACTTAACGTTCCCTTGAGGAATAGTTTGATTGACTTCACGGGCTTGTAAAGCCTGTAAAACTGAGAGTCATTACTGGGCCCTTAATGCAGGCACTATCTGTAAGAGATGACTAAAGGAATAATAGATTATGTTCATCCTCGCATTGAATGTTTGTTTTCAAGTCTGAAACCAAACTGGGAAGATGTTTGCTTGGGATTTGGGGGGTGGGGGGTGTTTTCTGTCTGTCGGAGTCCTGCGCGATCTAGAATCCCTCGGTAAGGTTTGGCAGTGGTTTGGGTGTTCCTGTTGCCGGTGCATCCGTCAGAGCTTCAGCCAGCGGGGACGTGCAGGAGGGCAGGACTCGGCGCTTCCCGTCGGTCTGTGGTTCGGCTGGTCGCAGACACGGGGGTGTGGCGAGCGGCCCCGCAGGGTGAAGTTCACTTCTGCCGGCAACCCCGGCACAAGCACGGCGATGGGGATTCACACGCTGGTGTAAATCAGGGTTTGACTAGAACAAAAAAAGGCCAGCAGGGCGGACCCATTAATCCTCAGGTACGTTGCACAAGTTTCAGGGGCCCCCGGCCTCCCCCACCCCTCCTCCTCCCCTGGCTCATCTAGCATTTATTTGGACCAGCTCCGCACTTCTGATAGCTCCCGTTTATGCACTAAAAAACGTGGCTGAATTCTCAGAAGAGTTGGGCCCCTGCTTGCTACTGAAGGGCAGCGGGTGCTGTTGGGTGCAGGCTCTCTTGAGACACTTCCCTTTGTTTTCTTTTCCGTGCGGGGGCTTTGCCCACCAGTTCCCCTGTGGTTGCGGTGAGTTGGCAGGTACGTACGTACCTGTAGCAGAGCAAGTCAGCTGGTGTAAGGACAGCCCGTTTCTTTGCACGAGGGCCACTTTTAGCCCCTTCCAGCCTTTTTCAGAGCCAGGCCCAAACCGTCATATTTACGTGGTGGTGTCCCTGACCTAATCAGCCCCGTCCGAGCCAGCCTAGGTCTGCGCCCTGCAGTCAGATTTGCACCCCCCGAGGCAGGCAGGGAGAGCCCCAGTGCCAGCAACTGGGGAAGGGGGGGGGGGGGTGCTGTTTAAATCTTCTCACGGCCCAGCAGTTAGCTATTCAAGATCTGATAATTTCGTGGAGCTATTACGGAAAACTTGGTTTTGTACCATTACGAAAGTCTTCGGCTGCTGAATGCCGTGCCTACTATCGCTTGTTCTGAAACAGACTGTGACGAAACCGTACAGATTTCTTTGACTTGTGTGCGTGATGAGTTTTCTGCTTTATGGTGCAGTCCCGGCATCAAAGCTGCAGGAAGCACAGCAATAAAAGTGACTGATATGAGCACCTTTCGTTTGATTTGGGATCAAATGACACTGTCTGGGTTCCGTTTCACTGGGTGGGAAGGGTCTGTGATGCTTCTAACTGTAAGGAAGAAAATGTGGGTGGAACTGAGTGCAAATGCACATATAATGTATGTTCATTTACAGCCAGCCAGAAAACAAAAGAATCGGTGGTTTCTAGTAATACAATTCTACTCAAAATAGCTTTTTATTAAGTCATCTTAGAAGTGTTAAAATGGTGGAGCCACAGACAAAACATTTGTTACCTTTTGAAATGAGTTACAATGGTTTTGTCATACTTGTACAAGTATTATAAGGTCAGTCTTTCTGTATGTTTGTTTTACAACTTGTTGTAGAATAGTCTTCTATGCATAGCTGTTCCACTTGCCTGTGTAAGTTACAAATTTAACAGAAATGAAAGCATGCATTTTTCTCTGTTTGCTGGTAACCTATGAAATTAGAAACTTGTATTTCTGTGTTTTTAATGTGTTATACTATAAACGAAAATCACAGCACTATTGTCTATGGAATATCAAAAAGTTTTATTAGAATGAATTACTTTAAATGTTTTGTCATTTGATTTAATAATGTGTCAGACATCTACACTAAGACAATATAATGTTTATCAATAAAAATATCCTCTCTTTGTACTAACTTAACACTTCAGGGTGTGCTTGGACATAGGAGTAGAGCACCCCTGTGGGTCACAATCCCAATGATTTATTCGGTTTTTGGCATAATTCTGAGAATGCTTTGTACCACTGGTTTGAGCTAAGCATTGAGTTAGGGAGCGAAGGAAGAAGAAGAGAGAGTTTTTGTCCTTTGTACTTCCTTCGCCGCTTAATGTGCAAAGGTGTGTGCACCACAGGGGTTCATGCAGCAGTCGGCTGGCTCGTGTGACCGGTCTGTGTCGAAGCCCATACAGAAACAAACACCGAGGGAATTTTATTTCCTGTTACATAATGAGTCAAATTCAACTCTGTGTTACAACAACACAGATCTGAAATTACTGCACTGAAGTTAGTTATTCTCTTCCAGGCGTAGGGTAGTGGGAGCTGACTGTCACTCTCACAGCTGGAAGGATCCTGTGCCTGTGACTGTTCAGCCGGTGACAGCCGTGGTTATGAGATCCAGTCCTCCCTCTGAAGTTATTTCTGGAGTAATATTTTCAGTAGTGCTTGGAATAACAACGAGGGGGAGGTACTGTTGTAATGGTTCTGATGCAGCCAGTTTCCATTACAGAAAGCTGCAGAAAACCTGTGGAAAGGGCTTGCTAGAAGACATAATTCTGGAATAGCGAAATACTTAACGCTGCTTTTATGCTCTGCACCAGCTGAGCAGAGACTGCAGTTTCCCTGCTAAATCTGAGCCTGCCTTGGTGACAGGATTCTCCTTGCTCCTGCCTCCTCGCGTGAGAATGTTGGGACACTTCAGCCGACCTCCCCTCCCATTACACTTTCTCTGAAGGAAGGGTTTGAGATCCTTGAATGAAAAGGCATGTAATTGCGACGGGCTACCTCACTGTCCTGGTTTCAGCTGGGATAGAGTTGACTTTCTAAAATACCTTTGTTTATGTCTTCGTAGCAGCCACTGACAAAATGATATCTTTCTTCTGAAGCACCCGCCACGTCCAGAAGAAGCAGTAGTATGTCTTAGGCAGAAGAGGTTATTTATTTACACATCCGCAGCTATTTCCAGGTGCAGAAGAGCCACGCGGTGCAGAAAAGGCACTCATGCTGATCCCGCGTCTCTGTCCATGAGTACAGAGACGAGGTGCAGCCTTTGATGTTCATGCAGAAAGCGTCTTTCATCAGCGCAAGCCCAGCAGTTGCCTGGAAAATATTTTCCATTAGTTCGATTGTTTGCTTTCCAACTCTGTGTGCTGGCAACCCAAAAGGTATGTTGGAATCCATACAGATGCTGTGTCTCTGTAGAGACTTCCCCGTGGCTAGTTTGCTGGTTCAAAGATAATTCCGCTTTTCGTCACAGTTTGGAGCTATTCCAGTTGGCTGTTGGACTCTGAAGATACTCTCACTCCCTACCCCCTGCCAAGGTGATATGCCAAATATGCATCTTTTTTGATTCAGCCTTGTGATTACTTCACTTCAGAAAAATTTGTGTAACTTACAGCCTGGAAAGTTAGAAATCAGTTTTCAGAGGTCAGGGGGGAGTAATTGAATTTCTAACCACTTTCATTAAAGTTAGGAAAACCAGAGTGTTAAGGCAAGCCATCGTTGCTTTTGCTGGAGGAGTTATTTGAGAATGTGTGTTTCATATTCACGTATTCATTTTTGCTTTTTTAGAAGCTGTTGCTGTGTCGTCTTTGCAGTTATTCTTCAAACATCACAAACCCTGCCTAAGCAAAGATGTCAATTTTTAGTGCAGAACAAAAAATGAAACATCAGAGCAAAAGTACAAAGTGTTGAAAAGAAAACTAACCCTCCTCTCCCACCTGGCCATCTTTAGGCGTCGTAAAGATGCAAAACTAGGGCACAAATCCTATTTATTTTCCCTTTGGAGGTCGCTTCTAGCTTGCTTTACGGAGGCCCAACTTGTGTCTCTGCCACCCCAAAAGTTACTTGCTCTGAGGTACCACTTGCAGAGATGAGAGATTTTTTCTGTGTACGTTGCAGATCACAGGCTCCCTCCAGGCTCTGCCCGATCGATTTTGACCTGTTGGTTACATCCTTTGCTGCTTGAACAAAACTGCATCTGCCTGTGTTCTCAGCATAATGTCCTCTGACTGATAACTCTGAAGTCTTCAGCCATTCAGAAATCACATTTGCAAGAGGACTGATTAACAAACGTCTCTGCTGCCGGGGGAGATGTCTTTTTTCCTTTGTTTTAATCTTTGGAGTAACATCTGGGGGGAAAAAAAACCACACACACACACACAAAAAAAAAAAAAAACCTAAAGAAAAACCCGCATTTGTGGCTGATCTTTCCTTCCCTTTTATACTGTAAGACAAATTATACTATATGTACATCCACGATACATTCCCTAGCCTGTACTGGAGCATTAGACTAGTTTTCCTTCCAAAATGTCATTCCAAGGAAATTGTGACACGACCCCGTGCTCCCTAACCCTACCTTTACCTGTCACAGCAGAGCCGACGGTCCCACTGCCCAGCTGCCCAAATCAGCGCTGTGGGACCTCGGCATCTGGGGAACCAGGACTTTCATCTCATGCCTGAGGAATTCAAGTCCTCGCCTTCCTGTTTATCTGGTGAATGAGGGAGAGCTTGGACACAAGCTCCCACCCAAAATGTTTTTTAGCCTCTTGGTGCTGCAGCCTCCCAGGACACAGGCAACGGAAAGGGCATGCGCTTGCGGAGCAGGACAATACCTGCCACCACTGCTCAGCATCCCAAAAGACGTGCAATGTCCATGAAGCAATGGGGTGATACATCCCAGAAAGGCTGAGGTATTTCCATACGACTCTCTGTCACAGCCCTGGAGGTTCGGCTGCGGGCATCTCCCAGCTCAGTGAGCTGGCTAGTGAGACTTCCCACCTGAGGCTTCTCCCCATCCTTGCATGGGGTGGCTGGACGCCCTGGAGAACGGTCGCTTAATGTTTAGGGCTTTCGGTGCCAAAATCCTTTATTAGGCAGCCTTCAGGTTGCCGACGGGCTGCGCAGCTCCTTGAAACTGCAACTCCTCATCCTTGGCGCTGGGAGGTTGGATGCACACGGGTACTCCCAGCACATTGCGCTGGCTTAGAAAGCTCCTGAAGCAAAGGCAGCCTACGGCTGTGCCTCTGAAAGGGAAGTACGCAGACGCGGGACTTGGGACAAGCTGCAGGTATGTTGAGTTTGTGTCTTATTTTTCCTCCCTGCTGCAACGGTAATCGGCCCTCGTAGCACAGCAGAGCGTCTGCCCGCTTCCCCTCCAGCTGCTTTAAGCGGGCCGCAGCTAGCGTTCAGAGAGGAGGCTCATCTTCCCCCTCGGACTGTCGGGAACAAAAAGCACTCTGTAATCGGCGTGAACCTTCTTCACAGTGCCAAGCAAATCACTAGAGAAGAGTAGCACAGAATAAACAAAAACAATTAAACACCACAGCCTGGAGAGAGCAGGTGCAATGAAACCACTTCAGACCAGAGCAGTCGCTTACTGCGACTGCTTGCGCAAGAAGATTTTACCAGTGAGCCTTTAAAGAAAGAATGAACAAAAAAAACCCAAAAACTGGCATAATTAATGTATCAGCTGCAGTGGAAATGTCTCAGACAAGTAATATCGAAGAGAGAACTCTGCTATTATCTTTGTGTGTGTGAACTTAAATCAACACTTCTCCTGCCCAAAATTCTTTTGTGCTGGCTGCAGTGAGAGCTTGGATTTTGGAAGTATATCCTCTAACGTTGCAGAGCAATGCCATCTAGGGCATATAGACTTACAAATACCAACAGGAATGCTACCCATATTTAGTGACAGATCTTGCTGGATTGAATATTAATAACTGGTTCATCATATGTGTCTTAGACCTGTTGGGATTTGCTCATTTTCAATATCTGTTTCTGGCTTTCTAGAGTATGCTCTGTGTCAGATATTAATGGATAGTTTTGTCTCAACTGGAAAATAATGAGTTTCTGCATATACTTTATTTCCTCCGTAAATCCACGTGATAGTTTTCATCCGTGCAGCGCGGCAGGGATTACTGATGGTCTCTCTAATCTTCAGCTGCTCAAGGACTCCGCCGTAGCTGTGATTAGAGCAGCGGTACACTTAGCAGATTAAAATATTAAACCTAGCAGACCAGATCTTGGCATCCTTATGCAAAAAGCCACTTACTCTGTTACTGAGATAACTCCCATTCAGACCAAGCTGCCTGTAGAAGATGGGTCTGTGTTAACTGAAAACGTCTCAAGAACCTGGCCCAGTTGCAGCTCTGTCCTCACCCCTGGCTGTCGGAGCTCTCTCCAGGCTGAAGATTACGTCGATAGCTGTCTGCTGGGGTCCGTGGAGGTCTGTGGCAATAACTACTTGTGAACCCAGGCTCACGTGTATTACATTTTAGGCACTATCTTGTCCTTTTGCTTCCCACCATTTGACTTCATAACGCTTGGCCTTTCTAAGAAACGGTAACAGTATTTAATGCTACACTATTTAAAATGTTTAATGCTCTCTACCAATATTGTTTATCTCCGTGATGGTGTTTTTTGTTCTACGTACACAAATTTGCTCCCCACTGGAGAAGAGCAAGGGCTTTAACTCTCAAATCAATCTCAGGAAATCCTTCAAACTCCAAGGCTGCACACCAGCTTCCGGACCAGCCAGCTTCTGCCCACTTCTCTAGGAGTTATTCTTGGAGCTGATCATCCTCAGGTTATTCACCTTATATGACTTAGCTCTTTTTACAATCTGCTCCAAACTGAAGACAAAATACTTGACTATAACTTGAAAGCACATTGGGAAATGTTAATACTTCCACTAATAAAGACAAGAGCTTTTAACATAGCTCCAGGCATTTTTTTCCCCCTCCCCCTTGAATAACGGCAGTCTTGTTGCTGTCCTGGCAAAGGGAGGCCCTGATTCTCCTCCAGGTTTGTAGTGGTCCGGTTTGGCTGCCAAGAGATAATAAAGCAAATGCCTGCTGCCGCCTTGGAATGGCGTTGCCCATGGGCACAAATATGCACATACGCGCAGGCATAGCAAAGCAGTGGAAGTCTTGGGAAGCAATGGGCAGATGTTAAGAGTATTAATGAAGAAGCAGAAATTACATTAGTAATTACATTTTTGTTGGGTCTAGTTAGACAGTGCACTGTTAAAATATTATGCTGAAGGGACAAACTATTAGTTGATCGCAGTTCTCCCTAGTGATCTGTTTTCCCATAAATTGGTACGGTGTATGTCACTTCTCATTGTAACTAGAGATTTGAAGCGCAGTTGACTTTATTTAAAAAACAATTTTATGGCCAGTCTACAAACACTGTCTTTTTTTCCCCTTTTGTCTTCTCCAGTAGTGTTGCAAAGATGAAAGGATGACTCACAATCATTACTTTCCTGCAAGTTGAGACAGTTGCGAGAGAAGGACTGGAAATGCCAGCCTGTGTTTTTTGGAAGATGATGAGAGCGTGTTCTCATTTGCCAGTACCACAACCACCATAATGAAGGCAGAGGCTAGTTTACTTGGTAGCTGGTACTCCCCAGTGCTTTAAAACTGATATCCAAACTTGAATCAATTCAAGTCACCGCGCTTCAGGGTCTAAGACAGCATCAGCGACTGAGCATCCAGACGGAGCGAGGAAGCGATTACCTAAATGCAGGTCCTACCACCCCTTCCCTTCTCCCCACACGGTGTCACATAAAAAAGATACATGTTCAGCAGTGGGGTCAGAATAGGGCTCTGGTTTTTCACAAGTTCCTGAGGATTACTCACAGCTAGTGTCTGGCAGTCATCATCTGCCTGGACAGAGATCTCATCACGGCTTTCATGTCACTTTGGCTCGGGCCGTAGAGAAAGGAATAGCTTTTGGCACGTACGCAGCTGGAATGAGGTTTCATTGGCAGCTGGAGGCTCGTTATTGTGCCTTCCCTTCTTGCTTCCTGATCTAATGAGGCTGCTGGTGAGGAGGTGGGATCAGATGCCACGGCCCTCGCATCTCCCTGACACGGTGCTCAGCGAGGGCAGGATGCGTGTGGTGCCCCCGGGTTGCCCTTGCCCTGCACTGTGCAGGGGCTTTCTGAGAAACCTGGGCTCCAGGTCCACGCGCTCTTTGAGAGCTCAGATGTCAGAGGGCTCCCCCATCCCTGTACACATTTTAGTTGAATACTGTTTTCAAAAAAGTGCTTCAAATTAAAGAGAGGGAAGATAAAAACTGCGTGCTACTGAGCTGGAAAAGCAGTTACGCAGCATTTCCACTTACACGTTTCCTGGCTGTCGGAAGACGCATGAAGACTAGCCGCTGTCAGATCCCTCGTCAGAACCCCACAATGGAAATCCATCTTGATACGAGGGAGTGTTGAAAAGCTGTTGGCCAGATCTCCCTTCATGGGCCAAGGCTGACAGAGTTGAACTGAAGAGCACAGCACCATGAAATAATGAAAGAGCAATTTCTTCCCAGTGACTAACAGTCATAAACAATTTGATTCCAGTTCTTTGCTATCAACCTTAAAGAAGGAAAAAAAAAAAAAAATTGAAGAAGCAAAGAGTGGCTCTGCAAGGAGTACAGAAAATAGAGGACACAGATTTTTTTCTTCCTGTATGGGAGAAGCCATATGAAGAAGCAGAAGTGACCTGGGGCTTTTTTCAGAACGTTTGTCCAGCCTGATTTTTATCCCATTTCTGTAGCCTTTAGTTCACTAAATACAAGAGCGCTGTAGACTTTAATAAATGCGTGCTCATGCCCTGTAGTTAATGGGATGACCAGTATAAAGAGTTACTTATTAAGAATCACGCAGGCAGAGCTGGGAAGGGAACCAAAATCTCTTGAAAACCAGGTTAATCCACAAGACATCATCTCTTTCAAGAAACATTCTCCAGTATCATTGTCAAGCCTTACTCTGAGGCCAAACAGGAAGCAATCAAACGCGACAAATATGCTAGGCTCATCTGAGGACTGAGGCAAGTTTTCATACAAGAACAACTTTACCAAAATAGGGTAATGAGGATGTGAAGGGAAGCGCAGTACTGGGGAACTACTGTATTGCCTCACAAGAGAGCACTGACAGGTAAGACCTAAGTCCCAGTTTTGAAGCTCTTTCTTTGCCTGACGTGGGTGTCTGTGCTCATGGAAATGGCAAGAGGCAGCCAGCAGCCAGAAGTCAGAGGGTTCAACCTTCGGCCTTCTCAAAACCCACCCGCGGGGATTAAGTCACATCCCTTTGCCCGCTCCATTCATTCCAAGGGTGGCTCTGTCTGCGTGGCAACTCAAACAGTGCCACAGCAACGTGATTAACCACTTTCTCATTTGCAGGATGTCGGCATCTCACCTCACCAGTTCCAGGCCCCAGCAAATTAAGGATCAGCTCTTACTTTATTCTCATATTGGCAGGATCACTCAGCCCAGCCTGTCTGAAAGGAGCAGGATCATTGCCCTATCCATATGCAGGGAACACCCTTCCCCTACAGTGATATTGGGTGTTCGCCTCATTCACGCTGAGCCGTGTAACGTGGCTCTGGAAGGGGAAATTATTTTTTCAGGGGGAGAGGAGGGATGATGGCTCTGCCGCATGTACCAGGCAGGCATGGGTTAGCAGCAGAGCAAGCGATGCTCACAGGTAACCAGCCTGAACAGCACCGGCCTACATTGGAAAGGCTGCTTTTGGGGAGTCCCCATAGAATTCATGGAATCGTTTAGGTTGGAAAAGACCTTTAAGATCATCAAGTCCAACTGTAAACCTAGCACTGCCTAGTACACCACTAAACCGTGTCCCTCATCTATACATCTTTTAAACACCTCTAGGGTTGGCGACTCAACCACTTCCCTGGGCAGCCTGTTCCAGTGCTTGATAACCCTTTCGGTAAAGAGTTTTTTCCTAATATCCAGTCTAAACCTCCCCTGGTGCAACTTGAGGCCGTTTCCTCTTGTCCTGTCGCTTGTCACTTGGGAGAAGAGACCGACCCCCACCTCTCTACAACCTCCTTTCAGGTAGTTGTAGAGAGCGATAAGGTCTCTCCCCTCAGCCTCCTCTTCTCCAGGCTAAACAACCCCAGCTCCCTCAGCCGCTCCTGGTAAGACTTGTTCTCCAGACCCCTCACCAGCTCCATTGCCATTGCCCTTCTCTGGACCTGCTTGAGCACCTCAATGTCCCTCCTGCAGTGAGGGGCCCAAAACTGAACACAGTATTTGAGGTGAGGCCTCACCAGTGCCAAGTACAGGGGGATAATCACTGCCCCAGTCCTGCTGGCCAGGTTATCACTGTTCCTGATACAGGCCAGCATGCTGTTGGCCTTCTTGGCCACCTGGGCACACTGCTGGCTCATATTCAGCCGGCTGTCCACCAACACCCCCAGGTCCTTTTCTGCCAGGCAGCTCTCTGGCCACTCTTCTCCAAGCCTGTATGGCTGCACGGGGCTGTTGTGACACAAGTGCAGGACGCGGCACTTGGCCTTGTTGAACCTCCTACCATTGGCCTCGGCCCATTGATCCAGCCTGGCCCGAACCCTCTGCAGAGCCTTCCTACCTTCAGGCAGATCAACACTCCCACCCAACTTGGTGTCATCTGCAAATTGACTGCGGGTGCACTCAATCCTGTCATCCAGATCGTTGATAAAGATATTAAACAGAAATGGCCCCAATACTGAGCCCTGGGGAGCGACGCTTGTCACCAGCTGCCAACTGGATTTAACTCCATGCGTGCAGAGGTGGGAAGGAGCAACCGTGGATTGTCCTGCCCTGGGATCCGGCTGCACTTCTGCACCAGCTCTGACTCGCAGCCGTGGGGAGCTGGAGCTTCCAGCTGCCTGGGACTTCTCTTGGCACTCTCCTTCCACGCGGCTTTTTGAGGTTCATGGTGTCTCTCCTGTGGCTTTTGACTGTATGAAGTTTTGGAGTATATGGCTTGCAGGGTCAGGATCACTGTCTGCCTTGCACTAGTGAATCCTAAACTAGGAAGTTCTCTCTCTGACACCGCAATTTTGATGAAGATGGAGTATCCTCTGGATTTGGGAAATGAAGAGGTGGAACAAGGAGAGATTCTGCCTCACTGTACAAGGCAGGTCATGCCTGCGCCCAGAACAACTCAGGATCCCAATACCAGCCTTGCTACAGCTTGCAGAAAAACTAGTTGGCTCAGTTGTATGGGTTTTGTTCACTTGTTGGTTTGTGGGTTTGTTTGGTACACATTGTGTTCCATGTGTGTAAGTATGTGTGTCCCCTCTGCTCACTCTATGAAAAAGCCATTAGGAAAATGAAACAAAACAACTAGGTCTGTTTTGCTCTCAAGCAGTTTTTGCTGTGCCTCCTTCATGCAGTTTGAGTCTTGTCTCCCTCCTCCTTTGTTACAGAACACAGCTGAGTGCCAACGTTGTTTTGCAAATCAGAACAAGAAATCCGACTTACAGCCCAAAGTGTAATACACACAATACTGCCAAGGGATAAGATTTTGACTGTACTGAAGTAATCGCTGTCACGTGCTATAAACTGCAACACACATTGTGTTTTAAGGCGAGAAAAGATCACTCTGAAGTCATCAGTGAACACGACCAGGCTCTGGAGGGTTGGTGTGGAGGCACCTCCGTGGCTGGGAGATCATACAGATCTTCCTGTGGTGCAGCAGCAAAGTGTTCGGCATGCAGGAGATGGATCCCAGGGACTCATCTGCCTTTGCTGTAAAAAAGTGCTGCCGTTTCTCTTCTCCCTCCTGCAGAGCCCACGGCAATGTGGCAGGCTTCTAGAATAGGAGCCAGTGGAAGAGGAAAGTCTCTTGATGTAGGAATCTTGGCTACCACAAGAGAAGCTAGCTGAAAAATTAGTAGTTGCTGCTCCTTGCTGCAGTTGCCAGGGTGTGACGACAGATAAGCAAGTCTCTTTCTTATCCCCTCGGTATCTACTCAAGATACTGGAGATCCCAGTAACGCCGTTTTCCTCTGTACTTGCAATGGAAATAAGAAACAGGTGTTTTGGATTTTAGAGCTAAAGTACATAATGCCCAGGCCCAGTCAAAACCAAATTACATGGGAAAGCCTCCCTCACCTCACTGGGGTGTATAATGCGGTGATGCCGCAGCTGGAGGAAGGCTAAGTGCCATTTCTTGTCCGAACTAGTCAAGTCCTGTAGGGCATCCCACCAGTGCTTAAAGCCTTTTGCCTACGCATTGGTCTCTGCCCCACACCCATATGACAAATACAGCCCAGCCGTTCGGGGCTTGGAAGAATCTTCTTTTCTGCATGCTTATTGTATGTATAGAAAATCATGCCAAGCCCATGCTCACAGCTGGGGTGAGGGGGATGTCAATCAGGGATAAATAAGAAACAAGCCAGGAAAGTTCACCCAGAATCTCAGATACTTGAAAGGCTTTATGTAGCAAAGTCTTTTCCAGTAAATTTCTTCCAGTCCTTAGAGCTCAGTCCTGCTCCAGTTTGGCAGGGCTGGCTATGTCCTAACCTGCCTCTCCTTTACTGCCTCTTGTTTGCTCTTGTTTTCCACTGTGGCTAGCAGGCACCTTACTGAACTGCTCCCAGGTGCTTTTTGGGGGGCAGCGGTGTCTCCCCGCTTGCCGTAAGGGTAGCCAAGGGCTCTGACAGCTATGCCAAGGCAGACTTTGCAAAACCAGACTTCAGTACCACCTACTAGGCTACCTGCATAAACGCCAGCAGCTGCCAGAGGCAGCAGGACTGTAAAGTCAGTCACACAGAATCACAGAATTTTCAGAGTTGGAAGGGACCTCTAGAGATCATCTAGTCCAACTCCCCTGCTAAAGCAGGATTGCCCAGAGCACATCCCTCAGGACTGCATCCAGGCGGGTCTTGAAAGTCTCCAGAGAAGGGGACTCCACACCCTCCCTGGGCAGCCTGTGCCAGTGCTCCGTCACCCTCACCGTAAAGAAGTTTTTCCATGTATTTGAACGGAACTTCTTATGTTCCAACTTGTGCCCATTGCCCCTCGTCCTGTCAAGTCACTGTGTGCCTTGTGATAAATGGGTTTTTGGGTTTTTAACGTTGAAGCGCTGTGCGGTGTGCGTGGCAGGTGGAGCAGAAAGGCTGCAGTGGCCCTCGAGGCAGCCTGCAGAACTCACCACTGCTTTCACAACCGGCAAGCAGGGTTCACTTCAGCTGCCTCCAGCTCACGCCACGGCAGTTTCACACCTCTCCATCAGAAGACAGCTATAGATCACATGAAAGCTGCCGCAACAGAAGCTGCTCAGATGCATTAAAGCCATTGTAGCCATAAGCTGAACAGGTCTCTTGCGCCTGAAGATTAATGGCCACTTTCACGGAAGCTGTGGATTAATGTAAATGTCACCACCTTGTAAATAAGACACGGAATCATTGCTTTGTCCTACTTCCTCAAAGCTAGGGTAGGCTTCCACCTTTCATTTTAGCGGTCTGAATTTTGGAATTGCTGTACCCCCTTTAAGTAGATTTTTCCACCGCTGCGTGTCCTTGAGTATGCTCCTAATCACGCTTGACGTGCCAGCTGCTGTCTTCAGTGTTGTTGCTAGCATTTTTAATGGGTACTCTATTTAGGGAGAAAGCAGCTGCCAGACTGGAAGGAAAATTTTGCTCTCATTGTTTTCTTATTGAAATAACTTATGCTGAAATAAATCTAATAAACTTGGGAAACACGGAACGTCAGGATCCTGGGATGAACTGCGGGCCACGTGTGTCCTAACGGCATCAGTGGTTTATGTTCTCCAGTTCATTAGCTGAAGTCAGTGAAAAGAGCACATCGGACGGATCCCACAGGTGCCCAAACAGAAAGGTGTACGCGAAGAACACCCCTTCCCTCCCCCAGGGAGGTCGCAGGCCACGACCGGCCCCGCAGCTGGGACGGCGGCGCCGCGCCCGGCCTCCGGGAGCGCCCCTGGAGCCCACCCTGGCTCCGTCCTCGGGGCGTCCCCGATGCCGGTACCGGCCCTTCCCCCCAGGAGGAAGCAGAGGGCGGAGAGGGGCCGGGACGCTCCCCTCCGCCCGGCTGCAGCCGCGGGCCCGGAGCTGGGAAGGGAGGGCCGGCAGCGGAGCGGGAGGCGGCCGCATGGCGCAGGCGCCTGGCCCCAGGGGGGAGCCGGCTCCGGGGTGAAGGGAGGGGCGGCCCCAGCCGAGGCGAGCTGCGCGGCGGGCACAAAGCCGCGGCCCCTCCCCGTCCCTCGGCCCGGCCCCCGCCAGCGCTGCCCGTTGCTGGCCGGCGGTGCGAGGTAAGGGGCGGGCGAGGGAATCGCGGCCCGCCGGGGCCGGGCTGGAGGGGGGCCTTTGGAAACCGCCTGCCCCGAGCGGGCGGGCCGGGGGGAGGCGAGGGCCGCGGAGGAGGCCGGCGCCGGGCGCGGGCTGAGCCGGGAAGCGTCGCCCTCTGCCCCGCCGGGACGCAGGTGAGGAGCCGGGCTGCAGCCGGTGCGCTCTTCCTCGCCCCCTCCCCCAGCTGGGCCGCCGCCGCCTCCTCCTTCTCCTCCTCCGGCGGCGGTGAAGGGGAGGCCGGGTCGGGCCCCGTCTCCCCGCGGCAGCTCCCGGGGGATCGCGCACCCCGGGCCGGTGCCCCGCCGCTGGGCGCCAGGCCGCTGCCCGGGGACTCTGCTGCCCGGCCGGCCCCGGCTGGCCGGTGGACCCTCGCTGTGCGCGTCCAGCCAAGGCTCCCTCCTGCCGCTCCTCCCTTCGCGTTAAGTGGGTCAGGCAGCCTGGGAAGGAGCGGCTCGGTGCCTGTTCGCCGTGCGGCGCCGGCCCGGCAGCTCGGCGACACACGCTGTAAAGGGCAGTTCGGCCGGGCTTAACGAGGAGGGCTCGGTCTGGGCATCTGCAGCCCTTCGCTGACCGGAATAGGGGTTCCCGGGGCCCAAAAGACGGGGATATAACGTACGTCTTGCCAGTTTCTCTTCTTAAAAATTTCCTTATAAATATCATGGTAAAAGCTCATTTTAAATCACGCAGATCTGATTTGATAGGTGTAGAAAGGCAGAAGGTGTAGTTTCCCCTGTTAGCTCGACTCCTTTGTCTCATCCCTCCAAGCTACTCAGCTCTCGCTTGTTTTATTTGCTTATTTTGTAAAGCGTTAACTCCTCAGCCCTTTTAAGTAAGGAACATCTTTATGTGCCTTCGCCAGCACAGCTGTGTTGATGAGGATTGAGCAAAACATGATTTCCACCTGGTATTTCTCTGCGGGCAAAAGCCCCCGGGGAGGTGGGGTGGGGGTGAGACAGGACCCTGCTTGCAGGAGTGCCCTTCCTCCGTTAGAACAGAACTTATGGGGAGCAGCAGAGCTGGAGTTAATTGTATTTGCAGCAGCGTGTGTCTGCCCAGGTGTGGGCTGCGGGGCTGATGAGGCAGTGGTTAGAAGGGCAGGTACTGGGAGCTGGAGACTCTGCTACTTTGCAGCCGCTCCGTCTTCAACTCAGCGCCGGCTGCGCTGACTCTGTGAGTAATGCTGCGTCTTGCTGGGATAAAATAGGCCGCCATAGCCGCGCAGCCCAGCTCTTGTGTTTCCTCAGGCCTATGTTAACTTTCCTCAGACCTACGTTAAGTTTCCTTAGTTTTTAGATCTGTTTAGCTCTAAAAATATTTAATTGTTAATAGCTTACTTGGGACCTGAATATTTCATTAGATGAGCGGGGAGACTGTGGTAAATAGAGTTGTCTGTTAATCACCCAGCTACGCAGGAAAACTGTGCTGTGATTCTGAAGACGTTTATATGGCACGGTCCCCTGTGTTTTACCATGTGTAATCCTAGGATGCGTTTAATTTAGTGGAAGAGGATTTGTATTCAATCCGCTGCCTCATTCCTTGCGTTAATTAAAAGCATAAACTAATAATTCCCAAGAATATCAGCAATACTGACTCCTCTGAAAGTGGTGATGGAATGGCTGTGTGGAAGAAGGCTCCTGTGTGTTCCTAGGAGTGCGCTCACCAAATGGGTTTTGGGTCTGACTTTTTTTTTTTTTCTTCAAGGGCTTCCTGTAGGTTTCAGTCTGTTTATATTTGGTAAACTTGGAAATGTTTGGATGTTTTGTTTGGTTTTGCCCCTCACCAGGTTTGGGATCAGACAGCACCGTTGGAAATGGGCTTCCAGGGTAAGGTGGCTCTGGTATCTGTCAAGACTGGGTTGTGCAGTGGCTGTCGTGTAGGTTTCCTCTACAGCTAAGGCTGTAAAAGGGCAGCTAGCTTAAGTATTAGTCTGGGCTGAGAAATCAATCCTGTTAAGCCTCGGGATTTCGAGGTTGCTCAAAAAGCTTCTGGTGGCTCGAGAAACTTTTGTGCTGAACGAGGTGCAAACCCAGGAATGCATAATCTCTGCTATTCAGAGCACGGGTGGCCCAACTGTGGGGTTGTGTTGTTTTTGTTTTGTTTTCCAGACGTTCAAATTCCCTCGCATCAGGGCTATGCCACGCGCATGGTATGAGGCTGTGGTGGCCAGGGGTCTGCTGGCAGCCTGTGCCCCTGGCGTGGCGGGGTGAGGTGTGTCGGGGGCTCTCGCGGCTGACTTTGGCGGATGGCTCTGTCACCCCGTTGCGCTCCCGTCCAACTCGGCGTCCTGTGCTCCGGCTCTGAGTCCCAGCTGGGAGATGTGGTCACGGTCTCTGCGTGAAACTCTGCTCCAGTGTCCGTCCCCCCCCTCCTAGCTCGCTGAAGCATAGAGTGTGGGATCAGCTGTGTGAGGGGTTTGGCATGTGGCTAACAGGGCCAGGAAAGTTGGCTCCTGTTGCTCTCAAGTATATCAAACGTGGAAGATGACTAGCTCTTTTACTTAACGGTCAGGGGCATTTTTTGATTGTTTCTAAAGATAGATCAAACGTAGTAGTTACTAAGGCACTGAATGAATAGTATGGTGGCTGAGTTTTTCCCAAAGGAGCTACTGCTTTAAAAAAAAAAACAGGCAGAACAGTGCTATACAGTCAATATAGCAGTTAAGGAGCTTCTGTTATCTACTAGAACAATGTAGCTGTCACATGGTAGTGATAAGTAATGTAACTTGTCTCCCATCAGCAGGAGGGAATTGATGGAGGACTATATGACGTAGATATCGTCTCAGCCCTTTCCTTAATGCCTGCAAGCAGACTGCTATCACAGCTTGTTAGCCCTGTAGGATCATTGAGGGGCTCTGGATGGGGAGCTGAAAGGGGCTCAAGAGCAAATTTGTGGTCTTACCTTGCAGACATAGTGACTCCAAGCACAGAATGGAGCAACATACAGAAAAGCTGGTTCTGTGGTCGTGTGTATTGCAGGCTCCATGGCTGTGCAGGACTCGCCTGTGCCTCTAAATACTTGGCATACCATACAGATCTTGAAAATAAGAGGTTTACGTACCTCTAATCTGTAACTGGAGATTTATCAAGATGTGTCTCAAAAAAACCTCTACAATTCCTTACTTAGGAGTTGCTTGGGGAAAATGCTAAGCAGAGTCAAGTGTTGCCGGTTAAACGGTTTGTTTTGTTAAAGTCACTTATTATTCATTTGGTAGTGTATATCAGGAGAGGCGATGGAAGTGCAGCTAAATATTTGGCACCCTATCTTAAATTGAGTCATTGTGTAACAAAACAGAGGTGGTGTAGCAGGAATTGCATGGATATGAGGCTCTAATTTCCAATACATGTCTTAGTTTACAACACTGAAAATAAATTATTCCTGACACACAAAAAGCTACAGCGAGACACTCGATGCAATACAGTTATTCCATATCGTCTTATGGAACACGTTACTGGGAGCTGGAAAGGATGTCACGTCCACTTCTTCGTGTTTAAGGTGCTTACGACGTAGAGTAGGGCTGCTTATGGTCATCAGTTTTATCTGATATTCTACCACCTGCAGTTACTCAATCCTACGGCACGCTGGTTCAGCCTACCATACTTGTTCAGGAGTCTTGAGTATTTGCAGTTTGAGCGAGACAAGGCGAAAGGGCTGGCAAGGATGTGGAATGTTCTTTCTCTCAGCTGCTGTGAGGTGCAGTGCGGCCTGTTCGTTCTGTTCTATAACCCAGCCTGTTCTAATTTGGCTTAGAGGGCCTCTTGTAGATGGACCAAGACAAACACGTACAGTCTTTCCTCTGCCGTCTTGTTCTGCAACGCTGCCACAGAAATGAAAGGTGATGAGGGCCCTCCCAGGCATCACGGCGAGTCTCAGCCCATGGCTGTCTCCACACTGGATCTCCTGCCCTGAAAAGCACCTGCTTCTCCCAGCTGGTGATGTGATGGGCAAGATGGAGACAAAGGTTCATGCGGTGTGGAAGCACAAGTCCTTTCCTCATCCACGTGCTGCATGGCTTGACCCGGTCACAGCAGCCCTTGTGAAAAGTGGTCCCTGTGGCGTGGGCAGGCATGGTGGGACCCAGACCTGCTCCGTCCCTCCAGCAGCTCTGGCCCAGCCTCCCCTTTGTCGCCCTTCTTGTGGAAGTAGGGCTGGCCTGCCCTTCCTTTGGTAGGATGTCTTGGCTGAGAAGAGCTCCTGGGCGGGAGCTGGGTGAGGAGGAGGTTGGTGAAGGGGCTGGTGGCTGAGAGGGGAGATCTTTGGCTCAATGGTGGGTCGGGGAGTCACCCCAAAACCCACATCTGCTGCCTGGGGGAAGCAGGGCAGGAGTCTCAGCACAGAAGTGTCAGTAACTGCCTTTTTTCAGCCAAGTGTTGTTGCCTGAAGTTTTCAGGTAAAAAGAAAAAAAAAGGCAGAATAAAGTAGCGTAGCATTCCCAGGATCTCTAATGCTTTGAAAGTCCATCGCTTGTGAGGATCGTTCTTCAGTCGAAGCGGGGCAGGCCTAGTTCTCCTCTCTCGACAGTAAGTTTTATCCTCGCCCTGTCAACTTCGAGGGAGTTGCTCCTGAATTTGTGCTATTCGTTGCGAATGCTGAATCAGGTCCCAAGAGCTTGGTCTTGATCTCGTAACTTTTTGTTGCCTTTTGTAGTTTTTATGAGCCTGTGTATATAAAGCCCATGCTTAACTCTTAAATAAAACTGAAAATTTTGCAGTATGGCTAAAGCCAGATTTCTCTCCAACTTGTTGTGGTTTTTTTTTTTTTCTTGCATATCATTTACTGAAAGTTTGAAGAAAGATTTAAATGTTTTCTCTAAGAAAAGTGACTAAAATTGATTTACTTGTAATTGCAAGACTGATAGTATATCCATCTGTTGCGTGCTTAGGAGAGGTTGGGGGATATATCTTGTATTTTTGTCTGTTGTTCAGTCTTAGTTTGATTTGCAGTTGTTTGAAAATGCTCATCTGACGACTGCAATGCTTTGAAAAGAAGCTGGCTGATAAAGCAGGTGTGGATTTTGGGTGGTTTTGTTTTTCTGCCTTGAGATGAGCAGAGAGAATTTACACATGAAGGAAGGGAATTGTGGAGCTGCAGTCGCATTTTCTCGGTAGGTTAATTCTGTATTTTTGGAAATGCTGTTCTAAACAATTAGCTCAGTTGAAAATTACTGATCATTAATGCCGTACTCTTCTCTTTGAAGCTGGTAGGGATTCTACCATCAGTGTGGATATGGGAGAGAAGTATGAAGATCTCGCCGTGGTAGAATGAGAAGGAGGTTATTGGAGTCCTGCCAGTCCTCTGGCAGGGATTTTGTCATATGGAATTATCGTGTATGATTTGGAATTAGTGAATGCATTTGTACTGGGTGTTGTGTGAAAAGACTGTTAATGATGCTGCACCGTGGCAGATTCTGGTCTGTGAAGATGACCAAGAGGGCAGGATGAGACAAAGGAAGCGCATTTGTCCGCCTCATCTTGGAACAGGGTTTCCAAGATAGCCTTGTAAATGAAAGTTGTTGGAAGATGTCTTACCCATGGCTTGTTGCTGAAGAGTAAAAGCCCTGCTTTGCACATAAGCAGGTGTTGTCTTTCTGAGTTTTGGAAAGTCTGAAAGCACTGAATTATTTTGTACGGTATTTAAAAACTAAGGGATAAATCCTTAGCTGCAAATTACTGTTGCTCCATTACAACCGGTGGAGCGCTGCAAATCGACTCTGGTGAGGAGTCCCTCAGTCCTCATGTACACAGGCTTAGAGACAGAAACAACTTTATTTTGAGGGGCTTTCCTCAAAAAAAATAAAAAAAGCTATTCTTGTTCTTCACTCCGCCAGCTCCAGAATGTGAATGTCATCTGGCCAAATGCCCGGGACCAAACACAGCGCTTTAAACATGGTCTCACAAGTGGCTTGTAAAGGAAAAGAGAAAACAAAAACTTTTTTGACTTTTAAATGGATCTCTTAACTTTTTTTTTTGCATCCAAAATGATGTCTTTGGCTTCTACTTTATATTTACTGAACACAAATCCGTGCTTTCCAGTAATTAACTCCAGGGTGCTTTGACCCTGACTTTGTTGAAACATACTTCCAACATGAAAATGACCCAAAGTCTCTTACTGGTTTTCCTTTCACGCATGATGTGTATTACATATGCTGACGTTCCCTTTCTTAACTTGCCTGTGGATCCGTAGCCTCGTCTTCCTCTTAATTCTTGGCTTAGTAGTTTCTCTTAATTCTTGGCTTAGTAGTTTCTCTTAATGGCGTACTTCTTGAGCACGTGCCAAGGTACGTATTTAAATACATCTGAGGATGAATGCGTGGAAAGCAATGGAAATACTTGCTTGACGAACCTGACTGTGTTCCTCGCTGAGCTTACCGGTTCGGCTGAGACTCAAGAGCTGTGGAGCGCGTGAGGATGGTGGAAAGCAGGTCTGAATGTGTGAGCAGAGCCCCGCATCGAGTCAGTGCAAGGAGAAATGTTATTTGCCACAGAAGACTACCCTCTTCTGCCTTCCTGACCTGCAGATGCCTGGTCCGGTGCTTACAGCAAAAGCCCAATGCTCTGACACGGGGTAGTTTCTCCTCCGTGGAGCAATGGGCAGAATTGTCACCTGTAGTTTTCCGGCTCAACCTGTGCCCCTGGGCCAACGTGGCAAGGTGCTGCCTTTTACTCAAGCTTCGTGCTGATTCTGTGAGCGAGCCTTGTGTTAACTTTAACTTAGGAATTAAATAAGGCCCAGACTGAGGTGCCTGCTGCCAGTTTTGGATCTGCTCGAGTGGGAAACTGCTCACCACTTCTTGCAAAGAACTTAAGCTTTTTCAACTTATCTTTTTTTTTTTTTTAATACAACCACAAAACAAAACCATAACCTTCACAAAAGTAAACACGCATCCTCTTGCCAGCTGGGGCCTCGGCGTACTTTATGATGCATAACTTGCTGAGACTGTAATTTCTTAGGAAAACAGTGTAGATATTGGCAACTATGAGGTGCCCACGCTCAGTAAATTGTCGTAATAAGCAATTTTAGCTGCAGCTGGGGATTTAAAAAATATTAATTTCTTTACAATGTTCACAGTAGTTAATGCAAGATGAAAAACCATAATTTGGACGCTTTAAATAGTTTGAGAGAAGGAGGCTGGGGCTCTTGCAGTGTGTTTGCTACGGGCCACACCTGTTTGGTTTGCCTGGCTGGGAACCTTCAGGGAGCTCTGGATCATTTAAATTGTGTCTGCCCGTGTGCCACAGTATAACCCCGGCTCGGTACGTAGGCTTTACTAGCATCTGTCTAGAGCCAGCTGTTTAAAACGGTGGTTGTTGTAGAAGTTGACGAGAGCTCAGTTCCGGGAGGTGTGAGTAGAAAATGTGAATTTTCAGTCCTGTGACTTTTACTGCTAGTGGTTTGAACTTGATTGACTTAAATAGCAGCTGCAGTAAAACTCATATCCTGAAGTGTTTCTCTGAAGGCGTGTTAGACCTGGGAGTTGCTGCTGAAGTCATCTTAAGCTGTTTTTAAATAATTGAAATTTTAGAAAGTTATCTTTGAGCCATGAGTAAACTTTCCCGGTAGTTAAAGATGCTGGATGAGTAAACTTTCCCGGTAGTTAAAGATGCTGGACTTGTAAAACTGTTTAGTTAAGTCAATCACAAATGTGAGTCAAGAGTGTTCCCAGAAAGGTGCCATCCCTGCCACATGAGAAACAGACTGTGGCCCCACTTTAAAGTGGGGTAAAATCCAAGAACTTTTAATACAATAAAAGCAATGAACAAAAGTTATCGCACAGCAGCAATGTTTGAGTCTTACCAACTTGTTGTGAGGATTTACACAGAAAGCCTCTGTTCTAACTTGTATCAGTGGTCTTCATTTTATATAGTAGTATATACTTCTTTGCAGACTGTGTTGCTTGGATTTTTTGACTTATTTGATCAGAGAAAAAAAAAAAGAAGATTCACCATCAAGTGAGCAGCTAGCTTTCCTTTGGTTAATTCAGATTTTCTATTTAATGGTCCGTAAAAATTCTTAACTCGTGTTTGCTGCACTGGTAAGTGCACAACTTATCCATTTTGGCAGGCATTCCCTACAAAGATATTCTCAGCGTTTGTTTTGCAGTATTAAAATATTTCACTTTATTGCAATTTTTTTTTTTCCTAGAAGATGTGATCTGCCAAGATAAATATTTGGTTTGCTATAGTGTGGATTCATTTTTTTGATGTCTATATGAAGAGCGTTATTTCATCCCTTGGTATTTCATGAATGACGGGGCATATGTTAGCTATCACTTATAGTGCATTTCCCATATGGTTCACAATGGCTCTGGAGGCCAGAGAAGTGTTTTAGCTCTATCTTGCACGTCTTGTTCCTTGCTAAAGATAGTATACTAGCGTGTGCTTGCCCTTTGGGCAGACGCACCAGCCATCTTCCTTTACTGCTGGTAGTCTTCTCTTTGCCATGCCGTAGTCTAGACTTGAGAACCATTGCATTTACTATTCCGTAGTGAGCTGGAGGCATATTTTTTTTCACTTTATTAGTATCACAGCCTGAGAGTTATGACTAAATGCAACCTTTTATTTAAGGTTTATTTCAGGCTAAGGAATCTATAATATTGTGTTAATTTCACTGGCGCTCTGTGTGTTGCTTTTACAGTACTCTCTTTTGCTTAGCATTTAAAGTTGTTTTACGTGTTTTAAGAAGAGACAGTAGGAGATAGTTGTCTTTCAGTAGTTAGTAATAATGAACATTATTAGTTCTAATGTTGACCATCTAATAATAATGTTCCTGGCAGGCTTTTGGTCACACCACTGGAGTACGGTATGTAAAACTAAGGAAAGTTCTTGGGCCTTGGGATAGGCCGAGTAGGATGTTCAACCGAGGATTGGACAGAGACACTAACTTGGAAGTAGTGAATCAAACAAAGTAATCTTAATATCAACACGTTGTTTCATACCACCTTTCCCTTCACAAATAAAGGCATGTGTTTATCAGTGTAGTTAAAACTCCTGCTAGGAGGCAATGTGTCGGTTGTGATGGGAAGGCTCCATGGGTTTTTATTTAGTTGGGTCTTCCAGTTCCCACGTGCGGTGAGGTCACGTTCCCTGCGCAGTCCTGTCCCTGAGGATATTTCCTTTCCGGGCAGAGACGGGCTTGTAATGCTTGTTACCAGGGTTTCCTCTGTCAGGGTGCAGTGTGCCCTTTGGGTCCAGCAGAATGGGAAGACAGCCTTTATTTCGCTAGTGGAAATCTTCATTTGGAACATTGTACTGGAGTCTGGTGCATTAAAATGACATGAATTTAAGAAAGGCAGATCGTAGGTTCAGCTCGTGCTCAGTAAGCTTTCCATTCAGTAAGGTGTTTATACTTTACAATTTTAGCCATGAGTGGTCCATCGGTTGGTTTCTCTGTTTGTGCGTTTTCTAACCGATGCACTTTGTTAAACGACCGCTAGTGCAGCATAGGCCAACAGATTGCATTTCACTCTTGAAACTATGGTTAAAGATCCCTACAAAACCAAAACACCAAGTCTAGCAACCTACAGGTTGCATACTCTATCCTTAACAACTGTAAAGCCCTATTTAGTCTGAACGTACAATCTCAAAAGAAAAACAGCTGATGTGGAATTTTGGCAAAGTTCATTAGGTATGAAGCCTGTAGGGTGACTCTCAGTATTTATGGAATCCCTTGCTTTTATGTCTCTAGTGGCTAGCATAGAAAGGTGGTTATCAGTCAAAAGCTTTTTGTTTCAAGCTTGCCAGCTTTTAATTGAAAGCAATATGGTTATTTGCTTGGCTACTTAAACCCATTCCTAGGCTAGCATCTTTTCCTACCTTTCAAACAGTCGTTAACCCCAGCAAGGTCTCAGACCTTCCTCTTTCAGATGCAGTTCAGCAAAGTACCTGCACTGGAGTCAGTTCCACTCTGTGTTCGGTTTTGGTCCCCGCTATACAAAAAAAGATGTATAAACAGGCTGGACGGGGTCCAGAGAAGGGCCACCAAGATGCTGAAGCGACTGGGAAGTCTGCCATGTGAGGAAAGGCTGAGAGAATTGAGTTTGTTCAGCCTTGAGAAAAGAAGGCTTAGGGGAGACCTTATCACCATGTTCTGGTATTTAAAGGGTGGCTACGAAGAAGATGGAGAGTCCCATTTTATAAGGAGTCACATGAAAAAGACAAGGAGTAATGGGTACAAGTTACTCCTGGGGGAATTCCGATTGGAAACAAGAGGAAAATTTTTCCCAGTGAGAACAATCAGCCATTGGAATAGTCTCCCCAGGGAGGTTGGTGGATTCCCCATCATTAGAGACTTTTAAGATTTGGCTGGGCATGGCACTGGGCCATCTTGTCTAGACTGTGTTTTTGCCAAGAAAGTTTGGACCAGGTGCTCCTTGAAGTCCCTTTCAACCTGGTATTCTATGACTCTAGTGTGTTGAGTCCTTGGCTCTGTGTTGTGGGTATGTAGGCTAATTCCGAGTTGCACGTAAGATGATCATCAATTAAATGCTGGACCTCCCAAGGCTACATGTAAATGTCTTGAGTTGTTGGAAAGTGGTTAAGCTATCATTTCCAGGGGCAGTCTCTTAAGTTCCAGCCTTGGTGGTCGTGAAAAGACAAAATAAACTGTTACGGTTCCAGGCGTGAATATGAGACGGTGATGTCAGTGTAATTTGTATGTGGGTGTGAAATGTGTGAGTGCAAGGATAGGTATATTTCTGTGTGAATTTATGCATTTGAGGAGATTGGAGAGAGATGCTTTTTTGTGACAAGCTGCTAAGAAGCACAACAGCTGTTTGAAGGTGCTTGGAATGCGTTTCTGATCAAGAGATTAATGAGCAGAAATCGTCAAAAGTTCACTGAAGGCCTTAAAAGTAGCTGTTGCTGCTGAATTCTGCGGTGCTGGTAGCGTGGGGTGGTCAGTGTTTGGCGCTGTACAAAGAAGCGATGGTAGAAAGCTTAGACTGACACGTCAGTGGCAGGATGGGCAAAGCATGGAAGGAGAAATGGAACTGCAGTGAGAAAAATGATTTAGATGATTTTAAATCTGAGTTACAGCCTAGGTCTCCTTACAGTATGCTTTGCTGAACAGTAGATTCCCTGGACAAGAGGGACCACTGCAGTTGTATTCTGCAGAATATAACTTTTACCTGAAGGGAGAAGGTGGGGGAAAAAACCCCTGTGTTTAGCCCTTCAGGCGAAGAATAAATGTGGAAAACGTGAGCTGAATGCAGCTGAATGTTAGGCTGGCAGCTGCCAGCAGCTGGTTCCATTAGACTTTGAGCTGTAAAGGCAAGCAGAAGAGCTTTGCTCCTGTTTGAACCCAGTAGCAGCTTTAGGGAGCCCACCTCATTGTAGCAGCCCCTCTGGGCTGGTGAAGAAGGGGATGGGAAGGGTGGACCAGCAGTCCTTCTAGGCTTGTGTTTTCCTGGTTGTCAAGGAGTACTCAGCATCAAATACCAGCTGATTACTTGGAGGGCCGGGGCAGGCGGGTGTTGTCCTCAGCAAGGTCTTTCTGTGCAGCTTCAGCTCTCCTGCGTGCAGGCCTTGGGGGAAGTAATGGAGCATGTTTCACTTCTGTTTTTGTGGGAAGCTGATACCAGCTCCTTGCTGGTCATTGTTCACGTTCACCTTCTCCAGCAGGGGTTGGGGTAGGACTTTGGAAGTAGGAGGAGACACAGATCCTGCCCGCGTGAGGTCATGGCCCGTGAACTGTGAAAGAAAGATGTTTACTTCCTCCTTGTTTTGCCTTTTGGTGCTAACTGTTTGGAAGGAAGGCAGAATGGGAAAGAAAGAATGAGTTTTAGGGGTGGATTGAGTTCTCCTAGCTCAGTCACAGCAGGTCAGGTTACTCACGGGAGGGATTTGTGACTCCTCAGAGACATGGGTTCGTGTTTGTGCAGGGGATGCATCACAGCTGAGGTACAGAAGAATAGAGAGAAGTGAACTTGTTGGTGTTTATTTTAAGAGCCGTTGATAGATTTTGGTGAAGGTTTTTTCATGTTGCTGAATTTATACAAAGGAGCTGTATAAAAATAACTGGCACCACATGTAGAATCAATAAGCTAATGCCGTGTTAAGTCTTGAAACTGCGGTATGTAACCACAAGAACTATTCTCACCCGTTGGCAGCTTTCCCTTTATTATCTACAGAAAGGGAATGATGGAATTTCTGTTAGCTGTTACTCAAACAATTTAACTTTTCATTTGTAAAATGACCAAGAAAACCTGTATCCCAGTATGCTTAGCCCCAGCTCCCCATACACAATGATTGCCAATGTTTGTTGTTAGCAGTCATGGGAATTTTCTGGTATTAGTGTGTCAGCAAGAATTAAACCTAGACAATATCTTGTCATCTGACTGCTGCCTCACTTTCTGGGTTTGATCGCGTTTGATTCGTGTTTGAAAGAAAACAAAACTGACACTAACAAACTCTGTATTTGACCTATGAACACAGTAGCCCCCAGTACAGCAAATATTGTGGAGTCACCAATGTGTTTTACTTCAGAATGGTCTGCTCTTGTCAGTACTTTGACCCAGTTTCACCATTTCACCAAATGAGGCTTATTTTCTTATTTCAAAACACTTTGTCCCAGGAGAGAGAAAACACATTGTTTACACAAGTAAACTAATAGTGGAGAATTAAACGCCCACACTTCCTTCTTCAGGAGTTCCCCTGCTAGTAGTTTCTATGAACTCATAAATCCATCAAGAAAAGAGAAACATTTAGTAGTAATCAAGTGGGTCATGATGTGACTGTCTGGCAATGATGAAGTTCTCTGTACCACTGGGGGATCAAAAATAGGTTGGACAGAGAAGGTAAAAGTGCTCACACCCAAAACCTAGGGAGGGGGAGGACCTTCTTTCTTCTTTGTCTGGATGAAGACAGCCTAGGAGAGGCTTTAAGCCTTTCTCTTAGGAGAAAGACACAGTTAGTAGCTGTAGCATCGATACCTGCCTCTTTACGTATGGGACTGAATGTGTCCCGGTCTTTTGAGGGACTTGAGGATAGAAGCAGATAGGTGAGTTATTGGGGTGACGATCTTAGACCACCTTCTCAAATACAAGCGTGATGTTGGAAGAAGGGGGAGGAATGAGAAGGCTGCTCAAACCTGTGTAAAATGCCAAATCTTGAAGATGTCATTTAATATGGAATACATCTGTCTTTCCAGGATCCTTATGCGGATGGCTATGGAGAAGGGACTAGAAAAGGAGAAGAGCTTTAGTAGGAAGTAGAAAGTAGTTAAAACTGTGAAATGTGAAGAGAATTGTGTTGGCGGATGGAAAACTTACAGGTAGAGGGAGGAGAGCTAGCAAAGTCCTGGGGTTTCATCCCCAGAGGTTCAGCTGCAAGAGTGAGGGTAAGTTGGGTGTAAGGGCTGGGGTAGGAGAGACTGGGGCTGGTCAGGATACACAGTGAGAGAGGAGAGCTAGCGACGGACAACCTGATGGAAAAAGGGAAGAGCGCCAAGAAAGCAGCCGTAACCTCTGCATTGTTGACGAATTGCAAGTGTCAGTGACAGAAGGAGGATCATTAAGATGATGGAGGTACCCGAGATGGTTATCAGAGGGGAAAAGTCACAGGGAGAGGTCGGAGGGAACAATTGTCTTCTGAAGGAGGATCAAGAGGAGCAACACGAGGGCAGGAAGGATGACCGGTGTTTACGTGACTTGGAAGTTACACAGATTGAGACCCAAGCCAGGAAGCCTGGTTGAGGTCTAACTTTGTCAGTTCCACGGTGTATTTATAAAAAAAGGAAGAGGAGTGGAATAACTTGGGATAGCTATTTCAACAGCCTTCAGCTTTGAATTTCCTGGGTTTCATTGGTGTGTGTCATAACCTTTTTGTTTGCACTACTTAGTATTTTTTTCCATAAAGAAATAGGACGGAAAAAGAAACAATAAACAGCGTTTATCAGAATAGCATGTCATGTTTGGCTTTTCTCATTTATTTGGTGAAAGTATATTTAGAAACTAAATTGTAGATTCTAAGTATTTGAGTTTATGGAGCTCCCTTGTCCCTCAAAAAGAAAGCATCTCCCAAATGAATCCCCTCAGCCCCCCAAATAAGAAACAGTTCAGTTAAATGAAAAAAAAAAAAAAAATTAATATTTTGGAGTTGTATAGTTGGTCAAAGTTGTGGGTGAATTTTCTGATAAGAGTCACTTTTTATAGTGAGTCTTGTAGTCTTGTTCCTTATAGGAAATGTACAGGTGCCTCAAGTGATTTTTGAGGATTTAAACTTCCTTCCTAATTTTTCCAAATAGGTCAAGTAGGAGCAATATTATTATTAGTAGTAGCAGCATACATTATTAATTACATTATTTATAATATATTGTATTGCCATTATATATTCATACGATATTATATTACTATTATTACATTATTATTATAGTATTACATTATTATTATAGTATTATGCTATCTGCAGGCTATCTGAAGAACTGTTAGATTGCCCTATTTACACCTCCCCCCTTGCCCTCAAACAGGCAAGAAATAAAGAATGTTCAAATTAAGGTTGTTTTCTCTCTGGGATCTTGTTTGTTGCTTGTGTTGGTTTTGATTTTGTTTTGTGTGTTGTTTTTTTTTTTAAGCCCCTAATAACATTATCCTAGAATCACAGAATGTGTTGGGTTGGAAGGGACCTTTAAAGGCCATCTAGTCCAACCCCCCGGCAGTGAGCAGGGACGTCTTCAACTAGCTCAGGTTGCTCAGAGCCTCATCCAGCCTGGCCTTGAATGTCTCCAGGGATGGGGCCTCCACCACCTCTCTGGGCAAAATAAATCTAGGCATTTCATCTCCAGTGACGTGTATATGGCATAGCTGAAAGGACAACGGGAACGCTGTGCTTTGGTGGTTATCCTGCTTGCTGTGTTGGCGCACTTGCATGACAGTGAACTGACTCACAGACATGGCTCAGTCTGTTTTTTCCACTCTGTATAGTCAAAGTGTGGTTCAGGAACAAATTACATATTCTGAGCTTGATGGTGGCTTTCCCTCTCCAGAAGCCAGGTTAGCAGCACTATGGTGGAGTAGTGCAGAAGGTCTGAAGTCGCTAGTGGGCCAAACTCAGTTCACCAGTCTGTGTCTCTAAAGCCAAGGCAATCATTTCTACATTGAGTAGCTTATCTATTCACGGCTAGTGGATCCTAACCAGGTTAGTCAGTGAAAACTCTCTCTGGTATAGGTGTGTTTTGCTGTCTGGTTTATTTACATGGGAGGTCTTTGTATGGAGAGCAATGAGTTTGGTTTAATTAAGTGACAGATTTTCTTGCAGTCTTTTCTGTGCACAAAATGAATAGGTCAAGACATAAGCACTGTTCTTTTAAAGTTTTTTTTTTTTTTCTAGTGAAAATATTTTTTGTTCATTAAGAAATAAATCTAACTTGCTGGTTTGCAGTGTTTGTGTGCTGATTGTATGAGAAGAGTTGGTAACCGTTTGGGAAGTGTGCTACAAAAATTGGTACTTAACGCAGTCGGTTCTGCAAAAATAAGTAGTGAGTGCCGGGTGAATAAAGCAGCGAACTGTCTGTAATGTCTGTGGTGTGCAGGTGTTTTAAAATGAACAGTGGAACCACAAAAACTTGCATACGATTTTCCTCATATAGGCTGTTGGATCACATTAACCTCTGGGTCAGAAAGCAATAGTGGAAACGTAGCCGAGGACATGCAAACGCAATTGTTCTGAACAAAAGGCAAATCCACAACTGCATAGCTTGAGTCTGTAGTCACTTGGTGCTGACCTGGTGTAATTCAGTATGTAGGAAGCTTTGCTTTCTTAGACACCTTGAAAATTTGATCGTTTTAAGATCTAAGCATTTCAGTGGATTTACACCAGCTGGCCCAGAACATGTAGTCCACTTATTTTAGGAGGGAAAAATTAAATTCAATCGCTCTGATTTTTTTCCATTTCTTTCATGTTAGATGAATGTTCGTGTATCGCTCACCGGGTGAGCTGCCAATTTTTTGTATGTATTTTCTGGGGGTAGATAAATAATAGTTGTTGTTTGTTTAGCCAGCTTGTCCCTGTAGAAAATGGACATCCAAACTCTTCTCGCTCCTGCTGATACCTAGCTCCACCAGTACATTAAATTGTTTGCTCAGAGTTTAGAGCTTTCTGCACCTGGAGGTGTTTTCTCACCCTGCCTGTGTGTATCATTTGCTAATAAATACAAAGCTAAAACTCTTATTTATTTAATGTGACATGCTTTTTGATTTTTGTAATTTCTATTGGGTTATGCAAATGTAGTAATTCCTGCGTGATGAAAAGTAAAAATGGATTTTGGAGGGGTGGGGGGTTCCCACCCCTGTGAGAAATTGAGAAAGAAAAATGATGTTTTTCCTCTGATAACTTGTTCTTTCAAAACAAGCAAACATAAAAGCCAAAAAAAAAAAGTAGTGAAGCAACCCGTAGCATGAAGTCTTCTACTTGATTTTGTTATTTGTTTTGTATTAAATAGATATTGTAGAAAATACTGCAGTGCTGAAAGGGAATGCGTATGCTTTTGTGAAGTCTTGGCAAAACCCAGAGTCTGGAAGGGGCCTCCAGAGGTCAGCTGGTCCAGCTCTCCTTCCAGTCAGATCAGGGTGCTCGGGACCTCGTACCACTGAGTTTTCAGTGTCTCCAAAGATGGAGACGCCTCTGCCTCTCTGGATCCGTGTCCCAGTGCTTGAATACCCTTACGGTGAAAACCTTTTCCTACATTGTGTCTTGTCCTTCTAGTAATGTGCTTTTGGGAAGAGTTTGGCTTTCTTCTCTACGCCCTCCCGTTAGGTAGTTGTAGACAGCAATAAGATCTTTCCTAACAGAGCATTACAAAACAAAGAAAATTTTAACTGAAATGAACCAAATGAGTGTAGCAGTTCTTTGTAGTTTGGGGGTAACGTGTCTGTGTGTCTCAGTGGAAGTAAGTTTCCTTCACGTGCACTTTCAATGTTCAGTCTTCTTTCATGTGGTCTCTTCCCGTTTCTTTGTGATATGTCCCGTTCCTCTGATCGTACCTTTCTTTCCTCTGTATAAGCACTGATGACAGCAAAGGGTTATCTTACGTGACCCCCTTCATCACAGTATCTGAAACTCTGTCAGCGCTAAGTGGTTTAATCCTTGAAAAAACCCAGGGAGGTTACGGCAGTACTGTTCCCAATTTTCATGGGAAACAAAGACTGCTTATGTATCAAAGGTCTCGCCAAATCTGAGACCAGTGTCTTAAATCTTGAGAGTCCATTAACCACTGGGACTTTTTGTTTTAATGGAACCATGCATGGGGTCAAAGAGGGCGCAGACACCTCCTGAAATCACAAAAACATCTTTCTCTTTTAAAGATGCCACACTGCTTAGATTTGTCTCATTTCAGGTACACCTGTAATCCTAAAAGCGATTCAAATTGTCCCCTTGCTGCTGGGCTAATTCTTTTAAAGGTGGCTGGAGGAGGAGGCATCAGCAGGATTTGCAAAGAAGGCCGAGCTGGGGTGCTGGCAGTGTGAGCGTTGAGGTGCTACGGAACGTGGTGGTGGCTTTCTCCGCTGCTGCGAGCAGTGAAAGCTGTCACTTCTGCACTGACACTACTTCTTGTATCGTTAGGGTCACTTAACCTGCTGGCTAACATGGAATCACATCCGCGAGGACTGTGAGAACACTGATGTTGAGCACAGGCTGGCACAGCTGCGGTAGCCTGTGGGTTGTGTGCCTTGGGATGTGTTATTGTGCAGCTTCTTGATACCGTGAATGTAGTTTTTGGTAAACGGGCTGAGTTTATACGGTCCACGAAATTACTATTTCGTGTAAGACGCTAATAGCTTGAATAAAGAAAAAAAGGGTGAAATTTTTCCTAACTAAGGGCTAAATTGAGATATTTCGTGTAATACACTAATAGCTTGAATAAAGAAAAGAGGGTGAAATTGTTCCTAACTAAGGGCTAAATTGAGAAGTGGCCCAGGTGGCTTCATGTCTCAACAGTTTTTACTTAGAAATTAAAATATTAGACCTTACCATGGACTCGGCTGAAATAAAGCTACTGTACGTTTAACTGCCTTAACTTATTACGCACAGAGGGAGACCTACCTGTGTACTCAAGAGGAGCAGCTACTGTCACTGGCAGCTATCTGAAAAACAAGGTGTCAAGTGTCGTACATTTGATGACCCGATTCCATAGCTAATAGGTAAAACATCAGGTCAGTGGGGGTTCGATGACACAATTTATGTATTTTCTTTTGAATGCGTCACGTGAAAGATGAGCCGAAGGTCAACACCAGAATAAGAAAATGCTGTTTGTTCCCTACTTAATCATTGCCTTGATGCTTCGTGCTGTGCTGAAGTCGAGGTGCGCGGCAAACGGCGCTTTGAGCGTTTGTATTGAACGGTCTCAGGGTGAGCAGGACAAGCTTTTAGGTAGAGCTTGGAATAACAGCTGTGCTCAGTGATTATGGGTTTCTTATAGACTCTTCTTGCGCCCCATTTAGTGTGCTCTACACTGAATCTCCTGCCAATACTTGTGGACATGGATGGAGATCTTTGTTGATTTTATGAAACATAGGATGTAGCTACTTAAGCTACATCCTGAGCCAGTTAGGCACTGGCTACCTCCTGAACAATAGTTTGCTTCTTTTAAATACAGAGTTGAACAAAGAATAATCTTTGCAAAACATTTCTTCGGGAATAATGAAACAGTTGCTTGCAATTATAAAATAGTGATTTTCTCATAGGGAGGTATCTATGGAGCAGATCAGTGATGCAACAAACACAACTGGAAAGCGCTATTGCATTATAATTGAAAGAAACTATGTTTTGTCATTGTTCAGTGGCATACAAACTATTTAACATCTGATTTTTTTTTTTAATAGTTAAGAGTCTAAAAATATATAGAGTTATCTATTAATTGAAAAGAATATGCAACTTTTGCAGTTCTCCTAAGGTAACTTCTCTATGTCGCAATCCATGGCTAATTTTTACTGTTAAGGTCAAACAAACAACTTTTTAGTTCTGTCTGCTGCTCTTCCCCCCCCCCCCCCGCTTCTGTGTGCTGCTTTGGGTAAACAAATGGAATCCTTTTCAATTAATTATATGAAAAAGAATTTTTCAAAAGCAATTTGTTTTGCCTTATCTCTGAAAATGCAATTCCTTTTACTGGAAATCAGCTGAAACTTACTGCTGAATTTCTGAAAACACTGAGGAAAGCGAGTGAGAGCTTTGATGTACGTAATACTCTGCCACGATGGAGAAAAGTTTTAAAATGGGCATCGTGCATGTTTTACAGTGCTGCAGAAGTTTAGCCATCTGGCGTTTATAAACCAGTTCAGACCTGATGATGAGTGCCAGAAACGCAATCTTCATTGCTTATGCTAACAAAACAAAAAGCCCCCCCTCCCAACACGCTGAAAGTATGTATTGGCACTTCACGGACCTGAGAGGAGGTTGTGCAAGTGGAGAATGCTATAAATAGTGTGCTTGACTGTGCAGAGAGGTTGTACTTCTGTTACCAAACTAAGAAAATAGATAAAAATTAATTCCTGGCTGTTGTTTGCAAGTCTCTGAGATACTTCAGCAGCACGTGGGGAGCTTGAGATTTGAAATTATCCAAAGTGATGCCCAATGTAAGGGGAGTGTGTTGGGTGTGTGGGGGGGTTGTTTTGTTTTGTTTTCTTGAGGCAGGTGAACACTGATGTTTCAGATATGTTCTGCGAGGTTTCAAGTTGCCCAGTGAATTTAAGGTACCAGAAGTCAATTTTGGTTTAAAAACAGTTATCATAAGCATCAATGATATCATCCTGGCTTCTATGTGTGACTGGCCTGGCTTACTCTGTTGAAGTTGAAAAGGTTTGATGTGTACCTGATAATCTTTCTAAAGAGCATTTTTGTGGTTTAATGGAAGTGCTGGCAAAGGCTAACTTCAGCTGGGGCAGCTTTCGTCCCTCGGCCCTCCCTGTAGCCAGGGAGGGGAGAGGCAGGTTTAGGGGACCTCTGTTAAGTGTCCTTTTTGTGCCACCTTCTCTTTCCCCTCTGACTGAGGGGCATCCAAGAGAGATTGACCCTTGTTATTGTCTACTGGTGCAATATAAAACTCTGCAAACAAGAAAAAGTAGAGCATGTATGGGATTAATCCCATCAGAGGAAAGACCCACAAAGTCTGGCAAATAAATGGTAACCTACAAGGCATCTTTTCAGCTCTAGTACTGAATTTATCGTTGCTTCAAACATGTATACTTCAACCGTTAGATAACATACATTGCACGCAAGAACCCTCTTGCCGTAGTATGGATGCAACTTCAAGTTTGATCTGCTGTATTACGGTGTTGCAGGATTCTTTTTTGCCTGTATATTACAGATTCACAGCATGGTAATAATGGATAATACTGATCATGAGGTAGTCTAAAAATTTGCAGATCTGGAGAACAGACAAATACCACATATTAGTTCTAAGAACGTGTACGTTTTGGCAAGTCCTTAAAAATGTAGGTGAAGATATCCTTTTCCTTCTGTCAGGTTGTTCATTTTAGCAGGAAAATCTTACTTATGCTTTCTCCGCTGTCCTCTGAAGTTTTGCGTATCTACAGATACTGTGCGTGCATGTAATAAATGATGATTTTCAAAAGCATGCTGCAGTGTCCTTGGCTTTTCAGAGTCAGCATGCCTGTATTTTTATTTTTTTCAAACACAATGAAATAGAAATGATGTTGTATATCAGTAATTGTCAGGTGCAAACGAGTAAATTGTAGAAAAAAGATGCAATACTAGGTGCGGCTGTCTAATACAAGAATAAGGATATCGCATCGCTTCGCCCTAGATCATGGAAATATTTGAGTTGATGGAAGTGTTTAAGCTCGTTGAACTGGCAGAAGGTCAGGTCTCTGCTTCCACCTTGCTGCATGGAGGAACGTTACCTCTGGCAGCGGTACGGTTGGAGCTTTGCTCGGTGCCTCTGTCAGGCAAGGAGGTAGGAGTTACGACATGAATGCTGAAACCCTCATTCTTCTCTGGGATTCATGGTACGGGAGATATTTTAGGCACCTTTACCCAGGTACCTAAAATGACCCGCGGTCAAGCCCAGCAGGTGGTGGTCTTGTGTGTCTCCTTCTTAGTTGCAGGTGCTGTAACCCACCTCTCTCTGCGTTTGACTTAATGCTTCGTTATGAATTCTGAAGCTTCTCCAGACCTTGAAGCTATATTGTAATTCAAGCGATTACCTTTACTCGCTTCTTCCAGGAACTGCAAGTCAATGTTAAATGTTTGTGTGGGTTTTTTTTTTTAAAAAAAAGGTTTGAAAACCTATTTCTGAATGTTTTGCCTCCTATTATTCACCGGTTTTGGCAGGAATAATAAATGGAAATTACTGAAATACTGCAAGAAAGTCTCATTTTGTGAGATATCCAGGCCAGGGAATTTGGGAAGAATATGAACCTTCTGAAAGGTTATCCAAATCAAAGCCAATCTTATAAATGTATTTCTCTGACATGTCTAGAGGCAAAACAAGACATGAATGTATCAGTGTACAATCATTCTCTTATAAGAGATGTGGTAGTATCCTTCACGATTAAATGCTGTGCCAGAGGAAATGACTGGGGTTTTTATTCCTTTTCAGTAATGTGGAAAGTATGCCATGGGAGCAAGCAGGAAGAGGTTGTTTAGTGGAAGGGAGGAAGAAGAAACTGTTTGGAAGGGGTGGAGAGAGACGGCGCTAGCAGCAAACATAATCCTCTTGGTAGGGTGCCACGTTCAGCAAAGCTTAAGGGTTGGATTTTCCGAGGCATTCAGTGTTTGCCTAACTGTAGGCTCCTGTTGGAAAGAGTGATACAATGTCTGTTCGTGTCAGTGGGCACAGAGTCGGGCCAACTCTTGCGCGCTTTTCAGATGGGATTTTCGGATGCTTTCATTTCTGCATTTATGAATTCAGCATAGATAAAAGAAGTGGGTAGACAGCTGTGAGACAGCGGATCTATCAAAAATCTAATGGGACTTAAAACCTCTCCTGAGAGTGCCATGCTGAAACAAGTTCAAAGTAATTCCTCTTTATCCTTTCGTCTCGTAAAAGGCTGCCAGCGAGCAGGATCTGGAATCGAGGGGAAAAAATAAGCTTGTGGGCAAAAGGTTGGTTGAGGCAGGAGCGATGACTAGCTGAAGTTAGGCGTAGAAAGATAAATGTTTGTGTTTGGCAGCGGTGTTCCCACTTTAGATTAAGTCAGATAAATATACCGAGCCTGATGCATGGACTCGTTCCCAGCCCCTGAAGATCTGAGTCTGTCCAGGTAGTAGTTCCTTAAGCAGTTGGTGATATTTTTATGGCTTAACGCGTAGTGGGGTGAAGGAGTCCTTGGAAAGGTGGCTGTGATTTTAACAGCATTGCTACCTTAACCAGGATGAGGAGCATTGATGCTGCAGGATGCAAACACAGGTGTCAGAAATGATCAGCCAAGGAAACTGAAAAGAGCTGTGGCCTGTAATAAACAAGCAAGCTGACAATATTGGGAGCTGAAGAGTAACCTTTGCGTGATACCGTGTGTTATCTAGGAGAACTCGCTCTCTGTAAGACAAAGCTATGAACAGTTTGCCAGCTGTTTGTTTTAGGAAAGAGGGCTACTAGGAAAAAAGCAGCCATGCTGCGTCCGAGTTTGTCTGGTTACGAGGAGGATATGAGGTTACGACCCTATAAACTCTTCCCTGCGCCTCCAGATGCCACACCTTGCTCCTCAAACTCATTTGCCAGTTCTTAGGGCATCACTTCTGTCTCCAGGTTCACAACTGCACCGCACCTTCCCCTCACGCTCACGTGAGCCAAGGCTGCGTTGGGCCCTGGCTGAGTTCTGGCTGTCCCCAAGGAGGTGGGCACTGGTGACAGGAGCCCCGAAAGCTTATCTGCTTGAGGAGATCAGAGACTTCTGCAGGCTCCGGGGTCGTGCTCCTGGCCGGGCTCTGGCCTCTTCTGTGCAGGCATCCATAGGAAGGCCTGCGTAGGAAGCCTCCATAGGCTTCCGCACAGGTGATGTCTAGAGCCAGATGTCACTGTAATGATCCTCAGAGATTGTACTTGTCCTGTCCTCTCCCAACCCACAGAAATTCAGGTCTTGGATTAGCATTGTGAGCGAAACGAGACAAGGATTTGTCTGAAAGACAGGACGGTAGTGAAGTCTTGACTTCTTGTCTGCAACTCCCGTTTAATAATCCGTCTGTCTGAGTGACTGTCCTGGTACAGAGTGTGAACAAGAGCAAGAGGCGAGGGAGCTTCGGACCCCGCCGAGCTGCTGGCCGCTGTAATGGCGCAGGAGGAACCTCTCGGCGGGGGGACGCGCGTTGCCTTGTTCTACCTGTACCAACAAATGAGGCCTAAGAGTGACGGTGCCTGATGTGACTAGTGTAGCAACTGAAAAAACTTGGAAGCATAAAATGGTATGTCAGCAGTTGGGACGCAGCTGAACCATATTTCGCTGATCAGACTGCTTGCACACCATTTAATTCTGCTGGTTGCCTTTAACTACCTCGTACCTTCTTTTCTTTACGGGAAGACTAATAATTTCCCTGGAGGCATTAATGAGGTGTGTAAATTCAGTAGTGGTGCATTCCAAATTTTGCAAAATTCATTAAGAGGCACATTGGGAGTTCACCTGTGATCTGTTCATTGTTTTTTTTTAAAAGTTAGTGTGTTGCAGGTTTCTGTTTCCTATTTAGTTTTTCGAAAGAGTATTGCTTCTTGAAAAGGACGGCAAGCAGTCATGCGTGACCGTCCTGTCTTCATGTGTAGTGTCTATCTTTGTAAGATTTTATTTTATTTTTTTTAGCTCATTATGGGCAGAAATGCTGTTGCTCGCTGACAGCATACTGGTGGCGACCAGGCTTTCTTCAGGGGAGTAGCTCACAGAGGCTCGTTATGTTCAGGTACTAGAGATAAAAGTAAAAACTGTGCCTGAAGAAAAAGGAGATCGATCAGGGAATGTTTGTTACTTCCAAGCTTTTTCAAATGTTTTAATTAAGATGACAAAATACAGAAACATGATACTGTAAAGAGTGACTTGTATTTTTGCTGCATGCGTTATTTGTTTTCTACAAATAGTGTGCTCTTGCATTATTTGAAGAAGAGAAAAAAAAAAAAAGGACTGTAAACCCTTTCTGCAGCCAGAAGAATGATGGAAGCTAGAATCCTTTTTGCATAATCCCCTTGCTTTTTTTGCTTGTGGATACAGCTGTGCTAACACAATGCAACATTTGAGTTGAGAGGTCTGCAAAATCCTGGCACCAGTGATAGTTTTCAGACTGAGGCGCTCATTTGATAGATTTTTTTTTTTTCAGTGATACTGTGCTCAGTTGTATCTATGTGGCCCTGGAAGCGGGCTTTCAGTTAACTTCAGAGGAAATACTTTCAAAAGGAAAAGTTTAATTTTGCCAAGAATCAGATAAGGTCAGAGTAATTAGACAAACCAGAGCTTTGTAGGTTAGAGATGAAGGCAACCCTCTGCATGAGGATGCTTAAATTTGCTGTAAATCTGAAGTTCTGTGAATATTTCTTTGCATATTCTAAAGTGTAGGATTGCATTTTTAGAAGTATTTTTTTTTTAAAAAGTAAAAAGTATTTATCCTTCCTGTTTCGGGTTTCCAGTTTAACCCACCAGAAAATGGGTTCACTGAATTAATTGTAATTATTATTTTTTTTTAATACTATGTATTTATAAGTTGCTATTGTAATTTGATTGTAATACGATGCTAATTGACCATAGGTTTTCAAGAACATATGTGGTAGGCTCTACCTAGCTTCCATGGATTTCTGTTGTGAGACAGTAGGGATTGTATTTCAGCTCCTCTACCGCACCCTGCTCTGGCAAAGCGGAGGGCCTAAGGACTACATTGACAGCTATCGATCAGCATTAGTCTTCTGACATCAGCTGACCTTTGCTAGTTTATATTTAGGGTCTGGACTGATATTTTTCTCCTGTTCTTCCTTGGCCGCAAAATAGTAAAACCTGGTTTTGTTTGCCTGAAGTAGTTTCTGTGAATGTCTGCGCTCAGTAGTTGCATGGCCTTTCCAGATTGAGAACGAACGAGGACAGCCAGTTCCTTCACTGGGATAATTTAGGCTTAAAATACGAAAAAGTGGGTTCTGCTAATTCTGTTGGTCTGCCAGCAAAAGGAAGGCTGCAGATCTCTCCTCTTCCTTCAGTGACGACATTAATGGAGTCTTTTCCCTCTATCCTTTGGTCAGCATTTGTAAACGGAGGCTCTCTTCCTCAGTCAGATCTTGTTAGGTTGGCCAAAAGATCAAAAATCATAGTTAGGAACTAAAGAACAGAAAACTGATGCAGTTGTAATAGCCTCGATTCCTTAGGAAACCGAGCATAGGTGGGGTAAGAAGGTTTGTGGGCAGTGACTTTTTAAGTTCCCCAAATTGCTGTAGCCTTTGCTTTCCAGCTCAGGGGAGGAATGCCGACTGTCTCACCTTTGCTAGGACTTTTAGCTAAATAGGATGTTTTGCCTTGTAAAAGCGAGATTGGAATGAGAGAATCCAAGGGAAGAATCCTGAGAAGTCCAGGAAGACGGTAGTTGTCAGTACTACGGTTAAGTATAAGAATAAAAAATATCAAATAAAATTGCAGAAGAGGGAAGAAAGTAGGAGCTGTTTTGACAAGAAGTCTTGGTTACATCCAGGCACCTGAATGGTGCTCTGGCATTCCTGTGGAAATAAAAAGCGGAAGGAGAAAGGAATGGAAAAAAGAAAATGGAAAGCACCTTTTTTTGAAACCTACAGCTTGTATAGGCGTCGGGATCCATGGAATAGCATTGCACTTCAGAGGCGTTTGCCAAGCAGGCAAATTGTTCCTTCTCCCTGCCTCATCTTGTCGTTCACACGCGCGAGCTTTGTCCTGGATTTGGAGAGCTGTGGGAAGATGGCGCTGCTTACGGGGGAGACTGGTGCTGCTGGAAGGGAGGCACCCGAACACGAGAGCAGCAGGCAGGAGTCTGGCACCTGCTGCCCTTTGAGAGCTAAGGGCTGCGGAGACTGCGAAGTAGGGAAAGCACGGGCCGCTTAAACACAGAAAAGGCTACCTTCCAGATGGACAGACAAAAAGGTCACATGGATTATACAGTGAACTGGCTCCTGCAGCTTGATGACATTTTCAGATGGGTTTCTGAGCAATCACCCAGGCAATGTCTAAGCAAATCTATCCAGACTCTCTGCCTCAGTCCTTAAAACACAGAGGAAGGAGAAAGATGCTCGTCTCTGGTATGTTCAGAAGAAGACGTGCTTTGCTGTCTTTTTCTAGGTGGCTTCCCAATCAAAGAAGGCAGATTTTTCCTTTCTGACAGCCTCATACTGTCCGAACTCGACAAAGACAACTTCAGAGCAGTGTTTTTTCAGCCTGTTTCGGGTCTGAATAAGCACCAGATGCGGGCAGCCGTGTGGAGCAATGAAACCTCTCGACGGTAGCTTCGTTCTTCTGCAGTTGCTTCTGTGCGCTGCGGAGGTACCTCTGAACTCCAGGGTGGGAGACAGGTAGGGCCCGCCCTCAGTTTTTGGGCTGTTGCACCCACCCCCGCCATCCATTTTACTGATGGGCCTTAATGTCTATTTGCGTATTGGGTGGCCTTAAAAAAAAAAAAAGCATACACACCAAAAAAAACCCCAAACAAACGCAAAAAAAATCCCAACGACAGTGTTTCCCGCTGTGCTGATTTTAGTGAGGAGTACTAAAAACTACTCGGACGTGGAACAGTATTTAGGTTACCCTAAGTGAGTTTGAAATTCCAGTGTAACCACAAAGGGTAGCGTGGATTGATTCTCTGGCTGTGTAGAGGGCTGCGAGGAGCGAGGAATTGAGCTCAGCTGGGGCTCAGACTTATGGTCATCCAGGTACTAATATTATCACTTAAGTAATAACAATAATAGCAGCTACGGAAAAGTTTAGAGCTTCAGAGCCTCTTATAAGCAGTGGTCTTGTCTGAGGCTTTCTCCCGAGTTGGAGTCGGAGTCCTACTGCTCTTTGAAGGGCAAACTGCATCTGTATGTTTGCATTCTTCTGTATGTTTGAGTGTGGAAGCTTATAATCTTCTGTTCTGTGTTGAAATAAGATGAATGTAAAAATCCTGGCAGGATCTTATTTTGGTAAGAGGATTGCATGCAGACATCCTTGTGGTTAAAGTAAAAAAAAAAAAAAAAAACAACAAAAAAAAAACCACGCACAAACCAAAACATATTAGATTTCCTGTGGAGGGGTTGTTGTTTGCAAACATAACGATTAATGGCTGAGACTAGAGATGCAAATACAACTGCATGATCTTGCTTATAAACCTCTCATGTGACTGATTCAAAATCCCTGGCTTGTTTTTCCTGTGGAATTGAATTGGATGGTGTCGTTAAGAGGATAGCATCAACTTGGAAAACTGAGGATTTTATTCTAATTCCTTTTCGGGTTTCTTGGGTCTTCCTCTACCTTAAGTCTTTCAGGCGCAAATTCCCTTTGCGGAATTCATTGAAAGAAAACTTCTTATTTTATAATTTAAAAATTCTTGGTTTATGGCAACCTTTCGGTTGTTTAGACTAGCCAATATCAAATACCAAAAGTCTTTAAAATGTCTAACGCTCCCCAGAGTGGAACAATTGTTCTTGTGCCTTGTGGCATCTGAGGACACAGAGCCCAACTGATTTAGTAGCACCTGCAAACCCAGCCACTTCCCCGGACTTCAGTCTCTTATAGGATTGGTGCAATCCAGTAATTTAGACAGACTTTTAAGTAAAACAACACATATCACAATGCTTTAGAGCCTCATCAGGAACGCATTCCTTTAAATATGCTGATTTACAAAGAAAGCTTGATTATATTTTTTTCTTCCCCCACCCCCCAGCGCTGTTTTTTGTCTTCTCTCGGTCATCTTCTAGTGCTTGGTTTTCACAAGAATGCAGAATTTGGGATTTTTCTTTCAACTTTTAAAGTCTGCAAACTCTGCCTGGAAAACAGACTGGTTCCTGTGCTTCCCGGCATGGCTGCTTTTTAACCAGAACCTAAGTGGAAAAATGTAACCTTCTAGTGCTCTTGTGGTATGACCTCTGGAAATGGGGTGGACAACTTAAAGCTTCCTGCTATGTTAAAACCAAGAGAAAATGTTTCTTTTCTCCTGCTTCTACCTCTTACCCTTTTCCAGTATTTGTGCTTGACAGGGCTTTGCGTTTAACCCTTTTTTCTTCTAAGCTGCTCCTCCTCGGTCCTGTTTACCCTGGTTGGTGCCTTCTCATAAGGCGTTAGAGGGAAGCAGAGCGTGTGCGTGGGGACGTGTCTGTGTCAAATCTGTTTGGGTTTTTTTCAGTCTCTGCATTCTCTGTCCCAGCTGCTTTGTTTTGCTCAAGCTCCATCCGCAGCCCTGCCGCTAGGCTTGTTTTTCACTGCCGCTCCCTGCCATTTATATCTTAATTTCTGTGCCTGTTAAATCAAAAGCTGTGCCCCTCTCTTAGTCTCTACTGTTTTGCACCTGTAATATTTGCCATGCAGGTAATTGAAACTTCCAACGTAACCCCCTACTACGTGGTCAGTAAATGGGTGAGTGAGGAGAAGAGTTAGGCCGTTGAAATGCAATTATAAGCTCACTGCTAAAAATCCTAGAAGGACTTTTTAGCCATGGAACTTGATTCTTCTGTAGTTCAGAAGTTTATTCACGAATTACTGGCGTGGATCGGTTGTGACTTTAGAGGAGCTCTACTAATGAGCTGGAGATCGCCCCCGTGATATTTCTCATTGTGCGCACGTGTTCTAGTTATGTGTTACCGTATTCTTCTGGGTGTTAAACCGCTCATTCAATTTACCTGATAGCGGAAAATGCAGCTTCTTCCAAACTGCATCTTTGGTTTCTCGCTTGGAGGTGACTCTCAGAAGATTTCATTGCATTTTAGGAACTTCAAGCAGTTTGGGGTTTTGTGGTTTGGTTTTTTTTGGGGGGGAGGGGGGGAGGATGTTTGGGGGGTTTGTTTGTTTTGGTGAATTTTTTTTGTCTGTGGGGGTCTTTTTTATGCTCATGGTAATGTGTTTTTTCCCTCGTGGCTGACTTTTAATTTTTTAATTTTTTTTCCCCCCTCCCGGTCAGCCTCATTAATACCGTATTTGAGTGGACTGTTGTGACATCTTAACATTTCGTTCTATTTGTACTTCATGCTGGGGTCAAGCAAACAAACAAAGCAATCGTTATGTTTTAGCATTCTTTTTTAATGAGCGCATTAAAATCTACTCAGATCAGCTGTGAAGAGAAGGGAGAAACACGGAACTCCGAGTAGCACTGTCTTTTTGAGGCAACTTATGAAAAAAAAATAGACTAAAGGGATACGTAAAGACTCTGGTAGGAAATAAATGGCACCGTGTTGTTGATGGAAAGGGTTTTGGCAGAAGGCTTGTTGTGACTGTTTCTGTGGCTTAGAAAGGAATTTCCTACAGACTGGACTAACCATTAAAAAAATGTTTCTACTTTTAGGAGTTCAAGGCATACAGTGGAGTCTTCCTGGGGAAGATGTCGTCTTTGACAATGAAAGCCCGTTGTCTGGACAAAAGAGGAAGCTTCTTTAAGGTAAATGGGATATTTATACAGAACATAAAGCACGTGGTTTTATGTGAAACGAGCGATGCGGAATGTGCAGTACAGTCTGTGATATCTAGCAACCTTTTTCTGTAAAATGGGAAGCACTGCATTAAGCATCTCTTTTTACAGGTGGCATTTGTTGTTAGATTGCCACCCATTTATTTAATGTGTATGTTGTTTTCCTGTACGCTGAATAGAATATTTGGTGTAAAACAGCTTTCTTTGCCACTATTGCTGAGAACATAAGCTTTGTTATGCATGGGCATAAATTATCAGAGCTTTCTTAAACTGGATTTGTGTAGTTTAAAGTTGGGGTACAGGTTTATGATTTCCATTACTCTATTGAAAATATGTTTCATTTCCTTGCGTATTTTAAGAAAAATTGGTGGGGTCTCCTTGTTTGTGGTAATCTGAACACTCTCAAAAATACTGTATTTGTGTTCTCAATGTATTTCTCAGTCCTTTTTGTGTTTTGGTGATTTTGCTTTGTTTGGCTGTTGCTTTTTTTTTTTTTAAAAAAAAAAAAAAGCCTAAGTGCACCTTGTTTGAAATGAACAAGAAGCTGGTGCTTAGCTCATTGCCGTACTCTCAAAAATCCAGCAAGGCAGATGTCTGTGTCTTCAGGTGCCTACATACTTTAAAGGGGACTAATGCTTCCTCCCTTAAGATAGTCAGCTTGGCTTCCTGATGATACAGGCACTGAGAGCTGGTAGTTCTGTGCTGGCGTGGACATGCTTATAGAGAGAAAATAGAAGTAATTCCATTTAGTCTTTCTTTGTTCTGGGGGCTGGTTTGAGATGTCATGTGACTTATAGCACACCTAAAAACAGTGCATTCCAGTGAGAAATATGTTTTGCGTGAGAGTCCTTCTGTCTCCCCGCCAGTTCCCTTCCATCACGGGACAGAGCTGATGCATGGCAATGGGCCAGGAAGGCAACCTATGCGCTCCTAATGCCCCTGGGAAACACCTGGGAGTACAGGCATGGGTGGAGGCCCCTCCAGACTTGAGGTGGTGCTCAGAGCTGCAGGGAGGTAGAGCCCTCAGCTGAAGCACCTTCAAATACTCCGGGGAACTCTTTAGAAATGCATTTTTTCCCTCGGCGTCAATATCTGATTTTTGTCCCACTAACCTCATTACAGCTGGAAAATGGAACCTGGAGAACTGCATGATGAAAGGATCTACTTCAGGTTGGCTGCCCACCGTCATTAGGTTTTGTGCATCTTCTGTGATCATCTTCACTTCTACATCAGTTATAAATCACTTCTGTCAAGAATTAAACTTGACTTCAGTTGTGTTTTTTTTCACAGTATTTCCTGCAGAGTTAACTTGTGTGGTTGGCCCCAGATTTGCTCAGCAGTAGGGGGCTTAGCTCAGGTGCGAACAATCACACTGCAAAAGTAAGCGTGGTCACTGTATCCTCTCTTCTGCCTCCTGCTCTGTGTGAGGTTTGTTAAGGCTTTGCGGGGGTCAGTCAGAGGTTTTGGGGGCTGCGGTGAGCTTACTGCTTTCTAGGGGAACGTGGGGAATGTGCTTTGGTCTTTTTATATGGCAGAGAGAGACTTTATGCAGTGGAGAGACTGGAGAACTATCGTCTTTCAGGTTGGCATCACAAAAAGCAGAGGTACAGTGGGAGTTACCAGTATAGTTTTCAAAAGATGACTGGATCCCATTAACTGTGTTTTAATTACGCGTAAAGGAGGAGGTCTGGAGGCAGCACCAAAGTTAATTGTAGAAAAGGCTGTAATTAACATTTTCTTCCAGAAAAAAGGATTAGTTGATCTGAAATGCAGTTAACAGAGCCTTTATGTGCACTGTGTGAGCACATCTGCAAACACCGTGTACTTCTAGAGAGCAGGACGGGGAGAATAGTGTCCAGGCAGTGCCGCTGTATTGGAAGTATCAAACTGTGGTGTCCTACCACTGGCCGGGAAGATATGTGTATTTTTCTGAGGTGAGGAAGAGAGTAAACTGTCACACAGACCAGCCTGGGATCAGGGTTAAATACAACAGAGTTGAACTTGTCTTTTCTGAACTAGAATTTTGCTGTTTATATAACGCCAGGGTAGTGGCTGTCTTGCTGGGCAAGGCTTTGCTCTAAGGAGCAATCAAAACTTACAGGTGCTTCTGAGCACTGAATTAACTTGCCTTGATTGCTTCCCTTAGAATATTCATCGCCTGCTGTAGCTTCTTCCAGTGAAAGATGCTAATACTTGCTGCCATCTCAGCTTATGTTAAGAAAAAGCATACTGCTTTTCTTTTTCTAGCATTGCAGTGAATGTGATTGACCAGCCAAAGCCCTAAGTAGCAGCAAGCAGCTGCCACTTTACTGACTCTTCCTAGCTCTTGCCTCTCTGCTCCGGGGGCACCGTGCTCTCCTTGCAGGTCCCGTGCCAGACGTTTCAGGTGTTGCTGCTTCCATTCCCTCTCTTCCTCTGGGACAGAAATGTGCTGCTGCTGCTGCCTGAACCTGACCCTAACGCTTGGGTGGGTGTTGTAGCTCTAAATACACTCATGATCACGGACAAATGGGACCCAACCAAGCTGTGCCTGGTGCCTGTGGCACATGGAGAGCTATACCGACGGCCGGTGCGGTGTGAAGGACCAGTTTCTGTGTCGGCAGCTTCATCGTGCTGTGGTAGTGAGGCACATACGCATCACAGTGTTTGTTTCATGTGTTGCATGTTTTCTATATCTTAAGGCAATCCTAGCAGGCCAATCTTTTGGAAAACAGAGGATGAGCGCTGCAGTGACAGTGCGTTTTCCTCTTTGGCTTGCCCAGAGCTTCATGTGGTCGGCAATAAACAGGGTCTTCTGGGGACAGGAACCGCTCCTCAGTTTTGCAACAGACTCTTGTTATGTCTCATATCTCAAAAGCATAAACATCAAGCACGTTTGGCAGCCCACAACCATACAGGGAGAATGGACGTATTTTCAAATTGTGGCATGAAACTGTCTCACTTTCAAGGGCTATTTCTAGGTTGTCACTGAAGCGTGTGCTGAAGGAATCGTGATGTCAGGGGGACTGTAAGTGCCCATGTCACTTTCTGCAGTCCTTTGATACCTCCTTGTGTAGTAATTCTTGTGTGGAAAATAGATGCAGGAGTAGCTATTTTGTGCACCTCCTGTTCACGATGTCATGGTTGTAGTTACTCAAAAAAATTAGGAATGCCGTCTGCCTGAGCAATTTCAAGACATCGGACTCTTAAGGGCATAAGAAACACTGTCAATTAAGAAACTAAGGTTGTCTTAAATTTTCCCAAGGACAGGCTGGCAGGGGAATGGCTTGAAGAACAGTGGGGAATAAAAAATGCCTCAAAGCTACCTTTTCAGACCTCTCCCCCTCCCTGGGAAGTTGCCCTGTTGGACCACCGCTCTGAACCTACAGGGTTGAGTTGGAAAACTGCGGGCAGTCAGTGTCTCCAGCCTGTGTGTAACGTACCCAGTGCCTGTGTGCGTGAACCTGTGTGCGTGAACCTGTGTGCGCAGTGAAATTTCCTGCTCTGTCTTGCCCTCCCCCACATTTGTAAAATGAAGATACAGCCTTTTATCCATGCTGACCTGTACTTCGGAATGCTCTCCCAGACGCGCAGACCGTGTATAGTGTACTTCGGCATATGGCTCTCATGTTGTGCGTGTTACTTTACGGTTGCCCCAGAAACCTTTAGCACGCTGGCGTGCAGTTTCTCGGGGCACTTAAATCCTCATAAAGAGCATCTTACCGTTCTCAGCAAGGTTTATGAGAAAACTAATTGACAAATACCAGTGGGAAATTCCAACTATTCTTTCTGGTTATTAAATCGTTCCTGTTGCTGTAGCTTCTAACCATCTCTTAGTTCTTCCATGTTCATTCTTTCGACTGTTGGAACACCAGGAAAACGGCATTGTCCCTGTTTTACAAAGAGTGAAAGTCTAGTTTTATAGGCTACATTCTCTGTAGTGTTTATGCCTTGCAATTGATGAAGACTCAAAGCCAGCAATTAGTAAAAATGAAGCAAAGATTGAGTTAGGCTTGGGTAATTTTGGGACTAAATAACTTGCAGAGTAGTTGCAGAGGAAGTCTGTGGTACAGCAAGGAACTGAATATATGTCTCTGTGACAAACAACCTTTTTACTGAGCCATTCTCCTTCTCATCAAAATGTTTCCAGCCTTCACTGAACTGGCATCAGAGGTTTTGCACCACTAAAGCTTTTCTGTCCTAAAATCAAGCACTGGGTAAAACTTCGTTCCTTACTGATGAATAAGACACTGAATAATGTTAGTGGTCTTGAGAATTCATAGCTCACTGTAAAAAAAATAACCAGAAACCGCAGCCACATATCAAAATATTTAATTGTATTCAGGCTTTTGGACAAGTCCAGAAATAGCATTCCCAGTTTGGCTCGCCTCTGGCGCTTCGCCACCCCGTCACACAGGGTGCCCTTTGAGGGTTGCTACGGTCTGCTTATCAAAACAGGAAGGAAAAGATGTGATGCCAAAGAGGATGCAGGTCTTCAGAAAGAATGAAAAATGAGATGCTGGCAGGAAGGGGGGTGGTAAGTGCTGAGGCTCGTTTGTCCACTCTGATAGTGATCCTTGCTGTCTTCAGCCCGTGTTCCCTCGCCAGATGACAAGCACTGATCTTACCTTTTCCTCTTTAGCTCCTGTAAATCTCAGGGCTTGGAAACATTCTGCAGTGGTCACCTTGGCTGCCTTTTTCAATGTGATCTCAGTAAGATGGCAATTTCGTTTAATTCTCTGTACTTATTTACATTTCAACACAAAAAAAAACAAGAATTGAGTTGCCATGAACGATGGCATGATGGATGAACGATTTTTCTAAAAATGTCCTGAAACAGGCATCAGGTCAAAGCCACCTGTCTTCCTCTTGGGTGCTGGAAACTCTTCCTGAGTGGAATGAGTAAGATGACCTGTAGCTATGCTGGGCTTCTGAGAGGGGCACTGGCCTGTGTCTGGTCCTGGGCTTGTGCTTTCCCTGACACACAGCAGAGATGCTGTGTGTAGACAGAGGAGCTTCGGAAAGGTGACTGTAGCTCCTTGGGAGGGTGGTGCTTCTAGTGAACACGCACTTGCTCTGATTTTTTTGCTGCTTATATGACACCCTGAAATACTTAAAACATAAAAATGGAATATGCGTGTTCTGGTGAGAGCGCACTGGGGGAGCTGAGACGTGTTATGTTTGTGGTCTGTGCGTAGGAATGACACCGACACCCCTGCCAGCTTCTAAAAGCTGAGATCGGTCTTGTTAAATGAAGAATCAGTTGACAATAAGCATAGCGTGATGCGTTGTGAAAGGAAACGTTATGGTTTAAGATGTTTGTATTCCATTATTTTGTTCATGGATTTCAGGAATGTAAACAGTTAGTACATGAGTATTTGAGTCAATTCAATGTTTAGGATAGATTTGTCTAGGGAGTATTGTGCTGGGCTGCGATGTGAATTCATGCTGACTGAGTCATAATTATTATTTGGGTTTACAGGGGTTGCATTGTAGGTTTTTTTAATTTACAGAGCAATGCTTTATCAGAATTAAACTCTAAAGGAAAAACATTAGACACAAAAATGGCTATTTATCGTGTCACATAAGGTCTTCTTTTAATTTTGGGGGTTTTCAATGTTAAGTAATTCACCATCTGAGATGATGTCAAATACGTTTCTTTTTATGTAAACCTCTTCTTTCTGTGGCATAGCAGGGTAATATCTATTTCATAGTCCTAAATAATCTGCGACAGATTTCTTCAGATTGCTTTTTAACTCTTGGGGCTCACGTGTGTTGTTTTACACTAACAAGGGCCTCTGACAAATACATCCATCTACTTCAATTGTATTTCCCTTTGGAAACTGCCTCTTACGGTCTTGATTTCAAGTCTGTTGAAACCAATGGGTGAGTTTTCCCATTATTCCCACTCTTTGCAAATCACGCCCTTTGCGAATACAGAAATCTGTTTGAAGAATTGAAATATTATGAGCCTTATGAGCTAAGAAGTCAGCCTTGTGTTGCTGCTTGTTTTCTCCGAGTTGGCTCTAATAATAGTACGCATCCAGGATCCTTCCTGCGTTTTGGAGAAACATATTATTAACAGCTCACTTTGCATAACGCTAATCATGCAAGCATCACATAGGCTGTACAATGATCAGAATTTTAATTGATCCTAAATACTTCAGAAACGCTGTCATAAAATCACGAGTACAGCTTACGTTATTTGATAGAAAATGATTTGTCAGGTGCTGTTGTAATAGTATGTGTCAGTTGATTGCAAGAATGCCCAAATGATGGAACTCCAAAAGACTGGAGAAGAGTAACTTCTTTCTTCTTTTTTTTTTTTTAAAAAAAAAAAAAACCATGAAAAAGAATTTAAGGAAAATTTGTTGCCATTTGCAGAAAATATTGTCAGTTTATTTTAAAAACTGAGGGTTTTATTCCTTAAAGATAAATGTTTTAGTTCTGGTCCGGTACCTGCTGGTAGCCGATGAGTCACGGTTCGGTTGCAGAGCGTGTTCTGTTCTGTGGGAGTCTGCAGGTCAGGTTCAGGTTCAATGCTCAGAACTCAACCTAATTTCCTTGTGCAGGATGTACTGACTTTTCAGAGACTAAGGAAAGACTGCCTTGTGTCACGGAGGATTTGTAGTATACCGGAGAAATTTGGCCTGTAGAAGAGAACATGAGCTTAAGACTGCCTGAAATGTTCCATTTTGTTTGAGTTCTCTTTAGGAAAAGAAAAAATAAAATCGCAAGACAGTAAAATTCCTCTCAGGAAAGGGAGTTCTGACAAATTCTCTTCAAGGCAGACATACAAATTTAAAAAGCGTTAAGATTACAACGTCTTCAAGATAAAAGTACTGCAGTTCTGCAGTACTTGCCTTGTGCTATTCTGATTTAAAGTGTTTATAAGTTAAAACCTGTTTTAAAATACTTGCTTTCAAGAACTTTAATCTTATACAAGCGAGTACCTTTCCCAGACACAGATGTAAAAGGCAGTTGGGTTAAAGAGGCTGACCCTGGCAGCCATACAAAAATAACTACAAATAACTTCCAAAGAGAAATTGGATATTGGAAAGCATCAGAAGATACACAGCCGTGGTCAGCTTTTAGGTGTAAGTAAACAAAAGAACTAACCGAGGAACTGCAGTGTAGGAAGGCTATACAGTATTTAAATTGCTTTGCATTCTAGATCCGTTCCATCTTCCAGGGTCAAACTGACATATTAAATGATAGCGTGGAGCGTCAGCTTGAATTTTTGAGCCTAGTATCATGCTATGAGTACAAGTTGGATTACAAGTCTTCGCTGTGGTGCCCAGAGATTGTGTACTCTGGGGGGGAGTTGTTTTCTGAGTTTTGGGGTTGATGGTGGTGGGATGTGTTGGGGTTTTTTTGGGTTTTCTTGGTTTTTTTTTTTCTTCTTCAACCCTGGTCAAAGCCAGTTAACACAGTGAAGTCAATTAACACCCAGACAGCAACACAGCAAGGCAAGCGTTGAGGCGGTGGCTGAAAGCCCACGGATGCTTCTGTGGAGAGCCCCTCGTATACCTTTCAGGGAAAGATGCTGGAAAAACTCTGTTGTTGTGCAAACTGCCTGTGAGCCACTTAATCTCCGTAGATGTGTCAGAGAACAGGGCGCGCTTGCTGCTGTGGTGGTTCTTTATGGCTGCAGTTGGTCTTGTGGGTGCAAAGACTGAGGAGATGTTGCCCATGAAGAGGAGCTACTTGCGCAGAGCTGATCCATCTCTCGTGTCTAGCAGCTGGTTCGTGAGGAACGGCAGTTCAGCTCTCATGGAGTTACCAGCACGGGAAGCTTTGTAGGGAAAGAAGTCTTGGCTGTAGTGCTGGCACCTTATGATTCCAAAGCAGCCGCTGACGGAACAAAGGGTTGCTCCACTTTGCCTGCCGTTTCCCCTTCTGTCTTTGAAGCAGCAGCACATGCTTCCCGTGCCGCTTCTCGAGATACCTGGTGCCTCCGTACCTCCAGCCGGCTGCCAGAATCTCCCCCTTGCCATTCTTTACAGCTGCTAGGAGTTGTTAGCGCAAATCCGCTAGGGCAGTCAGCGTCTGGCTGCCGTCCCGTGCCCAGCCTGCATCTCGGCTCCCTGCCTCCCCTCCAGCGCAGGGCTGGGGAAAGCAAACGCTGGGTAGACTTGGAGAGCTGGGTGGAGCGTTGACTCGCCGGCCCCTTACTCCTGATCAGTTTGTCTGTGTGGATGGTTGATTTCTTCGAGGAAGCCAGGGGATTGCCAAGCGGGTCGGTCTCCTGCTCTGCTTGAATCTTAAGGAAACAGCTGACGTTTGAAGGAAGACTGAGACACGTTTGTTACCAGGCAGAGCTGACATAATCCCTTTCAGTGGTTTGATGATAATCCCTTGAAAGCAAATAGATGGTCGATTCCAGCTTGATTATTCTGAGATTGACTGTCTTTAAGATGCTTGTGTGATCGGCCTTAGGTTTTACCATACTCCATGCAGTGGTAGGAGCTGGGATTGGGGGTGATTCCTCTGGCTTCACACTCTCCCTGGGCTCTTTTCATCCCCCTGTCAGGCCCTGCAGCATGGGATCGGAAAGGATGACCAGTGCATGTAGCCTTGGAGTAGAGTTGTATCGCTAATCCAATGGAAAGGCTGCTTCACTGACCTTATTCAATATTGCGTGTGGCAGAGCTCTTGCCTCTGTTTTCATTAGCAGATTAAATCCTTGAATAGCGTTTAACAATACGTCGAGCTTCAGGTAGTGATTTCCATGACAAGTTCCTATTTTAAATGAACGTATTCAAATACAGTTGCAGATCATTGTGAATCAGTTGCCATCTATAATGAGACTCCATGTGCTGACCCGTGTTGTGTGCTGGTAGCCGACTAGTGGTGCCTTCCTTCTGAGATGGCTCCAGGCAAGCCATGACAGGAAGCCCGAATATATTTACAGCTGGCTAAATGGCTAAATTACTCATGTTCGTGACTACTTGGTGCTTGAAGAACTTCACACCCACACAGTGAATAGGAAGCATCTTCAGGAAATGTTGTGGTTTGAAACTGAAAACTGAGGGGAAAAAAAAAAACTAATTTTTTTTTTTTTAGCCCTTAGTTCAGGATGAAGCACACAAGGTGGTTCTGTTCCTCACGTGTCGGCGTTCCTGACTCTGCAGACAATGTTAGAGCCTTTGTGGCTATCTAGTGGGAAAAGAAAAAAGGCTGTAATCTGGTCAATTCAAATTATTCAACTCTCAGTTAGGTTCAGGTGCAACTTTGAAAATGCTTTAACGGTGGCAGAGAGTTGCTGCAGCAAGCAAGGAAGGGCTGCACGCTACCATATTGCAGCGGTTGGGAGGTTCAGAGAGCAGAAAACACTAGAAACCTCACAGTGGACAGAGAATGAATTCTGCTTTACTCATTCAGCTGCCAGAGAGACTGCGAGGATTTCGTCTGAGAAACCTACTGTTCGGAGGCCGATACGGAAGGTGGAAACCTAGTGCCCAGTGTGGCTGGGAAAAGAAGTGTATTGCCTTAATTTAAGTCAGTCTACCTCTTAATCTAAAAGTTCCGTTTCTTGGCACCGAAGTCAGTTAAAATTTGTGAGTCTTGCGTTTGCGTACTTGAAAAGGGGGCTAACTTGAAACATGTTGCTCTTGAATGGAGGACAGAAAATACAGGGCAGGGAAGTGGTGAGATGTATGCCAAGATACGTAGGTAAAGGTGTGAATGATAAGGGTGTAAAAAGAGCAAACGGAAGACGGTGCTGAGCAGCTACAAGCTTTTAAAGGAACTGAAATGCTTCAGCAGAACCAGAAGGGATAAGAAGGCTACAAATGCAGTAAAGACATAGTAAGACTTGCATCAGCAGCGTGTATTTTATTTAGCCGTAACAACTTGTATGGTTGTGTTTGACTACTTCATTGCACTTAGCAAACCTAATAATGAATGAAGACTGGTGAAATTTAGCAGGTACTTAAAACAATATTTTTTGCGTCTGTTTTGACATTGGAACATCTTCTCTTTATTAAAGAAAGCCCCTGGGCTGTGCGTTCCACTGTGAAGCGCCTTCAGTTATGAAATGTGATTTTAATCCAGGAAGAGGAAATACTAATTTAAGTAACTGATAAGCTGTAGTTAAACCTGGAATGGTCTGCTCTGCTTTTTTCATATAGTTGTCACACTCCTTCTTTAAAAATGGCAAATTGTATATTTCGTTCTGAACCATGTATTTATTTCTGAACATATACTTATTAAAGTTTTTTGACTTGTTTCATTTGTCTTGATACAAATAACAACAAGAAATCCATTGTCTCAATATTTTAGAGTGCTAGTAGTTATTTAGAACTAACTTTAAGAAGGCATATTGCTGTTTGAAACTAATTGAATAGTTTAAGAGTGATTATTGTAGCTAGAGACTGTAATGGATTGCTCTTCAGAGATTTAGGCCTGATAGAGCTGATCCTTCCTTCTACTTCTACTTCCTTCTACTGCTTAGTCACAGCTTGGAAGAGAAATGCAGTTTTTCTCTCTTTTTATACTTGTAGTCAGCTTCTCTGTTTTGACTTTGTTGTCTATCGAACTGAAGGATTACTGTACAGAAGGATTGCTGTAAAAAAAAAAAAATAATAATAATTGGCTAAGTATATCAGCTGTATTTGGGTTTGTAGCCAAAGATCCATAGATCAGTTGCTTTCTTTTTGTTTAAAAGCTGAGCCGCTATCCATGTGATTGAAAAAAATGTGTTTAATTTTCATTCGTTTAATGGTTGACTTGAAATCTTGGCATGGCTTGTCATAACTTCAGGTGTTATTTTAAAATAAGAAAAATATTTTATTTAAATATCCTGGGAGTTGTTTCTTAGGCCGTCGCGTGCACGTGCCCGCTGTGATTACAGCGCGTGATAGGGGTGTGCAGCTCTTTATTCCCTGGGGAGGGTGGCCGTTGTTTTTTTTCATTAGTACATGTCAATTTGAAAGCATGTTTTCTGCTACCGAGTAGATGGCTGGAAGACCTGAGTGGTCTGAATCCCAGAGGTGTTCTGCTCAGATTGCAGTTTTTTGGGTGGGTGATCCATTTACTGGTTAATTTGGGGTTGCCCAAACCAGGGCATGGGTTCTCTGTTCCAAGGCCAGCACAAACAGCCCAAAACCTTGGGGTATTTGCCGGGCTGGCTGAGCAACAGGGCATGATTTCACAGGGGGGCTGAGGGCATCTAGTGACTCGCTGAAAGGGGCAGACGTACTCCCAGCCTGGTGCTGTCATCTGTCTCTTGGCATCTGCTCTGGAGCTTGTCTCGCCCCGTCAGGGATCAGGTTCAGGTCATTTAGCCAGCAAAAACTAACCAAACTACAAAGTTGGAAAATTTTTTCCAACCTTTTAGCAAGCTGAACCAGCCAACAGGGCTGGATGAAGAGCCAAGCCAGCCCGAGGGAAGAAGTGGAACCTCCCTGTCCAGGGGCAGCACACCACAGCATGAAACTCCCCCCTCCCTCAGGTCAGCGAGAATTGCAGCTGTAATCCCCTGAATTTCAGAGGATTACAAGAAAAAAAAAATAATGTATTAAGGATGATGATGATGCAAAGGCAGTGGAGGTTTTAAAAAGAGAAAAAACAATGCCGTGTGATCTGCAAGATGCAGTCAGCCGCGTACTGGCTAGAGCCTGGTACTGCTCCCTGAGCACCCAGGTCAAAGCTCCCCTCTAAGGCGATGCTGCTGCCCAGAACCGCAGTCAGATGCACATGGTGACACCAAGGCTGCCTGGTGAGGCTCGTCTGATGGCAGTGGCACTTGTATCTTCCACTGTGTAAAGCCAATGTGGGGGCTGGATTCATCCCTTCTGCAAAAGGCGGGATGGATTTACCTGTCCCCAGCAGGGCACTCGGTGGCTCTTTTTTGGGGTGCTGAGTGCTGCAGCGATGAGGTGCGAGGCTCCTCCATCAGGGAGATGCAGGTTCCTCCTGCTGTTCTTTCTCGTGGTCAGGAAAGCATTGCTCACACCTCGCCGCAGTGACTCGGGGGGGGTTGAGAGTCAGCAGGTGGAAGATCTTTGTAGACTGTAACGCTGGTGGTACAGCGCGGCTGGGAGCTCTGACCTTGGCAGAAAGAAGCCTATGGTATGAGTGTGGTGTGTGGTAATTCATTCTTAAGGTATGCTTAATGGAGTTGGCTTCTTGTAAGTGGGAGACTGAAACTTCTTTTGAATTGATCCAAATTATGCTGCACAGCAAAGGAGGGTGTGGGTTTCAGAGGTAGAGGAAAACTTCCAATAAAACAATACAGGAAAAAATCTTGCCTGCGATTATCTGAAAGCGCTGCTGTACTGAGCTGCCTAATGCTAGGGGGACTCGGGGTCATGTCTCGTGGGTGACTGTTCTAACTTGGGCTGGAAGCTGTTTTTACTTCCTCTGCCAGGGTTTTTGTTTGTTTGCTCTGAGGTGTGGGGGTGGTGGCGGCAGAGGAGATGGCATCACCACAAGCCTTTTTCATTAGGTTTCACCACGGGCAGGAGAGAGGGAACACTGCCAGGGTTTATATACTGTCACGGTGCGGTGCGACAAGCAAACGTGATGCAGTTGCTGCAAAGAATATCCAAGACGGCGTGCCTCGCAAAATTCATAGTTGGTTTCTGCTCAACAAAACGTTTCCCAGACATCTGGCTAGCAAATGCTGGTATTCCTCAGGATACAGCCCTAGCGCTAATCTCGCCCACTTCAAAATGAGTTCTAGGGGTTTTTTTGTGTCCAGGATTAGGATTGTGTTCCACCTGAGCTGAAGTGTTACAAGGCAGCTCTCTTTTAATTGAGTTGTTCTGTTCAAGTGCAGTCCAAGACCTAATGTGAAAAGCAGCCACCCATTTCCTTCTTGCTTAGTTACTTTTCATCCACCAAAATATAACGCTGGCTTAGTGTCCCTTCTGAAATCACTCTCGCAGATGGAATGCTTCTAATTATATTTTTTTTTTCTTTTTATTTGAGAAAGTGAATGCTACAAATGATCAAATCATTTAGTTCTTTTAAGCTGTTGTATGGTATGTTGAGGCTGCAAACTTAATAGTTTAAATAAAAAAAAAAAGCTAGCCAACCTGGAAGGTTTTGTACTGGCACAAAACAGGAATTATTCTTCCTCTGAGAACGATTATAAGTGGCCCCAACCCTTACTTTTTCCTTTGAAAGGGGAAGTCCAAATAGGATGTGATTTTAAAAAAAAAAAAAAAAAAAAAAAAAAAGTTTGTAACCTCTGGTGACTAAACTTGCCCGGGCTTCTTTTCCACGCCTCTTCCACTCACTTGACGTCATACTATTTTTGTCCCTTTCTAGCTCATTGACACAATTGCCTCAGAAATCGGAGAACTGAAACAGGAGATGGTACAGACAGATCTCACAGTGGAAGATGAAACTGCTGATTTGCGAAGGTGATTAAAATGTTTATTTTCATAGTTCCTGGAGGTGTACTGTGACAGGAATGTTTTCATTGTGCTCTCTTCTTGGGTGGCTTTTGTCCTAGCGCTTCTGAGCCTGGTAACATAGGGGGTGTAGATAATCTTGCTCTTGACTCAAGGAATTTGCCTTTATGCAGGAGGAATGCCCAGAGATTCAGTTGTTCTGTGTATTTGCCTTAATATCTTCTAAAAGCAACTGAACTTCACTTCTGCTTCCATGTTGCAAACCTTGGATATTGATGAATGCCTAAAACAGGAAACTACTGATGTTATTCCCATTGTCTATGGCAACGAGCTTTGCTTTCACGCTGTAAAAACTAAAAATGTCCATTGCTTTAAGTGTCTCTGTGAAGATTCAACATACAATAGCACGATTTATTTATTGTTCTCAGGTTAGGAAGTAAAATATTAACTGTTATGAGCTGATGCTTTTGTGGGTTATGTGTTTCTGTTCGTTTCTATGCAAGTATCTTGCACATTAAAAAATAATTAAGTAGATGGGGGCATCTCCTTAACCTTAAAATGTTCTGAGATGCATATTACAGTGCAGATAAAAGTTCTGGCTTTTTAAAATGTATGATGCCACGTAGGGTGCGGACTGTGGAAATTCGTGATGTTAAACTCGTACCTATAAGTGGGCATAGTGGGACCCCAGCATTTTGGCTTTGTTACGACTGTTGTGCTTGATTAGTAATGCCTGTTAAATTGGCACCTAGAAGATATTCAATATTTTAATCGTTGTGTTAACAAGAGAACGCGTTTTTGTACTTATTGTTGAAATATTTGTTGCAAGAGGACAGCAACCAAGTGCACACGTTCTGTTTTATCTGACTGCACGAGGTGGGCCAGTTCTGGAGCTGGTGGGCTTTGTTCTTCAAGGCAGTTAATGAAGTGGGTAATAGTATGTTAATTAGAATTACATCCGTGTTTTTTAGCTTTTCTTTTTCTTCCTATAAACGCTTTTGAAATGTGCTAAAACTTACTACAATACGTATTTAAATTATTTAAGTAAAACGTTGACCAGCATCTTTGTTGCCCAAGTGGTAAAGAACATAAGACAGCTGAACTAATTAAGATCCTTGGCTGTGCCACTGGTTGCACGTTATTCAAGTTTTAAAGCTTTTGAAAGCACAGTTTTTTTTACAGGGGTGGAAAGGATACTTTCTTCATTTCAGTGGATTCAGCTAATTGATTTCAGCAGTCACTAGCTAATTTTCAGTTAAGAAAAAGCTTCTTGTATCTCTGAATATACCATGTGCATGAAGGAATAAGATCTAATAGTTCTAAAATCTTGGTGGAAATACTTAGCTGGAAACAGTCAATTAAATCTCCCCGCTTTACAGATACAGGACCCTTTTTAACTGATGGGGTTGGGTTTTTTTGTCTTTTATGGATTTTTCCACTGAATTTGTTAATTTTGAGTGCAAAATATATTTCAATTAAAATATTAAGTACAGCTGACATTAAAAAGTGAATAATGCAATCTCCATGACTACTGAACTGAATTCAATCTCATACTGAAATAATAGCCATCCAATAAAAGAAATTCATTCTTTTCTGTCACTTTTAAGATGACAAATGTAAAATATGAAATCTAAATATATGAATTAAGGTCAATTTTTGAATGATATCATAATTCTGAACTGTGTGCTTCTATGTAAGGAAGAAGTTGTATCAAAGTTGGTATAAATTGTATAACCAGTTGTTCACTTATATCTTTTGTTTATATAGAACTACAGAGCAAGACTACAGTAGCTTCAACTAAGGTTTTCCAGAGTTCTTATTTAAACTAGACTCCCCACAAGGATGTGTTTACTACCGTAACTTTTTGTTTCTTTGTAGTTAATTTAAAACTTCATCATTAATGTAGGTTGCTTTTATTATTGTGTCTTCCGCTGTTCAGAAGTTGGTATCTTGATGTGGGTTTTGGATTTGCATCTAGAGAAATATGAGCTAAAAGGAATGTCTATTTTTCTTGCTTGAGTTTCACCTTAGCATATATCCACATGCACCCAGAACAGTTTTAGAGAGGCAGCAGCTGCAAGAGTTCTTAACGGTATTCAGAAAAATAAGTACACGAAATCACGTGTCTGCAACTTTAGTGTTGTAGTGTGGGGGATTGGTTGGTTTGGGTTTTTTTTTCTTTTGGTTGCTTGGGGTTTTTTGTGGTTGTGCGGTGAGTTTCATGTTTATACTCCTCCCCCCAGTTATATTTTTGGACTTGTGGACTCCCCTTTTTACTTCTACGGCCCGAGTAATATTGAGAATGATTCAAGTAACAGGGCCTGCGGCTTTGCCTTGTAAGCATGTAAAAGCCAGGCAAAAAGGAGGCTTGTAAAAATGTGTATTGAGTGGGACACGCGTGTCATCAGTTTCAATATTCCGCGGTGTTTGATGCCTGGGCTTTTTTCCCAGCGGAGACACATCTCAGTAATGCAAATGAGTGGAGTTGTCAGAAAGGGCATAAATGGGATAAATTTCTGACCTGCGCTGTACAGGTGACCTTTGAGAGGGTAACTAGAGAGCTTGCAATGCAATGGCAGCCCACGTCCATGTAGGATGGGGGAGCACACGTGGTGCAGCTGGTGGCAACCAGGTGGTCTTTTAGGAGACCCTCAGCCTCCCTCGAGGGCCGTAGGACCCCTGCAGGTCCGTTGTCTTTGTGAACGACGGTGAGGGGAAAAAGCCTGCTGCTGTCCCTCTGCAGGGAAGGCTGTAAAGCCCCAGTCTTCCTGGAACGTTTGATGCCTGTGAAATGATTCAGGGATCACTCAGCAGGATCAGCTGCGGGTAGTGGCAGCTGCTGCAGCTTATTCCCTTCCTGCTCTGTTACCATGACAGAAACGAGGGCAGAACTTCGCTCTGTCCTCATGTTTTGCTCTGGACTGCCCTCAGTCTTTTATATTTTTCCACAGCAAGTATTCACTTAAGTGGCAGTCGTCTTCTGTGTCTTGCGCGGTGAATTGCTCCTGTTGTTGTTGACAGGTAAGCAACACCCTTTTCCCCAGCAGCTTTGTCCTGTCCCTTCAGCTGTAACGGGATGGAGAAGAAAGCGACGGTCCAGCTGCTGAGGAGTGGAGGTAATGCTCAGCAGGGGCTTTACGCCCGCTCCCAGCTGATGCTCGGTATGACTGTATAAGCTGGGCCAGTGCGATTAAGGCCCGTTAAATTGCAGGATTTACAGAAATCCAGGCACTTTCGCAGTGGGGATTCAAACTGGATTAACTGCGGGGAGCCTTTGGTGGGGCTGGAGCAAGGCTCGCACTCACCTGCAATTTTAAAAAGAGTCACTTTACCTCTCTGGTGGTGTTCTCTTTGTCCTTGTGACTGGGAAACAAACAAGAGGAATATTCCTCCCTACTGAGTAACGGTGGAGTGGGAGAACAATGAATCTGGACGCAGAGCTGTGTCTTGCAAGCCTTTTGCACTGTGGCAGAGAGTTGGCAGCAAGGCCCATTACGTTGCATTGCTGGGGAGATGCTGAGCAACCCACTGCCACGGACAAAGAGCAGAGCTCCTCTTCTCTCTCTGCCCCTGCCCCCAGGTAACATGATCCTGGTGTGCAAGTACCCTAAAAACAGAGGCCAATCCAGGCAAAAAATGTGTGAAAAATGTGGTGAGGAAACGTGGACACGTTCGATCGCAAGTTAGTCCTTATCTTCATTATAGTATCAAACCTGGCCTCTCACTATGACCCTCCTCCTGGCTAGTGAGTGCATCTGGGATGCTGAGCTAAAACCAGGGTTGCTCTTTCATTTGGGACGATAACCAGCCTTCTCTGTAGTGTTGGAGCAGATTGAATCCCTCAAGTGCTCGTGGTCATCTAGGTCTTCCTACAACTCCTCTTATGCCCTCAGAAGGGTGGGTAAGATCTTCCATAGCGGGGGATGCGCGTGTGTTCGTGTAAATCTTACAGCAGCTGGCTTAGCTTAATTCAACGCAGCAAACCCATGGAACAGCGCTGGTGATCCTGATAGGATGTGCATGCAAGCTGAACGTACCTTCACTGTGTCCGTAATCCCAAAGAAAGAAAAGTCCATTCCTCAGGACAGCGTTTGTCAATGCAGGAGGTTGGCAGTAGTTTCAGAAAGCAGATCTACTCATTTTCCCAAGCCTCCCAAAAAAATGGGAGAAATATTAGGAATTTCGCTTTCACAAGGTTTTAGAGCAAGAGACATAGGTAAGATTTGAGACCAAAGGAAAATTGCTGTAGCGAGCAGGAGGGCAGGAGCATTTGCTTCGTAAATACGTGATCAAGGTATATGCTACAGCCCTGGGGCTGTGAGGGAGAGGATTATTGTGGTTACAGGCTTCAACCTGTTCCTTGTCCTTTTTGCTGTCAGCTAAGCCTAATCGGGATGCAGTACAGTGTTATTTATCTTGGCAGTTACCTCTGTTTACTTCCCACAAGCCTATGGGTTTTCTCAAATCAAAGGAAACTTGCATTAATCATGTATTTTCTTTAATTCATTATGAGTTGTGTTGAAACTCCTCTCCCACTGGAGATGAACCAGTGCAGTACCCCTGCATTAAAGTAGACTATCCATGGATGTTGATTTGTGTTTCAATTCCGAGTTTAATGTGACCTAGTCAGATTGTCTTTTATTGGGAGACGCTGGGGAGGGTGAAGAGGGAAGAGAAAAGAAAGAAAAAAGAACCCCAACCAAAAAAACCAAACAAACAAACAAAAAAACCTCAAACCCCCAAAAGTAAAACCAGGAGAGAAATTTAATTGTTGCATAATATATAGCATATTTTGTTAGCGTTTAGGTTACAGCAGCTTCTTTTTCTGTACACTTGAACTGATCAGGTGATGGTGAGGAATTCAAATGGTGGTTCTTTCCGTGCTGTGATCTCCGAAGAAGTTACACACGCATCCCAGTCCCAAATAAATTTACAGCCTAACTCTAAGACGTGACAAACTTCAAGAACTCCCAGTGTGTCAGGGATGGATGTTTAGTGCCCAGATCATTAAGTAAAATAATTTTAAGAATGAAAAACAAACTCGGGCTATGATGCTCAGTAGCGTTAGACCGTTGCAAATAGGCTGTCAAAACAGATCAATGGACTTCTGACTGCGTTTACCTCCTGGACCTTGGGAAGTGGCTTCTCAGATGTCGTATGTGGTGTGCTAGATGTGGTGTTTTTTTCCAAGTTATGCTCTTGCTGGAGTTCACCAGGTCTGATCTTTCTCTCTGCCTCTTTCCTTATTATTTAGATAGGAAATTATTATTTTTTTTTAAATGGTGTTTGTTCCTAGTTTACCTTCCTATGGATTGCAATAACACACTAGTACTGATGTAGCTGAGGTACATGGGGGCCGTTTGAACGGGTGGTGTTTAGGAGTGGCAGGAAGTCTCATCATGGTCAGATACTCGTAATCTTTGGCTTGTTTCTCGAGGGGGCAGAAGCAGCTGGCAGGAGGGGGTGCGTGTGTAAGGTCTGGGCTCACACATTGCATTCCTCCTCGGATCTCAGCATGTGGGAGGGATTGTTCCTATACGTACCTGGAGATTCCAAAAACCTGACAGCTCCCTATTCAAATTAATCTTCCAATTTTATCAGTTTGGGTGTGTTTTGACTGTTAATCCAGCCATACCGAAGGGGAACATTTTGACCTTGTGTACACTTGCAAACTCTTACTAGCTTTAGGTTGTTTCATGGTAGCAGGCAGTGCCAGGCCTTATAGCTGATACCAGTCATGCACCTTTCTTTTTTTTTTTTGCACTTGATTTAACTTTCTTTTGTATGCAAAAATTTTTTCCCTCTTAGACATGTTCCCTCTGCAACATGTTTAGTTTCCACCTCTTGATCAAGGAATGGAAATAAGTTCTATCTAGTTAAGCCAGGGTCAGTGTATAACTTTGCCACAGCTATCTCTGGTTTGTAACGTTGCGAACTGGCTCTGAAGGTGAGCAGAAAGTTTCTGAACAGTATTTACTGGAGGTACAGCTCGTGAAAATGCACTTATGATTCATGATTTGACTTTTGTGGAGATTTGTATATTACAACACTAGCTTCTGCTGGGACTGTGGTTGAAAGGGGAACCCGGGATTGCTATTGTGGCAGTTTCAGAACCCTGTCATAAGTGACCTAAACACTACTTCCCTTCTGCACACAACATGTTTCTGTGTATTTGGTGCCCCTTGAAGGCATATTGGCAGTTACTAACAGTTTTTGACGCTTGGGGAGGGAGGATCGTCAGCATTTTAGATGCCTTGCAAATCTAAAAGGCATAGAATCACAGAATTGCCTAGGCTGGAAAGGACCTTTCAGATCATCTAGTCCAACCATCAGCCTAACACTGACAAAAACCATCACTAAACCATATTTCTAAGCACTACGTCTCCCCGTCTTTTAAATACCTCCAGGGATGGTGACTTGACCACTTCCCTGGGCAGCCTGTTCCAATGCTTGATAACCCTTTCAGTGTAAAAAATTTTCCTGATATCCAGTCTAAACCTCCCCTGGTGCAACTTGAGGCCATTTCCTCTTGTCCTATTGCCTGTTACTTGGGAGAAGAGACCGACCCCCACCTCTCTACACCCTCCTTTCAGGTAGTTGTAGAGAGCGAGAAGGTCTCCCCTCAGCCTCCTTTTCTCCAGGCTAAACAACCCCAGCTCCCTCAGCTGCTCCTCATAAAACTTGTTCTGCAGACCCCTCACCAGCTTCATTGCCCTTCTCTGGACCCACTCCAGCATCTCAAGTGTCTTTCTTTTAGTGAGAGTCATAGATCCATAGATTCTGTTGGGTTGGAAGGGACCTTTAAAGGCCATCTAGTCCAACCCCCCTGCAGTAGGCAGGGACATCTTTAACTAGATCAGGTTGCTCAGAGCCTCATCCAGCCTGGCCTTGAATGTCTCCAGGGATGGGGCCTCCACCACCTCTCTGGGCAACCTGGGACAGTGTCTCACCACCCTCACTGTAAAGAACTTCTTCCTCATGTCTAATCTAAACCTGCCCTGCCCTAGTTTAAACCATTGCCCCTCGTCCTATCGCTACGTGCCCTTGCAAACAGCCCCTCCCCATCTCTCCTGTAGGCCCCCTCCAGGTACTGGAAGGCTGCTGTAAGGTCTCCCCGGAGCCTTCTCTTCTCCAGGCTGAACAACCCCAACTCTCTCAGCCTGTCCTCACGGCAGAGGTGCTCCAGGCCTCTCATCATCCTCGTGGCCCTCCTCTGGACCCGCTCCAACAGGTCCATGTCCTTCTTGTGCTGAAGGCTCCAGAGCTGGACGCAGTACTCCAGGTGGGGTCTCACCAGAGCAGAGCAGAGGGGGAGAATCACCTCCCTGGACCTGCTGGCCACGCTTCTTTTGATGCAGCCCAGGATGTGATTGACCTTCTGGGCTGCAAGCGCACATTGCTTGCTCATGTCCAGCTTTTCATCCACCAGTACCCGCAGTCATAAATAAGTCATAATCATCTCGTCATAAATAAGCAAACAGAGAAAGAGGACAAAAAGGAAGGGAGAGGCACATACTATGTGATCACGTTGTGCTAATTGATCCAGGTAATGAAAAGTTTGAATGATTGTACCTGTCTGAGCATGCAGTGAAAGTTCTCTACCACACTTACTTTCCTCTCTAACCCTGTACAGAGATGCTGCAAGCTGATGACCAAAGCTAGAAACAAAGCAGTTTGGTTGTTATGGGTTGTTTGGTTGGTGAGTTTTGTTTTGAGGTTGTGTTTTTTTTGGGGGGAGATTTTCATTTGTTTGGTTTTAGGTACTCGGTGCTCCTGTGCCCGTGAAGTTTCTACCCGCTTGCTCTGGGTACAGTAGCTGGCATGGTGAAGGTGGTAAATGCTGTTAATGATGCTTACTGCCTGTCCATAACACAAAGTTCAGAAGCGCTATGAGAGAGTCTGCAGTGGGGAAATGCCGCTGTGTTGCCCTCTGTCGCTTAGGGCCTCTTCTGCCATCGGAAAAGGTCTGTAGGGAGAACGCAAACTCTGTGCCTGACATCTTAGTGAGTCAGATCTTGAGCTCGCAGGGTTTTTTTGACTATGCTCAAATATTGTCATCAGGAAGCTGTTACCAGAGTAACTGTTCTGTAGTGATTTTTAGCACTGGAAGAATCACAGGATGTACTTCTACCTCAAAAATGGGGAGTTTGAACCAGCAACACACATGCAATCGTACTGGGTGTTCCGTACTATATGAATGATGGCAAAGCTTTGCATAACAAAAGGAGTTCTCAAAGTATTCTGTTTATTTGGATTTTTAATACATATCAAGTATCTGTAGCCTCCAAGAACTGTACTTCGTTACTGAATTTAGCAGTAACTTCAGCTGCCCTGCCCCAAATAAATTTTAACCTTACACTAGTTTGCCACATTCACATCCAGCTTAGCCTTTATTTCTCACAGAGTAGTCAATCCAGAGCCACAGGAATCAGGAGCATAAATATACAATTCCTTACTTGCTTCTGATCCTGGGAAGTGTAGTACTAAAATGGGAAGTAAGGACCTTTCATGACAAAATGGCAAAAATGTAAATATTTAGACAATTTAGGGTATGGATCATAAAAAAAAATGACTACTACTTAAGATGATTTCTTAATGAAGCTGTGCCGTAGGGAGGGTTATTTGGGGGATTCAACCTTTTTTTTTTTTTTTTTCCTCCTTTTTTTTCTTTCTTCTCTTCTTTGCTTTCTCCTGTTTCTTTTCTCCTGACCAAGGTCTCTGACCGCTCATTAGCAAAGGGCAACGAAGGAGGATACGCAGCTGCAAAGATGACAGGGCTGGTGGGGCAGAGACAGTAGTCTGGGGATAAGATGAAGCAATGCTAGCTTGTGGGCTTCCGTTGTGAAAATAATCCCTACAAGCAAACAGAGAAAGTTCTTATGTTTGGTGCGGTGATTGCCAACAGGTAGCGGGTTGCTCCGTTGTCAGAGTATTGAACAGGTTTTTCTGGCAGGCGGGACAGAGGAAGATTTCTGTGGGTTGCAGCTTTTGTAATCTAGCTGGGAATAAAAATACCTGAATTGCATAAATAGCTTTGAAGAGAAGTTTTTCCAAATGTGACCATAACAAAGAAAGGAGGTGAAATGTTCGATCAATGTATGCGTGTACACCTGTATGTGAAGTGATTGCCACATTTCAACAAGCTAATAGAAGAATGCTATGGCTTATCTTAAAGCTAGCTGTTAAATTGAGGACAAGTGAAAGAAAAAAATTCTTAAGGATAAAATAATTTCTGTGTATACTAATTATATGAATTCTCAGGAGGAGAAATGACAGTCCAGGGTGCCAGCAGTGCCATTAGTTTTGTGATAACTCTGTTTGCTGAACTGAGTGATTGCTTACAGGAGGTTAGCATGTCTACTTTAATTTTTTTTTTTTTTTTTCAAATTTTTCACAGTCTAGTAAAGGACATGGATAATGTCTCTCCTGAGAAAAATGATGTAAAAAGCTGCCCCCGGGACTCTGGATATGACAGCCTATCCAACAAGCTAAGCATACTGGACAAGCTCCTCCATACTCACCCTGTGTGGCTGCAGCTTGGTCTGAATGATGCTGAAGCCATGGAAATTCTGCAGGCCCAGCCTCCTGGGGTAAGAAGTTACACTTCAATTTATTTGATACAAGTGTTAAAACAAATAAGCAACAAAAAAACCCCAAACCCACAAAAAAAACCAACCCAACCAACATCCCACCCCCATTTCTTCTGTGCTTTGGATAATCCAAGTGAGGGCTTCCTGAACGCTTGGCAGCTGGACCAGTTGGAGTGTGACCCGTTACCTGGGATGATAAGCTGGGGGACTAGTTTGGGGTCCTCTGGAGTTGAGAACTAGACTGCTACAATTACAGCTCCAAAGCTGGACCTTGCTAACCAGGGGTGTATGTAACGGATGTATTTCACCCATAAGAAGAAAGCAATATAAATGGTAAATGTCAGCATTTGATCCTACACTGGTGCCTGCATTAAATTTGCTGTGATGGAAACAAGATCCTGTCTGCTTGGATGAGGCTGATGGCACGTTTCTAATGCTGCCTCCATCATGGTGCAGAAGGATTGCATGAATGGGCTGGTGGGACATAGGAGCGCTCCACCAGCAGCCTCCTCCAGGCTCTGCAGCTTGACTTAGTGTTTCGGGTTTGCTGCATGTTAAACTGGAGAGCTTGGAGAAGGGATTTGGTGTCACATTCGAGAACGAGACACTTTTCTAAAAGTTCTGCTGCCATTTTACACCAAGCTGTTGAACCTGGTGCAGTAACGAGTGAGTAAGATTCTGAGATGTTTTATGTAGATCAGAGATCGTGATATTCTGGTTCCTTTTGTCTATAACCTGTCTCTATTAAGGCATGTGTGATGAGGCTCAAACGACATCCTCTTGCCTTCTCCCCAACAGATATTTCTGGTTAGGAAATCTTCAAGATTGCAGAAGAAAGTCATCTCTCTGCGTCTGCCCAGTGACTGTGGGTCCTGCCTAAAAGAATTTGCAGTAAAAGAAAGCACATACAGTAAGTTGTGGGTTACGTACTCTTCAGCTATTTGCCACCCTGTATGAGCCAGGAGCACTCTGCATTGGTGAAACCCACAGCAGAAGATACCCAAAGTCAAGCAAATAGTGTCACTGCCTACAGGCTGCCTACAATGCTGTCTGCGGAGCGCTCAGCAAGTGGGTCGGGCATATCCTGGAGAAGGGGACATATACAGAAATGCTTAAGTCTGTGCTGGAAACAACTGGAATGTTTATTTTATGTACCTTGCTGAATCCAGGATTCATTGATTATTATGGATAGTTATCCTCTCCTGTGGAAACACATTCTATAATGCTGTCTGCTGTCAATAAAATGACCTTGCATTTCCTTGTATTCAGGGAGCTGTTCTTGGATGAAACTCTGACGTGAGCTCTTTCTGTCTACAAATTTGAGTGTGGTATTTTTTTAAATGTAATAACTGGAAGGATTTTAACCCTTTGGAACTGTTTCTGATGTGACATCAATGATTTTTCTTTTTTAATTCCAACTATATTTGTCCCCCGTTTTCCAACAGAAATGATCAAATGTTAGAGTTCCAGTCAATTTCAAAACGATACTGCCCTCATCTCTTTAGAGGGAGGGTGTCAAAAATATAATGGAATTATAGAATACAAGGTTGGAAGAGACCTCAAGGACCGTCTGGTCCAAGAAGATGCTAGACAAGATGGCCCAGCGCCCTGTCCAGCCAAATCTTACATGCCCAATGTTGGGGAATCCACCAACTTCCCTGGGGAGATTATTCCAATGGCTGATTGTTCTCATTGGGAAAAATTTTCCTCTTGTTTCCAATCGGAATTCCCCCAGGAGTAACTTGTACCCATTACTCCTTGTCTCTTTCATGTGACTCCTTGTAAAAAGGGACTCTCCATCTTTGTAGCCACCCTTTAAATACTGGAGCATGGTGATAAGGTCTCCCCTAAGCCGTCTTTTCTCAAGGCTGAACAAACCCAATTCTCTCAGCCTTTGCTCACGTGGCAGGCTTTGATTGTCTTTGTGACCCTTCTCTGGACCCTCTCCAGCCTGTCCGCATCTTTTCTGTATAGCAGGGACCAAAACTGAACAGAGCATTCCAGGTGTGGCCTGACAAGCACGGAGTAGAGCGGGATAATGATTTCTTTGTCGCTGCTGCTGATGCCCTTGTTGATGCAATCCAGCATCATGTTGGCTTTTTTCTTTTTTGCCACAGCAGCACACTGTTCGTTCATATTGAGCTTGTTGTCCACCAGGACCCCTAGATCCCTTTCCACAGAGTTGCTCCCCAGACAGGTAAATCCCAGCCTGTGCTGCATTCCTGGATTAAGTTTTCCCAGGTACAAGACTTTACGCTTGTCCTTGCTGAATTTCATGAGATTCTTGTTAGCCCACTCTTCCAGCCTATTAAGGTCTTCCTGCAGGGTGGCTCTTCCTTCTGAAGTGTCCACTTCCCCACTTAGTTTGGTATCGTCAGCAAACTTCATCGGGGTGCACTTGATCTGGTCATCCAGCTGACTTATGAAGATATTAAACAGCGTTGGGCCCAGAATTGATCCCTGGGGGACCTCATTTATGACAGGTTGCCAGTTTGAAAAGGAGCTATTTACCACCACCCCCTGGGTGCGGCATGTCAGGCACTTCCCCACCCCACCGCACAGACCGCTTGTCTAGACTGTAAAGCATCAGTTTCTCTGGGAGGAGGCTGTGGGGGCAACAGTGTTGAAAGCCTTGGAGAAATCCAGGTAGGTGATGTCCGCAGCTCACCCCATATCAACTGAGCAGGTTACTGTGTTGTAGAAGACAATCAGGTTCGTTAAGTGCGATTTGCCCTTGGTGAAAATCTGTGCTGCTTTTCTCAATCACGTGTTTCATTTGACTTGTGATAGCCCCCTTCTATTTCTATTAGTAAACCGAGATAATTCTAGTTGATTTTCTCCTTTTTACCTCTCCCCTCCCTGCCCCCAGCGACAAAAAGTTCATTCTGCATGTCTGGTTTTGCTTCTAGTTACAAACATGGTATGACAAAGAGAAGAGAAATCTATTAATGACAAATTGATCTCAGTGTCTTCTAAGGAGTTTATAGCCTTGCTTTACTAATTAATTTCTTCTCTCCCATCTAGAAAATAATAATATATTGTCTTTCATTAATATAATGTTACCACAAGGGGGAAGTATCTACTAATGTTTTTACTCACCAGTCATAGCTGAGGTTTTAATTGTAGTCAGGGATCTGACAACTCATCTTCTCTTAGCACGCCCCTAGATCACTGGCGTGCTTACTGTCTGCATTGTTAGTGTCCCTCTTAAAGAAATCCCTTTTTCCAGCCTCATAAAAGACCAGGTTGACCTGTACTTCTGTGTAAAGGTTGGATAAAAGATCAGTACCCGGCTTTTGGCTTTCCCCACCAAGGAGCCTGCTTTCAGACCAGATGTCTGAAGCATCTGCAGCCGTGGAAGTACTCTCCTTGGGAGATGAATTTCAAAAGCATTCCTCCGACAGTGAAATGGCGACAGTGTGTGCACCACACCAGCCTGAGATTCACCTCTGTGATCTGGCTTTTCTAACTCGGGGATGGGCTGAAACAATCACAGACTTCACATTCACCCCTTTGTAGAAGTTGTCCAAGACTGCAAGAGACCGGTGTTCGTGTACTCCAGGAACCCGTCTTATGCTACCATTGTATTTCATAAATACTCTTCCTTCTGTTGTGGTCTCCGTTGTGTCCAGAGGCAAAAGATCTAGATCGTTTTGCTCTAGGAGCTGCTTCTGCTTGGTTTTTGTAGTCATTGGGTAAGATTTGCCACTGGAATCAGAGAGAGCTTAATGTAATTGAGGTGGAAATCACTTCTGTGTCTCTATTGCTGTGAACAAGTATTTATATGAATAAGAAGCAATGGTACGGAGTGGTAAAAAAAAAAATGAAAGGCATTGCTCGTGTCTTCCTCCCCCACTGTGCAAGGCAATGGCACGAAGCAGAATTGTCTTGAGTTTTCTTTTAAAGGGTTTTCAGGTTACATGGTTTTCTCGAAGTGGGTGAAAATTTATCATCTCCCATTAGGTGCTAACGCATCTGGGGAGAAAACAAGTTTGTAGGATGGAATGCAGGAGGAGGAAATAAGAGATTTAAAATTAGGTGTATTAGTACACTGTGCAAACAAGGCCTTGGTTGTCAATTCATTGTCTGTTAGAAAAATGTTGTGCAATTCTGATCATGCTTGATCTGGTTCCCAGGAATTAGACCATGTGTTTGGAAAACAACAACAAACCCACTACCAAGACTGTCAGTATATTCTTGAAAATGCCTTTAGGAGAGACATGCACTCCTCTACACAGTTGTTTTCTCTTAAGCAAACAGTAGGTAATTCGATGGTGCAAACTTATTAATTTTAAGCAAACATCTGAGATGCGTTTTATTAAGCTTTTCTAAAAAATGGTGCATAGATGTGTGATTTATTTTTTTTTTTTTCCCCTCTTGTAACTTTCTTCACAGCATTTTCCTTGGAGGGATCTGGAATAAGTTTTGCTGATTTATTCAGGCTCATTGCTTTCTACTGTATTAGCAGGTAAGATGGTGTTATGTTCTGAGTCACCTTTGCTAGACTGTCATGAAAAAAAGAGAGTCTCAAGGACTGGTTCAGCACAATATTTATGTTGCCAATCTACAAATATTCCTGTGTAGTCTTAGAAGGTAATGGGAGAAATAAGAGATGAGAATTGGAAGCAAGTCCCTCTGCCTTACTTAGTACTGATTATTGGAAGGTTGGTGTTATGCTACCCACCATGGCAAGGTGTTGCCAAGTTGAACTTCGGCTGATATCTTGTAATCCTTTCTTAACTGCTCTGTAACTCGTTTAATAAGCACCTGAAACTATCTTGCAATGTCCATTTCTGGGAATTGCTAGTAAAAAGCATTTTTGGAGCATAATGGAAAAAAGGTCACACTCTAGAATGTGACAACTGAGAGATGCGAATATAAGTTGTGAACAACAAAAATAGCCTCATCAGCTCTCTAGTTTATGGTTGCCCAACTTGTTTTCAGACTTGTTTTCAGGTAGCATGCAGCGGAAAAAAAAAAAGAGTCGGTGGTTTTTTTATCCTTTAAGTTGTTTTCAATTTGACTTTAGTTTACTGGTGAAAACTTCCAGACTGATGCTCAAGCCTTTACATTTATCCACAGACAGGACACGGCAAACTGCACACCTGTGCATTTTCTGAAGGAAGGTGAGAGAGGCCACTTGGATGGTCTTGGTCCTTTCACTGCACTGAGGTTGCCAATTAGGGCTGACAGCAGTGGTTTGTAGTGGAGAAGCATCTAGACCCTCTTTCTTACAGGCCTCCATTTTGCCAAGCTGTACATGCATGTGATGAAAGAAGCGTTTATACCACATAAGCAATTGGTCAGCACTCAGATGAGAAATGAGCTGAAACTGCATTGAAAAGCAGTGTAACGATGAGAGATTCTTTATCTTGTCGCCCGTTCAGTTCTGCGCACTAGCCAGGCTCTGGTAAATTCCCTTTAAGTGCCTACAGGAAGCACGCAGCAAGTATAGATTTCTTTGCATTAGTTTAGCCCTTTTCTTTCACCGAAGGCTCCGTCGCTTCACGTTGGCTAATAGCAAGCCCACAAACACACAGTAGCTTGTTGCCTTGCTCATGAGTCTTGTAGCTGAGAGCCTCTCTCTGCAAAGTGGTTTTAACTTTCTTAATGGCATTTTCAGTCATCCGAGTGTGAATTTAGTATCCTGATGCAGTCAGGCCTCCCGTTCAAGAAGCGCGTACAAAACTGCATAACCAGGCTCTTCACCCATTTATTGTGCTGTTCCTTTTCTTGTTGCCCTTTGGGGAAGGAAGTGAAAAGAGTGGCCATCACAACTTAGACATGGTGTTAAAGCTTTCCTAGTGCATCTTCTTAAGCACAACTTTATCTGCAAACCCATCCACAGATACCAGCAATAAATACAACTTCAACTGCAAGCCTGTCCGTAGATTTCAGCAAATGAAGCTCACTCTTTGATTGTGGGTATGCTTTCGGAAGCGGATGCTTATTTCCCCATTTGGTGGAGAAACATCCTAAGTGTTTCTGTTTGCCTGATGTTTCTTAAAGTGGCAGCATCTACCCAGCATCCTTGTCACCTTCAGGCAGCAATCTAGGACGCAAGAGGAAAATGTACGGACTGCTTGAGGAAGCCGATAGGTAGCTATCGTGAGAAAGAGAGTACCATTTGATATATCACAGCAAAACCAGGAGGATTTCCTAAAACCAGAGGGAATTTCTTGCAATAGATACCCAGTCAGTTTGTACGAGGAGTCAAGGGTTACCTATCTTTGTATTGAGTCCATGATGTTCTAGAGTCCAGATTATCCGTGATACGATGTTGAAAGTGTCTTTTAAAATACTTTTTGGCTAGTGTGTCAGTCTCGTGCATATGCTTGACTTGAATTTGGGTGAGATCCTGGGGTTTTTTTCAACAAGTTAACATACAACATTGAGAACATTTGTGATAAAAACCCACTCTCTGTGCTACAACAGACTGTTGGCTTGTTCACAACCTTTAAAAAAAAAAAAATGGTGACAGCAGTTGTGTGTAGGATTCCTGTGCTCCATTTGTTCTCATTTACTCTTAATTACATAGGTACTTCTACAGACTTTGCAGGTTAGTACGCACTGTTGTTTGAGGGTGTATCAGTACCAATTGGGCAGGCAAGAGATATAGTATTGGTTCATGGTACTACTCATACAATGTACATGTGGTTAAGTACTTTTGGCCCTTAAAAATCTCTTTATAAAAGCTTTTTAGATTAGATTTGGCTTATGTTTTTGTTCCTGCATTCATGCATCTCCCTTTGTAAACATCCATTGAGCTTCTAGTATGCAGTGAAGAGAAACCACATATGAGAATAAATTATAAAGACTTTCTTAAATGAAGTATGTTTTCAGCCTAGGACAGAATAAAATATCCCAGCTTGAAAATTTTTAGGGTAGCTGCCCAAGTACTAATTTACATTTTTATTCTGAGAACTGGAATTCAACTTTAAGAGCAAGCGACAGCATATTCAGAAAATATGAAGCTTTGTTGAAGTGTTAAGGGCAGATAACACTTTTGCATCTCACTGGTATGCTTCTAAAAGCTGCTGCTATAATGGGAGAAAATATTGGATGACTGTGGAAATGAGCCTAAAAGAGAGTCCTGGGGACTTGACTGTCATTTGCACTTCACACCACTTTCCAATGTAAAGGAGGCCTGGGGTTGGTAGTGTTTCCACTGTGTGCTCTGTGTTCAAGGCTGTTGCTACCTGCCACAGCTCAAGAAGAAAATAAGAATCAGAGCCCAGCCTCTGCCAGTGTTGAAAACAAATGCTTTTAAAACTATGGATGTTGTAGTGACAACTGTAATTGTTTTTCTTTCTGACGACAGGGATGTCCTTCCGTTCACCCTGAAGCTGCCTCATGCTATTGCTGCAGCAAAGACAGAAGCTGAACTTGAAGAGATTGCTCAGCTTGGACTGAGTAAGTAGTTCTTTACATAGATGTCATTCCCTGTAGCATTGCCGTTAAGCTTTGAAGAAATAGTCCGTATCAGTAAGTAGTTCATATTGGTCAGTGATGATCTAGATTTCATTTAGAAAAGCATCTTCTCTTAGTAGGAAGGCCAAACCTTGTATCATAAGAATGGTTTGGGTTGGAAGGGACCTTAAAGATCCTCTAGTTCCAACCCCCCTGCCCTGGGCAGGGACACCTTCCACTAGACCAGGCTGCTCAAAGCCCCATCCAGCCTGGCCTTGAACACCTCCAGTGATGGGGCATTGACAACTTCCCCGGGCAACCTGTTCCAGTATCTCACCACCCTCAAAGTAAAGAATTTCTTCCTAATATCTAACCTAAATTTCCCCTATTTCAGTTTAAAACTGCTACCCCTCATCCTATCGCTACACTCCCTGATAAGGAGTCCCTCCCCATCTCTCCTATAGGCCCCCTTTAGGTACTGGAAGGCCGCTATAAGGTCTCCCTGGAGCCTTCTCTTCTCCAGGCTGAACAACCCCACCTCTCTCAGCCTGTCTGATCATCTTTGTGGCCCTCCTCTGGACCCGTTCCAACAGGTCTATGTCCTTCCTGTACTGAGGACTCCAAAGGTGGAGTACTCTACTCCAGGTGGGGTCTCACCAGAGCGGAGCAGGGGGTAGAGAGTGAGTTAAGAGTGAGTAGAGTTGCACTTGCCAAATGGTGACCTTGGTGCTCTTCCTGCCTTCTGTGATATTTGTGTTAGTGCTGTTTCTTTTCTTCCTCCTCCTCTCCCCTCTCTGGACAGCCCTTTGGCAAAGCAAGTCTTAAAATTCTCAGGCAGAGGTATGATGTAGTTTTTCTTCCAAGGGCTAATGTTGGCTGCAGGCTCGTATAGCAGGCATTAGCTTGATAATTTGCTGGAATTGCCAGAAGAGTGTAGGAACCGAGGTTCACTGTCAATAAAACCTGTGTTCAGATTGATACGTGATTTTAGAATGGTGATTTTTGAGATCAGTGGCTTGATGCAGTAGCATATTAATAAAAGGAGCGCGCGCGTAGTATCTGCAGAGTGTATCCATGCACATTGGTTTGGTGAAACTTTTTTAAAAGAACAAAAGAAAATGTGATGACATATCCTTGCATCACGTGACCGCTACGACCAAACGCGGGCTCGTTGTAAAACGCACCTTCGGCTTGCAGGAGATGCAAAGCCTGGCGGGATTTGAAACACGAGCTCCACCCGGATGAATCGTTGAGCAACTCCTGCAAAGTGCTGAATGGCCTCACTTCCCTTCGCAGGAAGGGAGGGTTGGCTGTCAGCAGTCTTTGTCCCAGTAGATTTTTTGAATCGTCTTTGATTTAGAAACGGATCCTCACCAACTCAGAGTGTTAGCGTGAGGCTCCCTAGAACTATTTGATGGGACTCTGCAGCAAAGCCATGCGCAGGGAAGCGTTGCGCTGCTTTGCATTTTGTTTTACTGCAGTAACAATGCAATTAAGGTATTTGTTTTAGAGAGGAGACAAATTACTTCTGGGCTGCTTACCCGCGAGTTTAGGTAATTAGGTGAAAGTGTGGATTTTCGTGGGAATAGAGGCAAACATGGAACTGTTGATTAGGTGTTTGGACAGAAAAAAAGAAAAGGGCTGATTGGGATACAGTGTAGTGACGACAGTCTCCCAGTGACACTTAGAAGCCTTAAAGTAGCATTAGGTGAGTTTCTCCACAGGAGATGATAGTGGTGGTGTTGACCAAGCTTTCCAGACTAACCACACTGGTTTTGTCCTCAGTACCTGAGGGCACCAGGGCCCTACTTGCTGCAGAATTAGTCTTGCTCTTGAACAGTCTCTGTCTACATTGTGCGTGTTGTTTCTTTAAGCTAACACATTTGAAAGCTGAGGAGGAGACTGATGGATCAGTGTCTGGCTGCGGTTGGTGTATTTGGGATCAATTACCTGTTATACACCAGGTTAAGATCACGGTTTCTGTGAGCAAAAACCAGACAACAAAGCTGAGATTTTGATGGAGTTTTAGGTGCCCGCATGCAAAAAAGAATACACCAGGAAGTCAGCCCTTCCAACACTGTGGACCCAAGAGATGCCTTAAACTCCCAAGGGCCCTTCCTGTTAAGCGTGAGCTTTCCTTCAGCAACACAAAGGCACAAAACACCCTGGTCTGAACACGGACGTTTGTAGAGCTCTGTTGTGCTGTAGGCTCGGAGGGAGAACTGCAGGTAGCCCAGCACACCACATCAGGAAGAACTGGTGGTAAAGGTATCAAGGCTGTTGCCAACCTGTAAGGTTTCACGTGCTGAACCTAAGATTCCCCCTCTCAGTCTCTCTTGTGTTTCACCTGCAGCAGTGCTTACATCATGTGTGTTTGCAACAGCCCACGTGCCAGGCACGCTGGCCAGTCCGGTGAGCCAGCTGGAGGCAGGACATGAAGTCATGGAGCAGGAAAAAACCAGCAGCATTGCATGACTATGTAGAGAAATATGTCTGTGCCTACCTATGTTCTCTGGCAGTGGCCTGTCACCAGGAGCCGTTTCCTGTCTTCTGGCCCCTGGACAAGACACAGCTGTTGGCATGGACCCGGTTGTGGAGTGCTAGACGTTCATGCAATTGGGCCCGGGTGTCGTTGCTCAACAGCCCAAATGTGGCATCTTGACACTGCTGAAAAAAGGGTCCGTGTCAAGACTGGCAAATTTTAGCAAAATCTCCCTCCTCTGGTATTTCTCCCTTAAATTTCAAGCCAACTGCTGTCCTCAAGGGCTTGTCTGGTTTCAGTCTTCATACCTTCAGGAGCCTGATGGGCTTTACCATTGACTCAGTTCCACAAGCATGCTGATGCTTTGCTGGGGCAAGTGCGGAGGCTGCAGATGAAACTCGTTGGTTTAGCACAGGTTTTCCACACTGCTGGCGTGGGACTGCGCATTTGGTCTATTTATGTGCTGCTGAGAGTCTAAAACCTCAGGGAAACTGTGCCACCATTGCAAAGGCAGGGCTGCGGGCCAGTGCTTTTAAAGAGACACAAGCATTTGGTCTGCGTGGCTAAAGACTGTGTGTGTACCCACCACAGCAAAATGTGATCCGTTTTTTCATGTGTAGCTTCATTTGTTCACTATCAAAAGAAACCACAATTTTTGTTGAGTTGCTATAAGTGGCCTTCAGCTGGTGTAAATCAGCCAAACTGTTGTCTTTAATGGAGTGAGCTTATTAATACCAGCTGAGAATCTAGGCTTTTTTTCTCCTGAGTGAGATGCTAGTGAGTAGTTTATGTTCATTTCAGTCTCAAGTTGGTAAGAATTACTGTGGTGCAGTCTTCATTCCTTTCTTTCATTCTCCGTTTATTTTTAAGCTTAGTTCTGTGAGCTGATTTGAAGCTATGCATTGGTTGTGATATTTATAAGTAAGAGCAGCCCCAGGAGTGTAGCATGCAGTTATGCCTGGTGGTGATTTAAGAGGTTCACTTGGAATTTTTTTTTCTCCCCTTGAATTAATAAAAGCTTGTCTAAATGTCTTAATACTTGAAACTGGTGATGCTCAGCTGAATGTTCTGAAAGCCATCTGCATGCCGTTTTGCATTCTTACGTTAACTCGATGATTTTCAGACTTTTGGAGCTCCCCAGCTAACAGCAACCCCCCGGATCCTTCACCTCCCCGTAAGCCTGTGCCTTCGGATAGTGCTTGTAAAGACTCGCGTCAGCTCTGCCTTATAAATGGAGTGCATTCTATACGAACCAGAACGCCTTCGGAGCTGGAGTGCAGCCAGACCAACGGAGCGCTGTGTTTCATTAATCCTCTCTTCTTAAAAGTGCACAGCCAGGATGTCAGTGGAAGTCTGAAAAGGCAGAGCCCGAGAACTCCAGACGTGAATGGCACAGCGAGGCCTCGCTCCCCCCCGCCCCGGCCGCCACCTCCTTCTATTAATAGCATCCTGACGAGTCCACAGCTTTCCAGGACTATAAAGCAGGCGAGCATGCCAGAAACAGTCAACCATAAGAAAGAGAGAGGCTTGGATTTGCTGCAGAATAAACCAACCCCTATTCCGCCTCCTCGGCTGAAGAAGCAGGCTGTTTGCTCGGAGGTGGAAGGTAGCTCAAAGACCGCAGCAGTAACTCGACCTGGCTGCAGCTCGGTGCGTGTGCCCGAAGCCGCTGGCGTTCCAGGTGAAACCCTGCCTGAGCCGGCTCCAGCAGCTGCCAAAAAGACGGTAGCAACCAGCTCTGAGTCACACATACCGTGGAATGGAGGCAGGCAGAGACTGAGCGACATGAGCATTTCCACCTCCTCGTCTGACTCGCTGGACTTAGATCGGAGCATGCCGCTCTTTGGCTATGAGGGGGACACTAACAGCAGCCTGGAGGATTTTGAGGGGGAAAGCGACCAAGAGAGCATGGCACCCCCCTTGAAGCCCAAGAAGAAAAGAAACAGTTCGTTTGTTCTCCCCAAGATTGTGAAATCTCAGCTACGGAAAGTCAGTGGAGTTTTCAGTTCCTTCATGACCCCTGAAAAGAGGATGATTAAGAAAATCGCGGAGATGTCCCGGGACAAACGCACTTATTTTGGATGCCTAGTGCAGGACTATATCAGCTTTCTCCAGGAAAACAAGGAGTGCCATGTTTCGAGCACTGATATGCTGCAAACGATTCGGCAGTTCATGACCCAAGTTAAGAACTACTTGTCCCAAAGCTCCGAACTGGATCCCCCAATCGAATCGCTGATTCCGGAGGACCAAATAGGTAAGAAACGTTGTCCTGTGTTTTGAGGAAAGGTGAAAATATGTAATCTGTGTTTATTGGGATGGTCTTTGTGCGAGTTTTGAAAGGTGGGGTTGACTTTGCTAGCAGAGTTTGAGCCATCCAGTGTTTGAGTCTTAAAACAAAACAAACCCTCCACATACACACACCGGCCTCCAGTCACCCTGGCAACTTGGAAGAACTGTGCTACAAAGTTGTTCGTAAAAAGGTGTATCCTTAAAATAGCTACAGTGTGGACTTTTTACTGGTGATTATTACCTTTTCCTTTTTTGTTGTTGGTTTTGGTTTTGTTTTTTTTTTTTTAGCTGCTGAACTGATAACAATACGGAATCCTTTATTTGCTGGCACATACATTTTTCCCTGAATTGGACTGAAATAGTTCTCAGTGCTTGGAACCAAAACTGTGCCAACTTTAACCATATGGATTGTAACTGTAAAACTAGAATTTACTCAAAACCAGTGACAGTTAAGAACAGAGACACACTTTATCAACTTAATTTTGAAATAAATCTCATTCTTCCGAATATTCTCATTCACTCCTGGCAAAGCTGCACTGTCCCTACGCTTGAAGCTAAATAAAAAGATCCATAAGAGTTTTTTTTTAAAGAAAACAAACAAACGCGTTCGAGAGAGAAGGGGCTGGTAATATCAGGATTTCTATACCTCTCTGTTACACGCGCGTGTTTATAAATGGTTGCAGATGAGCTATATGTTTGAATACATGTTTTAACAACAGACAGACTTGTGTATCCACAAAAGTGAAATCATTGTTGCTGCGTAAAACCTCACTGCCCCTCTATCTTGCTGAGTCTGAGCAGTATTTGTAAAAGAGCCTATAAGCTCCATTTAGGAGGTAAACATCCCTCAGGGCAGAATACTTTCCTTGTGAGCTCACTTCAGTCCTAATTTGCTTGTTTTTCTCCTGTACCCCAGTGTCCCAACAGTTGGCCCAGTGCAAAATTGGCAGACAGTTCTTTCTCTGGGACGAGAGGGTGATTTTATGTTGACATTTCTGTCCTTGAACAAGAGGAAGCATTCTCGCATAACCTCAGCTTCGTTTAGAGAAAGTCAAGCAAAAGTAACAAGCACTGCTAAAGCAAATATAACACTACGAAGTGTGTCCTTGAAATTGAGATTCCTTCAAAGACGTGTAATGTTCTCGCTAGAATAATAAAGAATATTATGTGGGCGTTATGGGGAAGAAAAAACAGTGAATCGAGCAGTGGTGCAGGCACATTTTTGCCTGGATTTCTGCAGAGTGCTGGATATTTGACGAAGAAATATACATCTAGTTTGCTTGTAACTTTATGAAACCTTGGTTTTACTTGTACTTTTTATTGTAAGGGTGTGGTTAAATCGGACTGTGGGTCCCTGAAGACTGGCAAAACGCTTTCTGATTTTAAATGTTTCAGTAGTTTGGAGTAGCATAACCTATGAAATGTATTAACTAAACTACATTGGTTTTCATCAGCGACAGAAAGTCTGGCTTTGATCATGTGATTAAATGCAATTAATTTATAAAGCTGGGATAGTTTTAACAAAGGAAGAACTTGCTTTTGAATCATCTGCTGCTCGAGCCTGCAGACAACCACAGTGCATCAGGAGCATCAGATGTTGCTGATTTAAGCAGATAACTATGCGACAGCAAGATTTAGTCATCCCTATAGAGAACTCCTTATGATGCAGCCCTGCCTATTATCCGCAGTCTTGCTTGGCTATTTCAGCATGGAATTGCAGCCTGAATTTTAACTTTGAGTAGTCATTTATCCTCTCTTGTCGGTTTGCACTTTTGCGGTGCAGGTTTTTCCTCTCGACATGTCAGCCTGGGGCTGGATGTGTGCTGCTGGGAAAATACTCCTCTCTGTTCATCGTGTTCTGTCCCGCGGCGGTGGCGAGTCGGTGTCGGAGGCTCTGGCCGGGCCTGGTGGCTGCGGAGTTGGAGCGGGCCACAGCGGTCGTGCCTTGCCAGGGACTCGCAGGAGGAGGCGCTGGGCACGCTTGGCTAACAGCAGCTTCACCCCGTGACTCGGACCCTGCTGGTGGGGCAAGGAGGGAGCCTGCAGCAGAAAACGTTTGGGCCTCTCGGCTCCTCCAGCTCTGTGGAGAGAAGCTGGAGCCAGCCCTCGCCTCCCTCTCCCACCCAGCAGAACTGCTGCTGCTGGTTGCCCGTTGTGGGGCAGCCAGGCTTCACCTTATCCCGCTGTTGTCTCCTGAATTTCGGGTGCTAGAGGAGCACACACACCCCCCCACCCCCAGGCTTAGCAAAGCCCTTGGTGTTTGGGTCTTTCTCCTGTGTCTGTGTAATGATCGTTCTGATGGGGTAGCTCTTCTTGTGGAACTGTATCACGGATTTCCCAGGCTCTTGCAAGCAAAAGGCTTCATAGAATCATAGAATAGTTTGGGTTGGAAGGGACCTTTAAAGGTCCAACCTCCCCAAGATGTGGGAGATCTTTTAAGTTTCCCAGACAGGGGCTATATCAAATTGTTTAACTTATGCCAAATCTTTGGGAGAATGTGCATTTCTAATTATTCCTGACAAGTGCCTCCTAATCTTAGCACTGTAGGCTGTTAACCCTTTGTGAAACAATGGGATTCCCAGTGTTGGGACAGAATCAAGATTAAACGCAAAGTGTTTTTATTTTTTAAGTTTTCTGTGCCTGGACTGGTCAGAGGAGACCCTGATAGTCCACAGCTGCTTGAATAGTAAATGTTTGGGAGTTTCTGTTTGTATTTCTTCTTTTTCTGGCTGTGAACAGAAAGGAGTCAAGTTGACTGTCGTCACTTTACCAGGGGATCACCAGGCAGGATCTAACTCCTGAACTTTGAGCTTCAGTCTCAATGCACAAATCTGGGCCTAGCCCAAGAAGCGACCAGTTTAAATAACTTGGCAATAAAGTATTAACTGATCGTGTGGGACGGTGCCTGAACAATACTGCCTGTTATTTATTTTAGTATTTCTAGTGCGTAACGGATTTGTAAATGTTGAATGTGAAAAGAAGCTTGAAGAGAACGTGTTGGCCCCTTACTGGCAGGACGTGCCTTGTCACCGGGACTTGGGTCCACGTGGAGGAGTCGCAGGCAGACGGAGCTGGAGGCTGCACGGAGGAGTGTAGTCCCTTCCCATGGGAGCTGGTGTGCCAGCCGCTCTGAGGGAGGCTTCTCAGAGCGGCACTTTTGCCTTTGTATTCCTCTTGCTGAGCGGCGATGTTTTACTTTTTGTTCTGATGAGATTTTATTGCGTTAGCTTTTGGCCTGCTTCCCACTTACGGAGATAACCCGCTCTCCAAAGGACTGGTGATGCCCTTCTCCCACCCCCACAATGATATCCTATGCGGATTTTGTATGTGAACTTTCTGCTTTATCATCCAAATTTTTAACGAAAATGCTAAATAGACTAAAGCCCAGGGCTGACCCCCATGGTACTTCCTTTTCAAATAGCTGTCTTGTCTCGCAGTCAGCCATTGATAATTGGGCTCTCAGTGCAGTATTTTATGCACCCGTTCATGTACCCATCTTATGGTAATTAGAGCAAGACAGTATTTCCTTTGTTTGCTTTTAGGAAAGCTGCATGGAATAAGGTTATGGGTCTTAAAAAGGTTAAGATACAGCCCACGCCCTGCTCCGCTCTTCTTCACTGATGCAATTATCCTTTTAAAGGAATTAGAGCGGCATGCCACTACGTCTTCTTGAAAAACTCACGTTGGCTGTTTTTTAGCACTGTGTTACTTTTTAGGCGCTTGTACACTTGTTTTGGTGTCCCATCCCCCTACCCTGTCATTCATCCTAGTATCTTTTCACGTTGAGTTGAGGCCAACCAACAATATCCCCCAGTGTTCCTCCTTTTACTATGGGACCTGGGGGTTAAGGCAAGAAGCAGTGGTAAAAGCGCTGAGCAGAGGCGGGGTATTTGTTTCTCCATTTTCCAACATCCCTTTGATTTGCTTTGTGACTTATTCCCCGCTCCTTTATTACTTGTTCTTTTAAGAGGAGACGTGTGTTTACCACACAGCCATAGCGTGAGTTTTAATTAACCCACAGATGGTTAAAGCAAAATAACGCTAGCACAGATAGTTCTGTGATTCATTGGTGTGCTTTATGAAGGTAAGTGAGGGGAGGTTTATCCTGGAGACCTTTCTTCTCTAGTTGCTCAACTTCGGCCACCATCACCTATCCATTGCCCCCCTCAGTCCTACCTCTGTTCTCAGGGTTGTGCGGATTATCAGGGAATGTGGGTGTGTGAGTTCTTACTTCCAAGTCTTGCTCCTTCAGAGGAGATGCCCTGGTCTGCACCGTGGCCTAGGCATGTGTCACTGTAGACATCCACCAAGAACGGGACGCTTGGCCATCCTGACATGAGCTGTCTTAAAATAGATCTGCATCAGTCGTGCCAGTTTAAGAACGTGCAAGATTTTATGAAAATCCAAAAACAAAGTAAATGCAGTGTAGTCAGGTCTCCTGCGCATACACGCTGTGGTGTTCCGCAGCAGCCTTCTGCTTTAAGCCTCCCAGGCAATGTTACTTGCGCAGGAATGGTTCCCAGGCTCACTTAATCTCTCACCGAGCCCTCCTGATGAATGATTTGGCTACTGTAGATGATAAACAGGGCTTGTGTGTAAATCCAGGGACTGGGATCTGACAGGTAATCTCGGTGGAGCAACAGCAGTTGGTAGTAGGTAAACCGACAGCCTGGAAAAGGTGAGAGCGTGCCTGCAATTTCAGGCAGCGAGGGTTGTGAAGAGGCTGCGTAAGGACACTTGGCGATGACTAATATGTTGTCCTCTTTGGGTGCAGACTTGTGTGGTTTGCAGCAAAACAAAATAGCATGTCAGCACAGGATACAGATGTGTTTCCACAAGTCACAACGAAACTAGCTGGCTGGCTTTTACAATTCATTTATCAAAGCATTTCCAGTTCCCATTTTGAGGCCAGAGGCTAATTATAAGTATCATTTCAGGAACGGTACATGGCCCTCAGATCAAATGATACTAAATTTAAAATAAATAAATAAAATCTAAAGACTGTCTGTCTTGGTTTTGGAGTATTAAGCATCTCAGGAGGATACTTGAAAACGCTTTGCTATACTGAAGTAAACAGGAATTTTTGTTGACGATTTGGATCTGAGGGATATACAGAAATGTTAATGCAAAGGATCAGCCCTCAATTCACAACTTAGAATTTGCCTGGGAGACCCTCCTATGCTTTTTTGGGGCCGTGAGAAGTTAAACAGTAAAAGCTGCTGCTGCCTGGGAATTGTTTTGTGGGATCATATCCAGAAACACCTTTCCCTGAAAGGGGCCGGTAACAGCAGTTCAGAAGAAAGGGTAAATAGTTGGATGGTCTGATCTCCAACATGCTTATAGGTGTCTTGTGACACTGAACACCAAGACCCAGATCACAAGAAATGCTATCCTTCCGGGCTTCAATAATAATATAAATATTTATATAGGTTTTATTTTAATTAGGATACATAAGGGTTTGATTACTGACCATTTTAAAAAAAAAAAAAAAAGTCCAGTCCTTATCAATTTTGCTATGTTGTTGGCCTCATCGGCTTGCTAGACTTTGCCGCTTTTTAATTTGAGGGCAGAATTCCATGGTTCTTATGTCTGTGCCGAGAACTCGTAAGGGAGGTGAAAAGATTGTGTGGGTTTTTTTGGGTTGGTTTGGTGGTTTTTTGTTGGGTTTTTTGTTTGTTTGTTTGGGGTTTCTTTTGGGTTTTTTTTTTTGGTTTAAAACAACAACAACAAAAACCCTGGACACACTGTCATATTTTAGTCACTTCCTTGTTTGCTGACTGGTTCAGTGCAAAGATGCTGCATTAAAATGACAGTTTTTCTTGGTCTACCCTTACCAAGCCGAGGCAGTTGGTATCTCTTTGGAATCACAGCCATATGTCCTTTATTTCATTTGTCTCCTGTTAGCTGTAATATAGCCACTGAGCAGCACTGCAGGAGGCTTTACTAAATCTCCCTATCTTTATTTTTGTTTACCTGATCACAAACACCCTTCAGCAATAAGTACTTGGACCCTGTGTGGAGCTTTGAGCACAGCCGCAGGACGTACCTGCTCTCTTCCTCTGTGCTGCTTCAGATCGATTTTAAGTTCCCAGAGGACTTGTGGAATGTGATCAAGTAAATCTCACATCGATTTGTAGACACTACTTTTGGAGCCTGTGATGAATTGCAAATGTGAAAGAACTCCCCCTTGCCATCTTGCACAGCTGTAAAACTCTGCGCCATTCCTCTGCACGGAAAGTGAGGGTGGCACTTACTAAAAGGTTGAGGGCAGAAGACTTTAAGGCTTCCACTTCTCGCCTACCAGTAACAAGCCTGACCCCAACCAAGGACTGGGGCTTTGTGGAGGAATTTTCGCTCCAGTTCCTGTAGCCTCTGGGGATGGGCTGCTTCTGCAGCTCCCTCCGTACTGATACTGCAGGCAGCAGCTGGACCAGCTCCAGTCTGGAGCCTATATGGCATCAGTCACGGAAGAGTACTGAGTTTTCCCATCTCCCATCCCGGGCTAGGTGCTCCCTCATTATCAAACCGAGGGCTCTGAGGATCCGTGCTGAATTCTTTACAATTTATTGAGCCTCCCCTTGACTAAATGTGGTGGTGACCCCACTTCATTGAGATGAAGGGTGCCGGACACTAGCTATTCGTGTGCAGAACTTGCAGTGAAAGACTGTGGGAGTTAAAATTTCATGGGGGTAGAGAGTTCTCTCGCTTAACGTAATGTTTGGCAGCACCGACCGCTTTAATTTTGACCAGGCGGTTGGAATGCAAATTGCAGAGGTGTTCCAGTTACAAGCAAAGCACTTAGTGTTTTTGATATTTAAAAAAACTGAATAGGCAGTAGAAGTAAATAAAGCTAGCTGAATTATTAAAAAAAAAAAAAAAATCATCATCCGTGAAGCTAGGAAGGAACTATTTGTATGCTTTAGAAATTTAGCTAGCTAACATACCCAGGGGTGAGACTTGTGCATTTTTCTTGGTGGAAAAATATTTCTGCCCCATGAGCTCTGAGGGTGGCTTTGATGGCAGGGAGAGGCAGTTTCTGCCCCTGTGCAGAAGGGTGATGCTTCTGCTTTCCTGACTGGGTTTGGTAGTGCTGTCAGTGATGGTTGTGTGGATTTACCGAGTACAATAGATAAGGATCAGTCATTTGAAATGTTGCCATTTGTTAGGTATAATTGACGGCTCTGGTCCGGTGGGAAGCTGGATCCACCCTTCGTGCTGTGTGACAGGCCATCAAGAACGTGTGTCAGACTGGTTATGCCTTTACAGGTAGCCACAGGGAAATCTAGGAAATCAAAGGGTAAATGCTGCTCCTCACGTTCGCTCTTTCTCCCTTCCAGCAGCTTTCGCAATCTCTGTTGTGAGAGAGAGAGAGCCCAGATGTGTTTCAAGCCTCTGGGAATGATGCAGACACAGCTTTGCCACCTCCATCAGTGTCTCAGGAGGAGAAAATATTAAGCGAAGCTGCAGAAGCCCCGGCAGAATTGGGATAGGGGAGATGGGACCTCCCAATAGAGTTGGACGTTTGGGAACTGCATGCCAGACAAACACAGAATAGACACTACATTTGAAGCAAAGGCACCATAAGAGGAGGAGTGTGTGAAGGGTGTGTTTGTATTGGAAAGAGAGAGGTATGGAGACCCCAAAGGAACAATGGCTGACCACAAGGATAAAATAAATGAAAGCATAAAGCAAAAGCAAGAAAACAGAAGTAGGTAACGCTTGTTTGGAAGGTGTGTGCTTGTAAATCCCAAGCCTTAGAAACAGTCTGCAATTTGAAAAAAGGCAAAAAGGCGGGCGGGGGTTGGAGGGGGAGAAAGAGACTGTGGTCTAAGAATAGGCTGCCCAGGGAGGTGGTGGATTCACCGTCCCTGGAGGTGTTTAAAAAAAGGGTAGATGGGGCACTTAGGGACATGGTTAGAGGTGGCTTTTGTCAGGGTAGGTTAAGGTTGGACTTGATGACCTTAAAGGTCCCTTCCAACCTCAGCGATTCTATGATTCTATGAAAAACACATGAGAACAGACAAAGAACCTGGAAGGGGCATGAGGTTTAGTGAAACTTTAATGAGTAACCACTAATAGCAGGAATGTCCACTGCTGGCTTGTATAAACGTGTGATCTACCAGTGACATGGTTTCTCCTCTTTCTGCTCGTGGGCCCTGTGCTCCCCTAGCACATCTGCCTACTCTAGGCTCTGGTCCTGCCCCGCCATCAAGGCAGCAAGCGCGTTGGTTGCAGTGGCCAGGCTAAAGGGTCCCCGCTTTCTTTTGTGCTTGTTGGAGTTCCCTATAGTACAAATAATTTAGGTTAGCTAATTATTAATGTAAGCTGTGTTGCTATAGGGACGCCGAGCAGGAGGGGAAATTAGCTTACAAAGTAAAGGCTTGCAGAGAAAATGTTTAGCAAAGAGCTTTCTCTGTTGATGGGGTCCGTACTTTGAAAGTAGAGAATGACTGTTAAAGAAAAACTTGAGTAGAACGAGAATAAAAAAAAAATAAAAAAAAAAAAAAAAACAACCCTAAGTTAGTGGTTGGCTGTGCCACGTGCATGCTATTGCCAAACAAAGAACTTCAAACTTGATGACAAAGCTGTATATAAGCTTGCATGATGAAATCCGAAGCTGGACAAACACAGCTTGGTTTTCATTTATAGTTTAAAGCCCATAATCTGTCCAACTTCATAAAGATCTTGACAAAGTTGAGCCAAGTTTTTGGAGACCTTGGTTGAGTTATAGTTTCTGATGGAAACTATGCAGAAAGGATGGGCTCTCATGCCAAAACAGACAAAAGTTATGGTTTTGACTGTGTTTTACTTTAAGTTTGGGAGTTAAAGTATAAGCTCAAAGTAAAATAAAACTTGGGGACTTCTGGCCAACAAAAGAAAAAGTAAACTGGAGCCGCAGCTTGATTTTTTTTTTTTTTTTTTATTTTTATTTTTTGTGGCAGTCTGTAGTCTGTCTCTGTGGGGTGTTTTTTTTGTATTTACCACATTGCCATAAATGAAAATAGAATACAGATTCTGCTCTGCCTTTTGTTTTCTTGTTAACAAACATCTGGAAACTCAGCTTGTATAATAAATAAGCCTTAGCAAGTAGGTTTTGCTCTACAGTGTCTCTTTTGGGAATGGTTATATTAATACTGGCTCTGCTCTAGAGGAGGAAGTCAGCTGGACTTGTGTTTTGCCATTGCAGATGTTGTCCTGGAGAAGGCCATGCATAAGTGCATTCTGAAGCCGTTGAAGGGCCACATTGAAGCGATGTTGAAAGAGTTTCATACTGCGGATGGTTCTTGGAAACAGCTAAAGGAAAACCTGCAGTTGGTACGGCAGAGGAATCCTCAGGAACTGGGTGTGTTTGTTCCAACACCGGACTTTGTGGACGTTGAAAAGATTAAAGTCAAGTTCCTGACCATGCAGAAAATGTATTCACCTGAAAAGAAAGTCATGCTGCTGCTGAGAGTTTGCAAATTGATTTATACTGTTATGGAGAATAACTCAGGTATGGTGCTTCTTGTGGTTCAGGTTCACTGATACTCCAAACCTGGGATTGTCTTTTGGTGGAGGACATCAGACCACCTGGTTCTGCAGATACATGTCCTTCTCTTAAAGCTCCCATAGCATCTCCTTGCCCTTTTAAGAGGGATTCTTCCTCTCTGCTTCTTTTCTGGTATCTCTGATGCATCTGGCAGCACATCTTACAGCTCTGCTTCGCACTGGATTTGTGAAGCAGCTTTAAAAAAACACCCTTGCTTAACTGTAGGCTTTTTAAGTTGGCTGTCCTGGGAGCCATGAATTTGACACTGGTTCTAAATGAGCATATTTTTTTTGAAACTGTAATAGAGGTATCACCCCGTATTTAGCTATAGTTAATTCAATGGCGTGTATGCAATGTGACAGCTACAAGGGCTCTGTGTTAATGGGCGGAGGAAAGCAGCCTCTGATCCAGTATCTCTGGCCTGCTATGCCTCGGAATGTTCTCGTTTGGACACTTTCTTTCCTGTGTCTGGAACAGAAATAACATCTATTTCTACACTGTAGCAGGAGTCCAAAAGTGACCTTGAAACCTAGATAATGAAATATAACTACGGACCAGTTAAGACCTGCCGAGTGGTCAGTGGCACGATTAAAATGCTGTGCCGGATGGTATGAATTCATAGGTGCAACTCTGTTTCCCGACATCTTATCATACACTGCTGTGGTAGGTCACGAGCTAAGGTGAAGCAATGCTGGTGGTAATGGGAGATTTTTTTTCCCTAAGCAAGCATAAGCTGCTGCAGGTTGTTGGCAGTTTTCTTTCTAAGTGAGCACTGAATGTGCATCTGGGCCCGGTGCTGGTCAAGACATTTCTTTGAGATGAACGGTGAAAGCTTGTGGCTGTTAAAGAACCCCAGGCACTTTTTCAAGATTTAGGTCCAAGCTCCTGCCCAGCCTACTATTTCTGTGCAAAATCCTGCAGTTTAAAATAGATATCGGAATCTTGGGCCGAAGTGCTGTAAATTCTTTTCTCCATGCTGTGTTATCTCACATTGAGCAAGGCATTTCCAACATGCAGAAGAAAAATACTGAGAGGCTGCTGCCGGTTAACTATTCCACTGAGGGGCTTGGGCTAAGATGTGGCAAGCGCTCCTTGGGTTGTCTTGTCTTGTCACTTGAAGTTTGTAAAATGTGGCATTAAGCCAGCAGCTGTTTTGAGTATCTGCTTTGTCACGTACTCTAGCCAGGTGATAGTGTAATACCTGTAGGGTATGTCTTCGCTGGTGTAACTGTAGATATCAGCTCTTCGGTCATCTGGAGTTTCACCAAAGCTTAAGTTGGCTCTTGCTTTTGTTGGCTTTAAGTGACCATCACACCAGTTCTGCAATGAACACAGTTTGACCAGACCCAGAGATATGACCGCATGGTATTTTCTGAACAGAAAGTTTAAATGCAATAAGAGCGACAGGAGCACAGACAGACCTAGGTACATCATAGTCTCTGTGCACTAGCTGTGTGCTGCCATTGCTGATGGTGCTTCACCGGCCAGTTGGGAATGATACGAGGCTTTGCTCACTGTGTGTTTAACTCTGCTCTGTCAAGGAAATGAGCTGAGTTTTCATGTCAAATCAATAGGCTTTTATATTCAGGCTCCTCTGCTGGGATTCAGACTCAGAAACTGGTATTTGTGGCTGGATCCTTCCAGAAAGTGGATGTCATCCCTGCATGTATAAAGAAAATACCTATTCATCATCTCCTAGCCAGCGACAGAGGTACAGGTGGAGGTCAGGCCACACTGGCGTGGCAGTCTTTTTTGAGTTCACCAGTTGAGCTGATGCCAACGTGAGCCCAGCCTTTAAATTCCCCCGCATGCTTCAAGGTGTGCATCATGAGATTTGTGCTTGTTAGTACAGAATGAAGCTGGTGATGTTCTCCTGTCCCAACGAGTGTCAGAGGATGTTTTCTTTGCTGCACATTGGTAACAGGGGGCTGTGGAATAATACAAATGTACTGGTCAGTGAAGGCAACAAAATAATGCTTTCCTTTCTGACACTGAAACCGGTAAAAGGATGTGGTTTGTCTATCACTGTCTGTGTTTCCTTCAACGCAGGGAGACTGTATGGAGCTGATGACTTCTTGCCTGTGTTGACATACGTACTAGCCCAGTGTGATATGCTGGAGCTGGATACGGAAATTGAATACATGATGGAATTGCTGGATCCATCTTTGCTGCATGGAGAAGGTAATCTGTTTGTTTATTTTTATTATGATGGAGTGAAGGGGTAGGGAAGGAGGGTTCTTCCTCATGTGCAGTTGCTGTTAACCTTGTTCGAGTAGAAATCCTTTCAAGGGGAGTCCTAAAGTTAGCAATGTCAGCAGCATAACAAGAGTATCTCATAATTATTTCCACCTTCAAGTAAGAGAAAGGTGGTTAGCTTGCACAGTACAGGCCTGAGTGACCTGGGAATCTACTGATGTATGCCGCTTATGCGGGAATATGTTGTTTTCAATCCAAAAGGGGGGCATCATGACATAGCAAGCAAACGCGCTGTGCAGATGCCAAATGTGGTTATCCTTCTGTGCCTGAAAATATCCTGAGAGTATTTATAGGGCTGCAGCATTCAGTTAAATTGCGAGACACGTAATAGGACTTGGGTTAGGAATTCTCTGCCCCTCTGGGGGAAGTGCTTTTGAGAATATTGTCCCCCCCTTAATGATCTTTGCTTCCCAATATTTGCTTCTCACAAAGTATTTTTATGAGGCCTAGGAATATGTTTCCTAAGGTACTCTTGAATGACAGCTGAAGTCCACTAGAAGCTGGGAAATCTCCCTCCTTTCTGTTTTCATGGTGGTGTTTTTAACAAAGAGGTATTCTGCAAGCCCTCGGTAGGCCCCAGAATTGACTGGTTTATGAGGAAGTTTAAAGGTTCTTGTGACCAGGCCCATCTGTGAGTTTATATGTGTATATTTTCCATTCCTGATATCTTTTGGCTTGCGGAAATTGCTGGATCCTCTTACATGCCGGTATGCATGAGAGAACCATGCCAGGAGTCCTCCCATTTGGCACTAGTCTGTTCCCTGCTTTGTGTACAGAGCATCCTCTAGTGCATTGTTCAGGAATCTTAGCATGGAACGTTCTTGAGATGTGGAGCTGGAGATCATTAACGTGCTTGAAAGGCAGAAACATTTACTGGGCTATTAAGTTGTGTTGTTTCTAATGCAGCAAAAGAAGTCCATCCGTTGGCTGGCCCTGTCTTTGGCACCAGCTGAACTTTACCGTGCAGGAAAAATTGTTTAGTGCTTTGGGGTTGTGCAGTTCAAATGTAACGCATTGTCCAATTTGACTCATGGGTCTCGCATGTTTTATGTATTAAACTTTTTGCGGAGCTAAAAGCCAAGAGGATGCTATCAGTAATACAGAAAATACTACTGTGAGCATAGAATGTGTCTTTGAATGACTCCATTAATAGACTGTGCTGCCTCTTAATTGGACACTCCCACTCAAATAGTTTACTACAAAAAAAAAAAAGGCAAGAGAGAGAAATGACAGCATGTCTTTTCTTTCTGCTGGTTGTTGAGGACTCTTGCCTCCTGTTGAGACTCCTTTTCCTTTGTGACCGGCAACTTCTTTTGTACATTGGCAACTGTCGTGGCTTTAATTTTTTTCTCCGCTCATGTAATAAAGATGAACTATGTAGCACTGTACACATCACCTCCTGAACTGGTTGGATGTTATGGGGGATGCTAAACATGTGACAAACACAGTCATCCTTTTAAAAAGAAAAGCAAACTCTTTGTGATGCTTCCAGGGCACAAATTGCACACTCAGTCATTGCTTTTTCGCCACTAAGGGTGGCTGCTTTTAAGGTCATGAAGAGTGGTATATTGTCTTTTACTTTGTCTAAAAAGCGGTGTTTATTTCATCCACGCTTGGAAGCTTGGGAAGAAAACAAATCCCTGTTTTGAAATTGTTTAGAAGAAAACTCATGTTCCGACTTTGTAAAAGGAGTAAAGGAGTGACACCGGTCATTTAAGTAACCAGCTGTCCCCAGCAGTAGTGGACCCAGAGTTGGATACTGTTGGACCACTGCATAATATGGAGCGCATGCAACCACTGCATGTCTCTCTGCAGGCCTGTGAGCTGTTTTTATTGATGTATAAATATTTGGGCAATAGAGTACAGGGACTTTCATATACACACGGGGGGGGGTGGTGTATATGTATGTGCATGTATATATATGTGTGTGTATACACACATATATGTCATATATATGTGTGTGTGTACATATATACACACACATATATATGTTTGTACTTTGACTGTGACCAGTTGGAACTAGCGTGGTGTTTGTGACCATTCTGAGAAGTTCTTCCCGTGCTGTCCTTCACAGGAGGCTATTACTTGACAAGCGCTTATGGAGCACTTTCACTAATCAAGAACTTCCAAGAAGAACAAGCTGCCCGACTGCTAAGTTCAGAAGCCAGAGATACTCTTCGGCAATGGCACAAGAGGAGGACAACTAACAGGACGATACCTTCAGTTGATGATTTTCAGGTAGAGCTTAGGGCTGCAGAAAAAAATAGGGGATGATTGTTTTGTTGGAAATCCCCATTTGAGAGGAGTAATTCATAATGATTTCCTTAGGGACACAAGGTAAGTGGAGTGAAGCAGTGCTGAGAATATGCCTGCCAAATTTGCCGTGGTTTTGAAGTCTTTGCGCTTTATAATAGAGTTTGATTATGATGGTCTAAAGATGAAACTGAGTAATGGAGCTTTCCCGCCCTCCCTTCTATTTTAGCCATGCAGAGCGAGGACAAACCGAGTCATATTTTAGATTCAGCTTCTTTGTATGCTTTACTGTTAAAAAGAATAAATCCAGATTTCCAGTGGTATAAATCAGCATAATCAGCCACCCAGTAGCTAATGGTGACATACAGCAGATCACAGAGAGGAGAGGTGGGAGAAAAGCTTGCCTACAGCTTTAAAGTTTTAAGCAAGGACTAGAGTTCTATACTATGGATGTCTTCATGTTTATTTGTGTTTCTTTCCCTCCTCTCCATTTCTTACTGCTCTTTCAGAGTAGGGCGGTCACTTCAACTGAAGACTAACAAAACAGTCGGGATTACTTCATCCTCTAAAATCAGGCCTGCATGTCTTTCATTTAGTATGCTGTTGATTGTCTGTTCAGATGCATCAGTTTGTGGACTGAAGCAAGGAGGACGTTGGAATCGAGAAGAAAGGATTTACTCCTTTGTGTTCAGTTGTTTACAGTTCATACCACAGCGCAAAGGTGCCAGAGAGGCTAATGACAACCATCAATTAGATGTGATGTAGTTAAGAGCATGAGAAATGAGGGTGTGGGGACATCAGGAGTTAATGAAACCTTTCAGTTGAGGCTCCTTCTGCTTTATCAGTGTGCACACAAAACGACTACAGCACAACACTGAACAGGAAGGAGTTGGGAAAAGAAGCAGTCTTCCACAATTAGCCTCTCTTAGGAAGAGGAGAACTGATTAACAGAAAATTCCAAACTATGGCCAGAGCACAAAGCTAGTCCATCTTACTGGGATCCATTTTATGTTCTGCTTACCGGTAGTTAGGTGTCAGATTCAAGTAGCTTGAGGCTTTGTTCTTTCTAGCAAAACACGACACTTTTCATAGGAAAATTCATCACCTTGTATTTCTGCTGGATGACTACGTGACAGAAGATTCTTTCAGCAAGATCTTGTATTCCATTTCACCTTCTCTTCCTCGGCAAATGAACTTCAGCCAAGCTAACTGTACAGCTGGCTGCCATGCTGGTGTGCGGGAAGGTGCAGGGTGGGAGGGGAAGAGCTGGCACCGAGTGTGTTCAGTGCTTCTCCTTCTGTTGTCTCTTTCGAAAGTGAGCCTCGAATCAGTAAGATCACACCTCTTCCAGACTGTGCTTGGCACAAAGTCAAGCATTTTGCTGCCTGCTCGGAATGCCAGTTTTCCATCTCCTTTCTCCACGTCCTGCACTCCTGAAATGAAGCACCTTCCCTACAACCAACGTGTAACAACTTTAGCTCAACTCGTCTTTCCCACATTGAACCAGGATGCGATCACCGTGTTTCTGTGATGCGGTCTCACAGCCTTAGCAGCTTTTGGGCCCTGGAAGGCCTTCATCCTCCCTCCCTCATAAGGACGGAAAAGCAAAATATCCCATATTTTGATTATGATTAACTACAACTTTCTAATACTGCCTAAATAATTTTGATACGTAGTGTATGAGTTAAGGCATTGGTACAAACTTCAGCCTCTCCTTGAAGCAGTCCTGTCTGCCTAAAGGCACATCCATTTAAAAACAGGTCTTCTCTGTGTTAACTAAATCAGAAATTAAAACTGTGGTGTGTTTTGCGTTATGTAGGGCTGATTTTTTTTTTTTTAATAACTTCTTCACGCTGGATAACAAAAATGGATTAGTTCTATTCAGTCAGGTTCAGTCCCAATGGTTCAAATGCTGTTGCAAAGTGTCAGTGTTTCAGTCTGCAAGCTATCAAAAAGTACTTTACTAAAGACAAGAGCGCACTTTAGAACTTAAGTCATATGAACATTTTTCTCAGTCTTAGCTTTTAACAGTTTGTTTTCATGAAATGTAAATTTGTACCATTGCGATTTAGCATGCTTAATTTATTCAGCATACAAACATAGATACCAGCTCAGTCAATAAACAGGTCTTTCTTACTGTAATTTATTCCACCTCCTTTAATTTTACTGCTTTTTAGTCTTTAATTGCAGTTAATTTAAAAAAAAAAAAAAAAAGCCCATGACAGCAGGCTGCTTTGTTCATGTGTGCAAGTGTTTTGTGTTTGGGTTTTTTTCCCCTCCCAGTTGTTGCTTTTTATTTTACTTTTTAAATGCTTTTTGAAAGGTAGAACTGCACTTCCTTGTAGGGCGTATCTAGAATCTCTACATGTTATCAGTGAACATGTGTTAATTTCAACAGAGAAAAAAAATCTAGCTTTTGCCTCAAGATCATGTGTATTTACTCTCATGTCGCAGAGTAAATTTTCTTTCTGCATCCCCCTAAGCCTTATTTAAAAAAAAAAAAAAAGAAAATGCTGTCACATGAAACTTGGTTTGATTAGACTCAGACACCAAGTTGCCACGGGTTAACGCGATAAAAATGTCCTGTCTGAGGATGGGTTACCTTTTGCATACTGCAGCGTGAGAGTGCAAGGAGTTTATCGTGCAGTAACTTGTGGATCAACACCCTTGTGTGCCGCTGGCAGAAGCTCTTTTTTTTTTTTTTTTTTTTCCCCTTTTTCCTGCTGACAGACATACTGTGTTGAAGCTTCTATTCCACGCTATTGACCCAGCAGTGGCAGCAGCATCTCTCGGGTGTGCTACCTCAGGCGCTTATTTTGCTTCACAGCATTTTGTTTCCAAGTAAGGCCCAACATCGAGTCCCATTAAAACCGCTGGTGTTTTCCATGTGGCTTTAAGGCTGTGTTGGTTCATTCTTAAGTGCAGGGTTAGAATGTAAGCCAAGGAAAGGAGGATGTTGGCTTATGAATTTCTGCTGTGCCCCCCGCTGTCTTGCCACAGTTCTAACACCAACATTGCATTTCACAAGGTGGCCATAATGTATAGGAATCGCCGGGGTGTGTTTCACAACTAGAACATGGAGAGGCTTGCTCTTTGTTGCTGACTCTTCAGTTTTCAGAGGATGATTTTTGCTTTTTTGAGTTTCTGATGTCTGTTTTCTCATTCTACAGAACTACCTTCGTGTTGCATTCCAGGAAGTTAACAGTGGATGTACAGGAAAGACCTTACTAGTAAGACCGTATATCACTACCGAAGATGTATGTCAGCTTTGTGCTGAAAAGTTTAAAGTGGACAATCCAGAAGAATATAGCCTGTTTCTTTTTGTTGATGACACCTGGCAGCAACTGACAGAGGATACCTACCCCCAGAAAATTAAGGCAGAGTTGCACAGCCGACCACAACCCCAGGTCTTCCACTTTGTCTACAAGCGCATTAACAGTGATCCATATGGTGCCATTTTTCAAAACAACGATGACTCAGCTTCTTAAACCCAGCAACTCAGCGTTTAATTTCTGTTCCTTGTTAACTGTTGAAAACATCTTTGTTGGCTGCCTGCCTTAGGAGCTCAAACAGGTCTTATACCACAAATGCCTTGTAAAACACGCGCAGACACTTCTAGCATTGCTTACAAAATCCCATGTAAACCGTGCATATGGCCAGTTACGCGGAATGTTCCACCAGCGTGTTTGAGTAAACAGCCCATGAGGCCGAATCTCTTGTACCACAGACTCTTTTGAAGCATATTATACTGTGGCCCTCTGCAGGTCTTTTGCTGTAGTGTGCAAAAATATATTTTCTTACACTCATCTTTTAGCCAAATGTAATTTTGATTTAAATATATGTACGCTAGACAAGTATTTCAGTAAACTGGCTGGTATGAGCTCAGTTTCACCAGCATGAGTTTGACAAGACTGTCCGATGCAGGGCATCAGTTAACTCGTAATTACCTGGATGATTGCATCCTTTCCTAATTTTTTTTGATTACAGAAAATTGCCATGTTTTTATATATATATATATCATAGAAATTTTATAGCAGTTGCAGGTAAACTGTCAGGGTTGGTTTTTGAAATATTTTTTTAACTATAAAGTATTCTATAATTATGCATGTGATTTTAACATTTAATATACAAGAATAAATCTCTTGCTGGTTTTAGAGTATTGCATTAAAAGCCTCTGTGGTTTCTCTTCTTTTTACCATTACAGGAGAGTTTTTATGAAACTTCTGTTATCTATAAGAAGATTGTAACATTGGCACTGGCCAATGTTTCAGTGCCTTTATCTGAACTTGATGTACTGTTATCTGGATTATTGTTTATACACATTCTTTTAGACAGAACTAGGGGGTTGTAAGAGGAAATTGAAAGAAAAGGATGTAGAGAAGGGGCAGAGAAAGAATGTAGAGAACCTAATTTAGGATTAAAATGCGTTAGTCTGCTGGTTCAGGCTCCTTGCAGAAAATAAGCGAAGGAGGTTGGTAAGGAACTTTTATGTAAGCAGTGTTGTAGATTTGCAGAGGGATTTGACAGCACCTATCCCAGATACTATTTGTGTTAGCAGAGGATTAAATATATATCGGTATGGTGAAGGAGAACACTAACTATTTTGTATAGTCTGTCACCAACATCAAAATGTATCTTGGACTGAAGGATGTGGTGTAGCATTTCGTGGTTCTAAGTTACTCAGTAGGTGAGTGTGAAAGTCGGTCCTGTGTGTGCAAAGATAAATGGTATTAAAAGTGTCTATTCTATAGATTTGTCCAAGATAGGTGATGCTGTGGGTGACGCTCTGGACCCTACTTAAGTCAATTAGGGCTACTCTCTTTAGAGGGAATTGGGGTTCTCCCCGAGTCCAGTGTGAGCAGTGTAACACAAGGCAGGTGATTACAAAAATGTCGTGAGCAGCATGTGTATTGTACATACGGAGATCTGTAGCATTTTTGTCAGTTTGTCGTGTATCTGAAACCCCTGGCACATGTTTGTATTTCATTCTGTAAATGGTGAGTTTTGCACATAATAATACATTGTAATACTGAACTGTAATTTGGGTTGTTGTGTGCTGTGGTTTTTGGGGCGGTGTTTTGGTGTTTTTCTCTTTTGAGATGTTTCACACTTGAATGTTGTGTGTGTCGGTGGCCGCTGCTGCTGCTTTTCATAGTGCTCAGCCCACTTTAAACTCTTTGCAAAGGAAGGATGTAATAACATCATCTAGTTCGTGTGCTTGACCTGAACAGTCAGTAGAAACATCAGGCAAGTACCTTGACTGCTGACCTACTTCTTGCAAAGTTAAGACTGACATTGAGTGCTAAAGAAAATGCCACTATTTTCACATGCTGGCAGCTCTGCTAAGGGCAGGGAAGCACTTGGGGCAGAAAGGCAAAAGTATTAAGAAACTCCAGAGTGCAAAAAGGGAAGCACGTGCCCGGACCACCTCAAGATGATTCCGCTGTCTATTCTTGTGCAATTGTTTCTTTTGAAAATTGGAACATTTTACTCACTGTGCTGTGCAAAACACTTCTCACTTCTCATAATGCCAGGAAACAGATGATGCAAAAACTTTGGAAGGAATCTGGACTTGTAAAAATAAGCTATTCTGTCTTCTCCAGTGGTGAGGTGTTTGATGTTATGAAATACTGAAAAGCAAGAAAAAGCTTATAGTTGAGGTGGTCTCAGTTTATTTATTACTCCCTCTTTTTGAAATGGAGAACTAACTGGAAAGGCTAAAGGAAGTAAAGCCTGGAGGTAATAAATCCCTAAGTCTTACTAATAAAAGAAGCGTAACAGAAAAGTTAACAATACATTAGGGAATCATTTGTGAATTCGCAAAAAGTACGTACTGCAAAACCATAAAAGACCACCTGCAGCAGCTTAAGTCAAGTCTAACTTCTTGCTGTTGTTTCCCCATGTTGTTTTTCTCCTTTTTTCATCTCAAAGGCTGCCAATCCTTCCATGCAGCCTCGGCCTCCCCGGCGGGTCTTATTGCCTGTGGGTGGCTCGTTCTTCCTCTGCTGGAGTTGCAGCATCCCAAACCCCCTGAGGATTCGTTACTGGGATCGGGCGGAGGCTGTTTCTGTAATTACAGAAAACTAAGAGAACGCAAGCCCTGGTGCGTGTCAATTGGCAGATAGATTAGCTTGAATTTTTTAAAAAACAAATAAATAAAAAAGCAAGCTCTCGCCAGCATTGCGGAGGTGCAGGTGGGGGGTAAGGGAGAGCGCCCCGAAACCGAGACAAGGCTCTATTTTTTCGTAAAACGCTGTTTTACGAAAGGGCTTTCGCGAGGCCGCCGCTTTCCGAGGGCAAGATGGGGCCGAGGGCCCGCAGGCGTCCCCGGCGGCTGCATAACCTCTCCCAGCCCGCCGAGGGCGCTGCCGGCCCGCCTCCGCCGGGAAACCGGAAGGTGGTCACTCCGCTTCCGCTTCCGCCTCGTCGCGGCGGAAGTGGCCCTTGGCGGCGGGAGCGCTTCCGGGGCGGCGTGGCCGGCGCCGGGACGAGCAGCAGCAGCAGCACCATGACGACGCTCCGCGCCTTCACCTGCGACGACCTTTTCCGCTTCAACAACATGTGAGCGCCGCTGCCCTTGTCTCCCCTCCCCTCCCCGCCGCCCTCGGCCCGGGGGCGGGCACAAAGCGGCTCCCCCCTTCCCTCAGCCGCCGCCGCTGCCCCCGGCCGGGCCCGCGCTGAGCCTTCCTCTCCCCCCGCAGCAACCTGGACCCGCTGACGGAGACCGTATCCTTCCCGCCGGGGAGGGAGGGAGGGGGGGAGGGAGGGAGGGAGGGAGGGAAGAGGCGCGGGGCCTCGAGAGGGCGGCCCTGCGGAGACGGCTTGGTCCTTAACCCGGCGCCCCAGTACGGGATCCCCTTCTACCTGCAGTACCTGGCCCACTGGCCCGAGTACTTCATCGTGGCTGAGGCGCCCGGCGGGGAGCTGATGGGTTACAGTGAGTGTACCGGCTCACCGGCCCGCTGTGGGCACCGCTGGGGCACCTTAACGCAGGAGCTTTTCTTCCTCTTCACATTGAAGAGGGGAGATTTCGATTAGATATCAGGAAGAAATGTTTCACTCGGAGGGTGGTGGGGCGCTGGAAGAGGTTGCCCAGAGAACCTGTGGATGCCCCATCCCTGGAAGTGTTCAAGGCCAGGTTGGATGGGGCTTTGAGCAACCTAGGCTAGCGGAAGATATCTCTGCCCATGGCAGGGGGGTTGGAACTAGATGATCTTTAAGGTCCCTTCCAACACAGGCCATTCTAGGAATCTCTGACTTTTCCAGACACCCAACAGGGAAAAGGAGCACAACAATACCGTCTTCCCATTTCATAAATGTCTAAGGGTATTAGGTAGGACACACAGCAGTAGTTTTGGGTTTGATGTGCCTTGCATGGCAGGGAGTCTTGAGTGTCCACCTAGGTTTTATACAGGTGAAGGTATGCGTGTGAGTGTTTCTGTAATCCTGGAATTAAATCCTTGCACTCAGCTCTGATCTCACGCACTGCCAGTCATTAGTAAGTAAAAAGGCTGGGCTTGGGTTTTGCATTGTCCTGTGAGGGAAACCTCTGGGTCTGGATGTCATTTCCTTATTGGCTGTGGAATATTCGTGTTTCTCAGAAGTCATTCGAAATAGAGCTGTTGGTTTGTTTATTCCTTTCAGGGTTTTTTCCCCTCTTTTGGGGGGGGGCAGGGCAGAATAATGGTCTTTGCAGGGACCTGGGAAATAAAGTGTTTAATGTAGTAAATCTTAAAGCGTTTGCTGTACAGAAGGTCTCTGTACCCAGCACATCAGTTGGTTGTTAGCAGTGACTGATGTTTATAAAAGTACCATGTGGAACTGTGCGTGTTTATTAGTGAACTAACACTGTTTTGGTGCTGTATAGACAGGAGAGGAACTACAAAGAAGCCCCGAAAAAACAAGATCCCCCCTCCCCCTTTTTTTTTTCTTAAACATACCGTGTTTTAGGGGCTTAGCTTTCTATTGCCTGATTGACAAAGGCTCTGTTCCCCAATAAGTCACCAAAAGTCTCCAACAGTTACCAGGATAGTGACTTAGGTTTGGGCTTCTAGCCCTCCGTTCCTCCATTATTTTAGTCAGATCCTGAATTCCACTCTGCTAAAGACTCATGAGAGTTGCTTAAAAGTTGCATTTGGAAGTCATGCCTCAGACAATGAATTTGCAAAAAATACTGGGTTTTTTACTGTAAGACTTGAGCGAAATGACATTTTTAGTGATGGCTGAATCGCAAAGTGATAACGTATAGACACGCCTGTTTGCGCCTTTACCACAGTCATTGCAATGTTTGTTTATACACTGCTTGATTCTTTTGTAAAGGTGTATAGCTGTGGGTGGTGCATTATTCCAGAGGTGCTACTGCGCTGATGCTCTGTATGTTCACAGTAATGGGTAAAGCGGAAGGCTCTGTGGCTAGGGAAGAGTGGCATGGACATGTTACTGCTCTCTCTGTTGCACCAGAATTTCGACGGCTGGGTTTGGCCGCTAAATTGATGGAACTACTGGAAGAAATTTCAGAAAAGTAAGTATTATGCTTGTCTTTTAAATTTATCTTTTAAAGTCATCTTTTTACAGACACCCATCCATGGTTTAGATATTTGATTTGCATGAAACAGACCCAAAATGTTTACTTTGTGTTCTGATTTGCTGAAATTCCCTGTAGCTAGAGAACAAGAATTATGAATGTTGCTTGGCGGTTTAAAATCTCAGGGTTTCTCTGAAAGCTAACTCGCCAGAATGAGTAGGAAGTAGCCTGAATTCTAGTAGAGGTACTGTATGAAAGGTCCTTTTCTTGAGAGGAAAAGAACTTTGTGAAACATCAGCACTGTTTCCTGTAGGGTCTGCAACATGCTTGTTCAGTAATCGTGGGCTTTGTGTGATTCCCTCGGGCACAATCTTGAACAAATTTTGTACAGCAGACTGTATCTTAGCTTACTTTCCATCTCGTGCTTGGTTACTTGTACCTGCAGAAAATTTAATTTTGCATCAAATGAACATGCAGGGAAACGTCCCCAGCTCATGCTGGTAGGGTAACCCCATTGTAGCTGATGAAATTGGAAAATAGTGTGATGTTTTGAAAAATTTGCCTTGTGAGAAGGGCTGTCTCCTGTTAGGCAACTGAATTTTGTGACTTATTCCCCTCTCTCCTCCACCATGCGCTCTGAAGGAGGCAGTCCCTAAGCCAATGCAATCTAAAAAGTTGATTATTTTTTTTTAATCATTTCTTATGCATATGAGGCTTGTGTGGGTGTTTAACCTGTCCTGTTCTTTCCGTTCATAATTCTGAACCCACTGGTTGGTGTAGAAGGATGGTCATGTGACAAAAATAAAATGGAATTTGTGCCTATAGTGGATTTGTCCCTTGGCAAAGGAGTGCGTCTGTTATTACAGTGTGAAAGATGTTTGGTTAGCACACCACGTCATCAGGCCTGCCCTTGGTCTGCTTAGGAGTTACGGGTTATTATTTGGAAATACATTCATCTGCCGTTCCTTACTGTGGTTTTTTTTGTTTGTTATTTTCTCAAAGAAAGGGTGGATTTTTCGTTGATCTCTTTGTGAGAGTATCAAACCAGGTTGCGGTAAATATGTATAAGCAACTAGGCTACAGCGTGTACCGGACAGTATTAGAGTACTACTCTGCTAGCAGTGGAGAGCCAGATGAAGATGCTTATGGTAAGTACTTGTTCTGCCTCAAGTTCAACGGAAAGATTCTCGTGTTGTGGGTTCCTGGGCTTGTTTGTATGATGGTGTTTTTGGTTTGGTTTTTTTTTTTTTTTTCATGAAGCAAGTTCAGATAGTTGTTGATGAATGGGGTTTTGTATACTCCTTTAGATAGCTTTTCCTACCAAAGATTACATCAGTTACAAAACTTAATCTTGCAATTTACACGTTTTGCAGCATCTGTGTCAAAATAAACTACAAAACAAGAATAAATTATTAAGTACAAAGACATTTATCCTGTAGGTAAGATGAAAATTAAAATGCAGTTTCTTATCTAATTTGGTGACCAGCAATAGGATATGAGGGAATGGAATGAAGCCGCATCAGGGGAAGCTCAGATTGGACACTAGGAAAAGGTTCTTCACTGGGAGGGTGCTTGGGCACTGGAACAGGCTGCCCAGGGAAATGGTCACGGCACCAAACCTGTCAGAGTTCAAGGAGCATCTGGAGGGTGCTCAGTCATATGGTTTAGTTTTAGGTAGTCCTGCGAGGAACAGGGAGTTGTATGCGATGATCCGTCTGGGTCCCTTCCAACTTGAGCTATTCAATGATTCTATGAAATCTGGATTAAAAATTATCATATTGTAATAGAGAATTCACTTAAAATGGCTTTGTGCAATCATTGTCTTTTGCCACAGATATGAGGAAAGCCCTTTCCAGAGATACAGAGAAGAAATCAATTATACCTCTGCCTCATCCTGTGAGACCAGAAGACATTGAGTAATTGTAAGCTGTGATTCTCAGGCAACTTACTAGGAGTGTCAGGTTCCTTCTTCCCCTAGACCCCAAGAACTTACGGATGAGAAACCTTAGGCTCAATGTTTTTCCCCGTGAAATACCAAAAATCAATATTGAGAAGCTTACTAATGCTGCTTCTGTTGGTAATGGCTGCATACTCCTGCACTTACCCTGTTATTTTTCCTTCCAAATATTGAAAATTCAGAGACTATTAAAATGAATTACCTCCTGTATGGTGTTTACTTGGTTTTCTTTCAAACCAAAAATACCGGAAGTCAGTAATAGTAAAAACTCTTCAAAGGCATTTATTTTTGACTGATGAAAATACCCAATGCCCAAGAAACACAGCAGGGGAAGGCAATGTATTAATACTTGCATAGAAGATAAACTTGTTATACATAAGGTAGAAATGTCTTTCGTGGCACAGGCACGGGACTGAACTTAGGTTCACGGTTGATTTGAAAAAGCCAGACAACCAAAGCAGTCAAGGCTTTTTCCCCACTGCAGATCAGATTCCAGACCAAGTCTGTGTTCTGAGTCCCCATACGTACCTTAACGTGCTGTGTCCGCTGAAGTAGTCCGTGGTAAAGATTTCTTTTTTTCTCATAGTCCTCTCACTCAATTTCAGGGTCAATGTAGGTTTTCCAAAGAACCTGCAAAAGAGAAGTCGCTCCTTATATTCACAGGATCTTCAAACAACCCTGTATCTAACACTGAGATAATGCAATTCTTGTTGTTTTGTGTTTTTTTTAATGGAGCATGGAATTTGCAGAAATTAAATTCAAAGATCAGAATATTATTTGACCATCCAAGCTAGGATTAAGACTAAGTAATATTGACTCTTGTGCGCAAGAGTAAGCATGTTTCTCCCTCCATGTTTTACCGTGTGTTATATACTCCTGCATATCCTGCCAAGAAACAGATGCTAATTTAAACAAGTCACAGGCTAAGCCACTGTGGTAAGCAGTTCTGTTCAAGCTGGTAGATTGTTTACATTTTAATTAGCCACACTGTATAGTACGTAATGGTTTATGTTCCTGTTTTTCTTTCATCCTTCTGTCCAGCTTTCTGTCCCTTTTTTCCTCTCACTTTCTGTCCGCTGTTGCTCTCGTGTTCTGTCTGCTCCCCATCCCTATCCCATACCCCATCCCTGTTTTGCGCTCTCTTGTTTTTTCTTTTTTTCTTTTTACAAAGTTCCCTGTACCTTTTCTTTTACTTCCCCATTCCTCTGTCTTGTGATGTGTCTCTGCCACTCTGTCCTGCTCACTCCCCCTCTTTTTCTTATTCAGTCCCAGTGTCTTGCTCCCTGACCATCTTTCCCCCTGTTGCTCTGTCCTTCTGTCTTTCTCCCTTCCCCCCCACAGTTGCTCTCACATTCCCTCTTTCCTTTTTATTCTCTGTTGCTCTGTCCTGCTCCCTGTCCCATTGTTTCTCACTGAATCCCTCTGTCCTGCTCCCCGCCCCTGTTCTTTTTAATCCCTCTCTGTCATGCTGCCCATCCCAAGTTTTTTTCATCTCCACCCTGCTCCCTGCCCTTGTTTTTCTTTCTCTGTCCCGCTCCCACTTCCTCTTTCTGCCTCTCTTCCTCTGTCCCTGCTGCTTCTTTCTCCATCTCTGTCCTGCTCCCTTTTTTTTTCCTCTCTCGCTGTGCCTCTGTCCTTTTCCTTGTTGCTTTCTTTTCTGTCTTTCTCTTGCTGTCCTGTTCGCTGCCTCATGCTTTCTTGCTGCACCCCAGCTGTCCAGCTGGGTGATGCTTTTCTCTTCTCTTCTCTTCTAGTGTTCTGCGCCCTGCTCCTCATTTTTGCCGGCCTCCTCCTCTGCCCAGCAGCCCATCGCTCCCGGAGCCAGCTGATCCGCCGTCCATTCCCTGACGGACTGACAGGCGTGGCCCCAGGAACCCCTGCCGAGGTGTTGCAGGGGCAGGGGGAGCATCGGGGTCCCTGAGCCCCGAGTGCGTGACTGAATAAAATGTTCGCCATCTCCTTTGTCCTCACGGCTGCCTTTGCGCTTCTTTGCAGGGGGTGAGGGGCTGTGAGGGAGCCCAGGCGCAGAGGTGACACTCTGTGGGGCTCAGGCAGTGGCCCCCCCATTCCTCCTGGGCTCCAGCTGTGGGCCGGGGCTGGAGGAGCCCCAGCTGTGGGGCTGATGGCGACGGTTTCCTGTCAAGGGGTGGCTGGCAGCGGAGGTGCTGCCTGGCCCCGGGTGGCCATGGAGGAACCGATGTGAGCCAAGGGCGGAATGAAGCGGTTGCCAAGCGAGGGGGGCAGCGGGGTGCGTGGCGGTGGCTTGAAGCAACGGGGGCTGCCCTGGGGAGCGCCGTGTTGGTTCCCGGGGCATGCCGGGCGGTATAGATTTTTTTGTCATGCCTGGGAGTAGCATGGCAGCACGATGCCTGGCTGGGGGTGATGGCCAGGACCACCGGTGAGGTGGGTGAGCCCCTTCGTTGGGCGCAGGGGTGTTCCCTGCCTGGGGGAGCCAGGAGGGGAAGCTTCAAACTGCTGCCGGTCCACTGGGGGCGAGCTGGGTCCAGGCAGCCCTGGGGAGTTACCTGAGGTCTGACAAGGGAAGAAGAGAAGGCGGCGGACACCCCCCCAACTCAACCAGAGCTCCTCCTGAGTCTCCCCGGACCCTGCTTCCCCCGTGCAGCTCCCCTGAAGCCTGCCCTGCAGCCCCAAACCCTGCCGTGAGGGCCGCAAGCTGGCCCTGGAACGTGCTTGATATGTCCCTTAATCCGGGTGCGATTAGCTGCAGTGGGGGGAAGCTGCATGGGGAAGAGTGGCATCTCCAGAAGCCCCCGGGGAAGGAAAGGCTTCACCCAGGGGGGATCTAGGCTAATAATGGTTGCTGCTACTTCTTGCCCTCTGCCAGAGGCCACCCTGAGGACACGGTTGTCTCTTCTTCCCCTGGGGATGCCATTGACTGCTCCCACCTCAGGCTTACCCAAGGTGGGTCGAGACAGCCCGCCTGGCCTCGCCGTCTCCACAGCGTGGGGGTGAAAAGGGACAGGCAGAGAACTCGCTGTGGATAGGAGCTGCCGCGGCCGAATCCGGAGAGGCCAGAGAAAGACAAGGAGAAATCGAAGGCCACGCAGCCGGTAGTCGTTGCCTCTCGGTGCAGGCAAGAGAGAGGCTGCCTCTCCGCGAGGGGAAGCATCCCTCTTCCTAGTCCCTCTTCCTAGTCCACAGTGGGCACCGCAGGGTCTGTGTGTGTGACCCGAAGCACGAGAGGGCGAGGCTGCGTGTCTAGGAAGCCTCACCGTTGTGAGAGCGGCGAGGGGGAGGACAGCCAAGCGGACAGAGTTACAGGAGAGGAAGGGAGGAGAGAACAAGGAAGACGCCTCTGAACTTGTTAAATTCTCCCGGCCACGCTGAGAGCGAGAGCTGCGGTGAGTCCTGGGCCCTCCCCACCCCTCTGCTGGCCCCCTCTTTTCCCGCGCTGCTGTGATTTATGGTTTTTTGCTTCCCTGCACCTCTCCTCTTCCCTCTCTTCTTCCGTCCTGCTCCCTCTTCCTCTCTCCCTTTATCTCTCTTGTTCTGCTCCTCCGTTTTCTTTTTCTCTCTGTGCTTTTGTCCTGTTCCTTCTCCTTCCGTGAGGAGGAAGGAGTGGCAGAGCCAGCATGTGATGAAGTGACTGCAACCCCTGCTCCCTGTCACCCTGCGCTCCTCGAGGGCAGGATGTAGAGAAGTCAGGAGTGAAGATGAGCCCAGGAAAAAAAAAAAGAGAGGGGTGGGGGGGAAGGTGTTTTTTAGGTTTGTTCTGATTTCTCATTATCCAACTCTGATTTTGATGGACCATTAATTAAACTAATTTCCCCAAGTTGAGTCTGTTTTGCCTGCAGCAGTAATTGGTGAGTGCGGAATAATTACTAAATTGGCCAACGAATACAAAAGTACAGCATTGTTCACGCATTAAGGAAAATCATAAAATCAAGAGGCTTCTGAGGTAGAATACAGCCGCAGCGAAGAATGCAACGTCTGCGATTCCCTGTACCAGGCGAGACTACACGAGGGATGGAACGGAACGCGCTTGTTCCATGGCCTTCCCTTGTGATGTATAGCAGGTACGGGAACGAGATGGTACTACGGAACAGATACGCAGCCTACATGCTACTCGGAGCCAACATTTGTCGGAGTGGGAGCCAGACCCAGAGTAACAATGAAATCTCAATATGAGTATGATCGTTCTCTCTTTATTCAAGTTTTCACAGCATATTTATAGACAGACAGTAAAAGCACCCGCTGGCAAAAGTGATTGGTTTACAACCTATGTTTACGTGACTAAAACAGTTCATTGGCGCACCTCTTGTGAGGTCATTGGCACACCTCTTGAGCCCACCCATCGCTACACAAGACAGCTTCTCCCTCTCTCCACAGATGCGGTTCTGCTTATCTTTGTTTACGGTTTTGTTACTTCTGCTTTTTTAAGGACTTCAAGGAGAGTTCGCGGTCACATACAGGCCTGTAGCTAAGGCTTCTCCTCGAGACTCATACCAAAGGCTGGATTGTTCATCGCAATCAGATCATGTCCCTTCTCACTCAGCCATTCCTCCACAATTCCCCCTTCTTGTTTTTGAACAATCCAGGCTTGGTTTATGACTTTTAACGTAGCTTTCTTAATACACGAAAGGACTACACATAAGCACAAACTTATGATTACAAGAATTACTATAATACGTAAGCCTTCAACAAGCAATCCTAATAGCCATTGCGGCATCCTTCCAAACAAGTTAGTTAGCCACTCATCTAAAAACCCATGACTTTGACGAATCTTGCTCGCATGTTCTTTTAACCACTGCAACTGTTTGTGAATTGATTCGCTGTGATCGGCCAGATTCATACAGCACATCCCTTCAAAATCTTCGCAACCATGTCCTTGGGCTAATAACAAAAAGTCAATTGCTGCTCTGTTTTGCAAAATTGCATGGCGCAGGCTATTTTGATCTTCCAACAAATTCGCTATAATCTCCGGGGTGACCTTCGCTTGTTTCTCAGCCCAGCAAGCCAACCGTCCTATGTCCTTTAAGGCCCCGCCTGCCGCTGCTCCAGGCATAAATAAAGACAAGAACACGCTTTCAGTGGCACTAAGTAAGGTTACCTCATCATTACAATCTGGTGTGAGACCCCTAATGTCACGCTTTAAGCGCCCGGGATGGGAATCCTTTGTCATGTTCTTCCACCAATTTTTATTTGGGGCTAATAGTGTTAGTTTACCAAGATAGCATGGACCACCCACCACGTTTTTCGGAATTCCCTGCCATGCTCGATCACCACATATCAAGAACGCATTTGGTGTCAGAGCTTTTGTGGTGCCATTGTTCCAGAGGGGCATTGGGTGTCTCGTTTCAGCCCCACAGGCTCCCAGGCCATCTTCGACGCCTGTATCATTTGTGTCACAAAAAGAATTTGGGTTTTGATAGTCATAATAGTGTGCCTTAGATGTAACATTTGTCCATCCTGTCCAATTTAACGTTCGATAAGCGTTCAATCCCTTAACACCAGGTCCTCCAAAAAATATGCAAGTTTGAGTCCAATTTTTTGAAGCGTTGCCAATTCTCATAGACCCTAACAGATTCAACTCTTGGGGGTCCCAGGGCAGCGTAACATTCAAACCATTAATAAGTCTGGCGCTACACCGACTAACGCCTGGGGAGGCACTACAATTATTGGTACTATAGGAGCGAAATTCTTCTACCCTAAAGCCGGGTACCCCTATCAAGCATGTTCTAAAAGGCTGTGTAGCAGAGGCAAGCGATAAGCAAAAAACCCATGACTTTGCCTAGCTTGCTGGAATTTATCTGTTGGAGGCACATGGCAAGCTGAACTGACCAGGCTGTCAGCAAGTTGGTTGCCCTGGCCTAGTCCTAAGTGCAACTGATGGCTACGAATATGTATAACACAACAGGCGGCTGTCCGTTGGTCAAGGACAGATCTCATCTGGATAAATAAATTCCCCAGCCGATGATTAGTGGTTTCCCTGAGTAGCGCATCTTCCAGGCGTGGCACTACTCCTGCCACATATAAAGAGTCTGTTACCACATTCAAGGGAACGTTCAGCCAATTGTTCAAGGCCCAAACTACTGCGGCCAGTTCCAATGTTTGAAGGGAATCTCGGGTGTCTCCATTGATGATATGCTGACACCATTGATCTTTTTCCTGCCAAACACAGGCTGCATGCCACAAGCGTTTACCGGCGTCTGTATATACAGTGATACCGTCTGACAGTGGGTCTCCCCGTACTTTAGGTTTTTCTATCCACTGATTTCTTTTTAAAACTTGCCGTAGTTTTCCCTGTGGCTGTTGTGAATGGACTCTCCCACTATACCCTAACAAAGCCTCTTGTATGGCAACGTCATTGCGCAGCCACCATTCTAAGTGTCCGACATTGACACGTATGCTAATATCCTCTGGTTCTTTACCACTGATTTCTACAATTCGGGATCGACCCTTCCGTATCAGTTCCCCTATTGCCTCAGTTCTCGTTTGAATACTCGTTTTTGGTTGTACCCCTAGAAATACCCATTCCAGAACATGGAACACATCCTCTTTCGTTCTCTTTCCTTCGCATTTGCCAGTGGCATCACCCACAGAGGCGCCGGGAGGAGCAGTGTCCCCCTTTCTGTTTTGCCACTGGCAAATGACGGCATACTAAACATAACAGACAAATTCCTTCCACACAAGCAATGAGTATAATTTGCTTCAACCAACCCCACCCCCAAGTCCATCCAGCAAAAAGATTGCACCCAGTGGTCTCCACAAGTTGCTGGTTTGGTCGGTGCAGTTCTTGCAACTGGGCATGGATGGATTTGGAGTGGTCACTTAGATTCATACAGTACAGTCCTTTAAAATCCTGACAACCGTGTCTGTGAGCTGAAAGCAAAAAATCAACAGCAGCTCTGTTTTGCAACATCGCATATCGCATACTATCTACATCTAGCAATAACTCAGAAATAGCTGTACTAGTAGCATTGTTAAACTTATCCTTGGCAGCAACAGAGTCCTCGTTATCAAGAATCCTTGGCAGCGAAAGAGTCCTTGTTAGCAAGAACGCATGCGGACTCCCTGCTCTTGCTGGTGCTGTGCTTTGATCTTCTTCCACAACAGGCCAGGATTCTCCAGCAGCTGGATAAGGTGTCTGTGAGTCCATTACAGGATTATGTCATCCAAATGTTTTTCTTGCAAACACCCGAGACTGAATAACAATTGGTGTGATTTATGTGTTTTCCAGCACCCAGGTGCGAGTCCCTTGAGTGTATTTACAATCCTCGTCGCCGATCTTCCGTTGCTTTCCCATATTCCACCCCCTTGCTCAAGAGACCGCTTCTGCTGAGGTTTTTTTTTTAGTCTCGCAGGGTATAACACTAAGGCATGCAATAACATATACACAGATAGGAAAAAACCAAAACCATATCTCTACGGTACTGCTTTGAATCAGGTGTTCTATTTCTCTTTTTCTGCTGCTTTCTCGTAGCACATACGGCATACTTTTGTGCTAACGTGGCGCATTTCCCATCTAATTGTTCCTGTTTGGTTTCTCTCTTTTTTTTTTTTTTTTTAATAACTTATGACTGACAAAAAAAGTCTGCCTTTGCAACAAGAGCTCAGTTTCTCGTGTTTCCTTAAGTTTCTCATTTTCCTACAGAGCATCCTATAGATTTTGGCTCAGCTCCTTTTCCCAATCAACGATGATCTTATAGGCAAACAACAAACAACTAGCCATACGCCCTGCACGGGCAAGCCGTTCCCGAGAGCGTAAGCGTGTCGGCTGGTGAAAACTCCCACGATATTTCAGGACTTCCATCGGTTCTACGGCTCACCCTGGTGTACCTACCTGGGGTGCGCTCGCCTTACGTCTAAACGTTGTGTATGTACAAACTTCTTCACTTGACGGAGTGTCAGCCCTAGTCGCGTAGGAGAAGAGTACCACTCCGGGCAGAACACCGGCTCCAGTGGGGTCACCTAACGACACTGCACACAACACAAACCAAACAGTAGCACACATGCTGATCAGCAGGTATAAGCTGGCGCCCACGCACACTTACACAGCAGACGTACAAAAACCAGCACTTCTATCTCAGGGAGACGGCTGGGGGGAGGAGGATCTGGGGCGGGCAGTGGCAGGAGAAAAACAGCTCTGGCTCCGTCCTTCTCTGCTGACATTCTGACAATACACCGCCGTACCCCGATTCTGGCTGCGCACTTACGAGCGGTTGATAAGGAGGAACAGATGCGGTACCTGGCGCAAATGAAGAATGGTTAAGAGCGGAGGAGCGCGATAACAACTTTCGTCGCTGTTGCTGTAAAATCTCCGCAGTTGGAGCAGATGCAGGCATAGCTTTAACTGAGGTTAAAGGTGGATAGAAATCAGGTTCAGTCTCTGGATTTATGGGACCAGGAGTCCCACTCCCTCGAATCTCCACCACAGATTGACAGACTGTCCCAGTCATTCCTTTGACAGCGGGCAGGCCAAAAAACCACGCAATAGGTCCAGGCTTACTTGGAGGCGGTGTGACAGCGGCTCCTGGGTTTAACATTTGATCTGCTGCACAGGCTACTTCCCGCTCCGCTTTCATGGCTTTCAAAGCCTCTAACACTGTATTCCATAGCCCACGGACGGCTTTTATTTCTTTTTCATCTTTTTCGTCTCCTTCAATTATTTTATACCACATTGTCTCTCCAAATTCCCGCCATTCCGAAATGGAAAATAAGAGATGTGTGTCAGAAAAATGACCCCTGTCCCAATTTAATCGGTTTCGCTGGTGTTTCAATCCCTCTCTTAGAGAGGATCCCAGCGAGTAGCGTGGCCGCAGCTTCTGTCTCCATAGCTGTGCCTGGGAGGTGAGGAGCGACTTCACACCGTTGTCTGCTCCCGCTTATGTGCCCAAGCAGCACTTCTCCCAGCCGAAGTTTCCCACTCCCCTCCTCTAGCTGCTTACCGCAGTCTCGGAGAAGTCAGTCGCGCATCCTCTGCTACCAGATGTCGGAGTGGGAGCCGGACCCGGAGTAACGATGAAATCTCAATATGAGTATGATCGTTCTCCCTTTATTCAAGTTTTCACAGCATATTTATAGACAGACAGTAAAAGACAGTAAAAGCACACGCTAGCAAAAGTGATTGGTTTACAACCTATGTTTATGTGACTAAAACAGTTCATTGGTGCTCCTCTTGTGAGTTCATTGGCACACCTCCTGGGAATTCATTGGTGCACCTCTTGTGCCCACCCATCGCTACACAAGACAGCTTCTCCCTCTCTCTACAGATGCGGTTCTGCTTATCTTTGTTTACGGTTTTGTTACTTCTGCTTTTTTAAGGACTTCAAGGAGAGTTCGCGGTCACATACAGGCCTGTAGCTAAGGCTTCTCCTCGAGGCTCATCTCAAAGGCTGGATTGTTCATCGCAATCAGATCATGTCCCTTCTCACTCAGCCATTCCTCCACAAACATTTTGTCAAATTTTGATGGAATGCTGTCCTTTGTGCGAACTTTGCTCATTATAATGTCATTATAATACCAAAACACACCTCCATCCCGAAGGCGACCCGCCTCCAAGGTGCGACCACTCCTCCTTGAGCCTGTGCCCTGAATTTCTCGTGAACTATACCTTTAATCATGAAGCAAGGAAAATTTACACCAATCATGATAAAGGTATGTATGACTAAAGTCACTCAAACTCCACCTTGAAGAGATCAAATAGTATAAAAATAGCCCGAGAGAGGGGGGATACCCAGGGAAGACACCATCGCAAAGAATTACATCATCACTGACTTCTGGGATCAGTCGACGGGCTGAGCCTCTCTTCCCCCCCATAGGGACGCCTTTGGGTAAGACTTAGATTACACCGAGTGCTTTCTCGGGAAACTTAGAAATTTCTCTAGAGACTCTCTTTTCTACATTTATAGCCAGGCTGTATCTTTATAACTTTGTCGCGCGTTTTGTATATGTAACAATACTTTCATTTGCACGTGCTTTGCAGACAGTGTATTTATCACCGGCAATCCTAAGAACCTGTATATCTGTTGTTTAAATAAACGGCACTGTTTAAGTAGCTGGTCGTTTTGGTTTCTCACTGAACGCGACCAAAGACTCGAGAGTGGCCGTGCTAGTTCAGGAGCACGACTAGACTGAAGGTGCAGTCCACTATTAGTGTATCCAAATCGTAATAGTTTAATACATATTAAACGCGATTGGACTGATAGTGCTGAATTGGGCATCACTCAGAATTTCAACCCGGCCGCACCTGGCCTCCCACCTCGGTGAGGAGTGTTAGAACGCAAGGGGGTTTATCTTCTGCCAGAACCTCTTTGCCCCTTTTCACGCAACAGTGAGTGATCTCTTTGCTTTTATCTTGGCCTACAAGCTTTTTTGTTGTATTTTCTCCCTCCTGTCATGTTTTGGAGGGGGAGCGATAGAGCGGCTTGGTGGGTACCCAGCCGCCAGCCACCACCGTTTCCACCTATCAGGGTCCCTGTCACTATTTTTTGATTCTTGACTATGTTTTTTGTATGCCTTTGCTTTTGAAACTTCCTTTCCACCTCTCCATGCCTATCTTTTTAATTCTTGCATATACTGCACCTGGGGAGGAATAACCCCATGCACCAGGACAGGCTGGGGGCTGACCTGCTGGAGAGCAGCTCAGCTGAAAGAGACCTGGGAGTCCTGGTGGACAACAGGATGACCATAAGGCAGCAATGTGCCCTCGTGGCCAAGAAGGCCAATGGCATCCTGGGCTGCATCAAGAAGAGTGTGGCCAGCAGGTCGAGGGAGGTCATCCTCCCCCTCTACTCTGCCCTGGTGAGGCCGCACCTGGAGTACTGTGTCCAGTTCTGGGCTCCCCGGTTCAAGAAGGACAGGGAGCTGCTGGAGAGGGTGCAGCAAAGGGCCACCAAGATGATTAGGGGACTGGGAACACCTCTCTTATGAAGAAAGGCTGAGGGATTTGGGTCTCTTCAGTCTGGGAAAAAAACGGCTGAGGGGGGACCTTATCAACACTTATAAATACTTAAAGGGTGGGTGTCAGGAGGATGGGGCCAGGCTCTTTTCAGTGGTGTCCGGGGACAGGACAAGAGGTAACGGGCACAAGCTTGAGCATAGGAAGTTCCACCTAAACATGAGGAGGAACTTCTTTCCTTTGAGGGTGGCAGAGCCCTGGCACAGGCTGCCCAGAGAGGTGGTGGAGTCTCCAACTCTGGAGACATTCCAAACCCGCCTGGATGCATTCCTGTGCAACCTGCTCTGGGTGACCCTGCTCTGGCAGCGGGGTTGGACTAGATGATCTCCAGAGGTCCCTTCCAACCCTACCATTCTGTGATTCTGTGTCTGTTGTGTAGTTTGTGTGGTCTGTCTTCTGTGGCTTAGACCTTCCTTGGAGTATGGTACGCACCTCAGGCGCCATCCCAAGGGTCTTGAATGCTTGTACTCATCGGCATAGTGTCCATCGGGCGCTGCTTTTCTTGAGTTACAAGCTTAAAGCGTGGATCAGTCTTGTGTCTCGGAATTTTCCAGACAGTCCTCTTTTGCGGCATCGTTCAAGGCTCTGTCAGCAGCTCTGCTCTCTAGCCATGCCTTTTCATGTACTGGGTCTTCTTCCCTGCATCCTTATGTTCTTAGGTCTTGAAGCCAGGTTTTTTGCACATCCATCATGTGTAACAACAACTTCTTATAATGGGCCATTGTGTTCTGCTGCCGTAGAGCTTCCTCACCTCACCATTTCGGCCCTGTGGGTTGTCTTGCCAGACAGCATCCAGATTCCAGGACTTCTTCTTGTTGTTGAGAGTTTTTTCTGGTTTTTGAGTCGCGTCATTTGTAATATTCTGTGTAGTGTTGGTCTGCGCACGTGTTTGGCGTGGAGCTGCCCTGCCCAGGTGTGTAGAGTCGGGGTGGGTGGACTAGCGCTAAGAGTCCTGGTTAATAACATGACGTGCCTCGAGTGTTCAGGCAGAGGCTCTACAGTCATTTCAGATGGAGTAGCCACTGGAATGGTTGTATGGTTGGACTCGATGATCTCAAAGGTCCTTTCCAACCATGAAGATTCTATGATTCTATGATTCTATGAAGGCTGTGCAGACAGTCCCTTCAATAATGTTTGATGGAGATGATCGGAGCCGTGTGGGAAGGGCTGTTCAGCAGTAGTGGAGCGGATTGAATCTCAAAGGTGTCAAGGCTTCTATGTGTGGGGCTTAATGTTTGGTCCAATTTTTTTTTTAATGGCAGGCTGTAGTTGGACTCTAGATGGTATTCCTAAATGGAAACAAGACCTCTGGAATTGTCATGTTCCCACTCAGCATCTGGGTGACTTGTTCAAGTCACTTGTTCGGTGCTTTTTCAGAGGCGGAGGGATGAGCCATGCGCCCAAGGGGGGCGGAGGAGAGGTGGGTGGAGTGACGTAAGAAGATGGGCGTTGTCGTTTCTGATGTAATGATATTTTTTCGATTTTTTTTTTTTTTTTTTTGTGTGCAGGTGTGGAAGTCACAGGGCCTGTTGAGATGAGCGGAGCTTGCTTGCTCTCTGCCGAGGAATACAAATTTTGGACATGATGTTGCATTGAAGAAGAAAACTTACACATGTGAGTGAAAGACTGCACACCTAACGGGAATGAGGAATGTGTAAAAGTCTGTAGCTACTAGCCAGAGAGTAACAGGCACTAAAAAGTTGCAGTTTCTATTAAGGTAATGCTGAATTTTTAGGGTTTAAATGTATATATAAAAAAACAAGTAAAAAGTGAGTATAACAGTAGCAAATACTTGTTCAACTGGGGAGTAAGTACTTTTTCATCGTTTCATTGTTGTAGTACCAAAGAACCTTGTGGAATTGAAATAATGATATTAGAAAACTTACTTGGAATCAGTAACGGACCAATTCAAAACATAAAGATTTCCTTAAAAAAAATAAAAATAACGGGCAATAATGTATCCCTCTCAGAATCAGGGTAATAACTGAAATAGCAAATGGAAGTACAAAGCAAAGCAGGTATCTTTAATGCCCACAGATAAACATACTGTTGAGGATGACGAAAAGTAAGGAAAAACCATTACAGGCATTGACAGCTCTCACTCAGGACTGTACAATAAACTACAAAAATTTTTGTCAGTGAGAAATTAAATTGGAATTAGGCATCCAAGGGAGACTTGTCAATACCTCTAGGAAAAGGTAGCTGTCAACGGGTTAAAAGAAAGCGTGCGCATTACAGGTTCCAAAGTAGTTATAAAGCAGTTGTAGTTGTGTAGAGGTTTTCTTCTTAAAACTATTCAAAGTTATTAAAAGAGATGTAGTCTACTACTTGGGCGTAATTGATGCCTAAACAAAACACTGATGTTAACAAAGGCAATAGCAGGCATCAATTATGTTTGAGTAGTAATATAAGAAAAATATCAAACTATAATAAGCAGTAAAGATGGAAAGCTAGTATGGTTGTGTTTAAATTACCTGTAGTGCTGCGAGAGCTAGTCATGGTAGTGAAACTACTCCTTAATAGAGTTCTAAGGAATAAAAAAAAAAATTTGATATAATAAAACTTCAATAAGAATTTATTTGCTCTCTTTTGTCTCCTATGCCTTTGTAGGTTTTTTTTGCAATGACAGGACTCCCTTTAATCTTGGCAAGGCTGATAAAATGGTAGAAAGACACGTCTTGCTGATGCATTTACCCAAAAACATTGTATCTTTTCATTCTCTGTACCAAATTTTCGCAGGCAAGTGGGAAGAATAATAGAACTGTTGTCCCCATTGTTCAGGAAGAATGGTACAGAATACAAAAACCAGGTTACGGAATGTGCTAACTTGAATAGGTCCTATGGCGTGCAAAGAGGTTCATTGTTCTTGGTAACTGCTCCTTGGTACTTCTACCTCTTATGCTGAAATGCTTTTTTAAATGCTGCTGGTTTGCTATGTATTCTACGGCAAAGTCACGTTGTTTCGTGGTTTAAAAAAACCCAACCGGCCAAACAATAGAAAACCTGAATTTGGAGGTAGGGAGCTGACTTGTCTGATGCCTGGAATGAATCGGTGTGCTTCGTTTTAAAACAGGATCGTGGAAAGATGAGAGCGATGAGAAGACTGGTGAGCTCAGTGTAATGTGTCTCCTTGTGCTGCTGTGACTTGTTTAGCGGTACTTTATAACCCACATTCCAAGACGTCACCTTTTCTGGGGGAAGGATATTTAAGCAGAAGGGTATGTCAAATAACATTTGACCCGGTTACAAATGCAGGATTTCGTAAAAGGACACCACGCTCCCATCCTGCAGTCAGTCATAACCTTACTCGTGCAGTGGAGATGGGAAGGTTCATGCTTCCAATCCTGGGAGTGTTCGGATAGTTAAATATGTGGCTGGTGCCACGTGTGTAAGAATACTGAAATTAGAAAATGAGCTACACCTGTAGTTTAAATAATTGGTTGCAGAACAAAAGAATGTTCTGAAAATGGACCAAGTAATTGATAAGAAATGATGGAGCATCTTGTCGAGGACCATATATTGTCCATATATTTGTTTCTTTTGTGCCTCCTGAAAGTACTTGAATTTCTAATGAGCAATCTCTTGATGCGGGCATGTTTATTGATAAGTGTAAATGTGAAATTTTCTCAGGGGTGCAGAGCAGCTTGCGAGTGAAAAGAGGAAGAGCAAAAGCCCAGGTTCCCTGAGGAAGCACGAGCATATGTTGTTTTCCCAGATGTAGGCCCACGATGTGGACGCTTCACTACTGTCCCACACCTGGTAGCGGACAACGTTAGCACCCTGACATTCAAATCCAATAGTATGCAACATCTATTTCCTGTACAGTTTTCACCTCACTCTTCTCCTTTTCTTATATCTGGACTTCATAATTTTATTTGGGACAATGAAGTTTCTGAGATCTTGTCTAACACCGAGTCTAACAAATACAGTTGTGGCAGTTTTGGATCCTGTTCCTTGGTCTCATCTACTTTTGCTCTTCATCCTTCTGTCTGCCTTTCATTTTGGGCCTATGCAAAATAGCTAGTGCTGATTTCTTCAAATAAAAGTGTTTCTGGATAATAATTCTGTATGCACTGAGCCCTCCTGCGTATTTCACTGATGGAATCCACTTTAATTTCATGTCTGTTGCTATGGAACTGTGTAGATTTACTTACTTGAGCTGCCAGCACAGGGAGCTGGTAAAGGCTCCGTGTCCATGGGTACGGGAGGATGGGGGTGTGCATCGCAAAGAGATGAACCAGCCCATCCTGGTTTGAGGTTTGGAAAGGTAACCAGTGCCGTGAGGTCTGGTGGATGGTGGTGGGCTGGAAGTGGCTGTTGGGAGGTCCATTGCTTGCACAGTCTGGCCGCGGCCTCCACTGTAAGTTCAGAATGTTGGGCTCTCTTTGGCAGCAGTCCCTCCCAGTTGGGTCAATGCATCCAGCACAGCCCATAGATCCCCTTGGAGCTCCTTTGCCCCTGGGTATTTGTGACTCCGAAGAGGTGCGAGTTGAATCGACAGGTCTCCTCAGACGACCTTCAGGAGCTGGGCACTGGCTTTTGTTCTCTGGTCCGCTGGGTGGTCCCGTTGCTCATAGGAAGTGGAACAGTTTTAACAGGTGAATCTGCCATTTCCCTTCTTCAGGGGGTTACGGGAGCTCTTTTGGGGGTGAGGGAGGTGTAAGTTCACAGTCTTGAGGCAAACTGGAGACAGCAGAGGTGGCTGTGATGTGTCTGACCTCAGTTGTGTATCTGTCACGTAGCTGTAATCGTCTCTGCTTATACAAGTAGACTGAGGTCCTGTTGTGTTTCAACGGCGATATAGTGAGTAAAATCAGTGAATCAAGTGCACGGTCCTTCTGAGTAAATATGTAATCATTTACTAAAGGGTAAGATAAATTGTACTGACTAACTCTACATTGCCTAAAAACAGGTCCAAGGTTGGCTCAGCCATGGGTGTCTCCATTAGAGACATCCATGTTTAGTCAGATGAATCCCCCCCCTCCAGTCTCCTGTGCTCCTCATCAGGTCTCTGACAACTCTGCTGTTAGCCCTTGTGAAGTCAAGCACAGTCTCTTGTGTTTCTTTCTTTTTTTTTTTTCTTTTTGTTTAACAAAAAGGAAAGTCAGTCTTAGACGTTCGGTTGTGGAAGAAAGCTTGTGTTTGAAGACCACGCTTGGATCTTCAAGTAGGTCTAATTAGATGCCTTTTCTTCTTCCCTTCGTCTCTGATAAGCTTAGGTCGCCTCTGTTTGTCCTGTTTCTGAGGACCGCTGCCCAAGGCACCTGGCATTGAACAGAGAGATTCCGTATCTCATTTAGCACTGTAAATTTTGTTAGTCCTCGGGAATGCAGCGTTTTTAGGACGTAAGCTAACTAAATTGCACTGAGGTGAAAAAGGTGCCCTCTAACTTCCGAGAGATAATATTGGAATATAATCAGAATATAACTATTTTGAGCAAAAGATGCTTATAAGAGTTAGGTAAAAATTACTACCATAGTACTATTTCTTTAGTTTGATTTTATATCTATTTGGGATTTAAAGTTCGAATGTAAACAAATTCAGTTGACTTGATGGGGAAAACATGTTCAAATAACCAAGTGTTTCTTTTGAACGAGAACAAGCAACGTAGCAGTTACAACGAGGGGTTTGGCTTTTTGAAAGTGTTTTCCTTTTTTGAACGCCAGTCTGCAAGCTCCTGTTAAATGAAAGCGGCCTAGAAAGACAATCTGTTAATTCCGTGTCACAAAATTTTATGATCCGCCCCCTTCTAAAAAATTATCGTCAGTGTCGCTTGGCGGAGACATAGGCAATTAGCGGTTGGGCTGCGGCGGGGATGCTGGCAGCCCGCTCCCAGGGCAGCCGTTCCGCTTTGTATAATTTAGTCACTGGTTTATTGGGGGTTTGAGGGCGAGTTCCCAGCGGGCACACCGTAACGCCTTTCTCTCCCTCCCTCCCTCCCCGGTCTGTTAACCGTCCTGATACCGCTCCAGATTTACAGAAAACGGGACGCCCCCTGTTCATTCCCGCCGCAGGATGCCCGCGGCCTCGAGCCCAGCCTGGGGCTGGGTCTGTAGGCTGCTGGTCCGCTGGCTGCCGGGCAGGGTGAGACCCGTGCCAGCCAATTCACCTCAGTCTCCTGAGGTGACACAACATGCTTCCTCGTTGGAGGTGGTGTTAGAGCAGCTCAAACTGCACAAAAAGTAATTAGGTCAGGCTGGTTTCTGTATGAAGAATCTCCTTAAGATGTACAAAGCAGGAAAAGAGAAAAAAAAAAAAAGTTGTAATGCTCTTTGGCCAACATGTGCTTGTGGCTGCCCTACAAATCCATGAATTAGAAACACTTAAGAAAAACATAAGCTAGGAAGATGATGAGAGGGCTGGAGCACCTCTGCCATGAGGACAGGCTGAGAGAGTTGGGGTTGTTCAGCCTGGAGAAGAGAAGGCTCCGGGGAGACCTTATAGCAGCCTTCCAGTATCTGAAGGGGGCCTACCTCAAAATCCCAATAAACCTCCCTGATGGGGAGGGACTCTTTGTCAGGGAGTGTAACGATAGGACAAGGATTAATGGTTTCAAACTGAAGGAGGGTAGATTTAGATTGGATATTAGGAAGAAATTACTGTGAGGGTGGTGAGACACTGGAAGAGGTTGCCCAGAGAACCTGTGGATGCCCCATCCCTGGAGGTGTTCAAGGCCGGGCTGGATGGGGCTTTGAGCAGCCTGGTCTAGTGGGAGGTGTCCCTGCCCAGGGCAGGGGGGTTGCAACTAGATGACCTTTAAAGATCCCTTCCAACCCGAACCATTCTATGATTCTATGATAGCGATATGCAGAATCTGCGTCATGGTTCTCCGCTAATCTCCATAATTAGTTTGTAGTGACTGTTTTTAGAGAAGAGCTTGACTGATTGTGGTCTCACAGCATACACAAGTCACATTCTGTATTTATTTTGAGATCTGCAGTGCTTATAATTTGCGTTAATGCAGGTCAAATTACTACAAAACCTTTAGTATTCAGATGAGACGAGAAAACTGCTTAATGAGATAAATTTTGATTATTTGCTAACAAAACTTCTTCCAAAGTAAGAAGAGTAAGCAAGCTAGATGAGCAAAAATCAAGTTCAATAGTTAGTTTAGATCACGCAACCAGCAGTATGAATTGAGGGGATTGGGTGAAATTAAGTTTAGATCTAAATGCCGGGAAGCAGGGTCTGCATCGCAGTTCTTCCCCAAAGTCTTCCGTCTGGTATTGAGGTGGGAGTCTCCTCACCCAGCCTGTTTGGACAATTGATGGAGACTCCCACGGCAAGTTTTGCTCCACGTCTCCTCTGACTCCACCTTTGCCAGCTGTTACTGCACCGTGCGACCAGCTGAGAGGTGATTAACGGATTGGTCTGATGAGGGAGCACAGGCGAGCAGTTGGGTGGACGTCCACCCAAGAGTGGTGGGCGATAGCTTCACCGGCTGCTCGCCGGGGGTGTCTGCCTGTGGGACAGCACCCAGCAATTCGCAGGTGAGAGATGCTCCCCCCTCACCAGCTGTTTAAAGGACGTTGGGTAGTTATTTCTATCCCCTCAGATCAAGTCATCCTACACTGCTGTGGCTCTGACGCGGGAGACCTGGATATGGCTTGGGGCATTTGCCCTTTGAGTGACAGACTGCAAGAAAAAAAAAAATAATCCAAACTTGAGGATGTTTGGAAATTCCCGCAACTTTTTTTTAGATTCTAAATTTTAGATTTAGACTTTAGACTCAGAATTTTAGATTCAGAATTTTAGATTCACACAGGCTGGCCAAAGGAAGTGGTTCGCTGTTGTTTTGAAAACAGTCTTTGAGTGATAATTTCCATCATGTTTTCACTCCTCCTCTTCCCTTTCCAGTGAAAGAAGCCGATTTGAGCTCTTCGAGTACCACGGGCAGTATTCCAGGGCCAGAAGCCCGTGTGTCTGCTGCTGGAAGTAAAAGATTTTCTTTTTCTCTCAAGTGAGCAAAGCAATTTTTCCTGAACAATGCAAGTGTTGCTGGTGCGGAGATGGGCTACTATGTAAGGTCTTGCAGCTAATACATACAATATCAGAATTGTGAGTTTTAAAACGGTTTGGGTAACACTAGGCTCTCTGGGCAGTGTTTGCCCTGATGAGAACTGTGATAGAAGGAAGAAAAAAAAAAAAATAAATGCTGTATTTGGAGAGCAAAAGCTTAAGCGCTGGCTAGATTAGATGTAACAAGGAAAGGTACTGGCTGGGGGAAAAAAACTATACTAAGCATAATATAAAGGCCTAAAATGACCTTATTTGCAGTAAGAATCATAGAATCATAGAATCGCTGAGGTTGGAAGGGACCTTTAAGATCATCAAGTCCAACCTTTAACCTACCCTGACGAAGGCCACTTCTAAACCATGTCCCTAAGTGCCCCATCTACCCTTTTTTTAAACACCTCCAGGGACGGTGAATCCACCACCTCCCTGGGCAGCCTATTCCAATGTTTAATAACCCTTTCAGTGAAAAAATGTTTCCTAATATCCAATCTAAACCTTCCCTGACATAACTTGAACCCGTTTCCTCTCGTCCTATCACTTGTCACCAGGGAGAAGAGGTCAGCCCCCGTGTCTCTACCCCCTCCTTTCAGGTAGTTGCAGAGGGTGATAAGGTCTCTCCCCTCAGCCTCCTCTTCTCCAGGCTAAACAACCCCAGCTCCCTCAGTCGTTCTTCATAAGGTTTGTCCTCCAGACCCCTCACCAGCTCCATTGCCCTTCTCTGGACACGCTTCAACATCTCCATGTCCTTCTTGTAGCGAGGGGCCCAAAACTGAACGCAGTACTCGAGGTGGGGCCTCACCAGTGCCGAGTACAGGGGGATGATCACTTCCCTAGTCCGGCTCACCACACTATTCCTGATACAGGCCAGGATGCTGTTGGCCTTCTTGGCCACCTGGGCACACTGCTGGCTCATATTCAGCCGGCCGTCGACCAACACTCCCAGGTCCTTTTCTGCCGGGCTGCTCTCGAGCCACTCCGCCCCAATCCTGTAGCGCTGCTTGGGGTTGTTGTGACCCAAGTGCAGGACCCGGCACTTGGCCTTGTTGAACTTCATACCATTGGCCTCAGCCCATTGATCCAGCCTGTCCAGATCCCTCTGCAGAGCCAACCTACCCTCAAGCAGATCAACACGCCCGCCTAGTTTAGTGTCGTCTGCGAACTTACTGAGGGTGCATTCGATCCCCTCATCCAGATCATTGATAAAGATATTAAAGAGAACCGGCCCCAGCACCGAGCCCTGAGGGACACCACTTGTGACCGGACACCAACTGGATTTAACTCCATTTACCACCACTCCCTGGGCACGGCCATCCAGCCAGTTTTTTACCCAGCGAAGAGTACACCTGTCCAGGCCATGAGCAGCCAGTTTCTCCAGGAGAATGCTGTGGGAAACAGTGTCAAAAGCTTTGCAAAAATCCAAGTAGATAACATCCACGGCTTTCCCCTCATCCACTAAGCGGGTCACCTTATCATAGAAGGAGATCAGGTTTGATAGGCATGACCTGCCCTTCACAAACCCATGCTGACTGGGCCTGACCACCCTGTTCTCCTGCATGTGCTGTGTAATGGCACTGAGGAGGATCTGTTCCATGACCTTCCCAGGCACCGAGGTCAGACTGACTGGCCTGTAGTTCCCCGGATCCTCCTTCCGGCCCTTCTTGTGGATGGGTGTCTCATTTGCCAACCTCCAGTCAGCTGGGACCTCCCCGGTTGTCCAGGACTGCTTGTAAATGATGCAAAGTGGCCTGGCGAGCACTTCCGCCAGCTCCTTCAGTACCCTTGGGTGGATCCCGTCCGGCCCCATAGATTTGTGCACCTCCAGGTGCTGAAGCAGGTCCCTCACCATTTCCCTTTGGATTACAGGGGCTTCATTCTGCTCCCCAACCCTGTCTTCTAGCTCAGGGGTCTGGGTACTCAGGGAACAACTGGTCCTACTGCTGAAGACTGAGGCAAAGACGGCATTAAGTACCTCAGCCTTTTCCTCATCCTTGGTCACTATGTTGCCGGCCCCATCTACTAGAGGATAAAGATTATCCTTAGTCCTCCTCTTATTGCTAATATATATATATAGAAACTTTTTTTGTTGTCCTTGACAACAGAAGCCAGGTTTAGTTCTAGCTGGGCTTTGGCTCTCCTGATTTTTTCCTGACATAGCTTCACTACCTCTTTGTAGTCTTCTTGAGTGGCCTGCCCTTCCTTCCAAAGGCCATAGATCCTCTTTTTTCCCCTAAGTTGCAACACTAGCTCCCTGTTTAGCCAGGCCGGTCTTTTTCCCCGACGGCTTGTCTTCCGGCACAGGGGGACAGCCTGCTCCTGCACCTTTAAGACTTCCTTCTTGAAAATCATCCAGGCTTCCTGGGCTCCTTTGCCCTGGAGGACTGCCTCCCAGGGGACTTCGTCAACCAGGCTCCTGAAAAGCCTGAAGTCCACCCTCCGGAAGTCCAAGGTAGCAGTTCTGCTGACCCCCCTCCTTGCTTCTCGCAGAATCGAAAACGCTATCATTTCATGATCACTGTTACCGAGACAGCCTCCAACCTTCACATCCCCCACAAGACCTTCCCTGTTTACAAACAACAGATCCAGCAGGGCACCTTCCCTAGTTGGCTCTCTCACTGGCTGTGTCAGGAAGTTATCCCCAGTACATTCCAGGAACCTTCTAGACTGTTCCCTCCCTGCTGTATTGTATTCCCAGCAGATGTCCGGCAAATTGAAGTCCCCCACGAGGACAAGAGTTCACGATCTTGAGACTTCTCCCAGCCGTTTATAGAATATTTCATCTGCCTCCTCATCCTGGTTGGGCGGTCTATAACAGACTCCCACCACGATATCTGCCTTGTTAGCCCTGCCCCTGATTCTTACCCATAAACACTCAGTCCCATTATCACCATCATTTAGTTCAAAGCATTCATAACACTCCTTAACATACAGGGCCACACCCCCGCCTCTCCTTGCTTGCCCATCCTTCCTGGAGAGCCTACAGGCATCCATGGCAGCACTATAGCTATGTGAGTCATCCCACCACATTTCTGTGATGGCGACTACATCATAATTATCCTGCTGCACAATGGCTTCCAGTTCCTCCTGTTTGTTGCCCATGCTACATGCATTAGTGTCCTTTCTCCTCTTTACTGTTGGGCGCCGGAATTCTGCCACCCCCAGACGTAAGGTTATGTATCACTTCATATATTCGTGATTCTATGATATATCGTTGTGCATTTAAGTATGACTTTAGATTAGAGCAGAGTGCCTGTACGTGACAGGACAGAGGTCCTCTGTAACAATCCTCCAAATGCTTGGCCAGTCTGTGCCAATTCCGCCTCGCGCAGGGTTTGGTGCTCTCCCGTACGAAGTGGAAAGAGATGTCTCCTTCGCAATGTGCTCTCTTTTCGCTGGTGGGCTTAGCTCCCTATGAAACATTTCTTAGTGTTATCACAAACCACCGTCCTGCACTTCATCATAAAATAATTATAAAAATCACGCCGTGTGATGGAGGTTTGCAGCAGCCAACGTTCCGTACAAACTATCTGTTTGTCATCCTATCTGTTCCTTACAAAGCGTTCCAATTTTAGGAAAGGGAGGAAACCAACTCAGACAATTTTGAGACGAGAATTTTTTCGCTTCATAATTCCGTGAAATATCCCCTTTGAGGTAACGGCACTGAAAGGGAGTACAGGAAAAGAGGCAACTTTGCACTGCAGCCCCAAAGCAGGCGTTTCCTCAAGTGCTTGGATTTGCCAGGGGGAGCCACTTTCGTGGACACTGAGGAGCCCCAGATGAGTCCAGGTGCGTCAGTCTATGGGTGGTTTTTCTTTTTGCCAGGACTGAAGAGGTGTAGGAGTGATGGTATGCGATGGTTTGGGTGTTATTTTTTTCTTTTCAGGCAAGCGGGGAGATACTTTTGTGGTGGTGAGAGTTGCAGCAGGAAGCCCCCAAATCCAGAGCAGCCTTTGACTCCTCTGCAGCAGAAAGAGGTTCGGATAGAGCCGAAAGGAAAACAAAGCGGAAGGAATCTGAGAGCAGAGAAAGGTATGTTTCTCTTCAGAAACGAGGGTGAGAAAGATTTATTCGGGGGGCATTGAGGGGGTGGGAATCCTGGAGGGTTTTTACTCCTTTCTTGACCACATCAAGTTTTCATGAAGAAATGTGAACTAGAATGCGTCTGATGAGGTGGTTGTCAGGTATTTCAGGTTTCACGGTGTGCTGAGTGAATACGTACCACCCAGTTTATCTCAAGATGGCTGTCTCTTTTCCCTTTTTGCAACTTTCCCAAGGGAATAGTTTTAGAGAGGAACATTTTGCTGGTCTGCTTTAGCATTGAGACCTTTTCTGCATCAAAGAGTTTCTACCTGCAAGCACAGGCATCCCCGTGGTGGTGGTGGATCCTCCTGTTGACTCTTGAACCAAGCAGTCAGCTGGTCCAACGAGTGTTCCAACATTTGTCTTTTGCTGCAGGGCAAGAGAAATGGAAGAGCTCAAAGCTCAGCTGGGAGGGACGAAGGGAGACGGGATTGAAGAAGAGTGGAATGGTGTGGAGGAGGTGCTGGCCTTGCGGGAAGCAAGAAGGGCTCCGAGCGTAAGCACTCAGCCCGAGCAAAAGGCTGCAGTCGGTCCGTGGACACGCACGCCGCATGTGAGTGAGCTCTTCTGGAGCCCAGGGCAAGCTCCCAGCAGCTTGTAACTTCTCATTGCTGTACTGGTCTCCCTGGCGTTTAGCAGAAGGCCACAGAAAGCTTTGTTTAACCCAGCCGAGATGCCATAGCGGCCATCAACCCACAGATTCTCCATGTCCAAACCTGGTGCGTAGATCAGAGGAGGGCAACACTGTCCGGCAGATGAAATGGCGGGGTTTGTCTGGCTCCCCTGCAACATTTCAAGACCAACAGAAGAGGGAGAAAGAGCCATCTGGTCCCTCTCCCTTGTGCTACCAGCCCTAATGGGTTCCTCTCGCCTGCTTTAAAGACAGCCAAACCCTCCCTGACCATGCCTAGGGCTCTTAGATTTTTTCCTGATTTCTACCAGAACCCATGAGCTGCCCCCCAGGGAAGGTCCCATTTACCCCCGCCCCGTCATTCACCCCCCAGGTCCCCTCGGGCTCCTGTTCTCGTCCAGATTTTTCCTATGAAACCAGTCAAGTGCTGAAGACCGGGATTTTCCAACAGCACCATGTTTCTCTCTGTCTTCCTGGGGAGGGAGTGCAGTCCTGCAAGACCCGGTGGGGCACGCAGTCTTCTTTTGGGATGCTCTCTATGGGACAGGAGGACAACTTCTTGGAGCTGCCTGTATTTCTGGAAAGCTTACCCGCATTTGCCTTCCATCTGAAATGCCTCTTAGTGGCACTCGGGTTTTGTTATTATTTAAAAAAAAAAAAAAAAAAAAGGCATGTCTGTGTGAATAGCTGAGTGGTAGTATACAGTGAATAATTGTCTGCTTAGAGTAAATGGGTTTATAATTAAAAATATCCATTCAATGTTACAAACGTTGGTTCCCTTCAAGTGTTTGCTAATGGATTTCTGGCTGACAAAAGTGCCTCCGGGCTTGCTTAAATATTAAACCCTCTTTAAAGTGGCATTCAGATTACCTAGTGTGATTTCTTCCAAAAAAAATCATAATGGCTTAAAGAGTGTATTTTTGTTTACGAAAGACCCACAAGCAAGTAAAGAAAGGGGAAGGGTGAAAGACAAGGGAGGGAAAAGAAGGGAAAGGGAAAAGTGGGGGAAATAATGGGGAAGAAAGGAAAGAAGGAAGTAAACTGAGGACAGAAGGAAGGGAGAAAGGGGGAACGAAAGAAGGCAGGCGAGGGGAAGACAAAGGGAAGATGAATGGAAGGAAATGAAGAAAGGTAAAAGAAAGAAGGCCGGCAGAAGAGAAGGAAGGAAGGAAGGAAGAAAAGCAGGCCGGCGCGAATGAAGGAAGGAGAGCAGTTCAGGCAGGTAGCGAGGAAGGCCAGAAGGATCAAGGGAGGAAGGAGGTACTGAGGAAAGTAGTGAGGGAAGAAAGAAGATAGTAATTAAGGAAAGAAGACAGGAAGACAAGGAAGTGGACAAGGAGGACTAGAGGAAAGCAGAAAGTGAAGAAGGCGGCTGGAGAGCACAAAAAAGGGAATTGAAGTATGTAAGTAATTACATAAAGTGAGGATGGGGGCAGTATATAAAGGAGGAAAAGAAAGTAGAAAGAAAGGAAGGAAGGAAAAAAGGAGAGATGGAAAGAAATGAAGATGGAAGGAAAGAATTGCAGTGACTACAGAGGGAAATAAGGAAGGGAGGAGGGGGAAGGAAAGACGGAGGTGGGAAGGGAGTAAGGAATGCAAAAGAAGGAAGGTAGGTAGCACATCTGTAGATATTGTACATATCTTTGCAAGTTATGTGCAAACTCAGCTGACTGTAAATAAATTACATTTACAGGTTGCCATGAGCTAGGGAAATGGATGCTCATCAGAAGTAATGGAGGTAGAAGGGAGGGTAGGTAGGGAATAAAAGAGAACTTGGTAATCACGCTGCACAACCTTATCTGCCAACAAAATCAACTGGCTTTACCTAGGTGGACAGGCCACCCTATTTAGCCCGGAAAAGGAATGTGTAATTTAGGTGTGATCAATGAATAGCCAAATGCTTCATCATCCAGTGAGTGATGCGCATGAATGGATGAATGAGATTCCCACTGTCCCTACTTACTATCCAGAGAAACCACAGCCAAGAGAACAGGCTTGGTGGAATCAGCAGGGAAAGAAGACCCGGTTGAGCACGGCTCTCGTCTGGCGCTGTGAAGAGACACCGGGGCTCTAGAATAAATGGGAGGCCCCCGCGGTTGTGCAGCTCAGGCCCTGGTCCGGTTGCCAGTGAGATACAACTGATCGTTTATTTCCACTTACCCAGTGAGGTGTGTCGGGGGGGGAGCCCCAAAGGGCTCTCGCTTGCGCTACCAAGTTCCTAGCATGACTTTCTCCAGGTGGGGAGTTGGCCTGGGGCAGCACGCCTGTCAAACCCCAACCCAGTGTCCCAAGGTGAGCTCAGGGAGGACAGAAACCTCCCGTGGAGCAGAAGATTGAGGCTTGATCTCAATTTTCAGTACAAATATTGTCCAAAGCAGGGCCTCACGAACCTTCTGAACTTTTTTGGGTTTTAAGCAGAGATCCAGGAGACAGTGGGTGAGGCACTCCAGGCATGAGTCTCCACATGAGCAACTCGGGCATCTGGGATGTTTCTGCTCTGTCCCCCAGTAACCTGAGGAATCCAGGCTGTTCCTGCAAGGACTGGTCACACTGGGGAAGATGAGGCCGTCTGGGCACCCCCACCACATCTCTCCCCATAGTGGTCCTGAGGAGAGGGCCCAGAGAGGCGTCACTCTGTGACGGCGGGGCAGGGAACCCGCTTGCCGTATAGGGGGAGCAGGGGTGGGACTTCCACCGTGGCATACTCTGGGGTTCAGCCTCCTGGACTGCGCAGGACTAGCAGCAAGGATGGGGTTGGGGGAGAGTGGAAAAATCAGTCCCCTCTCCCTGGTTTGCCCCTGGCGGTTGTCCCCTGCCCACAGCATCTTCCACATCCCTCCCAGATGATACCCGAGGCCTGAGAAGGGCCCCCTGCCTCCAAAACAATCCCAAACCTCCAAACCACCCCTCAAGCCCCAACAGCAGTCCCGCACCTGCCTTCTGCTGAGCAGCAGATGTTACCACCTTCATCAACATGCAGGCACTGTCTTGCACCTGCTCTCAGAAACACCAGCCCCAACCCGCTGTGATCTGGTCCCCTGTCCTCTTTCCCAGCCCTCCCCACAACTCTTACTATTCCCTGAACAGGAAGGAAAAGCCACCTTACAGACTGCTTGGCCTGGGTGGAGATTCCAAACCCACACCAATTTCACAAATAACTCCTGGGATGAGCACATCCTCCCCGCTCAAGAACATCCCGCTCTCCCTTCATACTCGTGTTCCCCACAGACAACGAGGAGGCACATGCTAGAAGAAAACTCTTTCTTTTTTTAAACAGAACTTTTTTCAACCCTTGCTCCTCAGGGTTTTCTTTTTTTTTTTTTTGCAAAGATAAAGTATTATCTGAACAACTTCTGCGCATATATATATATATATATATAATCATATATGTGTATGTGTGCATACATTTATACACTTAAAACAGTCCTGCAAACTTGTGCCACCCACAGCAGCCCATCCTGCTTTATAGCAGGGAAGACAACTCCAACAAACCGCAAAAAAGCTGTCCCCCTCAACTAGAGGAATGGACTGAACCACATCCACCTGTGGCTCCGGTGGGAATCCCACCAGCTCCAGAAGGGAGGCTTTGACTTGGGGGTAAACACAACGCTTTCAGTATGCCTAGACACCGGCTGGATTAGACAGTGCCACGCTAGGACACATGCCACACTCACCTGTGCCCAGTCCTTGGGGACAGCATGCCCAAGGACACTGAACCATCCTTTAACAAGTGGCAAGCAGTCCTCACTTTGCAGCTGGACTATGACTTTCTAACTCAATTAGATACCTACGGGCAGAAATGGAAACAAGCGAGAAAGGGAAGAAGACGTCTTTCTGAGAGGTGGCCACAGTAACACGGCCCACCTGTCCAAAGCAATGTTTCTGCATGTTTGAGGGGAGTCACTGAGCAAGTAGCCCCCAGAGGAAAGGTCTCTTCATTCTGCCTGAAAGCTAGCTCCTCACTGCCTTTGAGGAAAGACACTAATACAAACTGGTTGAGACAGAGCAGAGGAAGAGGTCCAGGCTGGGTGACAGCCCCCTTCTAGTCATAGGCATCATCATCATCAAAGTAGGAGTCACAATCAAGATTATCTGACTCATCATCAAACAGAAAGTTGTCTTCATCAAGGTCATCGTCATCATCGTCATCATCATCATCATATTCTTCCTGCCACTGCGGTTCATACTCCTCATCTTCAGCCCCTTTGCCACCTTCATCTGTGTTGGGGGAGTCACACAAGATGGTACGTTTTTGCCTATCAAGGAGGAGGAGAGTATCAGAGCAGAGCCCCGGCTGTGAGCGGCAACCACAACCCATCCCCACACCACCCTCGTCCTCCCTATTAGAATAAATGCCAGACCCTTCCGTCTCCCCCATGGATGTTCATTTTCTTGCTTCTCTCATCTAGACACCTCCTAGATCTCTGATACACCTCTGAAGAAAGAGCGTGACTCTCCGCAGAAACCCAAGAAAGTCCAGGGAGAGCAACTTCCATAACTGGGTCTGCCAGCGAAGGAGCTTTCTTCACCATAGCTGCATACCAAGTGGAGCTTTTGCGGGTCTCCCTACACCGCTATGTCACTTGTATTGTTATGTCAAACCACAACACGGGATGCAAGTAATCAGTATCTGTTATTAACTCTTTTGTACGTCAGCGAGCACAGGCGAAAACTCCAGTCACCTACTTTTTTGTCTGCGCTCACTCACCTTTCCTTGTTACCGCACTAAAGAAAACTCACCCGCCACAGGCAGGGCCTGAAGTAGGCACATTTGAGAGTTTCACCTTTCTCTGACCAGAATCTGCCAAAGTCTGGAGCCCAACATGGAAATCCTGTTAGTATGGAAGAACAGCCATCAGAGAGAGACAATATGTGATTTGAGGTGTATGTTGTGCTGCAAACCCTTTCCCTACATACACACAGCACTGAGAGTCCGTTCCCTCAACTGATCAAGCCCCTTTCTAGGTTTGCCCAGGGTTAAACTAGAGCAGAGCAAGACAAGTCACGAACAGGCATGTGGACTTCACCTGTGTGGAGTGCCAGAGAATTGCAAAGAGACGCTTCTTGATCTGGTGTACCAACTCCAAACCGGCACTGAAATGCTCTGCTTTCAGGAGATGAAGAGACGAGGCCAGGTCCTGGTACTGCAGCAGGGTTTCCTCTGCAATTCAAGACCAACAAAGTCATGCTGCTTCCCACTCTCTTAACCAGAAACCGAGTCCCTTGGCTCTGATTATGAAGCCAGTACACAGCTACTTAGGTCTCCTGTGCACATAACATTCCTCTTTCAGAAGGGAACATGCTGTTCCTTACTGCGTGAATCTCCACCGGCAGCCGAACTGCTTCAGTGGACTTCCCAGAAATGACATCGAGAAGGCAAAAATGGGCTGGGAGAAGCGAGAGAGACCAGCTGGACGCTGGCATGCATGCTATTGCCCCACTACAGAGTTGCCACCCTTTGAACTAGACAGCCGGGAACGCTAGTCTCTACTCTGGAGAGGCTGCAGGACTTACCCAGAAGGATCTGCAGAGCATTAGTGTGCAGCTCTAGGCTCTCAGTCTGCTGTTCCACAACATCCATGCTCTCAGTGTCCTGGTTATAGTAGCTGTACACACAGGAGTAGGCCAGCACCTGGAGCAGTACAGATCACGCTGTAAGCACCCTCCTTCAGCTTCAGAGTGGGCAAGAAGTGAGTAGCATCAAACCCTTCCAGACTTCATTACATATCGGTGGCTGGAAGAAGCCTGGCGGCCCTTCAGGTGTGTGGCTATAGCCCAGTGAACCATTATGCCAAGTGACAGCAGAGCCAGGCTACCTACAGCTACTCAAGGATTAGAAATGAATGTATAATTATTTTGTACTGAAGCCTGAAATAACCAATAGTTTCCACCTGCAATCCATCACAAGAACACAGAACTGTAAATGCATAACAAGTGTGACTGACCAGCAAGCAGAGAGTCAAAACAACCAGCACACAGAATCTACAATTCTGGGCAGAATTGCTGGGCAGCCCCGGTTGAACTCAAGTGGCAACGAACTGAGCCCAAAGGGAAGCAGGCACGGTGCAATACAGCACCAAGAGCCCACAACAAAGGCATTTCAACAAGTGACAAACTCCTATTATGAACGAATGACCCCTAAAGCCATCCAGGCACCCAGCAGGAAACAAGACCACTGTTTCCATTTAAAGAAATGGGCCAGAAAAGCCAGCAACGGCAAGCAACAGTGATATGTATCCTGGCAGAGACAGGGCCTACCATACTGAAAAAACAGGATCAGACACCCTTGTTCCACAAGCCTCTCGCAAAATCAAGTCTGCCTGCACAAACAAGGTATATATTGCAAAGGCAATACTGCAAAGGCAATTCCACCCCCTTCCTGTGTTTCGGGGGACAGAAGACATTGCAGGACTATGGTGTCACAGGGTTACTGCACGCATCCAGTGGCAGCACTGCAAATCCTTCATAATGGGGCTATCAGGGCATGCAGCAGAGAACTCAATGCTCCCAAAACACCTACGGCTCATTAAGAAAGGAAAATCATAATGTGAACATCAAGAGGGAGTTCCTAACTGTAACACAGCATCAGGAGAGTTTTCAAAAGGTAAGTACCACCACTGGGGCATTTCAAATTGGAATGGGACAAACCCAGTCCAATGAAAACCCTAAATATAGATCCTTGTGCTAATTCCATGGCGTCAACTGAAGCTAAGCTCCAAATCCTATGACCTGACTGCGAGAAACACCGCAGACAGAGCCCAACTCTCAGAGTGAGAGCAGGGAAAGGCAGACACGAACTCCTCCCCTGTCCCAATGCTATTCCTTCCCTCAACCTTTTTCTGTCTCTCCTTGTCTGGAGTAGAGCAAGGTTGGCACCTCCTCACTTTAAGAAAGGCATAAAACACACCAATAAAATTAGGCCTAAACCTCAGCAAGCCTGTTATCCAGCCTTACCTTCCGTGCCTGTTCTAGGGCTTTGCAGGCATCGAGAACAAAGGTCAAAGTCCTAATTTTTGGCATCTCACTGATGGAAGAAACCCTGTTTCTCAGACTCGTGGCAAATTCCTGCAATAACCACAGGAGGAAAAAGAAGTCAGTGTCAAGTTCGACAAGACTGAAAAAATAGCATCTTCCACACAGATAACTGCTAAGCATCCTGAAGTGTCTTTCCAGAAGATGCAGGCAGCAGGACAGCATTTACTGCATCCAACCATGGCATCTCTGCTGTGCCATCGCTCCAGCCTTTTACAGTTTCTCAGCTCTAGACAGAGCTCAGCCTTCAGTCCTTCCATTGCAATTGCTTCCAAGTACTGCACCAGTTTGAGCACGTGAACCCCACGCGTTAGGTGCTGAGTTTGCACAACAGACTTGGTAGAAGAAAGCAGGCCAAGAACCACCCGTTACACCAAAGCAAGGGTGAAATGACCAGGCGTCCCCACCTGGATCCGAAACCTGCTTCTCAGCTTCAGGTGAAGCACATTGAGACACAGCAGAAACTGTCCTGCTCACCAGGGCTAAGGCAACAGAGTCAGTATCTGCAAAGAAAGGAGGAGGCCTTACCCTTGCACGATGATGAAAGGTGCATCTCTCATTGTAATCCTGAAAACGCTTCTCCTGCCAAGCTGCTTTGCTCACCTGAAAGGAAAGGTAGAAGTAATCTCTAGCAATTTCCCTCAGGTACCAGGGTTGCCTGGAAATGGCTACCACACATACAGACTTTGACAACACTATCAGTATTACTGGCAAGTGCACAAAGTTCAGAGTAAAGGGCACAAGTGGAGGTCCTCACCCTCTCTCTGAGAGGCCAGGTGCATCTGAACACAAGCATGAACCACTGGGATATAGCAAACCACTCACCATAGCAGAGCAGTTGTAATAATCCTTATGAGTCGGCCTCCAGGGCTTGAGGCAACGCCAACAGAAGCCATGATTACACTTTGCACACGTCATACTGCACGGCAGGAGAAGAACAATGGGAATCACTGAGCCATTTGCAGACAATTCCTCCCTGTGCTCCCCTGCACCACACGGCTGGAGCGTGCAACCCAGTCACTCCCATTCACTCAGTACTATGCGTTTCCCTGCACGTATTTTTTAAAGCCTTTGCTGGAAGCAGACGATGCTTAAAAACAGTCATTGCGTCTCCAAAAATGAGCTCAATAAACTGGCAGTATGATCTCACAGTACCAACTAACCAAGTACTTGAAGGATAAACCAAGCATTCCACAGTCTGAAGCAAGATGTGTATGAACACCTCACCTCTTCCCTCAGTAACACAGCGCTCCACAGTGCAGAAAGGCACCGCACAGCCCTAGGGCCACACACAACATGGGGGGGACAAATCACAGCTGGGCACTAAGGGCTGTGCCAGTGCAAAAAAGAAACAAATGGCGACTCCTAAGCCCAGGCTGCAAAGCTGGAGGTACCTCCCCTGTCATGTAAAAAGCTGCCAGAAATCCAAGCCAATTCAAAAGAGGCAGTTAAAAGAAAATTGCTTAAAGTTACAGGAATAAGTGAGCATGAAAAAAAAAAAACCTGGTGCTGGGATATCCACTCCCCTAACCTGTAGTGGGGGGTGTCTGTATGTCTACAGTGGATTCTGAGAGCAGACAAGTGTGCACTATAAAAAAAGGTATTGCAAAATGAGGTTTGGTTCTACTACAGAGCTATCAATGGATTTAACTCTGAATGCTGTGGAAATTTTGTTTATTCCTAGGAATTAAAAGCAATCACTCATTCCTCTAAAACTGTAAAACATGTCTGCTATAACTCTTAACTCTACAGCAAACAAACAAAAAAAAAAAGCGCAGCACAATAGACCTAACTAGGTCTTTGCCCGCTCCTGTCCCCAGTAGCAAATAAAAATGGATACTCACTGCAGGCACCCCTCATTTTTCTCTATCTGAGCCTGACAGTTTGGGCAGTGCTTCGAAATGAGCTTAGCCAGATGTTTGCTTTGGGCTTCGCTTGTCATTCCCTCATAGTATCCATCGTCATCCACCCACTGAGACATGTGGCTGCAGCTGGCAGGATAATGGGCCTGAAAGAGAGAGCTAGTCACAAAAGCAGAACGGTGTGAGCCAAGCCCAAGACATCACTGCCCGTGATTCGGCTCAGCCTCACCTCTGGGAAGTTGCAGTTGAAGCAGGATATCCAGGAGCACTTGGAACAGGCTGCTCCATAGCCAAGTCCATCTTTAAGGAGGATCTGATCACAGCCCTGAGGGTTGGTGCACCACGTCAGGTTGGAGCAACACTCAACATAGCCTCTGAGGAGGGCTTTTTCGTACTGTAAGAAGAAGCCAGGAAGGAGATTTAAGGCAGAGAAGCTGCATGGTTAAGCCTTACAACTGGGGTCTGGTGCCGCTGGGGTCCACGTCTGACCGAACAACTGCTCACAACAAAACAGCACAAAGTTAGTTTACTCTTTCATTCCCTTTGTGTAAATTCCCCACCTCTTGTGTCGGATCTGGAGGCTGTTTCATATAAGCACCGAATAGCTGAGGCTGGAAGGGACTTCTGGAGACAAAAACTAGTCAAACCTCTCCAGCTCAAAGCAAGGCTGCTCAGGATCATGTCCAGTTGGGTTTTGAGCGTACCCAAGGATAGAGACTACAAGGCGCTCTGCCCGACCTGTTCTAATGTCCCATTAGCCATTTGTCCCATTCGTGTGTTTAGACACGTTGATAAGATCCACCCCTGAGCCTTCTCTTCTCCAGACAAAACAAATCCAGCGCTCTCAGCTTCTCCTAGAGGTGTTCCAAAACCTAAATCATCTTTGTGGCATTTTGCTGGATTGTCCCCAGTATGTCTATGTCTGTCTTGTACTGGCGAGCCCAGAAATGGACACAGTACTCCAGATGTGGTCTCACCAGCACTGGGTAGAGGGGAAGGATCACCTTCCTCAGCCTGCTGTCAGTGCTCTTCCTAATTCAACCTAAGATGCTAGGGGACCTTCTTAGCCACAAGGGCTATAAATGTGCTGAGGGTGCACCCGGTCCCATCATCCAGGTCATCAATGAAGATGCAAAACAATGTTAACCTTAGTATCAACCTCTGCACTAATGACTGGCCTCCAGCTGACTTTTCTGCCACTGATCATAACCCTTTGAGCTCAGCACGCCCTGTCACTGTCCACTCATCCAGCTTGTTCTTCTTCAGTTCTTTTCTATGAAAATGTTGTGGATGATGTGTAGAAAGCCCTACTAAATCTGAGAGGAACAACATCTCCCCTCATCCACCAAGCCAATCATCTCACCACAGAAAGCTATCAGGTGCTCTTTTTAACATTTTCTGATTTTAAGTTCCTCAGCCGACTTCTGCTTAGTTACACGATGTGCAAAACGGAAGGAGACTTGCTTCGCCCACAGCCTCTAGACATTTCTGTAGAGGATAAGGCAAACTGGTAATCAATAAGGGACTGTTCAGGTAGGAACACCCAGGGATGCAACTATACTGCACATAGTAGCTTAGTTTTCTATGCTCAGCTACTCTAAGCATAAGGATTGTGCAAACATACACAAAGCTAGAGGAAGTTCAGAATAAATCCTGTAGTCTTCACAGTCCTCCTGGCAGAGATTTTTTGCATATCTGGAGAGCTGCTCTAAAGCCAGCAGGCATAGAAAGGACAATACAGATCACAATAAACACTAGAGAGAAAAGGTACAAGCCCTGAGCACTGAAGAGCTCAGACAGGGCTCTCATTCATTTCTCTCTCTTGTTCATTCTCTCGGGCAACCTAAACCAGAGAGTGTGCGCTGTCTGGCTGCAAGGATGGCAGCCCTGTGTCATGGCAAAATGCCTGGTGGAGGCAAAGTCCCAACAAAGCCAGTTCATTCTTCTCAGAGAGTCAACATCTGTGTCTGTTGTCACCCTGTTTCTTTCCAGACACCAGTACCCAGACAGATAAATGGGTACTTGAGTCTGCAAGGCAGCACCTCAAATCACAGCCTTCACACAGGCTGGATTTCACAACATCTGATGCCTGGAGTTTTGCTCTATCCTATTCTCTTGGTGAGGAGAAGACAGAGATGCAACTGCTGAAGCAGGCCTAGGATTCCTACTGGAACCAGAAGAGAAAGAGCTGCTCTCAGGAAGCCTAAAAGGAGAGGGAATAAGTGTCCAATGAAGGTCTGGGAAGAAAACTAGCCAGGTACAATAAAGAAGCTGACAAGTATTGCATGATGCTGACGAGCAGATCTTAGAGGAACCTTTGCACACACTGGAGTTAATCCAGGTACGGAGCCTATGGCAGGATTCCCAGCAAAGAATCCCTGGGGGCAGAATGGAAGACCACCTCTGAAGACGACACTCTCAAGAAACTTGAGGGAAACAAGGTTGAGAGAAAACCTCTTTCAGAAACATGTCAGGGTTTACATTTTGTAGAAATACAAGCATGAAAAGTTTCAAGTCAAGTATTTTCGTATTAGCAAGACTGCAGCCAGCAGGCAAGGCAAGGGATTTCTCACCGCTATTTGGCACTGGTGACACAATTAGATACCGGGAACCGTTTGGACTCCCATGTACAAGAAAGACACTAACAGACTAGAGAAAATGTTGTCCATAGGCCACCAAGACAGTCAAGGGCTGGAGCACAAAATGTACAAGAGGAGGTTGAGAGAGCTGGGTTTGCTCGGCATGAGGAGAAGGCAGCAGAGGGGGATCTTACCACTGCCTAGAGCTACTTAAATGTAAGATGCAGAGAAGACTGAACCTGGAGCAGTATGTTTAACTTCAGCATTAGATCTTCACACAATAATCTGGCTATTTTGAGCCCAGGGTTGGACCAGAGATCTCCACAGATTATTGCACCCTAAATTATTCTATGAGTGTATGCGTGACGCTGCACAAGGCATTAATGCTCCAGCCATACCACTTACTGAGCAAAAAGGGAAACAGATAACATTTCGGTAAGAGCATCAGAGCAACTTGTTAAAATTGGCTGCAATTTATGTTGACCTGTAATATTTTTTTTTTTATGAAATAGCCATAGCAACAGGATAGTAAATCCTGCTCTCAGACAGGTGACTGCAGGATTTGCAAAGCCAGTTAAGAACTAACTGCCCAGATACATGCATTAATTCTCCAAGCATTTCTTACAGAAAACAAGATACATCAAAGGAAATACTCTTCTGTAGCCTTGACCATTTTGGTTGCCAGTTTGCAGGCTTAAAGAAAAATTATGATATAGAGCAGTCTTTATGACTACTGTTCATTTCTCATTATGACTGTTCACACAGGATCATAATGACAGCAATGAGCTGGAAGAGGAGGAGTATATTCCTTGAGAAGTAATTGCTGATGGAGACCTGTCAAACAACAGAGCAGTGGAAGACAGATAAGACACTTTTTCTCTCCAGCAATTAACAAAAAAAAGTCTGTCATGCAACAGCTACAGCTCTGTCATTAGGTGGGGAGGGCATTCAGCTCTAAGTAATAACTAAAACCTGAAAGAATAGGGAGAAAAAGTAGCTTCTGCCTCAGAACAAGCAGCTCCTGCTGCCCTCTGCTGACTGAGGGCTAAGGTGAGCAGAGCTCAGGAAGCCGGGTCTAGTTAAGTCTGTGCGGGTCTACAGGCATCTGCTAGTGCTGATCAAAATGAAACACAGCTTGGACACCCAGTAACCACCCCTCCTACTTCACCTTGGCTATAATCTCCTCGGAGGAAACGATGGAACAAATGAAAGCTGTAGTTGGCTGTGCACGGCACTCCGATATGGGACAGGTACAGTTGACAATCATGTTCTGTTCAATGCGAGTTGTGAGATATTCACTCCAACAGGGCTGTGAAGGCAGAAGAGGAGAGATCAGAGCTAAACAGGAACAGCACCACCTGAGTCATATGACTCTGGAAGCCCACCCCACCCAGCATAGGGCACACAAAACCACAAACCATGGATAAGTACTCAAAAACACCTAAGTGTGAACAGACTAATCAGGAGCTGAAGGATCATAACAAACAAGGGAGCTAAGAGAATGTATAAGCTCTGTGAAAATCACCCGGTAACAGTTTCAGTCAAAGAACAGCCGTTCCAAGTAGGCAGCAGCAATTCCCTACCAAGTTACAGGAGCCAAACACCCCGGGGACCTTCACCTTGCAGCAGTAGTGCATGCAGCAGAGGGTTGGTGGCTCCTCAGTGGGACACAGCTGGTTCACACAGACTGGGCAGTGGGTTCCTGGGCGTGGGGCGGGCTGTGCATCCTGCACTTGCAGCCCCGAGGAGATGAGCAGCGTCTCACGGTTCTCCACATAGCACTGAATCAGGAAATCCACATTCCACCTGCAGTGCATGAGGAGGTGCCGAGCAACATCATTTGGGATGCTCAGAGTATCCTGGACCTGCTGTACTGCCTGGTTCATGAGCAGCTTCGCCTCCTCTGGACTAAGCGTGTGCCCCATTGGCACCTGCAGCATCGCCATGAGAAACTCCTCCGACCTGCCTATGTCAGGATTCAACCTGACATGGAGAAATGTGTCATGTCCATACAGGATAGAAACGCACACCCCTCCACACCTGGTTGACATGCATCCCTACCAATACAGGCAGTCTGTGCTGTCCTCATCTGGAGATGCCTCAGGTGGCCTGCTCTGGAAAACCATCTGTGCCTGGCCCCCAAGAGGTGTTGTGGGTTCAGCAGAGATGTATTCCAAGACATGAGGCCTCTCCTCCTGACGCCGGAGATAGCCCTGGTTCAGCAGGCGCAGAATACAGGACAGCACGTCCACGCTGTGGCAGCAGAAGCTCAGGAACCGCAGCCCTGGCCCCAACTCGCCCTTCTGGCAGGCATCAATCACCTACAGCAGCAAGGGAGCCCCACATTGCAGTGCGGTGCAGCACCCAGGCGGCCCCACATTGCAGTGCGGTGCAGCACCCAGGCGGCCCCTCTCCGCCCCGCAAGCCCTCCATACCCTGAACACCAGGTTGTCAATGTGAAGCTCCTTCTCCACCTTGAGGATGTGGGTGATGAGGCAGCAGAGGACGTTCCTCTTCCTTTCCAGGGCGCTGACCTCAGCCCTCTCTGCCTGCAGGTACCTCTGCCAGGGCAGCAGCCTCAAGTGGCGGCCAGAGGCACGGGCCAGGGCTGCGTGGTTCAGCTGCAGCACACCTGGAGCTAGCACCCAGCCCAGGGTCAGCCAAGCCCTGAGCTGGGCCCTGAAGGAGCCCCAGGACACACGTGTGGCTGCTGGACCCAACCCTGGGCCTCCCACTGCTGCCTTCACAGGCATCAGCCCCAGCCTCAGCCCCAACACACGGTCCCAGGCAACAGCCACACGCACAACCCCTGGCCACAGTCTCCAACCCCCACACACAGACCTGAGACTCAGCCACCCACGCCCAGCCCCAAGCCCCAGCCCCACACACCAGCCCCAGCCCCACACACGGCCTCAGGCCCCAACCTGACACCCAGACCTGCGCCCCGAGTCCCCGCAGACAGACTCACCCCAGCCCTCGCCCTTCCCCTACAAGCTCATGCACCAGCACCCGCGGGGGGCTCAGACCAGCGCCTCCCCGGGGTGCCCCAGCCCCACGCTCACCTCCCGGTGGGCATCTCCACACCAGGATGCCCTCGCCGTGGGTCAGCGGTGTCAGTGCGTGGTGCACCAGGTCAGCAGGGAGCCCCGTAGCCTGCACCAGGGCCTCCACAGCCACCTCCTGCAGGAGGGCGTGGGAGGGGAATGGCCAGCCAAGACCCACCAGCCGCAGGCCCAGCCAAACACGGCGGGGGCTGTGCCCCAAACACCGCTGGAGACCCCACCAGCAGGGAGGACACGGCCCTGCCACGCGCCAGCATCCACCGCCTCCCTCACCCACCCCACCACGGCCCCAGCTCCTACCTCGGCGCTGTTGAAGCACAGCAGGATGTACATCTGCAGCGTGGACACCTGGAGGACGCAGTCTCCAAACTGCACCTCGGCATGGCCCAGCCACGTCCACTGCAACCGCCGGGGCTTCGTGCACTCCCAGCCCAGCTGGCCCTGGCCTGACGGAGGCAGCCTCAGCACAAGGGCTGGGGGCCAGCCCTGCCGGGCCCCCTCAGTCCAGCCCAGCCCAGCCCAGCCCTCCCGCCGCCTCCGGCTGAGCTGCTGCCAGGGGCTTGGCCCCAGCGAGACCCCCACGCACACCCACCGCCCCGACACTCACTCCGCCTGCAGAACTCGGCAAACTCATCCAGGGGGGCGCTCAGGGCCGCTGAGAAAAACCTCCCAGGTTCATCCATGTAGCACAAGGGGGAAACAGGCCAGCAGCGCGGGGACAGGGCCAGCACCTTCACCTCCGGCACATCCGCCACCGAGGCCGTCCCCAGGGCCTGGGCACGTGGACACGAGGGCGGCTCAGGACAGGCCCCAGCATCCCTGCGAGGAACGCGGGCAGCCCCCCAGCCTCCCCACCCCACCGGCACGCTCACCTCGTCCAGGCCCGTGTCCAGCTCCAGCAGACGCTTGTCCTGCTCCTGCAGCTGGAACAGGTAAAACTGCTGCTGGAGCTCCTCCGACTCAGCCAGGTTGCTCAGCATCTCTTGGGGGAAGCGGTTGGGGAAGCACAGCCCAATCTGCTCCACGATGGCTCCTTCCAGCCAAGTCGGTCCTTGCGCCAGGAGCCGGTCCCCCAGGTAGTGCCTGCCACAGTCGCCAGCATCAGGTCAGGGGCCAGCCCGAGCTCTGTGGCCATCAGCCACCCGCCAGGAGGCAGAGACAGCCCCAGCCCTGGCCTCACCCCGAGGCACACGGCCCGGCAGCACCCGTCTCCCCTCCCTGTCACCAGCAGGGAACATGCGCCCGCAGACCAGCAGCACCCGTGGGACCTCACAGCCTTTCCCTCCACACCGCAGCCAGAAGACCAAAGCGCGAGCACCGCTGCCACACCAGCCAGGCCCAGCCATGGCCTCAGCGCCGCCTGTGCCTCCCCACCGCGCTGCACCTCTGGCCTCGCGCAGACACGGCACCCCTCACCGGTAGAAGTGCTCGAAGGTGTGGGCGAGCTCCAGGCCACTGAAGACGACGAAGGGCTCCAGGATCTGCTGCAGCCGCTGCAGCGGCCCTGCGCTGCCCACAGCCCCGTGGAGCTCCTGGATCTGCCTGTCCAGGTATCGGGCGAACTGCTCGCTCACCTGCAGAGGGACAGAGCTGGCTGCGGAGGGGGCTCACCGGGTGGCCGCAGTGTCCCTGGGGGGAGCAGCTGGGAAACCCTGGGGCTCTTGGGCAGGGGCTGAGGGTGCCCAGGCATCAGCCCAAGGCAGGGGTGTGCTGTGGCTGGGGACACCCTGCGACAAGCAACACGCACCTGCAGTTGGGCACCGTGCAGGGCCACCACAGGGCAGGGCTCAGTGGCTCCCGGGGGGACCAGGACACCACCCAGCTGGAGCTTGCCCCGAGGCCACGGGCCAGGGCAGCCTCCCCAGCCCAGACCCTCATGCGGGTGCCACACTCCCTCGACTCACGTGCAGGGAGGTAAGGAAGGGGAGCTGCAGCAACGCTCCCGCGAAGCCCTGGCCCAGGGCCAGCACAAAGGCGGCCTGCTGCCCAAAGAGCTCCTCCGTGGCACCGCGCAGGCGCTGGTACAGCCCGCAGTATCGCTCCACAAGGTCCGGCGCCTGTCCTGCTGCCTCCAGGAACCGCTGCACCTGTGGGATGCAGCACGAGAGGGGTGAGTCCTGCAGGTTTGGCCCCATGCCCTCCCCGCGCTCCCAAGACACCTCCCAACACCCATCTGGTGCAGGGTCCCACACGCCCTCTCCGTCCCCCATGGCCAGCCCTCCAAGCTCTACCTGCTGTTGCACCACACCACGCCAGCACTGCGAGATGCCCCACAGGCCACTTGACGACTTCACCACCGCCTTCGCAGCTCTGGCCGGCACCTCCTTGTTCTTCCCCTCCTTCCCGCCTGCCAAGGGACAGTCCCGGACTCAGCGTGGCTCCATGGGCAGGCTCCGCACACTGACCACCAGCAGCCTCCCCATCTCCCCAGGTGGCACAGGGCAGAGGAGATGCTGGGGAGAACAGCCACTGGGGGGGCACCACCATGAGCCCTCCCCAACTCGGAAGCCTCCTGTGTCACAGAGCCCTCCCAGCAGATCCCCATGGTGCAGCCTGGCACTCTGCACCACCGCCCCAGCCCCACGGGAGGGCAGCTCACCAGCTGCTTTTGCCTCCTCTGGCTCTGGGCTGCCGGGGTCCACATGCACCAGGAGCTGGGTCAGGCGCCGCACACGGGAACCAAAGGCAGCACCCCGGCTCATGGGGTGGTGAAGCATCTCCACACTCTCCAGGTACTCGCTCAGCAGCCAGGCCAGAGGGCTGACGCCGTGGGAGTCTGCGGGGCCAGACAGAGTCAGAGCAGGGTGCCTCAGCCTGGGGCACAGTGTGGATGGGCCCGGGAGAGCGCAGGGTACCTGGGCTGGTGATGCTCTGCACCAAGGGGTTCACCAAGGCCTCCCAGCACGTCCTGCCCAAGGCCCGGGCCGCCTCGTCGTCAGGGAGGAAACGGTCGGCGAAGGCCTGCTCGTGCCGCAGCGCCCGGTTCAGCCTGCAACAGCGAGCGGGCAGCACACAGTGCTGCCGGGCACACAACGGCCTGGGGGCTCCCCCAGGAAAGCAGAGCGCAGCGGTCGCTCCCTGCCCTGCCCCTTGCCAGCCCCTTGGGGCTCAGCAGCCCCACTCGCCCCCAGCAGCCGAGGCCCCTCGCTGCCCATGGGCCCTGCCCACACTGGGCCTTGGGGCCCTCCTCTGCCCCCGACAAACTGGGGGGCTGTGCGGCACCTGTGGCCGCGAGATCCCACCTGTGCCTGACCAACCTCTGCCGGGTCAGGATGTACAGTCCCCTGCAGGGCACCTCTCTAGTGGGTTACCTGTGCGCCCATGTGCCCAGCTTAAACCTGGGGGACCCCAAGGTGGCCCTGGCCCTCCGGGACCGCTGGTGGCCAGGGAGGAGCGAGGGCCCCTCCTTGTCCAGGCAGGACACCCGGATACTCCTCTCCTGGCCCTGCAGTTCCCCCAGCACCGTTCCCCCAGGCCCTGGGACACCAGGGACGCGATGGCGCAGCCGGGAGACAACTCACCTGCCAAAGAGCTGCAGCAGCTGCCCCCGGTCCCGGCAGATCTCCTGGCACCAGGCATGAGCCCGAGCAGTGCAGGAGAGGAACGTCCGCCGGCACAGCTGCTCCTTGAAGATGGGCCAGAAAGTGGGCTTGGGACCCAGCACCTCGATGCCACGCACACGCGTGTCAATGCCGCCCTACGGGAGAGCGCGACACTCAGCTCCTCAGGCACAGCCCTGGCACCCCACACTGCCAGCCCCCGGCCCAGCCCCTGCTCCCCTACCTGCTGGCACCGCTTCACCCGGATCTGGATGACGGGCCAGAAGCGGGTCATGTTCTCCAGCAGGATCACTTTGCTGTCTGAGGGCAGGATGGTCACCTGCAGGTAGACAGCGAGCCCTCAGCACACCAGGCAGCGAGCACCAGACACCCTGCACGCTCCCCTGGCCACCCCCGTTAAAGCCACGGCCTCTGTCCCCCCCAGCAGCCCCCACACAGCCACAGGGCACCCCCCGCCAGGGCCCCACTCCGGGCTCACAGCCCCAGCACACCAGCCTGCTGCAGACCGGGCTGCAGGGCTGCCCATGCCCAAGTCTCCAGCACCCGCTGCCTACAGCCAGGAGGAGGCTCCCGCAGCACAGCTCCTGCCATCCCCACCTCCCCGGGGGGCACCTCCCAGGGCCCCACACCAAGGTCAGACCTTCATGGGACCCGCCACGGACCAGCCCACCGCTCCCGTGGGGCCCCATGGCCTGAGCAGCCCCCACGAGACTCACCGCGTTGAGCTCAGTTCTGATGGCGTCAGGGCTGTCTCCCCCCAGCACCACGACACGGGCCGGCATGTAGCTGGAGTCCTCGCTGGCCACCAGCATGCTCATCTCCCTGCAGCGCAGCAAACACGCCGCTGCCCAGCAGTCCCCACCTCCCTGCCCTGGCCCCTGCCAGCCCCATGCACTGCTGCCCACACCCAGCAACCCCCAGGACGGCGACCACCGGGACAGAGCTCGCACAGATCCCCAAAGCCCCCTCCTCCCCGCACAGCCCCCAGCCCTCCTGGCCCCAAGGCCCCCAGCCCTCCTGGCCCAGTCCCACCTGATCACCACACCACACTGCATGTGGACAGTGATGAAGTGCGAGCCGGTGCTGCCGTTCGACTCCCAGTAGGTCTTGGGGTTCCTGTCCGTGAGCTTGCTGGCACGGTGGGGGTTGGAGGAGACCTGCACCTTCTCCCAGCACTTGTCCTCCTTCACCTCCACGCTGGAGCCTGTGGGGAGAGCACGTGGAGCCGCCAGCTGCCAGGACAGCACATGCCAAGCACTGGGGTCCAGCTCCTGCTCCCCACACTCACCTCGGCACAGGTTGTGCAGAAAGATGTCAAAGAAGGGGATGCTGATGGGCCGGTGGCTCCGGCGGTGCTCCTCAATCTGCCCCAGGACCAGCTATGGGATGGGGCAAGGCTCTTACTGGGGGCCCTGGATCCTCCCGCCCTCACCCACCACAGGGCTGCGGCAGGCAGAGAGCAGAAGGCTGTCCCTCGGTGACGGGGACAGCTGGACAGCCCCAGGACCCAGAGCCCCAGCGCAGCCGGACCTCCCCAGGCCCACCTGGATGCAGCCAGCCAAGATGCTGGTCGTCAGCTTCTTGTAGAGACTGGCGTACTTCTCACAGTCAATCACCAGGTCGAGCAGGGCTGGTGCCAGCGACGGGGCCGTGCTGTGCTTGTCCAGGGCTTTGGACAGAGCCTCGCGGGCGCCCAGGCGGCACATCACCACCGCGCAGTCCTTGCTGGCCGTGGCCAGGCGGTGCAGGAAGCCCACGACCTCCTGCACCACCTGCTGAGCAAGCAGCCGTGAGTGGCCGGGCCGGCGCCAGGAACCCAGGTCCCAGCAGTGGGATGCTGCAGCGCTCCATCCCCTCCACCCCGACACCGCAGCAGCGCCCACGAGAGACTGGCCGGGCACGCCAGCCACCGGGATGCGGCCATGGCCACAGAGGGGACAGCCGCTCCCCACCTCTCCCAGCACCTCGGCTCCCCCTCACCTCCCGGTCACTGCTGTGGGCACTCAGGGAGGACAAACAGGGCTCCACACACTCGTGCCAGGGCAGCACATCCTCCTGGTAACCGTCCAGGAACTTGTTCAGGATCCTGCGTGACAGAGGGAGCCCACTCAGACCAGGGCGCACAGACAGCGCTGCCAGAGGCAGCCCAGCTTCCCTGCCCCACTGGGATGGCCAACACCCCACAGGGACTGGGAGCCAAGGCTCCACAGGCACCTCCGACACCCCACCACCACCCAGGCACGTGATGCTCTGTCCCCCCTGGCCCTGCACCCCAGGACACACCGACCAGCACCTGCTGATACGTCCTGGGGTGCAGCTGTCCCTACCTCTGGTGAAGGACCCACCAGGACCCACAAACATGCGCCATGTCCCCCCACCATCACCACCAGCACTCACACACCTGCTGCAGAGGCCCCAGACCCCCACCAAATCCCCCTGGACCCACCTGAGGATGCTCATGCTCACGGCCTTCTCCGCCCCCAGCAGCTCAAAGCTGCGCAGCAGCAGCCTGAAGCACCGGGGGTCCTGCAGCAGCTGGGCCACCTCGCCAGAGGGGACGGGGCCTTCACTGCAGAGCTGCCGCTCCAGGGCCACCACCACATCCTTGGACAAGGTGCCATCCCCCAGGCCGCCCAGAAGCCTCCGCACGTCCCTCAGGTCCAGTGGGGCCTCTCTCCCTGCCATGACAAAGACATATGGGCCCAGCCCAGGCACTCGCCGTGGGGCCGTGGCATGGCAAGGGGTGCAGGGTGGGACGCTACCTGCCATCTCCGGGCCCAGGGGTAGCTGGTGCTCCGTGAGGCGGTTGATGGTGCTCAAGGCCAGCATCGCGTGGGGGCAGCCGGTGCTCTGCCCGTCCCACCAGCAGCTCTGCAGCACCGTGGGGAGATCGCAGCTCACCAGCTGCTCCGCCAGGCCCCGGTGGCTGTCCATCAGCATGTTCACCACCAGCAAGCCGTTCTGCACGCCTGAGGAGCCCCTGCAGGGACAGAGTGAGGTGGACACCTTCCTTCCCTAGGCACGGAGCCTCCCCTGCACCTACCTACAAGCCTGCCTGCCTGCCTTGCCCACCCCCCGCCACACAGAGGGCCCCCCCACCCCCAGCCGCTGCCCTCACTCTGCCCCTACCCTGGGACCCTCTGCATGGTGCTCATGGCGGCAGGGATGGCACTCAGCAGGCTTGCCGAGCCCTCGTTGGAGGCAGAGCCGATGCTGGCAAAGATCTCCCGTATCATCTGTGCGTCGGCGTGGCTCAGGGGCAAGGGCTTCCCACCGGCACCTCCTGGCTCGCTGGACACAGCTCCCACCAGCACCTTCAGGGCCTGCAAGGTCAACAGCAGTCAGGAGGGCAGCGGGCACCTCCACCACACCTGGGGGAGCCTGCACCCTGCCCGCCCACCCACAGCATCCCCTCTGCCACACTCACTGCCAGGCCAGCCTGCTGCACCAGGGCGGAGGAGGCGTGCTGCTGCATGCAGGCCAGCACAGCCCGCACACCCCCCTCCGTGGCAAACGGCACGCGACAGTCGTACTTCGCCATGAACATGGCCAGCAGCCGCAGCGTCACCACCACCAGGGCCTTCTCTGCCACCTCGCTGCTCAGCAGCTCCACTGCCACATTCACCAGCTTCTCCCTGCATGGGAAAGGACGCCTCAGGAGGAGCCTCCTGCCACTGCCGCTGGCATGCCGGCACCCCGGGCCCTGCCAGCCACCTTCTCCCTGCCCACACGGCTCTACCACAGCTGGGTCAGCCCCAGGAATGAGCCTGCCTGGGACAAACGCACACAAGAGACACCTCCCTTCTTGCTGAGCACACAGGGATATCCCGGCCTTCACACTTCCATTGCCACCTCCCACCCCCAGTACTGTCCCCCACCCTGCTGACACAGCCCTCCCCAGCCAGCAGGAGGGGTGCGCAGCACCCCATGGCTCACCCAACGCTCCTGGTCCCCAGCCTGCCCTGGGCTTTGCCGACTTGCTGCTCAGGCTCCTCCTCCAGGATCTTCATGATGTGCTTGAGCCCGGCTAAACGCAGCCCAATCTCTGTGCTGCTGCTCCGGATCACGTCCACCATGGCTGCAATCTTGGCCAGCGAGCCCCTCTCGCTCATCCCCTCGGGGATCCCCAACACTGGTGGGGGGAAGGCAGGGACGCAGGCGTCAGGGCAGCAGTAACATCCCCAGCAACTCCCGGGTGCCACGCACCCACAAACCCAGCACCCACAGGCCCCCTCCCCAGGCAACCTCTGGGCACCTGGCCTCCCACGCCCTGCCCAGAGCCTTCCTCCGTCGAGGCAACAGAGCTGCCTCCAGCACCGTGCGTGTGCCCCAGCGCGCAGCAGGCCTTTACCTTTGATCTGCTCCTCAGTCACCTCTGGGAAGAACAGCCCTTCCCTCTCAAGGAGCTCGCTGAACAGCTGGGAATCCGACTTGGATGCTGCAGCGGGGGCTTGGAAAGGCACTGTGGCTGCAGAAAGGTCTTCCTTTGCTGCCTTGGCTGTTGTGGCTTCAGAGACAGTGGTCTTGCAGACAGCACCCTCCGAGGACACTGCGGCGCTCCCCCTGCCATCCTGCTCGGCCCCCTTACTGAGGAAGTATTTGGCATAGATGTGGGAGCCGCGCAGGTCACGCTGAGCACTGCCCTGGCACCGCTTCTCCAAGAGCTGCAGCACCTTCTGGGCCAGCTCCACAGGTACCGACAGCTGGATCAAGGCTTCTTCATCGGACAGCTGGATAGATGGGGTCAAGTTAACCCTCATGGATGCGCCACAGACCCCAAGCCCCTTGTGACAGCCAGTGCCAGAACAGACAGAAAGACTGCACTGCCAGAGGCACCCAGGGCCATTCACCAGTGCCACCCTCCCCTGGCCGTCCCCAACCCAACTACCACCAGCCCAGACCTCCCAGCTGCACTCACCACCCAACTGCAACCGGCAAAATCACCTCATGGGCTTGCTCGCCTACCCAAACCTTGCTGGACACAGTCACTCTTCCAGGGTCACGGGAGGCTGCATTTCCTCCCACCTCTCCTTTGCTGTGCCCAGCTCCCCACGCTTTTGCCATCCCCCACTCACCCTCACATTTCAGACCCATTTCTCCCCCATTCAGGCTGTCCCTGCACAGCTCACGCTTACCATCTCCCCCTCCAGGCCCGGTCCCTTCCCTAATGTTCTCCCTCCTCTCATTTCCCCACTGCAGCCTCTGGCCCATACCTGCTCTCCCCGGTACTGCTGGATGAGGCAGGTGATCTCTTCCTGCTCCTGCGCTTCCAGCTTCTTCACAAAGAAGAGCAGCTCCCACCACTCGGCACGGCTCAGGGCCTCTGCAGCCTTGGTCGGCTGCTCCCCCAGGTAAGGCAGGGAGTACAGCCCCCCAAAGGGCTTGCAGAAAAACGGCTGCGCAACTGCAGGAGAGCAGAGCAAGGAAGGGCACTGTCAGCTCTGCCATTTCCCCCATCCTCTGCTGCACACCCCACGTTCCCCAGGGAAAGAGCTCATGCGGACCATCTGGGCAGAAGAGGTCCCCCTGTCCCACAGCCTGCTGTGGGAAAGGGAGGTGGCAGGAGGGCAGCAAGCCTGGGGGAACATGCTGGGAGGAGACCCCAGAAGCTCCAGAGATGGGGATTACCGTCTTCACTTGAACCCCTTTGGGCTATAGAACAGAAAAAGCACACGCTCAAAACAGACACCTCTAGCCTGCTGCTCCCCCAGCCTGTTCCCCCCGTGCCTGGACCAGCAACGCGCTCGGACACCCAGCACCAGCAGAATCCACAGTGCCAGCGTCCAGCCGCAGAAGGGGAAACACAGAGCTGGCCCAAGACAGGAAGTTAATTCTGCCATGAACTTCTCTGTTTTCTAAACGCCTCCTGATGGCTAACAAGGCAAGACTGCACAGTTATCACACTCCTTTTAGCTAATGCATCCAAAATGAAGAAACATAATCCGTTATGTACGTTAGATATTCTCAAGGTAATTTAGGAATAAGAGCTGAATCAACACTTGCTAATATCTGCTAAGCAATAACTTGCAGCTTTTTTCTGCAAATGCAAGATGGGAGACACTCACCACCTCAAGAGTCAACAGAAAAGGGCCCAACTCACTCGAAGAGGCTGAGGCCTGGTAAGAGCAGCTATGTACACGGCTGATTACCAACAGCCAGACAACATGAGTTAATTTATCCAACTGTCAAGATCCAAAGCAGAAAGCATCTACTTTTTGAATTCAATGTCTGTGTGAGATATGATGACTGTAAAGAGTTTTACACAGAAGTAAAACAGAGCCCATGATTTTCTACCAGAATCAGAGAGACCGAGAAAAAAGGCAAAGTCTAACCAAGTTTGTTTTAACCTAGCCATTTGAAACTGCATGCAGTTAAGTATAGTTACAAGAGGCAGAAGCCACTAAAGAAGCCATCTTTTCAACTGGCAATAAGAATATTTTTAAAGTAGAAAATTAACTGCTCATGTCATGTATATTCTGTCTCTTGCAGCAGTTAAATCCAAATCACTCCACCCAAAAGATGTCCTACAAGATCATGGACATGAAAAAAGAGCTACTTTAACGGGTTTCCCTGGCCAGAGTCATGTCAGACACTGAACAAGAAAGGAGTATGTGAAGTGTGAATTTTCCCTTTTATCTTCCCCCAGTACAAGGGTCAGGTCAAAGGATTCTAGGAGATTCTACACGTTTTATGAAAACGGTGCATTTAATGCTCACCTTACCCAAAACTCAGCAGTATGAAGTTAAACAAATTGTTGGCATGTTGATGCTTTTAAAAACCCACATCACTTATTTAAGGGGATCCAAGGGTCTCTAAAGCCGCTTCACCTCAGAGGGACTCTACATTCTTATTTTGCCAGTTTGTTTTGTTAATTCAAACACACATTTTTGACAGTCACAGTTTAAATCAAATTTTATGCTTTTTATATCATGACTTTTATTATATCCTGACAAAAGCCTAGGATTCAAAAATACTCCATGCAACCACAAGCCATGTAATTACTTAACCAGCTCTTTATGGTCCTATATGCCTAGTCATATAAAGTTTACCACTCAAAAATATGCCACAGCAGAATCAGAAAGAGATGATATAGCCACACACATGCAGCACGTAATCTCACCTGTGTCTAGATTAACGTTCTCTATCAAACTATATTCTTTTTCCTGAGTAGCAGGATCTTCCCACTGGTCTCCAAAGCCAATAATCTCCAACATGTGCCAACGCATCCAGTAGATCTGACCTGCTGACTGCCATAAAACCTGTGGGTGAAACAGATCAAAATGATCAGATTTGCTCACTCATTCAATCCTCATGCTACATTTGTCCTCCTATTTCCCAAAAGCATGGAGATAGCAAGTACTGTTCAAGCAGAAGACCACCTAATTCATATACAGATTTCAACACACGCATTGTCTCATTTTTAAGAATACCACCTTTATTAACTTGTTCCCCCGGTTACAGCTGGATCTATATTTTAAAAAACACCAGCTTTGCCTGCAACCACTACAGATCTCATCTAGCTCAGCAGCAGGGAAAGGAGTGCATCTAGTTAAGCATTCCTGCTTCAGAAGTGCCCAGCAGCAGGTGCCTTGCATACAAAGGAAGAACTTAACCAACACTACCTTGAGGCAGATGAACTGTATATAAAGGGTCTTGAGGCACAAACCGCTTGGTGACTGCAAACGTAAAGAAAACTACTTTTCCTACTCTGATTTTACCTTCTATTGGTTATACTTTTATACCGTGGCCATTCACCAACCCTCTCAGACAGGTTTTGGGTTCCCTGACAAGTGTGTCTCAAAGGAGGCAACTGTTTCCTGTGCTTTGTTCAAGTTGCCTCTGAAAATCAAAGGAATTTTTTTTTATGGCTTCCCATACTGTAGTTTTACATTTAATCTTCTGAGCAGAAGGAGGACCCAGCAATAGCGCATACAACAAAGTCAATAACTTAAAAAAAAAAACAGCAGAAAAACATATGGGTTCCCTGATTCACTGAGCTCTTTCGGAGTTACACCAGCACTACTAGGACTCCATTGTGCGGGAGAGCTAAAGAGGTAAGATGCTGAGAGACTTTAAGAAAGCATTATATGAAAGGAAATAGAGTTAAACTCTACACACACCACCGATTAGTCTTCAATGAATTCCTGATGCAAACTGGTTATGTACCAAATATCATCTCAAAGGAGTCATGGAAAGATATGACTGAAAGACCAGGCACAACAGTGGAACTTTTTCTTTGGAGAGGCAAAGAAAGCAAAAGAAAACACAGCAACAAAGGGAAGATGAGAGGAGGCAGGAGAAACACTCATGATGAACTGGCCCAAATCAAAAAATGCATCATGAACGTGCATTTTGCACACAGAAGACTAACAGCGAGCCTCAGGCAGGATGTTCAGGCAGTTCTTGTAACTTGAACTCAATAGTCATCAGCAAATAAGCTGTCAATATAAAGCAAGTGTGATACACAAGATAAGAAAGAGGAACAGAGATAAAAATCAAGTTTCCCTTCAAAGAGAGACCGATGACAAAGGCCCAGAAAAGCAATGATGATCAAGAGATGTCATTACAAGGATGTTTTTGAGATGTCAGATTGCTGCTATCTCCCTGTGGAAAAAAACCTCATTGAATGGTTTGACTCACAAGTTTCTCACATAACTCTGCGGAACTGCTACAGCCACGTACATGGATATGAACATAAAGAGCAGGGCAAAAATTAACACTCACAAAGACTGCATGCATATTCCCAACTTCCCAGACAGACTGGAAGGCAAGGAACTCTAATAGTGGCAGAAATTAGGTACCTCCAAATATAACAGCCAACAAACCACTGAATATTTATTACCATTTAGATCTGGTTTTGCCAGTAGTGTGAGCCTTACAGAAAACTGTTATTGAAAATAAGCCTGGATGGAGCAATTGCAAGTTCATTCAACCTAATTAAACAGAAAAATAGACAGGAGAAGGAGCCCAAGGGACCAACGGGACAAAGGGAATGGAAGTTAACAATATACTTGAACTCAACAGTGAATAAAAAAATCCTCTGAAATTTATATTGCAGTCAATAGGAAAAAAATGTGAAAGGATCTTGGTGCTCTTTCCAAGTGTCCAGTTAGATTAAGAATAAAAGCAAGTACAAGATTGTAAGAAATAGAAAACAGAATTTTAGAAAAACACAGATCTCAGAAATCAAGGAGCACAAGGAAAAAGACAGAATCAGTAGGAAACATATTCCCTTTGCAATTTATCTCTACAGACCGGGTTATAAAAGACAAAAGGTTTATCAACCACTTAAAAATAAGATGCAAAGCAGTTATTCAGTTGAGGGGGCCTGCAATGAAAAATCCCCTATGCGTGGTCCAAAACTAGAAGAGTATTTTATTTGAATATTGAGTAAACACAACAGAAAGCAGAGCAAACTGATAGGGATCGCGTAGAGGGATACAAATCCAGAAGTTGCCACAATGGACAGAGAAGCAAAATTCAGTTTGGAGGACAGAGATGAAAGACACGCCAAGTAATCTGCCAGAAGCACAGCTGTAAAGCGGGAAGGATTGAAGTTATTCAGTGGTGTGTCCACGTAACTGAAAAAACACTAAAGCCAGTGCTTCTAATTTGAGGGAAAAAAAAAAAGATTAAATAAATCATTACTACAGCTTCACTGCTTTGACTTCAGTAGTATGCAACCCTTTAAAGCATATTTTAGTGGAAAGAACAACTAAAGGTGTTCAAGATAAACACTACATTTGAATTAAAAGGTAAACCTGCTTCCAATTTCAGTTCTGACAAATTGACATTTGACAATTCTGACATTAGCTTTCTTTGCTGAAGTAACCGATTAAAAAAAAAAAAATCGTTTATTTCAATTGCCAACTTCAGTAAAGCACAGGGCATCAAACAGTAAATTATTAAACCAGAGAAGAAAATGATTAAGTAAAGAAATGTGCTCAACAGGACCCAAGAACTTAGGAGTGTGAAGGGGAAAGAATGGGACTAGAAGAAAGCGGACATAAGATGGGCAAGCCATATTTGCACAGCACATGCTGCCTTAACGGTTATGCTCTCCCAACACAAGCACATAGCGGTAATATCCACCACCAAACAAGTAGATAAGGCTGAAAGCATCCTTCTCGTGTACACACATTTCAGAGCATTTTAAGCTGCTGGTTTAAATTACATCTGCAAGAAGTGCTCCAAAACTAGAAGGCAGTTAAGGAGCCTGGACCCCAGTTAAGTTAAAGTTACTGAAAGTTGATTGGAAAAATTCATCCGAAAATCAGTTCTCACTGAACAAAAAGAAGAGTGTCAGAAGGAAGCAGTCTGCAACTGGCTGAGGAAAAAAGGCAAAAGAATATTCACACAATTTCCCCGTGCACAAGAAAGCAAAGAGAGACAATAGGAGAAAAGTGGTAAGTCAGTGCTCTTAATTGGCTAAATTGGCTATAAATTAAAACAATGGCGTTACACAAAATAAAATGGGCTACAGGAAAATGGGTACAGGAAGGCTAGAGAATCTTGTGCTTAACAAAAGCTAGAAGTAGATTTAAAGGAGAGAGTCTTCAAACATGCAGAAGGTAACATCAAATTCTTTACCTCCTCTCTGGAAAGGCTGGTAATGAACTAAGTTACAGCAAGAGAGATTTAGAAAGAGCATTAGGAAGGCATGCATTTCTACAGATAGCAGAGTGAGGCTTTTCAGCTACTGATTTTTGAATATCAGCAACACAGAGCTTTGCACTAGCATGGCACTTAAGTGTATTCACAGGCCATCTATATCCGCAGAAATCAGCTTGAAGTAGGGAAGCCTTTCAGGATAGGCTTAGGTGGCACCTGAAGTACAGCTATGACCAACTGAAGTCGCCTCAGACTCCTTATTTATCACCTGCAAAATGAAAGCATCCACTTCTGCAAATTACTTGTGGGAGAGAAAACAAAACAAAACAAAAAAACCAACAAACCCACACTTTCACACACTAAAACGTGTGCAGCGGTTACAGTTTCTCATTTTACTGGTTACTATCTCAATTTAATATCTAATGAACTGAATTATAGCCCTGTTTGCAGCCAACACGATCCTGGACTGAGCAGAGGACACAAGCAGAGACAGCCTTCTTATCCGTGGATGACAGCCAGCTAAAGCTTGATTTTTAAGAGAACAGAAATTGCGTCTCTAGCTGCAGCGTTTGGGAAGCTCAAAAGCATAGACAAAGCGCAAGATCAGCAGACAGCTTGCAGAAATAACCATACATAGATTAGAGTGATGCACAAAGGCCACCAGCTCCACGCTGCATAGTCAAAACAAAATCTCAGCTCTCACTGAACACGCTCAGCCTTCAGGACTGAGAAGAAAGTCTCAAGAAAAAGGCCTAAGCAGGAGCAAACACCTCCCCATGCCCGCAAAAAGTCTAGAACAGCACTTAAATGCTCTCCCCCTCCCAGGCCCGAGTGCAAGCCCTGCTGCTTCAGCACTGACCCATAACACTAGCAGGATGTTCTGGGAGCGGCAAGAGCTGAATGCCTTAGGCCAAGAATTAGAGACCGAGCCAACAAAGGGAACCTTGTGGTTTGTGTTTACTACAGCCTGCCCCATCAAGGGGAGCCTATTGACAAAGTCTTCTTACTGCAGCTACAGGAGGGATTGCACTCGCGGGCTCTCTTCCTGCTGCGGAACTGCAACAGCACTGACATCTGCTGGAAAAGTAGCACAGCTGTAGGCAATCCAGGAGACTCCTGCAGTGCTTAGGATAACTTATTAAGCCAGGTAATAGACAGCCCTACCAGAGGGAATTGCGATACTGGACCTATTGGTCACCAACACAAGTGAGCTAATCACAGACATTAAGATGGGAGGCAGGAAGCGATCATGCACTGGTGGAGTTCATAGTCCTGAGGGATATGGGACAAGCAAAGAGTAAAGTCAGGACCCTGAATTTTGGCAAAGCAAGCTTCCAGCTGTTCAAGGAGTTAGTCAATGGGACTCCCTCAGAAACCTCACTGAGGGAAAAAAGGAGCAGAACAGAGCTGGCAGATCTTTAAGGATGCTTTCCACAGAGTCCAAGAGCTCTCGATCTCCACGTGTAAGAAATCAGGAAAAGGCGGCAAGAGACCGTCATGGATGAATCATGACCTGCTGGTCAAACTAAAGGACAAGAAGGAAATGGAATGCATATGCAGTAGAATCAGGGCAGGTATCAGGGGACAGTGACATCCTGACAAAATGCATCACAAAGTCTTGAGGGAACTGGCTGATGTAGTTGCCAAGCCATTCTTCATGGTATCCGAAAGGTCACAGTAGTCAGGAAAAGTCCCCAGTGACTGGAAAAAGGGAAATATTGCACCCATCTTTAAAAGAGGTAGAGAGAAAGACCCTGGGAACTACCAACCTGTCAGCCTCACCTCTGTGCCTGTGAAGATCGTGGAACAGCCTCTCCTAGAAGCTATGCTAAGGCACATGGAGGACACGGAGGCAATTTGAGACAGCCAGCATGGCTTCACCAAGGGCAAGTCTGGCCTAACCAATCTAGTGTCCTTCTATGATGAAGTGACTACATCAATGGACAAGGGAAGAGCTACTGATGTCATCTATCTGGACTTCTGTAAGACTTTTGACACGGTCCCCCACAACATCCTTCTCTCTAAATTGGAGAGATATGGATGTGATGGATGGACTGTTTGGTGGATGAGGAATTGGCTGGAAGGTCACATGTGAAGAGTAGTGGTCAACAGCTCAATGTCCAGATGGAGACTGGTGACAAGTGGTGTCCTTCAGAGGTCCGTACTGGGACCAGTGCTGTTTAATGTCTTCATCAATGACACAGTGGGGTCGAGTTCACCCTCTGTAAGAAGAGATGGATTGTAAATGCCCTGACGAGGGGCAGAAGGCCCTCCAAGCCTTCAGTGGAATGCCTCAAACACTCGCAAGGAAATAAATAATGCAGGCCTGGCTTTCAAAGAACTGATAAGGCTAACACTTCTGGCGCCTGAAAGCGTCGGAGAACTGTCTTGTGAAGACAGGATAGTTCTGCCATTCCTGTGTTGAGCTTGCTAGTTCTCAAGGCCATTGTGTCCGGTAAGTGACCTTTGCTTCATTATCCGCAAAATGCATACGAAAGCACACACCCCTGCATATGCTAATGAAGATTATAGAGATCATGCTAAACACGTATGACTATGGCACTCGTCTCTCCACCCAAATCATGCTACATGTCACATGGGAGAAGGGAGAAACCTGAGATGAGGCTGTCCTCAGCAAGGGGGGTGGACCATGCTAATTCAGCAAACATAAAAGGGGAAAATAAGTGCCCCTAGGGAAAAACAAAGAAACAACAATAGAAGAAGACAATGCCTGGGAAGATTCTTCCCAAGAAAGACCGTACCTCGGAAGATTTTTCCAAGAAAGAAGAAGATTACGCCTGGGAAGATTCTCCGAAAAAGACGTTGGAACCATGACTGGTGATCTCTTTATCTCCATCTTTTTCTCTGTCTTTTCCTTTCTCTATCCCTCAGTTTCTCTTTTCTCTTAGAATTGTTAAGTAACGACCTTAAGTATGACCTTAAGTACCGCTTGCCATAAATTGTCCTATACCTGTTGTTAAGTATCACGATGCACACCTCATCATTTGCCATCATTTGTTATATACCTAACCAATTATCGTGGACTTGTTAAGACCTATATTAACCATTTTGGTAAGCTAATAAATCTTTGTATATGGACCTTGAGATTTGTCTCACGTTAGTCCGCGCCATTGAGAATTTACGAATCTGAAGTCACTTACCCCGCCTCTTTACTGAAAGTGGGCATGACATCTCAGCAAGTTTGCGGACACCACCAAGCTAAGCGACACAGTTGACATGCCAGAGGGACCTGGACAAGCTCTAGAAGTGGGCCTATGTGAAACTTCATGAGGTTCAACAAGGCCAAGTGCAAGGTCCTGCACCTGGGTTGGGGCAACCCCCAATATCAATACAGGCTGAGGGGTGAAGGGATTGAGAGCAGCCCTGCAGAGAAGGACTTCGGAGTACTGGTGAATGAAAAGCTGGACATGAGCCAGCAACATGTGCTCGCAGCCCAGAAAGCCAACTGTATCCTGGGCTGCATCAAAAGCCGCGGGGCCAGCAGTGCGAGGGAGGTGATTCTGCCCCTCTACTCCACTCTGGTGAGACCCCACCTGCATCCAGCTCTGAAGTCTTCTGTACTGGAAAGACACAGACCTGTTGGAGTGGGTCCAGAGGAGGGCCACAAAAACCATTAGAGGGCTGGAGCACCTCTCCAATGAGGGCATGCTGAGAGTTGGGTTGTTTAGGCTGGAGAAGAGAAGGCTCCAGGGAAACCTTATAGCGGCCTTTCAATACTTAAAGGGGGCTCATAAGAAAGATGGGGACAGATTATTTTTAGTAGGGCCTGTTGCAATAGGACAAGGGGTAATGGTTTTAAACTGAAAGAGAGCAGATTTAGATTGGACATAACAAAGAAATTCTTTACAATGGGAGTGGTGAAACACTGGAACAGGTTGCCCAGAAAGGTGGTAGATGCCACCTGGAAACATTCAAGGTCAGGTTGGACAGGGCACTCAGCTGATTACAGGGATGCTGGACTAGATGACCTTTAAAGGTCCCTTCCAACCCAAACTATTTTATGATTCCTCCCCTTCCTCAAATATTGAGGCCTTTTCCCTATCTTTGGCACAAACTTAGCAACTCAACTGCAAATATGCAGCTTTAACAGCTCTTTTCAACCCAAACTCTCACTTAAGGTCTAGTCAGACAAAGGGTATTTTTAAAGGCAAACAGACCCTGGCATATACTCACAGATCAAAAGAAACAGTCATGTAGGCTGTGTCCAACCCAGTGAGAACAACAGTATGCCGTCAGTACTGTCGCTCGCATGCCAAGGCTTAAGACCTTCAAGGACCTTTTGCTGTGTTACTGATTTGTGACAGCTAGCCTGGTCCCAAATCCCCCTCCCCAAGATCAAAGCAGGGCTAGGGACTGTAGCAGGACACCCCAAACTAAACCAGACTAGCTTTCCTCAGGACCTGGAACTCCAGCTCTGAAAGGTAACTTCTTCGCTAGGACAGATGTAGAAAGTGTCCTAATTATGATACATCTATTGTCCAACTTCCTGCACATGAAGACATCGTTAGGAAATCATCAGTCACCCCCTCTGCCATCCCAGCCAGACTGCTTTCACTAGTGACCTACCTGCACAGTGTGCTTGCTATTAGTGCTCTGAAGAAACTCGCCTTCCTCCCCAGCTTTAACATCACCAAAGTCCTCCAGCAAGCGCACCTTCATGCCGCGCACCAGGTTTGCCTGTAAGTACTCCACATAGCCACTGCGGTCTGCAAAGTCTGACGGGGTGAGGAAGACACGACCTTGTTTTTTGTGGGGAACTTGATTTGAAGCGAGCACAGGCATTTGGGCAGTAGCGCAGGCTTGGGTTTTGGGCTGGAAGATGGAGTGGGCAGTGCGGGGCCGCAGCTCCTGCTGGGGCAGCAGCTCTGGCTTGTGGCTGTGGTCCCAGCCCATCACGTGCACCAGCTCCAAGATGAGATTTGCCATAACCATGCTGAACTCAAACTCCTGCTTCACGCGGCTCCTCTCCTCAGTGAGCAGGCCGGGCACAGCGCAGTTCGTCTGCTCCCTTCCCGGCTCCACGCCACTGCTGAGCTTGTCCATGAGAGCAGTGACACACAGGTAGTGCTTCACCAGGACAAACAGTAGATTCCCAGGGATCTGCAACAAGCACGGCTGTCAGACTCTAGCCTGCAGAACACCTCCAGCCCCTGGCTCTCTCCAAGCCACCAGCTCATCCACAGCCAGGCTCCTGTGATAGCTCCGGAGCAGCAGGCAGCAGCAGAGACCTCTCAGCCCACCCTCATCTCCCTGCTCAGAGATGAGGTTCTCCACATGCCTCTCCACCAGCCCCCAGCATCAAGCCAGGCCCAGATCCTTTGCCAGCTCTCCCAATACCCAGTCCTGCTCAGCTCCCCACTCCTGTCCCCAACAAGGACACCAGCTCTGGCACCCCACTCTCACCCCTCCTGACCCCTAAAGCCCACAGGCTGGCAGGGCCTGACACTACCTGGGGAAGGTGAATCCCCTCAAAGGACATGCAGTGCTCTTCAGAAGACATCATCTCAGCAAACAGCTCCAGCAAGGTGTAGCGACCGTCAAAGTCTACGTGCTGCTCGATGCCATCCTGCTGGCTCAGGGACAGCAGGACATAGGCTCGGCTCCCTGCAATAACAACAGAAATCCTTCAGGTCCCCTGAAGACAACTCTCACCCCACCTTCCCCCTGTGAGACAGACTTGCAGGCAAGGAACAGCTTCGCTGCTCAGTGTAACCTAGAACCGTGTTCTGTCCTTTAATCTGGACTGGCAACATTTTGCTCCACTGAATAACACCGCATTTTTTCCACCCCTAAAGCTGCAAGACTCCCCCAAAGCAGCAACCCCAAATAACTGACTCCAGAACAGGGTTCCAGGGAAGAAAAAAGTTAAGTTTTACCCTGAACCAGCCCCCCACCTGCCCCACTGGAGAGCCACATGAACTTGGGCACTAGGTCAAGGAAAGCCACCACCACTAGCAACCTTCCCGGTGCACCCGAGCCTCATCAGGCACTTCCAAGCCATGGCAGCTCCTCTCAAACGAGAGGACTGGGTGAGGACCAGGCCTCTGCCCGCCAGGGCCTGAGGAAAGGCTCCCTGCCAAGAACAGGCCAAAGCCTTCCTAATTGACAGCATGCAGCAGAGACACCCCAACACTCTGCCAAGCCCCTTGGCATAAGTCCTCCTAACAGTTAAGCAGCATCCCAGCTCAGAAACCCACCAGGGAAAGGGCTCCCAAGTCTTAGAGCACCCCAGATAACTATGACCAAGGAGCCACTTGGAAGCTCCACTCTGATTCTTCCCCTTTTGACAACAAGCCCCGGGACACACCGCATCCCAGGCATCCCACACCTACAAAAGGGACGGCACCCCTCAGCTGCCCAGCAGCGCCTCCTCAGTGGCACTGAGCAGTAGCAGCCCCCACCTGCATCATGCGAAGCCAGGGCCTTCAGCATCTTGCCCGCACTGCGGCGGATTTGCTTCTCTTTGTGACACAGCATCTTCATCAGCAAGTCGAGGGCTCCCGTCTCCTTGAAGGCACCTGCCAGCGAGGCAATGCTGGCGTACGCGCTCAGCACGTGGATGGTATTGAGGATGGAGGACTCGGGGGCCCCGCTCTCGGATATCTGCCGGCCAGCTCGCTGCACCAGGCTCCTGACATCAGCCTTCATCTCCAGCAGCGAGGCTTCGTCCAGAGGCACATCTGCAGCAAACGGGCTGGCTGCCTTCTCCTCCTTCCCCCACTGCCCTTCCAGCTTCCTCTTGCCCAGCAGCGCCGGGCAGCTGGCACAGACCTCTTCCGCAGACATCCACATGGAGATGTTCTCCGGCTTGGTCTCTGCAGAGGAGGCACTGCTGCCTCCCGCTGCTCTCTCTTCCGAGCTGACGATACTCCACTGGATAAGGTATTCGGGCTGGCCGTCGTGGCCTCGCCGCTGCCGAAGCAGCTCCTCCGGGTAGGCCTGCAGTTTGGGTCCCAGGTGCACAAGCAGGTTGCCATTATGCCTCTCGTTCACCATGGCAGGAAACGTGCCTGCAGAGACAGAGGGGAAGCAGAGGCAAGCTTTTATTTCCGAGCTGCACGCCAGGGAAAGCATGAGCAAGCATCTCAGTAGAAGCATCTGAAGAAAACCCCATTTTGCAGAAGCTCACATCCCCCCTCTGAGAAAACGAGCCAGTGTTTCAAATACAAACCCTGTTCCCAGCGTTACTGGCATGCATAAAGAGGTTCTCCTGAAAAATAACAAGGCAAAATGGGCCCATCCAGATCCTCTTATAAGACAGCAAATAACAACAGGAGACCTGGGTCCCGTTCTCATCTCTGCCACTGTCCACAACATGACCCTGTGCAAGTTGCTGCTTTTGCACTTCTGTTTTCCCTCTTGTTATTTACCATTTATATCTGTTTAGACTGCAAGTTTACCTAGAGCTTAAGACTTCAGGCAGACACTACGTCTCACTGTGGAGCTGGACCTAACTTGAGTTACCAGGCCCTGAAGAAAACAACCAGCAATTTCTCAGATCAAGTTCATATACAACAAATCAGGTCACTAGCTAAAAGTAACTCAGTATTTCCTCCTTAGCCTCCTCTCAGATATTCTTTGCCTTTCCAATGTTTAGTCAATGGGCAAATTCAACAAAACGAAAATATTGCTACTCTCTGCTGCCTGATTGTTCTGCGTAACTTAGGACTACAAAGAAGCAGCTATAACACTGCTTTCATCTATGCAAAGATGAACATGAATTAATTTGCTGTCTAAGACTGAGTTCCAGCAATCAGCTGGCCAACTGTAGACAATACCACACACAATGGACTGACATCATTACTACAAAGAATGCCAGATCAGAGTCTGATAAGAAGGTTCTCAGAGGAGCTCAGGCAGGTGGTAGAGGAAACACATGAACAAGCCCTCTTGCTGTTGCTTACACATACTAGCAAGAGAAGCAGTGAAGCAACAAACTGTTCAGTTCATGGTAACACAAGTTGTTCTTAAAAAAGGAGCTAACATCCACATGAAACAGTCAATCTATGAACAACTAAAGAAGACACTGACCATCAAAGACGATGATAGGCGCATTAAAGGTGCGTCCCAGGTGCTGCGAGAAGAAGCCTGAACTCCCAAGAAATTCAAACCTACCTTCCTTCAATTGTGCCTTCCCTGGAGTTTTCAGCAAGCCAGCTGGGAATCTTCTCACAGTCTCTCTGTAATAAAAGGATCAAGTTACTCTCCTGTGCTTTGTAACAGTGTTTAGATGCCGCATCATAAGCCAGACAATTGTTTTCCCTAACTGCTTGTACAGTGCACAAAAAAACCCTACCGCAAGAGGCTTGCATAAAATAAAAATCATAGTAAACCAAAAGTCTCTGTGAAGCATTATTTTATTTGATAACTTTCACACCATCCCTACATCATAGCATTCAGCATAAAAAAACCCTCTTTAGAGCAGGGGTCCAAAACGATGTGTAGCTAGGTAGGAGAGAAACTGGATTTAGGGTACCTACAGAAGTAGCTGCAACGTGTATGATGAGTGAGGAACACTGAAGCCTGTAACAACCCACTGCTAAATTGTTAGACTCCTTAAATAGAATCACAGAATGGTTTCGGTTGTGAGAGACCTTAAAGATCATCCAGTTCCAACCCCCCTGCCATGGGCAGGGACACCTCCCACTAGACCAGGCTGCTCAAAGCCCCATCCAGCCTGGCCTTGAACACTTCCAGGGACAGGGCATCCACAACTTCCCTGGGCAACCTGTTCCAGTGCCTCACCACCCTCAGAGTGAAAAATTTCTTCCTGATACCTAATCTAAATGCACCCTCTTCCAGTTTGAAGCCATCACCCCTCATCCTATCACCACACGCACTACATTAATATATTAAATACATGCACTACGGTAAGTTTCAGAGTTGTGGCAAATGTAAATGGCATAAAGCACCATGGCACCCGCTTCAGACATACATCCAGCCCAGCCCAGCCCAGCCCAGCCCAGCCCAGCGTGGGCACAGACAGGCAGCGCACCCCATCCCAGCCCCGGGAGCGCAGGGCCGCAGTTCTGCCCGCCCATGGAAACGAGCGGCGACGCTAAAAACCATTTGCCTCGGCAATGGCCGACGCGGAAACGACGGGTTTTCTTCCGGGCCGTTCCTCAGCAAGCCCAGCTCCACCTCCCGGCCTCTTCGCTCACCGCTGCCCCGTCGCCCCCGCCGCGGGAGCCGCAGTGAGGCAAGGGACAACGGGGCCCGACCCCGCTGCACGGGCAGACGGCTCCCCCCACACACATCTGCCCCGACAAGGGGAAAAGGAGGCGCCCACTCACGCCTCGGCAGCATCGGGAGGTCCCGTCCCCACCCGGCGCCGTTTCACTTCTCCTCCCGCGCCGTTAAGCGCCAGGGTCGACGACGTGGCCGAGACCGGCGACCTCCGCCACCCGCACTTACCGCCGCCGCGCCCCACTTCCGGGTCTCCGGCACGCAAGGGCGCGCGGACGACGCCCGCTACGGGTGGTGGCGAGGGCCAGCAGAGCTCGCGGGCGGGCGCGGTTGCCGCCTCCTCCCCTCCGCCAGCGCTGGGGGCCGGGGCGGGGGGGGGCTGTTTGTGGGGTGTCACAGGGCTGCTGCCCACCCACCCCTTCCTGTGCTCCCTGGGTGTAGGAACAGAAAAATATGAAAAATCATATCTTGTGATTCTCCTAGCTAATAATTAGAAGCGATACAAAAAATTGCGGTCGGGAGCTGAAGTGGGGAAGCGTCGGATCTGGGCGAGGGTAGAAAGGCCTTGCAGAGGGATCGGGCCAGGCTGGGTGGGTGGGCCGAGGCCAATGGTAGGAGGTTCGACAAGGCCAAGTGCCGGGTCCTGCCCTTGTGTCACAAGGGCCTCACACAGCGTTACAAGCTTGGGGAGGGGAGGAGTGGCTGGAGAGCTGCCTGGTAGGAAAGAACCTGGGGGTGTTGGTGGACAGCCAGGTGAATACGAGCCAGCAGCAGTGTGCCCAGGTGGCCAAGGCGGCCAACAGCATCCTGGCCTGTACCAGGAACAGCGTGGCCAGCAGGACTAGGGAAGCGATCATCCCCCTGTACTCGGCACTGGTAGGGCCCCACCTCGAGTGCTGGGTCCAGTTTTGGGCCCCTCACCACAAGAATGACATTGAGGTGCTGGAGCGTGTCCAGAGAAGGGCAATGGAGCTGGTGAGGGGTCTGGAGCACAAGTCTTACCAGGAGCGGCTGAGGGAGCTGGGGTTGTTTAGCCTGGAGAAGAGGAGGCTGAGGGGACAGACCTTATTGCTATCTACAACTACCTGAAAGGAGGGTGTAGAGAGGTGGGGGTCGGTCTCTTCTCCCAAGTGACAGGCGACAGGACAAGAGGAAATGGCCTCAAGTTGCGCCAGGGGAGGTTTAGACTGGATATTAGGAAAAATTTTTACACTGAAAGGGTTATCGAGCATTGGAACAGGCTGCCCAGGGAAGTGGTTGAGTCACCGTCCCTGGAGGTGTTTTAAAGATGGTAGATGTGGTGCTGAGGGACATGGTTTAGTGTTGGTTTTGTCACAGTTAGGTTGATGGTTGGACTGGATGATCTTAAAGGTCCCTTCCAACCTAGAGGATTCTATGATTCCATGAAGACTGCATCTGCGAGAGCTCAGGTTGCTTGCGTTACACTCCACGTTGGTTGGTTGTGACTAAAGAACTTTGTCAAGGACTTTTGGCGGGTAGGTGAAAGGAAGGCCAAAAGCCTGTGACGTCAGCGCTAACATTATTGCAAATGCAACGTTAACTAAAAATTGCAGATAGCCAGTGCAGCAGCTTCTTCTGGCCTAGGGTTGTGGGAACAGTGCCAGCCCTGCGCCCCATCCTCCTGATTTGTCCTGCTTCAGTGGGAACTGTGCTCGCTCTTGGCAGGTTTGGGGTTGTATGACTGCCCTAGTCTCAGCACTGCTAGAGAGGCAATTGAAGCCAGTTGCACACAAGTTTGGCCTGTTTCTGGTTCCTTTCCTGCTTTGGTGTTACACTGCTCTATAATGCTCATACCATAAAATCTAAATTCTTACCGTTTGCCCATATTTCCCTCCCTTGACAGGCCTCACAGCTGTTAACTCCAATCCAGTAGGTGCAGGTTTCTATCAGTCTATTAACATCTGCTTTAAATTATAAACAAACATTAAAATCAAAGGCTGAACAGATGAGAAGCTGCTTTCTTATTTGATCCTGGAGCAACTTCAGGTTTCGTTTCTACCCTCAGTGCCAATGCAGCAGATTAGACAATTTCCATGTTTTACAATAGCAATCAGCAATTAATATAAACAATATAATCGCAATTAACTATAGGCTGGATAAATCAGTGCAGTGCTGCATCTGTCTGTGGGGACCATCCTCTAAAGCTGTGGCACCAATAGTGGACTGCAAATGTTTGTGTTTCCAAGGCAGCCTCTTGATTTCTGTATTAGTTCGTGTAACCTCTGTTGATGCTCTCTTTCCAGAATCCCATGGATGCTCTTGAAATCTCTGTGTTTTCCATTAACGTCATTTTCCTTCCCTGTTAACGCACAAGGCATTGTTAAAATTTAGAGGATCAAACTGGTATTCAGTTAACATCATGCTTTGCCTTTACAAGTCACTTCATCTCTTGTAGAGACAAACACAGTGTATTTGCATTAATGAAGGGAAAAATAACTTCCTAAATGCCACACAACTACATAAAAGCTGACACCATGCACATAACCATTGCTATTTTCCTCTGTTCTTGGCAACTGTTATTTTGTGCATGTGCTGCACCTGCAACGCTGCTGTGTTTAATGTCACAAACACGAGGTGGTGATAAAGCTCTGAAGTGGGAAATGCAGCCTGGCTGGTAACGTTGGCTGGTACATCAGCTGGCAACATCCCGTAGCCAAAATTGTCACCAACAATAAATGGCGGCGGCCGGGTAGGACACAGGCATCTTGTTTGTGATGCTGAGATGTTTCCTGTGGTATTTATATGCTCTGCTTATGTTCTTGGCTCTGATCGTCTTGATACCATGCTTAGTCATTTATCCTAAAAATAAAGGTTATGTCTGTGGTGTCTTGCTCCATGTTAGGAGTTTTATATGTCCTGCACAGACCCCTGTGTACATGGGGTTTGTGGTGCTGAACCCCGAGACGTATCCCCGTAGGCATGCTGAACATGGGGCTGGCTGTGGTGTAACCCGTTAAAAGTGAAGCACCTCCCCTCCCAGTGGGGAAAGAGGCATTTCATCTGTGTTCTGCTCCTAAGCACTTTACAGTCTTCTCTTCTGCTACACTGAGATATATTTTCTTCAAATCGCGCTGTGATGAATAGTGCAGTCCCTCTACCGCACAGACTTTTACCAGTGCTAAGTTTTCCTTACATTACACTGGTGTCTGCTCCAGGACCTGATGCTATGTAGAGGCTAGTAGTTGCATTTTTAGCTGGCGTACTGTTGACCCAGGATGATCATAACGAGCCCTTTGGTTTCTTTCCCACCTTTAGGCAGTTTACTGAGCCTCCACGTACCCTTGTCCTGGCTTCTAGGGGCCTACACGCATCCGCCTCTGACCTGACTTTAAGTAATGCCTCTCTGGTTTGGACTTGGAATAGCAGTTTTCTGCAGGGAATTTAACAGTCTTGGCGCTGGGCCTCTTGAAGACAATGGTTAAGCTCCATCCTTAAAGACATCAGTTGTCCACAAGTAATGGACTTGGAAGAGGGGAGGGGAAACAACCTCATTTTCATTTGAGAACTGGATCAGACACCTGTCAACGTCAGAGGAAGCTGTTCTGCCTGTGGCCTTTCAACTGGTTTACTTTAAAGCCCAGTTGGTTCTTTCTCCTTGTCCAAAGGCCTGGGGATGGTGCTGCACACCCCAACCGCCATGTCTGGATGCTCTGAGATGCCAGCTGCATGACACGGCCTTGGCCAGCATCCCTTATCTGTTGAGTCCCGTATCAGGTAAACACTACCTTAACATCAGCATCACACAAAACTTTTATCTATCCTGGAAATACCTCTGTCACTAATAAAAAATACCTCTATCCTCCTTCGGTTTGTGGTAGGTTATCAATACATAATCCACCTGGGGCCAGGCCTGGGGATCATCTTTTCTTTGATGTTACCATGGCAAAAATTCCTTTTCCTAGGCTTTAGTTATTGCATAACTATCCCATAAGCAACACGGGCTGTTTGTCTTCCCCATTTTAACTCTTGCTTGGGGTCCTCCTGCTCCTCCCTGTTAACACTTCTGAATGAGAACAATTCTTTTTCGAAAGTCCCCGTTCCTCCTCACTCCCGGTTTTTATTTCTCCTGATTGGACACCATGCCCTGCTCACCAGCACCGTTCCCAAGCTTTCAGAAAGGACAGCCCTCACAGCCCTGCTCTCCACCACAGGCCCCCTCTGGCCCACCCACTGGCTCTGGGACTCCCACGGTACAAGTCCACCCGGTCAGGTCTCACCTGTGCAGGAGGCAGCGGGGACGGAGACTTTTGCAGAGAGCCCCTCTTTGCCACATCATGTCCATACAGCCCCCCACCCTCCGTAGTACACAGATGCAGGAATCTGCCTCTGATCCCCCTTCACTGGCCCTACCTAAGGTGCGTGCCATCCCCTCCCGCAAAGCACAGCCAAGATCCAAAATCTGTGCACAAAATGATAACATTTATTGAAAGAGTAATTTTTTTTTTTTTTTTTAATACAAAAGAAAGCTCTGTACATAGTACTGTGATTACTTCCACATCCTTCCAGAAACACAACCCTGGAAACTGGAGGGAAAAAAAAAAAAAAAAATAATCCCACACACACTTATGCGTACACACGCGCACACACGCACGCACACACACACAACCCTCAAACCAGTAAAATGAACTAAAAATGTCACCACACAATAAATGCCATTTCATCCCTGATACACAAGTGTTCTTACAAGTCTGCACTTAAATAAAATACACCATTAGCGTTTAACCAGCAGTTGCCTTTGGGGAGCCAGGGAGGGGATGCAGACCCCCTGCAGCAGCAGGGGCACTGCCACCATCCTGGCCCAACAGCTCTGCTCCACCCTGCTAGCACAAGCAAAGCGGAGCAAAGCCAGGCCACAGTGATGTGCTGGGGCAAAGGACAACGCAAACCCCAATCCCATCCTTCTCCCTGGAAGAACCCCTAGCTACCCAGCCTTGTTTTGGAAGGATCACTGAGCAGCTTTCCTATACCTAGCGATGCCACATGGCACAGCACTCCCACGTGCTCCGAGCTGCGGGGGTACGCATCACTCTCGGAGCAAGGATACTAAGGGGAGGCAGCATGCGATGTCACTCTCACCAGATGGGCCACCCCACTCCCCACGAGCCCTTCCCAGGCTGCATTAACAGACAGAGGGCTGAAAGACCGTTGCAGGAGCTCTCTGCACAGGGGGGCTTGGAGGGGACCTGTCCATGTCTGTGCGCTAAGGAACGGCCATAGAGGGGAAACTACAGCCCAGATCATCAGCTAAGAGTCCAGGAGATGCTACCCGCAGAGTGAGCAGGGGAAAGCAGGGATCAGCCACTGCTAGCCACTCGCCACCCAGGGAGGAGTGGGGATGCCCGTATCCCTTAGGCACGGGTAGCACTGCTCCACACCAAAAGCAGTGACAGAAGCACCACAGGTCCCAGGACCAGAGGTGAACAGGGCGGCCATCAGAAACCCCAGCCCATCTCTGGCTCCCAGGCACACTGCAAGCCCCTTGCTCCTGAGGGATGGGTTTCCCACTTCTAGAGAAAAGCCACTGCTTCACTTGCCTTGTGCCCGTTAAGCCCAAAGTGATGGGTATGGAGTCCTCAGTACAGGTAGAGGGAAACAAGCATCCCACTCGGTTCAGCTTGATCCCCTGGCACATGCTGGTGGGTGGAGAGTGCAGCTTAAACGCTAATGCTGAGGGAACATGTCCAAGGTTACAATACAAACTCAAAAGCAAGGCCCCTTTCCTGCCTCCATGCCCACCCACCCCTCTCCCATCCCCCTGGTACAAACCCCATGAAAACTGTACAGGAGCCAAACTTTTATTCCTTAAAGAATTACATAAATACTGAGTTTAACACTTAGAAAAATAAAGTCATTTTCTTTTTTTTTTTCTTTTTTTTTTTTTCTTTTTTCTCCAAGGCTTCTTTTGTCTTTAACTTAAAAAAAAAAAAAGTTACAGTAGCTGCTTCTTCCCCTAAAGATTCAGCAGCTTCTCTCACTTGCTCACTCTCCCTCCAGGGACAGGGCTAGGTAGCAGAGCCATTCACAGCAACTCCCATGCAGGACCAAGCATGCTCCAGCCCTTCTCCCCCGGCCTCGCTGAGCCCGCAACAGGCATCACAGCTGCTCCTCCACAGCCCAGGATGGCCTGCAGGTCACCCTGGCGCTCAGAGGAAGAGCCTGCCGCCTACCCAGGAGCTCAGTGCCCCATTGGGCTCTTCCCTTTGACACTTGAGTTGTTTCTCCACCTTGCATCAGACACAGAAATTCAGAAAGCATTGGCCGGAGCTGCGGGGGATGTGGGAAAGACCCAGCCACGTTCCCCTGGGTGTACGGAGTCCGCAAGCAGTGCGAGGGCTAAGAAGAGAATGTGGGACTAGGCTGGCCACGGAGCCCCCCCCAGGAGCTCTCCCGGGGCATCGTTGTGCTCCTGGGCATCCACCGACCACCTCAGCTGCGGGAGGGCAGCCGCCCGGGCAGAGCCAGGCAGGCTGCAAATCTGCCGGGCAGCCCAGCGAGGAGGCACTGAGGGCAGAGGGCTCGCTGTAGCGCATACAAGGAGGACCGGGCCATCTGCCGCAGGCTGTGCCCTGCCCTCCAGAGGGAGGGCGCGCAGGCCCAACCAGAGACGCACATGCAAGCTGGCCACTCGCCCCTGTCCAGAGCCCGGGGCAAGTTGCTGCGGCCAGGACCCTTCACCCCCACAAAGGCACATTGCTGAGGCCAGCAGCACAGCCTCGGCCCGCTCTGCTCCAAGCTGCGCTCGCAGGATGGCTCTGGGTCTGAGCTAAGCCCCACGCAGAGCAAACACTCATGGGCGAGGTGATTCGGAGCGCCCAGAAGGAGCCGGAGCCTCCAGCTGAGCGTGGCCCGCAGTACTTATTTACAGCGCAGAGCAATCCTCTCCTCAAGAGACACGTTTCTTTGGCTGGCGTGAGACAAGCACAGCTATCGCAGCATCCAAACGCTCCCAAGCCCTGCATGGCTCCAGCACAGCTCCAGCCCAGGTGGGTCCTGCAGCCCCACGCGCATGCCTGTGTGTGTGTGTGGGGGGGGTGAGTGGGTGCGTGTGTGTGTGTGTGTGTGTGTGCATGTGTGGATGAAGGAAACGTGAAAAGGCAACAATAAATAACTGGTGCAGTCTGTACGAGAAGGAATTGCCACCAGCCCCGGCACTGGCATGACAAGCCAGGGACAGCACAAGGCCGGCAGCAGAGGCCTCTCAGTCACTCTTGGCGCTGTGTGAGGTGTCCAAGTTGACCACCTGCAGCTCCGTCAGGCTGCTGCCACTGCTGCTCTGCTGCCCGATGACAGCCATCTAGAGAGAAAAGGGAGGAGGAAGCACTGGGGGACAGCATGCCCTGAGACCATGTGTGCCGGCAGCCAGGGTGGCACTCTCCTCTCTGGGCACCTGTCCAAGGAGGGCAAGACTTCCTCATCCAAGGGTGGGTGGCACTGACATCTTTCCCAGACCTGAGGACTGGCCCTACCCAAGGGCCTGGTTCTGCCCAGACTCACAAAGGATGTACAGGCACGGGCAGAGCAAGGACACCCCCTGAACACCCGTGAGTACCACTCTCCACCTACCTGGTGAAGCTGGACAGCTGAGACCGGGATCTGAACGGTGCCTGATGGGGCTGTCAGGAACACTTGGGGGACGCCACCTGCCACGGAGAGAGAGCACAAATGACACCGTCCCTTAAACAGTCCTCTTCCATGGGTCCTTTCTCTGAGCTCCATGGAGATTCAACAAGGATGAATGTTCCTGTTTGCATGCATGGAGGCATCCCCAGAGAAAGTCACATGCGCTAGCTTTCCAAATGCTGGGAGAAGCAGGCACAAGCTCTCAATCCAAGTCTTGCCTGCGTGGCTTCATGCTGCTTTGCCCCCTCGAGCAACCACGCGTCCTCTCCAGAGTCTCCTAGCTCCCTCCACTGCCTGCCCCATATGCCACCCATCACAGCAACCTTCACCCTTTTTCCCCAGCAAACGGTTCAAGCAATCCTTTACACAGGAGAATGGCAGGATCTAAAAGCATGCATCACGCATCCCCCTTGCCAGGCCTTTGTACAGCCACTAGGTCTACTTAGAAGCAAATTCTCCGAAATTAACAGACAGCATAAATACATATGAGAAGGAGAAAAATCAGGGTGTCAGAGCACTCAAGGGAGTATTGACAGACAGCTGTCTTACCCTGATCCTGGACCTGGCCGTGGGACACCTGCATCGCTGAGGGCGCTTGTGAAAAAGCGTTGAGGACTGCGAGTCCACCGTCCGCAAGGCCAGATGTGGGCGCGTACATCACCGCATGTGGGCTGGGGTACATCATGTGGCCACCCACAGTGGTTGGCACAGACGACGTCATGATGGTCGCTGGGAGGGTCACTGGCACCAGGACAGACTACACGTGAGCCACACGAAAGGAATCTTGCTACACTTACACACCTGCTCAGCATCCCTCCCTCAGCCACCCTTGGCATGCTGTCCCGAAGCAGCAGGTGCATGGTGATACCCATCTTGCTCTCCCAAGCTCCTGGGGAAAAGCCCCAGGGAACAGGCAGGAGAGTTCAAACCTCTCCTTTCATGAGCGAGTATGAGAGGACAGAAAAGCACAGTAGCCAAATATCCCAGAACTGAACTCAACTTAAGATGCGAGTTTCCTGATGAAACTTTAATGACACTGTTGAACTGGATTCAGCCTGCACTCGGCGCTGAACTCAGATTTTGCTGACAGCAGAGGTGTCCTCTGCGTATACAGTAAAAATCTCAAATAGATGCGAGCCAGGGCCGTGTGCTAGGGCCAATGTTGGCTCACTAAGAAACCATCTCAGAACTGGGCAACCTGTTCCGAGCCCCAGGCTGCAAGTAAGAGCAGATGATGTATCTGGAAAGTCTCTGGAAACCCTTTGTAAGGTGCCCTACGTAGACACAGCATAGCCCAGGGGCTGGCAACAGGGATAAATACACCTGGGAAGCTGTCAGAAAGGCTGGGATAGAGTTGGTCTGAAGAAGGACCGTGGGCAAGGAGCAGGCGTGAGGTCTGTTGGTGTGGGTTGTTATCAGCAGTGGTTAGGAAGGAAGACAGAACACGGTTACCATAACATCCAAATTACCTGTTCCGCTGGAAGAGGTCTGGGTAAGGTCAGTGCTGCTGTCACTAGAGGGAGACGTTTGCTGCGGTGCCTGGTGCACCTGGATGGCCTGGACTGGGACCTGCTGAGCCATGGTACCACCTGGGGTGAGAGAGGAGCCCATAAGCCTGTGGCTCAGCAGGGGATACGGGCACATTGGGCCATGCGAAAGCCCTCCAGTCCCTCCCTGGCCGTACACAGCTCTGCAGTGTGGCTCTGCACTGAGCTGGGGAAGGCTAGCCAAAACCAGCACCTGGAAGAAACCAGGCCCTGCCCCAAAGAGCAAGCTAAAACCCCCTCTTTCCTGGCACACGGGGGCCAAGGAAGGGTTAGCTGGCCTACAGGGCTCCAGAGAGAAAAGGAAAGGCCACAGCAGCTTTTGTCCAGCTCCCAGGCATGGCTCAGGAATGTCTGGGACCCTCCTCAGCATTGCTGGATCCACCAAGACACAGCGCAGAAGATGTTGGGAGGAGAGGGCCCAGCACTGCCCACGCTCAGCCAGCCCTGCAAGGATCATCTCACTGCACCGAGCAGAACTGCGAGAGCCCAAATGACAATGACCAGGCCAGCTAGGGTTGGCTGTCTTCACACTCCGGAGCACAGCTATCTCACCCAGCTTGTGGCCTCAAGGACACTGCAGTGCCTTAACACAGGGATTAGAGACCACTGGGCCACAAGGCGTGCACCCCGGAGCTGCAGGGGCATGGCCACACAGCCTCCGGCCCAGCCCACTCACTGCAAAGCTCTTCAGCTCCAGAGACAGAGCTCGGCACAGAAAGCTCCCCATCAGGCTCGGGTCCTGTCTCCAGAGGGAAGAGCAAGGGATGGCAGAGGCCAGGAATCACCAGCCACCTCGCTCAGACTGGGCATCTCCTCACACACCGTGCAACAGAGACACACATCCGTTATTCTCTTAGCTCCTACAGATCACAAGGTAAATTCCGTCCCCTTGCATGGGATCACGCTGTCTGCCTGGGACCACAGGAGCCGTAAGGGCTCCAAGAAAGCATGCAGGCTATCGGACTCATCGACTTGGGCACACACAGGCAGGACACAAGGAATACTGTATTGCGCTCAGTGCCAGTCCCCAGATGACAGCTGCCCCGACAAAGTAGAGCCTAGCCCTGCTCTGAAACTCCATCCAGGAGCATGCCCAGCCCCAGTGCAATACCTGGAGATCCTTGACTCAGCACAACAAGAAGTTCCTACAAAGGACACTGTACACAAGGCAGCACAGCAGCACCACTCCCTCCTCCGCTCTGGGTCTCTATCCTAATCTATCCTCGGCACCATGGTTCAGTGACTGACTGCAGATCCAAATACAAAAGCAAGGGCAGCTGCTCAGAGCCAAATGCCAGCACTCAAAAAAGCATCCGTTGGGTGTCTAAGCCCCTGTGGTCTCCTTCCATCAGTCCTTCTAGCAGCACAGTTCAGCCTCAGCGCAGCTGCACTAGGGACCTATCTCCTCTGCATTTACTAGCCACAGAGCAAACCCTGGGGCAGGAGACTGACAACCCACTGCTTCCCTTGGTCTGTATCCCCCCAGGATGCTGCTCCTGCCTATGCCAAGCATTCTCTGCCCTGTCTTCCCATCTCTCCCCCACAGCCAGGGTGCCCTGTGCTCTGCCTCCTCTGTACTCCCACCTCAGTTGGGGGTCACCTCTCTGGCCAGGACCAGGACCCCCACAGACACCTCCATCCCCCCACCTCAAGCAAGCGGAGGAGAAGCGAGTGCTGACCTGTCAGCGACACGATCTGCCCTCCAGCTCTGGCAGGGAAGCGGAAGACTGTCTGTTGTGCCTGCTGCAGCTGTCCAGCCGTACCCGTGACCACCTGGCCCTGCTGGCTGGAAAGAGCCAGGGAGTGCGGCTGTAACTGAGTGAGAGGAATGGTAGGGGTCCCCGGAGAAAGGGAAGCACCTGCCAAAAGGAGGGAGAAAGAAAGGCTTTGTCACCACCAGCTCTTTTCACTCCCTCCAGGCTTCTCGGTGCTGCCCTGGGGTCCCAGCTCAGCTCCCTGACACCATGCCCTTCCCAGCCGCAGGGCCAGCTAGCAGCACTCTAAGGAACAGTCACTACATGACCCTTCTCCAGCCACTGGTCTGGCTGGGCTCAAGCAAGGAATCCCAGCCAGGTTCACCCTACAGCAGCAACCACTCTGTTTCCTCCTGCCACTAGGTCCCCTCTCCCTCTGGAGAGGGCAGCAACACACTCCAGGTGCAGAGATGGATGGATGCAGTCCTCAGCCCCTAAAGGCACTGACCTGACATGAGGGTGAAGCCGGTGGGTATCGGCATGAGGCCCCCAGATGTCACTGCACTGGCTCCAGTAGTCTTCAGCACTGTCCCGTTGGCACTGGTGACGGCATTGGGGCTGATGCTGGCAGACACTGGCGCCAGGTAATTAGTGATGGGGAATGACGGGCCACTGCTGACCTGCATGGAGGTCGAGGTGGTGGGGGCGGTCTGGATGGTGGACGTTGTCCCCGGCAGGTTGGTGACAGTGAACGCTGGTTTCAGTGCGTCCTGGGGAAGGAGAGATTGTGACAACTCAGACCAGGCATTGGATCTGGTCAACATGCACCCATGAGACCAAACCAGACTCCGTAGGTTGCATCCCCGTGCTAAACCATACCCCATAGCCTGCTGCCAGCACGTGGAGCAGAGCCAGGGTAGCAGAGAGGAGTTACTTGTACAAACATGAGGAGACTGTGCCCAGTAATGCAGCATGAGGAGAGCTGGAGAGAGCTCAGCGTAAACCTTGGATACAAGCCCAGGGCCACACGGGTCCCCTGAGAGACTTCCCTGCGAGACAACAGGGGACGAAGCAACCCTTCACCTCCCCAGGAGTCCCCATAGCCTCCAAGAAGAGAACAGCCTCTTTTTTGGCACACACCAGGCAAAAGCAGTCCTTGCAGGGACAGACGTAAAGGCAAACACACTGTCTCCTGTCAGGAACACACACCACTTCCCTTATGGCAGGAAACACATGGCCAAGAATTAGCCGAGAACTGGCTCTTAAAGGCAGCCGTGCACCAAAAACAGCAAGGGAGAGGTGAGCAAGGCCAAACCCTGACACCAGGGAGGCCCAAACCCAGTCCTGACAGCTGCTTTGGCAGGCCCTGGGGAATGCTTCCACAAATCTCCCGGAGCAAAGGGGAAGCACCCATTTGCCAGTGCACTAGCAGGAGATCGGCACGAGGCAAATGCTTCCAAGGGACCCCACATGTTAGCTACAGCCAACACGCACCACAGTCCTGCAAGGAGCGTCGGAGCCCTGTGCCTGCCTGAGGACAGCATTGCCAGGGAAGCTGAGCACCAGGAGGAAAAGTGCCCTGGGCTGGGCAAATGCTAGCCTGAGAGGCTGGCCTCCTGGACCTGGGAAAAAGGGAGGAACATGTATGCCAGGCTGCAGGGCATGTAACACCCCAGTTTCCGCAGCCACAAAGCATGTGGCTGGACGCAGCTTGGATCTGGAGGAACCAACCAAGCCCAGCACGACCCCCATGCTTCCTTCCTCCAAATCCCCTTTTGGATGCCCAGGGTCTTCATGGCCCCTCTCCTGCCCTGCTCAGCTGGCCAACAGCAGACTGCAAATACACTGTTCCACAGGAGACCGCGCCACAGGCCACAAGGGACCTGCTGTCCCCCTGCCCTGCCATGGCTGCCGGCACGCCTGGGAAGAGTTAAGGCTGCCACACTCCCACCCCTCCCGCTGCAGGCTGGTGGGCCCAGCTCTCCCACGTGCTAAGCCTTGTTCCCAGCTTGTCAAGCTGCCAGGAACGAGGAATTCACAGCTCAACGAACAGCTAAAAAAGGGAAGGCAGCCCATTTTGGACAGGGGGAGCCAATCCCGGGCACTCAGCCGTGCCCCAGGGCCTGGGGAGGGAGGAGAGCAACGCCCCTCCGCCTTGGCACCGGAATCCCTGAAGTCCGAATTAGAAGAGGCACGTGATAACAGAGCGGAGCCCAGCAGAGACACTTTCCATTAGCTCAACCACAAACTCCTGCCATCCCACATGGGACATGGAGGCTGTGGGCGCTCTCCCCACGTGGGATACAGGGCAGAACTCCCCCCGGCCCACTTGGCCATGGGAGCCATAGCAGAGCAGGGCGGGTCCCGTTCCCAGCTGGAAAAGCCAGGCTCCCTCATTCCCAGGCATAGTCCTGACGCTGTAACACCTCAAGATATAGTCTCCAAGCAGCCAGGGCACTTAGCATCCCCCCACTCTCTGAACTCTCACAGCTGGAGGAGGCATCCCAAAAGATTCACAGCATCCTACTCGGGGGGATTCCCAGGACTCTCTAAAAGCACAAGGGCAAACCTCAGTATTCCCTGATACTACGAGGGCAAACCTCATAGTATGACCTGTGCAGAGGTGCTTGGGAGGGAAGCTGCGCCAGCAGGCTCAAACTATGCATGTCCCATCTCTGCTCTCCCTACTCTGCCAGTGGCGAGACTCAGATTCCTCCATTCTCTGCTGTGTTTTCTCATGGGCTGCAGCAATGGCTCCCGGTACAGAAAGAGAGCTGGGAGAGACCTTGGGATTGGACACCCATTGCCTTCTCCCCATGCCTGTCTGGGATGCCTCAGAGCCCCTGGGCGCCTTGCTCCCCCCAGCACCCTGCAGAGCCCAGACTACATGCATGAGGCCAGCCTTCACTAGGAGCCAAGTCATGGGTCACCTTCAGCAGAGATTACCCAAGAGGCCATGGAGAAGCCCCGAGGCAGCACAGCAGCCCTGAAGTCCCTTCCCTTCCTGACCCTGCTGCACATCTATTCCCCACCACAGCTCACTGCAAACTTCAGTTCGCAGAGCAGTGCCTGAGGAATCGACCCGCAGCGGAGAAGTGCAGCATAGCATCAGGAGATGTCTGCACAGACCCACGCCACTGTGCGTGCTTGATAAATGCTACACAGCGTGAGTGGATAACAGGCCATCCGATGCCCATCCTGGACCATAGCAGGGTCTTGGGGACAGAAACAATCCCACTCCACAGCTTCTGGGGGCTGCCTAGGACAATGCTGTTCAGCATGGCCCAGGCTCACCATCCAGCATTATTCCGCAGACACTGTGGGACAATGGGCCTTGGTACTACATGGGAAATACCAATCTGGTCTCCAACACCTGGTCTACATTCCAGATGTGGCAGGAATTCCCACCTTTCCCCCACCCCAAAGAGATGACCAGATCAGGACTGCTCCTACACTCTCATCCCAATCTAGAGCCCCTGAACTTCCTCCAGAATCCCCTCTCCCACATAACCAAACCCAGGAGATTACATGAGGGCATTGTATCCTTTGGGGCCCGCAGAAGATCAGACAGGTCAGCGCACGACAGTATCACGGTGAGGATGTAGCTCCTGTCTGGAAAGTACAGTGTGCCCCAGTCCCAGCTGCGGTCCGGGCTCAGCTCCATGGCAGGGAGTTTGGGTTTGGCACAGCAGGAGCATCTCATAGCTGCTGCTGGCTGCAGCACAGAGGAATACCAGCAGGCTGCTGACTGCAGGTAACAGCCTGGCTGCATCGCTTCCCCCTCTGCCGCAGCAGCTGAACACAAGCAGGTTTTGTCCCTACAGAAGTCCAGGAAACAGAGCTGACAGGCAGGCTGGGGAGCAACTGCCCAACCCTCTCAGAGCATCCTAGGTGGCTGGACCTGACAGTCCAGGCACTTAATTTCCTACCACCTCCTCCAATGAGGCACCTGTAACCCAGCCCTGTGTACCACCCACCCCTCAGCAAGGACGCCAGCCACCTCGCATGGCCCATCCACAGACTCCCTTCACCCTCAGAGGGCTTCTTGGTCTATCCGAATTGGGCTGATCTATGACAGAGCACCAAGCCAGGCTTCCAGCCCTGCAGAAGGCACAGCAGGACTGGGGAGGGTCAGGGTGGGACTGTCCCCAGCCCCAGGGCCTGCCATGACAAGAACTCTCAGCAGGTCAGGGGTGGGTTTAGCCAGAACGTCAATCAGAAGACAGGGCCACAGGGCTACTCCAGCCCCACAACAAATGCTGGCTGGGGCCACAAGGCACCCCGCGTGAAGCATTACTACTCGTGAGTACTGGGATGGAGCTTGCAGAGTATTAAGTGGGGGCTGCATGAGAAAGCGGGCAGAGAGAAGCTGTGTTAAGATCCCCTCTGCAGAGTAACTGCACCCCAAAAGCACGCTCCCTTTGGGGCCACCCAGCAGCATTTTCAGGGAAAATCTTAAGGGATATGATGTGGACAAGCCCCGTGCCAGGGATAGGTCAGCTGCCATGCACAGCGCTTCCCGTGCCTCCAAATAATTCCAGGCACGGGTAATTTATCTTATGACAAAATGCCCACGGGACTCGCCTTTTCATCTAGGAAAAGTCCAAAAGACACAAGTCTCGACAGACACAGGCTGCACAATGGAGAAACTGCTGGTGACAATGGGGTCCTTTGCCTGCTGGAAAGGGCTGGCACAGCTCACACTAGGAGGCACCCAGGGGAGTCTTGCCAGACTGGGACAGCCAGGACTGTTGCTGGGCTCCCATCAGCAGGAAGCCTTCCCAGGGACTCTTTCAGGCTCCAGCACAGAGCTCTCCAGCCAGCAACACCTTGGCCCACCACAGCTCCTCCGTCTGCAGGGATCTCCGGGACTGCTTATATTTCTCAGGGCTCAGCAACTATAAGCTTTTCCTTGGTTCTTGGCTTTTGCTTGCACTGCGCACACATAGGGAAGAGGGCACGGAGGAATCGTGGCTGCCGGGTACCCAGCATCACCACAACCAGAGCTGCCGGGCTGCCACAGGATACAAACACGCAGCTGAACACCCCTGTAGCCCCAAACACACTGGGCACACCTCAGGGTTGCACCCGACGCCTTTGGGATTACAGCACAGAGATCCCAAACACCCTTCTCCAGGTTCTGTCTGCTTAATGTTCAGTGGCTACTGTATGGCAAGGATGCTGCTGTGGCCCACGTACAGTTGGCCAGAGGGCTCCTAGAGCAAGGCCACAGTTCATCTTAAAGGATGCTTTTGCAAGAAGCCCAGCACCCATGCCATGAGCACAGGCACAGCAGAGCTGCAGCAACTCACAGCCCCCAACAGCACTCCAGGAAGGCCTGGGAAGCTGTGGCACAACCCCCAGTTCAGCACGTCGTCCCAGCTTTGCACCACAAACTCCCCCGCCTCCCATCTCCAAGCGCCTGCGGATCCGAGCCCTAGCCTGCAAAGGAAGCAGCAGTAGCTCCGAGGAACAGCACGAGGGGATGCAGGGACAAGACAGGGCCCTTCCAGAAGAAAAGGGCCATTGCCTGACCCTGCACCCACGGGCAGGCCCTCGGCAGCACCCTGGGCGAGAGGCCACAAGTAACAGGGGCAGGCAAGGGCCGGTGCCTGCAAGGGACACCAGGCAGGGAGCAGAAGCGGCCCGTCCAGCGAAATGTTTCCATTCCCCATGTCCTCCCTGCCCCCTTCCAAAACAGCACCAAAGCAAGAGACAGCTGCAGCTTATAAGGAATGTGAGGGGCCCTGCCAGGGACTCTGGCGAGGGAAACCAGGCCTTATAAGGCCATGGAGGCAGAATCAAATTTTTATCAATGAGTGCAAGAGCACGGAGACGCCCGGGGAGAGATAACGGCGCCGAGAGCTGGCCAGGGGGGTGGGCTGGGCCGGTGGGGAGCCCCGCTGCAAAGGCCAGGGCCAGGACACCTGCCACCCACTTCCCTCCCTCTCCGAATCCCCACTACCGCCAGCCAAGGGAAGGAACCAGCCCTGAGAGGCCACGACACGAGCTCGCTGGAGTCGCAGCAAGAGGGGACCCATCCTCAGCTTCCCAAGCTGCTGTTCGAGGAGGGCTGGGGACGATCAGGGCTCCCAGCACAGCCCCAAGGGACACGGCCCGTGCCCCCCAGGGTGCACAGGCACATTACCTTGGTCTCCCCACTGCTGTCCGACTCGGACACCTGGTAGGTGAGGTCCGTCTCCTCAAAGCCCGTGGCGCTCATGCGCTGGTCAGTGGTGGGGTCCGAGCGCGGGGGCGAGTCTGGGGAGTTGAGGCACGTTTGGATCAACGCCTTCCCCGTCTCACTGGTGATCATGGGCTGCAGCTTCCGTGTGGCAAACGTGTACACGTGGCCCGTCTCGCTGGCCACCAGCAGCAGGACTTGAGTGCCCGTCAGCGTGGAGAGCTCGTAGGCCTGCCAGCAGCACAAGGGAAGAACAGGGAGTCACAGACAGCAGGGACACATACAGTGCAGGACACAAGAGTCCCTGGCATGTCCCTGTGCTCCCAGCATGGCCCTCCTTTTGCTCACACCAGCTCCAGCTCCCTGTCACGCCAGAGGAGCTGTGGATTCTCAAACCAACTCAAGATTGGTTGCCTACAGGTTGAAGTGCCCCGTGCTGTGTTCCCATCTCCTGTAGCACTCCCTTAAGGGATGTGCATGCCAAGAGGCCACAGGACAAGACTGGTCCCCTCAGGAGAATAGCATGAGGACATGGGGACGCTGTGCCATCCCCTTTCTGGGCATCCCACCCGCTTCTCCAGGTACACCTGGATGCCTCCCCCCCCTCACCTCCGTTGAGCCATGTGAGAGGATGCTACTCAGCCCACGCGTCTCTGCTGCCTCTTTCCCCCGACTGACACCCCAGCCGGGCCAGGACCCAGACTCCCCTTTCAGTCTTCAGAGTCCTGAGCATGGCTGCACCCAAGCAGCCCTGCAGTGAGGATACCACCCCCCCGGGATTGACCTTTGGGCCAGGAAGAACACTCTTTGTATGCCATCACGGCACATCCAGCGGTCTCGCGCAAGCCACCATAGATAGGATGGCCTCATTCCACATCCCACACAGCAAGGACGTGCCCAGCGGTACCCCACAGCCATTCCCACCTCCCCAGGGTGCACAAAGCCCAGCTCGGTTGGATGCTCAGCTGGGACGCAGCACTGCCCAGTCGTTCAGAGGATGCTACAACCGCCAACAGCGATGCAGATAAGCCAGCGGCATCCAACTACACACTAAATCCCCCCGAGTTTCTAATCTGTCCTTGCACAACGGCTCCAGCCACCAGGAACCACGGAGAGCCCTCTGGACAGACCGAGACATGGCGTCGGGCCCTTCTGCGGCCAAAGGGGCCAGGGTTGGTGGTGCAGGGCAGGCCGGCCGTGCCACAGGACTACCGTAGCACCCACCAACGGCTTACGGAGAAAAGCCCCCGAGGGCCACGGGGGCGCCGGCCAGCTCCAACCGAAGGCTGGAGACTGCACCGGGACGGGCCTCCCCGGGCGCCAACAGCCGTCTGGGGACCACCGGCCCGGCATCCCCCGGTCCCGGGCTCCGTGAGAGCTCCCGGCTGCCCCACCGACTCCAGGGACCGGCCGCCGGCGACAAGCGGCCCCGCCAGAGCCTCCCGCGCAGCTCCCCGGAAGGAGCCGCTGCCGGGCCGCCCCCCCCCGCCCCGCGGGACCGGGAAGCCGCCGCCGTTTCCGGGCACGGCCCCGCCGGCCGGCTCCCCGCTCGGCCCGGCCGCGCTCCGCCCAGGGGCCAGGGCTCCCGCCGGGCCGCCGGCCACGGAGAGGTGAGTGCCAGCCGATAGCCCCGGCCGCTCCCGCCCCCGCGCCGGCCGGAGCCCCGGGGCCGCACCTTCTTCATGATGCCGGTCTTCCTCTTGCTGAAGGTGGTGTAGCGCCGCAGCTTGTTGTCGATGAACTCCATCTTGATCTTCACCCGGCCCCGCGTCTTCTTCCCGGGCTTGGCGCCGCTCACGGCCCCGCCGCCCCCGCCGCCGCCGCCGCTGTAGGCGGCCGCCGCCGCTCCTGCCGCGGGCCCCGCCGCCGCCGACGCCGCCTCGGCCAGGCCACGCTTCACGCCGCGCCGCTCGCCGCCCAGCTCCTCCTCCTCGGCCGACTCCGAGTCGCCCTCGCTGCCGCTGTACAACGCCTCCCGCTCCAAGCGGCCCCCGGGCGGCCCCGCCGCTGCCGCCGCCCCGCCGCCGTTCGCCCCACGCGGCACCGGTACCGGCGACCGGCCCAACCCGGAGCCGCGGGCCAGCGCGGCGGCGGCGCCGTTCCCGGCCCCGGCCTGGCTCGGCAACATCGCGGCGGCGATGGCGCGGGTCGGGTCGGGTCGGGTCAGGCCGGCCCCGCCATGGCCCCGCCGCCCGCTCCGCGCTCACGGCCCCGCTCCGCCACCGCCCCCGCCGCGCCGCGCCGCCCCCATATAAAGCGATACAATGTTGCCTTTTATGGAGAAGGCGCTCCTTATATGGGGCGAGCCGGCGCCCCGCCGGGAGGCACCACCCCATTGGCTGGCGGCCGCCGAGCGCCGGCTCCCATTGGCCAGCGGCGGGCGTTTGATTTGCATACGTTCCGACTGCGCTCGCGTCACTCCGAGATTGAAACACGCAGGGAGGCTCTTAAAGAGACAGCGCACCGCGCCGCACGGACGGGGCGGGCCGGTCGGTCGGCGCCGAGCACCGAGAGCGTTACGCCGCTGCGGGCGGCGCGGCCCGGCCGACCCGCGTCAGGGCGGAGGAGAATGGGCCGAGACACCCTCTCTTCCAGCCCTCTGCTCCCAGCTCCAGGCACTCGTGTCCTCGAAGGGGACACTCCACGTGTCTGAGGCTCCCCGCCTGCTTCCCCGACCTCGGGACGCACACGGCAGGAGCCCCGCACCACCGCCCCGCCGCCTGGCGATGCCACCAAGCGTGCCAGGCAACCCTCCACCTGCACTGTTCCCACAGCCTGCGGGGAATAACGTGCTGCCTGCTGGTGTCTGGTGGCAGCGGGGTCTGCCTAGGGTCAGGAGGAGGGGACAAGCCATGCAGAGGCACCGAGAGGGTCTGGGTGCCACATGGGTGCTCAAGGATGCACAGGACCAGGCAGATAGGACCAAGATACACATCGCCCAAGCGCAAGTTGGCCACTGGCCAGAAGGGCCCCCGTTTAACAGGATGATCCACAGCTGCCTTCAAGTCCACAGAGGGGAGAGAAGGGGTTCTGTGCTAGAGCCATCCATGGGTGGTACAGACCACCTGTCCCGGGGGGGGGCGGGGGGGGGGGATGGCTGGGCTGGCCCCAGTACACAGACAGCAGCACATGTCCACCCCAACTCTGCAGCTCACAGCGTTCCTAGCAGGTGGCACAGGCCAGGTCCTGTGCTCAGGTGTGAGCCAGGAACTCCACAGGAGAGGGACAGCCCACGCGGGCATGTGGGTCCACGAGGATCACACAGCCCCAGAGTTCGAAGCTGTGAGGACAGAGCGTGCCACATCCTTGGCTGAGGAAAGGGCTCTCCCACACCCCGTCCCACAAACAGGAACCGCAACCCAGGGCAAGACCTCACCTCTGCCAGCACCAGCCCTGCCACAGACCCGTTTTGCCTCCTGGGCACCCCACAGAGGGTTCCGCAGCTTGCACAAGCCCTTTCCATATCTGCCTCATCACTCAGAGGACATGCACGCTCGCCACCAGCCTTCACAGCTGTCTCCCCCTCTTTAGGGCCAGCCCCCCTACAGAGCAAGGGAGTAACTGCAAAACCAAACACCCCCCTCGCCGCCACCGCCTCCCCCTCCTCCCCGCCAGCCATGCTCCTCCAGTGAGCACACATGCCATTTATAGCTCCCAGCAGGGCTGCTGGGACTCACATGCCTCCCATCACATGCCCTGGCCACCCTCCCTTCGAGCTGAGTGCAAACTACACCTGGCACAGGTGAGATGGGGGTCCCCACCGCGTCACGCCAGGCTGAGGAAGGGTCAGCAAGACCCTCTGCGTGGCTGGAGGCACCACTTCGGCTGAGAGCAGCTGGCACATGGATCTGACGGCCAGAGCCAGGCCAGTCCGCCTGCTCAGCGCCAGCGTGCAACTACCGCGGGTACCAGCACTTACGCTCCCTCCTTCCCCCTGCCCCTGGGACTTTTGATCATAGGGCCATACGGGGCGCCTTTTGCTCCCCTGGCTGCAGGAACGTCCACAGAGGCAAGAGCTGGCTCATTTTAGGCTGGCTCATCCCTTCTGCTGCCATCCTCTCCCTCCCTAGCTTCATCCTGGGAACGCTTTCTGAGACGCTTCTCCCACTTGTGCTCCAAACAGGACCAGAGCATCAGCCTGCCTCTGAGCCTCCCGGGGTGCCAATCTCTCACCAAGGCAGTCAGTCAGACACACACCGTAAAGCCAAGCCCTGTCCCCAGGCCACAAGTTTCCAGCGTCACTGGACTTCCCGAACCAAACCAGCACCCAGTGGCAGCTAAAAGCAGCTTAAACCGTCTTTTTTTGGCCACTTGACAGTCCCATTTCAGCTTCGGGGCTGTTCTTATTTACAACCCCCCAGTCATAAAATTCACGTTTCTAACCCTCTTCTCGCACAGCTGTGGGCACAGTACTTGGCACTATGCCATAGCAGCCTCTCACCCGAGGATCCCTCCAGACTGCTGCTTGTCCCAGTTCCACTGTAGCATGGACCCAGCTGCCCCCAGCATCACCCCAGCCTTCCACGGCCCCTTTGCACCCCTCCTCTAGGCCTTTCACATCCTTTTCCAGCTCTTCCATCCATATTTTGACTGGGGAACTATTAAACACCCTCTGCGCTCAGCGCTAGGATTGTGATGGTTTCCATCCTGTTACTGATCTTCTTATCATCGATACTTCAGCTGCTTTTTTTGACTGCTACTGAGTACAGGTAGATGCTTTTTTTCCCCCTTTTTTTAACAGCCACATCTCTTCTATGAGCAGTAACAACTAGATCGGAGGTACTGCTGCACATATAAAATGAGGTTAGGGCCCTTCTTAAATGTACTTTTTTTGGTCATCAAAGGGGTGCTTCTGCCCTTCCTACGTGGTATCAGGGAACAGCGTGAGCGCAGCTGCTCCATGAGGGGTGACTAGCCAGTATCGAAGGGCGGCCCTATGCCCTCACATAGTCCCACAGTACCTTAGTAGAGCAGAGCACACGTTGGTAACAGCATCCGTCTACAGAGCAAGCGATGAACCAACTCCAGCGTCCACCCAGTCAGGAGACAGGGCCACAATCAGGATCAGAATAATTGGATAATAATCAGAATCGGACAATATATACCTAGAAGACAGGGCTAGCAGCAAGGCCAAACTAGGTAACACCTATGAGATCGCTCAAAACAAAATGAAGGCCCAGGCTTGAGCTTAAATGCAGCTCAAGAGGGTGGGAGGTCCCAGATGAAACTGCTTAGGACAATTAAGGCCCGTTAGTTCCCCCACAGGTGCATGACACAGCTGCCTAAGAGCCACGGGGCAGCAGATGAAATCAGAGCAACCCAAAAAGTGCTTATTCAAGCTGCGTAGTGGATCTGGGCACTCATTGCTCCAGGGCGCTCAAAGCGCGCAGAGTTGTAAAGGGGAACGTAGACAACTTTCTGGCAAGAAAAAACATCAAGGACTGCTCGAAATGCCAGGTTTGGAGGTCCTTATGCTTTAGGGATTTGTTAGCAGGGGCAGCGCATACCTGCTTGCTGTCCTCTTATACTGTTCAGTACCTGTTCTAATTTTGGCCACGGCTGGTGGCCCACTTGGTGGACTTTTGCTCTGACGGAACCGTGCTGGCCCTGCATACCGCAGGTTATCTTCCTTTCCCAAGTTTTTGTTTTCCTTTTTTTTTTTAATTTTCCTTCAACTTGGCCTGAGGCAATTGGATCCCACCTCCGTCAACTGCCCAAGTCCTCTCATTCTTCTGCAGAGGCTCTGATTTCCTGCTCTCCTCCGCTGCCTTTAGCTAGGACTGTGTTTGTTCAGCTCACTGTTTCCAATTAATTTGGCCAACATCTGTCCCATCCCCAAGGATACAGAACTTTTTCATGACATCACTCCCAAAAATACACAATCCCAACCCCCATCTTTCTGCACCCTTTGGGTCTGGAGTTTGTCCTTGCTTTGGTGCCTTTCCATTTGACTGCTCTCCTCTAGTCACCAGGTCTTGACTGCATGGCGAACAGGCGTTCGAGTCCCCAGGGTGTGTTGGGATAAAGCTGAGCACCCCATCCTGACGCTGCTCACGGAACCAGCCCGCTGCAGCCACGTCGTTCCCTCACAGTACACAGAGATACATGTGTGCATGAAAACGGCAGAGGAAAGATGCCACTCCAGAAGCCCTTGGCATCCCTATTCACTAGCCGTGGCACCACAGAGATGCTGCTTGGCCAGGCCACCGCAAGTGATGGTGCCTGGCTCCACCTCCAGCCCACCCAGGAGCACTTTAAGTGAGCGTAGCAACAGCCCTGCTACTCTGCCTGCCACGTCCCACGTCGGGCAGCAAGGCGGGAGGACAGGGGATCGTTCCTTGTGTCCAACGTGCAGGTGGCCTTCGCCTGCGGCAGAGACTCAGTGTCACTCGCTGGCCTGCCTGTCGGCTGATGCTGTACAACTGCCCTTACCTGCCCCTCACCTCCCAGGCAGCTTCCGAGGAAGAGCGCCAATGACCAGGATGGAGCAGGCAACCCCTGCTGAGGGATGAGACGAGATGCTGCAGCGTAGGAACGCTAGTCCAGCTAGAAGGCTCGAGTGACAGGCTCCAAAACGACCCATCCACAAGTGCCCAAGGAAGCGGTTGCAGAACCAGCTGGGAGTATTTCTGGGGCAAGATGGTAAAGAACACCACAGGGACACACGGGCAAGGCAAGACACAATCATTAGTGACTTGGCTGCAGGAATCAGCCCAGGGTGCAGCCGTCCTGCCTGAAACGTAGGGCAGCAGGCAGGAAAGTCCACAGGAATGGGACAGACGGGAGAAATGGAACAAAGGGACATCAAACACCAGCAAACGCATGTGAGAAGTTGCTTGCGAGTTGGAGAGCATGCATGCAGCAGCGTGACAGCACTTGCACACTTCAAAAGGGTTGCGTACACACCAGGAAGAGCAACAAGAGGGATACGGAGCCGCAAGGAGGAGAGAAGGCACATCCTGACACCTCCGCCCGGTGTGCACAATGCCACCAGCCCCAGGCTGCGGCCAAGCCATCTGGAGAAGGGTGACAGAGGCAGCAAGGGTTCAGAGTGGCGATAACCTGCTGCCAAGCCCACTATGCAAAGGAGCACCAGGTCCAGAGAGGAGAGGGGCTCAACGGCCAGCCACAGCCACATCCTCGCTCGCTCGCCAGGAGCCCTTAGCTTGGGGAGAATCCATAGCTCCCAGCCGCAAGACACATCACAAGCGTTGCGACAGGGACAAATGCTTTTAATAAGTCTGCTCTGTAGCCAGCAAACGTCCTTGCACCTAGACAAGCCCAGCTGACCCCATTCCCAACCTGTGGAGCAAATCTGAGCTCAGAGCCAGCTAGTGCATTCCAAGAAATGAGTCCTCTTCACCCTCCAGTATCTCAACTGCTTCTCTAGATAGCAGAGGTGGGAAGGGGACCCTGGACCTTTCTGGTCTATCCCTACTTAAAGCAGAGACAACCAGATTGGGTTGTTCAGGGCTTATCTGGGCTAGGGTTGAGCACCTCTGACAATGGAGATCGCACAGCTTCTCTGGGACTGTCTCAGGTCTTTACTACCCCTGGGGGGGGAAGCGTTTTTCCTAATATCCAATATGAATTTCCCTTGTGCAGCTTGTGCCCGTCGCCTCAAGCGCAGCCCCAGCAGGCCTCCTGGAAGAACTCAGCTCTTTCTTTAGAACCCCTGAACCCAGCGCCGCGCAGCAAGCCGCACTGCGGGTCCCACTCCAGCTCCGCGGGAAAAGGCCCAGCCCGTGCTGGCTTGGCTCACGTTCATGCTGCGGGGACTGGGGGTTCTTGTGCATCACCTGCTCACCCCCCCTGTCCCAGGAAGGGACTGCCAGGACCCAGCCGTTGCTCAGGCCCATTGGCACAGGCTGCAGCCCGCGTGACAGAAGGAGTCCCCCCAGTATCCCCATCCCCGCCTGGCCCGGGCTAGCTCCTCCGTCCTGTAAGAAGGAGCAGCTGAAAACTCCCGTGCAAAAACACAACCCAAAAGCTGCCACCAGGGTGGGCGGACAAACCCAGTTACAAAGGAGAAACGTTGCTGCGAAAGCATGGCTACCTGAACTGGGAGGGGGGGGGGAGAGCCTGCCAGCACGTCCATAAGCACCCGCTTGCAATGGGTCTGAGGGGGACGTTTTCTCAAGACATGTCCTTCTTGGAGAGCAACCCCTGACTGACCAGAGAGAGGGTAAGCACTGAGGCAAAGTGCTCCCCCAGGGCACGAGAGGCTGGGAACCACGTCTCAGATCCAGCTGGGAAGGGGGCAAATGGGTTAAACACCGAGAGACAGAGGCCTGAGGAACCAGCCCCCAACCCTGCCCAGGAACCATGTGGAGGAAAACAGTCAAACAGCCATCTGACAGCAGCGTCTTACAAAGACCAAAAAAACACAAACAAAAAAAAAAAAAAAAGCCTTCTTTATTGAGAGCAGCACATAAAAACCCAACAAAACCCAACCCTTCTTGGCTGCGGTACCCTCCGCTCAAGCAAACAAACTAACCCATTCTAGGCTGCATTCCAGTAACAGAAATACTATGGTAGGGAGGAGCCAGCGCTCTGGAAGAGGAAGAGGGAAGAGGGGGCGCTGCCCGGAGTTGTTGTAAAAAAAAAAAAAAAAAAGAAAAAAAGAAAAAAAAAAAGGCACAGGGTAGTTGGGAAAGGTAGTGAGCTCCTTCATATGCCAGGCACTTTGTGTTCCTGCTGGCTGGCCTGTACCCGTGGGGCGCGGGGGGAGGCAGGCATGCCTAGCACAGACGGATGGACGGAGAGAGAAGCCGGGCCAGGCCGGCAGATATGCACGTGGCGAGCGGGGACGGAGAGCCTGGTGCTGGAACCCAGCTCTCGCTGGGTGAGGGGGAGCTGCGCTCTGTCACCCGCCAGCAGCCCAAGGGCGCGGGGCTGGGCAGGCGGAGAGCAAGAGGCAGCAAGGGCTGTCTTTGGGGACCCATAGGAGGAGAGGAGTTGGGGGGGGTGGGGGGTACACTGGCTTGTGCTTTGAGTCCAGCAGCTGCTGGTGCCGAGCTGCTCGCTGGCGCATGGAGGTCGGGCTCAGCAAGGGGCCGCAGGAGTGCCGGGGGCTCCCCAGGCACCTACAGACCCCCGTCCACCCCGCCGCGTCCTTCCCCAGCAAGGGCCAGGATGCTCAGGCTTTGCTGTCAGCTGGGCTGTCCCCGAGGGCGGTGGTGAGCTCGCTGAAGGAGGGTCGATCCTTGGGGCTGAGGGCCCAGCAGCGCTGCATCAGCTTGGCAAGGCGGGAAGGGCAGCCCTCGGGGTGCGGGAGCTTCGTCTTTCCTGACTGCAGACCTGGCGTGAAAGCAAAGTCCAAAGGGCAGTTGAGAAGAGGTGTGATCCTCTCCGTGAGGTGCAAGGAGGGCAGCATCTCTCCATGGGGGCAGGAACAGCTTCCCCAAGCCAGACCAGCACCGTGTCAAGACCGGGGAAGGGGGCATCACACAACCCAGCTGTCCCCCTCTACCACAAGAAAAGGACGTAGGCTACAATACCAGGGACAGCACAAGGCACTCCACGTACCTGCTAGGACCTCATCATCTGCCAGCGGGGTGTAGGGCATCTCCCCATGCATGAAGACCTCCCACATGAGCACCCCAAAGGACCACACATCTGACTTAGTGGAGAACTCGTCCTCCAGCACAGCTTCAGGCGGCATCCAGCGCAGCGGGATCCAGGCCTGGCGGAAGTGGTAGTACTCGCTGCAGGCAGGACAGACAGACAGTGAGACCGGTGCCATCCCACCCCCTCCCATTCCCCTGCCAGGCTCCCAGTTAACCTGTTGTACACGTCCTTGCTGAGGCTCAGGGATGAGACCTTGACCTGCCGCTGGGCACTGACCAGGCAGTTCCTGGCTGCCAAGTCCCGGTGCACGAACCTGCCGTTGGAGAGATGCTCCATGCCCAGGGCCACCTGTGTGCAGAGAGACACCTGACCCCAGAGAGATGTCAGCACTGGCTGTTCTCCTCAGGGTCCCCATCCCCGCAGCACTTCCAAAGCTGCGCTGTCACCTTATGTTTGGTAGTGAGGGGCTGTGGCTTCAGAGACTCATCTTTGCTCTTGGAGATCCTCAGGAACTGCTTCAGGTCCCCCTGGGAGAAAGACAGCAACTCAGAGGCAGCACCTCTCCGTGCTGCCAGCCGCGTTAGTCCCTGCAGTGCCCGGATGTGGCAGGCCCACTGGGAGTCCCACAGATCCTCATCTCCTGGGCCACAGTCCCCACCGGTCCTCCTGGTCCCTGCCCTGTAGGGCAAGCCAATTACCTCACTCCCGGGCCTCAACTAGGATTAGGGCAAGGAGGCCTGATGTTTCCAGGAGGTTTTTCATGTTCCAAATTGATTTCTCTCCCAGGAACTCCAGGTTCCCCATAGCAGCCCTTAGCACTGACAGCCGTTCTGCAGCACTGAGTCCCACAGCTCAACTTACTCAGCTGAGTCCTGGACATAAACCAGAAATTGGGAGGATGTGGAAGACGACAAAGTCACCTCCAGGTCTTGCAGGAGACCCCCCAGTTCCCCTTGAGACTCCACCACAAGTTGGGAACAGTAGTAAACTCAGCCTGGCCTCCCTATACCTTGCCTGCCCTGTGCTGTCAGCCTGGATAACGTCACGCTTGCAGGCCCCCTGCCCATTGTCCACCCCTCCTCCTCCTCACTGCAGGCACTGCTGGCAGGGCCCTTACCAAGTCCACGTACTCCAGGACCATGTAGTGCGGCTCTGCCTCGCGGCACAGCCCCAGCAGCCGCACGACATTGGAGTGGTTCAGCTTGCCAAACATCTCTGCCTCTCGTCGGAAGTCCAGCTGCAGCTGCTCATCCCTCGTCTGCAGGCTCTTCACCAGGACCAGGGCTTCACCCTCGCCATCCTCTGCACCTTTTGCCTTGGCCAGGAACACTTCGCCAAATTCCCCCCTGCCTGGAAGTGCAGAGCAGCGCACAGGAAGATGGCACGCATCAGGACAGCACATGTATTTGACAGCCCAGCGGCTGCAGGGCCCTCTGTACCCCAGCACATCCAGTTTTCTGGCTAGGACATGCTGGAGTTTTCTGCTGGAGAGGGGCCAGGGCTAGGGCGGCCTAACATACCCAGGGTTGTGATTGTCTGCAGGTTGGAACGTGGAAAGTGCATCTTGTCAGCAGCACTGTGCCGCTTGCTGGCCCCAGAGCTGCTGCCCAGGTTGGTCAAGGCCACTTCTTCCTGGATCTCTGCTGTCATCTGCCCATTCTGCAGCAAAGCACCACCTGCAAGGGAAGTACAAACAGCTTCAGCATCCTGCTGGGCTGTGCAGAGAACGTCATGCTGGGGGTCGGCCCCTTCTGGGGCTGACACTCCAAGTGCACCCCCAACTGGCTCCAAGAACCCCAGCTTGATGTCTAGCCCCAGGCAACGCAGTGGCCTCTGGACAGTTGTTCCCTCTGGGCTCATGTCCGGCCCCATCTCTGCCAGCCCTGCAGCCACCCTTGAAATCAGATGCTGAGCAATGGCTTTGGTCCCAGAGCCAACCAGTCCCATCTGGCCTTGTCCATCCCATGTCCATCAGTCATCCCAAAGGGGTGGCTACATCCGAACTACCATTGACAAAACTCTGCAGAACAGCAGCAGGAGCGTGAGGCAGAGACAGAGCAGAGAGGACCCTGCTTACTATAACCAGTCTCCTGATGCCCAAGAGACCCTCAAGTCTATCTGCCATCGGCTGCTGCAGCCTGACCCCCCTGCTCCTGCTCACTTCCCAGCGAGCCGGCAATGCTCATGCCCTTGGTAATCCCGAACCTGACAGCCCAGATCACCCTGGAGTTCCCTTTACTGCCTGGGTCAAGGCAATGCTAGGAAGCACCGTCCCCGCAATCAACCCCAGCAAGCTTTCTGCTCAGGAACTCCACTAGAAATTTCCCCGGCACAAACAGAAGCCAGTGAACGGGACAGAACGTTATTGCTTTAAGAAAGTAGAAAACCCTGCATTTTACAGGCAGCCTGTAGGGGAAAGACTGTATAGATAGCTGTATAGATAGCAAACCTTGATTTTGAATACCTTTACTGCTTGGATCAGACTCGGCACTGGGAAGCAGTACTTTCCATAAGCCGAAGGCAGGAGTTTGAGTGTACAGCGGGGCACAGCACCGAGCTAAGGCGGCTGACATATGTGCAGCGTCACCTTGCATTACTGTGCACGCTCCATTTCAGCTAGTGCAGGAGCAAGCATTAAGGAAACACCTGACCAGGCCAAAGGATTTAATCATAAAATTAAGGCTTGACCCAACATGAGGTAACTCCAACAGGAATCCCACTGCCCGTAATTTCCATCAAGGGGTGGATTGTACAGCAGCGTGTGTGCGTGCGTGCTTACAATGCGTGTGTACAAGATGCCCACCAGCACATCCTGAGCAGGTCTGGCCACAGTGACGGGGTCCGTGGCCTTGTAACAGGTAGGCTTGGAGCTGTTAATACTGAGATACGTTGACTTAAGAGCCATGGCTACTGACAGCCGTCCTCTCTCACGTGCTGGCGTAACACTTGCGGAAGACCATAGCGCAAAAACACCACCTACCCTACAGATCAAAGCCCAGTGCTACTGACACTCTCCCTGTTTTTACGCTAATTATTAGCAAGACTACTTGACCCCGTGCTGCCTGCGCTCATGACTGACAGTTTCTCAAGACTACAAGCTTGAAGCCAAGAGGATAATACAAGACGACCGCTGCAACTGTGCCAAGAAAATACCGAAGGCTGCAGAGTACGCTGCCACTGAGAGCAGCAACGACAGATGCTTTTGAGAACAGGCATCGCCATGTTTCACAGCGCTTTGACAAGACAGTCAAGAACAAAGACACGGCAAGAATTAAACTTCTTTTTGATTTATGTATCCAGCAGTTCAGAGGGGAACGAAGCGTAGAGAGAGAGGAGCTGCCTGCTTTGCCCACCTGCCTGCAACATCTGAGCATCTCCCGGAGAAAGGGACATGGCCATGCTGTTCTGGAGAAATCAGCACATGCCAACACAGAACTCAAATGCTCCCCTCAGTCCCCACAGCCATCAACCTCCCCAGATGCTATGCCTGTGTTCACCCAAAAAAAAGCAGCAGAGTCAGACAGACAGACACTGAGAGCAAGCACCCTTGTCACAGAGGATGTGGCACACCAAGGACGTGACCTTGGAAGGTGACTGACTTGTTAGGAGTGCAATCCATAGGAAATCCATAGGAAGGATCCACTGCAAATCCATAGGAAGGTCAAATCTGTCTGGATCCTGAGGGCACTGGAAAAGTCAGCTGGTGGTCAGCCAGGGAGCACTTGTCATCAGGTAGGTGCTGAGATACTTCAGGTCACCCAGCTAAAGAGGGACCCCATCAAAAAGAGGAAAAGAGCCAAATCTTTAAAGACCATGGTGAAGGGGGTGACTCCACTGGAGCTGACAGCAAACACAAACCACTTCTCCAGAGAGGCTATGGAAGTACCAAAAACGAGTGCGGACATCTGAGCAGCCGGGTCTGCTTGTAGCAGTGAGGATGCGTCTCTCTGACAGCTAAACTGGTTCCAAATGAAGAGAGATAGGAAAAGGCAAACTCTGGCAGAATAAAAAGTAAAGTGTAATAAAGATAGGCCAAAATAAAAATCTGCGACCACCTCAAAAAGAACTAAACCAAATCCTTTCCCAGAAAGAAGACGCTGGCCAGAGCCTGTTGGCACAGGGGAGCTACCTGCAACTTGTCCATGGGAAGAGCTCACAGCAGTGACAGCAGCAGAGCACAAAGCTGCAGAGATGCTCCTGCATCCCCGCTCCCAGGAGGTTCCCCCACAGCCAGACTTCTCTCTGGCTCTGTTCAAAGTACCAACACAATAGGAAAAACAGGAGACAAACCCATTGGTGTTGTTTTGCCAGGACCTCACAGCAACTCTGACATCATCAGGACGTGACTGTGTGCTAGAGAACTGGGAGGGAGAAGCACGGTGTCTGCACTTACAATGGCGTCGGGGGAGATACAGGGAATTATAAAGGCAGCACACTCAACTGCACCCCATCACTTACAAGTCCTCACTGGTACCAGTGATGCAAGGACAACCGTGACATCAGGAGAAAGAGCTGAAACAGGTTTCGGAAATGAAAATGATGCCGCGGAGATGTCTTGGGTTCACTGAAGGAGTCACGTGGCTTATGCAAAATGGGGACCCAGCTTAGCCTATCTGCAGGGATTTTGCAGGGTCTCATGGAAACAGCTGTTAAAAAGCAGCTCAGCTGCCAGAGGGCAGGAGGGAACATCCTCCAATGGACACACAGAAGAACCAGGGTCTAACAACATGCTGCCACTATGGAAGAGGCGCTGCTGGCAGCTGTTTGCCAAAGCCACCAACTTAGCTAGCAGCAAAGGTACAGGCCAGCTGCAGTGTGACACCAAGCACTGGGAGGTGCAGCCAGCAGTATAACATAATGCCTGGGGAAAGCAACCCCGATGTCTGATCCACACGGGTGGGCTCAGCCATGAGCTGCCTGCTCTCTCTCCAGAGCGAGCTCCGTGGACAGGGAACTGAAGCCAGTGGCACAGCTGGGAACAGGACACAGCACAGCTGTGTCACTCTGCAAAGCTGGATGCACCGAGTCCTGTCTGGGGCTCCCCCTCTCAGAAAGGCAACAGCGCAACCAGAAAAGGCACTTGCAGGAACGATCAGACCTACGGAAGAGCTGCGTGTTCCAGTGCAGAGCTGATAGGTGACAAGCTTGAAAAGCAAAGAGAGAGTTTTTAGATAACCTGTTATGCTCCAGAAATCCTTGCTGGAGGATGCTGTAGATGCTCAAGTCTAATATGGGTTCAGAGATAACAGGGTGAGTTCAGAGCAGAGTTCAGGGCTGTTCAGTGAAAAGTCTTCCTTCCAGCTGCTGAACTGTGAGTTGAACAAGCCAGCAGAGTACTACTACTTCATTACACCGCAATAGGGATACTCCCCTCCTCTTGGCAAAGGGTGTATGTGATGCCATGTACCTGGCATCCTGCTGGAAAGCAGGAGAGATGTGTAACTCAGCAGAGATGGCCGTCACATGGGGCTGGGATGCAGGTTTCACACTAACTTGCCTATTTCTCACCTGGCAGCAGGTCTCTGCCACCAGCCACAGCCAAAACCAAAAGCAAGGGACTCCAAGGGTAAGGTGTTCCCTGGGAGCTTCCTGCCCCATAACCCCTCCAGCCCAGGGGTAAGAGGCCAGCAGTGAAGCCCCCACCCCCAGGGGTGCCGGCCTCACCATTCAGACACTCCATTTCAGGCTCCTCGCCCTCTGGGTGCTTCTTCAGCCTCTTGGCTTTTCTCCTCTTCTTACAGTAGAACATCAGCCCCAGCACGATAATAATGTAGGCAACAGCTGCCCCCACTGAAAGCCCGATGGTCTGGATCATCTTGTAGGGTGTGTGGCTGCCAGGTCCTTCATCCTCTTCCACTGCTGGCTTGTCTGCGGGGCAGAGAGCACCAAACCCATGAGGGTGCAGAGGGATTTCCCAAATCCTGCTCAGGAATGTGCTCAAGGAATGAGAAAGGCTCCCCCCACCCCTTGCTGCTGTGGCCACCTCCTTGTCCAGCTGCAGAACGCTGGGCACAGCCCATGGCACTGCATCCCAGTAGGGATGCTGCCGTGACTCCCTAGCAGGCACGACCTGACACACAGCACCCACCAGCGGGGCCAAAAGCAGCAGAAGCAGGGCCCAGAGCTGCCAGGGATACCAGGAGGCCACGTCCCGACATTGGGCACCTCCCTTACCTACAACGTATAGGAAGGCCTCCCGGTGCTTGATGTTGCAGCTGTTGCCGGCGATACAGGTGTATTTTCCAGAGTCCTCGGTGGTGACGTCGTAAATCACCAGGGAGCCATTGGGCATGATCTGAATCCTGCCAACCACACAGAGCCCTTTGCAAGCACCAGAGGGCAGAGGCAGGCTTGGGGCACCTGCAGCCCCACCTGCCCAGGATGCCGCAGCCCCCTGCCCCCAGTGCAACCATCTTGAATCACAGGCTGGGCAATCCTCAAGAACATTCGGTTGCGGCTCAACCGCAGCTTGGCGGGCTGCGGCAGAAAGGGTAACCCTGGGGCCAGGAGAGTCCAGGCGCTGGGACATGGAGACAACTGACTGTGCACCCACCAAACTGGGAAACCGAGACTGCACCATCGGCACCCGCATGCTGGGTAGGCGTGGGGAGCACCGTGCAGTGCCACGTTTTAGTTTGGAATGGAGGCTGTGTACCTGGGCAGGAGCTTGCCGGGATCCAAAATCTTGTCCTTCCCTTTCCACTGGATGTGTGGCACGGGGTCGCCCTCTGCCTGGCACTGGAACATGGCTGTGTGCCCCTGGTACACCGTCGTGGGCTCTGGCTCTAGCTTGAAGGTGACGTAAACTGAAGGCAGAGAGGCCAACACGAACGTTGTCAGCTCCTGGGAATGGTGCTGAGCTCCCACAAGGGAGGAGGAGCCAGCACTGGCACAGCGACACGTGCCCTCCTGGGCTGTATGCAAAACACTGACGAACCAGACACCAGTGCCATGGGGCAGAGCTCAGGGTCAGGCCAGACATTTCTCTCTCTGCAGGGGCATGCCAGTCAGGTGCCACCCAGGCAAACCCACTGCCAAGGCCAACACAGCAGGAAACCCACCTGCCTGCCAGAGCCCTCACCTGCGACCACAAGCTGCACGGTGGCACGGATCTCGCCCTGCGGGCTGTTGGAGGCGATGCACGTGTAGTTCCCCGAGTCGCTCCTGCTCACCTTGTGGAAGGACAAGATGCCGGCATTGTGGCTGACGTGGGATGGCAGGCTGCTCCCATCTGCAAGGCGCAAGAAGAGGGATGCAGCAGTCACGCCTGAAGCGCTTTGCCGCATGGCGGCTTCCCAGGCAGCCGCAGCACCGCTGCTTCGCCCACGTTGCAGGTGGGCCAGCGCAAAGTTCCTGGGGCCCCAGCTCAGAAACAGACATCTCGCATCCAAGTCCCCCTTACCTGTTTTAGTCCACTGGATGGTGGGTTTTTCCCGGCCAGTGGCTGAGCAGGACACCGTAACCTCCTTATCAAACTCCATGCACTGCAGCGGCTGGGGCGGGGGGGTGAACTTCAGCTTCTCTGCAAGAGACAGATGTGCTGTTAGGCCACCCCCCCACCAGCCGCAGGAGACACTGGAGCTGGGGGTATCACGCCTGCACCCTGCCAGGCAAGAGAGGTCCCCGCAAGGGGAGGCTGCGGAGCGCTTGTCAGCGTACCTAGCACGTGCACCCGCGCGTAGCCCTCGATGCTGCCTGCTGGCGTGCTGCTCACGCACTTGTACATGGTCCCATCATACACCTCCACGTTGTTGATGCGCAGTGTCCCATTCTCAGAGATCTCAAACCGTGAGTCCTGCCCAGAGAAAGGGAGAGAGCAGGGAAGAAACGACACTGTCACCAGCCCTGGGCTCAGACCTTGCTTGCGGCACTCCTGACACTCCGCGCGCCCACACCGCGCCTCAACTAGACACAGCCCTGCTGAGACCCACATGGAGAGCCGAGACCCACGCGGAGAACTGAGACAAGCTGCAGTGACATCTCTCTGAGGGGCATCTCTCTTGTCACTGCCCCAAAAGCACAGGGCTGGCTGCCAGCCGGGTGGCTAGAGACAGCCAGTTGTGCACCCCTACGCCAGCAGGATGGAGATGGTGCCAGAAACGTGGCCCGAATTGGGGTGACAGGGATGCTAGGCCCAAGGGCAAGGTGAGAAACAGCCGAAGTGCCCACGAGCAGCAGGGGCTTGCCACGTCGCCTTACCTCAGAGATGGAGACGCCGTTGCGGTACCAGGTGACGGTGGGTTTCAGGGAGGCCTTGCTGAGGCAGTGCAGGTATCCTGGCTTGCTCTCCTCCAGCTGGCTGTCCTTAGGCATCTCCACCCACTTGGGTACCGCTGGGCACGGAGGCAAGGGGTTACAGACGGCCGCTCACCAGCCCTCTGGCCAGCACCAGCACAGACCAGCCAGCTAGTGAACAGCCAGCCATAGGGCCCTGCAGCCCAGCCGCGAGAGATGTCCTGCTCTGCATCTGCGAAGTGATGTGCCAACCCGCCCCAGCTCACCCCAGCCCTCTTATCCAGCCCCTTTCTCTGGTCCCAGCCCTTCTCGGAAAGCTGCCTACTAGCCACAGTGATGCTCAGCTCCTGTTTCTTCTCTCCAGCCTTGTTGGCAGCATGGCACGTGTAGATCCCCGCGTCCGTCTCGGTGATACTGGTGAAAACGAGCTGCTCTGCCTCTTGGTACACCCGGCCAGCAGTGGGAACTCGTTGCTGGTTCCTCTCCCACCAGACTTGGGGTGTGGGTATGCCTCGTGGGGCAGTGCAGGACACGCGGTGCCCCTGGTTCGCTGTCAACACCTTCGGGGAGAAGGGTGCCATTTCTTCGATCTCTGAGGGGAGCAATAGAGAGCCTGGCTCAAACAGGGAAGGAACGTGTAGCCAACCCACCAACATCATCATCCCCATGGGGGGCACCAGCCGAGGGAGAGAGTGCACAAGCTATGTTTGCTCCCCTCATCCAGGCAGCAAGGATGAGCCATTTCTGACCCATCGCTATATTGTCACGTAGCTCCAGAGCGACACTGCAACTCTGGAACCCACTGCTCGCCCTGCCACCAGCCCCAGGACCTCACCTGCTAGCCGTAGAGTCGCCTTCAGCACAAGAGCTTTCCCCCTCTGACCGTGGCCAACACACTTATAGACACCGGTGCTGCGAGCCCTCACTTGGGTGATCAGCAGGGAGCCATTGGCGAACACGGTGGTCCTGGGCATGTGGGGAGAGGTAGGGCTCAGTGACCATCTCTGCAGGACATGGGCCAGAGCCACAGCCCCATGGTGTCCTACACGAGCTCATGGAACCAAGAGGGAGGCTTTGTGCCAGTCAAAGCTTCCCAGTGCAGGGGGAGCAGCACACAAACAAGGAGATGGTGGGACATACGCTTCACGGAGGAAATGAGCTAATCAAAATCTCTTTCTTGGAAAAGAGGTGGATCCCACCAAAAAAGATGCATCACCAAACCGAGCCAGCTCTGAAAGCTGACAAGAGTCAGGAAAAATGGTAGGTGGCACAAGGTGGCGCCCCGGAGCTGCCAGGCCACTGGGCATCTGGCACCCAGACAGCACCACTCGCCTTGTGCAATGTGGCATCCCGGGCAAAAAGATCACCATCCACGGGAGGTGTCCCCAGACCTGGGCATTGCCCCATGCGGAGGTGTCTGCGGCTCAGAAACATTCTTGGCTCTGGGCAACACCATGCACTAGTATCTGGAGGTGCAAGACAGCCACGGGTCCAGTGATCGCTGTGCAGATTGGGGGCTGGAAGGTGTCCCTTAGTCTGGGGATCACCATCTGTGGGCATCTGGTACAGGGACACGGCCCTGACTCTGGGGATCATCCTAAGCGGGTGTCTGGGGACACCATGAAACCGTCATATGCAGACACCCGGGGCTAGGAGACATCCCCAACTCTGGGGATCATCGTGCGTGGGCATCTAGGACTGACAGCCCCTCAGACTCATTCGAGGACAAACTGCTTGCTGAGTCCTATGCAAATAAAGGCCATGCGCAAGTACCAACACCCCGCTAAACCCAAACCAGCCAAGCTGAGAAACCAATCCCAACGGCCAGCCTGATGTTGAATGGTTGCCCTAGGGCACGGCCGGGGTTTGGCCTCTCTCTGTTGCTTCTGGAACACGGTGTCACCTCTCCTCCCCGCCCTGCCCACGTCACTGGGGTCCTTATTACTTGGATCTGTTGGTGATGGGGCTGTCTTCAAAGAGCCACTCCTGTGTGGGAGGGGGCACTGCTGCAAACTGGCAGTCAAACATGGCCTCTTCGTTCTTGGTCACGATGAGGTCCTGCGGGACGATCACCGCCTGAGGAAAGCTCTCATCTGCAATGGCAGAGACCACAGGAGGGTAAGAAGAGAAGAGGGGCCTGTGGCGTCCCTTCACCAGTGCTCTGGGGGAAACTCAAAAAAGAGCTCGGTGCACCCTGCGAGCCTAAAGGAGGCAGACATGCCAGCACGGCTGGAGTTAGGCAGCCAGAGCCCAGGACTGCATGCAGTAGCCGCTCTGGGGAAAGCCCTTCTGCTTCCAGCAAGTCCCTGAGCACCCTGGGCTCCCAGCAAACAGATCAAACCTGTCACTGGACTGCGTATTCCCATGTCCAGTTCCAAATACCTCATCTCCTGCCCTCCCCAGGCCTTGCCTCCAAAGGCCAACGGAGCATTCTCACTCATGCAGCACCGTGGCGGCCCTGGTATTAGCAAAACCAGCAGCGCCTACGGCCTCCAGGGTCCAAACCTTGTCGAAGGAGGAAGGACCCTGGTGCTCCAGTTCCAGAGACAACAGCTGTCCTGGTCTGAGGTAAACCAGACCTGCTGCAGAGAGGTGCAGGGGCAAATAAACACTGGCAGACAGAGGCCAGGCGCGTCGGGCCAGTCTCTGGCCAGAGGTTCCGCGCAGAGAAAGTCACACCAGCCTGACACTTCCCCTGCAGCCCGGCTCCCGCCCTGCGCCAGCGGGGAGGCTGTTATAGCAGAGCAGTAAAACAGCTGAGACCTCAGCCCCGAGCAGCCGGGACACGACTCACCGATGATATTCAGCGTGAAGTTGTTCTGGCTGCAGACGAAGCCGACGGCACTACGGGCACAGCAGTAGTAGAGACCATTGTCGTCAGGGCTGGCGCTCTGCAGGGTCAGCGTTCGCTCCTTGTTACTGACAGAATAGGTGCTGCGGCTGTCAGGGAGGGGGGAACCATCCCGAAACCACTGCCATGTGGGGCTGCAAGACAGGGACGAGAGGGTGACCGGGGGCAGGGCACGGGCAGGGCTCCCCAGAGAGCACGTGTGCAGAGGAGACAGCCCAGAGATGGCCCATTTCCCTGGTTCTCCGTCCCCGCTGCTGGCCCCGACACAGACACGAAGCCATGAGACATGCAGCCAAGTGGACGGGACATGACTGGAAAGCAACGGAGAGTGACCGCAGCACACCAAGCAGCTCAGCGACCGGACTGTGACAGCCCGTCCTTACTGTGCTCCTCGCTATGCGGCTCTGAGGAAGCCGTTTGCCTTCTCCTCCGGTGCTGGGCCACAGGCTCAATCCTGCCTTTCGCCTTCCCTAGACTCTACTGAATCCTCGCAGGAGAGAGGAGAGAGACAGAGAGAGAGAGAAGGGAAGAGCACGCAGCGAAGGTGCAGGGGGACCCCTGGCAGGGTCCGCTCCTCGGGAGGCAACCCTTACCGCGGGTGGCCGTCGATGTGACACCGCAGCACCACCGTGGAGGAAGGCTGGATCTCAGCTACGCTGGCCGGCTGCTTCAGCACCACACTGCCTGTCTCAATCCCTGTGGGATCAAAGAATATCAACACGGCTGGCTCTCCAAACCTACAGAGCCCAGGCGGATGCTGACTCAGTAATAACCAGAGCAGGCAGCAAGGGCACAAGCATGCTCAGAGACACAGAAGCCCTCAAGCCAGCATGGAGTAAAGGGACGACGACCCTGCAAATGTCCCGCTTTACCCTGTGTTCCCTGAGGGATAAGAGGGGCTCCGAAAGGATCTGCAGTGCTCAGGACACACTTGGTGCCGTAACATCCCTGTTTCATACACAGAAACGGGGAAGGCGGCAGGAGAAAGCATCTCTGACAGCCTTGGGGACATCAGAAGATACAAGCGGCCTAACAGGCACGAAGGACATGGTAGCTGGAGAGGAATCCTACTTGCCGCCCAATCCCTGCCTAACCCCCCCCCCCTCCTCCTCCCCAACGTTAGCAGCCGCCTGGCAAAGCTGTTTCCAGTCTCAGGCCCTCCCAGGAGGGCGTTTTGCCCTGCCCAGGGTGGGCAGCAGCAGGCTGCGGCGTGTGCCTGCCTGCCCTCGCCCCACACTCACACTTGATATTGAAAGACGCGTTGGCTGTGCGGGCCTCCTCCCCGGTGAGCAAGTTCCTCGCTACACACTGGAAGTCGCCGGCATCCCGGTGCCGATCGACGGCAGCGAACTGGAGGTTGCTGCCTTCCTTGAAGCGCTGCTCCGTGTCCTGGACGGGGAGCCCATTCTGCAGCCATTCGAACTCCACGTCCGCCGGCTCCTCCACCTCGCAGCGGAGGATGGCGCTGCGGCCGTGCAGGGCGTCCTGGGAGTACGGCTCCTTGGTGAAATGGATCATTGCTCGAGTCCCCACAGCTGCAGGCAGAAAAGGGAGGGCGCGTTTAGAGCGTGGGGATGGGGAGATGGGAACAGGTCAGCATGGGATGTTCTCAAGGGTCTCCAGACAGCCGAAACCGCTGTGTTAAGAGAGAAATACCCCAAAGCGCATCTGCCAAAAAACCAATCCCCGATGGGGGAGTTTAGGCAGATCTGGGCTCAGATTCCAGCACAGCCGTTTTAAGGCTGCTTTTCCAGCAATCACTGGGACAGGGCTGCCTGAGCTTGCCACAAGCCAAGGAGAACCCTCTGCTCCCGGGGGTCAGGGCCATTAGGAGGGAGCTCCAGTGACCCACTACCGAGTACCGCACTTCCAGCCTGAACAGAGAAGTGGCTTGCAGTGTATGCGGCGGGAAGCCAGTCACCAAAACTCTGGAGAGCAAGCAGCTTCCTGGGCAGTTCAGACGTTTCCTTGGGCTCCTCTTGTGCTGTTTTTTGGGACGCGTCCTAAGTCCCAGCCATGCATCAAGATTGCCCCAGATCAGGAACAACCACGGACTCTTTCTAGGCTTTCCTCAAAGCTTCTCTCCTTGGGACCATGTCTCAGTCTCACCTCCACATCCTCGGAAATTACCAGAAAAAAATTGGTCTGGAACAAGGATTGCCCATGGGAATAAACACAGCAGCTGCTGGAGCACAGCACCAGAGGATGCAGCAGTGACACCCCAAGCTTGTGCTGGGGGCTCAGCTGACTCGCAAGTAGGAAGGGAAGTAAGAAATTGCAATGGTTGACCCCAGGGTCCGACAGTGGCCGTGGGGTGGCTCTGGAGGGCTGGAAGCATCTCTCTGCAGTGGTGGAAAAGCCCAAGAATCCTCCTCCATACACTAACCCCCAACCCAAGAGCTCAGGATCCCAGGGACAGAGCAGCCGGCGCGTCCCTAGGCATTGCCTGATGTGGCTACCGAGGGACCGCGTGAGCATATTCCTAAATCCGGCTGCTGCCTGGCCGCAGCCAGCCATGCAGGCGCTCTGCTCCGGTTACCAGCTGGCCGCAGAAAGGAAAGCAGACAAAGGGCAATTCAGCAACACGCCGATTGCTGTTGGACTCTGTTCCCAGCATCATGCTCTCCAGGGAAAGACGCCAAGCCAGGCAGATTTCAAGCATCTTAGAAGCAATCTCTCATGAAGGCCAACAAGAAAGTGGTCAAAATGGTGCGTTCCCACCACTACAAGGAAAACGGCTTCAGAAAGGGGTTGCCTGGACGAGTTACATGAACAGCATCCAAGCCCAGCTGAAGGGCAGTTCCTCTTTGAAGGCTCAGACACATCCTCCTGCTTGGTGTTTGTATAAAAGCCTGGTAAAGAGACACAAGTTGATAGGACACCTCAGTCATCCAGAGCTAAGGGTAAGCGATCCTGTTCTGAAGGGGGCATCTAGATCAGAGCATTCCAGAAAGCCTCCAGAGCCCTTTCCATGCTGGAAAGCCTTTGGAGCCCTCTGTGTAGCGAAGCCTCTCCCGCCTGCAACTGCTGATGGGCACCCCAGCACCAGCCACATGTTCCCAGCAGAGCTAGCCTGAGCTCTCCCGCTCACAGCCACAGCGAGGCACAGACACAGACACTCATCCGGCTCCACTGCTCCCCAGGATGAAACTCCAGTCTCCCAGTTCCACGCACATGTCAGCCAGGAGCAGGGGCGCCTCGTCCTGTGCCTGCTAACACCCCTTCCCCACAGCCCAGACAGAGAGAGCAACAAAAGTCCTCCCATTGCGAAAACCACGGAAGCCTCTTCCCTCAAAAGACACTGGAGCAGAGGAGACGGCCGTCCAGAGCCCAGAGGTCTTTCCTGCCTGCAGCCTCTGCAAGATGGGACTGTGGGTTCAATTGTAATTTTCAGTCACCCCAAAGACACCACTGGCAAGGGGGCAGTAAAGGAGTTGGGACATCACAGGAACAGCACAACGACATACCGCAGTGCCTAGAACGTGGACCTTGTTGCGGTCCGGCTTTCTACCTTCAGCACCCAACTGTGCCACTGACCTTGGTGTGGCGTGCAGGGAACGTCCCCAGGGGACTGTCCCCAGCCAGGTTAAGTCCCATAGCTCCTGGGCGGACATCACTCGTCAACTGCACTCACAGCCTTTAAGGCCACCAGGAGCAGCCGCAGACTGACCCCTGTGCCCTGAATAACAGAGCTGCAGATGGTGCCCGAAGTCCTGTCTCCTGGGTCTCGTATTGAGCTAAGCCCCATCAGCACGCTGTGCTCCAAGGGCCAGCACGTCCAGTGAAGTTTCCTTCATCAGCTACCACGTACCTCCCCAAGAACACCACAAGATGAACACATGCCCCAGGGCAACGCAATGGATGGGAACGTGTTCTTACGCTGTTTACACGTCTAGTTCCCCGCACATCAGATCCGTCTCACCAAGAGCACTCAGCAGGGTAACCACCACCCAACCCCACACAAAAACAGCTACGCGCTCAATAGCGCAACAGCTCCCGAGTATCAGGAGCTGAGTTCATGCCAGCTGCTGGGACAGACAGACAGGAGCAAAGGGGAATAGGACAGTCAAATCCACTCAGGTTTGAACCTACAGGAGCTGGGTCTGTCCTTTTCCACAGATCTTCAGAGCACCAAGGTCCATCAAACCATACCTGTATGGTACAAAACACATGCAAGGCAGCAGTGTGCATTAGGAGAGCTCATTAAGGAGATGAATCAGTTCTCCTCTTGGGGTCTCAGCATCCCAAAACTTTTCACAGTCTACTAGTCATGGTAGTGATGGAGCCAGTGATGAGGCACCTCTCTCTGAAGGTGTAGGCCATTAGGATGTTAAGACATGATATTTTAAATTCCGTGTCCTTCTAGCATTAAATGGTCAGTATTAGCACTATAACACGAAAGAGCAGCAAAACGGCTTTTGCCCCATCACTGCCAACACAATTGCGTTTCACTCAGCGCTGGTCAGCCGAGAGCTTCAGCGGCCTCATCACGTGCATCCTGCTGCCTCAGCATCCCCCACATCCAGGCAGGAGGACATGGTTCCGTGGACAGGGGACGTGATGAAGGCTTGGCACAAGCTCCACATGGGAAACAGGGATTTTACAAGGTGTCAGAAAACACTGGGATCCAGCTCTCCAGTGACACAGGAGAAACTATTTATGTCCTTATCTTCCACCCTGGGGAAATGGACGCAACCAGTCCAGCTCAAGCGAGATCCCTGTGATGAATGTGTGTCACGAGCACAAGTGCCAAAGCAAACGGGGATAAATGAGTGTTAAAATGCAGTAAGAGCCATAAACTTGTGGTTTGATTTGACAATAGCATCCAAGGTTCATGGACAGGCTGGACTCGCTGCACATGCTGGAAACCATTGTCCCGATCATATATCGGATTTGGGCTGCAAGGAAAGACCGGCAGCAGTTAGATGTGGTCCAGGCATTTCGGGGTGGAAGACATCAGAAGCCCAGAGCTAGACACAGCTTTCCACAGTACTCTAAATCCAGAGCACCAGGGCCCAATGTTCAGAGATGGGAAGTGCTGCACTCGCCCATAAAAGTTGTACAGCCCTGGTGCAGGAAACGACCACAGTCGGCGGGTTTCATGGATTCCCTGCATCCCCGCCACCCCATCTGGGCTTAGGGGACAGAGGGTCAAGAAAGCTGTCCCAAGCAGAGAGCTTATCTGTGTGAGGTGACGTTATGCCAGAGTTTGGGTAAAATAAAGACAGACATCACCACCTGTACTGAATGAAGAACAAAATGGCTCTGCTTGTTCCACTCACCCAGCTGGATGACCTCCCAGCACCACTGTGTCACGGTCGTGCTTGGCTTAGCCATCGGTGGCCGCCAGAACTGCCCCAGCTGGCAGACGAGAGAGCTCTTGGTGCACCTGGCGGAGAGCAAAGGCGACCCCTGCTCGGTCTGACTGGACACCTTCACAACAGCATGTTTCTGCTGTGGTTTCATGAGCTAATCTGGGCCGGGCCACATTGCTAGGAGCTGCTGAAAGAAGCAAGATGTCTCTTTCTCTTCCCTTAGCCAGAGCCATCCCAAAAAACACCCAGCAACACCAAGTTCGTTGGAAATCAGCTTAACAAGCCCAAGCCAGTGCAGAGCACTCCCCTAGTAACACAGCTGGGCCAGCCGCAGTCCTGCAAAGCCAACGCCAAGCAGCAATCCCAAATGTGTGCGCTGGCAAACACCCGCTCTCTGCATATGTATGTGACACAAGCCACCCCTGGCTGGGAGAAAAAGAAACCCTCAACACATGTTTCTGGCCTAAAAACCATTTCAACTGTGGCTACAAGAAAGCTTTTCAGGAAAGCTTCAGCCAGAATAGATAAACATATTCGAAACGCAGCACACTTGAAAACACCCAGTGGTGTTTTACCCAAAGGATACTTAATTGAAACGGAAAGCCCTCCTGTTGAGTGTGCTGGGAAGTCGCACTGGTACCTACAGGTCCCCAGGGTATCATTCCCACACACCACAGAGCAAATCATCTGCAGGGAGGGGACAGGCACCAGCAGGACGCACAAGGAAAAAGAGAAGCGAAGGCTCAGATCACGTCCTGGCTCTGAGAGCACACTTAGGGCAAAGATCTGAATGCAGGAACACAGCATCCTTCATGCAGAAGTATCCCCCTGCTCAAAATTAATTCCACTTATTTCAGGAGGCAAATAGCAGCTTCCCAGGAAAAACAATCACACCGACACCTGCATTGCCAGCTTGAATTTCTACCAAGTGTATCTCAATTCACTTTTTGGGCTTGGAATGTCCCCAGCACCTGGCCCCTGCAGCCTCCTCCAAAGGCCACAGCGGGCTGAGCATGCGCAGAGCACTTCAGGATGACAAACGGAACCAGCAAAGCTGCGTCCAGCACAGACTTTGCGAGCAACCCTGTGAAGTTAGTCACTACTGCCTGAAGCTCTGCAGAGCGAGTTTTCAACCCTATGAGCTTGCCAGGGAGGAAAGGGCTCCCCATACTTCTGGCAAAGGAGACCCAGCCCCATGGTAGCCAACCCCCTCGAGCGCTGCCACAGCGTTACTGCAGCAATTTGGCAGCAGACTGCAGCACAGGCTGGGAAGGGCTTTGGTTTGAGGCTGTTCTCCAGAGCTAGAAAAGCGAGACACATCAGTGTCACTGTTTTCCTCAGCCAGAGCTGCAAGAAAATGCACCAGAAGAGTAATAAAGACCTGAGGGAGCCACGGCAGAGCTGGGGGCTAACACTGGGAAATTGGGACTGAAGTTTTGGGGGATCCCACATCTCTCTTCCCACCTGGGCAGCACCAGGTTTGGTACATCCCGGGCACAGAGACGTTGTAGGGCTCCTAGGGAAGGAAGTGGCAGCGAATTGCCCAGCCCGTGTGTCTCAGTGCTCGCCTCTGAGGCTGGACACTGTCCTCCCGCACTGCACCGTGGAGACAGCCAGGCGACAGGCAACGAACTTCATGGACCTCATGGGGTGCTGGGCTTTGTGATCATGGAGACACAGCCAGAAAATGCATGGGGTGGCAGGACTCACGGCCGGGGGATCAGCCATTTCTAAGGCTATATTTACGGCTGAGCCAACACAGGGTCTGTGGCCCTGGCACAGCCTGGCAGTGAAAACGCCCAGCCCACTTTTTGCACCATCCCAAGAGGCCTGAGAGCACCATGGGTGCTGCCCGGTGAGTGACCTTCATGCTCATCTTTCAGGCTGCAAGGGCACAGGGCAGCATTACAAGCCCGGCCTTGACTCAAGCCAGGTTTTCCATCCGTCGCTTAACGCTTCGGTGCCAGTCCCCCACGAGCGCTCGCCTGGGGACGCTCCAGTAGCCCAACCCCATCTGGGTGCCGCAGAGCAACCGTGCAAGCTGGGGAGACCAGGCAGCACATCTCCCGCCCCGCCTGACAGGCCAAGTCGCCTACATCTTGAAGCAATCCAAAAATCATTGTCTCCTTGCCTAACGACATCGCTAGGGAATGCAGCCTCGACCACAAAGCCTTCAGCTGCTGCGCAGCCCCTGAGATCCCTGCTGCCTCCGCAGCCGTCTCATTCACCTACAGCCATGCTGGGGAAGCAACAGGCAAGTTGGCTGGCGGCGTCGTGTGTGGCGGCATGGCAGCCCCCTGCCTGCCTGGGGCACTTGCCCTGAGCAGCAGTTGCAGAGGAAAGAAAACCAGCACAGATCTCAGCAGGCGATGGCGAGCCTCGGCAGGCGTTTGCCACGGCTGTGGTGCCAGCAGAGCCGGGAGCACGCTGCAGTGCTCCGCATCCCCAGCCCCAACCGTGCTCCCCTCAACCCTGAGCCGCCCGCCCCCAGGCATGGGGCGCCCAGCTCCTGAGCACCTCCTCAGCGAGCTAAAAGAGCTCTGGACAGAGGACAGAAAGGCAAAAGGGAAGGATCCATTTCACTTTGTACCCAAAAGAGCCTAGGTTACCAACCTCTTGAGACACCACAGCTGTTGCAAGGATATGAGTAATCCCAAAGCTGTTTGCAACCAAACAAGGAATTACAAGCATGGGAATGGGATCTGGGAGAGGGCTTTGTGCAAGTTTAAGGTTTCCTGGTTTGGAAAGCAAGCCCATCGCTGCGGGGCTTATGCAGCTTGAAGCGCAGCCCCTCTCTCCAACCAGGCCGCAGGAGCGTTCTTCTACAGTCTTGCTCCCAGGGGCACTTCAGCAAAGCTCACCCTGGCTCGGCTCAGCTCAGCCAGATGCGCAAACCAGCTCCTTGGATGCTCTGCACCTGGAACAGCAGATTAGAGGAGCTGCAACTCACCTGCAGTGCCCAGGGCAGCAAAGCCCAGAGCACCCAAGCTGCAGCCTTCCTCCCCAAAGGGGAACCATCCTCCTCCTCTTCTTTCCTGCCAGCAGGAGGCCTCAGATCTGCCCCAGCTGTGGAGGGGGACAGCTGGCTTACAGGAAACAAATAAAACGAAGACCCAGAGGTACCAGGATGCTGCTAAAACTGGCACAGACAGCTCCCCCCAAGGAGTTCTTCTGGCAGAGGACACAGCTGGCCAGCATCTGTTCTGGCCTCTCAAAGCAGAGAGGACCTCAAACGCTCCCATGCCAGAGCAGGGGAGCTCATAGCTGTCCTAGCTCCACTGTGGAGCCAGCACTCCTTGGGAATGCACAACTAGCATTGACACCACCGGCTCAGCACGTAACTAAGCAGAGAGCTTGGTAACACACTGCTAAAACATTTGTTCCCTGTCCGTTTTCCTTAATAGCCAGCAAAGATGCCATGTTCCCTAGGAAGGCACTGCTGCAGCACACGGGCCTGCTCCCTGCCTCCCCAAACCTCCAGGGGATGGGCAAGGAGGACAGCAGCTCACCTGGGAAAGGCCCTGGGTACCTTGCAGCAACCACACAGTGCCCTTTCCTGCAAGAGAAGTGGCTGGGGATACAGCTAGGAGAGAGGAGGGTGACCTGGCGAGTGATGCCCTAGCCCCCACCACTAACTTGAGGTGGGCAGCAAGAGTAGCCCAAGTCCATCCCCAGGCTGCATGGGGATGAAGGGATCCTGTTAGGGTTTGGGGTCCTGGACTCTCACAGGTTTCAGTAACATTCCCAGAAAGCACTGGGTCTTGTCTTCAGGAGCAATTTATTAAACATCATTGTCTGCAAGCAGCAATTCCTTCTGTTGCCAAGTCCTCGGGAATGGCTCCAATGCTGGGGCTTTGCTTTTAGCCACCCTTAGATCAAAGAGCAGCAGACTCTGGGTTCAAGCCCCGGCTTGCTTCCGAAAGCTGGGCAATCAAATCACCGGGCTGGAGCATCCCAAGCTTGCTGGTCCAGAGGCAGCACTGAGCCCCCCCGAGAACAAGGCTCCATTCACTGCAGGCAGGTTTAACTCCTCGCATGCTGGGTGCGCGCTCTGCACCGGCGGCTGAGCCCACGCAGGCTTGGCAGCAGTTCCTACAAGCGAGCAACGTTCCAGACATCGAAGCGCTGCTGATGCTCAGGAGTGGAACTCTCACCTGACAGCCTTTCCCTCCTGCTGCAGCCAGGCACAGCACGCACAGCCCCATTGTCCCTGTGACATCTGGGCCCCAAAGGATTCCTCTTCTCCCTCTTCCCCATCCACAATCATCATCCCAAGCTGTCGGCAGCACTTCTTTGCTTGCCTGCAGTGCCCAGGCTCCTTCCAATCCAGCCTCTGCTGCAAACGGCCACGTCTGCAGAGAAGCAAGCCAGCCCTCCCCAGGCCAGGGTAGCCATGAAGGGCAGCAAGCAGTAAAACCACTCGCCTGGCCTCTCGTCCTGCCCTCTCTGCCATCACTGGACCAGCCAAGCACTTAGTACCTTGATCCCACCTCCCGCTCCCCATCCGCTGCAGCCCGGAGGATGCAGGCTGCCGCAGAGCAAGTAACGCACACCAGCATCTGCTCTTTGTCCTCGCGAGGCTCTCGGTGAGCGCAGGGCCCCATACAGACCTCCCATTCATGGCTCGAGCAAGCCATGTGTTTCCTGGCACAGTTCATTATGAACATGCTCCTATAAAAGCAGATTTTTGGCATGCCAGGACCGGGAACAACACATGGGTCAGCTTTTCCTCCCCTCCTGGTCACAAATACAGAGCCAGCAGGCTCATTTGCACCAGCTGAAGCTGTAGAAGCAGGCAAGAAAAAATCATGAATGCTTAATAACACAAGCAACCCCCCCTTATCTCACGGGTTGGTCCCTATAGCCGCATAAAGCAGCTGCTCGGAGCATGCCTGCTCCGCACACAGCCTATTCCACCGCTTAGCAGATACCACGGAAACAGCAGCCAAGCCAAACACCCAGAGAGATTTGCATCTCCAAATGATTTCCAGCCAGCATGTTCCTCTGTGCAAGAGGTTCCAGTTGAGAAAGCCTCTCAGACGGGTAGAGTTGCAATAAAGCACTCTCTCCCACCAGGCCAGATGGAAATGGTTTGGTGCAGGCAAGGAGCTCTGAACACGGCAGGCTTGGTCTGAACAAGCCCAGCATCTGGAAAGTCTTTGGGCACCCATCATATAAACCTTTTAAAACTACATCGTTTCCATTCCAGTTAAAGTGGAAAAAAACCAAAAACTCACTCTGCACCCAGGGGGAAAAAAAAAAATAAATCATTCCTGTTTGAGCCCGTAGCACAACAGGATGGGTATAAAACAGCATTTCCAATAAATGGCCATCTACGGTGGCTTTGGCTTCACGAGCAGGGAGGAACTGCACCAGCACCTAGGAGCTCCAGGTCTGGGGTAAACACAGCATGGTCATACTGGGGTGGATCCAGATGATGAGGGACTTGAGAAAACACCATCTATTTGCCCCTACAGTTGTCCCGCACATCTGGATCCGACAGCCCTGCTCTGAGAGTGTGGGTCCGCTCAGACGACGACCGAGCCTCTCCCTTTCGTGGCGGTTTGCTCCGGACTTGCCTACACACCACCACTTCACACCACGCAGGCCACGCATCAAGTTTTTCTCTGCATGCTCCGTGGAGCGCCACGTCAAATCAGCCAATGGCATCCACGAGCAAACTTTCAATTGCAAAGCGCCCAGCTACGCAACCTTCCAGGTGGGATTTACTGATCCAGAGGAGAAGCAACCCAGGATGAAAGCAGGCACAGAAGCATCCCCATCCTGTAACAGATGGGGGAATCTGCTCATCCCACAGCACTTGGCTGTTTTGCTTGGGTCTCAAATGGAAACTGCAGAGCTGGTCCACTGTTTCCTCACTTCCATTCCCTGGATGCAAGATTACGTCTGCCCAGACTCTGGCCACCCCCGTGCCCCCCACCGGGAGACCTATGACATATGGCAGATGCAAGCCCTTGTTTGGAAACACCTTGGCTGCTGGCCTACCAGTGAGTGACGATTGCCCTGCAATGGGATCCCAGCCTGAGCTCACCCCTGGCAACCCAGAGCACCTCTCTCCACTGCCCTCTGCGCGGAGGGCTGCTTTTGAACACAGGCTCCGAGCAACCACTGAGGAGCCAACTCTGCCCTTCAAACCAACCTTTAGAATTTAAAAAAAAAAAAAAAAAAAAAAAAGAAAGAAAACCCACAACCACTTAGCACAATTCCCACGAGCCTCCCCAGAACTGTTCGGAGAGGCTGCGAGCCGTGGGGGATTTTCTCCCCCGTGGTTAGCAACCCTCCCTGCCCTTCCAGGCCCAGGATCCCATACTTGGGAATGGCTCAGCCCAATTTCTGAGCAATTATCACAAGAAAACCAGAACAAAGCCACTGGGGTTTGAACACTGTAAATCAACTGCTGGAGCAAACGCCGAGGCTCACAGTAACGCGCCGGGGTGCAGCTGGCCATGGGCAGAGCTCGCTGCCACACACAGTGGGGAGGTGCCTGCAGCCCCCACGGCACACGGCCCCAGTCCCCAAGCAGGCAGGAATTGCTCACACATGTGCCGCAGGAGAAAAGACGAGTATAATTAACCAAGAAAAAGGCTCAGCAGACGGACAGCGAGCCGAGGTAGCCAGCTGCAGACCCCCAATGGCTGCCGGCACATGCCAGGATAGCCGGGCTACCCTGGCACTGACCTCCCTCACCCACCCAGTTCAAGCAAGTTTGGGGCTTCCCCACCTCTGTTCCTCCCGCCGCCCATCCGGCTTCCCCAGCACAGACCCTGTGAATCCCAGCTCCCTCCCCAGCCACACAGCCCTCAGGCTTGCTTCCTCCCAAGGCCATCCCGAGCTCCGTTTCATAACCCTGCCATAGGGCCTCTGCAGCCTCTCCCTCCTCCACAGCTCCCTGCCTTCATCCTCGCACCAGCGGCAAGCGGAGGCCCTGCTTCGCTGTGCTCGAAGCCAGGCAGCAGGATAAGAGAAGAGCCACCCCAAAGCAACGTGACACGACAACCTCTGCGGTCCAGGACAGGGCGGTGGTGGGGAGCGAGGTCCAGGGCATTTCCCACTGCACGAGCTACCTGCGGCTCTGGCAGCAACAAGGGTGCCACTCTGCAGCCACGGAGCGACGGGAACACTGCGGGAGGTTACTCCTCATTCCCAAGCAGAGCAGGGCTGCCGGCAGTAAATACCCCACTGCAGGCTTACTTGGGCTGGTGGGACAGCCACCACGCTGCACGGTTTGTCTCCAAGGCCGAGGGATTCGCAGGCGGTCTGCAGGGTACGGAGGACGTGTCTGGGCTGAACTGTTAGCTGTGCCTTTGCCCCACGGTCTCGCCCGACATCTCAGCGCCTTGCTCAAACAGGGGAAAGCTGGAGCAAGCCAGGGAAGTCCCAGTGGCAGCCAAGCTCCTCGGCTCCCCACAACAGCTGGGGCTGCTGAACCAGAACAACTGGCCTCGGCCCCGCAGGAGGCTCTCGTCTGTCCCGCAAACAGGTCAACACCGCTTTGAGCCATGCTCTGCGCCAGGGCTGCGCCCGTGCTCCTGGCATCCGCTGCGGGAGGAGGCACAGGCATCTCTGGGGCGACACGCCTGGTCCAAGGAAAAAGACTGCCATTCTGTCAGGCCACCGAGGCAGCCAGGTAGCCCCAGGCCCCTAAGAGAAGCCCAGGTACCCCTCCTGAGCCCCCACCCCAGAGACCCAGCCCAAGCCCTGAGCGCAGTGGTGCAGCGGGGAGGGGGACAGGGCAGCCAGACCACAGCGTCTCCCACCCAGACACTTGGGCACAGGAGCGTGCTGGCAGCTGTCTGCACCGTTCGGCCTCGGGCTTGTAGAGAAGAAAGCTTGCTTTGGTCAGGCAGGTGGGGCCGTGCCTGCTTGCTGAGCAGCACAGGCCACCAGTGGCCATGGGACCCCCAGCAAAGCCAGGCAAGGCAAACAGAGACAGAAGAACAAGTGAGACGGGAAGGCCACAAGCGCAGCGCAGGAGCTGGGAATCCTGCTGGCTCAATTAAACCCTCTTTAATGGTGCGTCAGCCAAAGGCTCCCAAGCAGACACTGCCAGCTGCGCTGCCAAGCCCCAGTGAGAAACACAAATGCTTCGAGGGTGACTCAGCACCAGCGATGGGGTTGCTGCACCCACCGGTCCTGCTAACCGACTCTCCCAGGCTTGCTCAGAGCCCTTGAGCGATTCCTTGGCTTCCTCAGAAACACTGATTTATAGCTGTTGTGTGCTACCGGCAGCACACGGCAGGCTGGAGACGCAGCTGATCTGGAGGCTGAGCTCTCTGGCCGGCACGGGAAAGATATCGCACTTCTCTCCCGTGAAAGCAAAGGTGGCAGACAGGCGCCAAGTGGAGCCAGGATGAGCCACAGTGGCCTCGAAGGATGGTGCTTCCCTCACAGATTAAGCAAGGGGCATGTGAGAACGCAAAGGTCTTTACCAAGCAAAACCCCTCTGGCGGCGGCGGAGAGCCCAGGCGGTGTCGCACAGCCAGGCGGGTCCTCTGCCAGCGGGGAAGAGCTGCGACAGAGCCGGCTCAGCGCTCCTTGCCCCGGGGCTGGAGGCGAGACTCTGCAGCGATGAGGCCGCGTTGCTTCACCCACAACGTCCTCGTCGCTGAGAACCCATCCCGTGGTAGCCGGGGCCAGCACCTCCGGGCATCCCATGAGTGCTCGCCGCTACATCCTCATGTCCCTTCGCTCAGGCTGAGGGCCAAAGGCTGACGCCGCTCCTGCCATCCCAAGCCCAGCCAAGAGGGATTCCGCCACAACAGGGCTGCGTGTGCGGAGGGAGCTCCTGGCCAGGGCTTCACGTTTTTCCTGTTCTAGCTGAAATGCCTTTCCAGGAGATGATGGGAAAAACCAGAACAAACTCCATAAAGCTGCCTGGCGCTTCCCTTCAGCAAACAGGAGCCCCAGCCAGCCCGGAGAATGGAAACTCAGGCTGCAGAGACAAAAGAGGGATGCAGGGGGGCGGGGAGGAGGAGGCCAGGGCAAGGGAAGCAGCGGGAAGAGGAGAAGCACGCACACACGAGGCCTCCGAGGAAAGCCAGCCGCTTCACCAACACACCGTCAGACAAGACAAGGCCGCCGCTCAGAGCCAGCTCCCCTCCATGCAGCGAGGCCGTCGGGCCAGCACCCGAGCCAAGGCTGTGCTGGGCACGGCGCGCTCCTGCCAGCAAGCCCTCCTCGCTCTCCCAGGCCCGGCTTGCTGGAGGACGAAGCAGATTTGGCATGGAAGCTGCTCGAGTGAGCTGCTTCTCTGCACGCTGCCGCCAAACCCACCGGACGGGCGAAAAACCTCCCCAGTACCACCCGAACCTGCGCTGGCTCTCAGGTGTGCTTGGTCAGGACGTCGTGCAGATTTTGCTTTCCGAGGGGGCCAGGTGGGAGGGCTACAGCCCTACCCGGCACACCCCAAGCCAGACACGGCTCACCAGCAACCTCCACAAACACCCCGAGAGCAGCAGAGCAGGGGCAGCAGCTGGCGGGGGGGCGATGGGGGGGAGAGAGGGCACGGACAAAAACTCACATCTACACCAGCACAAGTGCCCTCAGCATCCCCCTCTCTATTTTGCCAACAGCTCTATGTTTACATTATCTACAGGGACTTCAAGCCCACCCATAAGCAACTTTCCAGCCCCAAGGAGGCTCTGAGAGCTGGAGACAAAGGGACAGCTGCGCTCCGGAGCTTTGCGTGCAAGGAAGCAGACAGGGAGCTTATTTATCTCCCAAGCTCTGCTCTGGGATAAATATTTTAAATCTCTCTCCAGGTCATGGCGGTATATTTACAGCTAAGTTTCCCTCAGTTATCTGCCTGTAGAGACTCAGATGGATTTGCCAACGAAGCCAGGAAGATCCAGCTGGCTAAGGTCGCCAGACAGCTTACAGCTCCTGGGAGAAACGGTTCGCCCAGCGCCACAGTCTTGAAAGAGACACCCATGCCGTGGCGACTGCTGCAGGGGTTCAGTTGTGCCGCCCTGCATGCAGCTGCCTCTGCACGGCCCCCCCGCAAGCAGGCATCCAGCCACCCTGCCTTCCCAGGAGCAAGGAGACAGCACGGAGGCTGGGGGATGCCACGTACAGTGCTACATCGGGGGCAATCCCGCAGCCGTATTCCCCACGGAGCAAGGGTGCGCCGTGGGTCCAGCTGGAGGTGAGCGAGTCTCTGGAGCATCCTGCTTTGCCACTTGGCTTACTGCAGGTTTGACTTGTTTGCTCCCCTCCCATAGGAAAGGAAGAAGCTCCCAGGAAAGGCGCTCCCGACGACACACCACCAGCTTTTCCTAGCAGCCACCGTGCTGCTGCAAGCTAAAAATCGCCCCATGCATCCAGCACTGCCAGAGACAAGTGGAGCTGCCAAAAGGCATTTGAGGAGACACCTGAAATAGACCTCACCCCACTGGCTGCACTGGTGCCTCTCCTATTTATGCGGGCTCCACGCTGTTGGGGTTTGACCTCTGCCTGCATCTGAAGCTTGCAGAGGAGGGACAGGTTGCCCAGGGCTTTTCTCTGGGTTCACAGAATTTCTCTGGCACCCCTCACGAGCATTTCAGGGCCGCTAGTTAATCACAGAATGGTTTGGGTTGGAAGGGACCTTAAAGATCATCCGGTCCGACCCTCCTGCCACGGGCAGGATGTAACACCGCGCTGCGCATCCATTTTCAGCCGACGTGGCACCGCCTTCCTCCTGGCTACAAAGCTTCATCCGCAGCTCCCCATATCTTTCTCCAGCTACGCCCCACTGGCCTGCAGACTTCATCTAGCCCTTTCTCTTTCCACTGCTGGAAAGCTGAAGACCAGCCCCGTTTCACAATCGCCATTTCTGCCCTGGTACAGGGCAGCACTGCTGTCCCCGCTACAGCCTCCCGGGGGAAACACCACGGGGGAGGCTGGACCTGCAGCATCACCTCTGAAAGCAAAGAGGGCACAGAAAGGAACAGTTCCTTGTTTATTTTCATTAGAGCCATTTATGAATCTATATTAAAAGCCGCAAAAATAGGAAAGTAGGCAGAGAAGCTAATATTTCCTCTGCTCATGCAATATTAATTAAAAGGTAGCTTCTCGATGAGACATCGCTATATTACCTCTCTGCTAAAAATGGAGACAACTCACTGAGCGGGGAGAATATGCAAGCAGGGCACTTTCTGGAATACTTTTACAAATCGATAACTAGGCAGAACACTTGCTACAGAGAGATCTAATGCAAAGCCCCAGTGACAAATTAAAGAAAAGCTGAAGTATAACGGACTCGCAGAGACAGAAATTCATACTAACCAAATCTCCTTGAAAAACAAGTGCTTTTCTCCATAGTGGCAGAACAGCCGATTCCCAATGCATCTGGAGAACAAATAATTCTTACTGCACAGTCACCAATCTACCGGTGGGAAGAGCACCAGGACATCCTAAGCAACCAAATGCCAAGGAAGCACACAAACAGAGCGGCAACAGACACCCAACAACCAGGTGCTGGAGAGTATGAAGTTGCGCCGAGACATCTGCGGGTGCCTGGTTGCTCACTGTGGCTGCTCGGTAATCCAGGTAAAATGGATTGCTCCGTCAAACCCATGGCACGTCTTTGTCTGCACAGCAGCCACGCAGGAAAGTACCTCCAGCCAGCGAGAGGCAAATCCCAGCAAGGCCACACGAACGCAATATGTCACTGAAGGATGTCACAACACTCTTGTTTCCCGAGTGCTGATTTCCTTGACAAAACATTAACCGTTCAGATTAATGGTTTCTGCTTCAGGCCACGTGGTTTTGAGATTTTTCTTTAGCCAAGTGGAAGAATTCTTATCAAAAAAGCCTCTGATTCCCAAGAACCACCTGAACATCTCAGCAGCCCTGCTCCAGCTCTGCTCTGATTTCTCATCGCTCGTTGTGAACGGGGGGTTTGGCTCAAGGAGACAAGACCAATCTCAAGATGGGATGAGGAAGCCACAGCCACACCTGGCAAAAACAGCAGCGCTCACAGCCAGGCACCGGAGAGAAGCCGAGCAACGGGAAAGTCTGAGAAGGGCAAGGGAAGGAACAGCTGCACCTGGGCCAGAGCCACAAGGCAGAGGCAGGACCTAGCCAGAAGGGTCACTGCTGCTGTGCCCGGCGAGGCCCCAGCAAGCAGCTCCTCCACTTGTGCACCTGAAGGCTGCGAGCACACCCAACACGCAAGGAGAGCCATCAGGAACTAACTCAGCAGAGGAAAAAAAAATCACACATGTCGCCTTCCCAGCTCAGCTTTGGCTTGGATTATGGTGGATAAACACCTGTTCAAACCTGGCTGGAGGACCGGGTGATCTCAAGACATCCAGCCACCTCACTGCTGCAGAAGGAGGCTCAGCTCGGGAACCGGTCGCTCCCATAGCACCCGCCAGACGCTCTCAGATGTCTCCCAGGCTCACAGCGTTCACGGCAGGCAGTATGGGGGTGACAGGAACACAGAAGAACGCCAAGTAACACGCAGGAAGCTCTGTTTACTTTGGTCTGAGAGGACTTGCACAATTTGTCAACTGCTGGAGAAGACTTTCAGTGTCGGCCACTCTGCAGGGCAGCCGCAGAGGCGACTGAACAACTCATCCTCAGCAGCACAAACCCGTCTAACGCTTCCATGGATGGTTTGGGAGGGCTGGATGCGCTGCCCTGTGTGGCACCCTACAAGACTGTCTGGTTTTATCTCCTCCGGTCTCGTCTTTGCTGGGAAAGACAAAAACCATGAAAGCTTCCCGTTGACACAGGAGCTCCCAGCGACTTCAAGAGAGCAAGCACCTCGGAGCAGCTCCGTGCCACGCAACTGATGGGCCTCCCCAGCAGAGCCAGGACACACACCAAAGCCTGCTGCACGGAGAGCAATAAAGGCACTTGCAAGCCGAGGCTTGTCCTGCTTTTAACCATTTGGAGAGTCACTGCATGTTTCAGAATCAAAGGCTTGCTTTGTGCTCCTAAACAGGCCAACGAGCGACCGTGATGAGGAGAGCGTTTATAGATGGTCTTAAGCAATACCGTGCCTATCTTGTGCCAGCATCACATTTGACAGCAAGGACAACCTCACACAGAGCTGCCCAGAGGCACATAAGCCTCCTCTTTGCAGCCAGAACAGGGCTTGGCCTCCCCGTGCCACGGCTCTGCAGACAGAGCCCTCTGGCTTGGGGTGACGGAGGACGGAGCCAACTTGCCGGCGTGCCCGGATCGACAGCAGTAGGGCGCTGCCTTGGCTGCTTCTCCGGGCGGCCCAAGCTGCACCCAGGCATAAAATCCTGATGCTGGGACAAACCTCACCTCACAACAGCATCGCAGGAGAGGAAAAGTTATAAAGCCTGTCACCTTAGCGCTGCCCTGAAAACAAATATCTGCCATTAGCACCGAGGTCTGAGTGCAAAGCGCTCGGGGACACTCCTGGCCTCCAGGACAGAAGTCATCTAGCAACCAGGAGCCGAAATACAAGTAGACTTCTAATAATCACTCACTTAAACACCCAGCCCCTTCCTGCACCAGCTCCCAGCACAGGCAACGACCCTGCGCGTGTTATCGTTTTCTCCCAGCCTGCAACATCTCACTTTTCAGAGCAGGAGGGTTCACGCATCCGAAATCCAATGCGTCACCCCGCTTTCCAGACAGGAGTCTGCTCGTACCAGTTTTCCTCTTTCATCATCCTGCACAATACAAACACCAACCCAAGACATCCCAGCCTCACAGAGGTCCAGACCATCTGACAATGGTGGATTCAATTCACACACACTCAGGGGCCCTGTGTGCAGCCCACTCCACAAATGCCAAACTTCCCGCCTGCGCCATTCAAATCAGAGCTTAATTTGACAAGGAGAAGACAGGCCACTGGTATCCCACCAGCAAGCTCCATCTTGCACGAGGAATCATCAGTTAAAAACAGATATGCCTCCTCTTCAGGCACACGGTTTGCGTGCTCTGCTACGAAGGGGACGGGGAGTTCACGAGTACTCATCACTACGACGTCCCACCCTGTCGGAATTCTCCTGCGGTCGGATCTGGCCAATTTTCAGTTCTGCTCCCCAGGTCACCTGGACACCTCAGCATCCATCCATTCACTATCAACGGGAATGTTTTAAGTAGCGACCTGGGCCTCACCTGGATGTCACCTAATATTTTTAGGGATTAAAATGCGTTTCAAGTCCTTGCAGAACAACTTCAGAGGGTCAAAATTGGACAACGGAGGACAGATTTTTGAAAGCTGACCAAATCGAAGGAGCAGCCCCAGGCAGTAACAATCGGCAAAGAGCATCAACAAAAGCACCTACCCATCAACCTTCCCGAAGCGCTCTAAGACCAGCGGGCTCGGGAAGGGCCTCCGCATCCCAGGCACACAGACGAGGCTTTCAGAAGCTTGCGAGCCGCTCTGAAGTCCCCCTCGCCTCTCTCTTTGCTGATCAGACAGCACGTATTAGTTACCTCTGAGAGGAGAGGAAAGCAGTCTGTTCTGTGCACAGACAGAGATTGCTTCCCCGAAAAAGGCAAGGCTTAAATTAAGACTAGAAGTACTGTACGGCTCAGCCTTTTAAGCTCAGGAAAAACATTTTTGTATTAAATTTAAAAAAAAAAAAAAAAAAAAAAAAAAGCTGGCAGGAGTCAGGAACAGAGCTGGAGCAGCAGTCAATGAAAAGCACATGCGCTGCAGACCTGGCTGCCAACACAAATTGATGCTTTGAAACAAAGACCACTTGTGTTTGGCTTGAAGATCTTCCACAGCTACTCGGCAGGGGCTGTGCAGATTAAAAGGAGACACAGGTAAACACAGGAGAAAGGCGCTTGCTGCCAAGTGTTTCCCCAGAACAAAGGAATGACCCAAAATGGAGTCCCTGCTTTGACGGGGTGGCATGGGTTCATCCTCACCGTGCTGCAATGTGCCAAAGCAGGCAGAGGCAAGAGGAAACGTGGGACAAACATTTGGACAGGACTCTCTTCAACCTGAATTCAGGCAGCACCCAGACCCACACAGCCCGGACCCGGAGAGAGGCAGCTGCTTAACACACCGAACGTGCCACAGGAGCTTCACTACAACCAGCCTGCGTCTGCCTCCCATGGAGCGGAATACCCAGAAGAAACCCTAGACAACTATTCTTCCAGCATTCCACTCCTTGAGAACGCAGACGCTTGTGAGCGTCCTGCAAAGCTTCTGTTGCACCCTTGTCCGGTTCCCAAACCCACCTACACCTGTACAAAGACATGCCTTGCAAGCCGCCCTTCCTCCCCACTGCCTGCACAGTGGTACCTTCAGAAGGCCCAGGAAGAGTGAAACAGGAGATGGTCTTCCTCACGATGATCCTTCAGTCTGGCCCTTTTTTTGCGTAGGGACACCAGCTCTCCAGTCTAAACCAAAACAGCAACAGTTCCCATTACAACGCAAGGTGGATTTGCTGGCACCGTGTGACTGGAGAGGTGACGGGACACCGCTCCCTCACGTCCCTGGGTCAGTTCCCCCAGAGAGAAGAGCGAGGAAGAGGAGAGACAAACGGAGAGAGCTGACAGCTCATCAACACAACCAGCACTGCAGGTCCTGACAGGGCCGGGTAGGATGGAGGAGGTGGAAGCGCAGGACCCTGATGAAGCCACATCCTCCAGAATCGAAAAGCCACGTGCTGGCTTTCCTAACGCTGTGGTTCAACAGCTTTGGCATTAGGAAGTGAGCAAACAGCTTCTAAAAGACCCCAGGGTCCCCCACCTTACTCACGCTCCCTCCGAACGTCCTCCCTAAAAGGCAAGAAGTACACAACAAATCTGGACTGCTGAAAGCTCGCAAGGACATCAAGAACGACATGAACCCCATGCAGAGGCTCCTAACCGTGACAAAGCCCAGGGAACAGCCCCTGCTCTAGGCAGGCAGCCACGCAAAAAGCCTGGAAACCTCCAGCATCCCTACCTGCTCCCTGCCAGTTCTGTCTGAGAGAAAAAAGAACCCTTCCACGAGCAGCAGTGGGATTGCTTCTTCCAGGCAAGCTGGCACACAAGGCACGCTACGTTCACAGCGCAGTCCTTTAACCCCACTGCGCACTATAACGTCTGCTTTTCTAACAGACAAAAGGCATTTACAAGCACCTCCCAGTGTCCTCCGGGCAAAAAGCAGGACACGGAAACAGGCCACCCAGCATGGCACCTCCGCCATGCTGAAACGCACACTGATGGCCAAGAACCAACCCGTCGCCAACTGCCAAGTCATCGTTCCTTCATCTCCCTTCCCCCTCTCCCCCAAGACACAGTTGATTTCTTATAAAGGTAAAAGACACTACGCTTGCCCTTCTCCCACCACGGGCATGACCAACCTTCTCCAGGAGGTATTGCCAAGTCAAAGGCATTCGCCCGGGGAGGCGAATTGGTACCGCTGCCTCTTACACAGCAAAATCCCCTGTGTTAGTCCGCAGCTTTTGCGAACCCCCCCCCCCACCACCAAACCCAACGTTAACAGCCCGTGCAACTTACATCCTCGTGAAGGGGAATGTTCCTGTGCATCTGCCAAGCATCGTGTCAGCCTCACTGCCCTCCAGGCCTCCAAAGAGCTGCCCGTCCCAGCCTATGAGACCGCCACTCATCTCGGGAAAAGGAGACCTGTTCCGAGGGGTCTGGACAAACAATCGCATGTCCTCCGATCTCAGGGGAATTTCCCTCCAAACACCGCAGTAGCAACCGCCTTCACAAAGGGCACGTTTGTACCTAAGTCTGTCTGCTGCTAAATAAGCATTTGTTCCAAGTTCCCAAATATCGAAAGCAGTGGAAACACCCACTGCTAATGTGAAATATTTTGCATTCCAGGCCTGAGAGCTACGCTTGAAAATGTTCAGAAAGGAAAGAGTGTTTATTCACTGGAGAGAGGTGTAGGTCCAGCTATTTACTTAAGTCCACGTGTGCTTGCTGGAAGACAGCTTTGATCTTTGCAGCTCAAATAGCAGATGAATTGCAATGAAGGGAAGAAAAATATTAGTGTAAAGTTACCCTACTAAATACCTGTAACCAGGCCTCACAGCCTTCAGATCTTTTTTAAGTGCCTTATCGCTTACAGCCGGACTGGCCCTTGCGTCCTTGCTCGCTGACCCAAAGCCAAGCTCTTCTCTTCCCCCTCCTTTCCTACCTTCTTCCCCCCGTTCCCCTTGGACTCGGTGTCCTTTGGAGAAAGCACAAGCTGCCCTCTCAGGACACGTAGGCTCAGCTGCTTGGATGCAACGTGGACCAGCCTTTGGTCAAACAAGACGAGACCTATCCATCTGAGCGGCACACAGACATCTGGTGCTAGCCACCCACCTCTCTTGAGCAAGAGGGCTTCAGCAGACGGGGAGGAAACGCGCTCCCATCAGCAAGAGCATTCATCACCCAGCGTGCAACTAAACACAGGTGCTTGCTGCAGTTTAAACATCTGCCTTTAGAAGCTGGTCTCATTCCAGATCAATTAAGAGACCAGAGGACATCTTTAAAGGACGCGGAACATGACATCCCTCTGGTCAGTGCCAGTTCTCAGCGGTCCAGGGCCCACTGTGTAGACAAAGAAGTGCCTACGGCCACGACTGTGGAGTCACCGTGCCATCGAAGCTCCTGCCACATTGGGGTTACAGCCTGACCGGAGCACTGCTGAGCTCAGCCAAGTCCCAAGGAGGACCACGTGCTTTATAAGAAAAGAATGGTATTGGCTTGTCATGGTTTTGCCCCAAAACAGCCCAGAAATGTGCTGAGCAGCACAGCTTTTTGGCTGCTGAAGGGATGCTCGCTTAGATCAACTATCATAGTACTTGGTCTGGCTGCAGAGGACTCGGAGTTGCTGGAAAACAGATGGCAGCTTCGTCTCAAAGAGCGAAAGTCACCCAAGTTGTACCATTGGAAATGTATTTTGGACCCTTTAAACCCAAGAGAAATTCTCAGATCCTATCCGATCATTCCCGTTTTCAGAGATTTTCTTCTTTAGAAACAGGCTTGCTAGCCAGCACAAGAAAAGCACTGCCATACAGCTCAACGCAGGACATGGCGGGGCTTTCAGAACAAAATAGACCTTTCGGGGTTTTTTAGCTTTAAAGAAAAGTTGACTCAGCAAATATTTCCTCCGCTAGCGTTTCAACCACATGTTCCAGTAGAAGCCAGCACACATCTGGCACGCTGCAGTGTCATTGCCAGAAAGATCACAGCTTCGCTGAGCAACGGAAATGGAGGAACAGGGACCAGCAGTCCAGGCATCCAGCATTCCTGGAACACATACGTGGCAAAGGAGGACGACAGAAAGCACCCGCACGAGCCATGGATACCCCACACTTCTCAGCTCTTTCCCCAGCACTCTCTCCAGACAGCATCCCCGGGAAAAGGGAGATGCTACCCTGCGACGTGCAAAACTTACGACTAGCCCGTAAAAACTATACGTCGAACTGTACCTTTTGGCCACACTGCTGACGCCTGAGATTTTTTTTTTTTTTTTAATAGCGTCCATGAGGTGGACGGCAGCACGTTCCTCCCAGTGCTGTAGGACGTGGTCCTTGCTGAGCAGGAGAAACGAGGACGGTGCGTGCTTGGAGCAGCGCGGAAACTCCATCGACTGGAAAGCGGAGCGTGCTGGCAGGAAAGGCGGCGGACAGCCCTCACGGGCAGGCCCACACATCCCAGTTGCTGGTGCTGGCACGCTGGCAGGTAGGCGAATGCTGTGGCAGGTCCCCAGGGCGCCGTGGCTCTAAACCAGAGCCCAAGCAAAGCACGCACTCCCTCTCCTGAAACAGCCTCCCGAGAAGGCTGCCAAGGCAATCGGCAATTACGGTGCTAATCAGCTAAATAAGTGCTGCTTTTCGCGCTTATCAGCTGTAAATTGGACATTGCTTGCAGCCTGGCAGCAGGGCTCAGCCATAGCTCCAGACATGGGAAGAGCAGCAGCGCTATAAATGTCTCTCCCTCAGAGGCACTAACCTCCCCTCCGTCCCCAGGTGCCAGACTAAGATTGCTCTTGATTTTGCAGCAGAAACTTGTAAAGCAAACTGTACGGCGGCGCAGGGTGACACAGAAGGGGACCACAAGCGGATACCGGCGGCATGCAGGACCCTGTCTGCAGGGTTCCCAACGGAAAGGGGGCAAGAAACAGGGCGGCACGGGGCAGACACGGGACCCTTCAAAGCCAAGCTGGAAACCAGCTCAGGGCCCCCGTGGCTCTCACGCCACAGCCAAAACCCTGGGGCTCCTCAGGCAAGGAAAATGGCGCTAGGAGGCCAGCAGGGAGAAGCACCACGGAGCAGAGCGAGGGGAGGCGGGTTGGGGCCTCGCAGCTCGAGTAGAAGAACAACTGTGAGAAGCAGCAGCCAGGAAAACCAGCCGTTTGCCCCCAAGCGCCCGTGCCACCGACGGGGGACGGCAGAGCCGGGAAGAGGCAGGGGGGCTGGCTCTCGCCCTGCACCGCACGGAGGGGGGGGGATGGCTCATCGGGACGCTGCTCACCAAGGGAAGAAACCCCCTCACAGCCGTTGGGAGGCCAATTTCTGGGGATGGGTGGGGGGTGGTCGGAAGCCCACTGCGCGCCCGCTGTTTTTCCCCCCGGTTTTGATTTGCTCGGATTTCCCGGGAAAGCCCCCCCCCACCCCCCGCCGCCGCCGCCAGCCCCCACTGCAGGGCCCGGAAAGGCTGCGAGACGGGGGGCCGAGCCCAGCCAGGGGCGGAGGAGGTGTGGGGGGGAGCTCCGGGAGCCGCCTCCCCGGCAGCGCCCGTTCGCCGTCTCCCAGGCGAAACGCCCGGTGCATTTGCATCCCGGTGCATTTAAGCGCGACGCTCCCCCCCCCCCCCCCCAACCCCCGACGAGCGGGCAAGGGCGGGCAGGACGAGCCGCCGCACGCCGGGCAAGGAGAGCCGGGGACGGGCGATCCGGCGACTCCCGCACCGCAGCGGGGGCTCCGCCGGGCGGGGGCGCGGCCGCCCCCGCACCGCTCCGCGCCGGGATCCCGCCTATCCCCCGCTCCGCGCCGGGCTCACGATAGAGCCCGGTCTGGGGTGGTGGGGGGTGGCTCGTCCCGGGAGGCCGCCGCGCCGCCCCCGCCCCACCGATGGCCCCGCTGGGGCGCGAAGCTCCGGGCAGTGGGACCCGCACCCCCCGGCCCGGAGGGGGGTGCGGGAGGCTGCGGCGCCCGGCCCGGCCCGCACTCACCCAGCACCAGGAGCGCCCGCACCGCCGCCATCCTCCGCGCCGCTCCCCGCCGCCCGGTCAGTGCGCGCCCCGGCCCCTGGCCATGCCGCCGCCCCGCCTGCCGACACCGCCGCCGGGAGGGGCTTCCGGGGGCGGGGCGGCCACCGGAAACCGGGCGGGGCTCGGGGGGCGCGGGGCCCCGCGGGCAGCGCCCGGATGGGTACCACCGGTACCGGCGGACGCGCCAGAAGAATCCCCCCCCCCCCGCCTCGGGCTGGTAGCCCAGGGCGCTGGGTGGCCCCTGCTCCCGTCCGCAGCGAGCCCCGAGCTGGCGTGCGCGGTGGGAGGCGACAGAGCTGCCCTCGCACCCGGGGGCTCCTCGTTAAACCGGCGGTGGAAGCTCCCGCTGTGGGGAGACCCCGGGAAAGCGCAGGGGCACTCAGGCTGCACCCCGCTACGGGCAGAGAGAGGGCTGGACACGCAGCCCCAGCTCCCCAACACGTTGCCCGCTCCTTGGTGCCCCTCCACATCACCCAAAGTCGGGCCACAGCAGCCCACGCCAGCCTGGCCGCCTGCACGGCGTGGGCTAGAGGCCTCCCTGCCTGACCAAACGCCTCCCGTGGAGCCCACCGCAGCCCCGCGCCACCGGCTCTGGCAGTCGCAGCTCTGAACACCGGCTTTCCAGCCGGTTTGTTGGCTCCCGGCTGCTTTTGGTACTGCCTGGAAGGAAGACTCACCATCAGACACCCCACAGCGTCCCCGAGAGCGCTGCTGGATGCATCACAGAGGATGCTGAAGCCTTGACTTAGCAAAGTCTGTGGTACAGGATAGGAGCATGCCTGCTGCCCTGCGTGGTGGTGCCAGCCTGGAGCTGCACCAGAAGCTCCTACCGTTTCCACCTCCAGCAGAGCCTGGGAGACCACGGAGCTGCCCCGTCAGGGCACACGGCTGTGTGGTTTTGCCAGCAGCCGCAAACCAGTCCTCTCTCATAGGGAAGCCACCGCTTCCTGCCACCGAAAGCTGTTCTGGTTGTGGTTGGGGACCGAGCAGCCTCAGAGGAAGCGTCAGCCTATTCAGCAAGCTCTAGAAAGCAAGTTTTACTTCCACCTGCAAGCTCAGGGCAAGCAAGAAAAGCGGTTGATGTGCAGTGAGAGGAAGGGTCTCTATCCCACACGCGCTGGCTGACTTTGCTCTCCTACCGATGCTGAGCCACCTGATCCCAGCCTCATGTAAGGGAATGACTTCTCCTTCCCCAGGAGGGAAGCGAGCACAGCACTGCTGACCCAGGTATCACCACTCTTATCTCAGGAGCACTTGCCACATCAGCCCTCACAGCTGCGGGCTGTCACATCACCTCCCCAGCCCTACCTGCCTTCAGTGCCCCAGGGACAAGAACTGCGCAAGATACCCAGGAAACCACTGTCTGCTCTCCCTGTTGTTGCCCAGGCTCTGCCTGAAGCTACCTTGCTCTCTCGAAGAGGAGGGTGTAACATGCTGGGCCCCGCTCTCCCCACAGCCGCAGCCAGAGGGCCAGCCACCTTGGAGCAGGGCAGTGACCAGCATCTGATCGGAGAATGGGGTGGCAGAAGCCACCTGCGCTGCCAGGACAATGAGACCACAGAGCTGGCCCTGGCCTCCCCACCATTCCTCCTCATCCGGCTGCACTGTAGGGCCAAGGGGACAGAGCCAGAGTTTGGGCGGCGGCAGCAGCAGGCGGCAAGGCACACAGCACACCTCCAGCTACAGCAGGAAGAAACTCCTTGGGAACTGGCACCAGAAGTCCCTCCACACTGAGCCAGTCAAGCACATCCCTGCAGAGGTACACCACTTCCTGCAGCCAACCAGCACGATGTGCCGTCACATTCGAATTCTCAGCCCCCCCCTTGGAGGGGGGTGCTCGTATGCAGTACAGTCAAAGGAGCCATTTTTTTGCACAGGGGAAAAAATGAGGCCAGAGTAGACCCCAACCAACAGAAAACCACCTTACCTGCAGGGGAGCGTGGCCAGAGTTGTCTGTAGCAGCCTATAAGCAGCCTGTGCCCGGCTGAACACGACGCCATAACCTTGGCAAACATTAAAGCCCTTCTAATTAGCCGCAGCTTTGCAGCCTGGAGCATCTTGAGGAGGGAGAGGGCAAGGCTCTTCCCATGCCAACCCGGGCACCCCCCATCCCCGCCATCAGTGATCTGCAGCTGCAGTGGTTTGAGCTGGGTTTATTTTACTGTTGGCACTGTCAGCTTCCCCCAGGAAAGCACGACAGTATTCGTGGATGTGAAACTCGCTGATCAATGCACAACACAACACACAGCGGTGCCGCTGCTGCTGCTGTCGGGACCTGTCCCTCTCAGCTCGCAGCAGGTCCGCAAAACAGCACCCACACCGGATGGACGAAGGCTGCCAGCGCCCTCGGTCCTGGCTGAGGGATGGTAAGTGACAGCCAGGGAGGCACCCCAGAGTCCAAAGAGAGCCACCCCAGCAGGAAACATTCAGGATCCACATCTCGCTTGTGGCGAGCCCTTTCCCACTTCGAGCCTCACTGTCCCTGTAGCAGCATTTCAGTGGCTCCGTTCGGAGCCGTTCTCACAGGAAGCAGCCCAGAGCCCAGACAGAGGCCCACACCTCGTACACAGTCATTTGCCTTCTAGACACCATCAGCTTGTGACTCGGCCAACCACAAGCCCCACTAGCGTGCCTGGCACAGCTCCGCAATCTCGGCTCAGAGCTGAGAGAAGCCCAGGTCAGGCCAGCACATTGCACAAGCCCACACAGTTACTGCCTTACATGAGTCCCCACCACGTGCTTCCCACCAGGAGCCTGCTGCAGAGGCTCTCCCCGGTGCCGGTGCCAGCTCCAGCCTCAGCTGGCCCCTGCCGGGGCAGGTGAAGTGCAGACCAGGCAGGTTTTTCCCCGGCTGGGCTCTCGCCAGGCAGAGTGCAAACCCACCCCCCAGTCTCCCGGTCTGTCATTTTGTGGGTGGATGGTGGGTCAGGATGTGCATTCGTCTCCTTTGTGTCAGAACTGCCATCTACACCAGGTTCAGTCGCAGGAGGGTCTGCAGTCACAGAGGGGACTCACTCTGCTCGGCAGATGAACCAGATCTCATTGCGGCGCTGAGGGATGCTGGGATTTTCATAAACAGCCACGATGTAGGTTTCTCGGAGCACAGTGTCTGTGGAGCCCAAGAGCTCCCAGAAGAGACTGATCTCTCGCAGAATCGTCTCCTCAGTGGTCATCCCATAGAAAACCCTGCAGCAAAGGCAGCAACGTAAGCAACAGAGCCAGCACATTCCCCCTTCCCACAGCCAGGGCTCCCATCCCTCTGCCCAAGGAACCACAGCAGCCACAGCACCTCTGCTGAGCTGAGAAAACACCTCTGGTGCTGGGGTCACCTGGTTATAACCCGGAGCGGTGCCCTCTCGGTGATGTGGATTTCGGGGTCCGTGGGAACAGGGGGATTTTGCTGGAACTCTCCCGGGAGATAATAGGCAGTTACGACCTCACGCTCCAGCTGGGTCCCCTCCTTGGTCAGGTGGATTTCGTTGAGCACTGGGACTGTCATGCCCAGGTAGCAACCTGGAAGGAGGCAGGAAGGCAGCGGGCAGAGTGAGCCGGTTGGGTAAGGGGCGGCAGCCCTCCTCCCCACTCCAGACGAACAGCGGCAGGGCCCTCCCTCTGTGCGGCCTGCCAGCCCCCGCCAGCCCCTGCCTGCACACACCTACAGAGTTCTCCTTGCAGATGTAGCGCATGAGCTTCATGAAGCTCATGGAGATGCTCTGCTCATACATGGGCTCCCCCTTGGTGACACACGCCCACTTCCCAGCTGGGTACCGCCGCTCCTCATAGGCTGCTTCCTTGCACTGAAACAGGCCACAGACAAGCCAAGTCAGAGTTAAGCGCGCTGACAACGCTGCAGCACTCGGGTGGCAAAACCGACACTGACAGGCAGGAAGTGGGGAGAGAGGCCTCCGCCAAAATGAGACCCCCTGCTAGATAGTGATGGGCAGGGGAGGCTGGAGAAGGCGAGGGGAGCTGGCAGCACACGCACCTCAGACAAGGACAATTAACAGCGCCAGGCAAAAATCAGCCAAAGGAAAAGCACAGATAGGGGACAGGGTGTGGGGAGGCTTGGAGGCTCCTGGCATGCACAAGGAATGCAGCACATCCTCGGCAGGGGACACAGGACTTTCTGCTCCTCCCCAGTCGCTGTCCTGCCTGCTCACAAGGATGTTCCTGATTCCAGGCACCCAAAGGCCTCCAGTAAGGTTGATGTGATTCTCAGGTACAGTGTCTGTTACCTGGAGCCCTATGTGCACAGAGGGTAACAAGCAAAAAGCTTCCTGCCCAGTAGAAGGGAAAGTCTGGCAGAAGAGCTCTAGCCCCAGAAGAACTGTGAAGGCTGGAACAAAACTCCTCTTAGATCCTTCTCCCATACCAAGAAGTGACAGGAGGAAGAAAAGACGCGAACGCAGCCACTGCAGAGGGGTTTGTGGGTTGGGTCAGAATCTCTATTTCCAGCACAGATGCCCAGTCTTCTGTAAAACGCAGAAGGGGGGCAGGGAGGAGTGGGGAAATTGCATCTGAATCTCCTCACAGTTCAGCTCATGGCATGGTTATAACCACAGGTACCACATAAAGAGGGGGCGGGAAGTTGTAGCCAGCGCCTATCTTCCTGCTCTCAGCTTGTTCTTCAGCCAGATTAAAGTGCTCATAAGACAACCTTGTTCCACAGAGCTCAGGGCACCTGTCCAAACTTCTGTGCTCCGCAGCTGTGCTGGCAGTGAGCGAGCCAGGAAGCTGGGACCAGCCTCAACGTGGAGTGCAGCCTCCCTGTGGCTCCACCCGAATCAGGTCTCGTCTCAGAAAGCCGAACCAAAGGCAGAAGGAAGGCCTCTGGGCTGCTCGTGTACATCAGCGGGGTGCCAGGAAGAAGAGTGCCCCAAAACACTGCAGGCCAGCCAGCATTCACCCTGTAGGTGGGACCATGCCTGCTATTGTCCCACCAAGCAAAGCAGAGCAAGAGCATTTTCCAAGCAAGGAAACCACCAGTCCCTCTAGACTATTTGCAACTCTCATCTTCCACACCATCTGCGAATAAACGTATCAGCCCAGCAAGGCACGGTGTCTGGTCCTTCCACAGCCTGATCCTGATATTAAGCACTCTAGAAGATGAGACTTGACCAAGAGAAAGAGTGAAGGCGCTTCACACAGATCCAGTGGCAACAGGTCCAATATGAGCTGAGGAATTTGACTGAGTACTGACAGAGCAAGGCTCTGTGTGTGGCATAATAATTCACTCGCCTCCAAGAGGATGAGAGCTTGTAGCACTGACAGCTCAGGAGGAGCAACCAAGTACTACCGACCTGCCCCATCCTGGGAAACGTGTCCTTAAGGGCCCCAGCTCCAGAGTCCCCTCAGCACTAACACCAGGATGTGGCTCCTACCCCCTCACCCAGCCCCAGCTCCAACAATCCTCCTCAGGCACAGAGGGGATGCCAACAGCAAGAAAAGATCTTCAGGCCCCACAAAGTCTTGTGGCCCTATTCCTGCCTGGGACCGGTATAGGCAGAGAAGAGCCCAGACTAAGTCCTTGGGACCCAGAAGAACAGGGAAAGAGGGAGTGTGGTGAAGCTCCAGTTCAGAACTGAACAACCCACATGCTCAGGCGTGTTTTACAGGCAGGAGCGCTGGACCTCAGCCCAGAAGAAACTGGTTAAGCTCTCCTCAAACAGAGGACAACTGACAGATGTCTTCTCGGTAGCAAGCCCAACCAAGTCTGCAGAGACACAGGAACCAGTCTGACGAGCGCTTCTTCACAGTTATTTCTCAAAGCTCAGAAGCACCCTTTTGTGCGAGAGATGAGAGGAGATACGCAACTTAGCCAGCAAGAACAGCAGATCTTCAGGCAGAAGCTACCGACTTTGGATGGGCAGTTGCGACAACCGCCACCCCATGCTCAGGTCTGACAGCCAGGGCCGCAGGCCCTGTGCTCCCCACCGAAGCATCCCTGTCTTGTGCCAGCTGAGATCTCCAGCTCAACCAGTAGCCACGTAACTAGCCCAAACGCAAACAACCCAGCAGGACTCTGAGCTACGCAACAAGGTGTTTTGCCCAAGGCGGGGGCGCAGGCTCTAGAGTGAAAATTCACTCTCTTGGATGCTCCCGCCCCAGCAGAGGACAGGCCGGTAAAGGAGACAGAAGGAAGCCAGAAGACCAGAGAAAGCAGCAAGACCAGTCCAATTCTAAAACAGAGGCCGGGAAGCTGAGCACCGCCACCACTCAACGCGGGAGAAGAGGCAGGGCCGGCAGAACGCTGCACCAAGCCGGAGTTACAGTGCCTGGCTGCAGCGCCTCTGCAGAAACCTCTGCCAGGCCGGTGGGTACACCTTCCCCAAGGGAAGACGCTGCTCCTCCCGCTCCCCGGGCTGGCGGCAGCGCCCGTGACGGACCCGGGGACGACACCCGCGGCAGCCCCCCCGGCTGTGCGGAGAGGAGCCGGCCTCACCTTCTCCTGCTGCGAGAGGGTAACGTAGGGCACGGCCTCGCGGGCCTGGCTGTGCCGGGTCATCTGGACGATGGGGCCTGCCATGTCTGCAAGGCAAAGCAGAGCAGAGCAGAGGAAAGGAGGGGAGGGGAGGCTCGCCCGGGCTGGAGAGCACCGGCAGCCCCACGGCCGGCCGGCGGGGCCCTGTCAGCCCCAACCCCACAGGCCCCGGGCTGCCCCGGCGGCGGGGCCCAGCGCTCACCTCGGGGCAGGCTCACTCGGTGCGTGCTGGCCACGGCCTCCCAGTGGGCGAACAGCCGGCCCCCCTCCTGCTCCTCCTCCTCCTCCTCGCCATCTTCCCCGCCACCGTCCTCGGCCTCCTCGCCCAGCCCGTCCAGGTCCTCCAGACTGATGCGCGCCATCCAACCCCCCCTTCTTCCCCCCCACCCCCCAGCCCGCCTTCTCCTCCTCCTCCTCCTCCTCCTCCTCCGCGCACCCGGAAGCCAGCGCCCCGCCCCGCTCCGCCCCCGAGATGGCGTCACTGATGTCGTCACGAGGCGTGTCGCCGTTGTTCCCCCGGCAGGCGGCGCCCGCGCGCACCCCGGTCCAACACCACCCCCCCCCCCCGCCGCCCCGGCCCAACCTCCCCCTCCCCGTTCCGAGTCACGGTCGCTTCTAGGGTGGTTTTTATTTAATAAAATAAAGTACAGCCAGCAGCCGGGGTGGGGTGGGGGGGGGGTGAGCGAACGCGCGGCCGCCCACGCCGCTGCCCCGGGCCGGGGGAGGGAGGGGGGGTGCCGCTGCCGGTGCCGCTCCACTCCCGCCCGGCCCGGGCCGTGTGACTACCTGGCTAGCGTGTGCGACCGGTGCCGAGCCATCGAAGCTGGGTGCGCATCGGAGGAGCATGCGTGCGGGCTGCGGTTCCCAAACTAGCTAGGGCCTCCCGGTGCCCGTGGGACCCCCCCACCCCACCCCACCCCCGGCTCCCTCCCCGGGGCCCCGGGAGGGACGGGCAGACAGCGGCCCAAGAGCCGGTGATGGGCTAGAGAGAGCAGCTGAGGTGGGGAGGGTGCCGGGTGCGGCCCCAAGCGGCGGTGGGCCGGCAGGAGGGCGGCCGGAGGCGGGGGGGGGCACCTGCAGGAGGGTCAGTTGGAGGAGAGCAGGGAGCTGTGGGAGGAGAGGTCCATGCTGCTGGCGCTGAGGCCTCTGCTCTCCGCACGGAGGCCTTGGGTGCCCTGGAAAATACGTCGCCCGTGAGGACCGGTACCTGCAATTCACAGCCGCCCCCCCCAAAGCCACCACCCCACCTCCTGCCGTGCAAGCCCGGACTCCCCCAGTGCACTTATCAGCCACATTAGGTGCCACCTCTGCCCTCCCCTGCTCCCGTTCCGTGGCTGGAGGGTTTGCTGAGCTCAGCAGACACGGAGGTGGTTACTTGAAGGCAACACCTCCAGTTTTGGAGCTGTGTTCTCAGAAGAGGGGCTGCACAGCCGCCCAAGGTGTGCAGCGGGGGCACCAGCCCAGCCCGGCCCACCCCTTGGGAAGGCAGGGTAGCTCCAGCCCCACACAGAAGGCTTACATCTGCATGGATGAAGGCCTCCGGGGGGGGCTCAGTCACTTGCCTGTGTCACTGGCCACGGCCCTCGTAGCCAGCTGCAGCCGCACAGCCCCGCACCCCAGCACCCATTCCTGCACCAGCCCCAGCACCCGCCCGGTGCTTACCTCAAACGAAGCATCGCTAGACTTGTGCAGGTAATTTAATGACGCAGCTCGTTTCATGCTACAAGAAAGCAGAGGAGAGCAAGTGTGATCTTATTGTGCCTGGCCAGACCCCGGCCCCCAAGGTGGCAGGGGCCCCACCCACCCTGGCCCCCACAGCCCTGGTCCCTACCTGGTGTTCCTGGGCTCCAGGGGACCATTGCCCTGCAGTTTCTTGACCAACATCTCACTGCTCCTCCGTATCACATCCCGGATTTTACCCAGGGAGCTGCTGCGCTGGAGGGTGCCACTGCCGTCCTGGACACAGAGACACAAGCCGGGGCAACAGCTGAGTGGCACCAATCAGGCCCTGGCACGCTGCAGACGAGTGGCCAGGAACTGGGCTTGGCTCCAAACACCCTCTTGCACTGAGCATTTAGCCCTGGCCCAGAGCAGGCTTACTGCTCACTACATGGCTCCCGCTCACCCTGGTTCTCAACAGGACATGACCACCATGGAGTCGGTGACTCCCGCCACCATGGCTTGGCTCATCCAAACAGATCCTCCCTCCTGGATGGTGCAAGCCCAACACCCAGCCAGGCTGCTGACCTGCACCAGGCCACCACCACAAATGGCAGTGGCATCCCCACAGCCTTGCTTAAACGTGGCATAGCTCCACCACCTGCGACAGCCCAGGCAGCAGCTACTAAGGAGGTCCCAGAGGCCAGAGAAGCACCAAGCTTGGGGGTACTTTTGTCAGGCCAGGAGATGGGGCTGGGACATTCATTTCGAGGGCTCTCTCCTCATTTGCTGCTGTCTGGAGACTATCCTCCCCCTCCCCTTGCCCTTCCTCACCATGTCATTGCTATTCCTCCTTTCCATCCAGCACTCGTCCTGATGCACATCCTGGTCCTGCAGGCTCACTCAAGTCAGACAAGACCAGTCCACATGCACACACGGCCTTGTCCCACCTCTAACACCTCCTCCAAGACGATTAGCTTTGGGCCTGCTGAGGCACTTCCATCTGGGATGCATTCATTCAGCTGCATCAACACTGTGTTGCCAAGAAGGCACCACTCTCCTCAGCCCCCCAGCTTTGGCTGTGCCCATGTCGTGGTTTGGGCCCCACTAGCTGTCCCAGGGTGGCACTTTGAGGGGTTTCTTTACAGCTGCCTGCTTTTTCCAAAGACCAAAACCAGTGCTATATCTTGTTCCCCAGCCTGTTTCCTCCCGTATGCCCCCAAAAGTCCCCAGTACTCAGAAAGGGTCTCTCAGCCTTTGACAGGCTCTAGCCCATCTCCTGCGTTTAGCTCCACATGCACGCAAAGCACAGGCTGCCAGCGTGACACCACCTCACGCCGCTGTGCCATCGCGGCATCTAGCTCTTCCCTGTGGCCAGGCACGCTCATTACACAAGGTTGTGGCACCACTGCTGATGTGGAGTTACTTTTGCTCTGATGGCCTGATAACAGCAATCCTCCCTGCTCCTGATCCCAATGGCTCCGGCACATCAGGGCAGAAGAAACAGAGATAAGGGGACTGCAAAAGCTCTTTGCTCTTTACAAGCATGTGTGGGAGCTCCTTTGTACTCCAAATGTCCAAAATGTCCTGTGGCTCAGGCTGTCAGCAGCGATTGCTCCAGGACTGTCCATGCAGCTTCGCAGGGTCTCTGCTTTAGGCCAGTCACCCCCTTGTGCTGACACTTAGGGGTTGTGGCCCTGGGGAAGGCTTTTCCAACACTTCCCCCACTCTGATTACCCAAAGCTGATCCAGCCCTAGATCCCTCTCTCCAGCAGCTGAACAGGACTTTTCCTACCAGCAAGCCTGTCTTCTGGTATTCATCTCATCCCTTCTTGGATAAGCCAAAGTGCACTGAATCTCTTCACTTTCTCACCAGGATGAAGGGTTACCAAACTGTGAGGCATGTGCTGTTGCTGCAAGGGACCTGCTCACCAGGAATCCAGAGAGCACCAGAAGTATTAGCAAGGTAAACAATTTAACCCCTTTACCAGGTATCCTGGGCAGGTTTTGGAGGAGCCAGCCATCACTGTGGCACTAGAGACCAGGAGGGGGTGTGTATGGGAGGGTGTCTTTTGCCTCCCACCAAGATTTGCACCGGGTCACCACCCTCCCTGCAGGGTACTGCCATGCCAGACACTGCTCCTTTTGCCAGGGCACAGAAGCCAGGGGTGGAGAAGGGAATGCAGCTGGGGCAGGGGAGCAGGACCATGGTGCAAGGGCAGCAGGATCCGGCCAGGAAGTGTGCTGTGGGGTCAGGGCTGAAGGATGGAGCCACATTTCCCCAGCTGCAGTGATGCAGACTGACTGCAGACCAACACCAGAACCAAATGCTGCTGCATGCTGGGTTAAAAATAGCCTCCCTTCTCTCCCCACTCCCTTTTCTGCAGGGTTATTTTTAACCCAGAACATTTACGGGGCTTGGTTTACCGCAGAGCCCCCACCCCATTGCACCCACCAGGATGAGAGCACTCAAAGGAAAAAAAGCAGCAGCTCCACCGCTGAGCCGCTCTCCATTGTGTGCTCCCATCCTGCCTGCCGCACGGAGGCAGAGGACTTGGGCAGGATTTGGCAGCACATGGAACTCAGCACTGGGGAACACAGTGGGGTATTCCTCTGGCTAATGGAAACACTTAGTGGGGAAGGCCCAAGCTCAGGCACCCCAGGGCAGCCCTGCCACACAGAGCTACAGAACCGAGGTTAGTAGCAACCCCAGTTTGGGGGTTAGGGAGAGGCACAGTGGAGCCGGGTCCCTCATCTCCAGTGCTCAGCCGAGAAGAGGTGCCCTGGGGGCGGCACATCCCCCTGCACACAAACAGACACCAAGCACCCCCACACCTGCTCCAGCAGCATTTGCACCCGCCACCCCAGGGCTGACCGACGCTGGCCTACAGAGCATGGAAAGAAGCACAGGGCAGCGGTTCGGGTCTGTCTACCTTTAATCAGAGGTACGGTTGTTACAGCACCAGGTCCAGGACATGGCAAAACACAGGGGCAGGTGGCACTGAGGCCTGAATGCACCCTGCACTGGGGACTCACCACTCTCCCGGAGCACGGAGCAGCGCCGGGAGAGAGAGGCAGGGAAGGCACAGCCCTAGAGCACTCAGCCCTGGGCTCCACACCCCATGGACCTGAGGACAAACCTCCTTTCAGCAAGCACAAGCTCCCAGGGGAGCAGCATGCATGTGCCCCAAGGCCTCTGCACCACCACGGGGAAAGCCAGGCCCAGACAGACACAAGCACATTTAATATCACAATCCTGCCAGATGACTATCATGAGAGAAACTATCTAGCTGAATAAATAAGGGGGGGGAAGGGGGTCCTGCGCTGGCCTCTGGGCTCTGTCCTGCTGGCTGCAGCCTCCCCAGCTTTCTTCCCAGGTAGGAGGGCCAGGGAAGTTCACTTCCTACAGGAGGTGGGCTGAGAGCGTGCACCCAAGGGTGTGAGGCTCAAGGCAGTGCTGGTCTGGCCCTGGGAAACATCCCCTTTCCCAGCAGTGACCAACAGCACCAGACCCCGTGCAGGCCCGGAGTCCCATCAGAGGCACTGAGCCATCCCCACACATGCCCAGGGTCAGCACTGTTTTCTTTGCAGTATCAGGGTTACAGATTTGCCACCCACTTGACTAGGGATGGACAGCCAGACAGCGAGTCACAGCCCCAGGGACCACACCTGGCAAGCCACATTCTGTGTTCAAGAACTGCCCTCCTCCATGAGCAACCTGGACCCTTCTCCTCCTGTGGAAATCTCCCTCCAGCTATCCCATCTGTCCCCACATGCTCAGAGCACCCCAAGCCCCAGCTCTTCCTTTCCTCTCGTCCTCCTTTGCACCTTCTCTTTCCCCCAGCCACTTTGCTCCAAACCAGCCCATTCCCCATCTCAGCCACTTCTAATGGCCTGGGGTCCGGCCCCTCACAGAAAAGTTCTGCTTTACCTCCTAACCCTTCCCTCTGCCTCTAAGGAACAGCAAACAGCTTCACCTCCGCCTCTCCCAGCAACCCACACCTGGAGACCCTGGAGCAATGGGGAGCTGATTCACCCCTTAACACCATTGGGTGAGGAACTCTGCTACAGCATCAGGTCAGGAGGTTGCAACCAAACGGGCTTGTCCTGGTAGGTCCCTGTTCCATGCATGCCCCTTGGCTGTCACCCTCTTCCCTCACGTTGGATGTATGGTAGCTATGGGCCGCCCTACGTTCCTGTGCCCCTGCAGAGAGACCCACGTGCTGCCCTTCGCTTGCAGAGCTCAGCGGGGAGGAAGATGGCAAGACAGGGAGAGCCATGTGCTGCAGGGAGAGCCCAGCTCACCGGTGGCCAGCGCAGGTTTGCTACAGGGCACTAACATCAGCTAAGCCTACAGGGGAAAAAAAGCAACTGGGCACATGACAGCCCTGACAAGGCCAGGCCTCTCTGTCCCAAAACAGCCCCCCCATCTTCATGCCTCCGTCCTGGCCTCTGCAGAGATGGAGGGAACAAGCTAGGAGGGTTGAGGATGTCTAATGACGGTGGAGTCGGCACGCCTGGAGTGAAGACAATCCCCCGCAGGCCTGGTCCCCAGGGATGAGCAAGGGCAGGCTGGGGGCGGGGGCACGTAAGGGGACGGTGGCCCGTCACCCTGGCCTGGGGGAGCGGGCAGCTCCTCGCAGATTCTTCCTGCTCTTGCTGGCCATGGGACTGGAGCTGGGCCACGTGGCCAGGGACTCCTCTGCAGGCGTCGCGGTGCCCTCGCGCGCCGGGAGGGTTGGGGGACTGGCGTGGAGTTCTTGCCGAGGAAGGAGGGATGGTGTGGAGGAAAAGTCGGAAGATACAACACAAACATCCAGGTGATTGCGGTGGAGGGGAAAGAGGGAGTCTCGGGAGGCATTTAAGCCTAGTGCACAGAGAGGAGAAAGACACAATTTACAAGGCCGTGAGGTTGTAGGTCACCCAGGGAGCAGGTGGGGCAGGGCCCAGGCTGCATGCAGAGACAATGGGCCACGTCTGGGCAGGGAGGGAGTCCTGTGACACTGGAACAGCGGGCTCACATCTTTGCCAGTGCACTCTAAGCAGGCTGGCATGAATAGCTAGCTCCAGGAGGAACAGCTTGGGCCTCCTGCTCTGAGGGCTCCCCGCTCTCGGACCTTGGGCACAAGGTGCCTGCCAAGGTCTCGGCACCGCTGAGCTGGTGCCATCCCTGCTCTCACTGCCCAGAGCCTGGCTCTCCCAGCCCAATTACCTGGGCACAGCAAGTAGCTGGTCCAGGCCCTGGGGTGCTTCCAGAGCTGCCCCGGCAGTGGGGCAGAGAGGTTTCTGGCACCCTGGGCCCTGCCTGCAGCAGCTGACAGCTAAGGGATGGCAGCACGTCCAAGGTCTGTAGACCAGCACAGGGAACAACTGGCTGTGACAGACAGGAGCAGCGGGAGCTGCCTCAGCCTTCTTTCTGGGGGAGCTGCAGCCCAGTGCAGGGCTGCTGGCTGTAGAGAAGAGGCTGACTACATGCGCAGCAGGCTGGGAGAGGCACCAAGCATCACGTGGCAGCAGCCATGTCCCCCAGGGTGCTGGGCTAGCCCTCACACCCTCTATCTACAGATGGCTGGGCCAGAGAAGCCCTGCCAACCCCCCGGGAGAAGGGTCACACGAGCAGGGACTATCCCCCTTGGCTGGGTCAGGCTGGGGGAGAGGGTGGCATTGCCTGCTTGCTTTGGGATGATCAGCTCAGAGACAGTCAGAAAGGTCTCCCAGACCATCACCAGTGCAAAGCAATCGCCCAACACCAGCCACAGTCAGACGGAATCACAGAGAGACACCAGCCAAGACAGGGACCAGGTGACCTTAATCCAGACCTGCAGCCCTCCCTCGGAGCTTGTCTAGCCCCTCTACTACTGGGGAGCACAAGGGCCCAGGGTTGGTGCCTTGCCAGGGATAGGACCCTCTTCACTCCTGATACCAAGAGCTGGGAGAGAGGACAGCCCTGCATCTGGCAGAGCTGCCAGATCCCCTCAAAGCTCTGCTCCCCAGGTCCCCTCCAGCCACCTCCTGGGTACAATCCACAATCAAGAGAGCCAGCAGGCTTCAGGCTTGGGTGTTGAGGGGCTGTCATGGCAACAGGGAAGAGGAATGGGGAAGGGAGGGAGCTCATGCGGGTGGGGATGGAGCCGAGCCAGGTGGGGAAGGGTTAGTGGCAGCAGATGTGAGGGGGGAGCAAAGAACTCCATATGCTCAGTGTGTCACCTGTGCCAGGCCGCAACAGCCCCTGGGTACCCAGATACACTATGCTCTCAATTAGAGTTTGCAGGAAGAATAGTAAGTGTTAACAGCTCTATCAGCCCTCGAGCCAAGCACCCACCAGCACCATGCTCACTTGCCACCTCTTCTCCATCCTCTTCCTCCTCGCTGAAAACAAAAGGCACCTGTCCCAGACCTGGACTGCTACTTTCCTCCAAACTCAGTGCTAGTGACCAAAGTGCCCCTCAGGTCGCCCTGTCTGCGTCTCAGCTAACACCAGCCTCTTTTACCACCACTGGTCAGCCCGGCCTGGCATCCCACAAAGACCTGCCTTTTACCACCTCCGCGTGGCCAGAGCCCGCGGAGGACATGAGACCAGGAGAGAGGTAGAGCAAAGACACTGGCTGCAGACTATTCCCATGCCTTGCAGTCACTCAGTCACAGGCACACCAGGCACACACAACCCTCCCCGGGCTCAGCATCGCCTGTGGCGCAGTACGGGACAGACAGACAAGTTGCTCACAGAGGCTGTGGGGACCTGAGATGGGGCCGGTGCTCTCAGCCAGGGCCTCAAGAGGGGAACAGCAGGGAGAGTTGTTAATAAGGTTGCAAGGCTAAGATTAAGGGCAGACCAGGACCAGCTCATGCTGTGCATCGCCAGGGCCTGGCAGCCCCCTGGAAGCAGAAGCCCTCAGTTGGGGATATCTGGCCTCTACACCAGAAGCCAGGCCCAGACACGCACCTTTGTGGGCTGGCTGGCTCATGCCGAGAAAGAGGGGAAGGAAGTGTGCAGGGAACGAATGGAGGCAGACAAGGATGCCACGACAGGCCACGCAGGGACAGCCCTGAGCAAGGCTGTCCCTTCCCTCTGGCAGCCGGCTGAGGCCATTCTTGATGGTGTCTTGTACTTACCCCGCTCCATTCCACGCCCATACTCACTTCCTCGCTACCGTCTGTGGCATTCTCGTACTTGACGCTGCCCCCCAGGCTCCGACGTCTCTCTGTGCCATCGCCCTCCTTCAGGATCTCCACCACCTTCGTCTGGTTGATCGGGTCAATGCCCTGCAAGTAGAAAGGGAGAAGGAACCACCATGTTTCGCCCTTCTGTGCTCTTTCCCTCTAGCGATCTGGTGTATTTGGTCACAACCTGTCCCTTCTCTCGGCCATTGCTGCATCACAGGCCAAAACTCTCCAGCACAAGGATGGAAGCAGATTCCATCCTGCACTTAGCAGTCCCTGTTTGGGTTCCCAGCTCAGTGAGCCCCCCACCAAGCCATAAACCACTGTGGGGAACAAGGGCTTGCTTGTTCCCCATGGTGGTTGTCAAAGACGCTGCCTGCAGACTATGCCCATGCCTTGCAGTCACTTCTTGTCAAAGCTGTCATGTCTTGTCAAAGCTGACAGCCTTTTTTCTTCACATTTTGGTGTGTGAAGGTTTCTGCTGTCCTTCAGTCTTTATGCTAGGTGCTTACAGCTCCTGCTTTATTATTTGAGGACTGAGAGGAGCTTAGGGTGAGAGGTACTCTAAGAAATCCCTGGTGCGTTCCCTAGACGAAAAATTAGCGGGAAGAAAACATCCCAGTGAGTGCAGATCTCCTCAACAGCTGACAAAGCCCAGTAACCTGCCCTAACCCAGCTGCAGTATTCCTGCACTCGGAGAGCCATGCCTTCTTCCTCACACGTACACACACTGCATCTGCTCCATCCACGCATGCACATACACAACCCCACACATATACACGTGTGTACCCCTGCACAAATGCAACCCCAAATACCAAGGAGCTCTGGTGTTGTGGGAATGTAAACCAAGGATATCAGAGGCTGCAAGGCCCGGGAAAGTCCCTCACCACACCCCAAGCTAAATGCTGTGCCATGACCTGCCACCCCAAGCCCTACAATGCCCCCTCCACCAGGGAAGGTCCCTCTGGGGTTACCTGCCGCCGAGAGCGAACTGCACACTCCTCCAAGGTCTCAGCTGCCTCTAGCTTGCCCTGGCGTCGGTACAGCGCACCCAGGTTCCTCAGAGTGGTGTTCACAGTTGGGCTGTAATAACAGACGGAAGGTGAGCCGAAGCCTCGGGGCCACCCCCCCGCAGAGCCCACAGCTGCCCACGAACCATCTCTTACCTGCTAACCTTACAGGCCTTGTACCAGCCGCCATACTCAGCGTAGGGAGCACTGTCTCTGTGCTTGCTCTACAGGGTGAGGAGAGATGAGAGCTATTAGCCCCATGCCTACTGCCATTCTCTGGCCTGCGCTCTCCTGCTGGGTGCCCAGGGTCAGGCCCCCGGCTGCACCCTGCACCAGCCCAGCCTTTGGAAACACAGTGTACAAACGCAGTGATGAAGTTCAGCAGGTTCCCAGTAGGAAAGCTGAAAGCCCATTTGCTGCAACAGATTTAGGCCACAAGTAGAAGTGATGCCCCCACCCCAGCAAGGAGCATAATCCCACCTCCGTGCCCCTTCCATAGGGCCAAAGGCAGCATGGAAAACGCAGCCCATCCTTACGGCGCTCTGGAGGACATGACACCCCACCTCCCCAACATGCAAAGGGGAGACAAAAAAAACCCCCCCAACCAACAAAAACCCCCAGGCATGTCAGGCAGCGTGGGCACTAAGCCCCTCAGCCCTGGCTAGCAAAGGAATCAGCCAGCCACCTCCAAGCCTTCTGCCTGCAAGGTCAGGCCTTGCCTCACAGCAGCTCAGCCCAGCTAGCTGTCTCCTCTCCATGTCTAGTCTTTACATCCCCAAACTGGCTGTCCGGCCCTACCACAGCCAGCGGCAAAAAGGCTGCTGGCCAGAGCAACAGGAGAGGGGGCAGAGCCTGGTGCTCAAGGAGAAAGATCCAGGGCCAGGACAACGCATGCTGCAGGGCCATAGCTGCTAGGCAGCATTGCCCTGGGTCAGTAGGGACCACGGCACCTGCAGGCAGGAATTGCCACTGCTGCAGGAGGTCCACACGCTGCGCACCTTGGTGCGTAGCAAGCACTTGGAGGTGTGCCATGGCCCTGGCTCTGCACCCACAGGACACACAGGGTGGGCAGGAAGCACCCAGCTCAGTCCCAAGCCCAGCAGGGCTGCTCTCGCCAAGCAGGTGCAGGGGGCCACTGCTCCACAGCAGGGGTTTCCCTGGGGCAAGGGCTCTAGCCCAGAAGAAACTGCCTTCACAGGGACCATTTTTCTTACTCAGGCCCACAGTACTTCTCAGATCTTTACCCCACATGCTGGAGTCTCCAGGAGCCATAGGCACACCTGGGTTTCCTTGTGCCAGAGCCTGGGCAGGCCCAAGGCTCAGGAGAGCTCAGGACTCATAACCCCTCTGAAGGTTGCGTAGAGGCAGCCCTAAGAGGGTGGCTGAACCTGAGGGGAAAGGTGTCAAACCCCCTGGGGCAGAAAGAGCCTGGCAGGCCAGGGCTGTCAGCTGTGCCCAAGGCCCTGCTGCTGGCACGAGCTGGTCTCCCCCTGCTCCTACTGAGAGCAGAGAGAAAGAGGGGTGAGGGGGGAAAAAAAAAAAAAAAAAGAAAAAAAAAAAAAAAGAAGTGAAGCTCTGCAAGTGGGGTTTGATGCTTTTTAATGCAAGACATGGAAACACAGCACAAAGCAAAGTGCAGCAGTCCCAGCGCCTGGGCCAGCAGTACAAGCAGGTCTGTGGTTACCGCTGTGCCTGGCTGGGAAGGCCATGCCAACTATGCCATGCCACGGTGCTCGGGCACAGCTGCCCTGGGGACAGGAGCCCCAGGGGCAGGAAAAAGAGGCTCAGCCCTTGCCACAGGCTACAAACCAAATCTCACTCCAGCTGTAGGTCCCTGAACCTGTTCTCTCGCTCCATAGCAAAGCTTGCATTATCTGGAGCATAGCTCCACACTACAACTATCTATTTTTGACCTCTTAATCTCCACAGATACCATTGGAAGTGTCTCAATCCCAGAGGTGACAAGGGGAGCCTGGCCTCTACTCCAACTCTGATTTTTCCTGCATAGGATGGTGCTGCAGCAAATGTTATTTCTTTGCAGCAGAGCCTTCACAGGGCAGCAATGGGAGCAGCAAAAGGTGGAGCTGAGCACTGCCCTGCACTGGGGATCGCACGGAGAGGTTCAATGGGAAGACACAGCACGCTGGTGGGAAGCAGCTGCTAATGCCCTGCTCTTAGAGCTCACAGGATGGGACTGATAAGTCACTAAACCAAGCCTGCCAGCCTGCTGTCTGAGCCCACACAGGGATGAGGCCAGTTCTGAGGGCAAAGGAAAGGGAGGGACAGTGTCTGCTCCCACTGCAGCTAGAGGACTAGACAGTGCCCTTCATCCTGCTGCTTCACCCACCTGTCAAAAAGCAGGTGAGGTCTTAGGCCTGGGAAAAGCAGGGACAGGACTCTGCTGCATTTATCAGCTGAGCACAGAGCAGGGCCTGAGCAACAGCTTCTTTGCCTCTCAGCCTAGTCCACGACAAGCATAACCCATGTCTACCCCCTTTCAGGGGCCAGCTAGGACATAGAACAGATAGGTCTCGCCCAGCGCGGAGATCTTTTTCAGGAAGTTTGGCTCCATTTCCTAAGCAAGGTGATGCCAGTAGTTTCTTCTTGACCTCCATTTTTCCCCAGGCAGCCTTAAAGGCTGCTTCAGGAGCGGGTTGTGCTCTGGGCACTAGCAGCTCTTTGGAACAGAGTGCCAAGGCCCTGCAGCACAACCCTCTGCCATCCGCCATCTTCCATCATCTGTGTGCCCTAGAGGGATCACTAAAGCAAAAAGAGAGCATGCAGCCATGGCTGAGAGGCTGAACAAACTCCCCCGCCCCAGGAAAAACATCAAGCTCTCTGATGGACCTCCCCTCCCTGCTGCCCCAAGTTGCAGCCACGCTCTCTCCCCACTTTCCAGACCTCTCCTGGCCTTCATCAGTGGCCACGGCAGCTCTTCAGACTGCAGAAAGGAGCATCTGGCTGTGATACGAGAGGATTAAACCCCCTGTATCTCTTTCCCCTCCCAGCGCTCTTGCTGCTAAGAGGCAGCACCATCAGCTCAGACTCACCTTGCTCATCTCCTCTCTCTCCTCTGCATGCATCCAGATTGGCTTGTGTTCATCTGTGTGGAGAAGAACGCAAGACAGCTCCACTCACCACCTGACCCTCTTGCTCTGCCACTTCCACTGGAGCTCTGCCTCTTGCACAGCCCAGCACGCTGTCCCCAGAGCCAGCAGCTCACCAGAGGGAAGTGACAAGGCTTCCAGATCCCTCGGTCCCTGGGCTAGAGCCCCAAGAAAGGCAACTGACACTGCAAGGGCAGGACAGGGGAAGGAAGGAACAAGTCCTCTCATGGGGGAATACCTATGCCAGGCACACAGGAGAAACCTCAGCCTATACCTGGGGATGATTGTGCCACTTGCTATTCCCCCTTTTAGCCACAACTATTCCCAACCCAGTAAAGACTGACAGCCAGAGCTCTCCAAGACTCCTTTTGACAGAAGACGTGGAACAGCATAACACACTAGAATGGCAGTGACTCAAGGGCTGGCCAAAGCAGGGGCCCTGCAAGGCATCCCATCGCTCTGCCGGGGGATACCAGAACCAGCCAAGCCCAGGCTGACAGCCAGGAGACCAAACTGCTCACCCTTCCCCAGCCCCAACAGCTTCTGCTGTACAAACCATCCACAGAGCCAAACTCCTTCACGTGAGCGCGGGTAAGGATCTCCTTATACAGCACCTCTGCATCTTTGTATTTGCCTTGCTTCAGGTAACAGGAGGCCTGCAACCAAGAAAACAGCTCCAGTCCCACTGGGCAACACAGATTAACTCTGTCCCTCTCTTGCAGCTATCTCTCTGCATCTTCCAAGCTCTAGGCAATGCCCATCTTTCCCATGGCACCATTCCCTATCCCCACGTGGCCCCTCCCCAGGGTCTCACCAGGTTGTTCTTGGTCTTGGCCACATTGGGGTCATCAGGACCCAGGCAGCTCTCGTAGATCTCCAGAGCACGGCAGTAATAGTACTCCACCTCATCATATTTGCCCTGATTCTGGCACAACAGGGCTAGATTGTTCAGCTGCTTGGCCACATCAGGATGGTCTTTGCCTAGCACCTGGGTAAACAAGAGAAGCCACAGGAAGTCAACACTTAAAGACTGCAGTGAACTCCTGGAGTTAGTAGACACCATAGTCCCTCCAGGACATGCCCATGTCAGAAAGGAGCCAAGGACTAGGGAGGTAAAACAGAGAAATTCCGTCTTCCACCTCCTGGCAAGCCTCTCAAGCCACAAACACTGGGGAGGCAGGAAAGGTTGTGACAGAATCAGCAGCTGAGGAGACTAGGTAAGTCCTGGATCTCCCAGGTGCAGTGAGGTAATGGGGAGAGTTGGAAAGAAGGAGAATGTGGGAAACCAGTACCTTCTCACGGATCTCCAGGGCTCGCTTACACAGTGGCTCTGCTTCTTTGTACTTTCCTCTCTTGCCATAGAGAACAGCCAAATTGTTCAAAGTTGCTGCCACCTGCAGAGACATAAGCTTCTCCATGAAACAAAGCAGAATCCAGTGGGACCAAACAAGGAGGGCAAGCAGTAGTAACAGTGACTGTCCCATTTCCTTCATGCTTCCAGTACAGCTGCCTCTGAAGAGAAGGAGGTCCAGAGGCAGACGTCTACCCTGCCTACATCGCAGAGCGCACTGCTGTCCTTGGCTGCAGACAGACTGCAAGGGCACCGTTCTAGCCCCAGCGGCACCCACAGGTCAAGGGAAGCGACTGAAAGAGGAGAGAGACACTCACCGCTGGGTGGTCTTTGCCCAGAGTCTTCTCGCGGATAGAGAGAGCATCATTCAAGAGGTGTGCTGCCTCTTTGTACTTATTCTGATCCCTGCAGTGCAAAGCCAACCAGTTACTCAGGATTTGGACACCACAGCAAGCAGAACTACAAACAACAGTCCTCCTTCCATACAGATCCAGCCCCCATAGCCCTTTCATTTCTTCATTCCTCCCTACCCTAGCCAGTCCCTAGTTATATCAGGGAGTTTAGTAGTCCAAATACCTCATCTATGCCAAAACTTTTTTGACAGGCAAACCACTGGAAGCTGGGGGAGCTCCCTGTCACCAGGATGTGCTGTCCTGGTAAACAGGAGAGGCAGAAAGCTCTCCTGGCCCAGTTCTGCCCTCCCCACCATGCTCACCTGTACACTAGTGCCAGGATGTTGAGCATGGTGGCCACATCAGGGTGATCGTGGCCTGATGTCTTCTCCAGGTCCTCCAGCGCCTGCTTGCAGAGCGGCACAGCCACCTCATAGCGTCCCTGTGAGGCGTACTGGATGACGAGGTTGTGGAGGGTACGCAAGCGTGCAGGAATCTCATAGCCTCCCTGCTGGGCAGCTGCCACTGCACTGCTGTGCTGGTGGGGCACTGCAGGCACAGGGGAATAAACAGGGAAACAGTTGGTACAGCAGGCTTGAACAGAGACAGCCAGCAACCATGCATGAGCAAACACTTACATCCAGGACCGTGCTCCTCCTCCTCATTCGGGAACAGATCATCCAGAGAGTCCTTGGCAGAGTCGCCCTCCTTCTCCTCCTGAGAGGATGGGAATCACAATACTGTTGGTTCTCAGAAGAGACAGCAGCAGCCTGTGTTAAGTCAGCTGCCAAATTTTCTTCCCTGCTGCAGCCCACCAACACCTTCAACTTCCTTTCTTTGTTGTCTCTCACACCATCTTCCCCCCCGCCAAACTAATAAAGCCGAATTTCCCCAGCGCATCCTGGCATGTTGCTCCATGTTCTTCCAGAGACTCTACCCCATACAGGCTCCCTTTAGTTACACACATTGCTGCGGGAAAGGGCAAAATCCAGGGCAATACTAACACACACCAATCCTGCTGGTCCAACCTCCCCCACCCCAAAAGTGGCTGCTTGGTAGGATGAGGGCATACCGAAGGTGAGACATCCTCATCATACTTCTTCAGCTGGTTCATGAACTCAAGGTGTTTCTTCTCCTCCTCCAGCTGAGCCACAGTTTGTTCACTGCGCTGCAGCTTTTGCTGGGTGTTGGCAAGCTCGTCACGCAGCCACTGGTTCTCCTGGCACAGTCTCCGCACCTGAGCACGCAGCTTCTGCTTCTCTGACTCCACAGCATTCAGATGGTTGGACAATGCCATCATCACCTTGTAAAGAGTCCCAGTCAGTAACTACCACAATCTTGTATATCCTTCATACGCATGCTTACGGCCCACCCTCAGGTCCACACTGGCCTTCTACACCCCACCCCTTGCTGCCCAGACAGCTTATGGGAAGTGGCCACATGCCTGCCTTCCCCCGTCAGTCCTGGGTAACGCCTATGGGTCACCCACCACTCTCACCTGAGCTTCTCCAAGCCCCAGTTCGATCATCTCCACTGACTTGCGGAGCAGGTTGGATTTCTCATGCACAAGATTGGCTTCTTCATCTTTCTTCAGGCACTTGATGGTCTCCAGCAAGCTGTGCAGGATGGAGTTGTGTTCATTCTTGAGTGCCTCCAGCCCTTGCATCACCAGTTTGGTGTTGGAAATTATCTCCTCTTGGCTCAGCTTGTCCAGTTTCTCCTCCCTTGGGTACACCATGGTGGACATAGTCCTGCTCCTGCAGCCCTACACAGAGACACAAAACCCTCAGTGCTGTTTCAGAGAACCACAGCCAGACACAAGTGTCACAGCCTCCTTCAAGCAGTCAGAGACAGCGTTCAACTGGTTGCCCACTTTAAGCCCTTCCCCTTTGTTTTCCTCTCTCCCTTTGGCAGCAGGAAGCTGTCAGGCCACGTGTCTCCGCTTTTGTGGCACCAAGTGCTGGCAACCAGTGCAGGTGGCACACGTGGACAGGAGACAAAAAGGCTAAAATCAGTGCTGACCTCCAACACCCCCACACTCCCAGCAGCAAGGAAAGCTGATTTAGCTGCCATTTAAGAGCAGAGATTTGTAGTTGGCAGCTGGGGTTGCAATGCGTACACCTCCTGCCCACAGACCACTGATGCAAGGAGGCTGTCAGAGCTCTACACCTCTTCCGACTGCAGAAGAAAGGGAATAGAAAGCGGACGGATGCCAACTCAAAGCTTTCTGCTTCCTCAGTGGAAAAGCTCCTGGAAGAACATCTCTCAGATACGGAGATATGGCATCAGTGGCCTTACTGGACCAAACAAAAAATTCGCAGACCAGAAGAGTACACCCTGTCAATCCCAGCTCCGGCACAGAACGGCCATTGTGGCAATATGGGATATAACACCGCCAGCATGATCTGAATCACGCCTGTGTGGGAAAGCTTACATACACCAACTGCTACAGTTACACTAGTGTAACCCTTGCGTGGGTGTTAGCTTGAAACACTAACAGCTTTTCCAGCTTCATTCCCCCTGCTGCCAGCCCAAGGACTCCTCAGGATGGCGTGAGGGCTCTGCACTCCTTCCCTATCCTGTTCCACCCAGATATATGACAAGAGAGGACCAAGCTATCGCCTTTGCACAGGGACACCAAGTGCTACAACCCACAGTGTTAGAGTGGCTGCGAGATCCCTGCATAGAAAATCCAGGAGGCAGGGAAACACATCAGGCCAGAGGGTGAGAGACGTAAGAAGCAGGCAAGATCTCCCATAGCGGGTTGATGGTACCCTGGATGCTCCATGACTCACTCATCTAACCCTCTCTCAGCCTCCCCCCCCCAAGCTGGGCCACCCCAGCAGCCTCTTGACATTACTCAGTGACAAAGCCACCACCCACCTCGCTATCCCTGATTCCGAGGCCAGCCTCCTGCAGGGCTGAAGGCAGCTGGTTGCGATGCCCCGCACAGCCAGCACCTGCCCAGCAGCACCTCCTTGGCAGGAGGCACTGGAACCCAAGCACCCGGGGCCCTGCTGGCAGGAAGCTGGCAAACACCCCAGGCACTACGGCAGGAGGAGGTGGGGGAAGAGCTGCCAGCAGATTTGTCTTTGTCCTCCTGCAGGACCCACCTCCGCATGGTTTGGGCTCTTTTGTTCGGCAGCAGCCTCGCGCCTGGTTTACTGAGCAAGCGGAAATGTTGCCCCAGGTACAGGAACAGAGAGAGCAGAGCTGCTTTTCTTGCCAGGGCTCCTCTCCTTATCTGTGTGCTCTGACCAGCGGGGGCTCAGGGCAATCCTCCAGCTCAGCTACCACTATCAGCGCCCGGGAGTGGGCCCTGAGCAATGGAGGGGGACAGTTTCTTCCTCACTGCAGCACAGAAAGTGAAGATGGCAAACACATCTCATCATACCCACCCATTTCCTCCTCTTTAGCCTCACTCTTCCAGAAGTTCCTTGAGTTGTTTTATAAGCCTGAGCTCCCCTCTCAGCCCCTCTTTGGTTTCTGTTCCAGTGACGCGCATCCACCCCTCACACAGCAGAGGGGAGCAAACCCAACACACAGCGGAGACCTTACTGAACCTCAGCGGGGCAGAAACACTTCATGCCTCTTGAAGACTGGGTTCCTGCTCGTACATTTGAGCAAGAGCTGAGTCCTCCCCCACCTCCCCCAGAATCACAATGCTGACTTCACATTCACTTCATGATCCAGCATCAGTGCCAACCCTGAGCCACACTTCACTGTATCCTTCACTTTTGGGTATCTGCCATGCTCCACATACAGTTACCCTGTGCATCACGCATTTTACACTGAAAAGTCCCATCTGGACTGTGACTTTTCCCAGTTTGCTTTAGAGAAGACCGCATGATAAGAATGGCACAAAAAACCTCACTAAGATCAAGATAGAGGGCATAGAGTACTGTTTTGAAGAAAAAAAAAAATTGAGTCTGTTGAGAGCTGGCTGCCACTCATATCCTGTCTTCCAAACTGATTCTCCAGGAACTGGCAGCTAAGCACACTGATCCACAATTACCCTGGTTATTCTTTTTCTCACCTTTATAACATATCTGGGGGAGTGATTGAGTGCTAAAGCAACAAGGGAAGCCCTGCCTAAGGCAGACTTCTGCGGGTGAGCACAACTCAGGAAGACATGTGCAATGATTTCCAGCTCCAGAGGAAGACGCTGGCAGACCAAAGGATGCTAGCACTGCCACGCACGGCAAGCACTGCTGTCTTGCTCTGAAATGGGTCCAGACAGCCTCCCAGGAAGGCTCACCAGGCACTTCCTTGCTTCCGCAAAAGCCAAGGTAACAACTGCTGAACGGCAAAACAGCCCCGTCGCTGGTTTCAGCTCCTAAGGAAACACGTCTCCAGAGTCAGAAACATGGAAACCAGGCAGTGGGAGTCCTCTGGAACATAGATAATGCTTGGGATGCAAGGAGATCCCCAGGAGCAGCCTCATACCCAGCATACAACAAAACAAGAGCTCTGCCCTAAGGCTCACACAACTATGCAGCACGAGTCCTCTTCATCTGTCTCTCTGTGTACTGAGTCAGCTGTGAAATGCTGACAGTTTTCATGGAAGCATTGCTTATGTCCATATGGAGATCTTGCTACCATCTTTAAAAAGTACAATACAAATGCATTGGGAAGACAAGCATGTTACAAGTCATGATAAAAAGCCACCAGAGCTCACACCTTGCTAGATAAGAGTCAGACAAGACCCAGATCCATAGCAAATCAGCCTCATTAATTCCACTGTGCACAGAACTACTCCTCAACTGAGAAATCGCCAAGCTGTGTGTTAAACCACCAGTGCCTCTACTACAGCAACATCCTGTCTTTCTTCAGCCCTTCCAACAGAAAAAGCTTTGAGCATTTTGCAGTCTCCACGATCAATTTGTCTTTCAGAACTGTAAAGATTTCAGACTGAGAAGGGACAATAACCAAAACATCCTGACCCACAGCACATCAGACTCATCCTACCCTGCAACTACATCCTCAGATCCTCAAGACATACCAATACAGGCTCCTCTTCTCTCACTGGCTCTGCAAACACCTCTACACAGCCTTGGTCTTTCTCCCTTAGGATGACATCCTAGAAGCACAGCTCTGCTAGGTACCAATATGCTTCCAGCATTCCAGGGTGGACAGGGGACTGTCCAGGCTGGACACAGGGTGCAAAACCTGAGAACACCACACAGGCTGTTCACTGCCAAGTACCAACGAGAAGACTACAGAGAAGTCGCTTAAATGCTGCTACCTCTTGCACAGCAAAGAAAACCAACAAACACCGGTGGGAGCTGACTTATTATCCCTGCAAAGTGACAGTTCTTCCCTACAAAGCCTTATTTCTAGCTCTCCCCCGTGCTGGCAGGTCTACACTCAGTGCCGAGCCCTCCACAGAAGAAACATGCTCTATGGCAACCGACGCCAAGGTCAGGCAGGCTGAGGCTGCTGTATAAGCACTCTTCCTACTCCCACACATTCAGTAAAGGGCATTGAGTGTCCTTCATCCAGGCAGAAAACGCACTCGGAGGTTCCTGCAGAGACGAGGGGAGACACCATCGTTTGCCTTTGGTAGGGGGAGGTTCAGACCGGAATAGGAAGAAAGAATGCTTTTCCAAGGAGTTCCTCAGGAGATGGAGTGCACGGCTCCTAGTTCATCCTGCTGCATTCCTCACGGCTCTGCAGGTGTCACGGCCCAGGTTTCCACCACCACATTTCTGCTCTAGTTGGCATGTCTTCCCTATTTACAGTGAGCTGCTAGAGCTGCCTGGCTTTCCGGCGACACCCATCTCACCTCCCCTCTCTTGCTCCCATTTGGAGAAGTGCTGCAGGAAGACAGGGAAGGAACATGCGTGCACCGAGCTTTGTGGCAGTTGCAGCAATCATCTGGGAATCCATCAGCTAGCATGTCCTGCCAGGCAGAAACCTTCCTCCTGTATTCAAGTGCATAACCGAGAAATCACTGAGCATCAGCAATTTCAGCAGCCTACTCTTCTGCCTCTGAAAACTGCTCCCACATGCAAGCGCTTTAAGAGGAAAAAGCTGGAAGCTTCACTGCTTCTATCTTAAACCCACAACAGCTGCCACAACAGAAACAAGGATGCCAGACTAAATGGGTCCAAGTGAATCTTAAAGCTTAGATTGTGATGCCTAACCCTAGAGGACTACAGAGAGAAAAAAAAAAAAAAGCACCAGGGAAATCAGGAGGAAGCTAAAATAGTACAGAGACCTTGGGTCTACACATGCCTCAACAAATTCAGTTCACTTCACTGTCTCCCCGCACGTCCCTGGACCAAGTATATGAGAGACACAGGGTACCATCACAACTTGCACAAATGATACTGTCAAGATAATAATTGCAGCTGCCTTCAAACTGCAGATGACCTGCCAGCACTTTCTATACAGAAGTGGGCATAGATTTTTAGTGGCAAACTCCTCTGCAGGAGAAGGTGATCCAAGGATATGGTAGTTGCGGAAAAACAGCTGGGTTCTGGAAAAAAGCTTCCTGTGGAAAAGGGTAAGTGTGAATGAGTGACCATGTTTGTGAGCTGGATAGCAATGGTAGCATTTAGAAATGGAAACACAGAGCTTAAAGTCTTATTTTCACAATAATTATCCCAGTCTCATGCTGAGAGACATGCTTTTACTACTGGAGAAACAGCAAAGTTATGTATTTGGGAAGCAAAACAACTAGATAAAAGCAGGGAGGATTTTTTTTTTCTTTTGGACCTCTGCCGTCTCATCGCTGTTAAACAAAGGGTCTCTGGAAAGACTGGTTGACCTCCAACGAAGCTGCAAGTGAGATCGCAAATATACAGCTGAGTCTAAGGGATGCTGCAACAAAACCGCGACCTAATACCTTACATGCTGAAAGATAAAATAAAACCAGTAAAAAGCAGAGTGCCAAGGTCACAACCATTGCAGAGGCTGTGCCTCAAGCACAAGTTTTCTCCTTATTTTGATACCATAGCGTCAGAAATCAAACAGAGACTGTAGGGGACTGCAGTCAGCTGCACAGCCAGGACGTGTTGACACTGCCAGGAAACTTGCACGCTGCCACACCGCTGCCAGAAGAGCCGCTGTGCTCGGTCTCCTCCCCAGGCCACCTGCAACTGAGCCACAGAAAAGGGACGAACTGGTGCTGCTGAGCTGCACATCCGACAGTCAGCATTTCCAGAGCCACTCCAATATGGGTAAAACAAGAAATATAATCAACTCTGTATGGTGCCCAGGAACTTCACAGCTAAGAGCAGCTGCACACACACACATGTTAAGGCTTTAGAAACAAAGGCAAGAGAAGGATGTTTTGCAAATGAAGGGACAGATGGGTGTGCAGTCAGCTTCAGGGTAACGTTAAGAACTGCAACATGAATAGGAGTGAGAAATTAGAGGGCAAATGCTAGACTCCTAAAAGAAAGAACTGGTGGCATAATTGCAGTATACGGCTCCATCCCGAGACATGTGCCTGCTGAGGTCCGCTTGAGGCACAAAGCAGGAATGGTGCTCTGCGATGCTTGTTACCATTGCCAGAAATGCCTGGAACATCTATCTCACGCTCCCTTAGAGCCACTAAGAACACACAAAGAGGAGATCAGTCAGGGGTCAGCACCCTGGGAGTTCGTACACAGCGTATCTCTGAGCTGCAATCCCAAAGCCAAAAGATGTCACTCAAACTCTGATGTGCATGAGATCCTCTGCCAGCATTTGTCTATGGGTCATGGGTTTCTCCACTCAACTGCCAAAAAAGGGGGCACCTAGAGGCCCATCTTCTGCCCGGAATCCTTTCCCAATGCCAGCCTCCAGCTTGGACCTTTCACGCACTGCAGACAGCCTAGAGAGCCAAAACAACACACAGATGACTTCAAGTAGCATAGAGAGACTCTTCCTAATAAAAGAGTCTGGCTGTTGTATTACTTGGAAGGGATGCATAGAGGTCTCTGGTCCATCCCCTCACTCAAAGCAGGTATCTGATCAGGTACCTGTGTCTAGTCAAGGATTGAGTATCTCCCAAAACGGAGATGCCACAAGCTCTTCAGACTCCTGTCCCATGGCTTAATCATGTGAGAGAGGGGAAAAAAATAATAAAAAAATTCCTTGTCTGAATTCCTTAGATAAACTCCTTGTTACATTTGCCTTTACTGAACACCACTTCAGGACAAAGGGGCCAGATACCACAGCACTAGAAACTAACCCTAGGCCCAGAGGAAAGGAATGCAGCACATGCCTTCTTTCAGCAGGGTCCCATGAGGACAGAGTCCCTCTGTCCCAGAGCAAGAGAGGCAACGCAATCCACCTCCAGCAGCAGAGCAGGGATTGGAATCAAGAAGTCGTCTCACCCACATTCTCCCATACCCAAAAACCAGAACTCTCCTTAGCATCCAGGCACCCCCTCACATGGTTTTAAAGCCAATCTCCAAGCCCAGAAAGGCTTTGCCCAACCAGCTTCCCCAAGCTCTAGAGCCATGTGTCACTCAGTACAAGTTGGCTTTGCTGTTGGAAACAGCCCAGCTCTCCCTATCCCCTCAACAGGGATCGAGGCCAGGATTGCTTCTTTCAGCAGCAGCTGACACATGGCAGCTCTAGTTAAGTGTGAAGCTCCATGGGTTTTTCTAGATACAGGAAGGCCTGCGTTCAGAAAGCCTGTATTAACCAGCAGGCTATAAGAGCCCCGGGGGCTTTTAGCTAGGACTAAAGAACTAGACTTGCAGCCCAAGTGGAAGATGTCTCCCCACAAGGGGTTAGGAGGTTCCTTTCATGCTCTTTCCTTTCAGTACTAAATACTCCTCTCTGTCCCAGAAGCTTCAGCTCCTCATCACCTCCAATCTCTAGCAGAAGACACACGGTAGCATAACCTTTCTGAAACCTAGGGCAAGGTGGTGGTAAGCTGTCTTTACAGGGACTTGGCCACAGTGACTCAGGTTCCCATCACTACAGAAAGGACCTGAGAGCTTCCCATCCCCCTCCCACTTTCCAGCCCACAGCTGGAAATGGCAAGTCAAAACCTGCTAGGGTTTGTTCTGATTGACCCAAGCAAGCAATTCCTGTGTTACCAAAACATGATTCCATTCCAATAAGACTATGTGATCTGAGGAAAACAGAGGAGATGGTCTGGATGGCTTTGATCAGAGCTCTCATTCTTTTCAAGACCAGAAATGTCTTACTCCTTTCATTCATTAGCGATCAAATAATACAGACATCAGAGGCAACAAGGGTTAAAAAAACCCAACAAAACAACCAACAAAAAAAACCCAAACCCAAACCAGCGCTGACATGTGCTATTAGCAGAAAGTCATTTTGCTCCTTATTGCAGTTCGTGCTGCTTAGAACGCCAGCTGGCCAGGGAAACATGCACCTTTCAGCAGGTCATTGGAACCAGAACAGCAGTTTTCACCACCCCCACCCAGCAAGCTTGTGCTAGCATCTCCAGATCAGCTGATAAAACCTTGTTTTTAAACTCTTGCTCACGTCTGCAGCAGCTCACCAAATCCATTCTGCATCTGCTGTGCCTGGGAACTACAGCGGAACACCATTAAAACCTGTTTCCTAGCGGCTAGCGGAGACAAGAGCTAAGCAGCTGGAATGAAGCCAGGACAAGCATCTCTTCCTAGCTTCAGAATCTGATTGGGAGTCTCGCTCTATAAAAGACAGAATGAGAGCCATTACCTTGCCGCGACAGCATGAAGTAGTATTAAGGCAGGCAGAATAATTCCCTGGAGCCAGTGCCTCTGCAGGCATCTGTCTAATGTGAGGGCTATGCTATGGATGTGCCTCAGGAGTACGGGAGATGGCCAGGACGCAGCTGGGACTAACAAGTGCCTTGGAGCCACTCTGCATACCCTGAAGGGCTCTGGAGCGCCCACACTCCCTTCACAGCGTACCTGGGGCAGCTGCAAAGACCAGCTGACTGCAGGCTGCAAGACTGAGCTATTATTTCCAGAAGCAAACGGGTCTCGTAAACCGTAACAGGACAGCAAAATTCACAGAGGCAAAGCCCTACCTGCCAATAAGCAAAGTATCTGTTTTACCTCGGTCTCCCCTGACCAGCTGGAGTTCTTTGAGGAGCTATGTGGCTCTTTCCTAACAAACCAAGCCTTTCTCCAGCAACTCTGCCAAGGTCAAAATCTTGCCACGTGTTCTTTGTGCCCCAAGAGCCATTTTGATATTTGGAGTTAATTCTGCTGTTCCTACCTGGACATTCCTCCAAAACAGCAGATGAGAGAACGCGCGCTTCCTCCTCCTTCTGCCAATTACAGCAAAGCTCAGCCATGTTTATTTACCCTGTGCCTGAGCTGGCCAGATCTTTGACCCGACGCACGCTGAACACCACCCTCCTTCCCCTCACTCCGAGGCGGGTGCTTTCCACATCTCCAAGGTGGCATGGGAGACACGAGACCAAGGGCGCTAGCGGAGACCCCAGCACGGAGCCACAAGAGAGTGCCAGATGCCAGCTATACAAGACACAGAGAAGCCTGCGGTTGCTGGTAACGTGCCGCTGCCTCCCACCATTGTGCAAATTTCTCCCGGCTGCCTGGCCAGAGCATTCTGCTGCAACGCCATCCCCCAGCCCTTCTTCAGACACCTCCTCCCCTTCAGCCGCATCCTCTCCCTCCCAGAAGCCCACTAGCAATCGCCCCCTCCCCCCTTCGGTAGGGTGCACCTCCACTTCGGAACAGCTTAATAAGCAGTTTATTAATGGGAGGAAGGTTTTTTTTGGGGGGGAAAGAAGGCTCTGAAAGTTTGAGAGCCGTTGCTGCGTATGCTAGGAGCTGCCGCCGTCATCATCGTTTCTCCGGCTTTGTCTGGCAGCAGGAGGCACGCCCGCTGCGTATCCTTGGGCCAAGCGAGCTGGAGAAACCCCTCCATCCCTCCTCAGCATCACCGCAGAGGAATTCTGTGCCCACCTGACTAAACCGTAAGCTTCCTAAGGAGAAAAGTTTTTCGTCACCTCTGCCCGAAATCGCACTTCAAAGCCGTCCTTTGTTACAGGACGGCCGGGCACCCTGCCCGCCTGTCTCAGTCACCGGACGGGAATCCTCCCCCGCCCCGCTCCCGGGAGGTGCGGTACCTGCCTGCCTGCAGCGGCTTGTCCGGCGGCGGCACCCCCGGAGGCACCGGGCGGCGGCGGTGCGCGGCTCCCACGGCGTCTGCCGCGCTGCTTTCCCCCCGCCCCTCACACCCCTCCTCCTCTTCCCCGGTTCCAGCGCAGGCACCGGGCGCTCGGCAGCCAACCAGACTGCGGCAGGGGGAGGGGAGGAGATGCAGCCAGGCTTCAGAAACAGGACGGTCGGAGGCTTCCCCTGGGAGCGCAGAAAACGCCACGCACGCCAAGCCCAGGGCTACCCGCTGGGTGAGCGACGGGAGCCCCCGGGCTGCTACCACGTTCTGCCCCACCGTCAGGGACAGACACACAAAGTCACCCCTGCCCTATACCCAGCTAGATCAGCTCCATCCTACACTCGACCTTGTGCCAAAAGGTTCTGCATCCCATCTGGGATCACCTACGTCTGCATCCCCACTGCCGACCTCAACCCAGCCCCTAAAGCCAAGCAGGTGGAGCTGCAGAGAACCCTCCAGCTGTGCTGACGCTACCGCTGCGCCTGCAGAAATGGCCAGATACAGGACAAGATCACTGGGAGTCCTACTGTGTCAGCACTGCGCAGTGCGGAGCTGGGCCAGGCACTGCCTGGAAGTGTTCATTCGATCTCTAGATGCTTTTCACAGAGAGAGGACAAACGCCAGAGCATCACAGCACCCAACGGAGCCAGTGTATTGTTGCTACAACCATCCCATCCACAGTAACACGCAACCTTAAAAGTTATCGCGGTTCTGTTCTTCCTCAGACCAGGACATCAGTGCTCTCTATGATGTTTTGTGAGCTTCTGGAGGCACGCTGTCCCCAACTACCTACATCTGCCCGAGCCAGCGCTTCATCAGGATTCCTGTCCCTCCCCACAGCTTCCCCCAGAGGAAGAAGGGCTTCAGGTGTCCCAGGAGGGAGCCCAGCCATGTTGACACGCAGGCTCTCTCTTGCCTCATCTCACAAAATGAGCATCTTCATGAAAGCATCCCACCCTTCCCTAGCTCTGGAGGGCAGACCTGCCTGGCAACGGCATACACACGGCTACAGCACAGTTAGGAAAAAAAACAAACAAACTCATGGAAGTTACACAGCAGGAGTGCAAACACCCATTATTTATCTTACACTGAAAGCCACTCCTGGCAGTGAGGACACAGCCTAATTATAGAACAGCGAATCCCGCAGTCTGCGCCCACAGCGCCCTGCAAACAGCCATGATGGGGACTCCAGGCTGTCCCACCGTTGTCAGGAACACACACCCGCCTCCCCCGGGGGCTCCCGGCCTCTGCCCGCCGTCCCCGGGGGCGATGCAGCCAGGGAGGCCGAAGGTGCAGCAGCCCCGCTGCTGCCCGAGGCGGGGAGAAGCCGGCGGGGCCCCCCGAGCCCGAGGCTCGCCCCGGTACCGGAGGGGGCTGGCTCCTGCCGGGCACACCCCGCCGGCTCCAAAGTCCGCAGAACCAGCGCCTTTATCCCCG